>CAXIVR010000001.1:91775058-93147558 GCA_964035755.1 Teleogryllus oceanicus
GCCCCCCCCTCAGCGAACCTTATGCCCAGCACGTGGCCCCGAGGTCCCCCGGGGAAAAATTCCACCCCGGCGTCCCAAAAATGGGTTTGCGCAGCCTCGCCGGCCCGCCCCCCTCTGGGCGCACGTTTTGTGCGTTCGCACGGGGGTTCCACCAGCTGCAAACCCCACCCCCCCCTTTCGCTTTTATATAGTCCCCCCGGCCCCGAAATCACGGGTTTTTTCACCCCGGCTGTGGGTTCCCCAGGCTTTTTGGGATCCTTTCCGGATCTAAGAATTTTCCCGCGGCCCCCAAAAATGCGCTTCCCGCATTTTGGCATCCTTTCCTACCCTCGAATTTCTCCCAATACCGCATTGTTCTCACACCCTGCCCGCCCTTGCGTCAATCCCTTGGCGCCGCCTTTTTGATGGAGCGTACAGTTAAAATACATTTTTTTGTAAAAGAAAAAATTTGAAATTTTAAAAAAAATTTAAATAACTCCGTTTACGGAGGCACGAGCGGATCATAGCCGTAGGCCGGCCGGCCCAAAGCCGGAAAGGAGGGGGGTTGGGCAAGGGGCCCGCAACCCATTCTTTTAAAACTCTCTGGGGGCATTCCCCCCAATACAAAGCCCGGATCCCAAGTAAACCCGAGACATTTTCAAAAAAGGGACAATCTCAATCTAAGGGAATTGCAAGGTTTAAACCCAAAAGAAAAGTTGTGGCGAAAAGATAAACTGAAATTGATATTGTGGTCCAAAGAAACAAAGAAGGGGGGTAGGAGAAGAAGTGCTGAAACTACTATCATTTTTGGAGGGAGATAAAAATCAAACTGAAATCGGGCGTCTGATTTTATTAATAATAAATATAGAAAAATGTTCAAATTTTGAAAAAAAAGTGAAAGATTGATCAAATTTAATTTAATTCAAAACCCAATGCAAATATCTTTGGGGAAAATGGAAATTGAAATGCTTTAAATAAAAAAAAAAACCTTTAGTGAGTTTGGGTGATAAAAGAAAAAGTAGCAAGCAAGTTGAACTAATTGTCTTTGGAGATTTGAATTGAGTTGGACACCACGAGAAAGGGTAGTTGGTTTTTAAAAAAGATGGGTAAACAAATTTGGGAACAGACTTTTGATCTACGTGGGGGGCAAGAATTTTTTAAAACAAATACTATGTTTCAACAAAAGGACATAATAAATTTAATGGAAGACCCCACAAGACAACTAAGTCTATTATAGATTTAATGAAAAGGGAGGATAAGAAAAACTTTTAAAAGGATGTGGGGTTTATAGATAACCTGAATGTCCAGCAACCATCACATGTTAGTGGGAAAGCTATGTTATATGAATGTAAAAAAACGCCCAAAATAGAAATGATTATTGAGAAAAGGAACAAATTAAAGAAAACCTCTTGAATCATTAGTGTAAAAATCCCAAAAAATAGACTAGAAAAAAATTTAAAATTTTGGGAAAAAGATGGAATCCCACGAAATGTATCAACATTTGAAGGAGAGTATTTTAAGCAGCTAGGGAACCCCCTTGGGAAGAAGAAAAAAAAAGAAATATAGGAAAAGTCTTCTGAAAATTTTGAAAAATGATTAAAGAGAAGAAAAAAAAGGATTTTAAAAATGGAAATGAAAAAACACTTTGAGTAAAGAAAATATTTTCTGATTACAAAAGAAAACGGGTTTAAAAGGGAAAAAAGAACATTGGGATAGGGTTAGTAAAAACATCGTGGAACTTAGGATACAAAAATCTTGAAGCCTGGGAAAAATTTTAAAAAAAAATTAAAAAAATAATCAGGGGAAAGCATAGTACAAAGAATCCCCCCTCAAAAAAGGATACACAATACTCAATGCTCCACAAGAAAAAAGACCAGAATGTGAAGGAGAAGAAGAAAAAAGATGTGGAGGAAAGCAATTTTTAAATAACGAGGATGATATTAAGAAGGCCCATAAAGAAAAAATAAAAACCCCCGGGCCCAAATATAAGTGGGTTTGTATGGTGGGGATGGTCCCAAAAACCAAAAAAATGTTTAATAAGATAGAATTAGGGGAGGATCCCCCTGTAGAATGGAACATATCCTACATTTTTCTTTTTTAAAAAAAGGGGCAAAAATCATGTGCAAATTAAGGGGAAAAAGTGTTACTTTAACAGGATTGTTTTCTAGATTTTTAAGTAAAAAAAACAAGAAGATAAACCTGATTGAGGAAGAGCAGTTTTTAGACGAGGACATCATGCCTAGATAACATCCCTGTATAGAAAGTTTTAGAGAAACATAAAAACAGAATATTTATGTAACATTTATAGACCCCAGAAAGTACGATAGTTCCCAAAAAAAAGATATGGGGCAATGGAAAAAAGGGTTTATATAAAAAAAAAAGTGAATCAATCTTTTAAAAACTTTAAAAACGAACCCAAATAAAAAGGGGTAAGTTAAAAAGCTTTCTGATAAACAAGGGGTTTTAAAAAAAGGATGTGGGTTATCTCCCATTTTGTTAATATCTACCTAGAAAAGCCCCCAATTTTTAAGAAAATGTGGCATGGGGAAAAAAATGGAGGCTTTTTACTCCCTTCATTTGCTGACGACCAGGTAATCTTTGCCCAAAATGAAGAGGAAAGGTGTACATGTAAAAAGTAAAGAAGAATATAATAAATGGGGGTTAGAAATAAATTTTAATAAAACGAAAGTATGTGCATTGGGAAAAAAATAAAGATATAGACGTGAATGGAAAAAAAAAGCTGTAACATCTTCAAACTTGGGCTTTAATAAACAACTGGGGACATGTGCTGCAGATATAAAACCCAGAATAATTATGGGAAAAAAAAACCTAAAGCTTTACAAAAGCATATTGTGGGAAAAACAATATCCCAAGATGTCAAAAGGGATATTCCATTGTGTAGTAGAAAATATATACTTTGGGGGAAAAAGGGCCAAAAAAAAAAAAAAGATAAGATAAGGACAGTGAAATGGGCACATGAGGGTTACAACTTCTAAGGACAGAGTGCGAAATAAAAATATGGAAGGATGAATATTATTTGTTCAATTACGAAGACCTTGGAAAATAGAGACTACAGTGGTATAATGTTCAGATAATGTCAGAAAACAGATGGCCACAAGATTTTAAAAATGGCAACCACCTGAGGGGGAAAAAGAGGAAGCCCAGCTTTAGAAGGGGAAAAAACACCAAGAAGCTATGAAGGATGAGGCCTCAAACCACGAGATTGGGAGGACGAGTTGTGGGGGGTAAAAACGCAAGCCCCAAAGGGGGAAAATCCCGAAGAAAAGAAAAATCTAAATTAAAAAAATTTTGGGATTTTTTTTTCTTTTTTTTGAATATCTTCAAGTGGAATATTATTTGTGGTCAAAAAAAACCAAAATCAAAAGAATCATCTCAATATCTCTTTTGTTTTTCCGAGTTATATGCATTTCGTTCATCAATGGGAAAAAGAACTTTTCAGAAGTAATTAAAATTTCATGGCTAGATGCCCCAGCGTAATTTTCTCCTTCCACTTGTCTTCCCCTTTTTTTTCCTTCCAACCTTCTCTTTTTTTTTCTGGGCCCGTTGAATAGCTAGTTTTGTTTTTTAAATTTTACATGCTTGCGTTCCCAAAAAACATGCTTTAAGGGGGTGGGGGATAGCGACCCATCTTCAAAAAATTTTATTATACTTCCAAAAATATCGCAGATCGAAAAAAAAAATTTAAAACAAGACATGTAATAAAGACGCCCAAAAAGAAATACAAAATTTTCCCTCATTCTGGTCAATTTTGAATACAATATATCTTAAGCTCCCGATTGGGTGACAGCGTAGTTGACCAAATCTCCGGACTTAAATGGTTTAATCGAAAATAAGACATCACCTGGTGCGATGGGCCCCCTACCAGGTCTGGTGTTTAAAGGGTACCACGTCCTTTGTGGATTTATTTCATCTGCGCGTGGTATTTGTTCTGTACATTATATTGTAGTACGTTTCCTTTGTGTGCTGCCGTGGTACTATATAGCGGAAAGATATGTGCTATGGTGGAAAATACAGGTACAAGTGAGGATGAAAAAAATTAAAGTAGTATTTTTTGGGCGAAAAGTGAATTATTGAGTAGGGAGGCATGTTCCGGAATTTCCCCGACTTAAGATATTTGCACACAAAAAAGGGTAGGGTGCATTTCACCACTAATAAAACATGAAAACACCAGTTCGTTAACAGGAAACAGAACACAACGCACGTCACCGCCGCCAGTTGCAGCCCACTTTGCTTCACAGTGAAACTTAGTGGCATCAGGTCCTCATTCCCGGGTCCACTACCTTTCAGGGACTCTTCGAATGTAACTAGGGCTCGGATAGTTATTCATAAAAAATGTAAAATATGTATGTAATTATGAGATTTAGAACAGGTATATATGCATTAACAACACAGAAAAATACGTACTATAAAAAACCTCTAAAATGACGAAATTATCATAGTTTATTCTTTTCATCTGTTATATTTATTACTGATGATCTAAGTAACACAGTCTACCAAAAAAATGCAATAATGACAAAATTCCACGGAATTATGGACAGGAACTGTTCTGAAGGCCCCTTTAAATTTTTTTTCTAGTCCAGTGTATAACAGTCATCATTTTAAGGTTTGAAACAAACGATTTCCGTTGCTTCTAAAAAATTGATTTGTCCCGAGAAAAAACAACGGTAGCTACCATGTTATTGGCGCATATTTAAAGTTTGCTGTTTCGACACGACAATGTTTCTTCAATGTTGGATTTTTCCCCGATTTACCAGACATGAAAGGGGCAATATGTTGTAATGTACGGTAACCGGGATTTTTTTTTAGTATGTAGTTAAATTTTGTAATTCCATCAATAAAGTAAGAGCGTAGGTTTCCCGGGGGAGTCAAGATTAACTTGGCTATCCGGGTAGCCGTTAATCATCAATAAAGTAATTAACAATTGCATTTCTCACAACTTTTCCTGCAAAAATAGCAAAATATATATCATTATAACGATATGCTCTAAATATTATGCAATTATAAAGACTCCCAAAATATGTAATAATATGCAAAATAAAAATTGCACTTCAAACCCTTGGAGAAACGTTGTTGGGTGAACATTTTACAATATGCATATATTTAAATGATTAGAAAAATTTTTATTACAAAACTATACTAGCCTTAGTTATAACCTTTGGCCGACGATATTCTTTTCAAGCTGCCTAGTGTTGGAATTCGTGACACTGAGGCAATTTTTTTTCCAGGAGGGAACTAATTTCCATGACGTTTTTCCCACGTTCACTATGGCAGAGGTTCAGGGTCACTTAACGAGTTTTTTGCTTACTTGTAAGTGAAATGAGATCAGTGACTTAAGTACACTATAACCGAGTGTTCACTATAACCGGAGTTGGTTGATTTACCCTCTAGAAACAAGAGACATATTAAAACGACTAATTGACTGACGTGTTTTTGGCAATGCAGAAATTGGCTTTCAGAGAGCATCGTTAAAATGAATAATTGGTTAGAAGGCGTCGATCGAACTTTAAATTTGTTGAATATGTGTGATACTACCAGCAACAACACACAGAATTTGCCAAAACATTTATAGGCACCTAAACAAATTCAATATAAATTTGGTTTCTGAGATTATAATGTTTTAAGTAAATCTATTGAAGATACTATTGCCATGGCCCAACATGTTGCATGAAAACAGTGGCGGATGGAGCCCGAATAAACTGCTCCATCGAATGACGGAAATTTTATTTCCAAAATTCAGAACCCTAATATATAATGAAATGTAAGCAATTCTTATAAATTAATTAAAACTAAATTTAATACAAATGTGTATTGAAATATTACTTGCATATTTTCAGAGTAGTTTCCGTGCGGTATATTCCCTTCCCCCCCAACTTCGGGTTTTTGATTTAGTGTTGCACAAACTATTGTTTAGGCACTTTATACAAATTAATTTTTTTTGAAAACTTCACGGGATATATTGCAATAATAAAAGATCTTCTGCAACTTCATTTCACAAGGACGCCCAAACTGCTGGGGCCATTCGACGCTGGCTTCCGCGGACACAAATCCATCTATAAAAAGGTCAATTTACGAAAAAACCCATCAAATATGTTTTGAATCAACAACCCTAATATAAAAGAAAAAAATTCTCGAAATATAATAACAATGCATTGAATATCGTGAATAATTGACTTTTTCTTTTAAAAACCCGCAAAATTCATTAAATTCAGTTAGTCAGATGAAGACAGAATATTGGTTTTCCCCCTCGGATCCTCAGTCACCGCGCAGGGTCCCCAACGCTCGGCGTCAAAACCCCCCCCCATTTTTTTGCATCACCAAGGCCCTGTTTTCGTGTTAAAGCAAGGGGGCCCGAGAAAAACAGTAAATCCCGTAATACAGCGAAAAACGTGATGCAATACCTGGGGGGTTTCTAGACGCCAGTTCGTTGAACGCTCTTTTGGGTTTTAAAATGATTTCATATACATCGATATTGCTGGGAAAATCTTGAAATTAAATGTCATTAAAAGGAAAATGTATATTCTTAGATATTAAAAAATCTTTTCCATTACCCGAGTCGTGCAAGCACGAGCCGCCACTCAATGGTTTTTTTGCCCCCTTCCTCCGCGAGATACACCCCCCAACAGTTCTTAACTCTCCCGGCCATGTCGTGGGGGGGGCTCCCGTTACAAAGGGACATCCTGGAGCCGGTTTCGACGGGGCGGTCCAATTCGCACGTTTTAGTGTCCAAAGGGATATCGCATTCACGTCCCGAAAAAAAAACTTACGCGGTGAAGCGTTTAAAAGCCAAGTGATTGATGATCCCTTTTATTCTCTGAAAATAGTATGCGCGCAGGCGAGGACTAACTTTCCCACAATAATACGTTTTAGTATTGCCCCTGGTTCGAAATTGTCTAGTTCCAGCACTGATACTGTAAGCAGTAGCGAGAAAGTAAAACTGTACAGGGGAAGAAAGTCTCTTGCAGAAGAATTTTATGACCGTCATGACAATCATCCGGGCTTCATCAATAACGTAGCACGATATCTACTTTTCACCCTCCATAAGCAAAATGGACATATTTGGAGACTGAACTTGTTGAAAGAACAGTGCCCTGCTAGACTGAAGTAAGACTAATATGGCAACGCACGATTCCGAAAAATTAATATGCAGTCTGATACTGAGGCTACGCTCCCGCTCTCACGACTCGTTTCTCCGATGTTCAAGAAGAGCGATTGTTTTAAAATGTTGATAACGGATTTTGAACTTCCTTTGCGCGGGAGCCCCTGAAAATGCGGTGCCGTAGCACACGTTTTTGTAGTCTACAGTCGAGTCGAAGCACCTTCTAATCTGTACTACCTAAGCACATTCCCACACGCAACTCCTACGCGGTATTTCAAAATGATCATTTACTCTCCAGCGACAAGAGAGAAAAAGGAGAGAACCAAAAATTAAAATAATGAAAACCTTCCACTACAGACGATTTAAATCGTCTGTGATCTTAAACCTGTAAAGGATGGGAAAAAATTTAAAACCCGAAATAACATAGAGAAAAGAAATAGATATATTTACTATAAGTTGTATTCACAATAATGGCTTTTTTGCAGGCAGCATTTTCTATAGCTCACCTAATACAGTATTTTGAATACATTTGCCCCCCTTTTTAACAGATACAGAAGAAATACATCTGTTACCAAAATGTTTACACAAGGCTTACATATAAATCTAATTTACATGACTGCATTTCCAAATACAATAAATATCTAAAAATATATTAATAGAAAATAGTTTCATTATGATGCATTACACAATCATACAAAAACTATAAATATTGTCATATTGTCAAAGGCTTAAACCCAAATTCAAACAAATGGAAAGGCACTGAAAAAAAATATCTTTGAAACTTAATATTTAAAGCTTATTTTTTATGGCACTATTCTTCCAAAGAGACTTTCAAAAAATACTTAATTCAATGATCTTTTATCCAGCAAAGGCAAAATTTTTGAGAAAAAAAAAATGCATAATTGATGCCTGTGTTATACACTCTAAGATACACACAACTGTATCCACTATGAGACAAAATCACAAACTCTTTTATAAAACCCCCAAGACAAAAAAAGTGATATACTGGCAGTACTTAAGTGGGAAAAAAAATAAAAAATAGTTTATTTGAGAAATTATATATATTTTGGGACAAAAAAATAGCAAGTGATGTTTAAATGCATACAAATTTTCGTTAATTAGCCAACATAAATAAAGATTGTACAAAAAAACAATGGACACTTTGTTTAAAAATTTTCCCCAAAGGATAATTAAATTCCTTTTGCTCATGAATCATTTTACATTATTTTAATTACCCAACCCCAAATAATATCATATGGAAGAACTAGTTTGCCTTTGGGACATAATGACAGGGTGAACTGTTTTATCAAAAGGATTACAGCCCCTAAATTTTTATATTCATAACTCATATGCTCAAATACAACATAACACATTAAAAAGAGAAGAATGTGTAAGGATTTTAAAAATGGCCTCTTATCACATCTTTCCCTTTCAAAAAGGCAAAGAAATCAATGAGAACAATAGAGACCAAGACATCTTAAAAAGCAGGTTAAAAATTGTAAAACTATTTTGCATCATTATTTAAAAAGAAAGTCCGATCTGTTTGTCATAAGCAAAAGGGTATTCTTTGAAACGAACAGGCTTTTCATTTTAATTCAGACTTAAAACATGGTTGTAAAACTTTTTAGATAAATTACACTTTAATTAGAATAAAATGTGACCACTGTAAATACCCTTTTTGGGGGGAATACAATATAAAATTAATTGTGTTAGCACAAATTAAACATTGATAATGGTAATAAAAACTGAAAATTGTAAGTTAAAAACCCCAATTTAAAAAAATAAATTAAAAAATTTCTGCAATAAAAAAGATTTCCCGGGGATTGACTCATCTGAATCATTGGGAAGACAGCAAGGGATAAAAAGGTAAATGTAAATTTAAAATAATTAATCACATTATTGCAATTGAGGTTCCCCAGTGCCCAAAAACAATTACTCATAAGGGTCTCCAAGGCAGAATATTCCCAAAGCCCACCCAATTTTTAAATTCAACCCATGTCATGTAATTTATAAAGGGGAGGTTAATAAGACATCTTCAGACTTGACAAATGTACATAAAATTCACAACTTCTAAAGGAAAAGTGTACAACCAGCGAAAAACTATGCAAATAAAATTTTTTTCCCGCATATAAATATAAAAAGAACAAATTTGGCAGCCCATGAAATTGTTAAAATTTTACATAAGGAGCATTTGAAAACATACTGAGAATCTTGAAAGTTGGAAAATCTATATTTATTCCCCCTTTACAAAAACTCACAAAAAACTTCAATTTGGTAAACCAAAGGGAGTCACTTTAGTCAGTAAGGCACAAGGTGAACACATGATCAAGAAATGTAAACCTTCAAATTATAAAATAAATATATGTTCCACTACCCCAAAACATGAAAATTTCTTTTTTATCCTGCAATATATTAACTTTTTTTACTACAATTCCCTTTTCTCCATGACAATAAATTAATAAAAAATTATAAGGCCTCTCATCCTCCCCCCTTCACCTGAGAAAATTTTATCTTTTGTTAATCAATTTATAAACGTTTTTTTGCATTTATGCTACTACAATGGAAATTTATAATTAGTTTAGCTTTATCAGAAAGACAAAGAATTGAAAATTTTCATAAATTATACAAACAATATATGCCCCTTTTTTTTTATACAAATTTAAAATGATCCAAGAAGGGAAAAAATTAACAGTTCCCCCTGGAACCAAACAAAAAACCAAACATAATACACTCATTCTGGATAACTAATTTTGTTTCCTTTTTTTAACTAAACATAAACCAGATCTTAGCATTCCCCCATTCCCACAAAAAATAAAAATTTTCACCAGATCTCAATTATTCTTTGACAACGATAATTAGATTTTCCCCTTTTGGGGAATACAACTGAAAACCACTGACTAAACAATATTTTGACAAGATGGTCCCAAATAAGAAACAAAGTACACACACGCTCAAAAACACATACAACATACATACATACATAAAACATACATACATACACACACACACACACATGCCCTTGTCTTCTCCCCCCCTCTCATAATATTCAGTTCCACAGACTAGGGGGAAAACCCAAAAGTACATATACACAATGTATGTTTTAGGTTGGAAAAGAACAAAAAGGGCTATAAAAAAAGTAATTAAGAAAAAAAATATATAAAAGTGTAGAATAACAAAAAAATCCCCCTAAAATATGGGAAAGCAGACACTTTTTCATAATTGTTTGCATGAATTAAAAAATGACAAGAGACTGAAATGAATCGAAACAATTAATGTATCAACACTGTAAATAATACAAAGAAATCAAAACACAATTTTCATGAATAATACACAATTAACAAAAGTTCAAAATTGGAGAATGTTATTCAATATTATAAATGCAGAAATCAGCAGATCAGGAAAGATGCTCACTGGTAAAAATGTGATTTTTTAAAAAGGACAAATGTTTTCCAAAGCCAAAATTAATTTAAATATCAGTTCAAAACTTGTCATAAAGGAACATTAAAATGGGCTCAAGATGCATTTCTTCAACAGAAAGAATATTATTAGTTTAAACTACAAAAACCCAATTGAATCAAATTTCGAGCATTAAAAATATTCATTTGAAGCAAAGGGGAAAATATAAGATAAAACAAGAGCAGCAGCAGGAGCAATTGCTGCACCTGTGGCTCTCTTGGGTATGTGTCAGATTTCTTTGGGTTTTGCAGTTAAAAAAAAAAATTAAATGCTCAAAAATTTTCCCACCATTAAAAAAAGATATTCCAACAATTCAAGGGAAATTTGATACAATAATCTCGCCTGTAAATATACAGTAATAATTATTTTCTTACGTGTATACATGTATATATATATATATTATATATAAAAATTGAATATATTTATTTGACTGCATGTTAATGTCACTGAAGGGAGGCACACTGTACACAAGAAACCCCCTCAATGCTTTTTTGTTAGATACCAAATCTGCATTACACAGAACACTTTCACAAAGATTGGACACAATTAAAAAGCATGCAGAAACATTTGCAGACAAGACTATACTACTGCAATATTTTCATTTTCAAGACAGAAGAAAATAATTAACAGTATCATTACTCAGATGAGAATGGATGCTGTGCAATATATCTCTTCCTTTTCATTATTAGAAAAAAAGTTCTTACTCAACAATACAAACAACAAAAAGTGCAGCATGTTTTTTTGTACTCAAATACATACTCGCTTATACAACGATGTATCACCAAAGATAAGCTAGAGAGAGATAGACATCTCAAATAATAATTTTGTGTTTGTCATCACCAATGTGGTTCTCATACCTCATGTTCCTGAAATAGTCCAAAAATTCAAATAACTTTGTAGTTAACATCATTTAAAACTTAAAGAATAATAAAAGAGCATGTATACAAATGATAAACGAGTTGATTAGAGAGGTGACAAAAGAAAGAAAAACTAAAGAAAAAGCAGAAAGTGAGGGGTTTATTGACCTTCACAATTGTCATTACAAGACTCCTCCCATATTTAATGAATCCACTAAAACCATCTAGCTAACATGAAATCATTTAAAAATACATCTTTAGTGAGATATTGCCTGTAAAAAACCAAAAAAAATAGATCTAACATAATTTTGTGGAACATGAAATATTTTTGTATATATTGATGCCAGTGAGTATTTTGTATCAGCTCAATTGAAAATATCAAAATAATAAATTAAATGAAAGTACATCAGCTACTTTTTGCAGCATTTACAGAATAATTGTTTCTAAAGCACTTCAATCATTAGGCATTGTTTGACACTTTGGGGAAGAACAATGAGATAATTTTCATTTTATCACAAATTATACTTGATGAAGGTGCAACTTTACATAAACTTGTCATTAGTCACTAGTCCCCTAATTTCAAAATAAACCTGATTAGCTTTTTAAATTTGCAAACTTTCAGAAGGAATTTTATTTATGTCTTATTCTACATAGTACATATATAAACTTTTCAAATATAACAAAATTTTCATTGGCTTTGCTAGATGAGAAGAAATACTGATTATCTTGTGGACCAGAGATCCATTATACCAATTTTGCCTAAGCAGAGCCTTTCCTCTCACTTCCAGTCTTTGGTGAATCATAGAACAAGGCAAATTATAAAATACTTAAAAAAAGTCATCTTTGGGGATATAATGTCCAAGTTTTAATATTAGTCAAAAGACAACTTGGGAATTTGTCTGACACTGAAAATTACTATCTCTTTTACAAATACCAGTAACACTGATAGTAACAGTGTCAGTAATTCCATGTTACATGGAGGAAGTTGTCAAAAGCATTATAATCCCCATGTACAATGCAAATCTTTCCAAAATTCACTGCCCAATGTAATATGAAATTGTCCTTTAGTTTTCATAATTAATACATTAAGAAATTATGCTTGAGCACATTTGTTCAGTTTATGAAAATTATTCATAAAAGGGCAAATTGCAACATGTAACACAGCATCCATACTCAAAATGTATTCAGAACAAACCACAATCCTTCAGATTGTTCTTGATGATAACATCTGTGACTGCATCAAACACAAATTGAATGTTGCTAGTATCTGTTGCACATGTAAAATGTGTATAAATTTCTTTCTGATCTTTCCTTTTGTTCAAGTTTTCAAACTGCATCTGAATATAGGCAGCAGCTTCCAAGTATGTATTGGAACCTGAACCACAAAAATTAATCATTAAAAAACAAATAAATTTGAAAAATACAAGGAGACAAACAAATTGAGATTTATAAACACTACAGACATCCTTCCAAGTCAGAAAAGAGCATTAGGGCCAATAAGTAAAAATTCAATTTTCGGAGACAGTCAACTGCTCTGAGTAAAGAATATCAAAAGAACCTTATTACACTGATCAATACAAACAAATATATATATTTTCCATTCAATACAAACACGAGAGCCATAATTACATTATCACTTGCCACCATTTTGTAAATTTGTCATATACAGTACAAGACATTCATTGTGTTTACTCAAGGCTACAGATAGTATAAAAATACATAATTGGTAACAATAGATGAAAAATTCTAATCATTTGCTATGGGGGACACATTCTTTCACATGAAACATACCTTCACAAGAAAAGAAAAATTATTTAGGCTATCATATTTTGTACAAACATACACTAACATAGTTAACTGAATGTCAGATATTTTTTATCACAATTTGGGGAAAGACCCTCTAAGAGCACATGGAGCCTTCTCAATTTTCTCCCATGGACACTTCTGCCACCATGTACATAGGCAGCAAATATCCTTTTGGTATTTCATGACCCTACAGATCTTATAACTACACACTTGAGATGAGTTTCAAAAGATAAAACAACAGTATACACAGTTCTGATAACAAAAATTTGTTTTCTCAATATTGTAGAACTAGTCCACAAGGAACTTTATAAAAATTATAACTATCCCCGAGAGTGTAGTCATCTGCATCTGCATCAGTTGTTACTTGGCTGTACAGGGCATTTGCCCTGAGGAAGGGTGTAGAATGGCGACCAAAATGTTGGCACTTGTACCAGGACACTGTGTCTCTCGGAGCACCAAGCAGTTGATGACTATCCCTGATTACAATAAACGTCTGTTGACTGTACTTTGAAAACAGCATATACTTGGAGCAATTTGATCGCGAGATATTAATAAATACTTCTATATGTTTAGAGGGCTATCAATTACAGAAAAGTTTATCAAAACACGATAATCCATCTTAAATATAGGCAAAATATTACATCTTAAGAGATAATTATATCTTGTCTATATTTAGCTGTGAATTTGTTAGTACTCGCAAAGAATTACTCAGCAACTTCTCATGAGAATTAATTTAGCTTCTGATTCATCCTGCAATTCTATATCCCCTCTAATTCGAATTCAATATTCTATTCTTAATATTTACCCATTTTGCACACTGAGTGTGCCAATAGCATTCTTTTGCTTCCTGACACAACATATTGCATTATTCCAGCTAACATATCATCTGAGTTTCTTTAACTGTTGAATTTGTGTTTCAACTTGTCCATTAAAAGTGATGAGTGCTCTAGCTGAATTCTTTCCGAAACATTTTCAGGGCACTGTGTATGCCACGTAAGTAATGCAAATACATACAAAAAGGATTTCCTATCCTACCTATTATATATATGCATTCAATATATAGTTCTATTATTGCATATGATAGCAAGGAATATGGATAAAATTTATAATGTAAAATATTATTACTGAAATTTTATAATCATTCATTCATAATAGCTATTAACATACCTAGAAATGTTATGAGTTTTATTGCTGCCAAGGCAAAACATTAAATGTATTTAATTTGGACGAGGAAGTAATAACACTAACATTTCGTGGTATGTTCAGTATTTTACCAGTCACCATAAAATCTCACGAATTATGCGAAAACTTACAACATTACTGTCTAGAAATGTTATGAGTTTTATTGCTGCGCACGTTAGTATGATATTGTGGGTGTTGCTTAGTATATATCTATATAAACAATATTCATATACCGTGGTTCGAGAAATATGGAAGCAAATAATATTCCTGAACCTAAAGAAATGACATTCAGTAAGGAAACTGGCGTGTTGACTTCCATTGGCCACACTTTCACATCCTAGTAAACACGATTACTGGAGTAATTTCATTTAGTGGAATGTGAGGAAAACGAGGTTAATTTAACTATATACATTTTTCTAATTGCACTATTAATATTACAATTAAAAATTATTATTCCCCAAACCAATGTGAATTACTTCTGCATTATTTGAATCTGATTTGTTTTGTACATCACCATGTTTTTTCCTAACAACATTTGGCTTCATGGAATCACTGGCTGTTTACATTAAATTTCTTAACGTACCGGTAGGTACAAGTGCACTTAACAAACCTGCAGGGTTGCATGTTAACAAGAGAAAGACGCATGTGACCGATGAACACATTAACATAACCCATAAAATATCATCTAAACTTTACATGGACCAGGGCTATGAACTGCACACTTTATATAAGAAATGTACAATGTTTTAAAGCAAATTTATAACCATGTATTTTTATTAGATTTTGTGACATTACTAAGTAACTTTACCCAAATAAACAATACATTTTATAATGAAAAACTTCGCCTAATTATCTTTCTGTAAAATATTGATATCCTTTGTATATTTTATTATATTACAGTACTATACCCATGTTGCTATATACCATTTATAATACAAACACTTTCTTCGAATTTATTATTATTGTGTGTACTATATTGGTTTAATAGAGAGACAGAGAATTCTTTTGACGCCGTAAATTTCATGGAGACTATATAATCAACGTTAAATATTATTATATACAATAAGTTATATTTTTTCTTAATAAATACCATTAATATTGCAATTATTGGTTTTGTCTTTGAATAAACAATTGTTCCTTTGTTGGCGTATTGAAGTGTGCACAGATCAGAATGATCAGATATTGCAATTATTGGTTTTGTTACTGAATAAACAATTCCAATGTTCCTTTGTTGGTGCAATCAAGTAATCGCAGATCAGAAAGGAATACGAGTAGAAAAAGAGCACTTTATACAAAGTAACTTTTCTCAAAATTAATTAAAATTATTTTAGTTATTACAATTGTTCTTTAATGCTACCGAGCATACAGATTTTGATACTTATATGGCAAGAACCTACTTTTATTTTTTATCACAAATATTCAATATTCAGTCAGCATCATCCTTGTATATAGTGCTCTACATGGTCAATATGTTTCACCTTTTTATAGTTTTGAGTACTACAAAACCAGCAGCCTTTTTAAGAAGTATGCTCATACAAAAATTTCTCAAAACTGACTAGAAATCTTTCTTTACATTTTGCCTCCACAATAAATTCCTGGACATCTATTTTACTCCAATGGATGATATGTTAACACATTTTTTAGTAATAAAGAATATAGGTTTCCATTTGTTGCTCATGTTTTCAATATTATCACCAAATTTTGCTAGTAGCTTTAACATGCTACCAGTGGCATCAAAAATGTTGGCATACATAATAAGACAAAGACTAGAAATAGTAGGAGATGTACAATAGTTGCAATATTCATGTTCTCACAGATAATAGAAAAAGAAGGACCACAAGTTAGATAATAATAAAAGAAGAAACCACAATATACTTAATGTTCATTGACTACAATAGAGCCTACAACAATGTGAATAGACAAAAATTATGGGAAATTTTGAGAAAAGGAACAATACCACAACATACAATCAAAAATATGCAGAGCTTATACTAGGATTCAATGATAGTAATTAAATGTAATCCAGGCACAAAACCACAGATGAGAGTCAATTAAGATCTATGCCAAGGATGCACTGTCTCTACTGCTTTTCAACATTTACCTGAATCATATAATTAAAATTTGAAAACAGGAAACTCAAGCAGGAATAAATATGACAAGAAAGCAGAAATAATTGACAATATTATTTGCATAAGACCAAGCCATAATAATAAGAATATTAAGAAGAAGAAGAAGAAGAAGAAGAATCTCTGAAGAGAGACCACAGAAAGCAGACTTAACATTAAGGAAAATATGTAAAGGATTCTGAAAATATCAAGTTGAAAAAGGAAAACACTAGCCTTCTATGGCAATAAACTCCTTTAAGTCAAAATTGTTATAAAAAATTCAATAACACAGGCCAACGACCAAAAAACTTTTCACGTGTATTCATCCATTTTTATTGTTTTAAGTGTGTTGATTCTAAAATAACATTAAAAATACTGTATCACCCACCATTCATTCACATTTTAATATTTTCTCTGTATAGCTAGGCAAATGCAGCTCTGAGTCTCTAGAAATGTATGAATTGTGGTGATGGAAATGAACAGAGTGCAGATGTGGATTCAGCTCCCAAAAACCTATAAAAATCATCTATCTAGATTTAAAAAGCTTTTTGAAACATATTTTTTGTTGGCCAGTGTAATTGAACAAATTACCTTCATTACATACCTGAGAAATTCAATTGGATCAGATTAGAAGGATATGGGAGAAAAAATACACAAATATAATAGAAAATACAGGATAATATAAAGAGAGATTTTGGACAAATCGGAAAAGATAGCTATTGTGAGAATTCATAACATTACATTAAAATCTATGTTAAAAGTATCGTGTAGAAATGTGGAAAACGAGAGCAAAGGAAATCAAAAGCATGAAAGTAGCTCAGATGAAGTTTTTTAGGACGTTTTAGGAGTAACAATAGAAAATTTGAAATGGGGAAATTAAAAAAAAAACTAAAAGCAGAAAACTTAGAAGAAATATATCAAAGGAAACAGAGAAGGAATACATACAAGGAAAGCTCAACATATGAAGGAATACTGCTTCATTATACACTACAGTAAAACCTTGAATTACGAGCAAATCCATTCTAAAACATGCTCATAATTCAAAACACTTGTGTATTGAAGCCAATTTTCCTATAAGAAATATTTGAAATGCAGATGATACGTTCATTAATACAAGTTGCCCAACACTACTGTTTGGGCAGAGAGATAAGTTTCCCCTCAAGGAACACAACTGCAATCCTCGCAAATCTGTAACCTTCAACATCAGTAGGAACTTGACAAGTGTAGTGTCAGGTAAGAGAGGACCCTCCTCTCCCTTTCCCACTGACACTGTCAAAAAGAAACAATTTTTGACAGAAAGAATAGGAAAAAGTTCTCTTCCACTACTTTTCGCCGCATGGCTAGCCCCCCAAGTTTATCAAACTATAAACAGATTGTGAGAAAATCGCCGTAGGCACAATTCCACTTCAGGAGTGGGAAGGAGGAAGGAAGGCTAATCAATTCTATTCGTATTACAAAGCATTGCTCATACATGGAGTAAAAATATCTTCAAAAAGTTTGCTCATGTTGCAAAATGCTCACAAACTAAGTTACTTGTAATGCACGGTTCTACTGTAGTAGGACAGAAAAATTATTCCAAAACCAAGGGTGGTGGTGGTGATGCTGATAAAGAATTAGCATTATTATTCATATTCCAAAAGGAGGCAATTGAAGTCAACATTCTAAAAACTGCAAAAGAATCTGAACGAGGCAACTGTGGTCTCACTATTTTGTCACTATTGTCAGATGGGGAAGAGCACTGTTGTGCTATAGCATAGCATATTGTTAAATGCACATTATCATTCAGCACTAAGACAGGATACATTAAAATCTCACTCACTATGTCAGAATAGTCTTGGAGGTATGTCTCTTCTTTATTTCAGTATTTTCCTACAATTGCTATGATCCTGTCATTACTATGCCTCAGTGGTCACTCTATAGTGATTTTTTTCTTGCCACGTAATCACAATGAGATACTAACCTGCTCCATATTGCTTTCAAAGTATTAAGTTTAATAATGACATAATAACACCATTTTGTTTGCAGCAAATCTTGGCAAGATTTTTAAATTGAGATGCATAAGAGACACTAAACATTTGAATCTTTTGCAAGTTCTCTGATGGCTAATAAATATTGCTGATTCATAATTGCAATGTAGTGAACAAGCCTTACCTGAACTGAATACGAAATTAATTATGCAAGACTACACGCTCAAAGCTCTTGCAAATTAAGCATACATACAAACTGAGTACTTAATGAGTTAATGTACATTCTTGACCAAGAAACAGTAATATACCTCACTTCGATGACAACAGACTTTTAGATCATAGAAAAAATATTACTTGAATAAGATCCCTTAATACTATAATCACTTATTTAAAAAAAATAAAAAATAAAAACTAGCAACAACTTTCATGCCCTGATGCACGATCAAATCACGTGCAAAGAGAGAAACATTGAATGAATTGACATCCAGAGCAAGCTCTACCAAAACATTATATTTACACACCATTCTGTCTTTATCTACATGAACCATTTAATTGTTCATATCTCAACAATGGTAATGCTTCCTAACTCACTATTTTGTGGAAGAACTTTACAATAAAAGAAAGTTCTTTCACTTGTACTTGGTGCAGTGGATGAAATGAAGCGGCGGCGATGGTGTAGCGGTTAGCGTATCGGACTGCTATACCCAAGTTTGCGGGTTCAAACCCGATCGAAGTCGTGGATTTTAGGCTTAAAAATCCTTCAGACGCCTTCCTTCGGAGGGAAGTAAGCGGGTGTCCCATGTTAGTACATTTACTGCATGTAAAAGATCCTCAAGCCTAAATGACGCCTCTGAGCTAAATTCAAATCGCCTGTTTCTCGCCTAAGTAATACCTTCTTTCTCCCATGATTGGTGAAGGAGTGTAACAAATTTGCGTGGTCAGACGGAAGAGCAGGCCTCATGGCCTGAGTCTCGCCACGTAAAATAAGGCAAATTCAATTCAATTCAATTCAAATTTGAGATTAATACAAGCAACAGAAATGAAAAATTATAACCTTGTATTTTCAAATTCTGAGAGAAATTATTTTGGGATATCTACATAAAAACTACTTTTCTGAAAGATTCTGCCACTCTTTTCACCTTCAAACGCTTGAGAAAACTGTCTTTTGGCTCTGAATCACAAGATTTTATAAACGGAAAAGATACACAACCGCCAATTCAAACCTCATGATTCTCACATATCTGGTAATGGTTACATTTAAGCACCAAAACACATATGTGATAGATGTTACAGACATGTTATTTCAATCATTCCTCTTTACAGCCCCAAACCTAGTTACAGCTGAATAAATAGATTAAAACGACTTACTCCATGATAACGCAGCTAAGGGTCAGATAAAGAGTTTGTATTTATAACAATATTAATGATTAACCTTATAATATGTTTACAATTAATGTTTCAATGTCTCTTCAAGTATAAGATGTAACTTCAAATAACTTACCTGAATATTCCGGGAAGCAAATTGTTAGAGGACTCTTTTCTATCTTCTCTTCAAACAAATCTTTCTTATTTAAAAATAGAATAATTGATGTTTCTACAAACCACTTGCTATTACAGATAGAATCAAACAATTTCATAGATTCTATCATTCTGTTCATTTCTTCATCTTCAGCCAAAACAAGATCATACCCTACACAACAAATTGACAATTAAAAGAAATTCTTATGTAAAAGAAAAAAAATCACTGAGAATTAGAATTTTGAAATAATGAAGGTCTCACCAGAAAGGGCTACACAGAAAATAATGGCAGTAACACCTTCAAAACAATGTATCCATTTCTTCCTTTCAGATCTTTGTCCACCAACATCAACATCCTACAAAACAATTTTCCTAATTTAGAAATACAACAATATAAGGGTTATTATTATTGCAAATATCTTATTTGTGTAATCACTTTACATTTTAAACACACAATATCTCAAATTCAATTTATTAATCGGATTCAATACCAGCTAGTAGACCTCGCAAGTTATGCATGACAAATAATCTAACTGCAATAATAAACATAAAAAACAAGAAATACAAATAAGTCGCAATAAAATTAATTTTAAGGACAGTCTTCAGTTTCTAAATATTGGGCACATTATAGCATTATAAACTTCATATTGAAGATATTTCAATGTAATATCAGCAATAATCATTATAACACAAGGAAAAGAATGTTTAATAAATACTGAATTTGAATAAAATTCAGAAAATTCAATTCCATTGATAATATATTTAATTCTGTTCTCAGATCTGACCATGTTTCACTGTACTGTACCAACTAAAATGGAAGTTAATTTTTAGTTCATTGTCATTGTAAAAATATCCAATGTAAAAAATAAATAACAAATGAAGTAAAATTGCAATAATAGCCCACCAAATGATGACAAGTGATTAATGGAATAAACATTTCCCCAAAAGAAATTTCCAGTCATTAATACATGAATAAATGGGCAAGAACTTTTAACACAATTGGATTAGCAAGTAACTATGAACAATCAATGTATGGTCAAACTTAAATAAAATGCACAAATTATCAAAACAAAAATGATTATTAAATTCATTAAATTTTTGAATTCTTTTTCTTTTCTATAGTTGTTTTGAACATTTTTTTTCTTCTCAAAAAATTATGTTTAAGTTTGTGATTACTCACACGTAGAATACTAATCTTAAATGTGAATTTTATTCAGAAGTCTAGTGACTGGAAATGGCTAATGTAAAGATGATCCCTCTTTTGAAGATAGTAAACTTGTCGCTGTTCTTCTCAAAACACCATTGGTAGAATTGTATTTTTAACTAACGGTAACAAATTACCAAATCGAAGCAATAAAAATGTATTGATCAAAACTCAACCTCCACTTCTAAATTATTTAACAGTGATGAAGCAGGATGGGAATGCACGAGTCACAGAGCTTTGCTTTAAATGTTCTGATGCCTCTTTTTGCTTCATTCACCCTTTTAGATCAATACATATCAAATAGATTAAGATCAATGTATTACTTTCATTTTAACAACTAAATAGTCTAAGTAATGCTGTAACAAATAAAATAACAATTGTTTGATGTATGATAGACAGCTTTAAAAAAGTCTACAATTTTGACTAAGTCCAGCTAAGACCACAAATGACATGATTCGAATTCAAATAGATCCTTGACGAAATAGTACAATACTACCAGAAAAACTTAACATTGAATTTTTTTACATAAAAAATTTGATATAAATAAATAACAATCATTTACTATCCTAAATCACCAAAATATGGGTGAAAATTCATAACTTACTTGAAATGGAGGGCTTTAAAAGTGAAGTGGGTTTCCACAATACCGGTAGTCTTCACTCGGGTACGCAACACATCTTGCTGGGTAGGCACATAATTGGGCATAGAGATTCTGTCCAGGGCATTTAAATAGTATGCAGCAGAGTCATTTAGTTGATATTCTCGAGAACGTGCAAAACACTGCTGCACACCAGCGTCTTTCCAAAGCCACTTCATCAGCATAACCAGATCGGGAGTAAGCTCACCTTCTTCTGCCCCACTGGCTAATGTAAAGAACTGACGAGCATGATCCTGTAATGGTAAATTGAATATTCCGTAGCAAAGAATTCATAAGCTTCAACATCACCAATCAGGGTAATAATTCAGAAATTTGACTTAATAAAATTCAAAAAACCATAAACTAAATAAAAGTCAATAAATTAAGAAAAGCTGGAGAATGTTATAATTTGGCTTCTAGTATCCAAATTTGCATGGTTAGCAAATGCTATTCAACAAAATAAGTGCAACATCAACTGGGTTGCTTCTGAGCCATGAACTACAAAAAAGACATAACGCTTCAGCGATTATACACTGCAGTTGGGTATTTTATGTAAAGCAACCCAAACAACATAATTACCCCATAAGATGTTTGAATATCATGAATATTCTTTCATTTGTCCCAGAGATATAGATACAATTGATAAGAAAACTGTGTGTTATAGTGCACAAGTAGTACCTATTACAATAAAGAAATTTGTGAAGTCCTTATATTCATTATTTCATCGAGACAATACATTCAAATCGTAATAAATATTCCAACCATTGCAAGAAGATAAGCAGAAGCATTTAGACCCATCAAATACTACTTTGCAACTTAATATCAAAATCTATTGAGCACTAACAATAGAATATTTATCTATATGTAATTCCATTCTACTGAAGTTAATTATATGCAGACTTGTATGGTGGACGAGTAAAACCATTTTTAAAATAAGGGACATTTCTGCTCATTTTTGACACTGACAAAATAAAAATTTTAATGTTAGACTATAAATGTCAATTTTCACAAGTTTTCTATTTTATAAAACCATTCTCTTCACAGTTCATGCAATATGCATTTCATGTACATGGAAGGTGTACATTGTTTCAAATTCATAGAAAAATTGGACAACATTTTGTGAACTTGAAATAATGACAGAAAGCATAACTCTATACATCTGCTAACACCTTTTACATTCACTATGGACAAAAACATTAAAAAACCATTTTATTTTATAACATTGAATTCCAATAAAATATTGGAATTCTTCTCAATACTTTACACGCTTAGCTTCACAATCAGCAATAATTATTTCTATTATCTTTGAAGATTGTAACCCTCTTAATCTAAAGCTACATTACATGACAAAATGGTACATTCCGAAGATAAGGCCATGTAAAAACCTAATTTCTTTCATCATAATCATAACAATGAACAGCTCTGAAATGTGTAGCAAAATGAACTTAAGTGTCATCAAGGTATTGCATACTGTTCACATTCTTCTTGGAGTAACCAGTCTCATGAATTATCTTCATTTGCTTAACAATTGTGCTTTTCCCAGACTCTCCTGCCCTGAAAACATTAATATTTTTAATTATTGCAAAACAAAATGTAAAATTCATACACTTCATATAAATCTTTTCCATCCAATTAAACATAGGCAGTTTTTTCAATCACTGGAATTACACAAACAAAATAATAATCAACAAAATTGTAATAAATACCACTCAAAGAATTCGAAAATTCATTTTAATACAGGTTTTAACACACAACAAAACGTTTTTTTCCAAATGCGAACATGCAAATAAAGTAAACATAGAAAGCCACAGACAGTTTCACTGATAATTCCTAAAATCGTTAGTCCGCCAGGTCTCTTCAAATTATGAAACTTTTACCTTATATCAAAGCGAAATGCAATAAGTACACCTGCAAAAGTCCATACTTAATTTTAAATTGTGTACACGAGATCACGCAAACGCAGGACTCGACGTCAACTAAATATATATACATATATTTTATTTGACTTAACACTTGAATCACTTACCCAATAATAATAATTTAACTTCCTTCGACGCACGTTCGCCATCTGCTCTTAAATCTTTATCAATCTTTTCGACCTCTCCGCAGCTTCTTTTCTACCGCTGTACTTACAGCACACCCCATTTCCTACCGTTGTTTGTCACTTGTTGCTTCCAAGACTCCGCCCGGTTACCAACCAATGAAGGTTAATGAGTTGTAACACCGGAAATTAAATATTTATCGTTCACTACCTCCGAAGTTTTAAATCATTACTCTTTCTTCACTCCTCAACTTCCGAGAAACCATATATCACACACTAGTAACCTAAAACAACACAAGTCTTCAACCCTCGAACATCCCTGCCAAACACAACGACGCTAACCGTCACTGAATTGACCAACGCAGCTTGCAGTGCATCATAGCCATCGCAATCTGTTATGAACGTCAGGCGGACGCGCTGCCCAGCCAAGAGCAATGGAACATAAATGTAATAATAAATTTACAAAGTTGATATACAAAATAATTCTGTATTCAATATTAGCAGGCTAAACAAAGTTGCCCAAATAAATGATTCCAGAAACTAAAATCATACTAACAAACATGACTGATGGATCAAAACAGTGAAATGTGTGGATGACTTCTGAACGATTGTAAATGATAATCGTTTTACAAATATTCGGCCTATTTTTGTCCACTTATACTTAATTTCAGTAAAAACAGACATGAGAAGGAATCCCATGGCTTTGTAATTTGAGCAAAAATCATTTATAATGTGGTTTGTGTTTTTTGCCATTTTGTAATTATATGAGTAGGGATATGAAATAACATTCAATTATTAATATTATTCAAATTTATAAACGTGAAGAAATAAAATTTGAAAGCATTTTAAATAAAATATGTTCTTTATTCGATTCTTTCTATTGGCCTGATCTGGGCCCTATACGTCTCACTTGTAACTCGTTCCGTGCAATCATTGTATTTCTCGAATATTCTACTAGATAGAAGCACAAGTGTGAAGCGGTGCAGTTTCACGGCGCTAAAAATGATTTTGTCCCCAACTGCTCCAAAGAATATAATACTATGGAAGAGTAATCCTTCCTCTCTTGCTGTTTTCATTTCCCAAACTCCTACAATCCACTCTATTCGCTGTGAGTCTGTTAGTGTACGCATGCCCCAGTTGTGTGTTCCACATGATTTTTCAACGGTATTGTTATTATTCGCGAACGTTTTCTTGAACCCCGAAATACCTTTGCCACCATTGGTTGAATTAAGAGTAAATGTTAAAAACGAGCGTTGTAAACAAAATCTGATAACCAAAAATGTTCGCTCCCGTGTAATAGAAACTATTTGGCATGGAAAAACGAAATTCAAATTTAATATCAAATTCATTTTGTGAAAATAACTACATTCCCCACTCCTCTCGCAACTAGCGAAGCGAGCGCTCAAGAAAACGTACGCGGATAATACACTTCTTTAATACACGAACTCTATCAAGTATTAATACTATAGAAATGTCCAAACTGACGTCACAAGGTTTGGCGGGAAAGTATTGGGTGGCAACCTCTGCTGTGCACGTAAGCGATTCCTAGAGAATAAGTAATTTTATGGGCTGCCGAGGTTTGTGTTTCATATCACATTTGTTATTTACACTTATATTTGTATCCTTTAGATTTTTTGGGGGTTCTGACTGCGCATTTCATAAATTTAACTTAAAGAAGCACTCTATCAGACATACATGAAGTCGCTATCTTTATATTTTGAAACTCGTTCAAAGTAAATATTATCAGGACCTTAGCGGTGACGCTAAGGTGTTAATTTGTAATAAAATGAAATGTATGAAACATTTGGATCTACGTGCCCTTTTATCGGATACGAAAAGTGAAAACGAATTTCGGGCCCCTATGTTATCCGAGAAGAAATGACTCCTTCCGTATATTTTTATAAATTGTCAACTTTTAAATATTTATTTAAGAAAATTGTATTAATTATCATTGAGAGAACTGTTACGAACATTAAATACGTTAAAAATGTTACGAACAAACAAATAATCGTTCGTAATTTTTCACGGAGTGGAGGAACTTTCAATAATAAGTTAACCAGAATTTAATATAATTTATCGTATTAATGTTTGAAAGTATTAAGTATAATAAATATATGGTTATTTAAAAATGTAAATAAATATTACACTTTTAACATGTTTGGTTTCCTGTGCTGAATTCCAATTTTAATGGTTAAATTTCAATATCAAGGCACGCCTTTAAAATATTACTTGTGATATCCCCGATGATTTTTATGTTAGCATTTATCATCAAACGTATTCTCAGTATCTTTAACTATCGTTCAATATCTTTTACTTGACAAGTTCTAATGAACATTTGGTGCCTTTTCTTGCGACACAATTAGCACATATGACTTGATAATCCTGATGGCAGAAGTACACAGTTGACTTGATGAGCTACGTCACATCTGCGCATGCGCATATGCACAAAAGTGATACGAAACGAATTGCGCATACGCGGATCGATAGTGGTGTCTACAATGGCGTGCAAAATCTTCCTAGTTTTTGCACCCTCGAGTGAATCGACAGCACTATCAAGCACACTACAGAAGATCAATATTACAGACGAATGCTTCTCGCTGAGGCGTGCAAAAAGTCTCTAACGACGCGCTTACACGTAAGACGTGTACTTCTCCATCGATACCTACACTAAGGGTACATGACGATTTGACTCATGAGCTTGGTGGACATGGGCCGAAAATGCCTTAAAAGGTTCTCACATTGACCGTGATGTCCTGATATTCAGACGTGCCTATTAGCTGCACTTTTCCCAATGCCAGAGTTGAATCTTCTCCTTACAGTATTCATGACTGAAACTAGAGAAATATCGCGTTTCGCTTTCAGTATCATCAGTAGGCAAAAATTAGTAGAAGCTTCAGATCATCTTTACCGATTGGCTAATTTTTGTAAATAAAAATAATAAATTAATATTTCAGAATTAAAATTTTTAATTTTATTTAAATTCCACTGCATATATATTACTTGCACTTGCTCGCGTTAATTTAAAAATTTCTCACTTAACCAACTTCAGGCTTAAACCATCGCCCTTTGAGAGTGCATCAGCTTCAGACCACTACATAATATTTATATATGAATTCATACATAAGATTCCTAGATGGAAAACAGAAATATATCTGAAAATAATTTATATAATTGTTTGCATTGTTTTGAAACTATTCAGACTCATGAATTCACACAAATATATCACTGATACAAAATATTTTGAACATTAGTTATATTTTTATGAGTGTGAGGTTGGGTATTTTTAATTATGTTTGGAATTTGGTTAATTAAAATAAATAAATTCCAACAAATGAAGCTATTATATATTGATTTTAACGAGTTTTCCCTTAATAAAATCTTTTCAAAATTAGAACTTTAAATAAAGTCACGGTAAATTTTGTGAAAATATGAGTCTTTTTCGCGTAATTATGCGTGAAATTAAGGCAACTTTAGAGGACTACAATCATAATGCAAAGACATGGATGAGCTGCTCCGCCCCACCGATTTTTGATCGTTCTGCGCCGAACCAGCTGTCACGAATTATATGACCACAATACGGGCACTTAATTTGAAAAGCTAGGCCAGACGCTTGCCGCCATGCTGCATGGCAAGCGAGAAGTGTTGAGGGCATAAAGTGGCAATTTTCAACGGTGACCAACCAAAAACAAAACAATGAAGGTGTAGTTGAAATAAAATATGCAATATTTAAAAAGTGCTTCATATTTTTTTCAATGACTTGTAGCAAGGCGATAGCCCAGTATACGTCTTTACACAGTAGCGCAGCTCAGCCCGTTTTTCGGCTAGTTAGGGATGCGCGCGCATACAGCTAGCAATTCTAGCGGAGGTCAAGTAAAACTACGGATAGATGCTTCACGGAATAAGCTTATAAACATTCAATTTATTATTTTATAAACATTTTTCTACTGCAACATGCACGTCTTGTCATACGACAGCAATTGTGTCTTGTACAATCATAATGTTAATTTTATTGTATTCTATGTTCTAATCACCTTAACACGCGCCTCCGTCAAATAACTGTAAATTATTATGTTACGAATAATTTTTCGCGCGACACCTGAGCTGTTTCAACCATTGCGCAATCCATGAACAGTGTGTCATTTCACCGCAATAGTCTATAAAATGCGTGTGAAGGCACATGTTTAACTTGTACATAGTGTGATATGCATTCACAACAAGGTCACTGCCAGTTAGTTACAAATGACTGGGTCAGAATCATTATGTGCTACGCAACGTCTTATGGCTCGCCACGCCGATAGTTTCTAATATTTCAAGAGTTAATTCTCCACTATACAGTGAGCCTCTGAGGTGCCAGCTGTGCCTCGTGCACCCCACACTGTCCCGGCGATCTCTCAGTCTGCAGGGTCACAGGAACTCGTGCCCGATGCCAGCCGTCAGCGGGAGCTCCTGTGATGCGTGTTTTATCACGTGAGTGGGCTCCATGCTCACAATGACACCGGTAGTGTTATTTCCGGGGTGACCAGCGATATGGCATTTTGGAATTCAAGCTTTTTTCCCGGTTTTCCAGGTCTGAGAATACACATTTTCCAGGTTCTTTTTCGCACATTACAACACGTTCTTACCTTCTACCGCTTACGCACTACTAAACAGAAAGTTATGTAATATGACGGGAAAAAACGGCGAATTTTCGGCCGAAAAACTCTTATTGCCGGGCCCTGAAAAAACGAAAGTGTCCAATTGCTAAATTTAGGAAAAAAATCTTCTAACACGTGGTGTAGAATCAATGATTTCTGGGTCCTTAATATTGGAAACTCGGTTGACGGCAAAACGTCCGCCCGTTTATCTGTCCAGTGAACAAAGCTAGCGGCTAAAACCGTAAGCCGGCTTAACCGTTAATCGGCTGCCGTAAACCGGCAGCCGATTTCTTCAAATTTTGTATTCCTTAATCGATCTGGCGATGTCGCGGTTCCTTAAATTTGAAACCGTTATTTTAATTTGGGGGGGGGGTACTTGAACCCCCTAGGACATTTTCAAAATTTTCAAAGAAATGGCTCCAACGTTTTTGATTAAATTTTGTTTTTATATAATGTGAAGACCGTTTATGAGAATGGTGTAGATCTTATATTCGTTAAAAACTATGATTTTTCAAAAATTGCAAAAATCAACATCTTTTTCGGCGTCTTCCTATAATTACAACTATGAAGATAAGAGATTATTCCTTTAATAAAATCTGCTCCTTTAAGCTAGATTTTGAAATAAGGTCATGTACAATCTTTCAAAAATGTGAGTAGTTTTTGCGTAATTTTGTGTAAATATAGGTAATTTTATTTTTAAACAATTTTTTCTCAAAAACGATATAAACAATTTTTATTCAATTTCCATTTCGGATAGCGCATAGAACGATCAAGAGTGCAGAGCTCATGTTCGTTGAAAATTCTGACTTTTGAAAATTGAAAAAATCCAAAATTTTTTCGCCGTCTTTCTACACTTACAATTGTAATGAATTTTACTTTCTCATGCTTAAGAAGGAACTTCTTAAGAATAGATAGTTACGTAATCCTGCACGAAAAATGGTAAATTTTCGGCAGAAAACTTTTACAGGGTCCTGCAAACGAAAATGTAGATAAATTTAATTGTTAAATATAGAAAAAATTATCTAACACGTGGTGTAGCCAGAATTCATGTTTTATGGGTCCTTGATGCCGAAAAATTGATTGACGGCGAAATATTTCTGTGAACAACGCTAGCGGCTAAACCGTTCAACCGATTTTCTCCAAAGGTAATATTCCCCAATCGATCTGGCTGATGTCGCGGCCCCTTGAATTTGAAACCGATATTTTAATTTTGGACGGTACATGAAGCCCGTCGGACATTTTCACAATTAAAAAAAATAGCGCCATCGATTTTGATGAAATTTTGTTGTTGGATAGTCTAAGAGACTTTTAAGGGAATGGTACAGGTCTCATGTCGGTTGAAAAACCTGATTTTTCGAAAATTGAAAAAATTCAAAATGTTTTCGGCGTCTTCCTTCAACTACAGTTATGAAGATAAAATTTTATTTCTTAATGAAATGTGTTCATCAAAAGCAGATCTTCGAATAAGGCCATGTTCGAAAATATGAGTATTTTTTTAGTAAATAGGCGTCAAATTTAATCGGCCACTCTGAAAATCCTGCGTCTCGTGATCGTAATTTTAGATATGTTTTGAGGCAGTTAGATGCTACGTAAGTTAAAATATTTATGTTATTTTATATTTCTTCGTTTTTTAAATTGGAGCTTTTGTTATACGTTTACAAATTAATCTTGTAGAAATTATTTAAAACCTATTCGAAATAAATATGAAATAAAGATTGCTAGCTTTCAGTCGTCCGGTCTCAACTTACACAGTTGGATGATAAGTAAGTTAGGATTTGTACATTATTATTATTATTATTATTATTATTATTATTATTATTATTATTATTATTATTATTATTATTTTTCTGTACTTTTCTCAGTAAGCATTGAGAACCATTCATCTATTCATACGACTTAGGCTCTAGCAAATGCAACTGGTAATGACAGATCTGAGGAAAGACGGAGAAGAAATTAATCTTTGTCCGTCCTTCAATTTAAAAATTTTCGCACAATATGGCAAGTCTGTAGGATTAAAGCTTTTTGGATGGTTATGCAGATTCCTTTTGATAATCCTATTTTTGTAAGACCTGAAGCAAATCGGCCTGTCACCACTCCTGTGGCTGAGATGATTATTGGCACTATTTCAACCTTACTCAGTTGCCAAACATGTTGGATTTCTGCTGCCAAATTCTGGTATTTTGAAATCTTCTCCGATTTTGTCTTGTTCAGGTTTTTTGTCAGTGGACAGCCTACATCTATGATTGTTGCATACTTTTGTATTTTATTGATAACTACTATGTCCGGGCGATTATAATCCACAGTCTTATCAGTGACAATAGGCCTACCCCAGTAGAGTACTATTCCACTATTTTCCATAACCGGTGAAGGTGAATATTTGTAAAATGGTGGAGGGTTCTCAATTAGTCTATAATTTGATGCCAATTGTCTATGGATTATTTTGGCTACTTGATTGTGCCTCCCTAGATATGCAGTGTTGGCAAGAACTGGGCAACCTGCAATCACATGGTCGATGGTCTCATTTGGTTGATTACACATTCTACAGACATCTATTATACTGCTCTTCAGTATGTGTTTATCATAATTGCGTGTTTTTATTACCCCATCCTGAATAAATCCTTCAGTTTCAGGAAATAAATATCCCATTTTCAACCACAGGAGAGAAGAGACTTTATCAACTGATGGGTTATTTAAGAGATTAGGATATTTTCCATGAAGGGTCTTGTTCTTCCAATCTGTCTGCATGTTACATATCTGGGAAACAATTTCAGTGTTGGTTTCAGTCTTCTGGAGATTTAGAGCTGAATAGTTTGCATCTACAGCAACTACATTCTTCAGTAACACACTATCCGAGGAGTGAAAGTAAAAGTTATTATTATTATTATTATTATTATTATTATTATTATTATTATTATTATTATTATTATTATTATACATTGTTTTTCTCGGTATTCACCGGATTTTTATTTGACTTTGTGTCGCGTTAATAACCAAGACACTGGTCAATTCATGTTTCGTCGCAATTTAGGAATTTTCGAACAATCCTGCATGTGTTTAAGATGATCGATTTTTGCATAATTTTATAGGTATATTTTGGTATTTGAATAAGTTATAGATTTTTATGCATGTTATTTGGTATAACTCCTGTGCACGAAATGACCAGAGGAACAATATGAACTTTTTGGAGATGCCATAGTGCCTTGACTTCAGTTGTTAGTTCTGTATACTTTGTTATTTTTCTGCATGTGCTGTTTGAAGATTAGCTGTTTGTGGAACAGTTATGTCAATCAGGAAGCCAATCTTTTGCCGTTTGTCCACAAAAGTTATGTCTGGTCTGTTATGGTGAATAGTTTTATCTGTAATAATTTCTCTGTCATTACAACTTAAAGTTTGAATTTTCAAGTACAGTATCGGAACATATTTGTAATATGGGCAGGTCATTTCTTGTACGTTGGATTTCGCTGCCAGTTTCTGGTGAATAATATTTGCAACTTGATTGTGCCTGTAGGTGTAATCTGTATGGGACATTAATTTGCATCCTGATGTGATGTGCTGTATGCTCTCAACTGTTGTATGGCATTTTCTACATTTGTCATCTATTGTTTGTTTGAGGATATGCTTCCTGTAACTTTTAGTGTTGATCACTTGATCCTGTATGAAGACCATGAACCCTTCTGTTTCGCCAAACAGATTACCGTATTTTAGCCAAGTGTTTGAGGCTTTTAAGTCTACATGAGGTTGCTTGAGATCATTTGCATGGCGTCCATGGAGTTGCTTTCTTGACCACATGTCTATTTTGCAGTTATTGTCTGTAACCCGCGGCGAAATGTCCAGCTGTTTGTTGTTTAGGTTAAGAGGGGTTAATTTAGTATCTGCTTGAACTATTGCAGCGTGTAGTTCTGAGGTTGCCTGTTTCTCATAATAAAAGGTCCTTAATGAATGGATTTGTTTGTAGCACAAGTTCTTTAAGTCAATTAGGCCTCTTCCTCCCTCACTTCGTGGGAGTGTCACTCGTTCTATTGCGCTATTTGGATGGTGATGTCTGAATTTTGTCAAAATTGTGCGGGTAAGTCTCTGAATGTCTTCGAGGTCTGTGTCGCTCCACGGTATAATTCCAAATGAGTACGTGTATACTGGTACTGCAAATGTGTTGATTGCTTTTATCATGTTATTACCTGTTAATTTGGTTTTCAGGAGTGCAGTGATTCTTGATTTGTACAGTTTTGTTAGAGGCTGTTTTATTGCCTTGTTGTCTGTGATTGCTGCTTGATCGAATCCTAAATACTTATATATTTCTTCGTCGCCCATTGCCTGTATTGTCGTTTGATCACTGAGTGTGCTGTCTATCTTCTGTAACTTTCCAGTTTTGTCTACGTAAGCGTCTTACATTTGTCAATACCAAAACTCATCTGAATGCCTTCAAAAAAGTTCGTGTTATTTCAAGGAGATATTGAAGCTGTCTGTCTGTTGAACTGTAAAGTTTGTCATCCATATAATCAGATGTGATATGGTGGGATAGTCTTCTTATTTTTACGAATTTGGAAGCCATAGTGAGTGCTGTTAAGTTGTGTTGATAGGGATTTAGAACCAGACAGAACAACAATGAGCTCAAAGAATCTCCTTGGAAGATTCCCCGCTTAATTCTGATCTCTTTTGTTGAGATTGTTAACTCTTGCTGCCTTAAGGACAATGTTGTTCTCCAATGAGTCATGATATGTTCCAGAAAGTTGATGATGGTTTCGTTAATTTTGTATATGCGGAGAACTTCAATAAGCCAACTGTGAGGAACCTATCAAATGCTTTCTTGTAGTCAATGTATGCCAGGTGCAAGTTTCTATGGTTTTTATGTGCTTGTTGGAGAATGGCCATATCTGTTAGAAGTTGTTCTTACATCCTTTATGTAATCGACTGCAACCTTTCTGTTGTTCTGTCATTATTCCTTTGTCCTCAATATAATCTTGGATTTTACTTGTAATGCATGAAGTCAAAATGTTGTACATTGTGGGAAGGCAAGAGATTGGGCGGTATTGAGATGGGTTCTGTGTGTCTCTACTTTTGGGTTTCATGTATGTAATGCCTTTGGTTAAAAATAAAGGCATGTCTTCTGGGCTGTTAATGACTTGTGTGAAGCACTGAGCCAACTTATGGTGAAGCGTTGTAAACTGCTTGTACCAGAAATTGTGAATGTGTTCTGGGCCAGGAGCTTTCCAGTTGTGGGTTTTTGCAATTGCAGTGCTGACGTCTTTTACTGTGATCTCTTGATATAACATTGGATCTATATTTTGAACATTATTAATTTCGTCCTTAATCCAGTGTGCCTCACTATTGTGATGACTAGTTTCTGACCAAATGTTTCACCAGAACTGTTCTAAATTTTGTTGACCTGGTGCACCGTTGTTCTTTGTTGGAAATTGCAATTTTGTCTGAGTTGTTGATAGAACACTTTTTCATTCTGATGAAACACTGAATTTTGTTGTTTACGTTTGTTGCTTCTTTGTATCGTCTAGTCTTTTCTCTTGTTGGAAATTGCAATTTTGTCTGAGTTTTTATTGATTTTTTTGGCTAATTTCTTGTTGTTTGGTTGGTTCAAATATTGCGTTACTCGACCTATTTCCTGTCTGAGATACTGAATTTGATTTTCGAGTCTTTGCTGCCATGGTGGTTTCGCATTTTTCTTCATTGACTTCCCTTTTTCACTTTCTGACTGATCCTTTAATTTAAAACCAGATTTTAAAGCTACGGTAGCAGCTGCACAGTAAACTATAGCATGTTTATCTGTTAGTGTATCTTCTTCTTTGATCTGGCAGGGCAAAACATGCTCATTTATATATTGAATAATTTGAACGAGCCTGTTGTTTCTATTGCTGTTGAGTTTAGGAATTCTGGGGCGAAGTGTTGGATCTAATCCCGAGTACTTGAGAAAAGGTTCCTGGTATATGTCAATTACATCTGATATGTTGGCTTCCTTTGCACATGGTGTTGATGGATCATGATTTGCTTCATCTAATTGGGTTGAAATTGGAACTTCGTGTGAATCTGTGACAGTTTGTGTCAAGGGGCATCCATTACTGGAGGAAGAGATTTCTGTTGCTACTTCCTGTTTAATTTGTTCCAACCTTACTTTTGGGATTAGATTGTTTTTAAGTATAGCTCTTTTCTGATCTACGAGCCTCTGATCTGTGACGCCAATATGAGGAAACCTTTCTCTGAATTCAGCATGCAGAGATTGCCTGTATCCAATCATTTCTGTTTCTAAAAGTGTGGCTCTGTAGTAGACGCGCATAATATACTCATTTAAGTTATTTTTCCACTTCATACGTCGCCTCACTTTCCCCGCCTTGGTGGTTGCGAGCAGCTGCTCGGGCAAACTGTCTGCAGGTGAAGCCTGTTAATGTTGTTGTTATTATTATTTTTGTTTTTTCTCATCTTATTGGCACATTTGAATGAATTGCACAGATATACAGAATCAAAGCACAATGCATCTATTTTTTAAAAGGAATTTATAATACATTGTTTCCCATGAATTTCCGCACTATCCTTGTTGTTGAAATAACAACTGCCTTCTGCATGGGTTTGTACAGGTCTTCATTCAAACCCAGTTGCTTAAGGCCCCACATCAGACTCCTAGGGATGACTCTGGTGCTTGAAACAATTATCGAGATAATGTTGACTCTTTTTATATTCCACTGTTTCTCAGCGGGTTCAACAAGATTTGCATATTTACTGATTTTTTCAGTGTATTTGCTTTGAATGTTGCTAGTATTTGGGACAGAAACATCAATAAGCATGACATGTTTCTCACACTTGTTAATCACAACCAAATCCGGTCTGTTGTGAATCACTGTCTGGTCTGTAAAGATAGTTCTATCCCAATACAAGCGCCACTCTTCGTTCTCCAAAACATTCATAGGTTGGTACTTAAAGTACGGTACCTTATTTTCAGTCAGAAGACGACATTTCTGGAGCCAACGCTTGATGTAAAATTTTGGCTACCGAATCATGTCGCTGTTTATACTGGTGCCTACCAAATGTCAACTGAGGTACATGATGAATTGATTCCACTGTTGACAACCATAATGACATAACTCATTTTGCACATTGCTATTCTAACAATTCTCTCAAATAGTTACGTTGAATAACTTGATCCTGAATAGCCAACATAAACCCTTCAGTTTCTGGAAAGATCTGTCCTGATATAAGCCAGTAGTTCGATGCTTTCAAATCGACATGTTCTTGACTCATCTCATGTGGATGTCTTCCATGAAGAGCTTTAGCCATCCATAAATCTCTTCTGGCCGTCATTGCATGAGAAGTCCGCAACATCCTGTCTCGACAGCTCTATCGGAGTATAGACATCTGCTTCACAAATTGCTTTATGCAGTTTTGATGTATTTGCCGCAGAGTGGAAATACATTCTCATGTTCTTACTTGCCGACAAAGTTGGTTTCAATGTCTGTGAGTCTTCTTCCACCATATTTCTCGGAAGTGTTATACGTCTGATTGCAGATTTTGATGGTGCATGCGTGCTTTTCGTCATTAAACTCCTTTCCGTTGTAAGTTCTCAATGTCAGTCTTGATCCACTTAATAATGCCAAATGAGTAGTTTAAGGCTGGGACAGCATAGGTGTTAATAGCTTTATGATATTTCTTCCATTCAACTTTGTTTTCAGGAGCTTTGGTTCTTCGGAAGAATTCCTCTGCAAGTTCATCTTCATTTTACCTTGGACAATGTGCCTTGCCTGTCTCACTCCCAGGTATCTGTACGTTTCAACAGACATTGCTTGTATCAACTGTTTATTTTCAAGTTCAAAGGCCCTCTTGGAGCTTTCTTTACAATATTCAATGTCTGACATTTTTCCAGGCCAAACTCCATTTTAATACTTTTTGAAAATGATTCCACAATACTCAATAGTTGTTCATGTTGAGATTTTGTCAAGCATATATCTTCAAATCATCCATATAAAGGTGATTTATGCGATACATCATTCTTGCTCCCAATTTAATTCCAAATCCACATTTAGTGGAATTCAAGAGATTAGATAGCGGATTCATACAGATGACAAACCAGAGGGGACTTAGTATCTCTGAAAAATACCTCTTCGCACATTGACTGTATCAGTTTGGATGTTGTCAACAGGAGTACTTAAGATAATTTTTGTTCGCCAGTTCGACATAACATGTTCCAAGAAGGAGACAACTTTGTATCAACCTCATAGATCTTAGTATTTCTATCAGCCAGGTATGTGGTACAGAATCAAAGGCTTTTTGTAATCAATATACGCTATGAACAAGTTAGATGTTTTGCATATGCTTGACACACACTACTGAATCTATGATTAATTGTTCTTTGCAACCATGGAGTCTTTGCTACAGCCTTTCTGTTGGACTGCAATAATATCGTTGTTCTACAGTGGGTGTATATCCGTTGTGAAAGGCACGATGTAGATTTTATACATCGTTGGCAAGCAAGAAATAGGGCGGTATTTTGTTGATCTTCTTGTTTTTATGGGTCTTTGATATCAGATATGTAATTCCCTGGGTAAGAAATTCTGGCATTTTATCTGCTGTTGTATGACATCATTGATCAATCTAGCCAACCTGTGGTAGAGTGCCCATAATCTTTATAACAAAAATTATGAATTTTATCTGGTCGTGGAGTTTTCCAGTTCAATAGGTTCTTGATTACTTCACTGACTTCTTCAGTTGTAAATTCTTGGTAATGCATCTTGGTAAGATGTTCACAGCGTTTCTTCTCTTCTCCAATCCAGCTCGCTCACATCACATTCCGCTGGATCGGAAAGTTGCTTACTCCAAAATCATTCACCTGCTCCGTGTTGGATATAATCCTTTGTAATTGCTGTTTCTGCTGGTTCTATATTTGGACAATCGATTTGTTAATACTGACAGTCTCTGTTTCAGCGTGTCAATGCACTGTTGTACTGTCGTATTAGGTTCATCTCTTCGAGTATGCGTTTTATTTCTATTCATAATACGATCTGCCAGCTTCACAAGTTTGGTGATCGAATACCATTGGCATAACTCATCATACGGGCAATATCACCTCTCAGTATTCTCGATGTTCCTGACGAGACACTCTCCCACGGTGGCATCATCCGGCCTTTGCTTTTTCCTGACAGTTTTTCAGTCTATTCCAGGATTTTATTACTACAACTGCAGCACAATATGTAACAAGGTGGAGATATGCAAGTTGTGCGCCATTTCAATTCTCTGGTAGTACCTCGCACCATGATATCTATAATACGTGCCATTCGTCCTCGATGTATTGATCTTAGGTAACACTAGTCTATAGTGGTGTCCTTCAAATTGGAACATAGCTTCTCTTATTCCCATCTTCAGCGATTCCACCAGTCTTTGGTCTTCAACTGTAGTTATAGTGCATGAACATTGCCATTATTTACCACTTCAGTTCGGTTTTCTTTCAAATGTTCACACAGGGACATTACATAACCTTATTCAAACTCTAATAAAATTCGTAATAATTCTGGACATTGATGAAATCAGTAGTAGATCTCAGACGTTATCCTCTGGTGGCACGCAGCTAAACTACTGGCATTGATGCACTCTTGAATCTGTGATGTAAGGCTAGGCGAAAATGTCCATATATATATATATATATATATATATATATATATATATATATATATATATATGTATATATATATATATATACATATATATACATATACATATATATACATATATTATTATTATTCATTATTTATATACATATTATATATTTATATATATTACATATTATTTATTATTCATATTTTATATATATATATATATATATATTATTATTATAAAGATTCTGCCTCCATCCCTCAAGTAGGCGCCATTGTTACAAATTTTATCTTTATTGGGCGATAACTTTGTACTCGTTTTCTTTGTCCTGGCAGTTCTTCTCTCCTTCGTGGTGGTGTGGTTCTACGAGTACCTGGAGCCCGTGGTACCAGTACGTGTTTTTTCTTGCGTACGCTATTTTTGTTTTGGGTTTGGTGGCCGTTCTTTCATATTGCCCGAAACGAAAAATCGCACATTTGAAGAAATACAGAACATTCTGAGGGAAACAGCCACATATGGCCTCGATATTATTCAGAAGTTGAGAAAGAGATCGTTGTGCGTTAAACAAAACTATAATCCATGTTTTCAGGAAATTCAATGCTAAGCATGTTTTATCTACATTTCTGTTTATTAAGTTTTCATAACTGCATATTTATAGGTATGCAAGATAGCATTAAATTTAATTTTAATAATATACATCAATCTTCTCTCTTTCTGTTTAGCATACATTAGTTGGAGAATTTATAGATCATTTTTTAAAATCATTTCAAGAAAAATCATGTTATAATAAGTGTTTATATACTGATTAATTATACATCAGTTTCATCTCTACGATTATTAAAATATTTTAGTGATATATAAATATATGCATTTGATGATTATGGAATACTTTTATTCTTAATTTTAATTAGAAATAAATATTTACATTAGACCAAAGTTGAACCACCATATGGTCTCTACATGTTATACCTTGATTGAAAATGGATAAATTCAAATAAAGATCTATATTCAACAGCAATTATAATTGAGAGAAGTTGATTATTTTAATTTTTCCGAGGCGACAGAGATACTGTGGTCCCACGCAGGAACGAGCGATCCTGGTGCCCTCCTAGGCGTCTACATAGAGGCTTCCCCACACAGGTATCTCCCCCAGCGGGGCCCTGCACGTGTGTGGGTAGGTGTAGGTTTGTATGAGGAAGGAAATATCGCGCTCTTTCTGTCACTCGTTTTCAGGGTCCTGGTTAGCCATTCGCTCAGTGAAATTCCCCAATTGGAGCAGCTGACCGCTAGATTTCTTCTGCAATCCTCCAGGTGAGCGATGCTGAATCATGCTGTCATTTAACCACCGCACGCATTTGTTAAGTAGAAATGTATGTATACAAACTTTAATTAACATTAAAAAATAACCCTTCTTTGAATTTCATTAGAATGAGTTCGAACACTCCTGACATCACCATTAAGAAGAAACAGTGAACTTTTTAACTAAATCAGCCAACATGTTTTTGAGTCTATACGTCACACACATACTAACATTTTATTAATATAGTTAACAGTATTAAAAAATTGATTATAAACAAAACTTAGTCGGATATTTTATCAGATGTACCTTGATCCGGTCCAAAGTACATCTTGCGACCTTAAAATAAATAAGTACTAACTCAACTTTTATGGAAAAATGTATTTGATATAACCTCGTACGCCGGTGGTACATATCATTCACAAGCTGTAGTAAAGATAGTTAATTTGTGTTCCTCATTTTGTGTATGTAATTATTGACGAGGGAATTTTTGTATGTGAATAACAGTAAGACCTGTGGTAATGTGTACTGGTAAATCAATCCAGGAAGTGTAGGAAAAGTTAAATTTCATTAATTAATATTAATAAACAAGAACTGTTGCACGGGTGTTATGAGGCAAATGATTGCAAGTTAAGTGAAGAGGGAAATCATTACAACATTTTTGCAATTTTTCTAAGAAATATTACCACTAGTGGATTTGCATACGTCCTGGCCCGCAGTTAACAATTTTGTATTTTTTTGTTCTCCTCTTTTCTGTGACAGTGTGAAAGGTTTAATTTGTGCAATACTTTCTAAGAATGTATTATTGTTTTACTTAATTCTGTGTCTGGGTGTATGTCTTTCTCACACCCCAAAGATCCTGCCCTCCTGAGATATTCAAAGCTCCAAAGAGCATTCTTTCCGACGACTGCCACGGTAGCTGGTGGCGTTAGAATATATATATTGAAATGAACTGAATGTATTTAAAACAAACTCAAGCCCCAGTTGGCGCGCCATTTTGAAATAATTTGTACATATTCAGTGCCATCTATACCAACGTAATCAGTCTGGAATTTGTATAAAATGGTCGCCAGGAAAAGATTACGTTGAGACTATTATACACGTCAACCTTCAACTCTATAATAAATTAGTTTCCGCTACCTGGCCGATGGGTTTTATAGAAATAATCACTATTGTATGCTACAATAGATGATTATCCGATCTGCCATCTATATAGCGTGGTCGAGGAACCTGAAAAGCAATATATTTCTATCTTGGCTATCAGCTGAATTGTCTAATGAAAATCATGTATTCATTTCAAAAAACATGGAAATTAATTAAACACTTAAAACAATTTTAGTATTGTATAACTTTAACGCAATATAAAATTAAACCTTTGTCATGACCGTTCCAACCTTATAAAGTCTTCGGACCATCTTGATTCATCTCCGACGCCGTCCTCAGGTCCAGACACCATCTTCTCTTCTTTCTCGGAAGCACACTTCAATCACCGTTCATCAGATCAATATGCTGCTAGCATTCCAGTCCACCACTGACAACCGCCCAAGCCCTCAATGTCCCTCCAACTCGTTCACTTGAAATATTTTAAGCTCCACTGTCACACTTAGTACTCAAATTCGATGTTCTGTCGATATCCATTCCCTAATAGATGCTTTCAAGTCCCCCAGAAAAAAAACTCTTTTAATTGGAGCACGATCCGTTCAAGAGCACGGCATCAGTCAGAATGAATGTCTCTCGTATTCTATCAGCCCTGCAAAGTCGGTCCATTTTTTTCGATTGTTTGATTTTTTCTGATTTGCAGATAACATTTGATGTACTTTCGTACGGAAGTCATCCCAAATTTCTTGCAAATGAACTAGCTGTCTTCACGACTGTCACTGCCTTTCGGCCAATCCCTGGAATTCAATACAAAATGAATCCAGCCGTCTCCGCGATTGTCACTGCATGAATATATTGACTTTGACGACGGCTCGCTATCGTTGCTATGCTAGCATATTCACATCATTTATCCCCTTTAATTGACACCATTTATAATAAATATTGTACAATATTCAGTCATATATTGGTATGTCACAACTCCCCCCCCACCAAAGCGTCATTTTGTTTGTCAAAACCTAACTAAATGACAAGACAACTTTAACTTTTCCTTGTTTCATAACACTAATATTCAGTAACACTTTTCACTTTACACTACACATATCTTGGTTCTTGCAGCCTTAAACTATTCTAAATTTTTGTTATGCCAACATTGTCATTAACCATTTCATTGGAGCATTATTTACTTATGCTATCCTGTCTGTTATTTACTTCAACTTAAGTATAAATATAATTTAAAATTTCTTTCATCTCTAATTCTGACAAAAATACACATAATAACAAAAATGAAAAACACTACACACTAATATGTACAAAATTCTATTTACAATTCTCTATTTGTCCCATCAAACCATCTAATCATATGTATCATCTCTTTTGTACGGCTTCGTATTCCTATAATTATATGTCCCCATTTGTTGACCAGTTTCATCCTTTAAGATTACAGCAGTTTTGCTTAAAACTTTTTCAATTTCATACGGTCCTTTTATCTTCCGCGTCATCTCATCTAATTTTGGCGGTTTTTCATGACGAGCGATGGTCTTGCGAGCGAGTTTCCTGGTATCAATATAGAATCTAATTTTATTATCTTTCTTGCGAACTATCACTATCGGGCTTACGTATGGTGTCATGGATTTTTTATAATACCATCTTCAAGCATCGTGTTTATTTGTTTGCGTACTTCTGTTTTAAATACATCGGGGATCGGGTATTGTTTTACATTAAAGGGTTCATCGTCGGTCAATTCAATTTTAAATTGATATCCTCTTACGGGGTCTTTCGAACTTCCAAAAACATCTTTATATTTATTAATTAATTCTTCAATTGGTTGGCTAGCATCTACTCCATTTTCGTCGACCGCGCCCTCCGCCGCTACGTGAAACTGATTCCTAATTTCTTCAACTTGTTCCGCAATATCACAAATACACATTTCTTCGCCCTCCTGGTCATCGATCCCCAAACAATGTTGTTGCCCTTTGTCACCTCGTAACAATATACTCCTGTTACCTATGTTGACCTTGGCGTCACACACTTTTAGGCCATCAATCTCTAAAATAATTGGACGAATTAAATTCTTTATAATTATTGCCGGAAACTTATTATTACTCCTTGGACTTCAAGCTTCACCCAAATTTGCCGACTTTTGCTCTTGATGCGCCTCCCATTACTGTACTATCATCTAACTTCCTAGCTAAATGCTTCAATATATTGCCCTTCTTCTTTATTCGTTCATATATAATTTTCCGATACCGCACAAACATTTGTCCCTGTATCAATCAAGACATCTACAGATATATTCTTGAATACCCCTTTCAAAATTAAACACGTGCTATTTTCCGCCCGTTTGTCTGTATCTTCTCTTAATAAATCTTCTGCTGATACTTCGATACTGTTCAATGCCGTAATAATCATCACTTCATCAATATTATGTTCGAAATATCCCGCCTATCTATTTCGAACACTGGGAGTTTCCCTGTTCAATCACGTTTATTTGTACATGCTAATGTTTTTTTATCCTCTTAGAATTTTCACGGATAACTATTTCCCGTCTTTTTATTTTCCATCTTCGCACCGTTGCCCCTTTCATCCTTCCCTTCAAAACCGTAATTTCCTTGATGGTTATAATTATTCACTAATTTTCCCATTCCATTATTATCTACATTCATATCATTTCTATATCCATTATTATTTACACGATCATATTCTCCATTTAAAGTTTGATCAAAGCGATCAATGCTTTCCTATTAAAAAGAGAAAATTAAACATTTCACGAAAAAGTAATACTTAGATCACAAAAGGAATTAGAACATCGTGTAAAAATAAACGTACTCTACTTTATTTCTAAACGTCATGACGTATTTCCAAGATTTTCATTCACTTTAAAATACAAAACATTGTTACGAAAAAGTCATAAGGCATGCTAAAATCATGAAAAACGATCAGATATTTTGAACTCAAATAATAAAACAAAAGCAATGTGAATATAATACAAAAATACTACTCAAATCAACTAGAAAACCCGTAGAGAATGTTGTTTTAAAATATAACGATATAAAATGTGAACGATCCGGCAACAGTGGCTAATCTCTTTTAACCAATACTTTCGAGAATTGCTGCCGATCTCACTAAGGGTCTTGTGCTCCAAATTCAAAAACAGACAGTTCACCCAAAATTTAGACACAATTTCGTTTCTGAAACTTATTCCTATGAAATTCCCTAAAATAATCGGTAAACTAAAAAATAAATATTCGTCCGGTTTAGATGAATTCGATTCTTGTTAAAGACTTGTGCGTATGCCATTATACACCCGTTAACTCACATATTTAATGCATCTTTATGCACTGAACGTTTTCCAGATATTTTCAAAACAGCTCAAATTAAGCCGCTTTCAAAAAAGGTAACAAAAATGAAATTCAAAATTATGGGCCCATTTCTCTATCAGTTTTTTCAAAATATTAGAGAGGCTTTACGTACGAATGGAAACCTTTCTCACTAAACACGACGCGCTTTCAGATTGCCAACATGGATTTAGAAAATCAAAATCAACGGAAACAGTCATATTTTCTTTTCTTAAAGATGTCGCCTCATCATTAGATCAAAACGAGGCACCTATTCGATTATTTTTAGATCTCTCAAAAGCTTTTGACGTCATTGATCATGACATTTTACTTTCCAAATTACCTTCATATGGAATTCGTGGTATTGCTCTAGATTGGTTATGTTCGTACCTAAACAACGATCTCAGAGAGTTGAAATACCTTACTGAATGATGGAACATTACGTAATGCACCTTTCCGACTTCTTGCCCATTGCATGTGGAGTTCCTCAAGGATCGATTTTAGGCCCTATTCTGTTCCTACTTTACGTAAACGATATGCCCTCGACGATTCGAAACGGAAGAACGGTTCTCTTTGCGGATGATACGAACATCCTTTGCAATAAAGAAACAGTAAATAGTACAATATCAGATGTTTCAAATTGGTTCCGAAATAACAAATTAATAGTAAACGAAAAGAAAACGGTTGTAATGAAGTTTTCAATTTCAAATAAACAATTCTGTGCTCCATTGAAAATGAACAGTGTACTATTGACTGATGTTAAGGCAACAAAATTTTTAGGTCTCTCAATTCATTCAAACCTTAAATGGAACGTCCATTTAAATGAATTGAACACGAAATTAACTTCATTATGCTACCCTCGTGTTTATTTCGCGAATGCTCATTCCCGCCTGAGATATGGCATATTATTCTGTGGAAATACGTCTTAAAGCTGCCAGACATTTAGATGACAAAACAAAATTGTACGAATAATAACCAAATCCCACCGATGTGATTCATGTAAACCTCTTCATTAATTCAGGAATTCACTAATACTGTGTCTTTTTATTTACGAATCTTTGGTTTTGTAAAAATGACTTGCTTAAGGGCGGGAATATATTTTCAGAAAATGCCGAAGTCTATTACTATAACACCCGACGTAGAAATCATATTCATCAGGTGACAGTATCAACAGCTCATTACAAAAAATTCACATACAATACATGTACATTATTTTAAAATACTTTGCCAGATGACATTAAAGGATTAAATTCAATAGAAAAGTTTAAATCCAAAGTGAAATCGTTTCTGCTGCATAACTGTCACAAGAAAAGTAACATTTATTTTAACAATGATACATAATGCATTATTTACCATTTGACTGTATATGACTATAAACAACCTGTAAATAACTATTGTACTACAGCTTCCAAGTCAATGACCCCCATCTCGATCAGGTTTTTCGTCCAGTTTCCCTGATCCATTGAGCAAATGCTGAGATGGCCCCTTGTTTTGCTTCTGGACATAAATGTAACTTCATTTTCTGTGCATGTCTTCTAGAATTCAGTGGGAAATATAATTATTCAAATTATCGTTTCCATGTTGTCGCGGCAGGAAGTAATAAGAGCCAAAATTTATTGCTTATTTATCTTTGAAAGTAGATTTTATTACATGGGAGTTTTTTTGTTGTTTTTTCTCCCTTTCAAAATTCAAAATGTATTGCTTGTTTATGAAAATAGTTTTTATTACATGGGAGTTTTTTTGTTTTTTTTCTCCCTTTCAAAAATTCAAAATTTAAGTAGTATATGACTTAGAGTAGGGATCACAGAATTTTGAAAATGTGCACACAATTCACTTTTCCCCATAGCACGTCATACGCAGTTTTTAACTGTTTTTTTGACGTTAAATAAATAAATAAATAAAGCGATTTAATCGTCCTATCAAATCTTCCGAATCTACTGGCATAGAATTCCATAATAAATTTTGAATATTAACTGGTAGTTGACGAATAATAATTCTCATTAACTCATTCATGTCCACCCTTTCTTCGCAAGCTTTAAATGCAGCCATTTTACGCGTCGCAAACTCAACACATGGACCTGTTCCCTTTCTGTACTTTTCTACTCAATAGTTTATATTTTAAATCAAACTTATGGCTTTCTGGTTCCAGCATCTTTATAAATATTTTCCTTCCATTCTTATAATTTAATGGTTCCGAACTAACGATGTCAACCAGTGTTGAGCCTTGCCTGACATCGCCTGTTCAACAATATGCAATTTTAATATTTCGGGAACATTATTAATCATAAAATAACTTTCCAATTTTGTAATAAAAGACCATGGCTGCTCTTTATTATCCCCGTGAAATTTCAAATAACTGGGTAGAACTAATGATGTTGCCGAAGCGCTACGCTTCCTGCGCAATGCAAGCCACATTTCATTTTCTAGTTGATTTAATTACCTTCATATCTAAGTAATCTGTTTCTGCTCATTCTGTAATATTTTAATATTCCTAAACCCTCTGTATCTGTTCTACCCTCTTATCTGAGTCTAACATTTTTATTTCTATATTCTCTATTTTATCACCATGTTGTCGCGAAATTTTATCTAAATGACATATACCTGAGTCGGCGTTTGTCAACTTTTCGCATTGTTGTTCCTGTGAATGTTCTAATGCTACGACATTGTCTTTTAAAATGTTGACTTCTGAATTAATCTTATTAAAAGACTCTTGTTGCTCCTTCTGTAATTGATTTACCTGGCAATTGAAAGAATTTATCTTTAAATAAATATTATTAAATTCCGCTGATGTATCCGCCCTTAACTGCGTTATTTCTTCGCGTAATTCCCCACGAAAATTCTTTAATTCTTGTGCCTGACTTTTCATTTCCAAACTTATATCGTCTAATTTCGCATTTATTTCCGAAGTTATCCCTTCAAATTTAATATTCATTTCTGCAAGCATTTTAATAATTAAACTGCTAGGGTCTGGTGAGCAGCTCTTTTATTTATTTATTTATTTACGTAAAAAAACAGTTAAAAACTGCGTATGACGTGCTATGGGGAAAAGTGAATTGTGTACACATTTTGAAAATTCTGTGATACCTACGCTAAGTCATATACTACTTAAATTTGGAAGAAAAAACAAACAAAAAAACAACAACAAAAAAACAAAACCCCATGTAGTAAAATCTATTTTCAAGGATAAATAAGCAATAAATTTTGGCTCTTATTACTTCCTGTCGCGACAACATGGAAACGATAATTTGAATAACTGTATTTCCCACTGAATTCTAGAAGACGTGCACAGAAATGAAGTTACATTTATGTCCAGAAGCAAAACAAGGGGCCATCTCAGCATTTGCTCAATGGATCAGGGAAACTGGACGAAAAACCTGATCGAGATGGGGGCCATTGACCCGGAAGCTGTAGTACAATAGTTGTTACAGGTTGTTTATACTCATTTACACAGTCCAAATGGTAACTAATTCATTATATATCATTGTTAAAATCAATATTACTTTTCTTTTGATGCTCGGTATAGTCTCTAATTGTTTAGAAACAGTTATGCAGCACAAAAGATTTACTTGGGACATAAACTTTTGTATCGAATTTCATCGTTTAATGTCATCTGGCAAAGTGTTGAAAATAATATACATGTAGTCAGGCGTGAATTTCTTTTTTGCAATGAGCTGGCTGATACTGTCACCGATGTGAATATGATTTCTACGTCGAGTGTTATAGTAATAGACTTCGGCATTTTCTGAAAATATATTCCGCCCTGAGCAAGTCATTTTTACAAAAACCACTGATTCGTAAATAAAAGACACGGTAATGGTAGAATTTCCTAGATTAATGAAGAGGAGGCTTACATGAATCACGTGGGTGGATTTGCTATTATTCGTACAATTCGTTTTTGTAATCTAAAAAAGTCTGGGAGCTATAAGATGTATTTCCCAGAATATTATGCCATATCTCAGGCGGCAACATTCGCGAAGTATACAACGAGCAGTATGAAGCGCTGACTGAATTTGCAAGAATTCTGGAACGCGTAGCATAATGAACTTAATTTTGTGTTCAATTCATTTAAATGGACGTTCCATTTAAGGTTTGACTGAATTGAGAGACCTAAAAATTTTGTTGCCTTAACATCAGTCAATGGTACACTGTTCATTTTTAATGCAGCACAGAATTGTTTATTTGAAATGGAAAACTGCATTAAATCCGTTTTCTTTTCGTTTACTGTTAATTTGTTATTTCGGAACCAATTTTAAACATCTGATATTGTACTATTTACTGTTTCTTTATTGCAAAGGATGTTCGTATTATCCGCAAAGAGAACCGTTCTTCCGTTGCGAATCATCGAGGGCATATCGTTTACGTAAAGTAGGAACAGAATAGGGCCTAAAATCGATCCTTGAGGAACTCCACATGCAACGGGCAAAGAGTCGGAAAGGTGCGTACGTAATGTTCCATCATTCCAGTAAGGTACTTCAACTCTGAGATCGTTGTTTATGGTACGAACACAACTAATCTAGAGTAATACCAATGAATTCCATATGAAGGTAATTTGGAAAGTAAAATGTCATGATCAATGACGTCAAAAGCTTTTGAGAGATCTAAAAATAATCGAATAGGTGCCTCGTTTTGATCCAATGATGAGGCGACATCTTTAAGGAAAGAAAATATAGCTGTTACCGTTGATTTTGATTTTCTAAATCCATGTTGGCAATCTGAAAGCGCGTCGTGTTTAGTGAGAAAGGTTTCCATTCGTACGTAAAAAAGTCTCTCTAATATTTTTGAAAAAACTGATAGAAGAGAAATGGGCCGATAATTTTCAATTTTATTTTTGTTGCCTTTGGTTTGTGGGTTGTCCTGTTCACAATCACAACATTCAAAGAATAAATAATACGCAAATCCTTTAATTTGATATATTTTTTGCGCTTTGAAGTTTGTTTGTAAATCTTCCCCAAACGCAACAATAGTTATCGGGCTGATATGCACACTTTCAATGTGAAATGATGATATGCATTTTATCGAACCGATTGAACTCAATAGATCGTGTGGCGAATTTCACTTCCTAAAAAACACAACTAATGTATTTGAGGCTCATACACACACACACACACACACACACACACACGAACTTCACGAGCACCGGAGTTCCGCATGACCCCGACTGACTCAGAATCTGCCACCCCCACTAATGGATACTTCTCTACTTGCGATAAGGTAAGGAGCTAAATAAATTCCTTTCAGTGACTGATGCGCAGTGGGAAATATGAGAGTACACGCACCACCTCCTAGAGTTATAAATCCTGCTCACTAGTACGTGACGTCACTAAGATGGCGGCGTAGGTAGTCATGAAGCATGGGTGGTATGAACGAAGGCATGTTGTTTTCAGTTGAATTCGTCTGGCGTTTGTCCGTGTGTTCGGTGCAGTTCATACTTGTATTATACTACCGGTTTTATATGCTGTTTAGATGTGTAGTTCCGAGGTGTCGAGGAAACTGCGATGAAGCCTCGAAAGTACATGTTTTTGGTTTTCCAAAAGATCCTGTTTTGCGGAAGAAATGGACGGCTGCTATTCGCAGAGAAGATTTTGTTCCTTCCAAATCCTCGAAGGTAAGGCTGTGGTTCTTATGCACATGTAGAACCTATATTTATTATATATTCAAAGCATAAATTGCATATAAGTTGCTAAGGGTTTTCACATTATTTAGTAATATTCCTAATGTTTTATCACGAAGCCAAGTTGTTTGCAATTAGATCTTGCAATTCTTCCTTGTAATATGATGCTGAACTTGCAACTATTTTCTGTATACTGTTAAGTGAATAGTGGTAGTAGAAACTTAAACTAACAGTTAAGTAATCTTAGAATAGTAGCACTCCTAAGTTATAGCATCCAATTGTAAGTAATGCAAAATTGTATAACCTCACAACAATTTTAGAGATTTCCTGTAACTTGTATGAATAAGTTACTAAAAATTATTTATGTCAGTGAATTAATTAGGGAAGTATGAAATCAAACTCAATGGTGCATGAATTAATTTCTAAATTAATTTTTTGTTCTTTGGTAAATTATTTGAGGTGAAACTTAAATTTATGTACTTATTTAATATTATAGAATTAACCATTGTACAATTTTAGTTTACCCCTCATGCAATATTATTATTATTATATTATACAGATTATAATATATTATTTTTTCTTGTTTCAGGTATGCCACCTTCATTTCCATCAAAATGACATTATTTGGGAGAAGGTGGTGTATAATGAACAAGGAGAGAAGCTGTCATCGAGACTGAATGTACCGAAGTTAAGAAGTGATGCTGTACCATCTCTGCTCCCTAACTGTCCAGCTCACCAAGGAGTTTTCCAGACAGGAAGGCCCTTGTGAAAAGCAGGAAAGACTGGAAATGGAAATTACAGAGAAAACTACATACCTTCCAATAAATTCAGTGATTATAAATAGATGTGTATTATATTGTAAATAATTATGTTTGATGTATTGTATTATAAAGAAAATGTTTAATAAACCATGTGCTAAGAACAAAGTTTAATCATGCATTATACTATTGTATTAAAAAGGGAAGATAATTTAGTTTCCTGGAATATGCAGTGAAGAAAATGTGATGAGAATGGGTGACTGTTCCTAATGACTCCTTGTATTGCTGAATGCTTCAAAAGTCACCAATGAAAGAAATGATTGCTGTCCCACTATCTTAAAATATCTGAGAGAGAGTTCGTTCATGATGATTGTGTAAATGATCATTCAGTAAATGATTTAGTCAAACATTTACGCCGGAAAGCTGTATTTTTGATAAGTTTTGTCAAAAGAAAATGATGGATTATCAAATAAATTGCAGAAGATTGAATATTTTTCAGTAAATTCATCAGTTGTATTCTCAATAAATACTGTATTGAAAACCAATGTTTATTAAAAAATGTACTTAAAAGAACTTTCATCATGAATTGATAATTTTTAATACAAAAGGAGTGAAAACGGGTTTCCTGGCGTTAAAAATGGTGGGAAATTAAAGTGAGAATGACCGACGCTCTCCATGACTACCTACGGTGACGTCACGAAACAGTGAGCAAGGCTTATAACTCTAGGAGGTGGTGGTACACGTGACTTGTTTTCGAAACATCCACTAAGACCTCTGAGATCTAATCGTAATGGAGCGCGACAATCAGACGCGAGAATAAAGACGACAGTCTTCGATTAGAAGAGGAAAAAAAAACAACGAAAATCTAATTTTGTTGATTTTCTTATGACAGTGGCGTAGATGAACTATTTATTTTATTTTTAAATAGATTTTATACAAATTGATTCTACATAACTTACAGGTACAATAAATTGTACCTGTAATGTAAATGCATTTACATTAATAGCAAAATACGGTATGAGAGGGTATAAAGATATGATATATTTAAAAACTGTGCAGCGATTTGCCATTTTTATTGCGATATTCGTAATCTACACATAAAATTGAGTACGTCGCGCACTCTACCTTCCAGAAGGTAAGAATCGTGTTCCCTTTTCTCAAACACCGCTTCAAATGTTTTTGATGTTCTCTCCGATTCTACCATTATAAATCCTAAAAATTGAGGAAATTTCAAAAATGTACTTTGGTCGGCGTTAGATGGCAGCTAGCAAGAGGATGGGGCAAGACCGAAAAGCTAGCCCAGAGTGAAGAACATTAACTACTACAAGAAAGTATGTGCCATTCGGTAGCCTCACTAGTTACTTTCTCACATACGTACGTTCACTGAAGAGCCAAGAAAACTGGTATACCTGCCTCTTGTGGTAATACCCGCGAGCACGTACACCCGCGTGCCGCTACGTGACGTGTCATGGACTCGACTAAAGTAGTGCTGGAGGTAATTGAATCCTGCAGGGCTGTGTATAAACTCGTAAGAGTACGAGGGGGTGGAGATCTCTTCGGAAAAGCATGTTGCAAGGTAGCCCAGATTTGCTCAATAATGTTCATGTCTGGGAATATGGTGGCCAGTGGAAGTGTATAAATACAGAAGAGTGTTCCTGGAGCCACACTGTAGCAATTCTGAACGAGTCGGGTTGTCGTTGTAGCAGCATCAGCAGCAGCAGTAGCAGTAGCAGTAGCAGTAGCAGTAGCAGTAGCAGCAGCAGCAGCAGTAGCAGTAGCAGTAGCAGCAGCAGCAGCAGCAGCAGTAGCAGTAGCAGTAGCGCAGTTGCAGCAGCAGCAGCAGTAGCAGTAGCAGCAGAAAGAGAGCAGCAGCAGCAGCAGCAGCAGCAGCAGCAGCAGCAGCAGCAGTTGGCAGCAGCAGCAGCAGTAGCAGCAGCAGCAAAGTGTTGCTAAGCGTTAAGCAGCAGCAGCAGCAAGCGCGTTGCTGCTACAGCAGCAGCAGCAGCAGCAGCGTTGCTGCGTTATGTACAGCAGCAGCATAGCAGCAGTGCTGTTGCTACAGCAGCAGCAGCGTTGCTGCTGTTGGGCAGCAGCAAGGCAGCAAGCTGTTGCTGCTGGCATAGCAGCAGCAGCAGGTGTGCTGCTGCTGCTGCTGCTGGCAGCAGCAGCAGCAGTAGCAGTAGCAGCAGCAGCAGCAGCAGCAGTAGCAGTTGTTGGCAGCAGTAGCAGCAGCAGCAGCAGCAGTAGCAGTAGCAGTAGTAGTAGTAGCAGCAACCGATCTAATAAATGTACCAGACTGGTTGTCTTATATATACGTTGCCGACCGGAGCGCCGTATTCTGATTGGTTCCAGATCTCTTTATTTCAATATGCATGGCTGTACCAGTTTTTCTGTCTCTTCAGTGTATATCCCTGTACAGTATTTGAGTAACGGTGGTGCGCGTATGTACGTGTGTGCGTGTGGGTGGATCCATCACCCACGGCTAGGCCACTTTCGGTGCACCAATTGAGACACACAAGGTGTTATTCGGCGCGTTTCGGTCTCCTAGAGGGGAACTGATAATTTGTTTTCATATCCGGGCAGAATATTCTAAGAAATTTTCAGAAACGTGCTTTGCGTGTATTAGCGCTGCGATCTTAGTGGGTAGGTGGAGAATTAAACCAATGCCACTTAAATAGATCTATGTAGGTGGCATTGATTAAACCCTAGTCATCCGTCGCACCACGACGTCATTCCTTCATGAGGATGACAAATACCGTTCTGAACATGTGAAATTACGATGCAGAACTGTCAATTTGTGATGCTGCATTGAAATTATTCATAAGAAATGAATTGTTTCTTCCGTATTACCGTATTTTAATAATAAATTTGCAAACAATCTACGTACAGTATTACTTGGAACTTATTAAATTGAAGAACTTCAAGTGAATACGGAGAAAACCAGAACTGTGAGTAATGCTAGAGAATGAAAGCACATCCGTATTCGACTTTTCACATTTACATTCTTAAGCGTGCAAATAATAAGCGGAAGACGTTTTATCACAGAATTTTCGAACCAATTGAAATGATCTTACATTAGATTAGAGAATGTCGCTCGCAGGGTGATCGTTTAGACTGCTGGCCAGCCAAAAGCCGAACTAACGGGACAACTTTTGAAAATGTCACTGTCGGATGAGAACATACATTTACACTGATTTAGTGTTTGCTCTGCCTTATGTTGGCCAAAGTTACTGCCAACCGTCACACAAATACCCTGGAATATATTACTCAAGTAGACATTTTTTAAATGTAAGTTTGCAATGAAACAAATGACTACTTCCGTAGATTCCGCCAACATTCAAAGCCATCCAAGTGCAATTGTGTTAGTTTACGAGTGTTGCTAAAAATTTGCATTTTGCGTTTTGGTGCTCTTCGTTCTTTGCGTTTTATCCTTCAATTTATTTATTTAGTAGTACTAGGCGTTTTTGAGTTTTATTTATTATTTTCCAGTTGTTTTCTTTAGTAATAATAATAAAGTTAATTAGCTAGTTATAGTAGTTCATACTTGTTGCTGTTAAGTGTCCCTAGTATTTCTTGTTTTAAATTAATTATATTATATTTATTATTATTTTTCTGAATTCATTTTAATTATAACTGGAAAATAAATGGTGTTTCATCAACATCTGGTCTATACTTAATACTGAACCTTTGAAGATGAACACGTTTTCAAAGACTGTCACTGGTAACAATGGATAAGTTATTGAAGCGTTACTTACACTAATGATGTTTTTCATTATTTTTTTGAACTTACTTTTAAAAGCTAATGAATAATTGAACAGATAAATTAAATGGATGTATTTGCATTGATATTCACATAACTGGACTATTAGGACATTTCATTAGATCACTTAAAAACTACCATGTATATCATTAATTAACTTCAATAATTGTGGTATTTATTTGCGTTCAATAAAACTTATTACTACTCACTTCAAAACGTGAAGGAACTGTTGACACACATCCAAAAGCTACTAATAACATAGAAGTATGACTCGCAGATAACTTTTGAGGTTGTATTTTCATTTGCACTTGACACTTTTAACACTTAAGCTCGCAATAGTTGATAATGATAATTCTTAATTAACTTAATAATTATTCAGAGAGTTAATACTCGTTTATAGATGAACATTCTTTTTAATTCACCGAAAACGAAACATGTATTATTGAACAGTGACAAGACTCGAGACTGCGCGAGGGTTGTGAATGAGACAACAAATAAAACAAAAGGAGAGACTTGATCAGAGTTATAGTTTCAAGGTTGGCTATTCCGACAGGAAATCTTCAAGCCGCTATATTATGAATTTAGTGCGGCCTGAGATACGGCCTGAGTCTATGTGCACTTTTGTGCATATTACAAAAATTGGTTTAAAATGTAGCTATTCGCATCATCCATACTTAGCATATTTACATCGATTACTATTTCTGAATTGCAATATTACCAGTTCATATGTTGGATGAATATGAACTGCAAAATGCAATGCCAGTGAGAATTTTTGAACGGTATAACATTATCAACTACTACGATTCATTGGTATGTTCAATGCCAGAGACTGTAAGAACTTATTTGAGCTATGCATGACAATTAGAAATTTTCATCACATGAAAATACTTTTAAAACAGTTTACATCGTCAGCGACGAGTAATATACGAAGTGTAGAGAAAGTTATGTTATGCTGCGGAAAACCGATTTCGAGATTTCAACGGAAATACATGTTTTGGGGTTCGCTGTTGTGTCTGATTGTGTGTGTTTGAGCGCTAAACTATGTAGGGTTTTTTTCAAACTGAATACCCAGGCCGATCTGCCTGACGATTTTGCATTACATTAATTAAGTTTTGCTGTTTTTTTACCTGAAGTTCTTGAACATTTTCAACATTTTCTTAAACATGGCTCCTACTGTTATTTAAGAAATTTGTTGTAAGAATAGAGTGAAATACATTTATAAAGGCTACATAGATTCGATTTTCACTGTTAACTCTGAATTTTTGTAAATTGCAAAAGTTCGAAATTTGTTTGGCGTCTTCCTACAATTACAAAATTGAAGATAGAGATGAACTAGTAAGAGAAAGTGTGTGTCATTCTGTGTCACCACTAATTTTCAGTTTTACATGCAATGGGTTGGAAGTAGACGAGATCATACCTTATTTTGTCTCTTGATAATGATGCTTTAATGGGTTCCTTTGCATAAAATGCCAGAAGTTTTCTAATAACTGTCCGATAAATGTCGAATGTATTCAACTACGATCGATTTGTATTTAGCTGCATAGGGGAATGTGGGAAGCACCGTTGCCAATCTCCACTAGAGCTGTCACGTGACAGAACAGGTGAAATTGGAGAATGATCCCACTCTTTTACACCTATGCAACTGGTGATCTCTAGTGTGAACTGGAGACAACACTTTGTGCTGAGAAATCGTGACGGTCCACCACGAACTTGTTATTTCAAAACCAAATTTACCTACAACACTGTAACAAAATTCAATCTTTCATTTCTTGGAGACTTTCTTTAATATTCACGCATAAGTGTTCTAGGTTTGGGTATCTTTGGCCACCTCTGTTAGATAAAACTTATAGCAACAATAGTCATCGGAAACAAAAAAATATTAAAGTAATGGCTACCAAATAATATCTCATCAGGTTAGAGTTTGTTGGCGTTCTTTTCAAACGAATGCTTCGCAATACTTTGGAGTTTTCGTTGACAGATACGATTGTAAGTACCACGAACAACTCACAAGACACATTTAACTAAGAAAGTGTGTAAGTAGACGTTCATCGCAGCAACCTAACAAAAACGAACGTCACGATTTTCAGTACTTCCGAGCATTGCCGTTGTGCATCTAGCTGAAATGTTGAGATTACTGCATGCAATACGTCCATTCCTATTCTTCGTTTACTGCAGTTTACAGTCTTTTGAAGAAAAATGTCAAACCGCTCGTTTTCCTCACACAATTTGAGCATCGGGAAGATGAGCAATAAACATGCTGATATATTTCATATCAAATACGCAAGTCAATATCGTTAAAAACTTATATGAAGTAAATGTCAACGAGTATCATGATTTTCATCATACTGTGAACGAAACAGACAGAACTTTGTATGTTTTGCGACGAAGCTGTTACTATTATTGCTGTGGCGATTATTTTTCTGATCGGTTAACAAGCAACTAGCAGGCGACTAATAAGTTATAAATATTTTATTACTGAAGTATAATGTGATAAAAACGATAAGAAACGTTATTTTCACTAATTCTTAGAAAAATATATTCTTCATAACAAATTAACTTTTGTATCTAAATTGAAATTGAAAAACAATTGTAGTAAATATAACTAGTGGTGCTACAGAATGGCACAGACTTTCTTATAGTAACCTTTTCTAATTTCCTTCGTGTGGACTGAATTTACAGTCTTGCCACTCTTGCCGGCTCCGATCTATCGTCGCCCAGTGTATATTTTTTTATATTATCTCAACTTTTCCGTTTCCTAATAGTAGATCCGAAATATACCTTCAAGGATATTAAAGAAGAGTAAAACCTCGTCCTAAATAGAAATTTTCTTTGAAAAATTTGAAGCCGTTTTTAGTTATTCGTCACATTTGAGGATGACGTTTACATGCCATCCTTTTTCAAATTCTCATTAGTCTCGTAGCTAAGTTACGAAATATGTTGATAACAACTGAGAACGTGGCACGTTAATTATGTGTACATTTAAAAGACCTGAATATTAAGAAAAATTGAAGCAGTCTTGCATAAATTGAAGCATAAATCAACTTTCATAAACTCTCACAATGGGGGACGATCCAACAAAATACAAAAAGCTACCTCAAATTATCGCCGGACTCGGAGGTAAGGTTTTCTTTTTAATTTTCGCCAGTTGATTAATTTCCTGTTAATAAATTAAAGTACTACACAGTTATGAATAGGGGATGGATTATTGTAATAGTTTTTATTCAATACATCGTAATAATTTTAGTGTTTTCTATAACTCATAGTGTGTTGTAATGATCTACATTATTAACGCAATATGTCAAATTATTACCTGAATATTCAGTACTCAATATTCGATTTGTTATGAAATCTCTTCTTCAAAGACATCTCTTCAAATAAGTTCATGAACAAATTTTCGAAAATTGAGTAGTTTTGATGTAATTTTTGCAATTTAAGAATACATTTTCTCAAAAACGGATCCAAATTTTTCCTTTTAATTTTTTGGCATAGAACATACGGAGTAAAGTACGTAGTACAGAGAACGTTATATAATGCTGCGGAAAAAACCGATTTCGAGATTTCAACGAAAATACCGTTTTCAGGTCCCATGATACCGAAAAAGTGTTTTTTTTTTCTTTTCAAAATGTCCGTCCGTCCACTCACGTCCGTCCGTCCGTCCGTCTGAACATCTGTCTGTCCGACTGCTCGTCCGTCTGTGAACATTACCTAATCCGTGCGAACGATGTTTGTGAATATTACCTAATCCCTAATCCGTGCGAACGATCGTTTCCAAATTGAAGAAACCCCTGTCGATCTGACTTCAGTTGAAGCTTTGAAATTTTGAAAAACATTCTCTAAATTTGGGGGTACTTTACATGATGCCCGCCGGACATTTTCAAAATTTTCTCAATAACGTCTCCAAATCGTTTCTTTAAAATAATTGTAAGAATTGAGTATAAACCACTTATAAAAATGGTATAGGTCCGATTTTCATGGTTAACTCTTACTTTTTGAAAATTGCAAAATTTTTATTTTTTCCCCGTCGTCTTCCTACAACTACAAATTGAGATAGAGATTTTCCTTCAAATGAAATTTGTAATAGTTCTAGTTATAATAAATAGTTCTTTCATTAGTCATGTATATTTTTTGAAAATTTTAGTACTTTTCGTGCAATAGAGCGTAAAATATTTGCAATTATAAAAAGTAACAAAAACAAGACTCTCAAAAACGGTATAAATTTTTTTCTTTTAATTTTTGGTAGAGTTAGTACCAAACAAATCCTATAAGATGATATAAACGCCATATTGCTCTATTCTTTTGTTATTTTCAAAAATTACAAAACTGTAATCTTTTTTCCTTGACTCTCCCGTCGGTAATATTTTCATCGGAGGCGATTACTTCACATTATTATTTTTACGAGTACATGTCCTTTAAATAATATCAAATATATTTTCCCGTAAACTCAACAGTTTTCTGTGAAAATGATCTCAAAATTCCGGGTTTCCAGAAACTCTCAAACACCATTTTCTCAAAAATGGCTCCAAATTTGTTCTTCAAATTTTTCTAATGGATAGTTTGATTCATTGATTTTTTCGTGTTTCCGGGCGCGTCAACTGCTTCGGTCATTAGTCCAAGTTAGTAAAGTAAGTTTTCTCGGGATGGCGGTGATCTTCCCCGCTGGATGGCGAGATCCGGCGCCGACCTACCGTCGGCTAGTGGGGTTTCCCCCTAACCAGGACTCTCCCACCAGCGGGGCACCGCCCCAGTCAGGCCAAGCTCTAAGCTCCCGACCGGTCTCCTGGAATATGTGGTAGTGTAGTGCATGTTAGCGTAAGTGGGTGTGTGAGAGGAGAGGATAGGACAAGGAAGAGGAAGGATAGATCGCGCACCGTCCGTGGCCCGTTTGGTAGGGTACTGCTCTGGCATTCGTCTGGTGTTGATCGGAGAAACCACGACAATCTACCGATCAGAGCAGCCGGCTGCTAGAATTCTCTTCCAGACAGTGACTGAATTCGACCTAGCTGAAACGCTAGTGTCGAAAATCTTGCCGCCGTCGGGACTCGAACTCTAGGACCTCCCGGTCAGAGGCGCTGCAGTGACATCAGTTGATGCACTGAGTTACCGCTACCGGTCCTTCAAAGGATAGTGCTAATTGCACTGTTTATATGACGTAAATTTCATTTTGCAAGACACGTTTTTTTAAATTACACAAATATACTTATCTGAGAAACACTCTTATTTTTGCCAATATACTACTCTGTATCAATTTGTATACATTAATACATTGGTGAGTGGAAGTGCTTCAAATGACAATTAAGTGTAGGTTTTCGAAAACTCAATAGATTCCTGTGAAAAAAAGGTTCAAATTTCGCATTTATAGTAATGCTTAATCGCCATTTTCTTAAAAAGGGCTTCAAATTTTTCAATGAAAATTTATATTTAGGAGAAGTTTATACTTTTCTTTAATACTCTTGAAGTAATACATTGGTTCTACTATTAAGAACCCGAATAGGTAAGAAAGTGTAAAAAAAAATATATTTTGGGCGACGATAGATGGCAGCTGGCCAGAGAATGCAGCGATATCCTAAAGCCAGTCCACACCAAGGAAATACGAATAATTTTCTACGAGAAAGTATGTGCCATTCGGTAACACCTCTAGTTTTCTAATACTAAAGAAGGGTTATCAAAGCTAGTTTGTACTAAGCTAGTTTGTACAAAGCTAGTTTTCGATTAACACTACGTATTTTGAAAAATTGTAACAAGTTAAAATTGCAAAACTATCTTACTTGCTTTTTCTAGCTATAAAACATGCTTTTTTTTTAGTTTTATACTGCAAGTTTTACACGTAATCTCCGTAATTCCAAATTTTAATTTTCTGCGCATCTCTAGCTGAAGAGAGTGGATCACAATTTTACTGAATTGCTATACGAAAATAGTAACGAAAATTTGATATTCATGGAATTTCTTCTCATTGTTGGACGATAATATTTTTTACTGTATAGAACTCTGTTTTGGGTTGTCGAATTTGTGTTGATGTCTTAGATTATAGACATCATGCGTTACGATTGGTAGTAAATTTTACAAGTGACCGCTGAAATGTGTCAATTTTGACAGAAATTGCAGTATTGCAATATCGCGTTGCATTTATTTTACAAATGAATAAACGTACGTGGTAATGTAGCTCCACTAGTTTCTTATAAGGAGAAGGAATCATGAAATAGAAATTTATGCCACCAAGCGAAGTGGCACAAAGCATAGTGCGCTGACTTTGCATTCCGGAGAGCCGGGTTCAATCCCCTTGCCGGCCATCCTGACCGGGGTTTTCGTGGTTTGCCTCCGTCATCTAGGCGAATGCACGATCGGGAAACCTGCGTCACTTGCCGAATCATTTAGCTATGTGAAGTCACGAAAGGCAAGCAAATTCCAGAAATCGGGGATTTCTGATTGGGTGACCGACGCCAATTGCCCTTTACGTGAGGAGATATAATGGCTAAATACTAATACAAATTTACGAAGTGGCGTAGCTTCGAATGGTGCCACTCGGGACAAATCCATCACCCCATCAATTCCCTCCCCAGAAGTTAAATATAGATATCGTTGAAATCGAGACTCTTTGAACATTGAAAAATGGGTCCTGACCACATAGTTTCGCATTTTAGTTTACCTTATTTCTTTTCTTTGCTTTCTTAGTATTTATGATTTAAATGTATACTTATTAAATATAAATAAATTTTAACTAAACCATAAAAATTATATAATTCTAGCAAGAACATTTTCAAATAACAAAACTCTTAATATATATAATTTTTGTTACATTAGAAAATGTTACATTGCGAGTGAGATGCTTCCAGCTCAGGCGCCGTTAGGAGCCGAGGCATCTGACATTCCCGCCCATGTGCCCTAACACGTTTTATTTCATGCTACGTCGCATTCCCTGATTTTTATTTTAATATCATATTGCAATATTTCACCGAGTGCGGGTGCCAATAAAGAATGACCCACGGACCAAGAGCCCCTAGAAATCTTGATGTCTGTGAAACAATTGCAGTAACTTGAACATTTTAAAATGGGATTGAATGATAAAGAAACGCTTCGGAACCCGATAATCGATGAATCTAATGAATTAATTGAACAATTAATATCACAGAGATCGGAAGAAATTATTTTAAATAATATGAAAAAATTTCTTCCTGGAAAAATATAAATAATATGAACGTGGGTTAATGAGGATGTAATATTGACTTATCAGACTTAGTAAGTAGTTCCTACTATAATTACAAGGCGTTCTAATGTCTCCCTTTCCGGCCTGCTTTGAGGAACGTAAACAATCAAAATGCGACGTAGTGTTAAATAAAGGAATTAACAAAACACGGCTGATAACACAGATAACAGACTCGTTTGTTTGCTACTAGCAAAATACTCCGACGTTCCCGGGTTTTCTTCATATCTAATCCTTGTGAAAGAGGAAAAATTTCAATTTCATACAAGCAATGGTGTTTAAGAATATTATTTTTAAAGTAATTAATTCAAATTTTAATAAAATATTTTATTTCACTTCATATTACAGTAGCGTACTATTACATTTTGATCTGTTCAGCTTTCCCCACGGTCAAGCGCTGTTTTCTTCAAAATCTCAATTTAAGTATCCACTTTATTATTATCCACTCTCTATTTAAGTATCCACTAATATAAATATTAAAAAGAATATGAACTAAAGGTGCTACAAAATGGCACAGACTTTCTCGTAGTAAACTTTTCTACTGGAACTTTGGAATTAAATACATCTTCTGAAGTGTCTTTGACAAATTTGACTTGTTGAACTATGACGTTATGGAGTGGGCTGAGAGGCCTCTCAGCCCACTACGCGGCGTCACCCGGACAGCGAAGAAGAAGTCATCGACTCGAGCCGCGGAAGCCTACGCGTACATTTGACAAATTTATCCAAGTGTACTATTAATATTCATATTCATAAAAAATAATTAGATGTTCTTTGTTATTATTGTTAAATATTACCAAATAACAGCAACATGTAATTTTAAAGTAGTAATAAGTTAATAAATTAGATTTTAAAAGTGCAAGTTTTTTCACAATGTATTTGATTTTACTGCGAACACAGAATCTATTTACATGACACCACTGTCTTCTTTATACTCCATAACTGATGATTAGACATTGGATGTTTAGGGAAATGCCTATTTTTTTTCTAGAGAACTTATTTAAAGGCTGATAAAATATGTCCACGAATCATGGCAAATGATGCCATATGACGAAGTTTTATAATGCTTAATTTTGCTTATTTTAGCATAAATGTCTATTTTTTGCATCAATGCCTTTTTAGAACTTTTTTGCCTTTTATTTATTATATTTATATACAATGCTAAGATATCGGAAAATCGGCGATGGTCCAACGTGACCATTGATTACGAAACCTTCAATTCACGTCTTGAAGTTTAAAATTACGAGAGAATTCCTAAAAGTATACCAACTGATTTTTCTCAATTTTCCTATTTCATAAATACCAGCCATGATCAGAGAACATGGACGATTGACAATACACCGAGAGAACCGTAATTTTCAGTGAAAAAAAATATAATTCCCAGGTTTCAGTGTTGCTAGTGTTGGACTGCTAAAATATGCCAGTCACATCGTTCAGATATCCTTCTCCGCATTCAAACTGATTTTGTCTCCCAGTCGTCGCAAATTTGATATTGTGATCCTTGAAAAATTACTGCTAATATGTAAATATTATTAAAAATAAAATGTAGAAGAGTTGTAAATATGTAAATCTAGTTTTACATTAAAATATACGAACTGGTTTCATCCATTTAAGTTTACCAAATCATATAGACAAAAATTACAATTTTTCCATTTTATTGTGTATGTAACTTATGACAGTGCCTTTTTTCTCCTTATTCATGACTTTTTCAGTGCCTTTTTAAGTGCCTAAAAGACGATTTTTTAGTGCCTAAACAGCCGATGTCTACTGATGGATAATTGGGGCAGTGACTATTATGTCAGTGATGGCTCATATTTCGTGCAGAAATAGCGCTGACGTAATGATTCGTGCCATAATATACCATATTATGAACAATTTTGCTAATGGAAAGGGGTTGTTTATAATGCTGGTATACAAAAAAATAATTATCGTTGTGCATCTACCAACATATTATTTTAATTCTTTATTTTCCGCTTTTGTGTTGTATTAATCTTTACCAAACTTTGTAAGTATTCTGCGAAAATCCTGAAGAAGAGCCTGCGATCATTTCGAACCGCTTTATACACTATACATTTTGTAGTATCGCTGTCGTTGAATTTTTATTAGTATAGATTTATCGACTTAATGACGTTTTTCCACGACCCCGAGAAAAAGTGGATATTATTAACGCAACCAGTTCCACTTTCAATTAGGGACTAAGTGCAGCATTCGCTCCGTAGGGAGATGCGTAACAAAATTTGGCAAAGTTTTTGTTATCTTTTTTATTGGATTTTTGCCCATTTTGTTAATGTTCATCATGAATATGAAAGTAGTTTTATACAATGTCAATATTTTGCTTGTAATTAATGAATCTTTAAAGTTTTCTTAGAAACTACTACAATAACTTGATTATGGAATTTAACTAGCAAAAATTAACATTTCACTCATTCAAATACGTTAGTTGCAATTTTACTGAATATATCTAAATTTAAAAACATCAAACTGATGTTAATAAAAAATGTAGTACATCAGATCGACATTTCCTCTCGTGTGATTTTGACTTCTCTGCACGTACTATCCCCTCATGCGTAGTCACCCATCATCACACAGTTCGAACGTCCCTGACACCTTTTTTCTATACAGTGAATGCCCTAATGAAAGCGTTCACCATGTTCTTCGCTTACGTCTCCTAAATTTGGTCGAAATAAATCTATATGAGAAAACAAATAGTGCATTTTCACTGAGATTATACATCCAAGAAAAGGGTAACTTTGTAGTAAATTCATCAATTCAGCAACATTGTACCAAATAACAAAATATGTTAATCATAAACAAAGTGTGAAACTTTCAGCGAAATTAGACAAGTAGAACCTTGATATGCAGTTAGGTTGAGCCTTAGCTTCCATTGAACGCGTAGTTCAGTTTCCTTGGTAACATACACTAATCATGTATCACGAATTTTAAATTTAATATTTTAAATATATTTTCAGTTTAATATTTTAAATCTATTTTCTCCCATTCTTATGGTCGTGAAAAAAATAACATACACCTCGGGAGAGAAATTATTTTCCCCTCAGAATAAGTCTAGCCCTCGGAATAATTGAAGCCCTCGTTTTACACCTCGGGAAAAATAATGAATTTCTCTCCCTTCATGTGTAATTTACTTAAAATGACATTTTTAATGTTCAGAATATCCTCTGTATATTGCAGTTGCCATGGGGGGTTTTAACATGGGCTGTGGCCTGGGGTGGGCCTCGGCAGGTATGAATCTCCTGAAGCTGGTCAGAGGCGGCGGCGATGAGCCTGAAGACGAACCGCTGATTGACTCAGTGATTACATCCATCTTCAACATTGGGGCGATTATAAGTTTGATCATCACAGGCTTTATAATGAACCGCATTGGTCGAAAGTGGAGTATGGTACGTATATTCTCTCTAGGTTTATTTAGTAATCTAATGACCTGCACCGGCAAAAAATTCGCTGAACATAACCACACAAAATGGTTTCCGGAAGAGTAGCACCACACTGCTCAAGAATGACAATTACAATACCCTCGTACAACTCTCACACAACTGACAAACATTGAACATCTCCACGAACACTGTAATATTATAGTATAAGGAGGCAGTTTCATAAGTTTCCAACCTAAGACAACATTCAACAATGGGGAAGCCTTTCGAGCAGTAAATACTCTTAATCTTATATAGTTGTAATGCTGTAAGTGTGCAAACGTCATCTTAATCAGTGCTGTCAAGGGAGGTACATGAGTGGGATTGCAGTTCATGAAATCTCATGATATTTGGCTTCTACACAAAAATATCACCTGTCCACAAGCTCAGGTTGTGAAGAATACTGGAAGCATTGTGGCATCTAGAAGTTGGACAAACCGCTCTACAGCCCAGATTTGACACTCAGCGACTTGATAATGTCATGACATCCCGAATAAATACAACAGAAATCATGAAACTCAAAGTATTTAGAGGACTAGAATTATATTCTGATCACTACCTCACAAAATGTTCTTAGATATTATTCCGGAAAAAATAAAATTCAAATTGAAAGCTCCACAACGCAAGCACGACTTGCAAAATATTAAAGACAATACACAAGTCACAAAGCAAATAGAACAATTAGACACACAGAATTGTAAATAATTCCAAATAGGGCTTGCACAAATAGCAGGACAAGTAGCATCACCAACAAAACTCGAAAGCATGCATAGTGGCCGGACGAATGTGATCATCTTATTCAACTTAGGCATCAGGCTTGGCAAAACTAGTCGAGTAAAAGAACAGAAACAGTCTTTAACTTAAGAAGAAATATACAAAAGGCTTGTCATGGAACTGCAAAATTTGCAATTACCAGACAGTAATCAAATCGGAAGCACTCTATGCATTAGAAACTCTTAACCTTCAACATAGAACTCTAAAACATCAGTTATTAGGTAAAGAACGCAAAATTATTGGGAAAATTCTTATCGCTAAAATCAAGAACGATATAAATCACCCGTAACCAAATGAGGAAATCAACAAGCAAATTTTTAAAATCACAGATTTAATGCGAATGCGAAGAATCCAATTTATGCGATATTTAGAAAGAATAAATGCTAGTAGGTTAACAAACCAGATCTGTCTCAATAATTATGTCACCAGATCGAAATGGTACAGTCAAATAGAAAAGAACCTTAGGGAATTGAGATCTCCAAATTTAGAAGATCGTGATATAATTAGAAAAATTACCAAGTCGCAGAGTTTCGAGGTGGAAAATAAGGCAAAGAAAACATATGGTCTAAGCAAAAAAGCAGACCCATTCGTTGCGCATGAAAGATTACAGGGCTAACAAGAAGGCCAAAAGTATTGATTTCGCGTGGTCCTAAGTGACCCATTCGCGAAGAGCTTATTTACATACCAAGAATATCCAATAAGTGGTGCTAGAGAATGGCATAAACTTTCTCATATAAGTTAGTTTCCTATTCTCTTGAATGACAGCTTTTCGGTTTTGTCTCATCACCTTCCCAGGTGCTATTTACCGCCATTTAAAAGATCTACCAGGGCTTCTCGCTGTACCTAAAGACCTACGAAGGCGGCTTTTTAAACATTACCTGATTCGTGCTCTTCCGCACAGACTTATGTCTGTCATCGTGTATCTTAAGGTATTTGCCCATGGTCGAGCATTGGGTGATTTTACCAGTTTTACTTTGTTCTGAATGTGAGGATCCATTTTCTTAATTACTTACACTGAAGTGACAAAATTCATGGGATACCTCCTATTATCGTGTCGGATCTCCTTTTGCCTGTTAAGTCGGTGGAAGGCCCCCGCAGAAACATTGAGACATGCTGCCTCTTTAGCCGTCCATAATTGCGTAGGGTGTTGCGGTGCAGGATTTTGTGCATGAACTGACCTCTATGGCCAAATCATTCGTTCGAATTGTCGAGAATATTCTTTCATACAATCGAGAACAGTTGTAGCCCAGAGACATGGGGCAGTGTCGTCCATAAAAATTCCAACGTTGTTTGGGAACATTAAGTTCATGAATGGTTGTAAATGGTCGTCAAGTAGATGAACATAATTTCCAGTCAATGACCGATTCAGTTAAACCAGAGAACCCAGTCATTTCCTTGCAAAAACCATAGACATACAGTACTAGACTGCCAACGTCCAATGTCATACCACTGGCGCTATTGAAGTCATAATCTTGCGCTCGCCGCAATCTTATGTCACTACAGATTTGTCAGTGTTATATAAGGTTATTTATAAGCTTCTTTCTTTATTTTAATCAATTTCTGTTGAGGTTTTGGCAAATACTGAATTATTTACATTACGATGTTGAACAGTTGTACTCGTTTTTGTATGTATTTTTTCAAATTTCCAACACAAGGGAAAAGATATTGGAATTTCAGTTCTCTGGTTAGTAATTACCTTTTCGTGCTTTGTGCTCATGACATTCATAAATTAATAATTAAATTTCAGTGACAATAAACAATTATTATTTCTGTTAAGATAGATTTAAACTCACTAATTAAAATCGGGTGGGTATCGATGTAAGCTGGTATGGGCCAATGTCCCCGTAGTATGTTTTGTAATTATACATAAGCTCTAATGCATTGTTGTTTCTTTCTGACTTTTAATTAATTTCCAATCCGAGATTTCAAAAAAGCATGGATTAACGTCGTTAGAAGAGAGAACTGTTCACCAATATCCGCTTCATCTATTCACTCATTTTTCCCCATAAGTTATGAATTAACCGGACAGAAAAGAAGACTGTCCCCAAACTTTTTCAACCCAAATAACAAATTTTCAGAGACATTGGAAGATACCACAACTATCCAAGAAATTCTATTGTAAAAAGTAAAAGATGCTGATCTGCAATTTACTGAGACCAATAATGATAACTAGGTTTGTGTTGTAGTATTTCTCCTTGCCAGCAAGTGTGGCATGAAGAAGGTTAATTCAATCAAAAACTCTAGTTCAATTAATATATTTTTAACGTATAATATTGAAACGAAACAGGACAAAGTAACTAAGCGATGTTTATTTCAATGTTGTATACAAATGTCAAATGTAATGTACCTGAAAAAAATATGGTAATTAACTTTGAGGTTAACTGACTTTCCTCTCAGGTTCTCGTCTCCTTTGACTCACAGAGCAAATTCCGAGTTGATCCCTTGCCTTTGCAATTTTTAAAAGTAGCGTTTATCATTGTCATGATCCTATATATCCTATATATCATTTTTCCTTTAATATTCCAGTTTTTCTCAATAGAAATGTATTGAAAACATGGTTTCATAGATTTTCTTGCGGAACATTATAAGTCACATTACGGCGACGGACGTAATCATGTGACTTCAAAAAGTCATTGCGAGTCTAGTATTATGTCTATGGTAAAAGCAGCTCATACCATTATGGATCCATCCCCAGCTAGCACAATGCCTTGTTGTCAACTTGGGGCCATAGCTTCATGGGATCTGCGACTCAGTCGAATCCTACTATCAACTCTCACCAACTGAAATAAGCTGACCAATTCCATTCGTCTTGGGGTCCAATCAATATGGTCAAGAGCCCAGGAGAGACACTGCAGGCGATGTCGTGCTGTTATACTTGTTTTTTTAACATGGCAGCTGAAGATAGTATCTTCATAATGGAATATGTCACGGTTTTTCGCATCTTTCTCGGTCGTCCCACTAGAGTACCCCGATCTGCTTGATACGGTCGCGATAATGCGACATCTTTCGGCAGGAGCGAGAAAGGCGCAAAATATTGTGCCGTATTCCATCTTGAAGATAATACCTACATCTGCCACATTACGAAAATCCAAGTATAGCAAAAGTACGCGAGTCGTTCTTCTGATGCTAAAGCTCATTAATGCCCATTTTCGCCGCACTGCCATAATGGACACGCTTTCACATTTATTTCTTCGGTTATTTCACGCAATGTTGCTTGTTTGTTACCGCTGACAACTCTACGCAAATGCCGCTGCTTTCGTTCATTGCGTAAAGGCTGTGGACCCCTGCGTTGCCCGTGTTCAGAACTTATGCCTGAAATTAAGTATTCTCGCCACACTCTTGACACTGTGGATGTAGAAATATTGAATTTCCCAACGATTTCCGAAACGAAATGTCCCATGTGTCTAGCTCCAACTACAATTCCGCGGACGAAGTCGGTTAATTACCGGCGTGCGGCCACAATCTCGACGGAAACCTTTTCACATGAATCATTTGAGTTAATAAAAGCTCTGCTAATGTACTGTCCTTTTATACCTTTTGCACGCGACACTACTACCATCTGTATATTTGCGAATTACTATCCCATGACTTTTGTCACCTCACTGTAGTTTGCATATACTGAGGTGTTAACAAAGTTTTGCCTTGTCAGGCTAAACTATTATGGATGAATGAGGGCATAGTTCTAGTTCACGAGGGACTCAGAATATCTTCCAAACACACACGCGCGCGCGCTGATTTTCCAAGAACTTAATAAATAGATTAAGCTCTTGTGTATGACAACATATTATGCTAATTTTTTTTTCCAGCTGATATTTTTGCCTCTGGGCGCCATCATCTGGGTCGTTACAGGATTTGTAACATTAGATCCTGTACAAATCGTAATGAGAGCTTTGATTGGTCTCGTCATTGGAGTCTACGGTGGAGTGTGTCCAGTGTATATGGGAGAGATCTCTGCAAAAGAAATACGAGGGACTATCTTAGTCTTTTTTCAGCTGCAGATCACCCTTGGAATTCTTTACAGGTATGTTACGTACCTTTAGGTCAGAAAAATATAGATAATTAATATATTGATTGGTTTGCACGTAAAACGTAACCAACTACGCATTTCTTGATATTTTCTGTTTCTCTAAAATCAGGAATTCCAAAAACCTATTTCCGCAATTTAATGGAATTTTCGCAAGGGTTCGGGGATTAGTCTCCAAAACATTTAAAATCCATTTTAAAATAAAAATATGTGGTTAAAATTTTAATTGACGATTGTCCAAATAGCAAATACAGACAGTCACATCATGGTCTTTTGGAAAGATATATGGAGTAGCAACATTCCCGGAACACTAACAATTATACTTTTGCGCAAGGTAAAATTCGATTAAAATATTATAGATCCAGCGTCAACGGACTTAAAGTTTTATTCGTAGTGCAGTGCGACTATGTTATTAGCGTGCCACGATCGTGGAAACTTCGGTTCGGCCGACGGGTCCTCAATCGCCGGGGAACGGTGCGCTGAATTCCCTTAGAACCCTGCCCTACACAAGGCGTGCTTTCCAGTCTTGGTGCTTCGTCTCTTTCTGATGGCTCACTCGAAGTTCAGAAAAGTGTTTAGTATTGCACATACGTAAAATGTGCCAAACCGTTAATGTGCATCGTCCCCTGCAGTCGTTCTTATATTGTTGACAATGTTGACAAATGAACGTAATTATGGTCATTTTTAACAAGACTCCGCAAACACACACTACTTCAGTTTCCTTAAGGGTTTACATATCATTTATGGGGGCAGAATTGTCATACGTGGTTTGTGGCCTGCACGCTCTCCTGATATGACTCCTTGCGATTTATTTCTTTAGGAATTCTCAAGATTGCATATACGTGACAAATCCCCTCATGCAAGAATTACGGCATAAACTAGGGAATAGATCTCTGCAATACTACAGAACATGCTTTACCGAGTGAATCATAACGTATGTAGATGTCAAAAATACATTAGAGCTAGTGGTGTGTAGTTCCCGTATTGTAACATGAGTCCATTCAAATTTTCTGTTAGCGAAAAGCCACCTTCCCTCTTCGACAATTCTACCGGCCGCCCTGTCTCAATTTCCCCGGCATCCGTGGCCTCGTTCATCGGCGCCAAATCTCCGCGCAACCGGCACATTTATAAAATGGTCGCACTGTATATTGTTTGTCACACTAATGGACATCCAAGTGTTCCAGAATGAGGTTGGGGTGAATTTACGTGCTGTAATATAAAGAGGTAATTAATAGCGTATGTACGCAAGGTCGCTATATGGCCATCGACTGAGGCCCTTGGCCCGTTGGCGTTTTGTCACCCGAGATCAGAACCAGTTAACTTGTTATAAAACCGACTTCGAAATATAAAAGAAAGCTCCAAAAATATAATTTAGAACATACATTTAGATTAGTCAGTTACTTTTGAAGGCATTTTTGTTAAATCGTCATAACGTAAATAAAATAATAATTGTTAAATAATACTAACAAATTTGTGTCGCAATTGTTCTTGAATAGCATCATCAATTCCAATCTTTTCAGTAGTAGACGATATTCTTGCATATTTTAAAACAGTTGAGCATTATCGACACTGCGAAATGTTCTTCCGAAAGCTCGATGAGCAGAGCGCCAGATAACATCTCCAGGTGTAAGTTCAATGCATACAGCTACACTTGTTTTTTTAACGTGGCATCTGGGGGTATTATCTTCAAGATGGGAACTGCACGACGTTTTGCGACTTTCCCGGTCCTGCCGCTAGAGTTGCTTGATTGCAGAACTACTTGATACGGTCGCGTTCATGCGATATCTTGCGACTGGGCCAAGAAAGATCAAAAAGTTGTACCTCATTCCATCTTGAAGGTAATACCTTCAGATGCCATGTTGAAAAAACAAGTATAAGGTGGTATGTTCGAGCTAGTAGCTACTAATCAAACACGCGACCGTTTACTACATTTTTTTTATTTGTTACCACACCACGGCAGTAACGCCTTTAAGGGGCGTTGAGCGCTTGCACTGGGGATATCCTCCACACATGCTTTATTCTCAGGAGGAACTTCCGTTACTGTGTTATTTCACGAATAACTACTATATTTTGTGTCAAGTCTCGTCACGTCGCAGTCAGTCAGTCAGTGCCTCTATCCCTTCTTGGCCAGGCTCGACGCCACGATCCCGGGTTCCTGGCCGGTCACCCAAATCCACGAATCCGCGAGTTCAATCGCTTAACCTTCAGCGACTTCAGGAGCGTAGTAAACGATTTCCTGGCTAGCGCCGCCGGTCCTCAGAGTAACAATAGCTGCTTGTAAACGCAAACGGAGCATTTCAATAATTATTTGTTATTTTACAAATTTTTATTTGTTAAAAGAAAAATATTGAATAGTTGCTCTACAAAAGCAATGTTCACTGATAAATTTAATCTCTACACTTCTTTATTTCAAGTTAAGGCAAATACCTAATGCCAGTTAGGTTGACTTCGGCACCCGTACTTTTCTTCCTTTCTATATTGTTTACGTTGAAAGAGAATTTTCGTAAAAAAAAGTTTGGGCAGGGGGCAGGAGCAGGGCAGGGAGCAGGAGCAGGGAGCAGGGCGGGCAGAGGGCAGGGCAGGGGTGGGCAGGGCAGGGCAGGGCAGGGCAGGGCAGGGCGGAGCAGGGCAGGGCAGGGAGCGGGCAGGGCAGGAGCAGGGCGGGCAGGGCAGGGCAGGAGCAGGGCAGGGCAGGGCAGGGTGGGAGACTGGAGCAGGGCAGAGACGGAGCAGGAACGGGCAGAGCATTGAAAATCCCGAAATAAGGCGGAGGACTGCAAATTTAGAGTATGTCGTCAACGGGAGACTCGTAATTTTTCCTTTCGTGACCTCCTACAAGGCAATTTTTTCGGAGGATAAACATCAGCCACCATTAGTTTAGCCAAAAGAAAGTAGAAGCTTTTCCTATCTAACTCAGGACCGAGTGGATGTCTGGAAGACGAAAAGGCTACGTAGGTTTATAACATGACTGCTGATTATATTGATCAAATGGTCCACAGGATGGCTACGAACAGCGGGGTTTTATGTGGTGAGCAGAGGGATTCCTCTTTTCCATACAAAACGAAATTATCAACAAGAGCTTATCACAAGTATGTCTTGGGCCAAAGTCGTGCTTGAGTGCCGATGGTGGAAATCAACATTAGATTGATCAGCGTATAAGTAACGGATGTGCATCTTTGGCGCAAGCTGAATATTACAGCGACATAATAATGTAGCTAAAGAATTCTGGACAAAGAATTATCAACCTGTAGAAGAACATGATCTTATTACAAATGCAAAAGCTCAGCAGTTATCAGTAATCTGTTGGCACGAATATTATGGGACAGCTCAGTGCATAACTAGATACAGGGCGAGTTGGTATGAATAAATGTTGTCTTAACAACAAGAAGTAATAATCGATGTTGCGAAAGTTCCACAGACCACGACCCAAACTGGTGTCGCTATTGCGCGAAAGAAACGAAAAAAAATATAACCTCGCTGATGGAGTTGAGGGACATGTACACCTTTTACAGGTACGGAGCGTAGTCGTAGTACTGTAATGATGTCAGCAAATGGCCTGGTATCAAGTTGGTTGAACTAACAAAGGCGATTAGAAAACACCTTAGAATAATGCAGAAAGCCGCTTTGGGCAGCAAATATAGTCGCAGAAGTTTGAAGTCTCGATAAAGGAAAGCGTGCCGATATGAAGACATCATGAACCCATCAAAATGTAAAGACTACAAGTTTTGAAGAACTGTACTAACACAAAACCATAAGGATAAGTATTTCTTCGCAAGCTCCATGACTTCTATGCTGACAAATTGTCCCGAGGCTGTCCTCGCAGAGCACCTTTTGTAGTGAAAACAAATTATAGTAATAATATTAATAATAATAATAATATTAATAAGGGAGAAGAAGAGAAGAGAAGAATGATGATGACAACGCACGACAACGACAACGACAACGACAACGCCTGCCCAACGACGACGGCGACGACGACAACGCAACGACAACGACAACGACAACGACAACGACAACGACAACGACAACGACAACGACAACGACAGCATTGGCGACGACAACGTTGGCGACGCGACGGCGACAACCTGGCGACGAAGCCACGGCAGCAGCCACAACGACAGCGACAAGCGACCAGCGCCCGCGCGCGACAACGACAGCGACGACAACGACAGCGACGCGACGACAACGACAGCGACAACGACAACGACAGCGACAGCGACAACGGCAACGCCTTTGACAACGGCGACAACGACAACGACAGCGACAACGGCAGCATTTAACGACAACGACAGCATTTGACGACGCGACAGCGACAGCGCGACAACGACAGCGACAGCGACGACAACAACAACAACAACAACAACAACAGCGTTAACTGAAATGTCGACGGCTTCCTTTATTTGCAGAACTTCATTTTATACGCATACGATGAAGGAGGTAGTAGTTACAGGGAAAAACTATGTTATTAGTCATAAATGAACTTTGTGATTAATACCGCAAACTATCGTTTATAGAAAAAAACAATAATACATGATTTAATGCTCTTTGATTAAATGTCCAGACATTTAAATTTACTTATCATATATGACTTTTATCAGTAATGGAGTATAAATACATTAATAACATCATTTGCAGATGTATCAGAGAAAGCAGGAAGAAAGGACACTGTAAATGTTTTTCGTTTTATCAGAAACAAATACTTTCTTAGTTGCTAGGTATGTGAGTTATTCATTATTTTTATATTAAACATTACATATGAGATAAATACTCAAGTCCAATTCATTTTATTGTGATAAATCTGAAACACATTTCATTTTCCTCTACTTTTACTTCTTATGTTCTGGTTTCTAAAGAGGTTTCACAGTTTGGATTTTTGTCACATGTTGCAAAATTCATTTCATTTGCAATCTACTTCCATTTTACTTGAGATTAATAACCAGATCACATGGTCTTGTAGCCTCTCTTCATTAATCTAGGAATTTTACCAATTAACTTGTCTGTTGATTTGAATCGTGATTTTTGTCAAATGACTTGTAAGCGGGAATATATTTTTTTTCAGAAAATACCCGGAAGTCTATTACTATAACTCAATGTAAATCATATTCATCAATTGTGTTATGTGTAGCTCATTACAAAAAATTCACATAAAATACATGTACATTATTTTACAACCTTTGCCAGATGTGATAACGTTAGATTCAATAGAGAAAAGTTTAAATCCCAAGTGAAATCGTTTCTGCTGCATAACTGTTTCATGATTAGAGAGATATACTAGGCATCACGGCGTAACTAATTTTAACAATGATACATAATGCATTATTTACCATTTGGACTGTATAAATTAGTATAAATAATATAACAACTATTGTACTACAGCTTCGGGTGTGATCCCCATCGATCGAGTTTTCGTCAGTTTCCCCTATCCCATGAGTGAAATGCTGGGATGGCACTTGTTTGCTTCTGGACATCGTCTCAACTTCATTTTCTGTGCGTCTTCAAATTCCCACTAAATGGAAATACAATTATTCAAATTATAGTTTCCGTAATGTTGTAGCAACGAAGTAATATTCCGGCACAATATAAACCAAATTATGCTCATTATCATAAAAGCCATGAGTTTTTCTTATCCCTTTCCAATTAAATGTAGTAGTATATGACCGTGGTCAAAATTTTAATGTGCACACAATTCACTTTTCCTTAGCACGTCATACACACGCTTTGATATTTTTGACATAAAATAAGTAAAAAATACATTAACACTATCATCTTATGCGAAATGCGGTCGGAGATGCGCCGTTCCAATTACACATATCGTGCTTGTGCGCGGCTCATGTACAGGAGTCTAAAGATGCAACCATCAGAACATACCAGCTCGATAACACTCATCAATTAATAATTTCAATAATTACTTGCTGACACATTTTTATGTTAGTTAGCTAGACATAAAATTTTCCATTTACTATACCATGTCTAAATCTTTCAGTATCACTGCATTTTGAGTAACAGTATTTAAAAAGTAGTATACCTAAGCCCAATTAGGAGATAGTCATGTATAAATTGAAAAATGACACTGAACATATGCCTGAAGTTCTAGTGCATGATAATGTTATGTGCTACTTACTCTGTATAGTATCATATCTACAATAATATTAAAAAATTACATTGATGAAGATTTTAAATAAACATGCTAGCAAAGATGGTTTCAATGATCATGTGTTGAAATGTTAAAATATTCAAGCAGTAACATGAATAAACAGAAAGAAAAAATTTTGCATTCTCATGTAGGTTGAATGATAATTTTCAAATCTTTCTACATCTTTCCCAATGCGTTATGTAAGTCTGATTACCACTCAAAGTGAACCTGACTTACATAATGTATTTGAGAAAGTTATTCAACCACAACAGCAATCCAAATTCATGGAGTTTCAATCGAGCCATTGTTTGGTTAACAGAGATTCTTATATCTCTGTCGTATTCATTTATTTAGGACACTTGTCTTTTGATCTCAAATTAGTATGACACATCAACTGCAGAATATCAAATTTTTCTTAATAAAGTTCAATAATTTCTTTATATAGTCACAAACCATTTTATTAAAACAAATGATTATTCATTACAATGGTATCTTGAAACTAAAACAGCGTGGCAACAATTGAGTCCCAGGATTTAGCCTCGTGACCTTAAAACATTATGTCAACTAAAATAAATTAAACATAATTAATATAAATACAATAAAATAAATATTAAAAAATATTATAATAAATAAAGTAAAACTCACGTTAGATAAAACAATTTGACAATATATAATTCGTAAATTTACAATGTTGAGATGAATACATACTTTACAAGAGTGGTTGAAATATCATGATAAAATTAACTTGGTAGGTGGTATGATGTTGAAAACATCATTTCCCTGTTAACAATCAAGTTGAAAATCGATACAAACTATTCAAGTCTCAAACTTAAAATAAGTAATTTCCGTATTCGTAGTCTAAGATTGATTCAAAGTGGAAAAATCTGTTTAGAAACGAATAAATTTTATGGAATACATCGTACGAATAATTTAGATTTCAATGAACATTATAAATTGTCATTTGTTCTTGAGATCATGTTAGAGTAAATTAGATATAAAAATCAAACAACAATTACAGGACTATTAAAACAAAACCAATTTGTTATAGTCTAAAATTAAGCTTTTACTTAGACGTCTTACTCTAATTATATTAATAAATTTTCATTAAGAGAAGAAAGGAAGGAAGTACCAGAAAATACTCATATAGAAAGTTGTAGAAAAAGTAAAATTACACAAGATATACAAATGACACTACTAATGTGCCGGCCGCTCTTGCTATGGAAGTACCCAGCAGGAGCCCATTTCTCGGTTTACCAGATACTGGAGGAGCAAATATAGATGGAAGGGAGAGGAGGAAGTGCGGGAAGGCTGAGAGCAGCTTTTTCTCAGAAAGCCCTAACAGATGTTCTGAAGAAATAGAACATGAAGAGGTATTAATAGGGTTTATATATGTTGTGAGGAAGGAGCAGTTATCTGACACAGAGTGATAAATATTGGTTTGAATTATCATTCATTACCTTGATATTAGAATTAATGTCGCTAATACATCTCTCAGAATCAGAAATCAACTTGCGTTTGTTACATCTACCGTTATTAGTATGGAATCGCTTTTGGCAAAACATTACATTTCAATTAAATTCATAGAAATTGATTTTTAATGGCCACAGAAAATGATTTGAAGACAACTAGCTCAGTTTGGATCTATATGCTTCTGGAAATTTCTGGATTGCAAAAATCTATCTTATGTCCCAGATTTGTGTGAGCAGTTGAACAGTTTTGTTTCTCAGGCGTAATTGTTGTGCTGTTCTTTCACCTTATCACACAACCTCTACAAGTAGTCCAATGTATGATAGTTCACAGCCAAATTTCACAGAATATATCACAGTATTAAGTGTCATGATTTAAAATCGGATCTTTGGTGATGAATTACATTGGACTTATTATGTTATTAACCAAGAGCACGTGAGGAGAAAGTATTATAAAATAATGTCTCTTTGCCAGTAGTTTATAATTTAGTACGAAGGTAAAATATATTTTATCTAGAATTTTAAGAGGATTTTGTGAATAATCTTGTTATTGATTTTAAGCAAGGAGAATCTCTACATAAGATCTGATTCAACTTTGAGCATACAAATTTTAGAAATGAACTGAATCAGTGCATTTTGTAAAGAATAAAATATCTTATCCAAGATTCATAGGTAAGTGGATGTTTTATCTTTATACATAGAAATAATTTGAATTTTATAATTTTGTATTCGTTATTTCATTTAATTGTTTTTGTTTCTGTTCCTAATAATATGATTATTGTATATTAAAAAAGATATGTGACAACATATAGTCTATCTCGATCTGAGTTTGTTGAAATAACTACAGAAGCGTTCGCTGATTGGCCCTTTGCTGTTATCTCTTCTTTCTGATGTTTTCCCTTTATTTCTCTGTTTACTCTATTCCTTTTGAAATTATTAATTGTTAGTAGGTTAGTAAATTTATTTCTAAGTATGTTGTTTATAACAATATAAGTATATCTTTATATAAATATAAATATCTTTGTTAACTCTTTCTTCTGAAATATATTTATTCTGAATATATTTTATTCTGAATATTATTTATAGATTCAATTTTTTTCTTAACTTGCCTTTAGTCAAAAAAAGTTTTGGCCTTTTGATAGAGATTATTATTTAAGACTGTAGGTTATGTTTATGTTATATTTATGGTTATGTGTTTAGTCTTCATTATAACATAAACTGCCACAAAAATGTGAAATAACTAAGTATTTAAAATAATAGTAGCTTTTGCTCACAAAAGTTTTGCATTGTCATAATCATATGTTATTTTGCATTGTCATAATGTTTTTGCCACCTAAAGATGCTGACGATTGAAATCAGATTATCATTTCTGCATTTATTTTTTTGATTGGACAGAATATAAAATATTTTATTAGAAAGAATTTCTTTCTAAAGAACCAACTTGTGTTTGATAAAACTTCTTCCATCACATAAAGGAATCCCGTACACAGAGTCGTGATTCAGGGGGTGCTTCTCCAACTGGGAGGATTTTAAAAACATTTCATTGCAGATTTCATTTTTATATCGATGGTTACTTTTCTGTATTTTAGAAATTTAATAATAATGAAGCAAACGATATTTTTACATTAAGGTGAGTGGTGTACATTGATGTCGATTGATGAACTGTTCAACACTGTGGATATTCCGTATTAATAAGTCATCTCTGTTAGAAGTACTTTTAAACGCGTTATTTACTGCGAAAACAGTTTTGTGCCTAAAATCACGAGTTATAACACTTAGATGTACATTACGATTAATTTATGTTATAATTTATTAACTTTACGATTATCATAAACATGATTTTGTTTAATCTTAATAATAAAAAGTTTCATTTTTTTGGACAACAATTTTCGTGCAAATTTATAATAAATACTAAAATAAATGCAGATCTTTTGCAGCAGTTTCAAGTGTATTTAAAGTCAATAGTGTGATTTAACGACGGAAATGTAAAATTTGTTATTATTTTTAACTACAGTTTAACTAGTTGCGATATGAAGCTGCACAGACTTTCTCGTATAGTTAGTTTTCTAATTTCGTTGGTCTGGAGAGAGTTTTAGTCTTTGAAAGCTGCCTCTTGCCAGCTGCATTTTCTTCCAGTTATTTTCAAACTTTTTTCTCAATTTTTCTGTGTCACACTGGTAGAACCAAATATTACTTAATGAATAATGAGAAGAATAAAATCTCGTCTATAAAGACGTTTTGTTAGAAAATTTTAGACAGTTTTTGAAATGTTCCAACGTTACTGTAATGCAAATTGAAAATATTTCACAGAAATGTTTTGAGTTTTGAAAAACTTCATTTGAAGTCAGTTATAGCTCTTCACTCCCACAAATGCAATAATGTATACAAATGAATGGAAGTATTCATATCAAGAATGCAAATGATATTAAATAAGTTACATGTACAATTTCAAAACAAAGAATATCATAAGGCCAAACTTTACGCCATATTAACCAGTACAATTGTTACTATCCCATGAAACGATTTGAAGAAAAGAGTGGAGCAGATTTTTGAAAAAATGACATTTGTTGCATTTTCAAAGTTGAAATTTTGAAATTGTTTTACAGAAAAGTTTGATTTCGATCAGCGGCTTTTATCTGACATCATTTAAAGCACATTTAATCCGTAAATGTAATTATGTATTAGACAAATCGACATAAATACTGCAAATATTATGGTGTGAGACATATCAAAATTGTATTTAAACTAATTTTTTTGAATGTAATGAAAAATACAACAATATATTGTTATTTCATCTCATAGAGTACATGTAGCATATCATAACAAAGTTAAGAAAACATTTAAGAGTCTTTCTAAGAAAATCTTGTTTTGTTATTTTTAAATTACACATTGCACATGTGCGTGAAAACTAATATTCAATTCAGTGTTATGGTAGAAAATCGGACCTATACCACCTTTATAACTGTCTTCCTCTATTCTTACAAATTTAATGAAAAAATTTGGAGCCATTTTTGAACATTTGTCCCTGAAGGCTTCATGTAAGTACCCTCAAAATTAGTAATATTTTCCAAAGTACAGACCTTCGACTCAAGTCAGTTCGTCGAAGTTGTTTCAATTTGAAAATCTATAGGAAATTTATTAATATCTCACATTTTATTAAATGTCTCACACATATTTCATACCTCATTTGTAAAAATCTACTTTGGTTGTGTGCCTAGTGTGTTTAAATTAACATTACTTGTGCAGGTTGGCCAGAGATATAGTTTCAACTGAGTTTTGCTATAGCCAGAACCAGTTAAGAGTGACGGACATTCAAGCCTCAACGAACTAGATTTGAGGTGGTGATAAGTGTCTAAATCTGTGCAGTTCAATTTATTTCCGAGTATTAAATCACCATTAACATTAATTTTTTCTGTGTGACAGTGATTCCGTTTTTTCAACGTTACGAGACGGTGTATCAAAGTAATTTGTTCAAATCTTATTCTATATCGAACCAACTCGGATATTATCTTTTATATAGTACAGTGAAGTATAATCTACTGATTGTATTAACAGTGCAACAAATTGTGAAAATTCTACATGTACATTGCAAACTTCATAGTACTATCCATTAGATTTTGTGTAGCATACCCTTCTAGTTTTGTATTAATCTTTTGCTTTTAATTTATTTAATATCAATTTAACACTTTTAAATAAAGCTAGGTTTTATTTATCATCTGGGTTTTCTTGTATTTATTTCAATTTTATCACACGTACATTAAACGCATTCGTGACATAGCTCTCGTTCTACTCTTTTACTCCTCTATCTCAAAGCCGACGTTCGAAGCCTTCATGTATGTGAATCAACATATCCAGAAGGTTGGAAGAGGTCGTTCTCTACACAGACGGTTGGGTACAAGTCGGCAACACCGAATAATACCAACCGTACACCGTGACTGTACAAAAGACACGAACGCATCAGTCACAACTCAAAACAAATTAAGTGTTTTGGGTGTAAACAGATTTTTCCTCGCGCCTTCCTGATCCTCACCACCCTTCTCTCTATCGACAAGTACCTTGTGCTGAAACCAACGCAAACAGGCCAAGCGCGTCAAAACCAAAACACGTAAGCTGCGCATCTAGCTCATGAAAACAGACATTCCTACAAAGCCTAAACAGGTACTTATTTTGGCCCAATACGATGGTATATCTTTCCTCCATTCTCAGTAGGAGTTACCTCAACAGCTACTCAGTCTCATCTATTATTTATAACTAACGTGAGGTTTGGATGTGTGACTGCAGAATGGACACTATGAAAACACTGACCAGTAGGACACAATCATTATTATCATAGAGGCAGAATGACGTGTAGCAGGCGTAACTTTGCACCTGAACAACATGTTAACAATTACATGTACCCAAAATACTAACATTGTAGTCGATTCTGACCTTCTGGTACAGCAACTGTGAACCAGCGGCACTATGCAGCGAATTAAGCACTGGAAACCAACAATTGGAAACTGCAGCCAGAGAAACAAATGTCACTGAGTAAAATTTCTCAGCAAAACGCTACGGCATGGTCTTCACATGAACCTTGCTGGAAAGTATGCAGTCTGTAACAAACACTGTATCATCAACTCCCGATTTCTGCGATGCTCATGCAAAATCAATCCCTTTCATCTTCCTTACGTTTTCTCTACCCCCGCACTTGTTTTCAACCCTGTTGCCTCTTCCTCTGAACCTACTCCACGTTCTCCCACATTCCCTGGTCGTCTACATCCGATGCCCCATCTTCCACACAACCTGTCACTGCCAGGACACTACAACCTTCGACCACGCACTCAGGTAAATGGAGTAAATGTATATAGTAACACAGTCAGATGCAGCAGAAAAACATTCACGTGTAGGTACTTGCAAAATAAATATTCTCCACCATAATGTTCAATCCCTTTGAAATAAAACAAGTTTGAGCAGCTCTACAGAGCGTTCTCTAAATCAAACAGACGTTGCTGGCACAGGCGTGGTTATCTCCTAATTAATGGCATTTTCCAGATTAGCTTTTACCTCACGAACTTTGCTGTTGCCGAGAGAGAGAGAATACATAAAAGATCCACCCGTATGGGGTTCCTGTATTTACGTTAGAAATAATATTCATGGCGGAATTAAATGTACTCCATTGAAAAATATTTTCAGAAATTTCTGTTTGTACATCTTACTTCACTAAAAGTGATATTACATTGTTACAGACCTCAACAAAGAGAACTACAGAACAGTGAGATATTTGTTTTCTTTCTTAAGATGTCACTCATCATTGGATCAAAACGAAACTCTATTGGATTATTTTAGATCTCAAAGCTTTTGACGTCATTGATCGTGACACTTTCAAATTACCTTCATATCGAATTCGTGTAGCATTATTCCTAGATTAGTTACTTGTTTATTACCTTATACAACGATCTCAGAGAGTTGATACCGCCTGAATGATGAAACATTACGTACGCCTTTCAGCTGCCCGTTGCATGTGGGTTCGCAGGATCGATTTAGGCCCTATTCTGTTCCTACTGTACGTAGATATGCCTCGACGATTCGAAACGGAAGAACGGTTCTTGTTTGCCCAGTGATGCAGACATCCTTTATTATTGAAACAATGTAAATATTTAATCAGATGTTTTCAAATTGGTTGCGAAAGAACAAATTAATAAATGAAAAAAAACTAAAGAAAACGGTTTTGGCTGATTTTCCATTTCAAATAAACAATTCGTGCTCCATTGAAAATGAACAGTGTACCATTGGCGATGTTAGGCAACAAAAAATTTTTAGTCTCTCAATTCAAGTCGAAACTAGCCTTAAATGGTTGTCCATTTAAATGGGTGTTCACAAAATTAAGTTTATTATGTACGCGTTCAATTCTTTTTTAAAATTCATTCAGCCTCATACTGCTCATTGTATACTTCACTTGGCGAATGTTCATTCCCGCCTGAGAATGATGGCATAATGATAGGAAATACACATCTGCAGTTGAACTTTTAGATTACAAAAAACAGGTGTACGAATAATAATGGCAAATCCCACCCACGTGATTCATGTAAGCCTCTCTTCATTAATCTAGGAATTCTACATTACCATTGTCTTTTGTTACGAATCAGTAGGAGTTTTGTAAAAAAATGACTTGCTCAAGGCGAATATATTTTTCCATCTTAAGTCTAATACTATAACACTCGACGTAGAAATCATATTCTGCATCAGGTGACAGTATCAACAGCTCATTACAAAAAATTTACATACAATGTGTACATTTTGCAACACTTTGCCAGATGACATGAAACGATTAAATTCAATGAAAATTTTAAATCTAGCGTGTAATCGTTTCTGCTGCACCAACTATTTCTATACAATTAAATTTATACAGAGCATCACGAAAGAAGCTCGTTAATTTTGCTGTGATACATAATGCATTACCATTTGGATTGTATAAATGGTAACAACCTTTAACAACTATTTTGTACTACAGCTTCCGGGTCAATGACCCCCATCTCGATCAGGTATTTTCGTCATTTCGTCAAGTGAGCAAATGCTGGATGGCCCCTTGTTTTTAACTTCTGGACATAAATGTAACTTCATTTCTGTGCGTCTTCTGAATTCGTTCTTCTATCTAGCCCTGGTAGCAGTATAGGAACAGCAGCATCATCATGGGTACTCAGCTTATATATATATATATATATATATATATATATATATATATATATATATATCTATATACACACACACACATTCAATTAATGGAGATATTTCCCACGGAAATGTGACGTTACACAGGCGTGTTAGGAACATAATAACGTGAGTGTTTCATAGATGTCTTTTATTGAAGCTACTTCCCGACATTGAATAATATTCGTGTTGCATCAATTCGGTGACTTGTTTCATATTACACATCAAAACTTCGAGCATTCGAAGTAATTTGACATGTGATCTCAACAATAAATTCCGCAATGGAAACACCACGGCGGTATTTTTTTGTGATAAAAGTGGAAAAATGACAATGCGTAATCGCTGCATCCGCTTCGCCCGTTCGGGACAATGCCATGCCCTTCACGCTTTAACCATGAGTGTCCGTAATTAAAGTGGTCCCGTTTCTTGTAATGTTACATGTTTGGTCGCGACTCTATTACTTTCATATCAGTCAATATTTTGTTGTTTATTTTTAAAAATTTCGTGTTTTTCTTGGTATGTTATTTCACACCATACATTGATAGGGAATGTGACTGAATACATTGGACCAGATGAATGTTTAATTCCGTTTCTTACACAGACCTAATACGTACAAAATAAGACATTTTGAAAATCCACACAATGCAGTGAATATAAAATTAACTCCTAAGGTGATATTTGCAAAGCGTCCTTTGGGATACCGGCCTTATCGCATATGCACTGGAAAGTTGTGCAAATCTTACATTCAACGCGCATTTTCTATTTGACATGTATCTACCAGTATCCTATGTTTTCTGCCAATTTCGTCTTTATCACCTTATATGTTTGGACCTCATACGATTTTTGTGATACAATTGTTGAAAGAATGTCAATAACTATCTGTACAGTAAATTCAAAGAAGACACTTTGTCTTTATCAATTCGTGTCTGTATAAAAACCATGCGTTCACAACCGCTGCATTGAGGGCGAAGCGGAGAAGATAGAGGGTAGTACCATCTGTTTCGTTCAGTTCTGTATAGACCGAGTCTATCCCGAACATATCGACTTTTTCTGTTGACTCCTTTCAAACAGGCATTGGAATAGTGATCCTCTTTCCGCTCGGCTCAATATTCTGCAAACTGTTAGATTTCGTGTCTAACCTCAAATTTGTTGCAATAGTCACTTGACTATTGTCATGCATCGGACAGTATGCCAGATTCTTGGTCAGAAAGGTGTGATGGAACCTCTTCCTTCTTCTTCGTCATTCAGTGGTGCTCCACTCTGTCTGTTGATCGGATGTTTGCAATCGTATGTTTCTCTTTCAGGAAATTTCAAAAAATGGGGAATGCTATTAAAAAAATTGTCTATGTAAATGATACTGTTTCAGGGAGAAATCCATAGCACAATCTCTCTACAACACTAGTTTCAAGGTGTGTGGGTTCTCTCTTATTTCTAGCAGCCCTACACTCAGGTTCGAACCTAATAGGTAACTTATTCTGGAGTGTTCAACTCTGAACTTGAAGCCATACCTGATGGCACACGTATAAACTGTTTCTTATGGTAGTTTACCATAGTGGCTCCATGGCTAGTCTGAAGAATTTCTCAGGGTTTTATCAGTGTCTGGAATTTTTCATTCTATTATTGATTTGCAGGCGTACTTTATAGCAAACTCTGTCAGTGATGTCGAGTTCAGAATTGTGTTAAAGTGCAAATATTTGTAGTTTGTTCTCCGGAATGGACTGACCTCTGATACTTAGCATTCACCACAAAGAAAATTGAAAAGAATGATCGCTGCTCCCCAATACATGTCTCTGTGGAACAGGATGATATCAAGAAAAAATTAATAAATACTTATAAATTTCTTCTTCCTTATTACCTGGATTTTCTGCATATGTAATGTTCTCAGGCAATTTATCACATTAATTCATCATCGAAGCCTATAAAAATATCTATTAATTTGAAGAACACTCTAATTCTTGAATAATGGAGGTTCAGATTCAACAAAATGGTCGTGCAGCTTGTGGATACATTCAGAAGCTTCTTTATAATCTTGTCTTTTCTAGCTTTGCTTTTGTGCCAATTCGACGTTCTGGAACGTATGACGAGAATAGTATTCTGAACTTCCCAGGTGTTGGACGAATCATTATTTTCAACAACATCTGCGTTGTCTTCAACGAAGTATCTGTCGAAAGAACCATCAGATCTAAAATCCTTTAGTCTCTGACTGGCGCCCGCCCTAAGTTACTATCAGCCAAACAATCCACACCCAAATCGCTGCACACATCATCTTCATCATCGCTGCATCGATGGCAGGTTTGCAAGTGACTCAGCTCGTTTGACAGTCAATGCTCATGCATGCGCTGGCAATCATTTAATATTTTAATTATGGCTTCAGCGTCCATAATGTTCTCTCTGCAAAAGCGTCAATTTCTTTGTGGCCATGTATATGAAATTTCATACCTCGAGTTAATCTTATATTCAAAGCTACTGAAGCTAATAACAGGTTTTACTGCAATATTGTATTACTGTTTGAATTAGTTATTAATCGTATTTCAGCAATTACTATACTTAAATACAACAATGAGCATTCATACGGAATATCTTTGATTCCGTCATCTTGCTGTACGTAAAAATCACCTGCAGTGCATTGAACCTCCAGAATGACAACAAATGCAACGACGTTATATTTGAATTGATACATTCTGTCTGTTAACGAGACTTATCAAAGTAGCACATTCAAACTCTGTTTTTAAAACAATATTTTTACCCAAGGGCAGTCCCGGTATGAAATTCAACCATGGCCACCTTTGGAGTTAAGCTAGTTCTATGATAAAGTTATTGAAAAATAAAACCTTGTACAGACTACTATACTGGGTTCAGTATTAGTTTCTCCAGTATATTTGAAAAATTGATTGTAGTAGACCAGAGATGGAGAATTGTTTCTATTGTGCGTTAGAGACGTTGTGGTTATAGTACTCGCCAAAAAGTGAGATAAGATAATCGCTACATCGCAACGTTATTCATAAACAGTCAATTATAAACACAACGATAAACGCATACTTTTAAACCTGGGAAGGATTTCTTTGCGGAGAAATTACTAGTTAATGCATTTTTAAGTTGTAAATGGAGAAAAATATTCACAAGAAGCATTGCGTCCCAGTGTCAAAATATTTTACAGAAGCAATAATATTACTTGTACTCACTACTTGTGTTATTTATCTTAACAAGTAATATTATCGGGAACTATGGATATGAATATTCTGGTAAACTGATAGCAAGAATAAATAATAAGAACCAGTTATCTGAATATTTTTAATATTTTCAATAGTTGTATAATTTTGCATCTAGAATTATTTACTTTCGCATCAACGTCTCGGGATGAAAGACGAATCCGCTGGTCTGCAACGGCTCAGGAAGTTAAAGTTGGCGCGACGTTATAAATTTTGTAACTTTCTCTCTCTTCCTTTCTCTTTCTCTGTTCTTTCTGCCTTGTTATTTCTTTTTCTCTCTTACTTTCTTTCTTTCTTTCTCTTCATCTCGCTCTTTCTTTTCTTTCTCTCTACTCTTTCTTAATCTCTCCTTAATATATCATCAGTGGCATGTTGTGATTATTTATCCTAGAACTTTGGTTTTATTAATATAGGTCATTGATTGTGGTGATAGCGTAAAGAGGTTATGGTTCGCTCCGTTATATAGTATTTATCAACACAGATACATTAATACACGAACAATCGTACAGATAAGAATTGAAACAAACATGTAGAGTGTACATGTTGTTATCTTTCAGTTTGCAATTCTTATCTGTACAGTTGATCTTGTATTCAAATCGTTGTTCAAAATGTGCTCACTATTTACATATATTCTATTGTAAGTACCGCGATCTGCCTGTAGGACTTTTGTTGAGGCCCAGCTCACATTTTATTTTGGCACCTTTTTATTGCTTGTGCTCATTCTCTGTTTAACAATGTTTTGCTTCTGGTCTCATATCTTGCATTTTTGTACCTGTTTGTAAAGCACATTTGCATTCTTATGCTGCATGCCGGCTGATGTATTTTGAGAACCTGGTTGTGTGTTGTACTGTGTTAAACACTCTTCTAAGTCATCACGTACAAGCATTCTTTATCATGGCTTGTCAGTTTCTGCAGTGATCATCGCCTTTGATGTTGCAATGCGTTGATATCTACTTTCACACTGCGTAATTACAAATGGTTAAGTAATTTACATGTCCTCTGGATTTGCTTTGTACAGTGCCTACTCTGTTATGCATATTCAGATTTGTTGATACTTTATGAAGCACTATCTTCTGTACTTTTTTAAGGATTACTCCTACCATACGTGTCTTTGATTGGATGGATTGGTTATTTGATAATAGACTTACTCCTAGTGCTACCTATAGTACTATTACACATATTACATACTCTTGTTTATAAATTATGTCACGACGAGTAATTCTCTCGTGTTATGTTTTATTTGTACATTGCAATACGTGTGGTTTAGTTTTGCTGATTAACTATCAGCACCTTAAATTAATTTGTTATATATTTGCCACTTAGAAGTACTAATAAGATGGAAGAAGAAGTTCTCTAAACCAGAATACCAGGAAGTTGCAACGTGTCTCTAAATAAAAATAACGTTTTGAAGAGAGTTTCAACCTGCTTCCCACCACCCACAACACTCTTGCTTAAACGTATTTTTAGTTTTAATGTTTGACAACTTAACACTATTTCATGGTCAAAATGAAAATAAGAAAATAAAGAAAATGTAATTTTTATATTATCAGAAAAACATGTTTTGTGTTTCTCAGCCCCAAATTCAAACAAAAATATTTTTAAAAATAACAACAGGAATATATTTTACTATGTCTTAGAACCCCTGGTACAGGCTCGAAAAAAATATCAAAGTTTCTCTTAAAATACAATTGTTGTCAATTTTTCTAGATTTTTTTTTCGATTGCTGGGCTTTGAATTAAATAATAAGAACCATTTTCTTACCTTTAAATCACCTTGACTTTAAATATACTTTGAAAGAGGAACACAACAATTCCAGCAAAACATACTGTGCTTACTGTTGTAGCACCAGCAGACTTTCAACAAGACTAAACTTTGTAATGTATATAATACCGCGATGGCCCTGTTTCACAATCCTTCGTGTAAGTATATCAAACGCTGTAATGTAATTACAAATGTGAAGTATATTTTTAAAACCTGCGAATCCTTCGTGTATCAAGTATCTCGAACGTTTTGCGTGTAATTACAAATAGAGTATATTTTAAAGCCTTCTAATCGCTGTGTGTATATCATAGGTTAAGGAAAGATGACCAGTTTTGACAGTTTAAGACATCGACGAAATCTATGAATTATGACACTTGCAGTTAAGAAAATTACATCCCAAACCGTCGAACAGATTCAGAAGAAAAAATATAAGTTTGATTATGACGTATAAAAAAAGTTTGCAGCACGTTGAAACGATGTGCGGACCTAGGTCTTAAACCAAGTTTCTGGTCCCGGGGATTCATTATTGAAATTAGGTAAATTCAATGATGATGCTTTGAGGTTGGAGAAGCAAATGGAGAAATCATGAGGACAGTTGCGTGCAGTGAAGAAGAAGTTAATGGGACCATTGGGAAATGGAGTGCAGGTTGACCTGGATTCTTAGGTATTATCCCCTAAAAACTACGACATTTTATCGTTATTTTACTAATTTTGTAGATTTAGTTATTTTGGGTGCCCCCTCCATGGGTGGACGAACAGAAGAAATTAAATTGAGAAAGCCGAGTATCTTTGGCATGCGATTGAATCACACACAAAAATTTACATAACGGACATTAGGAACCTAGAACGACAAGACCTAGACCTTGATCGAGCATAATTAGGCATGTCGAAACATTTTGGTTGAAGAATGTGATTAGCCAAATTCATCGGAACTGTACACAGATGATGGAAATGACTCGAGATAATAATAACGAAACCAGACGATGCCGGTCACCCAGATCTATTACCCAATCAATGCGAAGATGGGCCAGTGTAGCAAACAATAAATAAAAATAGAATAAAAAAAAAAAGGACATGCAGGTTGAACATCCTGATATAAGAATAACTTCTCCTAAGGCATAATTTTCATGTAATAATAGGGATATTATCGAAGAAGTGGGGAAATAGCCATATGAAATCAGATGCATCACCGTCGATGAGGCAGGGGGGATGTCATGTGCAGGAAGATTTGTGCACACGGCCTATCTTGGGGTGATGGCGCAGAGTCAGAGCAGTTAGAATGAGGATGATTATTACAATGGAGTTTCATCAGAAACATCAGCGATTTTCATTAGGGCATTAGTAGTGAATGTCCACTGGCGCTAAATTGATGATCCCAAATCAAAGTGAATGTAATCAGATGTGTGTTGATGCACAGATTCGACACTTGTGTTTTGTGATGAGGGAGCCATGAGAAATTTGAGGACAGCGACCAGAGTTGCGCTCCCTAAAGCGCATGGGAAAAGCTCCGCGGGGCGTTTGCGCCACCTACACCTCGGCGCCGTCCCTGTACACCCAGGCGGCGCCCACCCTTCGGCTCCATTTCCGCAGCGCCGCCCGCATCCTCCGCCTGCCAGCTCGACGAAACCGCAGCACACCACCACAGCGCCAGCGCCACCCGCAGCGCCACCACGCAGCGTCGGTCACGCGCCCGCCCATCGCAGCGCCCTCGCAGCGCCGTGGGTACGATGCTACCCGCAGTACACTCCTGGCGCCGCAACGCCGCCTGGCGCCACCGCGGCGGCGCCACCGCAGCGCCGCTCTTGGCGTCACCGCAGCGCCACCCGCAGCGCCACCGCAGCGCCACCCGCGGCACCACCCGCAGCGCCACCGCGCCGCCCCCGCAGCACCCACAGCGCCACCCACCGCAGCGCCACCTGGCGCCACCCACAGCACCGCCGCAGCGCCACCCCTGCCAGCGCCACCCCGCAGCCTCGCGCCACCCCGCTGCGTCATTCGCGCCACCCACAGTGCCTCGCGGTGTGCTTGCTGTGCCTCTCACATCTCCCGTAACTCCACTCGCAGCTGTGGTATTACTGGCTCCACCCATTGCGCAACCCCGCAGATCCGCCGCAAAGCCATTGTCGGCGTCATTCTCAACGCTTTGCAGCGCTAATGGCGCTATCACAGCGCACCGCAACGCTACTCGCAGCACCACCCCACGCGCACCACAGAAGAAGAAAGCGCCACCACAGCAACACTCGTAGCACACTGTTATTCGTAGCACCGGCAGACCTCTCGCAGCGCCACCGCGCGGCAGCGTCACGCAACGTCTGCATTTACGCGCCACCCACGCGGTGCTGCCTCTCGTGCTGCTTCTCGATGCCTATCGCAGAGTATCTCACGGAGCCTCTCGCGGGTGCCTCTCACTGTACCTCCTGCACAGCTCCGCACCATCCACCCCACCCAGCGCCATTTTGCTGCGCTGCCACTAACGCCATAGCATTGCGCACATGGATTTCCACCCGTAGCGCCGCCCCGGAGACCCGCCCGCAAAGCCATTTTGCGGCTTGCGTCATTTCTCAACGCACCCACAGCGTAAGTGCGGCGCTGCGCTCTTACAGTGCTACCACAGCGCACCCCTGGCGCCACCCGCAGCGCCACCGCAGCGCCAGCACCGCCCCACCCCATAGCACCGCCGGTGCCCGCGTCACGACTGCGCCATTTGCAGCACGGCTCTTTGGCGAAAACCGCGGCGCAGACTCGGTGTCTCTATCCCCTCGATTTTAGCTCCGCCTTCGTAACTGATCCTTAGTCTGGCGTCGGCCGCGCCTCCATCACTGCGACCCAGCCCGCCTGCAGCACCGCCTTCGATATCGCACCTAGCTCGGACGCCGACAGCCAGCTCCTCCTCACGATCCTGGTCCCTGATCGTGCATCAGTCATCTTCGGCTCGCCTCAGCCCTGCAAGCCACCTCAAGCGCATCCAAGCCCCGCCTCAAGCCTCAAGCCCCGCCTCAGGCGCCTCAAGCGCCACCAACTACCTCAAGCCCGCCTGGCCGCCTCAAGCCTCAAGCCCCTTATAAGCCGCCTCAGCCCCTCAGCCGCCTCGGCCCCGCCTGGCCCACTTGCCAAGCCCCCGCCTGGCCGCAGCCGCCAGCCCGCCTCAAGCCGCCTCAAGCCCCGCCTCAGCCCGCTTTAAGCCCATGGCCCCCGCCTCGGCCCGCCTCAAGCCCCGCCTCAAGCCCGCCTCAAGCCGCCTCAAGCCCCTCAGCCCATAACTGGCCCTATCGTCACTATCATCAAGCCCCTTCCATAATGATCCTGCCTTCGCCCCGTCCCATATCTGTTCCGCCGTTTCGCACCATCACAGCGTCTTTGCAGCCTTCACCCTGCTCTCCTGTAAAGAGAAAAAGCACTCTCCACCAGACCACACCAGCAGCACTGAGGGCATGCGCGCTTTTGCCACTGCATGGGGACTCATCGCCACCGGGTCACCTCCGCGCAGGTTGTTATCCGCGACTTGTGAACCTTCGGAGTTCCTGCGCGCATTTTCACTTCCTACTTCTGGAACGGGACCTGTGGCGTGTCCCCCTTGGTGTGCGAGCGGTTACGGATGTGACCAGGTGGTGGCAGAGCTTCAGCCTGACAACTCGCTTCAATACGACCTCTGCTCCTCAGCCTGCGCCTTCGAATTCCAAATTTTGGACGGCGACGGTGCAAACAACCGTGGAAGAGTTTTCTCGAAACTGAAAAACTGTACCATGGGTGCGTGCACCTCTTACGAAGGAAGAGAGGAACGTGATCGAAGAGTTACATGATGTGACTTTGATCTTAGTGGCCTTCTAAAAGGCGTTGCTGAAGCATCTATACGGCGAATTACGCGATGCGCTGATCTTCGTGCATGGTTCCTACGAGAGATCTTAATAGACGTCTTGCCCTTGTGGTGCAGCTGCAACGAAAGTGGTCATCTACCAACTATTATCTTAGAGGGGCAAATCTGCAAGTACTGTAACAATTATGGAGGAGCAAATGCCAGAAACGTATGTTGGGCATTTTACACCCCTAGCCTTCGCCCTGATTCGGATTGTGAACATCACGAGTATTGCTGTAAATATTCAGTTGTTCTCCTTCATGGTGCGGTGCGTCATGAAACCTCCCAATGCAGGTCAGCTGCACGAGTTGTTGGTCGAGCAACACAATAAGAATTGCAGAATCTTGGCGAGTGTAATGACCAAGGTCTATCGCATTTGGCTCATCGTTAGGACATTTGCAAATAATGAAATTTTCGGACTCAGTTGACAGGAATTTAGGTAAAGCATATATTGAATTACTGCCGAACTGTCTCGTCCATAATGTCAGCGTAGAGATCGGAATCAGTGTCTGGCCAGAGCAGAAGCAGCTTGTTGTAGTGGAGAGTATATAAATTCGTTGGTTCCATTTGAAGTGTCAGATGGGCTTCGCCTGTTGTATTACGGGTGTGCGTGTCTGGAGAGCTGGCTGCGTCTGTATCATCAGGATCTTCTGGTGTTTTCAAATAACAGGCACTGTTACACATGCCATGTGCATATTATCTGGCGGTGAACCGACGATCGGTAGGTCCGTAGTCAATTGCAATTGGGTGTATGTATTGCCTTGATGGCGGAAAGAGTTTGGTGAAGACAATGGTATTGGTTGCTTCACGAGGGTTCAAATATAACAGCAACCCGGTTATTCAGCGGAAGAGTCGGACCCTTCATGAAAACATTTGGGAATCGTCACGGCGACCAATGAAATAATAGGAGCTGGTTGAAAGTGGAAATTGGTTCAAACGCAACTGGTTGGATTACATGTGTAGAATGCATGAGACGTTATAGCATGTTCGGGAAATGATGGCGTCCTGTTTGAGTACCGTAGTCATAGTGAATTAATAGAGCAACTTATTTTTAATAATTTAAGTATAATTTGATTATAAAATCTAAGTATCCGTATTCATTGAAACAAAATATGGTGCGTAAGCGGAGGAATTTTAATAAACGATTATAGTTTTGGTTTAGAAGCAACGAAATGTTGACAACAACGAGTCTGGGGTCAAATTGAGACATTCGATCTGCTCTAAGCAAACAAAATATTTTACATAGTAGAGGTATGGGTTGCGTTTTGTAATTCTGACTGCATATTAATTGTGTGTGTGGAGAATTCAAGCAGTGCCGTACTCATATATGTACACGAAGTTCAATCGTTTGGAACAATGGGAAATTTTATTGTGGACATGGTGCCGGTATAGAGATGAAAAACTCATGATGCAACTACCTGGCTCACAGAATAGTAACATGTTGTGTATTAGATTTGAGGTTACATGCCATGCTGATGTAGATGTCCTTTGAGAAAGGGAATGAGATCTCGCAACGATGATGAGAGAAAGTGACGGTGGCGTCGACGGACAGTGTCTATTCTCGCTATCCAGGTAACCACAATGTCTATAATGCTGCACAATTACCGCGCGTAGTCAGACTCCAACGAGTGTGCACGTGAATTGCAGAAGAGTGTGTCACGAGGCACCAGCACAGTCTTCTCCGTCGGGACCGGGTTTCTTGTGCGACTGCGGTGGGAGTGTGAGCAGCTCGTGTCAGCTGCAAGGGGACGCAGAAAAGCACCGTCGCCATTTTGCCGCTCTCCGTACGAGGGGGCGCGCGGGGTGTCAAGGGGGCCGCAGTGAGGATCGCTGAGAGGCGCTGAGAGCCGTTGAGCGCGGTGAAGTGCCCGCTGGAACCCGCTGAGGATCGCGTGGGCTAGCTGGGGCCTCACTGAGAACTCGTTGACAGGTATAGGAGACCCGTTGAATGAAAGCCGTTAAAGACCTTGAGAGAGCACAGTGACTGTTTAAATTTCCTACGTATCAAACGTGTCTTCGGACGCACACTGGGGGCATAATTCGTACGGGAGTATCTGTTATCGTTGACCGATAATGTGCGAGCCAATGAATGTGGTCGTGTTTAACGGTCGTGAATGCCAGATAAAACGTACGATCTGTACGAGGCCTGTGATTATGCCAAACTGTGTCACGCTAGATGGAACATGAAAAGAACAAGTTAGTTTTTGATTTAAATCGAACTTTGAAACATTTGTTGACCTGTTTGAAAATAATTTCGGCACAAATTTCTGTTCATGTTTTTTTTTTTTGATGAAAAATTTATTGCAAATTACAGATATAAACACGGAAAATATCACAAAACAAGTTAATTATTTAATTAAGTTTTGCTATATGTATATCGAGCTTTTTTTTAAAGCTTAAGTTTATTCAATTAATAATAATTTTCCGAAAGCAAATTCAATGCGCTAAACAAATTCTACAAAATGAATTATACGTTTTACAACTCTGTGAGTAATCAACATTAATCTCAAGTTATTTTTTTTTATTTACGATTGTTCGAAGAAATTTTAAATTTAATGCAATTTCGAAATATTATTATTGAGTGTAGTACTGAATATGATTATTTCTGAATGATGATACCAGTATTAAATCTATAGTATTAATCGATTTAGTAAAGTTGTAAATGACCATAAACATGATTTCGCGATTGTTAATATATTAATATTTATACGTTCTCATAATAACTATTAATGCACGGATATAATTCTCATAAATCCTCAACATGTAATACATGTTTTCATTAAAAAGTTTTGTTTGCCACAATTATCATTAAATTGTTGAGTCTGGTTTCAGATTGATAGGGCATTAGATCTCAGTTAATGTCGACACATTTGCCTTTTTGTTTGTTTATCAAAAAGAGTTATTGAAAATGAAAGCATTTCCCGGCAAACGCCTATATACTATCTGTTTACAGTCTTTAGAGTAATCGTAATTATAAAATGACGTTTTGTATTGTGGTTTTGGCAACTATCGGTAGTTATTGATTTGTACATAATCGTGCAAACTAAAATTTGAGTTCGACAACAATGTACTAGCCGTGACCATATTAAATGTACTAATTTTTAGCATTACTCAGGTTTCCAGCAGTGTGCTACACAATAGTGTTGAACCGCAGTTGACTTTTAAAGTGCAGAAGCGAAGATGTGAACATTGTAGATAATAGGTGAAACAATATATAAGACTATAAAAATTAATGTGATGGGTAATTAACTGATAAGTCTGCTTGCTAATTATTGCATATTTTATAAAATAAATACATCTCATCGTTTGAACATCTTATTTTATTTGGAAAATTCTCATCCCCAACATATCTATTTTATTTCAATAGCCGTTAAAAATGTATGTGATGTACCGAAGAAAGTGTATATTCTGTGCTTTGTTAATTCACGCAGTGCATCCTACACTAATATACGTTGAAATCTAAATACACGTAAAAACGAATCATTTGGTAAATTGATAAATTTTCCTTCCGTGTAATAAAGAAAGCGTTTGTAAAAGCTGTGATTCAGCATTGAACTTTTGCTATTATCCCTCAACGTGCGCTAAATTGAAGGAATCGATTTTCTTCTACCATGAGAATGAGAAAACGATAAATTGAGTATAATATTTCCACTGAACTATGTAAAACGTACACAGATATTAAAGTTACATTCAGAGTTCAGAAGGAATATCAGGGTGTGCCAGCTGGAACTGAGTCCTTACCCGGAAAGATATCGGTATTTTACGCCAATTACCATTTTAGTGTTGTTCCTTATTTTCGTTATAAGCAGGTATCCATGACTTAACGCGCCAGCACACACAAGTTAGGGGAAATTGGATCCTTATCTGCAAACAGTCAAGTAAGTTAGCGGCTCGACACGACGCCAGCATTTCAACATTAATCTTGAGCACATTTTCACTGAAAGTTTTGGAGTTTCAAAACTTCAAAGTAATCATTGGAACCTTATACTTTATTAACAATGTACACAGAATGCCGGTAATATAAATATTTTTGAGAAAATTAATAAAAAGTACATTTTGGTAACTTTTGAAAAAATCAAGGAATACATTATGACGTTTGCTCACGTCATTAGTTCATTTTGTAGTAATATTCGTACAAAAGATTTAAAGAAGAAATGAAGACAGTTTTAAGTCTCTTGTTCTTAAATTTAGTAATTCAATATTACGTGGCTTATATTTTCAAAAGGGCGTGTTCAGCAGCATCGCTAAGTATGAGTTAACGTATTATTTAGATTGGATTAATTATGGCAGGCTGTGATAACTCAATATGTCATTAGTTGGGATCAGGTTTTTGTAACATCTATGTACATATACATACACTTAATAAACAAGTAACATATCTACACTTGAATGCGCTCCCCGCTACAGACACTGCACTCTGTCGTTTTGAAGAACTTTGTAGTAGATTTCCAGGCGAAATGCATGCGCGAGACGCCGGGGACCCGGTTGAAAAACGATGCATACGGGTGGAGTTAAATTTCTGGTAGCTTGAACGTCATTGCGTCACTCTCCCTTTTGATATCGGCTGACTATTCGCGACTCGATTAACGCAAAACTGGGGTAGTTTCGAGCAAGTGTTTTTAATGCCACAGGAACCAATAATGTTTTCAATTTAATCGTGTAGCATTAGTGATACCACAGTTTGATTGGTTCAAATACTGCACACTTTGAAACACAATTTTTCACGTTAGTGGTAAAATACAATTGCCTATCAATGAACTTTTGATTGACAGAAGACGTCGTAGATGTATGATGCTAAAATCGACCGAACTTACATTAGCAACTGAATTTTTACTTCGGATGGTCGGAGAGTTTCGGTGGGAAACTGATGGTGAGATGTATACTCCGATTTACAGAAATGTTAGCGCTGAGTCACCCACTTGGAAGGAGAGAACATGGTTATCAATCAGGAGCTCCTGTTTGCCAAATATTTAGAGTCGTAACGGCTCCCGAAAAAGTGGCATTATCCTCCTCTCCGTCAGCTCCTGACAAAATTTTTTTACCTATAATCAAAGTAGTACTTGGATAACAGAAATTATTAGTTTGGTTTCCAGAACAATATAGATTTTCACATCAGGCAATTAAAAAGCTGTAATCAACAGCCAATATCAATCTTCTGTGCACGGTTAGTATCATCACTTTTGCGCGTACGCAAACGATGATATTGCAGTCGATTGCTGCTTATGCATGAAAGCACCATGAATGAATAGATTTATTAGGATTCGCGCAGGCTAATGCTCGGTGTATTACCAATTAGATATACAATTACAAATGTGAATATTTACAGTATAATTACAATTAAATTGAGATTAATATCCTATTTATTATTAATTTTGAGTTATCTATATGTTGAAACATGGCTTTAACACTTCACTCCACTTCCTTCATTTCACTGCTGCACTACACTACTCCTCCTTCGTACTAACACACTACATACTTCACTGAATAAGAACATATATATTATTAATAATACTAACGATTATAATAATGAAACTAATAATAATAATAATAATATTAATGATGATGATGATAAGTCCCAGTGCTATTAATGATGACACCATAGAAATTAAGCATATTTTAAATTCACACTACTAATGTAGTGAAGAAGGAAAAGTCTCTAGTCCTTTTTTCGCAGTGGTTGTTTAATCTACTATGGTACGATTCACAAAGAACACTTCCATCAGTTCTGCTTTCTACATCCCGTATTTTCAGGGATGGTCTCTCTACTTTTATAATCAGATTTCTGTAATCTTTTACTATCTGGAAGAGAAAGTGGTTAGGCTCATCAGGCGCCTCTGGAGTATTAAGCCCGGGTGACGGGCAAGCCATCTTGCCAATGACGTCACAGTGGTAGGCCCATGGCCGTCTTGAGCTACTCTCTGCTGCAGTCAATAACAGGGCATTCACGATTTATTTCTCCCTAACTTCATTTCCCAACAACAAATTAGTAACAGTCTGGATTTATGTTTTAGAAACATTCCTTTATTTCTGAAAATGTTCTTTGAAAGAAAGAAAAATAAACTTCCTACAGCTACCAACAACATTGAATCAGAAGTTAATAAATGCATGTTGATTAATTTTTTTAATAGTGTTGAGAATGATGGCTTGGCAACCCTGTGCTATTACATATTTTGTGTATTAAAAAATAAAAATATTTGAAAAATTGTTTTTCTCAATACACATATGTACATACACATTCCATTAATTATGTATCAAACATAACGAATATTCATTAACATTACAAATATTTTTACAGGATAGGTGATTTAAAATATTTTAGTAAGAAAAGTAGATGCAGAACTATGATGAACTCTAGATTTCAGCTGGAATATCTAGTAATAATTATGTTTATATTACCACAACAGTTTTACAACAGCCAAGTTTTTACTTTTGAATTTTGGAAAGGTCTACCCATGACAAATTACTATCCAAAGATCGTTTCACTTTTTTTTTAACACATTCACAGTTTCACTTTATTTAGGGTGATGGGGAACTGGCCCCATGTCTCTCCTCGTATATCCGGGCTTGGGATGACAACGATCAATGAAGTACTCTTTATCTCCCGGTGTCTGCAGGCAGGTTTAAAATAATGGACTATTGCCCCTTTATCCAAGACCTGGACACCAGTTTGGAAGTCCAGCAGACAAGAAAAGAAAAGAGATGAAAAACCAGAAGGACAGTGGTCACGTTATCCAGAGTAATAGTAGTGCTCACATTGGTGGAGATAATTCATTTCGTGTTTCAAGAGTGCAGATGAACTGACTTGCCCCTTGAATTTAACACAGAATGACCAGTATTATTAAGCGAAGCTCATGACGCGTTTTATATAAAAGAAGTACATCCACAACAAATAATATGCTCTGTATAATGTGGATGAAAAATTGTTTCTTGTCATTGGGAGTGTGTTAATTACTGGTAAACAATACGTTATTATCACGTAAATTAGATGATTCCATGGTTGAAAACGCCTTGTAGACACAAATGCCACTCCGTTTGGTGATGAATTGGGCATTACTCAAAGTACCAATGGTTGACTACTGCATTTAACTGGTTTGGGATGCATTTTTGTGTTTTAAGTCCCAGGTGAGTCAACAGAAATAGACATGTTTTCTGTTGTAGGATTATTGTCTGATATATATATATATATATATATATATATATATATATATATATATATCCTCAAAGCAAAATTTCTATATCACTCCAAACCGTTACTATTTCAAAATGCAGAGAAGGTACACCAGTCATTTGTGCACAGGTATAATATATGTACAGCATAGTTATACAGATTGCAGCTGCAAACTCACTTGAAATGCATGATTTCTCTCCATTACAGCTTGTCTACTTTGCTTTTGCATTGCCACTTTCCTTTGTAATCCATGCTTGAATTTTACATGGATTTCATCCATCAGTAAAACCCAGTTTGTCATTGGCCCCTAATAAAAGGAAAATTTGCCCATAACTTAGAGTAGCCTCGAACCTTGTTCGACAATTGAGCACAATTGAAAATATTGGAGTTAGAGACTTCACTGTTGATTCTGGGCGAAGTAATCAAATTAGATGATTATGGAAAATGATACGCGTGCGGCAAAATAGATTTTAACAAACTGGAGAAAGATTAAAAATTCCTGAATACGCCCCTTAAAAGACTCGCTTGCTTTTTGAAAATGACAATGCCTCACATTTTTGTGGCAAAAGTCATGATTCAATATGGCTTTTTTTAGTCAAAGCAGTCAAATCTTGGCATTACAAATGTGCCCAATTATCTTAAAGTACAGTGGCATTCATTTAAGATTTTGCAGCATTAATATTTATCTACTTTGGCGTAACAACTTATTGTTTACTTGAAGTAATTAACACACTCCTGTAATGGACAATAACACACAATTTCATCCACCTGCTTTAATAGACTCTATTATTTGTGACTACATGGTTCTTCTTTAGTATAAAACATGTGGCTTTTTCTAATTTATACTGTCCATTCTGATTGAAATTACAAATTAATGCTAGTTCTTTCAAGCTCTGAAAACACAGAAGTGGGTGCTCTGCATATGTCTCAGACTGAAGTTGTCCTTTCAAGGTTTTTTTTTTTCAAATCATATGCCTTTCTTGTCTTGCTAGTTTCTGAGGGCTGGTGTCTCAGGCACGATAAAATATATGATGAACAATCCATTACCTTTTTTGATGGTACCTGAACAAGAATTTCCAAACAATTACAGACATTGCCTTGCAATTTAACTCAATTAATTCACCAAATTCTAAAATTAACATACCACTACAGGAAAATCTAGGATGTGATAGTGGAGCTGATAAATGCTCTCAGTTTCCCTCATTGACATTTCTTCCCACTTTTTCTATGTCTGTTTCATGAAAGTAAATCTCGCAGACGTGCACCCAATTTAAGTCTGCATTATCACACACCTCTATAGAAAAGCAACACATTAAATATTTGCTTTAAATACTACCTTTTAGTTTATTTGTTGGAATGAAAGTTTTCTCTATACAAATATAGCTCGGATCCACACTCCTTGGTTCTAATCTTTGGAAAAGCCAACACTAACAGAGGCCATTACGATGAATTTTACTTTTAACAATTGGGCACTACAACACTTTACGAATTATTCTGATGAACATAAATGAAACAAAAGGGTTTGAAAAGTTCAAAGAAGTTTCTAACATTCGTATACTGAGTATTCCATAAGTCCAAAACAAAGTATGTTCAATGTGTACAATAAACTACAAGCCTGTAACACGTTTTTACAAATTGGAGATATAAATAAATCGTTGGCCACATGTTTTGCCTTAACTTTAGGTATATGACGTAAAGTAAAACTTAATCAAGACAATATTAATAATAATTTTTTAAGTTCAAATTCCATGTTAAATGGTAAGTTTTGAACAAAACGTATTACACAGTCCACAACACTTTGCCTAGAAGAAATTTCGCCGTGGAGAAGGCCTGCATGGGTGGCCCGCCCAGGCTATCAGTGCACCGATTTTGCTCTTTCTGTGCAGAACAGTTGCATCTAATACGTGATACCCCAAGCACTTCATTTGGCGTCTGGCCAGTTGGCCCATATGTTGCCCCGAGCTAAAATATTAGAAACATTTAAAGGAACAATGAAACAATTTTCAACGATGAACAACAAAAACATGAACATTCATGGTGGTATAAAATTTCAATAGTAAAAAGTACTTCATGTGATAAAATTTGGCGTTCATACTAATATTGTGACTGAAACTGCTGGAAGCTAGTTGGCTGAAGCCCCGGATTACGATACGCAGAGTGGCCCATCTACCTCTTACTGCAATGTAACTCCCCAGTTCTGAAGCGGTAGTTTTCCATTTACACTCTAATTACCCTGGAGTCTGATTTATTCAATTGTTGAAGTGCAGTTGCCTTTGGAGCAGGGGCAGGATTCATCTTAAGATGCGTGTTCGCTAGAGTAGAGTGTTCACTAGAGTTCCTACTAAGCGCAGGCTAGTCTCGGAGAAGCTCGCAATGCAACGTGCACTTGCGAGCAAATTGGAAAATGCTCGAGAGTGCGCTCGCGGCGCACTCTGGGATTAGCTGTCAGAATGCTGTCCATAATTATGGGAAAAAGTGCTCTGGCTCGTGAAAAGTTCCGTTCTGATCAGGTTAAAGCCTGTGTTACGGTCATTTTCATTCTTTTTTACATCATTTTTCTGTACGAAACTGGATGGAAGGACTATGCGTGCGAAACTGGATGAACAATGATTCTACCGTTTTACGGTCACTCTAGTCTCATACGTAATCGTGATGAATACTTCCTCAGAAACGCCATAAAAAGCGCTGGAAGTTTATCAGTTGAACATCGCATTTACGAAACAAATTAAATTAGCAGAAGAATGATCAGATAGTTAGGAGTGAGCAAGGAGGTAGAAAGATGTGTGGTATTGTGGTTTAGTTGCGAGGAGGGTTCACTGAACATAAAGACTCAATATATAAACAACACTAAAAATTAAACCTTTTTGATACTTACGCTACGCACCAGATATACCAACCTTGCTCCTTGCCTTGGAGGGCCCACGCAATCGAAGAGTCACAAAAAAAGTGACTTTAAGGCGCTTAGTCAAACTGGATAAATCTGTACGAAAAATGAAGCATGCTTAATTTTTTCACGTGAAATTATCAATCTGCTCAATATCGACGATGATAAAATACAGAAGTAAACAGGCTTTGAAGAGGCGTAGAAGAGAGCGGCTGCAGCATTTATTATTTATACCATCTTTTAAAAGAAACAAAAGTGTATAGGTGAAGAAAGTGGATTGCCCATCGACCACAGATGGGTGCTTGCTCGACTCGTCGGGGTGGAATCGGAGGTGTAACAATTCGATTTTGTTTTTTCAAGAATGACTCTGTCGGTGCTGGCATCTTATCGAATGTGCGGGCCAGCAGTAATAACACTAAAATGAGAGATGCAATTGGTGCTCCGGACGGGACTAATGGTTACGATAGTTTTCTCGCCTCAGGTAACTATGTTTTCTACCTTAACCTAACTGCTCGCATACTAAAATTCCTTCAATTTGATTGTATCTATAGGACGGAAAAGTGTTTAAAAGTCAAACTAGTTAGCAGGCTGGCATTGATCTTAGATCTTTTATTTCCATGTTAACGTGGCAATATTTAATTTAATGTATTAATGAATGCAAATACCTCTAATCTACAAGTAAAACTTTATGTATTTCCTTTTAATTCTAGGTGCATGCATCATCATGCATTATTCCGTATCCCTACCTCTGTACAATTGGAAGAATAGTATTTACAGTAACTACTGCAATATATGAATATGAAGAACAGTATTTGGTAAGCGTTTTATTTGTTATTCTTATTAGATATATATGTAAAAATAAAAGGACAATGATTGTAAAGACAAATATTTAAGTTTAAATCCTCAGTATTTTGTAAAAATCATTCATTTTCTGACAGTTTAATCAAAAAATGATTAGAGGATCAAGAATGTTGCTACATGGTATAATGAAACCATATATATATACCTTTAGGAGGTTCTTGGCAGATTTTGGCAGTATTATCAAATTTTAGACAAACCCATCCTTTGTGTAATTGTAGATATACAAAAATATCAAGTTTTCAAGTCAAGATTTATTTGTTCATTGTATAATAATTTGTACACATTGACAGGAAGATGAAATGATTCTTTTCATCTTTTTATCAACAATTTCATAATGGATTGCCTAATTAGCTGTTTTAATTTATTCTATGATTCTAAATAAAAAGTAGTTTGGTATCTTTATCACTATCCATTATTTTATGGCATTATTGTAATGCTTTTTTCAATGTACTGTTCTTCGATGATGGACCTGGTTGATCAGCTAAGATTTCTGGCTGTTCATTTCAAGTCTACATTGAAAATCAATCGGATTAATGATTTGAGAGTAAACTGCTACTTAATATAGTAGTTTTGAAACAAAATGAACAAATAGTGTTTTTATATGATACGTGTTTGTTTCCAGTTCCCAGAGTCAAGTCCTCAGTGGAAACAACATTGCTCAAGCGTTTGAGAAAAACGATGGAGATTTTCTCCTGCGTAGGAGCACTGGGCAGGAAGCACATTGTAATTTACACTACACTTCTCTTCAGTTATTTACCTACACTTCTCTTGCACACTCCACAGTCCTAAGCACTGGCACAGTTCACTGCACTGATCACAGTTCGATGCACTGGTCACCGTTCACTCACGACCACAGTACGATGCACTGACAACGGTTCACTTCACTGAGCACACTCACTGCACAGCTATTCACCGCGATGCACACACTTCACAGTTCAGCTTCCATGCGGACTCAAGACTGACTCGCGGCCGCCGGCCGTCGCGTATTTATACTCGTCAGGACAATCCAGAACCATCCGGACACCGCGACTCTTCTGGACGAATCCGCCGGCAGGTGATGCAACTCGTGCTCACCGGCGGCTCGTGGTCGCCGGCAGATGACGAACCCGCCACCTCGAAGTGGCGCCGGGATGACGCAATATTCGTTACAATATATATATGTTGTCGATGGAAGCATTGCAAATTATATCCACTATTGCATCAAATCAACAGGTATATTTATCGTGTACAAACTTGTTTTCCGACCAAACAAGAGAAAGAATAGACCATTTGAGATAATTTTATTCGGATATCACCTCTGTTCTATGTAATATTTCAACGTCTGGACAAGGTGTGACGTGCTTTCCTCTGGTTACGCTTACCTCAATGTCATAAACATGTGTCTTCGGTTTTGGAATCGTTGAAATACATACTGTTTGTGGAAATTGCAACTCTAAGAACGAATGGATCTAGGGAAATGATATTCAATGTACTGTGCACCCATGCCACAGGCACTACTTTATTTCATTTGCAGTACCATCAAATATATGGATACATGCCAAGTCAGTAAGTTGTGAAGCCACCACGCGCATCCACAAGAGCCTGTACACGGCGCGGCATTGAGCTAATAAGAGTCTGTATCGCTTCTTGTGGCAGGTCCTGTCATGCACCTTCAAGCCGCGTCCAGTTCGGCGGTGGAAGCTGGCGGAGGTGCCTGGCAGACCAGCCTCTGGGAAAGCATGCTCCGCACATGTTCAATTGGCGACATGTCAGGTAAACGAGCCGGCCACGGAAGGAGCTGTATCTGGTGTTTATTGAACACAGGTTGCACGATATGGGGTCGCGCATTGTCTTGCTGGAATATCGCTTCAGGCGAGCGTTGTACGAAGGGCACGACCTACTCCATCACGACTTCCTCGATGTACCGGTGGTCGTTGAGATTTCCCTCAATGCGGAGTAGGCGGGTCCGTAATTGGTAGCCAATGGCACCCCATACCATTACACCGGGTGTTGGGCCGGTATGACGCTGGCGAATTCATCCCTCCAGATTGCGTTCACCGCGATGTTGTCGAACACGTATACGACCGTCGTTATTGGACAAATTGAAGCGGGACTCGTCGGAAAAGATGACTTGCTGCCACTCAGCCCGCCAATGTCGATGTTCGACGCCCCACAGATGTCGGAGGCGTCTGTTGTCGGGGCCCAGGGGGAAGGCGCAAAAGGGGGGGGAGAAACCGCCATTTTGGGCCAAGACGGCCCCGGGGAAACTGCTGGCGGACATGTTGTGACTTGTCACGTATTCCCTGTTGCGTTTAAGTGGGGGGATTTTCCCCGGGGATCGGAAAATACCCAAATTGGTAGAGGTGTCGTTTTTCCCTCGCCGTAGAGTGATGGCGGGCCCTGGTAGTGTGATAGCGGGGCAGCCTGGTTGCCGGCTGCCGGTTGCCGTTGCCTTTTCCCCCCGGTTTCCCTGGTGGGCCCGTCAGTCTGTCGGTCTGTCAGCCCCGTCAGTCTGTCAGTCTGTCATCTGCCAGCCCCGTCAGTCTGTCAGTTCGTCGGTCTGCCCCCGGGGGGTCAGTCTGCCCGGGTCTGTCAGTCTGCCCGGTCTGCTTGGGGCCCCCCGTCAGTCTGTCGGTCTGTCAGTCTGCCCGGTCTGCCCGTCTCCCGGGGTCTGCCCCGTCTGTCCGTCTGCCCGTCTGTCAGTCTGCCAGATGTCGGTCTGCCCAGTCTGTCGCCCCGTCAGTCTGCCGTTGTCCGTCTGTCAGTCTGCGTCTGTCAGTCTGTCATTTCCTGCCCCAGTCTGTCGGTCTGTCAGCCCCGTCAGTTGCCCAGTCGGGGTCAGTCTGTCAGTCTGTTTTGTCAGCCCTGTCAGTTGTCAGTCTGTCAGTCGGGCTTCGTCAGTCTGTCAGTCTGTCAGTCCCCCAGTCCGTCGGTCGCCAGCCGTCAGTCCGTCAGCCAGTTGTCAGTCAGTCCAGTTGTAAATCCCGTCTGTCCGTCTGTCCGTTGTCCGTCTGTCCTTCTGTCCGTCTGTCCGCCTGTCCGCCTGTCCGTCTGTCCGCCTGTCCGCCTGTCCGTCGGGCCCCCTTCCGTCTGTCCGTTGTCCTCTGTCCGTCTGTCCGTCTGTCCGTTGTCAGCCGGGTCAGTCTGTCCGTCTGTCCGTCTGTCCGTCTGTCCCCCTGTCCGTTTTGTCCGTCTGTCCCGTCCCGGGCCCGTCTGTCCGTCTGTCCGTCGGGCCGCCCCTGTCCGTCTGCCCTCTGTCCTTCGTCCGTCTGTCCTCTTCCGTCTGTCCGTTGCCCTTCGCCCTCTGTCCGTCTGCCGTCCGTTGTCCGTCTTCCTCTGTCCGTCTTCTGCCCTTTCCGTCCGTTCTTCCTTTCCTCCGTCTGTCCTCTGTCCGTCTGTCCGTCTGTCCGTCTGTCCGTCTGTCCGTCTGCCCGTCTGCCCGTCTGCCCCGCCCGTCCCCGTCTTTTCCGTCTGCCCGTCTCCCCCGTCTGCCTGTCTGCCCTTCTGTCCGTCTGCCCCCTACCCTTTTTTCCCCGGGGTAAATAAGAATTTGCTCCAAACTTTTTCCTTATTTTTTTCCAACCCGGAAAAAAACCCGGGGTCAATCTGCCCGGTCAAAGCCCCAAGGTTTAAAAATTTATTTTTTTTGGGGGTAATCTTAAACCTTCAAAACTTTTTTCAAAATTTTTTTTAAAACCCCCAAAATTTTTTTCTCTATTTTTTTTAAAAGAATGAGAAAAGAAAAACCTTATAAATGTGGCATAGGTCCGTTTTTTCACGGATAACACTAAATTTTTCGCATTAAAAAATTTTTTTCGGCATCTTCCTACAACTAAAAAATTGAAGAAAATTTTTTCCCCGGAAAATGAAATTTTTTCCCATAAAATAGTTCTTTCATTAATCATGAGCCCTTTTTTAAAAATTTTTAGTTTTTTTTATGAAGGGGGGCCCTTAAAAATTTTCCCAATTTAAAAAAAATTAACAAGATCTTCTAAAACGACCCCAATTTTTTTTTTTAAATTTTGGGTGGGGGAATTACCAAGCGCATCCGAATAAAACACCATATGGCTTTTTTCCCTTTTTTTTTTAAAAAATTACGAAAATGAAATTTTTTTGATTTCGTCCCCCGTCCGTAATTTTTTATATTAAAACGATTTTTTAAAATTTTTTAAAATTTTGAGTACATGTGCTTTAAGTAATGTCAAAAAAAAGATTCTAGAAAAATAAACAATTTTCTGAAAAAGGGCAAAAAATTATTTTTTTAAAAAACGCTTAAACGCCTTTTTCCCAAATATGGCTGCTTTTTTTTCATCAAATGTTTGCTGTGAAAGGATAATTGCTCTGTTTAATATGACGAAAAGTTTATATTGGTATATTATTTGTTGTTTTTTTTAAAAAATTACACAAATAAAATTTTTTTTAATATCTTTTTATCCGTTATTTACCTTTTTCATCGTGTTGTAAAATGTAGATGTGCTTCAAATACCTTCAAATTAAGTTTTTAAAAACCCAATAGGTTCCTTTTAAAAGTGGTTTAAATTTTTCGCATTTACAGTAACGTTTAAATTTGAAATTTTTCTTGAAAACTTTAAAAAATTTCAATAAAAAATTTTATTTGGGACGGGGTTTTATTTATTCATTAATATTCTTATTTTTTTCTTTAACGATTAAACCAAAGAAAAAAACCAAAAGAAAGTGCATTTTCGGTGAGACATTTGGGACAGAGAATAGGCAAGATCTTAAAGCCAGTCCACCCCAAAAAAAAATTAAAAATATTCTCCCGAGAAAGTCTGTCCATTCTGCGGCACCTCTAGTTAATATTTTTATGTATTTTTCATTATAGTATAAAAATAATTGGCGTTAACTAGGGTTTACAAGATGGGATATATACTGGGAAACAAGCGCGGGTGTGCTACAATTGCAGCGAACCCCCAATGAAAGCAGAAAGCGAACAAAGCGCAGTAAAGACGATTGAAAAAATTCCCCTGAAGAAATAATTAAAGCCCAGATAAGGGGGGAGGAAAAGTACGGGAAAGGGAGAAGAAAGAAAGTGGGGAAAAAAGGGAGTGGGAAAAATAAAAAGTTTTAAAAAAGGGAAGGATAAAAAATAAGAAAGAGAAGAAAAAAGGAAATAAAAAGGGAGAAAATAAAAGGTCCAAAATATTTATATTTATGTTTAATACGAATAAACTGCATTTATGATTCAAGCTATACCCAACGTATTGTTTACGAAGTTTTTGCTGGGGCAACCATTTTTCTTAGAATATTGTAAAGAACCATTTTAACCACCCCGGAATGCGTAAAAAAACAGCATATACTATATAACCCGGGGTGTAAAGATAAACATTTTTACTTCGAAAATGCTTTTGTGGTTCAAGTAGTAAATTATTATAGAAAGGGGTTAAAAAAAATGTAATCACTTCAAAATTAAATTAAATTTCTGAAGGCTTATAAGTATCATTCATCTACTTAATTATTAAAAAATTTTATCGCCGAAAAGACACTAAATCTTAATTTATTCATATATTTTTCACCCAAAAGAAGTTACTTGCCTCCTTATTAGATGCAAGTACAGCCCCAACTCTAAAAAATACAGAAATATGGGGCCAAAATTACAAATTTTTAATTTTTTAAATACAACAAAAATAAATAAAAAACTAACCTTATTTTCACAAACATCTTTTTGGGTGTATTGACATCCTACGTCTTATGTAGCGTGAAAATAGTGTGTTTATAAAATATCAAAATGGGTTTTGAATCAAAAAACCCCGGGTTTTCCCCGGCTGCGCGGCCCCCATGGAAAACCACCCCGCGAGATCCGGGTTTGGGGAAAGAATAGGCGGCGTTTTTTTGGGTGTATTTTCCCAGGCAAGAAAACCATTTTTGGGAGGGGGGTTTTAAAATTTGGTTTTTAGAACAAGGGGATTAAAAATTTGGGATGTTAAAGAAAGAGAAACCGAATAAATACAGAAATTTGTACTGCTCAGGTTTGGGTGAAAAAACATTTATTCACCCCGACGAAGGCAAAGGCTGTGCCCAAAAGTGTTTTTCCCTTTTTTTTTTTTAATTTTTTTGGCCCAAATTTGACGCAACGCGTCCCCAAGCCTTTGGGGGCGTTAAAGCGTTTAATACTTGGAGAATCCTCCAAAGTGTTTTTTTACTTCAATAATTGTAAAGCCCTCGTCACGTCCCCGTCAGGCAGTCCCTTTTTACCCCTTCGGCCGGGGCCCGACGCCGTTAGACCCGGGGGTTCCCTGGGCCCCCAACCACGAACCCGCGAGTTCAAAATGCCCCCAACCCTTCGGTTTATGGGCGTAGAAACGATTCGGCTGGGTTTTTGGAGGGGGCCCCAGTTTTTCCCCTTGTTATTCCATTTCTTTTTGGGTATTTAAAAAAATTTTTTAAAAATTTAGAACATAAATTTGGGGCATTTCGAACTTAATTTGTATTTATATTTATAATAAATTTATATGTATTGTAGAACTGGCAAAGAAAATTTAAAATTTTGGAGAACTTGCCCGAAACAAATCAGTTATCAAACATAAATCCCCAAGAAAAATCTTCAAGGAGACTATCCCCCCCAAGGTTTTGTAAGAACTCTAAAGTTAATTGGGAGCGAGATGAGATACAGCAAATAATCCGACATGACAGGATAAGGAAAATAAGAATTTTAGAATTTACTAGTCATTTAATTCTACCTTTTTTTATTACAATTTCATTATACTGAAAAAAGTAAATTTAAATTTTTACTCTTTAAACAACCCCGAAAAAATTAAATCTAATCATCAAAATTTTACATTTCATCTTGCCCCGGCAACCCCCAGATCTTCCTCGAAACTTTGTTTTCTGCGGTAGTTTCCCGATATTGCTGGTATTCGGAGATCAGATCGACATATTCGATTCTGTTTCCCCGTAAATTTTCCATTTCGTCCATCCCCTCGCCCTTTACCAGTGAAGGAAAGCCTTGCGCCTGAACATTGCAGTGAACTGCTCGGGATATGCCGAAAACTTCCTGAATAGCAGTGGTATTGGCGATGGTGGCGGCCATCTTGAGGCCCCGGGGGAGGAAATCGCAAACGGCCGTTTTCATGTTGTTGGGAATCCATTCGACAAAGTAGCTACTGTTTTTTTTTGCATATTCATCACCTGCTCCCCCATTTCCCTTCATGGACATCGCCCCTGAACACTGGGGGGGAGGGGTGGGGGGGTAGCGGCCGTGGCGGGGGTTGCAGGCCGCCATCATGTTTTTTGCGTCGAACATCTGCCCCCCAGGCTCGGTCACGGTCATGGTCCCCGGGGCCCGCCACGCGCCGTCAGCGGCGCAAGCCGGGACAAAAGAAGTGCAGCCTGGGGAAGGGAAATTTCCGGCCAATTTCCGCAGCCCGGCGCCCAGCTGGCCTGGGAAGCGCAGGCGGGGTGGTGACCCGGACATGGTGAGCGAACCAGCTGGTTCAGGTTCCGTAAGTGGGGTTGGGCCCCAGCTTCAAGGGGAAAGCAGATGTCGACAGGGCTTCTTTGGGTCGATGCAGAACGTCCGTCCGTGTTCTCGACGACCCGATGGACCAAAAAGGGGCGTTGACGGCCCCCGACCGTGTCCGCCCAACTTGGGGGATGGCACGACCGGGGTAGGTTTTCCAGATCCGGTGGGGGGTACTCCTCGCGGCCCGACAGCAGCAGATGCCCATGCCCGGGGCCCGGTGCCGCCGCCCAGCAGTGCGTGAGCTGGAAGCCCTGCAGGCAGTCGCAGCCCCCCGGCCTCCTTGGGGACCACGTCCATCCCCGGCGTCTACGAGTTCGGCGCCCCCCCGTGTAGTGGGGCCTTTTGGGCCCGGGTTTTTCCGGCGCCGCCTGCCCGTTCACGAAGTTGTCGGGGGGGAACAGACGGGCCGGGGAAGGGGGCCGGCCCCGACTGCGTCCATGGTCCCGGGCCCAAGTCGACGAGGACGGCGCGTGGCACGTACATGCCCTTTGGGGCCAACCCTTGGGATACGTTTATCCTTCTAGCTGGGTAGCGGCATCGCCCTGGTAGGGGCCCCGGGGGGTCGATAACCCTGCTCTTTGGGGAAATTTTCCCCGAACCGCAAAATAATGAAAAAACCCGAATTTTTGTAGGAGCAGACACTTTGTAATAGCATAACGCAATACTACTTTTCGGCGTGAAGTAACGAATTTATAGGATGAATTTTTGAAACCCCAAATTAAAAAAAGTTAGAAAAATGGGAAAAAATAGTTTCAGAAATATTTTTTAAAAATTTGAATATTTGGATACCAAATTCGCAAATATTTGGCCAAAAATTTAAAGGAATTCCATTTATTCAATTTAAAAAATTTTCCTGATTTAGACACTAATAGTTTCCCAACGTTATTTTTTTTCCCGCCAAACATTATTAGAAAAACTTAAGCATTGAACATTAGAACGTGCCCTGTTAAAAAAAAAGAAAAGCCCCTTTTTCCACGGGGCCCCCAAAACCCCCAAAAATAAGCCATTCCACCCCCAGATCCCAACTGATTTTCCAAAAATTGCCCGGTCTGAATTGAACAATTTCCCCCATCTTAAAATTAAAATACAATTACGTCTAGATTTAGTGCGATAAGTTTTTGCTTTAGGGGAGCTTTTGGTAAATGATTTAAAATTTGGGTTTTGGGTTTTTTGTTTTCAGTGCGGGGGGGGAATTCCCGTCGCTCCCCCCCCCTTTTTTGCCCCCCCTTTTCCCCGGTGTCCGGGGAAAGGGGCTTCCCCTTGCCCCCTTTTTATCCATAAAACGGGCTCCTGCTGCTTTCCCAAAACCCAAAGCTGCTTTTGTGTACACGAAAAAAAAGGGATTAGTATTCCCGCATTTCCGTAATGTTTTAGACGTCAAAGGCAAAACTTTTGTCTTTTAAAAACCCATATTTTTGACATCTAAGGGCCCCCAAAACGGTTACTGACCCCCAAAATTTCTAGAAGAAGTAATTTCTTTTTCAGTAAAATTATTTATCCAATTTTTTTTCCCGGGGCCCCCTCAATGGGCTTTTTCAAAAAATTCACCGTTTCCCCCCCCACATTACAATATTTTTTTTCTTCTTTCCACGTGAGGGGCGCGAAATGAAAAGGAACAACTACTTTTTTACCCCTTTTTTCCCTTAAACACTTTTTTGTTGATAAATATTTTTTTATTTTTTTTCTGATACGTTATAGCTTGAATTACCTTTTATACGGAGCTCGAATTTCACCATATAAATTGAATCAGAAGGATGGTGGTTAAGGAAAAATATGGAAAAAATTTAATATGCTAAAGTTTTTTTTTGGAGGGGAATTTTTTGGGGGGGGGAAAAATGAAAAAAAAAAACCGAGCCAAATTACGCTAGAAAGTGTCAAAAACCAAAAAATGAAAATGAAAAAAAAAATTTGGGGACGCAACCAAGGGCCCTTTTAAATACTTCTAATGATTCCTTTGGGACAAAAAGCCCCCGTCATTTTGTTTTTCGATCGAACCAAGGGGCCCCCTTTTAACGCCCTTAGTTTTTTAACTATTAATAGTAAGTAAATGATACGCTGCAAGGTGAATGAAAAATTTTTTTAATACAATTACGAAAAAATTAATGAATAAAATTAATTTTACGGGACCATTTTTCCGGGACAATTTCCCGTTCTTTAAAACTTTTCCCAAAAAAAGGAACAATTTTCAACGTCCCATTCCCTTTTAAGGAGAAATCCCAATTAAAAAATTTGGGGGAAAAAAAATTTTCATTTTGTGAGTCCACGGGGCCCATTCAATCTGTTTCCCGGGGGGGTAGGGTCGTAACGACTCAGGCGGTAACTGATGTCCGCAACCCCCGACCCCGGGGAAATCCTAGGTTTGAGTCCTGATGGCGGGAGGATTTTCGGAATAAACTTTTTAGCCACCGAAACCCGTCGCTGCCTGGAGGAGAATTCTAGCGGGGCCCCCTGCTCCATCGGTGGTTTTTCCCTGGTTCCTCCGATGAACACCCCGGCGAATGCCGGGGCAGACCCCCCAAAAAGGGCCACGGGCCGCGCGCGATCTTTTCCCTTTTGTTTTCCCCTTTTCCCATCCTTTTCCCCCCTTTCACACATTTACACTAACATGCACTACACCACCCCAAATTTCCCGGGGACCGGTCGGGGGTTTATAGCTTGTCCCGGCTGGGGCGGGGTCCCGCTGGTGGGGGGGTCCTGGTAAGGGGGCCCCATAGCCGCCCACGGTTTGGGGTTTTTACCAATTTAGGCGGCCAAAAAATCAAAATTTCCCCAAAATTTACCCAGACAAATAAGAAATACCCATTGTAAAGCTAAAAATTCCGGGGAAAAACCAGCTGCACAAATTTTAACGGCAGGGGCAACTTGTCAGAACTTGTCCACGGGGGAAGTGCGCCCGTTCGTTCTTGTCTCCCGCGGGCTTTAGGGCTCCAATGGTGCGGGGCATTTCGTTTCGATTTTGAAGTGAAAAAGCCATGGGGACTGATGAAGCAGGTAAGGGACAGAGGGTTTAAATTTGTAAGATTTAAAAGGGATTTGAGCTTTTAAATTTTAAGCCAAAAATTTAATTAATGTAGCCAAATTTGTGTACTTTCTGGGTTTCCTCAAAATTGCAATGGAAAGGGGGACGTTTTATTTTACAAATTAGTAAAAAATTTAACCCCGGGGTTGGGGCTTTTTGGGACGATAACCCAAATTTTGTACGAACCCATTTACGGATTTTTTCCTTTAGTTTATTTTTCTTTTAATTTCTTCCAAATTTCCTTTTTTGGGCATTCGGGAAACAAAAAGATTTTTTGAAGAAAGTTATTTTAAAAGATCAGCAACAAAATTAAAGATATGAAGAAAAAATTGGGAAATTTAAGAAATTATTTTTTTACGCAAAAAAAAAACTGTTCTGAAATCAAATAAAAAGGGAAAAATAGCATAAATTTTTTTATTTTAAATCTGATATGAAACGAAGGTGGTCTGCAGCCCATAAGAAAGAAGATGTGTTTGTTAAAAGGGAAAATTTATTGGCTCAATGGCACATTTGAAATACCTAAAATAGTCAAATTTCCCCAGACCAAAAAAAAATTTGAAAATTTGAGTGAGAGGGGAAACAAGAGAAGAAGAACGGAAGATTTTGAAAACGACAGATTCAAAAAATTAATTTTGCTCCGGGTGACATTTTGGTGTTACAGGAAAAGAGACGCTTCCCAAAAATGTTAAGGGAAAACACATATTCTTCTAAACGAGCTGGAAAATACAAGAAAGCATTTTCTGTTTTTTTTAGAGGATAGGGAAAAAACAACTAACGACACTCCCGTGCACTAGCTCTGTTTTTTGAAGCTAGAAAACTAAATCCTTGTTATAGTATTTGAAGGCAAAAAAAGATTGTTATCCAGATAAAGAATCGTATCATGCGGCTAAAATTTTGCTGCAGTCGATTTAAGAAGAAATAAAAAAATCATCTTCGTCAACATATCAGCTTTATTAAGGTAGGGCTTTTTTGACGGTTTTGCCGTCATCTGGGGCTACAAAAAACAGAAAGAACCAAAAAATTATTTAATAAATAAATTTAAAATAGGAAAAAAAAATTTAAAAAAATTTGATGAATAATTTAAAATATTTAAATTACAGATAGATACAATTTCAAAAAAGGTAAGGGGGGTGCAACGGAAGGATTAGTAGCAGTTCAAATTAAACAAAAATCAATACAGAAAGACACATTGCATGATTGCAAAAAATTTAAAGGGAAAATATGAGATAAAAAATTTTAAAAAATTTAAATTTCGGCGGGGAGGGCGGAGAGGAATTAATAATTTTTACAAGCAGTTCAAATTTCAGATTATAAATATTTGTGAAGAAATGTACATTCTCATATTAAATGAAAAAAAAAATTTATATTTTTATATATTTATATATATATATATATATATATATATATATATATATATATATATATTATACATACATACCCATATACATATATAAAAAATGGGGGGAAAAGTAATAATAGTTCATATCCCAAAGTTATTACAAAGATGGGGAAAAAATTGAAAAGCAAGTTGAGCCTTTTTTCTTTTTGCTGTCCCCCAAAATCAGGGGACTGTCCTTAAAAGAAAACGGTGACACGGGGTTTTTTTTGCTTTCCCCCGATCGGGGGGGGGTCGGAGGAGGGTTTTGTTTAGTGTTCTCATGGAAATGTCTTAGGAGGCGGGGGGGTGGGGTTTGGGGCGTCGGGGGTTTTAAATTATTAGAGGGGCAGAATTAAGCAGGGGAAAATTTGGTTGTTCTTTTAGAAGGGCCTAGATTTTGGGTTTACCGAAATATGTGAAAGAATTCCAAAAACATTTCTTTTCCCGAATTTTTTTTCTATTTCAAAAACTTTTATGGTCTGGGGTTTTGGGGGGAAAAAATAACCCCGCGTTTATAAAGATGTGTAACCCAAAGGGAAAATTTGTTTTTTGTTGTGCTTCCATGCATGTAAATGTTCTTTAATTCTGGTAAAAGCTTCTACCAGTTTTCCGATGTATTTAGCCTCGCAATTGTGGCAGGTAGTTCATAAACTCCTGGGTTTCGCCCTGAGGGGGGGTGTTGCGAGGTGAAAGTAGCTTTTGAGGGGTTTTGGGGTGGTAAAGGAAACGTGAAAAATTTTATTTGTGAAGAATATGGGGGGACCTTCTGGGGAATTCTTCAAAGAAGGAATAGAAATAAATTTTGATGGTTTCTGGGTTTAATGGGGTGAAGGGTTGTATATTTTAGGTTTTTTTGTTTTAAGGGGAATATTTTGAAGCAAATTAAAAAGTGTATTTATTTATTAGGGGTATTATCTTATTGTGTATTTATTTATAATTTTTTTATCTTTCTGTATTCTGTAGACTGACGATGACGGCAAAGCCGTCGAAAGCCGGCTATCTTAATAAAGCTGATATGTTGACGAAGATGACTTCTTTATTTCTTCTTATAAGAACGTCAACAACATCCAATCAGAATTCCCGCAATGCAATCGATTTACAAAATTTGCTTTATCATACTGTTACTCGATTGTTGATGCATGTAGAAGAGGTTGTACAAACTTTAAGAGAAGAAGAATGTCCCTTTATTAATGTTAATTTGCAGTAACTGTGATGGTTCACAACAGACACAATATATGTAGAAATTCCTAAATGATGCTGATTCTGATGCACATATATTTCAAGTTCTGTTCCACTTCGACTAATTTGAGCACAAATAAGAGGTTGATCTGGCAAAATCCAAAATCGTAAGTGACAATACCATTGTCCCTTTTGCTCAAGACACGAAAGTGACATTGGCAGACAAATTGTTCTCAGTCAAACACACTCTGATGCTCACCATGATCGATGCTAAAGTATGTAATGCTGCTACTCAAACAACTTCCACAATGAGATGTTATATTTGTGGTTCAACAAGTAAAGATTTCAACAATTTATCAGTCAAAATACAAGTTAAACCAGAAACATTGAAATTTGGATTATCGATCTTACGTGCTAGAATTCGCCTATTTGAAAGCTTGTTACATATTTCATATAAACTCCCTGTTAAAAAAATGGCGATGAGATCAGACAATGAAAAGCACTAGTAAAGCAGAGAAAACTACAAATCCAAGAGAACTTGAAAAATAAAATGGGTTTAATTGTAGATGTACCTAAGCCGGGGTTGGGCAATATCAATGACGGTAATACTAGTAGAAGGTTTTTCATGGACCCAGAACTAGCATAAGAAATTACCAGCATTGATTTTACACTAATATATCGCTTCAAAGTGATATTGGAAACCATATCTTGTGGACATAATATTAACATAGGAAAATGTTCAGAATATACAATGGAGACGGTTAAGTTATATATTCAGTTATATCCATGGCATCCGATGACGCCAACAGTTCATGTTACAATACATGGTGCTAATGTGGTGGAGAATTCCCTTTGGCAATAGGTCTACTTCGGAAGAGGCTGCTGAAGCTCGTAATAAACATTTTCGCCTTTCTAAAGGGAATCATACCTCCAAAAATCAAGCTTGCAACCTAGACGTGCTTAACAGACTACTATTAAGTTCTGATCCTCTCACTACTGGTATGAGGCCAATACCTCCAAAAATCAAGAGGCCTTTTCTAAAGGCAACCTTAGCTATGTTACTTCCAGCTGAACCTATATATCTGTATTCAGATGCTACTCATGCTGAAGATAATGAATCTTCAGAAGAACTACAATTATCCTCGGATGAAGAACCATACCTGTTATATACATCTTTTCTATCACTATTTTGCAATATTTTGTGTTCTACGTGAAAACTCAAATTTTATCAACAAAGCAATTAGTTGAATTATATTACTGTATATCACTGCATATTACCAAAGATCCAATAAAAGAATGTAATTGCAGATTATTTCATTTTGAGATTTCTTTAGATGTGTGAGCTTTTCTTTATTGTTTATTGTATTTTTGATAATTTATTGTATTCTTTAAAGATTTTTTTCGTATTAATAAAAGTATTATATTATATTTTGTATTTAGTCTTCCCTCGGACATGACATCGACACTCTAAGTTTCGCCAGTCGTCTGTGAGTGTAAACCCCCCAAGCATGGAGAAAATTCGAATTTGAACAAAATCACTTCAAAATATTTTAAATTGATGGCTTAATATTATAAATTAAAGTTTTTTTTATAAAAAATTGAATTATTATTTGTAAAAAAAACAGACCTTTAAATCAGAATTAAAACTGAAATATTAATAGTTAAACAAGTCCAATTCCATGTGAAATATTGTTTACCCATCAAACACTAATGAATTCATTATACGCACGTTTTATTTAACTCTCCTTTCGCTTGTAGTGGTAAGAGTAGAGCTGAGGGTGAGATACTATTTTGTTAGCAATGTAGAAAAATCAAATCAGCAGTTCGTTTACCGTTGCAAATAATTTCTTTATAATTTGGGAACGAAGTTGTCTAGTTTTTTAAATGTTACTAATCTCGCGCTTTTTTAAATTTAATTTTTATTTTTTTCGTTTGTTTTTTAAAAATTTTATTCATCTTTAAACTATTTATAATCAAAATGTTAGGTAGAAATTCTGAAACTGAAGAAAACGTGCGCAGATGATATTCTCGCCATACGTCACATACAATTTTTACTGTTTTTTGAATAAATAACTAAATCAATAAAATCAAATAATGTAGTGACACTCCACGCGTGTAGTTCATTACAAAATTTGAAGCGTCGAATAGGCGTGTCATTACGATATATGTTAATAATGTTTCTATTAAGAATGCCTTTCACCCAGGACCCTCACATTTGCCATGGCATTTTTTAACTCTTTTCCGCGAAACAATAACTAAAAAACAAGACACGAAAAGAAAACGCCTCTAAACACTGTGTGTGCTAGGACAAATATGTGGCTTCATAGGTTTTACTTTGACAGTGACATCAAATTTTCCTTGTTTTTGACAATGGTCATAAAACACCCTCTTCCCCATAAAACACCAATTAAGGAAGTTCAAATATGATATGCGTTGATTTTGAATGTACTTTCCTTTTGGAAAATAAAATTCAAATTTATTTTTGTATTCTGCCGGATATTTTTGATGTAACAGGGCAGGTCAACTGCTTAAGTCATTAGTCCTGCAAGTGTTGGGCATGCTTTTATCGTGTGAGATGGCGGTGATCATTTCACCCTGGATAGCGAGATCCGGCGCCGACCTACGTCGGCTTTGACACGTTTCTTTGGCCTTATTATTTTCATGTGGCCCTATTATTTTCTTGTTTTTTCTCATCTTGTATAGTTCATATAATGGAAATGCATTTTCCAAAAGGCTGACAAAAAACATTTGTTAAAATGTTTTAGCTCCTACTGGCCAAGTCCCATAAACCTCACTTCAGTATTTTTTTACAATAGGTCGAAGTTGTTTGAACTAACAGTTTATATTTATTTCAATTACCATCACATATAATAATTTGAAAGGAAAGTGAACTGCTGTGACATGGTGAATGATCACAGAAATTGTAACTAAAAGCAAATTGTAAGCAATTGAATCAGAATTTTTAATTCATTTTCCATTCATTCTAGTTGATTTATTTTCTTCTGATATATAATATAAGAATTTTAATTATAAAAAACCTACAAAAGTCTATATCGAAATAAAATTTTAGTAACAAAGTCTATATCGAAATGAAAATGAACAGTTTGGATTACGTTTTCTTACGTTTTGACATATTTGCTACTTATAATACAAATTATTGATTTTTACCATAGCTCATTAAAAAATTCTTCAATCCCGGAGATAAGTAAATTTTATTTTCCCGTCACCAGAAAATATCGACGCCTGGAGGGAATTGGTCTGGTCATTGGAGCCGACAATTTAGATAACCCGATACACAGTTTATGTCCTAAAAGGCTATTATGAATGTCAAGCTACAATATATACCATACTTTCTGACAATATTTATCATAATCTAGAGATCATGTCATGATCACAAGGTGGGTCTTCGAGAAACGTAGAACACCGGGTAACGTAACGGTACTTCTGGTTTGTGGATCTTCGAATCTGTATAGTCTCGGTGGTAATACCAAGTAAACCAGAGGTACCGTTACGACCTATTGTCAGCGCTATTGGCTTTCCGAATAACGCCGTCTCCAAATATCTCTGCAACATCTTGAAACCGCACACCGGTCAAACCAACACATACATAAGAGATTCAATGCACTTCATTGAGAAACTGAAATCACTTTGCAGCCTGAGGATCTCCTCATCAGCTTTGATGTGGTCTCACTCTTCACGATTGTACCGGTGAATGAAACTACGGCATTACTGCAGATATATTTCAGATGATTACTGCTTTGTTCAAACATGTTCTCACCACCACATACTTCCTGCGGAATGGAGAATTTTGTGAACAAAATGACGGGTTCGCCATGGGTAATCGCCTTAGCCCGGTCGTCGCCAACTTATACATGGAGAGTTTTGAAACAACAGCGCTGAACACTGCGCCTCTTAAACCTAAGTGTTGGTTTCGATATGTTGACGACACTTTTGTCGTATGGAGCCACGGAGAAATACCCTCAACGACTTCCTCGACCATCTCAACAGGGTCCATCTTCGCTTTCCAAAGTTACAATGGAAAAGGAGCGGGATGACAAGGTGGCCTTCTTAGATGTACTTGTTACCAAGAATGCAGGGGATCACTGGGACATTGTGTCGAAACCAACTCACAGATAGATACCTCAAAAAAATGTCCAATCACCACCCAAATCAGAAGAGAACCAGATTAATCGGTTCTCTTCTTCGGTTAATCGTGCAACAAGGATAGGGAAAATCACAGTTTACCGAGGAATTGAGTCACCTCAACAGAGCTTGCGGGCCCAACGGATACTCTGTAGCGGATTTTAAAAAAAGAGCACTCCATCCAAAGAGAACTTCACGCAGTGAAACAAATGCCAACCAAACACGGGAAAGTAGCCATTTTATGTGAAGAACATCACGGACCGTATGGGGAAAGAGGAAAACACAATGTCAAAGCCATTTCAAGCCCACTACAGCTTCGAAATTTATTCCGATCTGCCAAGGACAGAAGATATCCATTTATCAGCAGGGGTCATGAATTCCATGTTCCTGTGGCGTTGTATACATTTCACTCAACGGAGCATCAACACAGGCTCTCCGAAAACAAAAGGAATGCCGTTTTGGCTACACTGAAAAGTCAGCGTAGCCGAACACGCTTTCTCTGGCCGTGAACACAACATAAGATTCGAAGACGTGGATGTTTTAGCCACACAGCTCACTACCAGGCACGATTAGCCGTAAAGACATTGAAATTCACAAAAATCCCCCGAATTTCATAGAAAGGAGGAGGAATGAAAACCCAACCGGTTTGGATCCCGTAATCCGCCAAAGCAAAACCCAATGAAAACAAAGACGTGACAATGGTCACGTAGGCACGCGGAACATGACAACAGTCACGTACACACAGTGAGCGCCCGCCACGTCACCCCGGCCAATCAGTAGCCCCCACCACCACCACAGTCCGCTTTGGACAAATATCCCCGCGGACCGGACATTTGAGCCACCGGGAACCTTCAAGATTCTTCGTCCGAGACACATCGCCACTGAGGATGTCTGCTTTGTTGGGAGAAACGCTGGAAATATGTTTTCCAATGGACCACGGCCCATCAGCCCGAAGAAATCTTTGATTACTATTTAGTAAAAAGTCAAAATTTCTCCATTTTCAGACACTCTTGAAAGAGATTTTCGCAAAATGACACAAATTCATTCATTAAACTTTTTTCACAGTTGCTGGTAAACGCACTGTATAAATGTCATTAATGCAATTTTGTTTTATTCTTTGGATTTTTAAAATTACAGGTGTATTTTAATCTCTACGCCGTTAGTATGAACATTATTTAACACTGATCAACCCAAAAATAAGACGACGAAAGGGTAGTTAAAATACAATAAGCAATATTAAAAAAAAATTATATATGTTCCAATAACTTGTAGCAAGGAGATAATTTTGTTAGCTAGCTACATTTAAAATTCTCATTAATATTGTATCGCAAAACTGGTGCATGAAGCTCATTGACTGAATTCGAATAGGCTGCTACGCAATCACATAATCTGTCTTTTCATCATGAGAACATCTCTCAATTTTCAATGAAAATTTCCATATACGACTGTTCTGTATCATTCTTAGGAACATTTTAATTCTATTATTAGGGCCTAGAAATTGAGAAAATGTGACAAAATTTGTTTTGCCGCCGATAGGCAGCAAATTGGAAGAAGGTGGGCAATATGGGAAAGCTGCTTTGCCCTAAAAAGATTAGAAAAGCTATTGCGAGAAAGTCTGTGCCATTCTATAGCACTCCTAGTTTTTGAAGCACTATGTATTTCTGTCTCATTCTCAAATCGAAACCCCTCTAAAATAAAGTAAAAATTAAAAGGGTATGGATCCAGTCTTCTATCACCGCAAAGCACAAGATGCCATTACCATTAGAGTCCTTTAATCTACGTTGCATCCAACCGGCCCTTTTAATTTGCAGGACCGAAACATGGAGAGGAAAATGGATGGGGAAATACTTCCAACAGGAACGCAACTGCCCAAAACATTCTAGGTGATAAAGATCTAACTTCATGAAAGAATTAGGAACATTTCTAGAAAGGTTCCGACCATTAGAGAAATTGAAATTAGGAAGGGAAAACAGCACTGGTTAGTGAGCAGAGCCTAGGCTGAGAGAAATAAATAAAAAATCAATAAACTAACAAATTAAGTTAGTCAACAAGTTATGTTAGGTTAGTAAACAGTACAAAAAAGTTATGGGTTTTAGTCAATTGTTAAGTATAAGTAGATAAATAAGTCAATAAAAATAAAAAAAAAATTAACCTAAAATAATTAAAATAAGTTAAATAAATTAATTAAATTAATTAAAATAAGTTAAATAAATTAATTAAATTAATTAAAATAAGTTAAATAAATTAAAATTAAATTAAAATAAAATAAAAGGAAACGGTTAAAATTACATTAAAAGGAAGTGGAAACGGAAAGTTAGGGCAGAGGTTGAGTGGACGTTTTTCTGTGGTGCTGTTTGTTTTAGGTGCGGAGTGAGGCCAAACACTGAAGGAGAATGCCTGATGACCGCCAAATAAACAATAGTTTAAATACCGGATAGATTAGCATGTACTCGGCTTCTGACGGCAGGTTTTTCCCCTTCGGGGTTTTTTCTCAGTTGTACCTTATGGTCTTTTTTCCGCGGCTTGATGCGAAGGAGAGACCATTGCGGTGAATACAGAATTGAAAGGTTAGAACGCGGTAGAATGTAGGTATTGTAATGGCTTAAAAGGCCTTCGGCCTAGCCACATTGCATCAAGTTTTTTCATTTGTTTGTAATAATTACCTATTAAATAAAATAAAAATAAAGTATAGTGATAATCAACCAATAAAGGGATTGCATTAAATAATAATGAAAAACCGATCGTTTTTCAACAGATTAGTCCCACTTCTCCCCCAAAACCTCCCTCTGGCTCCCTACATATTCTGCAAGAACGTATGCCCCTACCCCGCAGAAAATAAAGCACAAAGGAGCGACAAAGGAGCGACCCGATATTCAATTTTAAAAAGTTTGAAAAGCCTTTTTTGCATTCTCTTATTGCTTAATCGCCATAATGCTTTTGCTTTATGTGCACATGCACCTTCAGGCAAGCCGTTTACGTATTGATTGTGACGCCCCAAGTACGTATGCTACTTTCCCGCAGAATGCCCCTAGCAGCGCGGCTTATCTGAGAAATAATTTAAATTAGGTTTTAAAATCGCTCGTGTTTTCTCGCTTTATAACGATTACGTAATATTATTATACCACGATATCTGTCCATACTAGTACGTTTGAAAGGATGCATCTAGTTTTTATTCGAAAAATTATTACAAATCGTAGAGATTAGGTGAGAAAAGTAAGACTTTTATATCAACACAAAGCAGCAATAAAACGCTTTTCATGAAATTATAACATCTCCCAACAAGAGAAGAGATTCTCGGCAGGGGATGGGGAGTTGTTCCAATCCATTGAGACCAGGAAATGGAGCGCGGAAATTTCGTTAGCAACTTGAAAGAAAATTTTGTTTGCTACTCATATTATTAAACTGGTGGTGCTAAACCGCACGTATTTTCTCGCCTTAATAATGGTTACGTAATACTATTTAATCCACAATTTTTTCCAAACTAACACATCTCAGTATTTTTGAAAAACCATTACATATCATAGAACATTTGGAGCGAAAATTAAATGGTTTAAAAACAAAATATTTTTTTAAAAAACTTTAAATGATATATTTCTATTTTAAATTGTTGTATAACGTATGCATGTATCAGAAATAACTATTGAGTTTCAAAATTCAAAATTTATTTATTTTTTTAAATTTTTTAAATACAAAAAAGTTAAAAACCGTATTACAGTCCTATGGGGAAAAGTGAATTGTGTACATTTTCCAATTCTGTGATCCCTACACCAAGTCATATACTACTAAATTTTGAATTTTAAAGGAGAAAAACAACAAAACTCCCATGTAGTAAAATCTATTTTCAAAATAAGTAAGCAATAAATTTTGAATTTTGAAAGGGAGAAAAAAACTCCATGTAGTAAAATCTATTTTCAAAAAAAACAATACTTTTTGAATTTTGAAAGGGAGAAAAAAACAAAAACTCCTGTTTTTAGCCTTGCAATATTCGCAAGAGGCGTAAATCGTTATGAGGTATGTGAGAAAGAAAAATAAAAAAAGTTAAAAAATACGACATTGATAGCGTTGTCAAACTAATGCAAATATACCGAAAATATATAATAATTATTAAAAAAATGAGTATTGTAATATTCTCTAAATATGCTCTGTTTTAATACGAATTACTTTGTCTGAACATGTAATGCTAAATGTTTCTATACGTTTTCACACTGAAAAACTTCCACAAATTGTTTTACTAATCGATGAACAAACGTTTAGTTTCCATTTGCATTCAGAAGTCAACATGAAATTTGGGGTTAGGTAGGGATACCAGATTTTACGATAATATTCACGGAACAGAGAGTATTAAAATTCTCAGGAATACGTTTCTTCCATAGTACGTCACACTCGTTAAATAACGTTAAATAAAAATACAACTAAATAAAACAAAGCCTCAATGATTCCATGTAAATGGTCAAAAATGAAACACTTCACATTGCATTATCATTGTTGCCGGTTGCACATTGCACATTATTGTTGCCGGTCAACAATGAACTTTGAAATATTTCGAACCCTGTTGCCACCCTTATTTCGAACCCGTTGCCTCTTCCTCTGAACCTACTCCGTTTCTCCCATTCCCCCCTACCAATCTGTCTACATCCGATGCCCCATCTTCCTCACAACCTGTCACTGCCGGGACACACTACAACCTTCGACCACGCACTAGAGTTAAAAAAGGAGTAAATACATAGCAACTACAGTCAGATGAGGCAGAAAAAAATTCGGGAGGTACTTGCAAAACTAAACATTCTCCACCATAATGTTCAATCCTTTCAAATAAAACTGAGTTTATCGAGGCAGCCTCTACAGAGCGATCTAAATCAAACGGACGTTCTTGCTTTACAGAACATTGGTTATCTCCCAATGAACTTAGCACTTTCCAAATTCCAAACTTTTTCCTCACAAGCTTTTGTTGCAGAGAGAGAGAGAGAGAATCCACAAAGGTCCCAGTATGGGGGTTCCTGTATTTACGTTAGAAATAATATTTATTCTATCCCCCTTGGAAATTAAATGTGTACCCATTGAAAATATTTTCGAAATTTCTGTTGTACATCTTACAGCACTAAAAGTGATAATACATTGCATTTTAAGGGCCTCCAACAAAGAGAACTGTTGATTATATTTTGTTCTTAGAAAACCTGGAGATAACACTTAACAAAACAGAAATCGCTCTTTTGAATCCAGTGTTGTATGCGGAGATTTTAACATTGATTTTCTGGTCGAATCTTGCGAGAAGGAAACGTTTCTCAATTTAATTAATTCCTTTAATTTAGACATTACAATTGAAGGAATCGATCAAATTATAATTAACAAAACTACTACTCGATATGAAGTTGAAACAAAAGATTTAGGATACCGTGACCACGATGCACAAATTCTTATCATTATAAGAAATGCGATAACTGTCGCAATAAATAATACACGTATGACTAGATTGTTTTACTAGAAGTAAAATTAAATTATTCATTGATTACTTGATGGGAGTCAGGGAAACGGTTTACAATACTGCTGATACAAACGAAAATCTAATTCTTTTTTTAACTCTTCATTTCATTTTTTAAAACTTGTTTCCCTTCAAAAAAGAAAATTAAATATTTCACGGAAAAGCAATTTTGGGTAAACAAGGATTAGGACATCTTGTAAAACAAGCGAATTCTTTCTTTCATTTCTAAACGTCATGACGTATCTCAAGATTTGTTATGAAAAGTCATAAGGCAGGCCAAAATCATGAAAAACGATATGGATATTTTGAACTCAAATAATAAAAAAAAATTTTAAAAAAGGCAGGCCAAAATCATGAAAAACGATATGGATATTTTGAACTCAAATAATAAAACAAAAGCAATATGGGATATTATAAAAAATACTACCAAATCAACTAGAAAACCCGTACAGAATGTTGTTTTAAAATGTAACGATATAAATGTGAACAATCCGGCAACAGTGGCTAATCGCTTTAACCAATATTTTTGAGAATTGCGCAACTCACTCAGGTCTCAGGCACAAAATTCAAAAACAGACAGTTTACCCAAAATTTTAGACACAATGTTCGTTTCCGAAACTTCTTCCTATGAAATTCTCAAAATAATCAGTAAACTAAAAAATAAATATTCGTCCGGTGTAGATGAATACCCGGATTCTTTGTTAAAGACATGTGTATGCATTATACACCCGTTATACATATTTAATGATCTTTTTGCACTGAAGTTTCAGATATTTTCAAACATTAAAATTAAGCCGCTTTTCAAAAAGGCAACAAAATAAAATTAAAAAACATCGGCCCATTTCATCTATCAGTTTTTCAAAAATATTAGATAGACTTTTTACGTACGAATGGAAACCTTTCTCACTAAAACGACGCGCTTTCAGATTGCCAACATGGATTTAGAAAATCAAAATCAACAGAAACAGCTATATTTTCTTTTCAAAGATGTCGCCTTATCATTGGATCAAAACGAGGCACCTATTAGATTATTTTTAGATCTCTAGAAGCTTTTGACGTCATTGATCATGACATTTTACTTTCCAAATTATTTCATATGGAATTGTTGTATTGGGTTTAGATTGCTATGTTCGTACCTTAAACAAGATCTCACAGAGTGGAAATACCTACTGGAATGATGAAACATGACTAAGCACCTTTCGGGCTCTTTTCCCGTTGCATGGAGTTCCTCAGATCGATTTTTGCCCTATTTTGTTCCTACTTTACGAAACGATATGCCCTCGACGATTTGAAACGGAAAACGGTTCTCTTTGCGGATGATACGAACATCCTTTGCAATAAAGAAACAGTAAATAGTACAATATCAGATGTTTCAAATTTGGGTTTCCGAAATAACAAATTAATAGTAAACGAAAAGAAAACAGTTTTAATGCAGTTTTTCCCTTTCAAATAAAAATTGTGCTCCATTGAAAAAGAACAGTGTACCATTGACTGATGTTAAGGCAACAAAAATTTTTAGGTCTTTTAATTTAGTCAAACCTTAAATGGAATGTCCATTTAAAATGAATTGAACACACAATTAAGTTTTATGATGTTACGCGTTCAGAATTTTTGCAAATTCAGTCAGCCTTCATACTGCTCGTTGGTATATTCTGGGAAAGTTCATTCTTGCCTGAGATATGGATAATATTCTGGGGGAAAAAAATCTTATAGCTCCTAGACTTTTTGATTACAAAACGAATTGTACGAATAATAACCAAATCCCACCCACGTGATTCATTTAAACCTCTTCATTAATCTATGAATTCTACCATTACCGTGTCTTTGTATTTACGAATCAGTGGTTTTGTAAAAAATGACGTGCTCAAGGGCGGGAATATTTTTTCAGAAAATGCCGAAGTCTATTACTATAACACTCGACGTAGAAATTATATTCATCAAGTGACAGCATCAACAGCGCATTACAAAAAATTCACATACAATACATGTACATTATTTTACAACACTTTGCCAGATGACATTAAACGATTAACTTCAATAGAAAAGTTTAAATCCCAAGTGAAATCGTTTCTGCTGCATAAATGTTTCTATACAATTAGAGACTATACTGAGCATCACAAGAAAAGAAACATTAATTTTAACAATGATACATAATGCATTATTTACCATTTGGACTGTATAAATGAGTATAAACAACCTGTAACAACTATTGTACTACATCTTCCGGGTCAATGACCCCCATCTCGATCAGGTTTTTCGTCTAGTTTCCCTGATCCATTGAGCGAATGCTGAGATGGCCCCTGGTTTTGCTTGTGGACATAAATGTAACTTAATTTTCTGTGCACGTCTTCTAGAATTCAGTGGGAAATACAATTATTCAAATTATCGTTTCCATGTTGTCGCGGCAGGAAGTAATAACCAAATTTATTGCTTATTTATCTTTGAAAATAGATTTTATTACATGGGAGTTTTTTTGTTTGTTTTTTCTCCCTTTCAAAATTCAAAATTTATTGCTTATTTATCCTTGAAAATAGATTTTATTACATGGGAGTTTTTTGTTTTTTCTCTCTTTCAAAATTCAAAATTTCTTGCTTGTTTATCTTTGAAAATAGATTTTATTACATGAGAGTTTTTTTCTCCTTTTCAAAAATTTAAAATTTAAGTAGTATATGACTTAGTGTAGGGATCACAGAATTTTGAAAATGTGCACACAATTCACTTTTCCCCATAGCACGTTATACGCAGTTTTTAACAGTTTTTGACGTAAAATAAATAAATAAATAGATTAATCTACATTTCTGCATTGTGTCCCAGGGCAGCGTATGTAGTAATGTAAAATTAAAATATTCGTAAATATTAGTGGGACACAATTTTTTCAATTTTTATTTTATTTAAGTATTAGAAATAGTGCTAATATAATCCAAACACAATTCAAAGGAAAAGCCTGTGGTGGATACCTTTTTTTCGAAAGCAACGAACAGTGGTAATTTCTTCAGAAATGAAACATATCAGAATAAGCGATCAAAATTTCTTGAAGTAGAGAAGTAATTTGTTAGTTCTAAGTTAAATTTATTACTTCTTTCGATCTACTTTTTATAAGAATAAAATAGTCTCAAACCACTCAACTTAAGTTTACAAGGAAAAAATCACCATTCTGTATTTTTTTAACACGTTTCCTTAAGAAAACATGTATCTTCACAACTGTAGTTGTAGAAAGACGCCGAAAATATTTTTAATTTTTTTTAATTTTCGTAAAATCAGACTTATCAACGACCTGCTCTGAAGCGTCATTTACGTTTTATAAGGTCTAACTAAAAAAAAATGTGCCGTTTTAAATAAAAAATTGTTTAAAGAAAATGAAAATTGCCTATGTTTGACACAAAATTTCGCAGAAAATACTCATGTTTTTAAGAAATTGAACTTATTATTTTTAGAACTGTTTTTCATGAACACGTTTCATTAAGATAAAATGTATATCTTCATAATTGTACTTGCAGGAAGACGCCGAAAAATTAGGGTTTTCAATGAACGTGCAACCTGCACCATTTTTTAAACGTCCTTCACACAATCCAATAACGAAGTTTAATCAAAAACCTTGGAACAATTTTTTGAAAATTTGAGAGGTTTCCCAGAGGCTTCATATAAAGAACCCCACAATATTACATTATATGTTACAAAATTATAAAAAAAATATATGCAAAATTACAATATTGGCTTCAAAATCAGGACGCCGCGACATCAGCCAAATGGATTGTGAAATATCCATTTTGGAGAGAATTGCCGGAACGGTTTAGCCGCTAGCTTTGTTTACAACGCTCTTTTTAATAAAATAGACAGTTCTTTTCACAATAAAATTAAGCATGTCAATAACCTAAAATTTGACTATAAATTAAGCAGGGAAAAGCATGCCGTTGTATCAGAAATGAGAACAGATCATTGTAAACCATCATTGTAAGCCACCTTCACCTGTTAAACACCATGGGAATGTCCCTATTATACAGTATGGGGAACAAAGGAATGGATAGAGAAACGTGTGCGTTCTTATTTCAATAACAACTCTACGTAATGTTTCTAAAATATACCAGTTTCGAAATCGGAACATTTAAACAAATTACACTTTCCGTATTAAACACTACGCAGCAATAGTATTTACACTTACCAGCAAACTTTTCATTCAAATGAGGAAGCTAATGTTTGTTAGTTCTTCTCTGCACTTAAGAGTCCATTCTTTACTGCTTAAACACTAACGCGCACTTATCTACAACACAATACGACACAACGCACAGCCGAACAGATTCACGAATGCAAGAACTCCCGCGTTTTATCGCGGGATGGGCTTCCCGCCGGAGGACGTTTGGGCAGTTTCACCAACACTATGGACTGAAGTACCATGCGCTCTAGCGGCAACCACTTGGAGCGTAATGTGAATTAATTGGGTAGTTACAGTCCCCTCGTACTTTTCATCCCCCATGGCTTGGAACTATGAACAATAACCCGCCGTCACGTCATCTGTGATGATTATTGTCAGAATGCCACAACTGGAAATCGATTGCCACAACTGGAAGGCACGTTAACATAGGTATATGGTTCTGAGTGCGACAGTAATTTTTTTCAGTGTAGTCCACAAAATACACTCTAAAAGAAGAGCGTTTTAAATAACAACAAGAAAGACAAAAATACCCTTAAGATGAAAAATTTAATTCAATATTTGAGTCTCCTACATTTAAAAAAATTGTAGAATTTTGTAAAAAAGATTGTTTGATGAAATATGAATGAAAATGAGTGTGTGTGTGTATATATCTGTACACACACACACACACACACACACATATATATATATATATATATTGTGACGTACCAGATAGCCCGGCTTGTTCGCAGTAAATATATTTGTAAAGGACAGGTGTTCTTTTCGTGAATGGACTCGGGTTATTAATCAAACACCACTGTTTCGTGAACAAAATAAACATGAACTATTTTATTCTACACAAATCACTTTGATTACAACCATCTGTGGGGGCCCTTACCCCTTTCTTTACCTCACCCAGAATCACTGGTTCTTTCGATCTTACTGATCGAGAAATATTTACCGTTTAATCCACCCTCGAGCGTCGGCGGCTCGGGACTCTCGGTTCCTCGTGGTCTTCGCCTCTGCTGTTCCGTTCCACTGGGGACCAGCCGAGGGATCCCTGCGTCATACGTTCCCCAGCGTAATCTTCCCACGGTGCTCTGCCCCTCCTCGCTGAACTCCTTCCAGTCATCCACATTTCTCGATGTCACCTCCGTGCTGAAAAACGCCACTAATTATTCAAAGTACAGTGGCGAGCAGTTCTCACTTTTTACCGGGCTACTAGTCCGTGGTGTCTCCTCTGCACAATTTCCCTCGATCTGTACTACCCTAGATATTGCTGTCCCTGGCACTACATCCGAGCTACCATGATGGTTATCCTTAGCACAAATCGTCTGTCAATCACCGTTCAGCGCTCATTCGATCGCGACACTATTTTACTTTGCTCGAAAGCGGAGCGGCCCCAGGTACTTCCTTCCTTACCGGCGACCGGCCAGACACTGAAAGCCTCGCTGCGTCGTTTCCACGCCTGGCCAAACCCGACAACACCCGCCGCCCGTAACCGTTCTCGTGGCTGCGGCCCCCTTTCTGGCAACCGTTCTGCCGCTTTCCTTGATGATCGCCGTTTCTTGGCAGAACGGGGTCTTTCATTACCCTCCCCTTTTGGATTTTCTCGGAAAATTCAATGACTTAATGGTCTATTCTTGTCTATTCCCTTTCCCTCGTTGGGCAAGGTCTTAAATTGTAAACCATACACATAATAAATTTATTAAATAGTCATCACCCCACCACTTCTCTGTTATCGTTCCTTTTGCTTTTTGGACTGATGGTTTCTACTATTTTTTGGTATATAAGATCTTTTATATATATATATATATATATATATATATATATATATATATATATATATATATAATCTACTGAATATCAGTTCTATTAGGTTCATCTATATATATAATAAATTTATTAAATAGTCATCACCACTTTAGTGTGTATGCATATAGAAGTAAATTTTAGAATACTTATAGTTAAAATGTATTATATGCAGTATATATATTGAAACGCACCGCGTTTCCACCCAAAGAAACGGCGAGACATCAAGCAAGAACACGGCAGAATGGTTGCAAGAGGGCACTCGCTAGCCAAGAAAACGGTTACGAGCGGCGAAGGGTGGTCGGTTGGCCCAGAGCGTGGGAACGCCCCGCGAGGAGGCAGTGCGGCGGCCGCCGGCGAGGAAGGACGTATCTGGAGCTGCTCCGCGAGCGAAAAGCAAAATAGTATCGCGAACGAAGAGTGCAGAAAGATTAATTGACGGACAATTTGTGTGGATAACCATCAAGTCGATCGGACATATTGCCAAGTGATAGCTGCTACCCGGGGTAACACAGATCAGGAAGATTACGCCCAGTGCAGGCAACGAGAGTCCCGAAGCCGGGACGCTCTGAGAGGAAGAAGAAGTAATATTTTGATCGATAAGATCGAGAGACTAACAGTGATTCTGGGTTATATGAAAGAAAAGGTAAAGACCACCATAGATATTGTATCATTAGTGATTTGTATAGAATTAATAAATAGTTCAGTTTATTTTGTTACGGAACAGTGGTGTTTGATTAATAACCCGACCCTTAAAAAAGAACACTGCCCCTTACAAATAAATTTACTGAGAACAAATAAAAATTATTTTTAATATATATATATATATATATATATATATATATATATATATTTTTAGTGATGTATCTAATTTATATTATTATAACTTTTAAAATAAATGCTTATATATTATAAATATATATTATACGCCCTCGAAAAAAATATTTTTTATCATATAAAATATGTTTAAATGTTATTAATCTTTATTGTTATTAGATTTTGATATATATATTTATCATCATTACCGTATATATTTTTACCGAAATTTTTAGGAAAAATTAGGTATAGTATTAGTTATATTAATTTTGTCAATAAATATGTATATGTTGTGTTTATGTATATTATTTTATTAATTTATTTAGTTTAATATTAGTTTGCTTTTAAGTATTAAAATGGTTGGCTGGACTGTTCATATTTCTGGGATGTCTGGGGCGACCCCAAGATCTTTGGACCGAAAAAATAATTTGGTTTTTTTTATTTTTTTTATTCCTTTAATTTCTATTTGTTTAATCCCATTAATATTATATTTTGAGTTGATCAATTAAGTGGGTTGTGATAAATAAAGTTTAAAGTTTGCTTTTAGAGGTATTGAATGGTTGGCTGGACTTTCATATTTGGATGTCGGGGGGCACGCCCCCAAGATCTTTGGACCAAAAATAATTGGGTTTTATTTTATTTATTTTATTCCTTTAATTTCTATTTTTTAATCCCATTAATATTATATTTTGAGTTGATAAATTTAAGTGGGTTGTGATAAATAAAGTTTAAAGTTTGCTTTTAGAGGTATTGAATGGTTGGGCTGGACTGTTCATATTTCTGGGATGTCTGGGGGGCACGCCCCCCCAAGATCTTTTGGACCAAAAAATAATTTGTTTTTTTATTCATTTATTCCTTTAATTTCTATTTGTTTAATACCATTAATTATATTTTGAGTTGATCAATTAAGGGGTTGTGATAAATAAAGTTAAAGTTTGTTTTTAGAGGTATTAATGGTTGGCTTGGACTGTTCATATTTCTGGGATGTCTGTGGGCACGCCCCCCAAGATCTTTTGGACCGCAAAAAATAATTTGTTTTTTTTTATTCATTTTATTCCTTTAATTTCTATTTGTTTAATACCATTAATATTATATTTTGAGTTGATCAATTAGTGGGTTGTGATAAATAAAGTTTTATTCTTGCTTTGTTATTTGCTTTAGGAATGTTTACATATATTAATTATCTAAAGGTGAAGTAGTAGAAATTAGTATTATACAATAAAATTATTTTTGATATAGTTTTCCTTATAGTATTGGTTAAATCGTCCCAGCTGCCGGTTGGGCGGGGAAATACAAGTGAATATTTTTAATTAGACGTTAATTATTATTATTATTTTTCATATTTTTTATTTTAGTTTTGGTGGAATAAATAAATTATATTTTTGGATTAAAGGTATAATAAAATTTGAAATATATTTATAGACAAAGTTAGATACCTATTATCTGTTATGTAAATGGAGAATGTATTGGGTAGTAATAGTTATGATCTTGAAACCCAAATAATTTGGGTTTTTTAGTCCTTTCAGAGGAATCTTCCTTAATTGAAAATTACGATTTAAAATACTTAATTTTGTTATCAGTTTATATACCAGTCAGTAAGATTATCTTGTAGAGTATAAAATTTCATTATATATTATTTTATATTATGTTAGGTAAAGGGTGTAGCTAATGATTAAGTAGAGCGGATTACAATAGATTTATTTATGGATAATATTTTGAATAATTTATTTGAAGGTGGATTTGATTGTAAATTAATATAAATTGATTAATTGATTTTGGCTCTAGAACGTGTACATATACCCGTGTTTCTCGTTTTAAGATGAGATAAGTAGTAACATAGTAGATGTACCGGAAGGTGTATCTAGAATGACAAAGTAGAGCTTGGATAGTGAGCATTCCATTTACATGGGAGAGGTTTTGTGCAAATCAGATATTTTGATAATATGAAGATTATTATTATTAATTAAAAGTGTTTTTATGTTATTATTTTAGTATTAATTATGAATTTATTTATATTATTATAGTTGATTATTACAGTGATGGATATATGAAAGAATTGAAAATATTATTTCTAAGGAGAAGAATAATTTGTACCTTTTGTATCAGGGTTTATTAAAAATTATTAATTTATTTTAGTTGTTTAATATGGGCTTTTAGTTAGTTATTATTTATGAGTTTTATAAATCATTTTTGTTTTTGTTATTTTTATGTTTTGATATTAGGTTGTATTGAGATGTTAAAAATTAATTTGTGTTTTTATGTAATAATGATGTAATTAGTAAATGATTTCATTGTTTATTTTATATTAATGTTTATTTATTTTTAGGAATTAGGCAAAATAATTGTTCGTCTGTTTATCAAAAACATGTCTTCTGATTTAATATGAAATCGACCTGCCCAATGAGTTTTTAATGACCGGTATATTGACCGTGCAAAGTAGATAATCATTAGTCTCTTAATTGGGGGCTGGAATGAATGGTTTGAAAATAATTACTGTCTCGTAATAATGATTTGAATTTTACTTTTGAGTCAAAAGGCTCAAATGATAATAGGGGACGAGAAAACCCTATAGATGTTGATAATATACGCTAAATTTTTTGTTCAGATTGTATTTAATTATTTTTAGTGTATTGTATTTGGTTGGGGTGACAAGAGAATTAATAACTTTTATTATTTAACTATGGTATTGGGTTTAAATTTAACCTATATTATGGAATAAAGATGAAGATACCTTAGGATAACAGCGTAATGTTATTGAGAGTTCTTATTGATAATAAGTTTCGACCTGATGTTGGATTTAGAAAATTATTAGGTGCAAATTTTTATTGGTCTGTTGACCATTAAATTTTACATGATCTGAGTTCAGACCGGTGTAGCCAGGTTGGTTTCTATCTCTATTTATTTATATATATTTTAGTCGAAAGGTTAAATATATTAAATGATTTATTATAAGGAATAATATTAATTTTATTTTGGAGAATTAATGCCATGAATTTAGAATTCATGAATGTAATAATATTACATATAGTATTGTTAAATTATATAATGGGATTGATTAATTATATTTATTGGTTTTTTCTTAATTGGTGTGGCTTTAACTTTATTGGAACGTAAGATTTTGGGTTATAATCAAATTCGTAAAGGTCCTAATAAGGTGGGAATAATAGGAATTCCTCAGCCTTTTGCTGATGCCATTAAATTATTTTGTAAGGAACAAACTTATCCTATAATGTCTAATTATTTAATATATTTTTTTTGTCCGGTGGTTAGATTATTTTTATCTTTATTGGTTTGATTGATTTATCCTTTGGGCTGTGAGTTGAATTCATTTGATTTGGCATTATTTTTTTGTTGTACTGGTATGGGGTTTATTCTTAAAGTTGGCTGGTTGATCTTCTAATTCTAATTGTGCTTTATTGGGGACTACGGGTGTAGCTCAAACAATTTCTATGATAAGAATGGCATTGATTTTGTTAAGATATATTGTTTGGTTGGGATTTGGGGAAAGAAATTTTTTTTATTTTCATCAGTTATATGTATGATTTTTTTCTTTGTATTCCTTTATTTTTCTTTTATTTTCGTACTCCTTTTGATTTTTTGGAAGGGGAATCTGAATTGGTATCTGGTTTTAATATTGAATATAGAAGAGGAGGATTTGCATTAATTTTTATGGCTGAATATTCGAGAATTTTGTTTATTAGAAAACTAACTATTTTAATTTTTTGGGGGGTGATATATTTTCTTATTATTTACTTTATATTGGTTTTTTTATCATTTATTTTTATTTGAGTTCGGTCGTACACGTTTTGTTATGAAATTAATATATTTAGCTTGAAAAATTTATTTACCTGTTTCTTTAAATTATTTTATTTTTTGTTGTTTTCATTTTGAATTAATAAATATAGTTTATTGAGACATTTTGAGAGAAAGTTTTTAGATTAATAAGTTCTATCTTTTTTTTTCAAAACAAATGCTTTGCTAATAACTTAGTTTGTTAAGTGATCTCATAATTTATATATTATGGGGTTAATTAGAAAATATACAAAGTATATAGTGGTTAAGATTTGACCGGGTTTAAAATATAAGGTTCTTCAACTGGTCGTCCTCCAATTCAAATTAATAGGATGACAATTGGGTGTATAGGATCAGAATAAAAATTGATTAATTGGGTAGAATTGTATTCTACGAAACTTATTGTTTGAGGTGAAAGGGAAAATGAATAGGATAGCAATGAAGGCTACAAGAACTATAACTCCACCTAATTTATTAGGGATTGATCAGAAAAATTTCATAGCAAAGAAAATATCATCAGGTTGATATGTACAGGGGGAACTATGGGTTAGCTGGGTGAAATTATCGGGGTCTCCTAGTAAATAGGGATTTGTTAATGATAAGATAATTAATGTTATTAATATGAATAAAAATCCTACAATGTCTTTAAAGGTGAAATATGGGTGGAATGGAATTTTATCTAGATTTCTATTAATTCCTATGGGATTATTCGATCCTGATTGATGAAGAAATAGTAAATGAATTATTACGAATGCAGCTACAATAAATGGGATTATGAAATGAAGGTAAAAAACGAGTTAAGGTAGCATTATCAACTGCAAATCCTCCCCATACTCATTGAACTAAATCTGTTCCTAAATAAGGAATTGCTGATAATAGATTAAATAATTACAGTGGCTCCTCAAAATGATATTTGACCTCATGGTAATACATATCCTATAAAGCGGGTATGACTAAGAATAGAAAAAAACTCCTACTATTCAGGTATATATCAAATTATAAGATCCATAATATATACCCCCCTCCTACTGTATATAAAGGCAGATGAAGAAAAGGATGCCCGTTGGCATGAATAGTCCAATAATCATCCAAAGTTTACATCTCGGCAAATGTGTGTTACTCTATTAAATGCTATCTAATATCTAATTTTAATGTATGGCTAGAAAAAATTTCCTGTTATGTTCAATAATTAACATAATCCTAATTTGAGATCCAAAATTTCATCGTTGAAATGTTGATGGAGTTGGGGAGGGCAATTAAAGAGTTATTGATGATTTCAATTAAAGGGTGTCTTGATCGAAGAGTTTATTCATTAATTTGAATGTCTGCCTTCTTGAAAAGAATAATTTTTACAATAATAATTAAGGTAATTAAAAAAGGGAAAGATTGTTATTATTTTAATTAGAATTGGATAATTATAAATGTTAATAAAGTTTTAATGGATAATTGAAATATTTCATTGGATGCTAATCTTGTAATGTAGATGAACATACTAGTATCCCCTAAGAAGATTATGAATAATTATGAAAATAATAAAAATTTTTGATTTATTATAATGAATATTATGTTAATAATTATATTAATGAATGTTGATATTAATAAAAAAAGTTTAATTAAAATATTAATTTTGGGGATTAGTGATGGAATAATTGTATTCTTTCTCTGAAGTTTTAAAAGATGCTCTTAATTTTGGTTTACAAGACCAATGTTTTATTTTAAACTATTAAAACTTATGTTTACATATTTTATATTTATGATGATTATATTTTGTTATTTGAGAGGAATTTGAGTTTGGAATATATAGTATTATTTATTTTTTTTTTTTTGTTTTTTTCAATAATTTATTTGGTGTTTGCGGTTTGATTTTTGATTTTGAATTTGTGGTTTAATAATTGTAGCTAGAGTTTCGGTTTATCATTATAATTATTATAGAAATCATTTTATTTTCATGACTATTTTTTTAATATTGATGTTAATATGTGCTTTTTCCAAGTTTATATATTATCTTTTTATATTTTTTTTGAAAGAAGACTAATCCCTACATTGTTTTTAATTTTAGGGTGGGGGTATCAACCTGAACGTGTACAGGCTGGTATTTATTTATTTTATACATGATTAGCATCATTACCCTTGTTAATTAGTTTATTAAGTTTTTATACAAATAGTGGTACTTTATATTTATATGGGTTTCGGGGTGATGAAGTTAATAACTTATATATTTATGTAAGAATGATTGTTGCTTTTTTAGTTAAGAGTTATATTTATGGTTCATTTATGATTACCAAGGATATGTTAAGCCCTTTTTGGTTCAATGGTGTTGCTGGTGTTTTATTAAAATTGGGGGTTTATGGGTTAATACGTGTTTTTAGTATTATAACGATGTGTTGTTTAAAATATAATTATATTTGGATTAGTATTAGATTGATTAGACGACCTACTCCATCACGACTTCCTCGATGTACCGGTGGTCGTTGAGTTTCAAGGGGAGGGGGGCCCGTGGGTAGCCCCCCATTACACGGGGTTCCGGTATGACGCGGGGAACATCCTCCAGATTGCGTTCACCGCATGTTGTCGAACACGTATCGACCGTCGTTTTTGGGAAAAATTAGCACCGTGGAAAAGATTTGTTGCCACCACCCCGCCAATGTCGGTGTTCAACCCCCCACAGATGTCAGGCGCTTTTTCGGGGTCAGTGGAAGGCGCACAAGGGGCGGCGAGAAATCCCCCTTTTGCCGCGGCGCCGAAATCTGGCGGACATGCGGGGCTTTTCACTGATTCCATGCTGGTAACGTGGTGGGTGTCGCGGGGATCGGGGATAGCCTCGGTAGGGGGGTGTCGACTTCCCCCGCCGTAGTGTAAGGAGGCCCCGCGTGTGATGCGGGCAGTCGTCCGTCTGTCCTTGTCCCTCGTCCTCGTCCTCTTTTCTGTCCGTCTTCCGTTGTCCCGCCGTCTGTCCTCTGTCCTCTGTCCGTCGTCTGTCCCTCTGCCCCTCTGCCGTCTGCCGCGTTGTCTGTCCCTCTGCCGCCCTTCGTCTGTCCGTTCGTCTGCCGTCGTCGTTGTCGTCTGTCCCTCTGCCCCTCTGTTTGTTGTTGTCTGTCCTCTGCCGTCTGTCCTCTGTCCGTCTGTTCGTCTTCGTCTGTCCGTCTGCCGTCTGCCCCTCGTTCGTCTGCCGTCTGTCCGTCTGCGCTGCCCGTCTGCCGTCTGCCGTCTGTCCGTCTGCCCCTCTGTCCCCCTTGTCGCCTGCTCCGCTGCCCCTGTCGCCTGTCGCCGTCCGCTGTCGCCCGTCCGCCGTCCGTTGTCCGTTTTTGCCGTTGTCCGTTTGTCGTCTGTCGTTGTCTGTTCGTCTGTCCCTCTGTCCGGTTCGTTCTCTCCCCCCTGCCCGTCTGTCCTTTGCCTTTTTGCCCCTCTGTCGTCTGTTCTCTGCCCCTCTGTCGTCTGTCCGTCCGTTGTCTTCCCCTCTGTCTCTGTCCTCCGCCTCTGCCGTCTGCCCCTCTGCCGTCTGCCCGTCCGTTCGTCTGTCGCCCTGCCCGTCTGGTCTGTCCGTCTGCCCCCCCGTTCGTCTGCCGTCTGTCCGTCGTCCGTCTGTCGCTCCGTCTGTCCGTCCGTCCGTCTGTCCGTCTCCGTCTGTTCCCCTCCGTTCTGTTCGTCCCGTTGTCCGTCGCCGCTGACCGTCTTTCCCCCTGTCCGCCTGTCCGCCTGTCCGCCTGTCCGCTGTCCGCCTGTCCGCCTGTCCGCCTGTCCGCCTGTCCGCCTGTCCGCCGTCCTCTGTCCTCTGTCCGTCTGTCCTTTTTCCTCGTCCGTCTGTCCGTCGTCCGTCTGCCGTCTGTGTCTGTCCGTCGTCCGTCTGTCCGTCTGTCCGTCTGTCCGTCTGGGTATTAAACAAACTTACCCCAAAATGTTTCTTACTATTTTTCCCAAACTGAATAAACCCCCGTCAATCTGCCCTGAGTCAAAGTCGGGAAAGGGAAAAACATTTAAATTTTTGGGGGAATTCAAGCCCTTTTAGAACATTTTCAAAATTTTCTTTAAAAAGGGGCCAATTTTTTTTTAATTTTTTTTTAAAAATAAGTAAATCGCTTATAAAAGGGGGGAAGGTCGATTTTCACGGGTAACACTGAATTTTCAAATTGCAAAGTTTTTTTGGGTCCCTCAACTATAAAAATTTAAGAACATTTTTTTCCTTAAAAAGAAATTTGTTGCCCAGAATATTCTTTTTGGTATGTAGACCTTTTGAAAATTTTAGTGGGTTTTTATTAATTGAGTCTAAAATTTGTAATTTAAAAAAAAACAAAACAAGATCTTCAAAAAAAAGGCTCCAATTTTTTTCCCTAAGTTTTTGGGAGTACCAGCATCCGGATATAAACAATATAGCTTTATTCTTTTTTTTTTCAAAAAATTTCGAAAATGTAATTTTTTACTGTCTCTCACGTCCGAAAATTTATATTAAGGGGATTTCTTCAAATTTTTATAATTATATACATTTCTTTAAATAATGTCAAATAAAGATTCCCGGGAAAAATAAAAAATTTTCTGTAAAAAAGAGCTAAAAATTCTTATTTTCAAAAACGCTTAAACGCCATTTTCCAAAAAAATTTCCCAAATTTTTCTTCAAATTTTTTCTATGGATAGGATAATTGCACTTTTAATATAGATTACTATTATTCGTTTAGGGCACATTTTGGCGTAGAGTGCACTCAGTGATTTATGATGGTTGAAGGAGCGTCTTTCTTCGTTTGGCAAGCAGCTTTCCCTTACACGTTTGGGGATCTGAAACCTATGTTATTCGTAATTAACCGGGTGAGCAGTAAATTTTTTAAATTACAGATTACTTTTAATATTCCGTTTAGGTACATTTGGCGTAGAGTATGAATTATAAATTACGATGGGTTGTGAAGGAGCGCCCCCTTCCTTCCGCACAGCGTTCGGCCGAGGTTCATTTTTGATTCGATTCATGGTACTCAAACCAAACGGTGAGCGAAAATTTTTTATAACGATTACTGTTAGTTTGGTCTATGGTACATATTATGCTGGGAGAGTCTGCGCATTAGAAATTGCAATGGTTTGAAGGAGTTGTCCTCTCCTTACGCGTACAGCGTTCTGCTGAGAGGCATTTTGGGATTCGAGCTGCACGAACTAAACGGTTATGGGCAATTTTTTTTATTACAGATTACTTTTAGTATTGGTCTATGGTACATTTGGCGTAGAGTATGAATTATGATTAGCGATGGTTTGGAAGGCGTCTCTCGTTGCGCACAGCGTCTCCGCCGTGCGCAATTTTGGGGATCTGAACTCATGTTAGTCACACTAACTGGTGAGCTGTAAATTTTTAAACTATAGATTTAATAACATTCGTTTTGGGTACATTTTGGCGTAGAGTAAGGAATTTATAATTACGATGGTTAGAAGGACAGTCTTCTCCTTCTGCACGTTCTGCTGAGAGTAATTTTGGGATTCGAGCCAAGGTAATTTCAACTAAACGGTGAGCGGCAAATTTTATTACAGATTACTTTTGGTTTTGGCCTATAAACGTCAGCTATAAACTACATTAATTCCAAGCACAAATTACGCGAAAACAACCCTTTTCTTTGAAAAAAATTGTACCTGAACTTTTTCGAATAGCAGATTTTTTAGAACATATTTTAGATTCTCTTAAACGTCAGCTCTTCATTTTCTTTGGCAATGTTCATTTTATCTTCAACTGTTATCTTCAACTTTATAATTTTGAAATATTTAATTTTCAATTTTTCAAAATACAAGTTTTTCGGAAATGAGACTAGCACCAATTTTTTTAACGGCCTTTGCTCCATGCAAAAAGAAATTTTAAAAAAATTGGAGCCGTTTTTAAAGAAATAATTCTATGAAAAATTTTTGAAAGTGCTTATATTTCACAAAATTATACGCAAAGTATTCATATTTTCGAAAACTTTTACTTGACCATATTTCGATATATCTTTAAAAAACATATTTTTATTAGGATACAAATCTGTTTTCATTAGTGTAGTTGTAGGATGACACCAAAAATAATAACTTCGAAAATTTTGAAATATTCGTAAAATCACAACTTTCAACGAAAATGAGACCTGCACCATTTTCTTTAATTCAAGAGTCCGTTACATTAGCCTAAAACAAGATTTAATCCAAAAATTTGGAGCGATTTTTGAGAAAAAATTGAAAATGTTGTTGAGGCTTAAAGTAAAGTCCCCTTAAAATCAAAATACCGTAACGTAATCAATTACCACATTGTTGGTTACTAGATCTAATTTATTCATATTGTTACGTTTTTAGGTGGTGAATTAAAAGTCTCGTATTATTTTAACAAAAACGTTTATTTTGTTACTTAACACAATCACTGAAAACACTTGATTATTTATTTACACTACACTTCTCTTCAGTTATTTACACTACACTTCTCTTGCTTTATTTACACTACCTTCTCTTCAGTTATTTACACTACACTTCTCTTGCACACTCGCACAGTCCTAAGCACTGGCACGATTCACTGCACTGATCACAGTTCGATGCACTGGTCACCGTTCACTCACCGACCACAGTACGATGCACTGACAACGGTTCACTTCACTGAGCACACTCACTGCACGCTATTCACCGCGATGCACACACTTCACAGTTCAGCTTCACTGCGGACTCAAGACTGACTCGCGGCCGCCGGCCGTCGCGTATTTATACTCGTCAGGACAATCCAGAACCATCCGGACACCGCGACTCTTCTGGACGAATCCGCCGGCAGGTGATGCAACTCGTGCTCACCGGCGGCTCGTGGTCGCCGGCAGATGACGTAACCGCCACCTCGAAGTGGCGCCGGGGATGACGCAATATTCGTTCACTACCTCCTTAGTTGCGATCCGTCTCGGGCGCGTTTGATGAATCATGCCGATACTTGCAGCTGGAGCCTCTAGTGCAGTTGGAGGTTAAGAAGAAGTGGCAGTCAATTGTCTTCTTTGGATATGACAACATTCCATGGTGGTAGCTGCAGACTAAGATGCTAACCCCAGTGTACCGGAACAGTACTTCCAACATGCTTCTCACTATTCTCCAGTTCAGTCCATCAAAACCACATCCCAGTTTTGACATGGCAATCTTCTGGACGTTGTCTTGCAGTACTTGTTGGCGTAATTCAATCAGAGTTTCCCAAAGATTTTCATAGGATGCCTTGTGACATGACTTACTTTTTGTGACAAGGTAATAAACATAGTGGCTGACGTCGTGCAGATGCAGAACCTTCCAATATCTGGTTGTTGGTTCTTTAATTCTTCTATCCTTCCGTATTTTCTCTTGAATACAGTAGCAACACCTCTGGTCATATCTAAATCCTGGGCGACACAATGCGCCAATGCATATTCCTGGGGTAGCGCAAACAGATCCCGTTGCACCTCCATTGTTACCCCATAACGCGCTTGATGCTTTTCATTATACTGAGACATAAACTCGTGAAATGTGCACTCTTGCATGTCCAGCTCACAAACTCGTGCGGTCTTTCTTCATCATTTTCATTACTTCCTGCGTACGGGGCCAGCCGATTCGAATGAACGACTCGTGGTTTTCCATTCGGCAATTTTTTAATTCTGTAGACAACATCATTTATCCTCTTCACGACCTCGTACGGACCTTCCCACTGTCGTTGTAATTTTGGACACAAACCCCGGCGTCGTTGGGGGTTAAACAGCCAGACATGATCTCCAGGTTGATAACCTCCTCCTTCAGCTTTGATGTCATACCGGTCTTTCATCCTGTCACTTGCAATTTGGATTCTTTCACGCACCTGGTTATGAATTATGTCCATTTTCCGTTTTAGGTCATTTACAAAGTCTTCACCGGCTATTTCTTCATTAGTTTTACAACCAAACTGTAGATCACATGGTAGACATAGTTCCCGGCCGAAGAGGATATTAGCGGGCGTTTGCCCAGTTGTCTCATGAACAGATGAGCGGTAGGCTAGAAGAAAAAGATGTATGTATTGGTCCCAATCGCGTTGGTGATCGGGACACGACCTTCGCTAAATATTTTCCCATTGTTCTGTTCATGCGTTCCACCATTCCGTCTGACTGCGGATGTAGGGCTGTTGTTCTTGTTTTCTTATTCCAAGAAGTTCCACCCCTTGAAACACTGCAGATTCGAAGTTCCGTCCGATCTGAATGTAACTCCAGTGGCACACCAAATCGGCTCACCCATTCCTTAACCAGTACTTCGGAGATAGCAGTGGCTTCTTGGCTAGGTAGGGGATATGCTTCAACCCACTTGCTGAAATAATCCATAGCCACGAGTATGTATTTATTTCCATCATTTGACATTGGAAATGGGCCAGCCAAGTCAATGGCAATTCGTTCGAAAGGACTCCCAACGTTGTATTGCCTCATCTTCGCTCTTCTCTTTTTATGTGGCCCATTGCTGGTAGCACAAACTTGACACTTTGTGCCCCAAATCTTTACATCTTGCTTGCAATTAACCCGTAAAATCGTTCGCGCACTTTCTCTAAGGTTTTTGTTATACCGAGTGTCCTCCCGAAGTTCCATCATGCAATTCTCTCAATATTTCAGGGACCCTTACCCCTCGGTAACAATATCTGCGGCCTCTTCTGCGAGCCGTCTTCACTTTCCAGAACACGTTTCCAGAACACCTTCCTCCTCAGGTAATCGAATCCACTGCCCAATATGATTCTCTGGGTTGATCTTTCTGAAGTTCTCTGGGTTGCCATTGGTCATTACTGACAGTGACCCTTAAGGTAGGACACATCTTCTCTTCCGAATGACAACAATGTTTGCAGTTTTCCTTCTGACTGCTGCGTTTACAAACAGACTGCTGCTCTCCTTGTTGCTTCAGTGGACGGTCACATCGTCTTTTCACGTGCCCTAATTCTCCACAATTCCAACATCGAGGTTGTCGCCTTTTGCCACTAGAAATGCGTGCGTCCACCAACCTCTCCACCATTGCCTCAAAATATTTTTCGTCATAAGTATCGACGCCGGTTTGCAATTCTCGTACTCGTCCGTCACGTTTCGATGCTCTTTTTGCAACCTGGAAGTCTAGTGCTTGACTTAATGCGTCAGCTAAGGTTTTCAGGGCTTGCCAGTCTTAATGCTTGTTGTGTTTCTGCATCATGTAGTGCTTCAATAAAGCACCGGACGGCTGTGCGTTGCAGGGAACTTTCTGAAGCATCAGGGTCCGAAAGGCGCACCAGACGAGAAATATCAGCTTCCAGTTCTTGAAGACTCTCCCCATGCTTCTGAACACGATTCCTTAGCTGGGTAAAATACATGTCTTCCAGATGCGCTTGCCCGTACCGTGTTTCGAGTCTCTTGACAATTTGCTCGAAGTTGGACTGTTCATCGGTCGGTATTGTCTCTAGAATATCGACGGCGTTACCACGCAAAGCCAAAATCAGGCCTAGCACAATCTGTTGCGGACCAGCCATTTACCGTCGCAGCAGCCTTGAATTGCTTCAAATAATTCGACCATGAAGAAGTGCCATCAAAGGTAGGTGGTTTTACTCGTGCTTTTCCCAGTGGCTCCCGTACGGTGGCTACTGGTGCTATTTCTAGTGGTTCCTGTACGATGTTTATATTCGATTTTTCTGTTGAGGGAGTAAAAACCTTCAGCTTCTCTTCTAACAGATTTAGTAATTTTTTCTCATTCTTCAAAATTTTCTCATCCATCTTCTCAATTTTCTTTTCCATTTTTTCTTCTTTCTTCAAAATTATCTCCTCAATTTCTTCTCGCACCAATTTATTATTCTGCGTTATCTTCTGTTCCAACTTTTCTTCCAAAATCCTGGAATTTTCGATCAATTTTTCTTCTAAAGCTTTGGAGTTTTCAGTCAGTTCTTCTAAAATTCGGAATTTTCTGTTAACTTTCCTTCTAAAATTCTGGAATTTTCCGTCAATTGTCCTGTCAATTCTCCTTTTAAAATTCTGGAATTTTCTGCCAGTTTTTCTTCTAAATTTCTGGAATTTTCCATCAATTCTCCTTTTAAAATTCTGGATAGGTCCGAAAAGTTGCCCGTTGTCTCGAAGAGAAAAGTCTCTGGATCCTCGCCTGCCGCCTTCATCGCGTTTGCAAGACGTTCTTGTAATATTGCTTTCGTTCCGGAAGTGTCTTGTTCCTCTCTTCTAACTCTCTCTTCAACTCGGCCACTTTCAGATCCCATAAAACTTTTGTGAAACTCATCTTGATTAATGTTTTAATTCACCACTCGTTAAACCCCACACCTGACACCAATTGTTACGTTTTTAGGTGGTGAATTAAAAGTCTCGTATTATTTTAACAAAAACGTTTATTTTGTTACTTAACACAATCACTGAAAACACTTGATTATTTATTTACACTACACTTCTCTTCAGTTATTTACACTACACTTCTCTTGCTTTATTTACACTACACTTCTCTTCAGTTATTTACACTACACTTCTCTTGCACACTCGCACAGTCCTAAGCACTGGCACAGTTCACTGCACTGATCACAGTTCGATGCACTGGTCACCGTTCACTCACCGACCACAGTACGATGCACTGACAACGGTTCACTTCACTGAGCACACTCACTGCACAGCTATTCACCGCGATGCACACACTTCACAGTTCAGCTTCCACTGCGGACTCAAGACTGACTCGCGGCCGCCGGCCGTCGCGTATTTATACTCGTCAGGGCAATCCAGAACCATCCGGACACCGCGACTCTTCTGGACGAATCCGCCGGCAGGTGATGCAACTCGTGCTCACCGGCGGCTCGTGGTCGCCGGCAGATGACGTAACCCGCCACCTCGAAGTGGCGCCGGGGGATGACGCAATATTCGTTACAATATATATAATGTTGTCGATGGAAGCATTGCAAATTATATCCACTATTGCATCAAATCAACAGGTATATTTATCGTGTACAAACTTGTTTTCCGACCAAACAAGAGAAAGAATAGACCCATTTGAGATAATTTTATTCGGATATCACCTCTGTTCTATGTAATATTTCAACGTCTGGACAAGGTGTGACGTGCTTTCCTCTGGTTACGCTTACCTCAATGTCATAAACATGTGTCTTCGGTTTTGGAATCGTTGAAATACAGTACTGTTTGTGGAAATTGCAACTCTAAGAACAAATGGATCTAGGGAAATGATATTCAATGTACTGTGCACCCATGCCACAGGCACTACTTTATTTCATTTGCAGTACCATCAAATACATGGATACATGCCAAGTCAGTAAGTTGTGAAGCCACCACGCGCATCCACAAGAGCCTGTACACGGCGCGGCATTGAGCTAATAAGAGTCTGTATCGCTTCTTGTGGCAGGTCCTGCATGCACCTTCAAGCCGCGTCCAGTTCGGCGGTGGAAGCTGGCGGAGGTGCCTGGCGACCAGCCTCTGGGAAAGCATGCTCCGCACATGTTCAATTGGCGACATGTCAGGTAAACGAGCCGGCCACGGAAGGAGCTGTATCTGGTGTTTATTGAACACACGTTGCACGATATGGGGTCGCGCATTGTCTTGCTGGAATATCGCTTCAGGCGAGCGTTGTACGAAGGCACGACCTATCATCGACTTCCTCGATGTACCGGTGGTCGTTGAGATTTCCCTCACTGCGGAGTAGGCGCGTCCGTAAGTGGTAGCCAATGGCACCCCATACCATTACACCGGGTGTTGGGCCGGTATGACGCTGGCGAATTCATCCCTCCAGATTGCGTTCACCGCGATGTTGTCGAACACGTATACGACCGTCGTTATTGGACAAATTGAAGCGGGACTCGTCGGAAAAGATGACTTGCTGCCACTCAGCCCGCCAATGTCGATGTTCGACGCCCCACAGATGTCGGAGGCGTCTGTTGTCGAAAGTCAAAAGGGGCGGCGAGCAATCAAGCCACTTTGCACAAGACGGCGCCGAACACTGCTGGCGGACATGCTGTGACTTGTCACTGTATTCCACTGCTGCGCTAACGTGGTGGATGTCGCTGTGCGATCGGTGATAGCCATACGGTAGAGGTGTCGATCTTCCCTCGCCGTAGAGTGATAGCGAGGCCCTGCGTAGTGTGATAGCGAGGCAGTCTGTCAGTCTGTCAGTCTGTCAGTCTGTCAGTCTGTCAGTCTGTCAGTCTGTCAGTCTGTCAGTCTGTCAGTCTGTCAGTCTGTCAGTCTGTCAGTCTGTCAGTCTGTCGTCTGTCAGTCTGTCAGTCTGTCAGTCTGTCAGTCTGTCAGTCTGTCCGTCTGTCCGTCTGTCCGTCTGTCAGTCTGTCCGCCTGTCCGTCTGTCCGTCAGTCCGTCAGTCCGTCAGTCCGTCAGCCAGTCCTGTCAGTCAGCCCAGTCTGTCAGCCCTGACAGTCGTCCGTCTGTCCGTCTGTCCGTCTGTCCTTCTGTCCGTCTGTCCGCCTGTCCGCCTGTCCGTCTGTCCGCCTGTCCGCCCTGTCCGTCTGTCCGTCTGTCCGTCTGTCTGTCTGTCCGTCTGTCCATCTTTGTCCGTCGTCAGTCTGTCAGTCGGCCGTCCGTCTGTCCGTCTGTCCGTCTGTCCGTCTGTCCTTTCGTCTGTCCGTCTGTCCGTTCGTCCGTCTGTCCGTCGGTCCGTTCTGTCCGTTCGTCTGTCCGTCTGTCCGTCTGTCCGTCTGTCCGTCTGTCCGTCTGTCCGTCTGTCCGTCTGTCCGTCTGTCCGTCTGTCCGTCTGTCCGTCTGTCCGTCTGTCCGTCTGTCCGTCTGTCCGTCTGTCCTTCGTCTGTCCGTCTGTCCGTCTGTCCGTCTGTCCGTCTGTCCGTCTGTCCGTCTGTCCGTCTGTCCGTCTATCCTTCTGTCCGTCTGGTGTATGTAAACAACACTTGCTCCTAAACTATTCTTACTATTTTTTCCAAGCTGAATAAACCCATGTCAATCTGCCCTGAGTCAAAGCTCGGCGATTATGAGAAACATTCATTAATTTTTGGGGTAATCTACATGAAGCCCTCAGAACATTTTCAAAATTTTCTTTAAAACCGCTCCAAATTTTTTCTCTATTTTTTTTGTAAGAATAGAGTAAGATACGCTTATAAATGTGGCATAGGTCCGATTTTCACGGATAACACTGAATTTTCGAACATTGCAAAAGTTTTTTCGGCATCTTCCTACAACTATAAAATTGAAGACACATTTTTTCCTGAAAATGAAATTTGTTGCCCATGAATAGTTCTTTCATTAAGGTCATGTAGACCTTTTTGAAAATTTTAGTGGTTTTCATGCAATTGAGCCTGAAATATTCGTAATTTAAAAAAAAAGTACATTAACAAGATCTTCTCAAAAACGACTCCAATTTTTTTCTTTAAATTTTGGGTGGCGGAGTACCAAGCGCATCCGAATATAAACACCATATAGCTTTATTCTTTTATTTTTCAAAAATTACGAAAATGTAATTTTTTGACTCGTCTCTCACGTCCGTAATATTTATATTAAAGGCGATTTCTTCAAATTTTTAGAATTATGAGTACATGTGCTTTAAGTAATGTCAAATAAAGATTCTAGAAAAATAAACAATTTTCTGTAAAAACGAGCTAAAAATTACTTATTTTCAAAAACGCTTAAACGCCATTTTCTCAAATATGGCTGCAAATTTTTTCATCAAATGTTTGCTGTGCATAGTGATAATTGCTCTGTTTAATATGACGAAAAGTTTATATTGGTATATTATTTGTTGTTGTTTTTCAAAATTACACAAATGAAATTTTTTTTAATATCTCTCATGCCGTTAATATGCACCTTTTTCATCGTGTTGTACACATGTAGATGTGCTTCAAATACCTTCAAATTAAGTTTTTCGAAAACCCAATAGGTTCCTTAAAAGTGGTTAAATTTCGCATTTACAGTAACGCTTAATCGCAATTTTCTTGAAAACGGCTTCAAAAATTTCAATGAAAATTTCTATTTAGGACGAGGTTTTACTATTCATTAATATTCTTGAAGTTATTTTCGGTGCAACTATTAAGAAACCGAAAAGTTAAGAAAACGTCAAGAAAGTGCACTTTCGGTGACGACAGTTGGACAGAGAATAGAGCAAGATCTTAAAGCCAGTCACACCAAAGAAATTAGAAAAATATTCTACGAGAAAGTCTGTGCCATTCTGTAGCACCTCTAGTTAATACTTTTATGTATTTTTTCTTATTATAGTATGCACATAATAATTGGCGTTAACTATGGTGGTACAAGATATGGATATATACTACAGCGGAAACAAGCGCGTGGTGTGCTACAATTGCAGCGAACACTCAATGAAAGCAGAAAGCGAACAAAGCGCAGTGAAGACGATTGAAGAAATTCCCTGAAGAATTATAATTGAAGACGCTTAGACTAAGGCGGGAGGAAGAAGAATACAGTGAAGGGAGAAGAAAGAGAAAGTGAGGAAAAAGGAGTCGGAAAATGAAGAAGTAGAAGAACAGAGGAAAAAAATAAGAAAGAGAAGAAGAAGAAATACAAGGAGAAAATGAAGGTACTTGAATATTTATATTTATGTTTAATACGAATAAACTGCATTTATGATTCAAGCTATATCCAACGTATTGTTTACGAAGATTTTGCTAGGCAACCATTTCTACTTAGAATATTGTAAAGAACCATTTTAACCACTCCGAATGCGTAACCAAACAGCATATACTATATAGACGAGTGTAAAAGATAAACATTTTTACTTTGAAAATGCTTTTGTGGTTCAATGTAAATTATTATAGTAAGAGGTTAAGAAATGTAATCACTTCAAAATTAAATTAGAATTTCTGAACTATAAGTATCATTCATCTACTTAATTATTAAATAATATCGCGAACAAGACACTAAATCTGTAATTTATTCATATATTTTCATCCTAAAGAAGTTACTTGCCCCCTTTATTAGATGAAACTTTTAATTATTAAAAACAACAAAAATCTAGAAATATAGCAAAAATTACAAACTTTTAATTTTAAATACAACTAAAATAAATGAAAAACTAACCTTATATATCACAAACATCTTTATTAGGTGTATTGACATCCTACGTCTTATGTAGCGTGAAAATAGTGTAAGTTTATAAATATATCAATAATCGGCTTTGAATCAGGAAACCCCGGATTACCTGCTGCGCGGCGGCGCCCCACATCAGGAGAACCATCCGCGAGATCCAGGTATGGGCACGAATAGGCGGCGATTTTGGTGTGTATGTCCCAGAGCAACGCCAACCACACTTGGCAGCGCTCGCAGACAACGAAATCGAAACTCAGAACAAGCGGGATTATAAATTCTACGGATGTGTACGAATAGAGTATAGCGATATAAATACAGAAATTTGTACTGCTCAGAGTTTAGAGTGCAAGAAAACATTTATTCATCCCAAGAGCGAAGAGCGAAGAGCTGTGTCCAAAGTGCTTTTCCTTTTTTTTTTTTTAATTTGTTGCGTCCACATCTTGACGCAACGCGTCTCCAAGCCCCTTAAGGGGCGTTGAGCGCTTAATACTTAGGAGTAATCCTCCATTAATGTGCTTTTTACTTCTTAATAATTGTCAAGTCTCGTCACGTCGCTGTCAGGCAGTGCCTTTTATCCCTTCGGCCAGGGGCTCGACGCCGTTAGATCCCGGGGTTCCTGGTAGGTCACCCAACCACGAACCCGCGAGTCTCGAATGCGCTTAACCTTCGTGACTTCATGGAGCGTAGTAAACGCATTCGGCTAGTGCCGCCGGCTTGCTTCCCCGCAGCATTCGCCTGTGCTCTATTCAACATCCTCGTAAATTTTGTATCTAAAGTAATAACAATTTACAAAATAGAACATAAATTTAAGGGCATTTCGAACTTAATTTGTATTTATATTTATAATAAATTTATATGTATTGTAGAACTGGCAAAGAGAATTAAATTTGGAGAAACGTGCCCGGAAACAAATCAGTTATCAAACTTATAAATGCGCCAGAAAAATCTTCAAGGAGACTATCCTACCCAAGTTTTGTAAGAACTCTAAAGTTAATTAGGAGCGAGATGAGATACAGCAAATAATCCGACATGACAGAAGGATAAGGAAAATAAGAATTTTAGAATTTACTAGTCATTTAATTCTACCATTTTTATTACAATTTCATTATACTGAACAAAGTAAATTTGAATTTACTCTTGTAAACAATCCACGACTAAATTAAATCTAATCATCTAAATTACATTTCATCTTGCTCGGCAACCTCCAGATCTTCCTCGAAACTTTCGTCTTCTGCAGTAGCTTCCTGATATTGCTGGTATTCGGAGATCAGATCGATCATATTCGATTCTGCTTCCGTGAATTCCATTTCGTCCATGCCCTCGCCCGTGTACCAGTGAAGGAAAGCCTTGCGCCTGAACATTGCAGTGAACTGCTCAGATATGCGCTTGAAAACTTCCTGAATAGCAGTGGTATTGGCGATGAAGGTAGCGGCCATCTTGAGGCCCGCGGAGGAATATCGCAAACGGCCGTCTTCATGTTGTTGGGAATCCATTCGACAAAGTAGCTACTGTTTTTGTTTTGCATATTCATCACCTGCTCGTCCACTTCCTTCATGGACATGCGCCCCCTGAACACTGCGGCGACGGTGAGGTAGCGGCCGTGGCGGGGGTTGCAGGCCGCCATCATGTTCTTTGCGTCGAACATCTGCTGCATGAGCTCGGTCACGGTCATGGCTCTGTACTGCTGGCTGCCACGCGCCGTCAGCGGGGCGAAGCCGGGCACGAAGAAGTGCAGCCTGGGGGAAGGGCACCATGTTCACGGCCAACTTCCGCAGATCGGCGTTCAGCTGGCCTGGGAAGCGCAGGCAGGTGGTGACCCCGGACATGGTGAGCGAGACCAGCTGGTTCAGGTCTCCGTAAGTGGGGTTAGTCAGCTTCAACGTGCGAAAGCAGATGTCGTACAGGGCTTCGTTGTCGATGCAGAACGTCTCGTCCGTGTTCTCGACGAGCTGATGGACCGAAAAGGTGGCGTTGTACGGCTCCACGACCGTGTCCGACACCTTCGGGGATGGCACGACCGAGTAGGTCTTCATGATCCGGTCGAATACTCCCCGCGGACCTGACAGCAGCAGAGTGCCCATGCCGGAGCCCGTGCCGCCGCCAGCGAGTGCGTGAGCTGGAAGCCCTGCATCGGCCGTCCCCGAGCCACGGCCTCCTTGCGGACCACGTCCATCACGGCGTCTACGAGTTCGGCGCCCTCCGTGTAGTGGCCTTTGGCCCAGTTGTTGCCGGCGCCGCTCTGCCCGTTCACGAAGTTGTCGGGGCGGAACAGACGGCCGAAGGGGCCGGCCCTGACTGCGTCCATGGTCCCGGGCTCCAAGTCGACGAGGACGGCGCGTGGCACGTACATGCCCTTGGAGCCAACGTTGTAGTATACGTTGATCCTTTCTAGCTGGGTAGCGGCATCGCCGTGGTAGGCTCCGGGGGGTCGATACCATGCTCGTCGGAGATAGTTTCCCAGAACTGCAAATAATAAGGGGGTGGAAATCAGCATATATGTAGGAGCAGACACTTTGTAATAGCACTAACGCAATACTACTTTACGGCGTGAAGTAACGAATTTCATATGTATGCAACTATTGAAACCTCTAGTTAAAGACGTTAGAACATTTAATAGAAATTAATAGTTTCAGAAATATTTCTTTAAATTAGCAATATAATGGATAAATTTAAATAAAATAATGGAATTCCATTTATTCATTAAAGAATTTTCGTGATTTAGACACTATATAGTATACCTAACGTTTATTTATTCCTGTACTAAACATTATTAGAAATCTTAAGCATTCGAACATTAGAACGTGCCGCGTGTTAAACAAAAGAACAAGCATTTATCGACAGTTACACACACGCACAATAAATGTATGCTTATTCTTACCTTAGATCCAATCTGATTTCCACATTGCCCGGGCTGAATGTGAACAATTTCCCTCATCTTAATTAAGTACAATTACGTCTAGATTTAGTGCGATACAGTTCTGCTTGTAGCAGCTTCGGCCAGTGACTGAATAACCTCTGACTATGGCTATTCTGCTATCAGTGCGGAGGGGAATTCGCTGTCGCTCCCTACCCCTTCGCCCCCCTCTCATGGTGCTCCAGGGAAGGAGCTTCCCCTCCTTGCTTTTCCCCCTTCTTCATCCATACATCGACTCCTGCGTGCGTGCCGACCAATGCTGCTTTTGTGTACACGAAAAAACAGTATTAGTATGTCAGCATTTCCGTAATGTTTTAGACGTCAAAGGCAAAACTTTTGTACTTTGAAACTCGATATTTCGACATGCTAGCCCACAAAACTGGTTACTGACTAAAGGTGCTAGAAGAAGTAATTTACTTTGTACAGTAACATTATTTATCCAATTTTTCTTCACCAGGCCTCCTCAATAAGACTTTTTTTGCAAAACATTCACCGTTTCCCGGCGCACGATTACAATACTTTATCTTCTTACCACGTGAGGGGCGCGAAAATGAAAAGGAGACAACTACTTTTTTGAGCCTCTTTTCCATTAAACACTTTTGTGTTGATAATATGTATTTTATTTTTTACTGATACGTTATAGCTTGCAATTACCTTTGATACGGAGCTCGATACACACTACATAAATTGAATCAGAAGGATGGTGGTTACGAGAAAGATATGGAAAAAGTTGCAATATGCTACATGTTTTCTTATGGAGGGAATTATGGGAGGGAAATATGAAAAGACAAACCGAGTCAAGTTACGTCTAGTTAATTAGTAAGTCAATAAATCGGAATAAATGAAATATGTAAAAAGAAAATTATGTACGCAACAAGGGCTTTAACTACTTCTAATGATCTCGGGTGACAAAAAGCTCCCCGTCATTTTGTCGGCGATCGAACTTTAGTGCCCTTCTAACGCCCTTAGTATATAATTAACTATTAATAGTAAGTAAATGATACGCTGCAAGGTGAATGCAAATTTCATTTAATACAATTACGAAATACAATTAATGAATAAAATTAATTTTACGGTACCATTTTTTCGGTACAATTTCCCCGTGTCTTGTAAAACTTTTCCCAAAAAATATGTAACAATTTCTCAACTTGTCCGATTCAATGAAGGAGAAATCCGAATTGAAAACATTTGGGGAAATAAAATGTGTCATTTTGTGAGTCCACGTGGTCCCATTCAATCTGTTTCCGGGAGCGGTAGCTCAGTAACTGACTCAGAGCGGTAACTGATGTCACTGCAGCGCCTCTGACCGGGAAGTCCTAGGTTCGAGTCCTGATGGCGGCAGGATTTTCGACACTAGCTTTTCAGCTACGTCGAATTCAGTCGCTGCCTGGAGGAGAATTCTAGCGGCCGCCTGCTCTGATCGGTAGTTTTCCGTGGTTCCTCCGATGAACACCAGGCGAATGCCGGAGCAGTACCCTACCAAAACGGGCCACGGACCGCGCGCGATCTTTCCTTCGTTTTCCTTGTCCTATCCTCTCCCCCTTACACACATTTACACTAACATGCACTACACTACCACATATTCCGGGAGACCGGTCGGGAGTTTATAGCTTGTCCCGGCTGGGGCGGTGTCCCGCTGGTGGGGGAGTCCTGGTAAGGGGGAAACCCCACTAGCCGCCGCACGGTGAGGTATTTGACCAATTTAGGCGGCCAAAAGTCAAAATTTCAAATTTCATTCCAGACAAATAAGAAATACCTCATTGTAAAGCTAAAAGGTCCGGGAATAACCAGCTGCACAAATTTTAACGGCAGGTGCAACTTGTCAGAACTTGTCCACTTGTGAAGTGCGCCTGTTCGTTCTTGTCTCCCGCGCGGGCTTCAGTCTCACAGTGAATTGCGTCTACTGCGTTTCGATTTTGTAGTGAAGAGCCATGGAGACTGATGAAGCAGGTAAGTGTGTACACGTTATGTGAGTTTCGTACAGATTTTAATTATTTTAGTTGAGATAGAGATTTTCAAGTTTTAACGAAGCAAATTTTAATTAATGTAGCTAAATTAGTGTACTTTCTGGAGTTTCCGGGTTACAATTTTTGGTGCAATGGAAGGGTTACGTTTTTATTTTACAAATTAGTAAAAATTAACCGCGGATTCGCGCGGTTTTGCACGATAAATGGCCAATTATGTACGAATGAGATTTACGGATTTTTTCATGAGTTTATTTACTTTTTAATTTCTTCCAAATTTCGTTTTAGGACATTCGGGCATCAACGTATTTACTCGAAGAAAGTTATTTAACATGATGCAGCAACAAAAATTACAAGATATGAACGAAAAATTGGAATTTACAGAGAATTATTTGTTACGCAAAGAAAACTGTTCTGACAATCAAATAAAGGAAATATAGCATAAATTTTCATATTTTAAATCTGATATGAAACGAAGGTGGTCTGCAGCACATAAGAAAGAAGATGTGTTTGTTAAAAAGAATGTGATTGGCTCAATGGCACATTTGAAATACCTAAAGTAGTCAACCGCCCTGGCAGACCAAAGAAAATATTTGAAAATTTGAGTGAGAGAAGCAAGAGAAGATGAACGGAAGATTTACGACATACGACAGATTCAGAAATATTAACTTATGCTACCCGGGTGACATTAGGTGTTACAGGAAAAAGAGACGCTTCTAAAACTGTTAAGGAAATCACATATTCTTCTAAACGAGCTGGAAAATACAAGAAAGCATATTCTGTTAGTTTAGAGGGTAGGAAAACACAACTAACGACACTCAGTGCACTAGCTCTGTTTGTTGAAGCTGAGGAAACTACATCCTTGTTATAGTATACTTCAGAAGGCAAAAAATGATTGTTATCCAGATAAAGAATCGTATCATGCGACTGAATATTGTGCTGCAATCGATTTAAGAAGAAATAAAAGAAGTCATCTTCGTCAACATATCAGCTTTATTAAGATAGCCGGCTTTCGACGGCTTCGCCGTCATCGTCAGTCTACAGAATACAGAAAGACACCAAAAAAATTATAAATAAATACACAATAAGATGAAAAAAATTAATTAAATTACAATTGATGAATAACTCTAAAATATTTTTAATTTCAAAAAGGAAGGGGGATGCAAGGGGTTACAGAAAGACACATTGATGATTGCAAAAATTAAGGAACATATAGCAGATAAAATTATAAAAATTAATTGCGGCGGGGGGGGGGCGGAGAGGAATTAATACCTATACAAGCAGTTCAAATTTCAGATTATAAATATTTGTGAAGAAATGTACATTCTCATATTCAAATGAAAAACAGAATTTATATATATATATATATATATATATATATATATATATATATATATATATATACATACATACATACATACATATACATATATAAGAAATGGGGAATAGTAATAATAGTTCATATCAATGTTATTACAAAGATGGGGAAATAATTGAAAAGCAAGTTGAGCCGTTTTTGCTTACTTTGCTGCTGTCGGCCAAAGTCGAGCGACTGTGCCCAGAGAAAACGTGACACGGGGTTTTTATTGCTTTCCGGAGATCGGGCGGGGGGGGGGGGTCGGAGGAGGTCTGTTTAGTGTTCTCATGGAAATGTCTTAGGAGGCGGGGGAGTCAGTTAGGGACGTCGGAGTGTGTAAAATTATTAGCAGGGACAGAATTAAGCAGGGAAATTAGGTTGTTCTTTGAGAAGGGCCTCAGATTTCTGTTTACCTTGAAATATGTGAAAGAATTCTAAAGCATTTCTTTTCCAGAATTTATTTTCTATTTCAAGAACTTTGATGTCTGAGTTTGGGTGGAAAGTATGGCCTGCGTTTATAAGATGTGTAGCAAAGTGCGATTTGTTTGTGTTGTGCTTCCATGCATGTAAATGTTCTTTAATTCTGGTATTAAAGCTTCTACCAGTTTGTCCGATGTATTTAGCCTCGCAATTGTGGCAGTGTAGTTCATAAACTCCTGATTTCGCCATGAGTGGGGTGGTGTTGCGAGGTGAAAGTAGCTGTTTGAGGGATTTGTGTGTGGTAAAGGAAACGTGAAAATTGTATTTGTGAAGAATATGGGGTACCTTCTGCGATATTCTTCCAAAGAACGGAATAGAAATAAATTTTGATGGTTTCTGGTTGAATGGGGTGAGGCTTGTATACGTTTTCAGTTTCTTCTTATTTAATTTGGGGCGTAATATTTTGTCAACGCAAATTAAAATGTGTATTTATTTATTAGTGTGTATTATCTTATTGTGTATTTATTTATAATTTTTTTGTATCTTTCTGTATTCTGTAGACTGACGATGACGGCAAAGCCGTCGAAAGCCGGCTATCTTAATAAAGCTGATATGTTGACGAAGATGACTTCTTTTATTTCTTCTTATAAGAACGTCAACAACATCCAATCAGAATTCCCACAAAGCAATCGATTTACAAAATTTGCTTGATCATACTGTTACTCGATTGTTGATGCATGTAGAAGAGGTTGTACAAACTTTAAGAGAAGAAGAATGTAACTCATTAATGTTAATTTGCAAGTGGGGCTGTGATGGTTCACAACAGACACAATATAAGTAGAAATTCCTGAATGATGCTGATTCTGATGCACATATATTTCAGAGTTCTTTTGTTCCACTTCGACTAATTTGTAGCACAAATAAGAGGTTGATCTGGCAAAATCCAAAATCGTCTTCGCCACGTTATTGCCGTCCTATTAGAATAATATTTGTGAAAGAATCCACGGACATAACAAATGAAGAAATTCACCATGTGCAAAACTCAATATATTTGCTTCAAGACACGAAAGTGACATTGGCAGACAAATTGTTCTCAGTCAAACACACTCTGATGCTCACCATTATCGATGCTAAAGTATGTAATGCTGCTACTCAAACAACTTCCACAATGAGATGTTATATTTGTGGTTCAACAAGTAAAGATTTCAACAATTTATCAGTCAAAATACAAGTTAAACCAGAAACATTGAAATTTGGATTATCGATCTTACATGCTAGAATTCGCCTATTTGAAAGCTTGTTCCATATTTCATATAAACTCCTTGTTAAAAAATGGCAGATGAGATCAGACAATGAAAAAGCACTAGTAAAGCAGAGAAAACTACAAATCCAAGAGAACTTGAAAAATAAAATGGGTTTAATTGTAGATGTACCTAAGCCGGGGTTGGGCAATATTAATGACGGTAATACTAGTAGAAGCTTTTCATGGACCCAGAACTAGCATAAGAAATTACCAGCATTGATTTTACACTAATATATCGCTTCAAAGTGATATTGGAAACCATATCTTGTGGACATAATATTAACATAGGAAAATTTTCAGAATATACAATGGAGACGGTTAAGTTATATATTCAGTTATATCCATGGCATCCGATGACGCCAACAGTTCACAAGCTACTAATACATGGTGCTATTGTGGTGGAGAATTCCCTTTTGGCTAATAGGTCTACTTTCGGAAGAGGCTGCTGAAGCTCGTAATAAACATTTTCGCCTTTACCGTCAAAATTACGCTAGAAAATTTTCCAGGGTATCTTGCAACCTAGACGTGCTTAACAGACTACTATTAAGTTCTGATCCTCTCACTACTGGTATGAGGCCAATACCTCCAAAAATCAAGAGGCCTTTTCTAAAGGCAACCTTAGCTATGTTACTTCCAGCTGAACCTATATATCTGTATTCAGATGCTACTCATGCTGAAGATAATGAATCTTCAGAAGAACTACAATTATCCTCGGATGAAGAACCATACCTGTTATATACATCTTTTCTATCACTATTTTGCAATATTTTGTGTTCTACGTGAAACTCAAATTTTATCAACAAAGCAATTAGTTGAATTATATTACTGTATATCACTGCATATTACCAAAGATCCAATAAAAGAATGTAATTGCAGATTATTTCATTTTGAGATTTCTTTAGATGTGTGAGCTTTTCTTTATTGTTTATTGTATTTTTGATAATTTATTGTATTCTTTAAAGATTTTTTTCGTATTAATAAAAGTATTATATTATATTTTGTATTTAGTCTTCCCTCGGACGACTGACATCGACATCTCTAAGTTTCGCCAGTCGTCTGTGAGTGTAAAGGTCCAGTGTCCCCCGTAGGCAAAGTTATTTTTCCTACTTTTGTATTATTAGGAAGACGGGATTTCGACAGGGGGACTCATCATTTCTTCATATCTTACGTTCCACCTACAAGCATGGAGAAAATTCGAATTTGAACGAAAATCACTTCAAAATATTTTAAATTGATGGCTTAATATTATAAATTAAAGTTTTTTTTATAAAAAATTGAATTATTATTTGTAAAAAAAACAGACCTTTAAATCAGAATTAAAACTGAAATATTAATAGTTAAACAAGTCCAATTCCATGTGAAATATTGTTTACCCATCAAACACTAATGCATTCATTATACGCACGTTTTATTTAACTCTCCTTTCGCTTGTAGTGGTAAGAGTAGAGCTGAGGGTGAGATACTATTTTGTTAGCAATGTAGAAAAATCAAATCAGCAGTTCGTTTACCGTTGCAAATAATTTCTTTATAATTTGGGAACGAAGTTGTCTAGTTTTTTAAATGTTACTAATCTGCGCTTTTTTAAATTTAATTTTTATTTTTTTCGTTTGTTTTTTAAAAATTTTATTCATCTTTAAACTATTTATAATCAAAATGTTAGGTAGAAATTCTGAAACTGAAGAAAACGTGCGCAGATGATATTCTCGCCATACGTCACATACAATTTTTACTGTTTTTTGAATAAATAACTAAATCAATAAAATCAAATAATGTAGTGACACTCCACGCGTGTAGTTCATTACAAAATTTAGCGTCGAATAGGCGTGTCATTACGATATATGTTAATAATGTTTCTATTAAGAATGCCTTTCAATCAGGACCCTCACATTTGCCATGGCATTTTTTAACTCTTTTCCGCGAAACAATAACTAAAAAACAAGACACGAAAAGAAAACGCCTCTAAACACTGTGTGTGCTAGGACAAATATGTGGCTTCATAGGTTTTACTTTGACAGTGACATCAAATTTTCCTTGTTTTTGACAATGGTCATAAAACACCCTCTTCCCCATAAAACACCAATTAAGGAAGTTCAAATATGATATGCGTTGATTTTGAATGTACTTTCCTTTTGGAAAATAAAATTCAAATTTATTTTTGTATTCTGCCGGATATTTTTGATGTAACAGGGCAGGTCAACTGCTTAAGTCATTAGTCCCGTAAGTGTTGTGCATGCTTTTATCGTGTGAGATGGCGGTGATCATTTCACCCTGGATAGCGAGATCCGGCGCCGACCTACGTCGGCTTTGACACGTTTCTTTGGCCTTATTATTTTCATGTGGCCCTATCATTTTCTTGTTTTTCTCATCTTGTATAGTTCATATAATGGAAATGCATTTTCCGAAAGGCTGACAAAAAACATTTGTTAAAATGTTTTAGCTCCTACTGGCCAAGTCCCATAAACCTCACTTCAGTATTTTTTTACAATAGGTCGAAGTTGTTTGAACTAACAGTTTATATTTATTTCAATTACCATCACATATAATAATTTGAAAGGAAAGTGAACTGCTGTGACATGGTGAATGATCACAGAAATTGTAACTAAAAGCAAATTGTAAGCAATTGAATCAAATTTTTAAATTCATTTCCATTCATTCTAGTTGATTTATTTTCTTCTGATATATAATATAAGAATTTTACAGCTCATTCCTACAGTTTATAAAAACAATCCTAACAAAAGTCTATATCGAAATGAAAATGAACAGTTTGGGTTACGTTTTCTTACGTTTTGACATATTTGCTACTTATAATACAAATTATTGATTTTTACCATAGCTCATTAAAAAATTCTTCAATCCCGGAGATAAGTAAATTTTATTTTCCCGTCACCAGAAAATATCGACGCCTGGAGGGAATTGGTCTGGTCATTGGAGCCGACAATTTAGATAACCCGATACACAGTTTATGTCCTAAAAAAGCGCTATTATGAATGTCAAGCACAATATATACCATACTTTCGACAATATTTATCATAATCAATAGAGATCATTGTCAATATCACAAGGTGGGTCTTCGAGAAACGTAGAACACCGGGTAACGTAACGGTACCTCTAGTTTGTGGATCTTCGGAAGTCCGTATAGTCTCGGTGGTAATACCAAGTAAACCAGAGGTACCGTTACGACCTATTGTCAGCGCTATTGGCTTTCCGAATAACGCCGTCTCCAAATATCTCTGCAACATCTTGAAACCGCACACCGGTCAAACCAACACATACATAAGAGATTCAATGCACTTCATTGAGAAACTGAAATCACTTTGCAGCCTGAGGATCTCCTCATCAGCTTTGATGTGGTCTCACTCTTCACGATTGTACCGGTGAATGAAACTACGGCATTACTGCGAGATATATTTCCAGATGATATTACTGCTTTGTTCAAACATGTTCTCACCACCACATACTTCCTGTGGAATGGAGAATTTTATGAACAAAATGACGGGGTCGCCATGGGTAATCGCCTTAGCCCGGTCGTCGCCAACTTATACATGGAGAGTTTTGAAACAACAGCGCTGAACACTGCGCCTCTTAAACCTAAGTGTTGGTTTCGATATGTTGACGACACTTTTGTCGTATGGAGCCACGGAGAAAATACCCTCAACGACTTCCTCGACCATCTCAACAGGGTCCATCCTCGCATTCAGTTCACAATGGAAAAAGGAGCGGGATGACAAGGTGGCCTTCTTAGATGTACTTGTTACCAAGAATGCAGGCGGATCACTGGGACATTGTGTACCGGAAACCAACTCACACAGATAGATACCTCAACAAAATGTCCAATCACCACCCAAATCAGAAGAGAACCATGATTAATCGGTTCTCTTCTTCTCGGGTTAATCGTGCAACAAGGATATGTGAAAATCACAGTTTACCCGAGGAATTGAGTCACCTCAACAGAGCTTTGCAGGCCAACGGATACTCTGTAGCGGATGTTAAAAGAGCACTCCATCCAAAGAGAACTTCACGCAGTGAAACAAATGCCAACCAAACACTGAAAGTAAGCCTATCTTATGTGAAGAACATCACGGACCGTATAGGGAAAGTGCTAGGAAAAACACAATGTCAAAGCCATTTTCAAGCCCACTTCACAGCTTCGAAATTTATTCCGATCTGCCAAGGACAGAAGATATCCATTATCATCAGCAGGGGTCTATAGAATTCCATGTTCCTGTGGCGCTGTATACATTGGCACTACACAACGGAGCATCAACACCAGGCTCTCCGAACACAAAAGGAACTGCCGTTTTGGCTACACTGAAAAGTCAGCAGTAGCCGAACACGCTTTCTCTGGCCGTGAACACAACATAAGATTCGAAGACGTGGATGTTTTAGCCACCACAGCTCACTACCAGGCACGATTAAGCCGTAAAGACATTGAAATTCACAAACATCCCCAGAATTTCAATAGAAAGGAGGAGGCAATGAAAATCAATCCGGTTTGGATCCCCGTAATCCGCCAAAGCAAAACCTAATGAAAAACAAAGACGTGACAATGGTCACGTAGGCACGCGGGAACATGACAACAGTCACGTACACACAGTGAGCGTCTGCGCCACGTCACCCGGCCCAGCCAATCAGTAGCCCCACCACCACCACAGTCCCGCTGGTACAAATATCCCCGCGGACCGGACACTTCTGTCAGCCACCGGGGAACCTTCAAGGGATTCTTCGTCCGAGACCACATCGCCACTGAGGATGTCTGCCGTAGTTGCGCACGAAACGTCTGGAAATATGTTTTCCAATGGACCACGGCCCATCAGCCCGGAAGAAATCTTTGATTACTACTTTTATGTAAAAAAGTCAAAATTTCTCCATTTTCAGACACTCTTGAAAGAGATTTTCGCAAAATGACACAAATTCATTCATTAAACTTTTTTCACAGTTGCTGGTAAACGCACTGTATAAATGTCATTAATGCAATTTTGTTTTATTCTTTGGATTTTTAAAATTACACGCGTGTATTTTTTTAATCTCTCACGCCGTTAGTATGAACGCAGAACAAAACTGATTTTTCTGTATTGTTAACAAAACAGTGATCCTCAGCTCTACTACCGCTGCAAGCAGGAAAGTTCAACGAGCATGCATAGTGAAGCTACATTTACGTCCAGAAGCAAATCAAGAAGCCATCTCAGCATTTGCTCATTGGATCAGGGAAACTGGACAAAAACCCGATCGAGATAGGGGTCACTGACCCGGAAGCTAAAGTACGTTCCTTGTTACAGGCATTTTTAAAATTATACAATGCAAATTTAAACTAATTCATTATACTATATGTTGGTTTGTTAAAGTAGTGTTATTTTCCTTTTGAACCAGTCAATATAGTCTAACTGTATAGAAATAGTTTTGTAGCAGAAAATATTTTACTTTTAACTTAAATTTGTGTACCAATTTTGAATGTTTAATTTCATTTGGCAATGCGTTGTAAAGTATCGTACATGTATTGTATTGGATTTCTTGTAGTGACTATTGATGCTGACACATGATAGACGCAGTTTCTACGTCACATTGGTATCTATAAATATCAGTATTACATGAAAATAAGTTCCCACCAAATTAAGTAAGTCAGTTTTGACATATACTACAAGACTCATAAATAAATGGGCAAGGCAATGGTAAGATTCCAAGCTCAATGAAAAGAAACGCACCGGATCATGAGATGTGATTTCATTATTCGGATAACTCGTTCTGATAAATGTCTGCTTTTCGTAGGCTTCCCAAGGAATATTATGCCATATCTCAGGCGGGAATGAACATTTGCAAATACTGGCAGAACTCCATGAGGCTGACAGAATTAGAAATAATTCTGAATGCATAATATAATGAGCTTAATTTTAGTAATTTTAATTCAGATAGATGTATGTTCCATTTTTGTGGGGATAAGATAAATCAAAAAACACAAAAGGCCTCTCTATCTCATCCCCTCTTCCTTCTCAGCTCTAATTAATTAACTCTAAATCACATTGAGACAGTTTTCCTTCATTAACTATTAATTTATTTATTACAAAACAATTGGTGGCGGTGGTGACGTTTGTTTGTTTCGTTTTGTAAGGAACGTTCGTGTCATCGGCAAACCAGAACTGTTCTTCCATTTTTGGCGCAGATGAGGAACTATACCGTTTGTATTCACAACAGAAAGAGGATGGGACTAGATCGAACCTTGTGGGACCCGATGTTCAATTGGCAAAGGAGGTGGAAAGATAAATAAATAATGTCCTTTCGTGCCGGTACCATGTTTCTACTTTTGAGATCGACTTTTTTAAGGTACGAGGTTATCAATCTAAGGCAATACACGAATTCCATAGAAAGGTAATTTGAGAGCAAAGATGTATAGTTAATAACGTCAAAACCTTTGAAAGATCTAAAATATCCCAATGGGTTCTTCTTTTTTGTCCATTGATGAAGCAACATCTTTAAGGAAAGAAACAAATGGCAGTTTCCGTAGATTTTGATTTCCCGAAACCGTGTTGTGAGTCTGAAAACGCTTCGTATTTTCCTTAATAAAGTTTCCATTCACGTATAGAAAAGCCTCTAGTATTTTTGGAAAACCTTGAAAGAGAAATTGGCGGGTAATTTTGGATTTCATTTTTGTTGCCTTTTGAAAAAGTGTCTTAATTTTGCTGCTTTGAAAATATGCGGAAATACTCCTGTGCACAAGAAGTATTCAAAACGGCGAGTTAATGGGTGTATAATGGCAGGTGCACACGTTTCTAATAAACAATCCAGGAAATTCATCTAAGCAGATGAATATTTATTTCATTAGTTACTGACTATTCACGAGGATTTCGTTAGAAGTTTCGTAAATAAACATCGTTCCGAATTTTTTTGGAAGCATGATGTTGAATTTTGTTTTAGTCCTTCGTATGAGATCAACCGCAATTCTAGAAAGTGTTGGTTGAAGAAAGATTCGCAACGTTTTTCTGGACTTGTTGCTCTTTCGTTTATCCATTAAAACAGCATTCTCTGCAATGTATCGGGATGACGTGGTCGTATATTTTTACGATGTTCCCATCACCATTCTTCATATTCAATCTCCTCATGCCCTCATGCCCACAGACATTATTATCTTAAATTATTTATATTCTCAGCAATGGGCAATGGCTCAGGTAATACGTTATGATGTTTAAAAATAAAGTAGAGCGTACGTTTATTTTTACACGATGTTCTAATTCCTTGTGTTGATCCAAGTATTACTTTTTCGTGAAATATTTATTTTTTTCTTTTTAATAGGAAAGCATGCGTTAAAGAGAAATGAAAGCTTTGAAAATAAATTATATTTTCGTGTCAATAAACTAAGCCATGATTGTTTCAGCTTAACTATTCCGTAAATAATTTTATGTTAACTAATGATGCTCTGCGTGCGTGTTTGCTTGTTGTCGGTGTTCGTATTTATTAAATAATTGCAGAATTGTGCATGATGGTCCTGTAACCTAGATTATTCGTTATTATTTCATGTATCTAGTTAGGTGGTTTATTAATTATAATTTGATCCTAGTACTGTTTGTGATTTAAGAGTATTCCGGGTAGAGTACGTTCCTGTAATATCTAAATAAAGATGAATTAAATTGAGAAACTGCTTTTTTGTGGGATTCGCTCAGAAAATTAATATTAAAATCTCCACTTACAACAATGGATTTCAAAGAGAGATTACTAATTTTGTTCAGAGTTATCTCTAGATTTTCTAAGAAATTGAAATAATCTAAAGCTCGCTTTGTTGTAGGTCTGTAGATGCAAAGTAAGATATTTTGAAACATAATAGATAAATCAACTATTATTTTAAAACTTTTTAGACTGCATATAAGTGGGTGTAACCAATTCATTCATTCTGGGGTTGGTGTTTAGACGGGTTGGCATTGGGGCGTGCGTGGTCCGTTTGGCCTGCTAATTTGGCACATAAAGCGTGAGGCAGTTTATCGTTGACAATTTGCTCCGCCTGTAGAATAGGCATCGCCGTCGGCTTCGGGTCTGCGCTTTCTTCCGTACGTTTTCTATGTGTAGGTTTAAGTGAGAGATACTAATGTCACACCTAAATATTTAACACTTGGCCCGGTTAATTGCGTCTCACATAGAGGCTTTGGCTGCGGGAATCCTTTGTCTCCGTGTGAAAGCGCAGATGTGTTTCACTCACATTTATTTGACCCATACGGCTTCAATGCTCCTGGATGTAAACAAATTCTGGTCAAATGCTTCTGGATGGCTCTGTCTTCCTCACCATATCATCAACCTCCAGCCTCCATTAAGAAATGCCAGCTCTCTTTTCTCTACACAAAGCAAAGCCTCCACTATAGCGTGGCCTGGCTCACACAGCAGTTGAAAAAGTCCCTGAACAGTTCAGCTCTAAAAGCTGAACAGGAAAACAGGCTTAATAGTTGGGACTGCGGATGATTCGACCATTTATTATGGTTCATGCGGTTTTCGGATATGCATTTTCAGATGGATATCACGGTGTATGAGAAAATATGTATATATTCATGTGAAAATATCATTTATCGTGATATTTTTAGTCTACAAATTCAGATATATTCACTCTGTCAGGCAATAGGGCCCGCCATCTTTGAAACAACGAGTCACTCTCCCGTCATGTTAAAAGGTGTGAAACATTTCGTGGAAAAATATTTGCTGGATTGGAAAAAAATTTTATAAGTCGTATAGTAAGTGTCGAGTCATTACAAGATAGCAATTAGTATGTGATTAGGCTCTAGTTTAGAACAGTTTCGTTTAAGCCAAAATTCTATGTCTTCAACTTTCCAGTTTTGAAATGTTAACTTTTTGTTATCTTCGAAAATATCGAGTTCATCGGAAAGATGAGACCAGCACTAATTTTCTTACCGTTCTTTGATACACTTTGAGAAAACTTATGGGACAAATTTGGGCTCTTTTATACAAAATATTTTAACATTTCCTACGTTTCACGAATTACGAGAACTAATATTTTCGAACAATTAGACATGACCTATTTTAAAATCTGTCTTTGGAGAACAGTTACCACAACTCCGTTGAATCTAGAGTTGCCTATAACCTAAGTTATGTGTGGATTTCGCGAGTTTCAATTATGTACACCGCGCGAGCACATAAAATGCAGAAATATACATTGTTGTTTCATTGTGAGCGAGAATTGCACCAAAATCAATGCTGATTACTCGATGTGCATATTGCTAAACCTACTCTTTTCTTACATTTTTCTTCCTTTTTTATCAAGGGATGAGTGAAAAATATACTGTAAATCTCATTTTCTGCAAACGTCAGCCAATTTTCTTGAGAGTGTTGATCGATCCTGAATGAACTCGTGGCTTTGGGTAATTTCGACTGGGAATTTTTGATTTTTATGATGCACTTTACATAAAACCTTAAAAACATTCACAAAATTTTCCCAACTCCTCATATTCAAATCACTATCCTCAAACTCTCAAATCTCGCGAACCAACAACAAGTACTACTATATCATTTAATCCCTTACAGCAACCATTTAATCGTACCCTCTTTACACTTAGCTCATTGTAAATAAGCTTCATCATTGTTTGTAATGTCATCGCATATGCTATATCTTGTGCACAGAAATTGAAGTAAGTAACAAATTAAAGTCCGAAACGTAGCAAAGAAATTTATTGACTAAATAACAGGAAACTTTACCGCGGCTGAATTTCGTTTCGTTACGAACGATCATCATGGGAGTTTAGATTCTATCAGCGTTTTTTAAAAATGTTGTTTCGTTATTTACAGTTCATTGAAGTCACCAAAACGGTTTCGTTTCGCACACAGTGACAGAACTTGCAAGTAGTGCTTTCGCGATCGACCGAGACCATGACCTCACAGCCTTCGAAAAGCGGAAATCGCCGCGCGGCCGTTGCTCGTGCGTGGCGCCGCCACTATCAGCCGATCTGTCGGTAGGGTCCATTGCCTCGGAAGGCAGGCGAGGCAGCAAAAACGTATCTTTACGACGCAGGTTCGGACAGACAGGAAGATTGAACACATCCTGGGAATAATACAAATACAATTTTTGCAAATATAGGACCCTTAAGAGTATGACCTCAATATATACGATAAATAAATAAAAAACATCTGCTGCATTTTGGAAAAAGTATTCCACAATAAAAAGTTGCTCAAATATCAAAATACGCAATAAAACAATGTCATCACCATGAGTTTTCTTTTCATTTTCCTTGATAATATCGTTGGTGCGTTGGGATGATGAGTTGTCGGGACGGCGTTGGTGGCGAATGAGGACCGGCGGATAGCGGTGTGGACGTCGGTCTGAAGAATTGCCGTGCTAGAAATTGACGCCTTGATAGATGTTGTAACGTTCCACGCGCTGCGAATACGGCTGCCGCATTTTCGAAAAACGTTCAAGCTTTAATTTTATTAAAACTTTCAAATATTTCAACTAAAATTTCATATAGAAATTGGATGAGCTTTTATTCTTTTTGTATTCTTATAGTAATGTTCCAGTTCTGCCTACTCCACTCCACATCAAATGCTTCAGCCTCCTCCTCACGCCTATCGATGCCTTCACTAGGCTCGAAACAAAACTAAACTCTCGCCACTTTGGGCTGACAGGTGTCTTGTTCTTGTGCGCATGGTAGGACAATGGCAGAAGGGGTTTCAACAGCCCAAATGTGGGAATTTGTATGCATTTGTTAAATTTTTCTGCGGCGAGGCGACAAGAATTAGTTTCATTTGGAAGTCCCCAAATGGAATGACCCCAAAAGAACAAAGAGATTTGTTTGTAATCACTACGGTTGTCAACACTCAACGTTTATCTTGTTTACTCAACGTTTATGTTTCTTCAACACTGTACAAAATATGCTTGTTTCCAGCCGAGAATTTTCTTAAGAAAATAACGCTATTTCACAAGATTCATGTAGTATTTCGAGGGGAAATCATTATGATTTCTCCACTGAGATGCCTCAGAGGAACTACTCTGGAGGAGATCTCATTGAACCTAAAGTGTTTCTGACAGGAAAATCCTGAGGTTTCCAGCCTCGACAGTGACGTATTTTCGACATTGGCTGCATCAGATTCTGCCGACTCACTTCTGGCTAGGTGGAATTCTATTGTTGTCTAGTAAAGAAGTGGTCGCTAAATGGTAATTTTCCATGGTTTCTCTGATCAATACCAGTAGAATGCCGCAGTAGTATTTTAACAAACGGGCGACGGATCGCGCGTTATTTTCTTTCTCATCTTTTCGCCTTAAATACACTCTTACAAACACTGCAGTATTAGACATCCTGGGAGATCACTCGGAGCCTAAAGATTGTTCTGATCAGGAAGAACTGGGGACGGAGGATCGCCCAAAAAGCCCACATATTTCGGGCGAGAAATATACAGTTCACATACTACCGGGCGAAAAATGACAGTCTTCACGGATTTATTTGTGAAGATTCCGACAGTTTCAACGTCAACCAATCATGTGTTATTCCCGTCTGTCGCTAGCCCAGTTTGTGAGTTGATGTTTTATGCCGAAGGTGGCGGTGGTCCTCCGACGCTGGATCGTGCGATCGGCGCTGTCTATGTGTTGACTTGGGGTATTTCTCCTCCAAAAAGTCAGCGGGCACCACTTCAGCCAGGACAAAATTTAAGATCTCGACTGGTTTCCCGGACCGGTCAATATCATCTCCACTTTTATCTCATCTCTCCTCCGCTCGATCTCCAAGCTCAAAAGATTAAAATCCACCAGCTTTCACCTACTATGTCTCGAAATCCACAGAAATCACAGTAAATTTCCAATCAGAGCAGCCGACCGTAGCCACCACGGCCGTTAAGATTCAGATCTTACAATCTCAGTCATAGCCATGTAGAACAACAACATTACTGAAATTATCCATTGCTTCGGAGGAACAACAGACAGGTCAAGACTCCCGACCCTTCCCTTTCATGGCGTGCGTAGGAGGCGGTTTCTGTGAAGAAACGAAACTGAACTATCTTCAACGATCTGTTCGTTCGTAACGAAACTAAATTTACTTACTTTCATTTCGTTAGCAGTAACGACACTAAACTCAAAAGAAAATAAATCTCGTTACATCGGCACGAAATCCAATGTTGCCATCCTTGATGATGATGATGATAATAATGTGTAATAATAATAGTAATAATAATAGTAATAGTAATAATAGTAATAGTAATAATAGTAATAATAATAATAATAATAATAATAATAGTAATAATAATAATAATAATAATGTATTAATGTCGTTGGGATGGCGAAGATGTCAGTGGTGACGAATTACTAGAACTAGTTCATGATAATGGAATTCATGGCATTCATGCCATTCGTGACAGTTGTCGGATTGAACAGGAGAATTACTAAAAAGACGATGAAATGCCTAATCAGTCCTCTGCCGATAGATAGGCCCCAACCTATTCTTATTTAAATATATTTGAATTTCAAACTTAGTTCAGAAGTCGGTTCACTTCCATAGAACCCTCCGGCGGGCCAATGGCGTCGAAGGCCCAAGGCGCAGCGCGCAAATCTACAGAACAGAACCAGCAATCGATAACATCTTTGTATGGGTTGGGTGGGACGGGTGTGGGCTTGATGATGGTTTTGTTTATCGGTATTTGATTTGGGCGTTGTTGGGTGCCCGGTGCCGTGCAACCAGGTGGAAGGTGAACAGCAATTACTTTAAGTTTCCAAGAGATCTGAAAGGTAAGCGATATGAAATGCTTATGGTTCTATAACAATTTTTCATGTACTATTTAGTGACATAGTAAATAAGCTATGTCACTTTCGATAATACATGAGAATTAATTTAAATAATGTAATTATATGTGAGGATATTGTATACACAATTATTATGAACATCCAATGTATTGAAGTCATGAAAGCACTGGTTACTGTAATAATCATGTGATGATAATAATTAACATTAGGTGATGTTGATATAACTATAATAGCTCAATAATACATTACTAATTTTATTACAGGTGTATGAAATGGTTAAAAGGCAATTGGGGACCCGACTTTGGCATCTAGCCCATGGAAAATTCTCATAAGCAGGATATGTATGTATGGAGCACTTCACTGAAATGTTCACTGCAGCAGGGCAGACTAGCACTTAATGCGGAGCCATAATTTTGCTGATGTGCGTCCTGAGTTTCCGGAGGGTGCACTCAGGTCGTTTATAGAGGCTTACACAACAAAGGTGTACGTTTCTATTATTGTGTGTATTATTATTATTATTATTATTAGCAACTAGAAGGTGTAATAAGAAAAGTTTTTCGTTTTAATTTAATAATTAAACATCCTTATTTCATTTTGCCAGGATCTGCTCGGCATGTAGTGACAACATTTCTCCTGAGTTCTCCAGTTGCTAAATGAAGAAAAATCCTGTAACACGTCGAATATGATCAAAATCTCGGTTTGTAGGATCTTGATGGCGAAAAACCAACTGGGAAGCAAAACGTCTGTAGTATGTGAACGACATAACGCCTAAACCATGCGTAGAATTTTTTCAAATTGAAGGAAACCCTGTCAATATGTATCAGTAGAGAGGTTAGAAATTTTTAAAACCTTCCTTAGTTTTGGGGAACTTTATATGAAGCCATGAAATGATTCAGAATTTTCTCAAAAAATGGCACCAAATTTTTATTTAATTTCTTGTAGAACAAAGTAAAATACTTATAAAAAAGGTGGCAGGGTCCAATTTCCAATATTAACTCTAGTTTTCAGAAATTTTAAAAGTGTGCGTTTTATCATCAACTACTTACAATTACAATATTGAAGTTAGAGACTTTTCCTTCAATTAAATTTGATGTGCATAAATAGTTCTTCATTTAAGGTGTAGAGATTGTTTTGTAAATATTGAGTAGTTTGTGCAATTGTGGGTGAACTATTTGGAATTTTAAAAAATGACAAAAGAAGATTTTCTCGAGAAAACGGCTCCACTTTTTCTGAACAGTATTATATTTATAGTACATGCACTTTAAATAATGTCAAGTAAATTTTCTTGAAAACTCAACACTTTTTATTCAAATGAGCTCAAAATTACTCATTTCAGAATAAGCTCAAACACCATTTCTCAAAGGTGGCTTCAATTTCTTTCTTTAAACTATTTCAACGAATAGTAGTAATGGTATTTCATTTAATATAATATAATGTAATGTTCATTTGGCGTATTCTTTTGTTTTCCCAAAAAATTGCACAAATGTTTTTATTTAACAATATCTCATGCCAGTAATATACATTTCAATGGATATATTATTGAATTTATGATGGAAGTTCTTAAATTACTTCAAATGAAGTTTTTCGAAAATAAATAGATTCCAGAAAAAAGAGCTTCAATTTTGCATTTACAGTAACGCTTAACGCCTTTTTTTTTAATGGCTTCAAATTTTCAATGAACTTGCTATTTAAGACAAGGTTTTGTAACTTTAATACTCTTAAAATAATATTTCGGTTCTACTATTTGGTAATCGAAGGAGTTGAAAATGGCAAAAATGTATTATTTTGGGCGGCGATAGATGCCAGCTGGCAAGAGGATGAGGGAAGACCGTAGAGGCTGGTCCTCCAAAGGAAATTAGAAACTTAACTTTGTAAAGCTATTCTGTAGCATAGTTACTACATGTAATTTAGTAAATCAAACTATGGACCACTTTCTTGGAGACATGCTTTTAGAATTGAGTTTTTTGGATTCAATTTAATAAATAACAAATTGTATTTTTGAGTGATAATCATTTAGTGTTTCTATTTGCAGTAAATTTTTATCTCAGGTGTTTTTGGCCCACTATCTGTCTTGTGAACTGTATAAGTCTTTGTATAACAGTTTGTATTTCTGGAAGCATTAGCTATTTTCTAAACATATTTCTGATGGTTCTTGAGATGTCTATTAGGTATAATCTCACCAGGTATGATAAGTGCTTTTATTTAGTTATATTGTTTTGCAGAAATTGTATGCGTTAGTCACATAACATGATTGGAAAAGACATGAAAATATTTTTGAAAGTAATTGAAAAACTGTTCAATATCTGTATCAAATGTTGAGTAATTCTGGATATAAAATCGACCTTTGGATTTTCATCCACGATCCATTGAGCAACTAGCCATGCTTTTGGACAAATATGTAGCCTGTGATATCGGAATATTAGTGAAACATACCAAGTCAAAAACTCTGCTTTGAGATTAATGAAGTTGAAGTGATAGAATCATGTAATTTTTTTACTTGTTCATCACTTGTACTAGGTAGGAAGTAAAGTATGTTTCTTGTAATGCAGTTTAATGTGTAATATTGCTTTTGAAGAAAGCAAGCAAAAAAAGACAGATTTTGTGACTGTTTATTGCAGATGCAAGTTTCCTGTTTATTATAAAACTTATCAATAATATTCATTTTGTATTGTACCTTAGTAGCAATTTTGATAATAGCCTGAAATTTGACAGGTGTTATTAGCTGGAATGTCATTTTAATAATGATGCAATATTAAAGAAGTAATAGTCACTAGTTATATTTGGACAATTGTCTAAATTCGTAGTTTCAATATTTTAGTCAATGGCAGAAAGTAAAATAATCTTCATGTCTGATTACTTGCTCACATTTTATTTTGTAAAAAATTGTATTGTAATTTTATGTGTGTATGACAATTTACATAATTTAGAAATAAATATTGTGTTTATAAAATAACTTTTTATTTTGCACTACCTGGACAATAATTCCATTCAGTGATTTAGGATTCCAAATCCTAATATTTTAGTCTTCTTAATTGCCTAGCGTAGTACACATAAAATAATGTATTCATTTGACGCCATTTTGAAAACAACTGTTTAAATGTCGGTCGTCAATACGCGCCACCTCCATTGGTAGGAACGCCCGTGACGCTATTAGCTCAAGCAGGGGCCCAGATAGCGCTTCCCCCTCCATGAAAATTAGAAATTTGAATAAGAGCGTTAGGATGCAGTGAAGTGCCGTCTCTATTAGTATACTCTCTGCAATGCCTAATACAGCTAAACGCTTTGTTGGCAATTGTGGCAGTACGTGAAATACGCCACCAGCGAGCACTCGTACACGTGCGCATCCGCTATTTTTCACACGCCGCTTTCTAAACTCTGCAAGCAATGAAGCTGCTTATGAAAATTGAAATGAAAAGGAAGATCGAGAAAACATCTGTTCCGACAGCAGTGAGTACACGCAGGAGATCTCTACTGAGAATCCGAGAAGAGACCAAGGGATGGGATGAGAGAGAGTCACCAAAGAGGCGGTGTGGGACGTTAATGTCTGTGATGGCTACAGAAACAAGTACTGTGAAAATTGTGTGCAGTGGTTATTGCCAAGAACATATGTATTGAGATGTTCATCAACCATTGACCTTGAAACACATTCATATTATTGCGCGAAATGTGGTACATAATTTAATATTTTTATATATTTAATATTTATATTATTATAAACCGTTAGAGTAAAATTGCTTTATTTAAAACGCAATACAAAATATGGAGAGTGCTGAAACTGGGCACAAGACTTAAAATCTACTGCCGATCTGGTGGCCGGAATGACCAAGACAGTAGAGTTCTATTGATCTCGGACCAAAGGGTCGCGGAGTTCGGAAGTCGTGCATGGTAGTACTAGTGTTCGTCGCTTTCAGCCCTTACCAATCATCATATCGTATTATCTTCAGTTACCAAAGCGATGCTCAATAGTGGTCGCCTAGATGTTGATGCAGGCATTAAATAACGAAAACAAGATAACAAACCTCTAATCACATTTTAGTGTATTTATTTTAATGGCATAATATATGCAAATTTTGTGTACTTATCGGAAACATCTATATTTCATGTAGAGACGATTTGTTCCCAAACGATTGCTAATAAATTTTAGAAAATGGATTACAGATGGATTACCACGCTAGGAGTCAAGAGCACACATACAATTTTAAAATAATATTGTAGTTTTCACGAAATTCTGGTTGAAATTAATGCAAAATTATGAAAAGAAATTTATATAAAGCTGCTCCAATTTTTCTCATCATTTTTCAGAGTGTAAAAGGGATTAATTGAAAAATACATAGATATCATTATCGTTGGCCTCTATGAATTTTCGAAAATTGTAGGATAGTAATATTGGATTGAATAATATTTTCCAAGCATCAGTCAGCCCTAGCGCCAAGACTCTTTTAATTGCAAGGAGGCGCACGGCGAGTTAATGGAGGATCTAAGTTCGAGACACGGTGCGAAAAAATTGCTGTTCAAAAACACTTCTACAGGTTCATGTGTAGTATTCGTAGTTTAATATTGTAGAGGCGTTGCGGAAGAACGTTGGAAGTGTTACAAGGAAGTATGTGCTTTTAACCACCAGTTGTTTAATATTTTTGAGGATAAAGGAGGGTATCCACGATTCCATTCGCGACGTCCCTTGAAGGCCAAGTTATTCTTCGAAACTATTAACAATTTGTGAAATAAAGAAAGGAAAATTTGCGACGCTTTATGTGACAGTTTACTCATTGATTTCTTTGTCCGTTCAAAAAGCGTTGTCGTAGAGTTATTTTCTTTTTGAGCGTCAAGAAACATCTGTTTTTAATAAACTATTTTAAAATAAATTACGTGGTTAGGCGGAAGAGCGGGCCTGATGGCCCGAGTCTCGCCACATAAATAAAGTCATTATTATTTATTATTATTAAAATGGAAATGAGTTACGGATTTTCGCTCCTATGCCTCATCATACCCCTCTTGAATAGGTCGACTTACCGCCGCGAGAATATGATTGATTATTTGAATAACAAAACTCCCAACAAATGCGACACTGATCTGAAGAAATTTTCTTCATTGTATATAGGATGATTCAGTCCTCGTTGCTTATACTGAATGTCTCAACAACTCTGGACCTCCTCCATAATTTCTAAATGGTTCAGGATATAGAAATGCGGTTTTTGCTGAACAATGGGGAATCGTGTGGCAAGTAACACATCTTAAAGAAATTGTCTATAATATTTTTAGTTTTTGAGAAATTTAATTATCTTCGATATTTTAAATGGAACTAAATATTTTTCTCGCCAGCAATGGATAGACTATGAAAAGAGGATTAAAGTGATGTATGATATGCTAATATTTTGATAGTACTTGAGTATAAAATTAGACTTTCTGACATCTGATTTTGAATTAAACGGGGAAATCGTGTAGCAGCCCTTGCAACTGTCGCCTTCGGGGAAGGTGGCCTTCGGGCGACAAGACTGTTGCGCGGAGAGGTAGACTGAAGGAGTGGCAGTGGGGATAAGCCTGCTAACAGCAATCCTTGGTGTTGACTCAGACGTCTCACTAACAAATACCAATTTTAACGATCAGATAGGAGAGTTTTTCCATTTTATTAATCTGGATTTAACGTGTCTTCTGAAATTTCAAAACATCGATCGTTGCAAATAGCAATATAAAAATTGGTAGCGTAAGGAACATGATAATAATAAATATCATTTTCAAACTGAACAAGAAGCAAACTACCGTTTGTTCATCGGTAAATGTCATTTTTAATTAAAATGATCACTCATCCAAGTAAATAAAACAGATGTTGTCTGGTATCAATTTTATATTTCTGCTGAAGATCTGCAGTACTTCGTTTTCCGCCCAGCAGCTACAAGCTCTGACGATGATCGCTACGCGATCGAAAAGATCTTAAGCAGAAATATAAAATTGATACCAGACATCTGTTTTATTTACTTTGAATTAATAAAATTATCACCATCACCAACAGTCACAATTAATGATCACTCATCCATGAAACCATACAGCTGGCTCTTAACTGAAAAAATTGTACTTCATTTAGCGCCGTGGATTTTGTTTGCGTCCGCACGTGGCGCAAATGAGTTGCAAGTGAGAAACTCTTTGATCAGTATTAACTGTCGCGACTGCAAATATGCATTTTTCTTAAAGTTTGGTAAATTTACACTGATAGAACTGTCAAGAGTATATCAAATTTTGTATTGCTTTGTTCTTTCGGTACGTGTTGAAATAGGACGTTTATCAACAGTAAATTATAAAAGAAGTATCTACTATTTGATGAATTAATGAAGATATTACTATGAAAAATCTTTAAGCATTCATTCGCTTCACATGATTTTAAAATGATGGCTTGTTTCTGCACTGACCTCGATTCTTGTAAGTTTTAAAATGACTTATTATTATTATTATTATTATTATTATTGTTGTTTTTATTTTCTCATCTTATTGGCACATTTGGATAGATTGCACAGATATGCGCATCAAAGCACCTTCATCTATTATTATTATTATTATTATTATTATTATTATTATTATTATTACTATTATTATTACTATTACTATTATTACTATTGTCCTTTCACTACAATATTTTTTATTTTGTACTTTTCGATTATCGTTGATTTGGAATTTCAGAAGCAGAAAAGTTCAATTCAGATGAACAATAGGAGAAAATCTCTCATTGTGATCATTAAAATTGATGACATTCTTATGTTTTTCGTGTCTAGACTATGGTGCTGCAGTGCATGATCCTGCAGGACCACCCCTCACACTCCCTTCTGTCACGAAGACCACCTTCCCTCAACGGCGACTGTTGCAAAGGCAGCCAGTTTACTTGAAAATCTCGAGCCAGAAAATCTAATTTTATATTTAATTCATGTAAAATTATTAACCTATTATACATCATTTTATTCCTCTGTTCATGATCTATGCTTTGCTTGTAAGAACAATATATAGCTTCATTTAAAAATAAAAGATTAAATTTCTCGAAAACTAAAATCATTATAGACACTTTTTACGGCATATTTACTTGTCTTACGATTTCGTAATTTTCAGCAAAACTGCATTTCAATTTTGAACCGTTTAGAGTTATTGGCATGTAGTTCGTAGTTGGTAGTTCACCCAGTATAGAACCATGTAGAGTGTGGTAAGTTATCAATGTGTCCGAAAGAAAATGATGTACCCCTTATTCCGAAAATTTGAAAAAATGGTTTTTGTCTTCGGTCATTTTGCGTACATTAGCCAAAAATAATAATTTAGTGTTCCCTGTTTCTATTATTATTATGTTGTTATTATTTGTTATTATGATTATTATTATTTCAATTTCTGTAGATATACTGATGCCGGGGTTCTCAAAATCACCCAAGGCAACAATGGTTCGCACGTAAATGGAACAAGAATATATTTGATTTTACATGATCAAGTCAGACTTAGATTACGGACTATGTTGCTGTTCTCAATAGTAAACTTAAATTGTCCGCTATGCTTATTATTATTATTATTATTATTATTATTATTATTAATATCATCTACATATCTACTGACTACCAGAAAGAAGAAGTGAAGTGAAATCTATTCTTTAACTTATATTTAAGTACTTTATCATTATGTAAGTAACAGCCAAAATTTCACATTTTCATCTCATGAAAAAGGGGCTCTACAAGTGTTCAAAATGGTCTCCTTTTACGTGAAAGCAAGATATACATCAGTGCTGCACGGCCTCCGTTACTTGCGCTACTCTGCCGGGTAAAATCTTTATTTCACCAGACGAGGACTGCGATGTTGTTGACTTCAGGTACTATTTATACCCTGCTTGCTTCCGGAGCCTCACGGATAGTATTAATAACTGAATTTTCCAGAGAAGTGTCACGCACCCCTGTATGTCCGTGTGCCCCGAGAACCTTTGAACAAATCTAAGATAAATCTGTAAAGTATATTTCAGTGTATTTGCAATAACTTTTCTAGGCATGATTTGTTTACTTCTCTGAAAACGATGAATGTTGACATGTCCGGTTGTCTTTTGCCAGCAAAGACGCTGGAATTTTGAGTAGCCATTCACGCATTTCCATTGCAGGAAACCATGGACAAAAATTGTGTCTGCGCATTCAAACATAAATCCAATGTCGCCATTTCAGTCCGAGAAGCGCTGAAAAGACAAAAGCAACACGACAACCAGAGAAGTGAAGAGGCCTCACGCAAGGTGAAGCCCTCACTCACCTGCCGTAGCCTGTGTTAGACGAGCACAAGAGTATAATGCTACGTTTAACGTTAATTTGCTAAGCTAAACGACGAAGGATACTAATTTTGTCCAATTGTCTATACATTACTTTTACAGAACATTGCTTTACATTTGCTTTACAGAACATTGGATTTATCTCATAATGATCTTAAACACTCCAAATTCTGTTTTACCTTGCAGGATCTTATTGTAGAGCAAGGGAATCAAATAAAACCCTGCTTACGGAGGTTCGTGTGTTATGTAAGAAATAATATTGATTCTACCTTCTTGTCAGAATTCAAATTAATATGCAGTTGAAAAGTTTTTGAAATAACAGTTGTACATCTTACTACGCTCAAAATTATCTTGCGCGTCTACAGACCTCCAACAAAGCAAGCTCTTTGGTGTTTCAATTTCTGTGAAAATACAGAGATAACTCTGAACAAAATTAGTAATCTCTCTTTTGAAATCCATTGTTGTATGTGGAGATTTCAATATTGATTTCTGAGCGAATCCCACGAAAAAGAGCAGTTTCTGAATTTAAGGTGAATTCTTTTAATTTAGAATATTACAGTAAGGACGTACCTACACAGACCTCTTAAATCACAAACAGCAATAGATCAAATTATAATTAACAAAACCACAACTATATAGCAAATATGCTGAATAATCTAGGTTACAGTGACACGATGCACAAATCCTTACAATTACTAATAACATGAATACTGACACAATAAATAAAACACGCATGTGCCGAGCATTTACTAAAGTTAACATAAAATTATTTACGGACTACTTGCTGAAGAATATTGGGGAGGCAGTTTATAACGCTATTGACACAAAATAAAAAATATAAATTTGTTTTCTCAGCTTTGTTTCTCTAACGCATGCTTTCCTATTAAAGAGAAAATTAAACATTTCTGAAAAAGTAATACTTGGATGCAAAGAATTAGAACATCGTGCAAAATAAAGCAGTACTCTCTACTTTATTTCTAAACGTCATGACGTATCTCTCAGTTCTTATCTTTAGTACAAAACATTGTTACGAAAGTCATGACAGGCTAAAATAATGAAAAACGATCAGGATAAATTTGAACTCAAATAATAAAACAAAAGCAATGTGGAATATAATAAAAATGCTACCGTCAACTAGAAAACCCACGTAGAGAATGTTGTTTTAAAATATAACGATATAAATGTGACGATCCAACCCAACAGTGGCTAATCTCTTTAACCAATACTTTTCGAGAATTGCTGCCGAATCTCACTAAAGTCTTCAGGCTGACTCGAAACAGACAGTTCACCCAAAATTTTAGACACAATGTTCGTTTCAGAAACTTCTTCCTATGAAATTCTCAAAATAATCAGTAAACTAAAAAATAAATATTATTAGTTTAGATGAATTCCCGGATTCTTTGTTAAAGACTTGTACGTATGCCATTATACACCGTTAACTCACATATTTAGTATCTTTCTGCACTGGAACGTTTCCAGATATTTTCAAAACAACTAAAATTAGCCGCTTTCAAAAACTAACAAAAATGAAATTCAAAATTATCGGCCCATTTCTCTTCTATCAGTTTTCAAAAATATTAGAGAGACTTTGCGTACGAATGAAACCTTTCTCACTAAACACGACATCTCAGATTGCATGGTTAGAAAATCAAAATCAGCAGAAACAGCTATATTTTCTTTTGTAAGATGTCGCCTCCATCATTGGATCAAACGAAGTTTTTATTGGATTATTTTAGATCTCTCAAAAGCTTTTGACGTCATTGATGTGACGTTTTACTTTGAAATTACCTTCATATGGAATTCGTGGTATTGCTCTAGATTGGTTATGTTCGTACCTTAAACAACGATCTCAGAGAGTTGAAATACCTTACTGGAATGATGGAACATTACGTACGCACCTTTCCGACTCTTTGCCCGTTGCGTGTGGAGTTCCTCAAGGATCGATTTTAGGCCCTACTCTGTTCCTACTTTACGTAAACGATATGCCCTCGACGATTCGAAACGGAAGAACGGTTCTCTTTGCGGATGATACGAACATCCTTTGCAATAAAGAAACCGTAAATAGTACAATATCAGATGTTTCAAATTGGTTCCGAAATAACAAATTAATAGTAAACGAAAAGAAAACGGTTTTAATGCAGGTTTCCATTTCAAATAAACAATTCTGTGCTCCATTGAAAATGAACAGTGTACCATTGACTGATGTTAAGGCAACAAAATTTTTTGATCTCTCAATTCAGTCAAACCTTAAATGGAACGTCCATTTAAATGAATTGAACACAAAATTAAGTTCATTATGCTGCGCGTTCAGAATTCTTGTAAATTCAGTCAGCTCCATACTGCTCAGTTATTGTATACTTCGCGAATATTCATTCCCGCCTGAGATATGGCATAATATTCTGGGGAAATACATCTTATAGCTCCCAGACTTTTAGATTACAAAAACGAATTGTACGAATAATAACCAAATCCCACCCACGTGATTCATGTAAGCTTCTCTTCATTAATCTAGGAATTCTACCATTACCGTGTCTTTTTATTTACGAATCAGTGGTTTTTGTAAAAAATGACTTGCTCCAAGAGGCAGGAAAAATTTTTACAAAACATCTGATTGTAAATAAAGACACAGTAATAGTAAATTACGATTAATAGAAAAGCCCCATGAATCACGTAAAGTGAAGTTGGTTAATATTCGTACAATTCGTTTTTGTAATCTAAAGTCTAGGAGAAAGCTATAGACATCTTCTGATATGTATATGTATCTCAAGATTACAGAATGAACATTCATGATATGCACAACGAGCAGTATGGGGCTGACTGATTTGAAAGAATTCTGAACGCGTAGCATAATGAACTTAATTTTGTGTTCAATTCATTTAAATGGACGTTCCATTTAAGGTTTGACTGAATTGAGAGACCTAAAAATTTTGTTGCCTTAACATCAGTCAATAGTACACTGTTCATTTTCAATGGAGCACAGAATTGTTTGTTTGAAATGGAAAACTGCATTAAAACCGTTTTCTTTTCGTTTACTATTAATTTGTTATTTCGGAACCAATTTGAAACATCTGATATTGTACTATTTACGGTTTCTTTATTGCAAAAGGGATGTTTCGTATCACCAAAGGGAGCCGTAAATAGTACAATATCAGATATTTCAAATTAATTCAATATTTAAATTAATAATAAACGAAAAGAAAACTGATTTTATCTGATTTTCCATTTCAAACAATTGTATACTTCGTTGAAAATGAACGAATTGCCATTGCCTGATGTTAAAGGCAACAAAACTTTTAGATATCTCAATTCAGTCAAACCTTAAATGGAACGTCCATTTAAATGAATTGAACACAAAATTAAGTTCATTATGCTACGCGTTCAGAAACACACTATTTATTCGGTCAGCCTCCCGCGCTCGTTGTGTATACTTCGCGAGATGTTCATTCCGCCTGCAGTGGCATGGCTATTCTGGGGAAAGCGCCGTCTTATAGCTCACGAACTTACGAATACAAAAACGAATGTACGAATAATAACGAAATCCCATACGTGATTCATGTAGCTTCTCTTCATTAATCTAGGAATTCTACCGTACCGTGTCTTTTTGTTGCAGTCAGTGTTTATCAAAACACTCCGCCGCTTGAACAAAAGTCATTTTTACAAAGGCGTCTGATTAAAAATAAAAGACACGGTATCAATTCTAGTTGGCTGAGAGAAAACTGCATGGCTCACGTGGTGGGTTGATTAATTCGTACAATTCATTTTTATGTTCACAAAGTCTTGGAGATTATGAACCTGTTTCCCCAGCATGCCATGTCTCAGGCGAGGAATGAGCATTCACGAAAATATAACAGCGTATGAAGGCTTAACTGCCCACTCCATCCTGCTGTAAACAGCATGTTTCATTGCTGCAGGCATTGCCGCAAATTAGGCTAAAATTAGTTCATTATACTACGCGTTCAAATTCTTCAGTGGATTGAATAAGTAGCAATAGTTGTTATTGGCGGATGTTTCGCGCAGGATGTGGCGCCAATGTTCTGGGGAAATGCGTCTTATAGCTCCCAGACTTTAGATTGCAAAACGGGTGTACGAATAATAGCAAATCCCACCCACGTGATTCATATAGCTTCTCTTCATTTAATCTAGGAATTCTACCGTACCGTGTCTTTTACACACGAATCAGATGTTTTGTAAAAAATGACTTGCTCAAGGGCAGGAAAATTTTTAAAACATCTGATTCGTAAATAAGACACGGTAATGGTAAATTCTAGATTAATGAAAGAGAAGCTTATGAATCACGTGGGTGGGATTTAGTTATTATTCGTACAGATTGTTTTTGTAATCTAAAAGTCTGGAGCTATAAGACGTATTTCCCAGAATATTATACCATATCTCAGGCAGGAATGAACATTCGCGAAATATACCTGAAGCAGTATGGAGGCTGACTGAATTTTAAGAAAATTCTGAACGCGTAGCATAATGAACTTAATTTTGTGTTCAATTCATTTAAATGGACGTTCCATTTAAGGTTGACTGAATTGAGACCTAAAAATTTGTTGCCTTAACATCAGTCAATGAGTACACTGTTCATTTTCAATGGAGCTGCAGGTATTTGTTTGAAATGGAAAACGCATTAAAACCGTTTTCTTTTCGTTTATATTAATTTGTTATTTCGGAACCAATTTGGAAACATCTGATATTGTACTATTTGCAGTTTCTCTTTGCGGATGATACGGGCATCGTACGCGGCCAAAGGGAGCCGTAAATGGTGCAGTATCGAATGTTTCAAATTGGATTTCGAAAATATTTAAATTAATAATGAAACGAAAAGAAAACGATTTTTAATGCGGTTTTTCCATTTCAACAAACAATTCTGTCTTTCCGATGAAAATGAACGGTGTTTACCGACCGACTGATGTTGAACGGCAAATTACAGGTCTCTCAATTCGAAGTCAGGCCTTTCAAATGGAACGATCATTTAAATAAATTGAGCTCTAAAAGTAAGATTCGATATCCCGATGCCTGCCATGTCAGCCCTCCTTTTGTTGCAGCTGCAGATGTTCATTCCACCTGGTGCAATGCAGGAAATGCCTGCTCAGACAGATGCAAACAGCTGTACGAATAACAAATCCCTGCGTGATTCATGTAAAGCTATAACTACGTTAATCTGGGGATACCATTGCCGTGTCTTTTTGTTGCAGTCGAGATGTTTTGTAAAATTTTCGCCGCGAACAGAATGCGGCCACACAGGAAACGTCGTTCGTAGACACGATAATAATGGGATTCTAGATTGTGAAGAAGAAACTTTACATGTCGCATAGTGGATGGTATTATTCGTACCCCGATTCGTTTTTGCTGTTAAGAATGAACTATAAGACATGTTCCCAGAATGTATGCCATCTGGCAGAGGCGTGTCGCAATACCTAACAGCTGGCTATTGACTGAAGCACAAAAGAATTGAACAACATAATGAACAGGCCTATGTTCAGTGTTTAAATGAGCGTTCCATTTAAGGTTTGACTGAAGTGAACTAAAAATTTGTTGCCTTAACATCAGTCAGTAGTACTGTTCATTTTCAATGGAGCGCAGAACTATTTTGTTTGAAATGGAAAACTGCATTAAAACGATTTTCTTTCGTTTACTATTAATTTGTTATTTCGGAACCAGTGAAACATCTGATATTTGCGGTTTTCTTTATTGCAAAAGGATGTTCGCTGTCATCTGAAACCGTTCTTCCGTTTCGAATCGTCGAGAGCATATCGTTTATCATAAGGCAATAGATCGATCATGAGAACTCCATGCAACAGGCAAAAGAAGTCAGAAGAATTACATTATGCGTTGGACGAGTTGGACAGATTGGATTGTAGACCTTGCGGGATGGTTTGAGTTATGAGACATGACCGGTCTGGAACATTACTTGCGATTTCGTAGGTGATTTGGAGAGTAAAATGTGATCGTCAAGAAGCACGGGAGATCTAAAATAATCCAATAGGTGCCTCGTTTTGATCCAATGATGAGCGACATCTTTGAAAAGAAAATATAGCTGTTTCCGTTGATTTTGATTTTCCTAAATCCATGTTGCTTAATCTGAAAGCGCGTCATGTTTAGTGAAGGTTTCATTCGTACGCAAAAAAGTCTCTCTAATATTTTGAAAAAACTGATAGAAGAGAAATGGGCCGATAATTTTTGAATTTCTTTTGTTGCCTTTTTGAAAAGCTCTCCTCCACTCTTCCCTCTCTAACTCATTCATCTCTCCCATATACCTCCTAAATCATCTCTCTTACCTAAATCTTCTTTCAAAAATCAAAGTCCTCAACAGACAAATCTTGGCTGGTTTGTGGGTTGTTTGATTTTAGCGGGGTTTAGAGCAGACATTGTGCAAGATTTTGGGTGGTTGTCTGTTTTGAGTTTGTGCTGAGACCATGGTAGGATCAGCGGCAATTCTCGAAAGTATTGGTTAAGTTAGCCACTGTTGCCGGATCGTTCACATTTATATCGTTATATTTTAAAAACAACATTCTCTACGGGTTTTCTAGTTGATTTGGTAGTATTTTTATTATATTCCACATTGCTTTTGTTTTATTATTTTGAGTTCAAATTATCATAGTCGTTTTTCATTATTTTAGCCTGTCGTATGACTTTTCCTTAACAATGTTTGTATTTTAAAGTAGATAAGAAATCTTGAGATACGTCATGACGTTTAGAAATAAAGTAGAAGTACGTTTATTTTGCGATGTTCTAATTCCTTTTGTGATCCAAGTATTACTTTTCGTGAAATGTTTAATTTTCTCTTTTAATAAACTATGCGTTAAGAAAGAAATAAAGCTTGAAAAATAAATTATATTTTTATTTGTGTCAATAGCGTTATAAACTGCCTCCATGATTCTTTGTAAAGTAGTCCGTAAATAACTTTATATTAACTGTAGTAAATGCTCGGCACATGCGTGTTTTATTTATTGTGTCAGTATTCATATTATTAGTAATTGTAAGAATTTGTGTATCGTGGTCACTGTAACCTAGATTATTCATTATTTTTTCATATATAGTTGTGATTTTGTTAATTATAATTTGATCTATTGTTTTTTTGTGATTTAAGTGTATTCCGTGTAGGTACGTTCACTGTAATATCTAAATTAAAATAATTAATTAAATTCAGAAACTATCTTTTCGTAAGGATTCGCTCAGAAAATCAATATTAAATCTCCATACAACAATGGATTTAAAGAAATTTTAATTTTGTTCAGTTATCTCTAGATTTTCTACGAGAAATTGAAATAATCTACAACTTGCTTTGTTGGAAGTCTGTAGACGCAAAGTAAGATAATTTGAGCGTAGTAAGATGTACAACTGTTATTTCAAAACTTTTCAACTGCATATTAATTGAGATTCTGACAAGGAAGGTAGAATCAATATTATTTCTTACATAAATACACGAACCTCAATAATAGGGCCTTTATTTGATTCCCTTGCTCTACAATAAGATCCTGCAAGGTAAAAACTAGGAATTTGGAGTGTGTTTACATCATTATGAGATAACCAATGTTCTGTAAAGCAAATGTAAAGCAATGTTCTGTAAAGTAATGTATAGACAATTGGACAAAATTGAGTATCCTTCGTCGTTTAAACAGCAAATTAACGTTAACGTAGCGTGCTCTTGTGCTCGTCTAACACAGGCTACGGCAGATGATGAGGGCTTCACCTTGCGTGAGGCCTCTTCACTTCTCTGGTTGTCGTGTTGCTTTGTTCTTTCAGCGTTTCTCGGACTTTCGAAATGGCGACATTGACGGACAGCGAATGCGCAGACACAATTTTTGTCCATGGTTTCTGCAATGGAAATGCGTGAATGGCTACTCAAAATTCCAGCGTCTTTGCCGGGCAGACAACCGGACGCATATCAGCATTCATCGTTAAGAAGCGTGTAAATTAAAATCATGCTCCAGAAAAATTGTGCAAACACACTGAAATATACTTTACAGATTTATCTTTAGGATTTATTCAAAGAGTTCTCGCACACGGATAAGAGAAGCGTGACACTTCTCTGGAAGGTTCGATTATTAATACTATCCGTGAGGCTCCGAGCAAGCAGGAGATAAATAACTTGAAGTCAGCATCTGAGTCCTCGTCTGAAATTTGAAGTAGAGATTTTGCCCGGCAGGTAAGGCGCAAATGAACGGGCCGTGCAGCACTGATGCATATCTTTCACATCAGAGATAATTTGAACACTTGTAGAGCCCCTTTTTCATGAGATGAAAATGTGAAATTTTGGCTGTTACTTCATATAATGATAAAGTACCTTAAATACAAGTTAAAGAATAGATTTACCTCTATTCTTTCGTAGTCAGTAGATATGTAGATGATATTAATAATAATAATAATAATAATAATAATAATAATAAGCATATACGGACAATTAAAAAAGCCGCATTATTGAGAACAGCAAATATAGTCCGTAAATTCTTAAGTCTGACTTGACTGATGTAAAAATCAAAATATATTCTTGTTCCACTTTACGTACGAATATTGTTGCCTTAGGTGATTTTGAGAACCCCGGCATCCAGTGTATATCACAGAGTGGGAAATAATAATAATAATAATAATAATAATAATAATAATAATAGAAACAGGGAACACTAAATTATTATTTCGGCTAATGTACGCAAAAAATGACCGAAGACAAAAAACTATTTTTTTCAAAATTGGAATAAGGGGTACATCATTTTCTTTCGGACACATTGATAACTTTAATTACACTCTTACATGGTTCTATACCGGGTGAACCACCAACTACGAACCATGCCAATAACCTCTAAACGGTTCAAAAAATTGAAATGCAGTTTTTGCTGAAAATTACGAAATCGTAAGACAAGTAACATGCCGTAAAAAAGTGTCTATAATGATTTTAGTTTTCGAGAAATTTAATCTTTTATTTTTAAATGAAGCTATATATTGTTCTTACAAGCAAAGCATAGATCATGAACAGAGGAATAAAATGATGTATAATAGTTAATAATTTACATGAATTAAATATAAAATTAGATTTTCTGGCTCGAGATTTTCAAGTAAACTGGCTGCCTTTGCAACAGTCGCCGTTGAGGGAAGGTGGTCTTCGGTGGACAGAGGAGTGTGAGGGGTGGTCCTGCAGGATCAAGGTGTAACTGCAGCAATTCATAGTCTAGACACGAAAAACATAAGAACAAACATCAATTTTAACGATCACAATGAGAGATTTTCTCCTATTGTTCATCTGAATTGAACTTTTCTGCTTCTGAAATTCCAAATCAACGATAATCGAAAAGTACAAAATAAAAAATATTGTAGTGAAAAGGACAATAGTAATAATAGTAATAAAGTAATAATAATAGTAATAATAATAATAATAATAATAATAATAATAATAATAATAATAGATGTATTGTGCTTTGATGCAGTATATCTGTGCAATTCATTCAAATGTGCCAATAAGATGAGAAAATAAAAACAACAATAATAATAATAATAATAATAATAATAAGTCATTTTAAAACTTACAAGAATCGAGGTCAGTGCAGAAACAAGCCATCATTTTAAAATCATGGGAAGCGAATGAATGGCAAAAGATTTTTCATAGTAATATCTTCATTAATTCATCAAATAGTAGATACTTCTTTATAATTTACTGTTGATAAAGCGTCCTATTTTAACGTACCGAAAGAACAAAGCAATACAAAATTTGATATACTCTTGACAGTTCTGTAATTATAGAGATTGCAAACTTACAAGAAAAATGCATATTTGCAGTCGCGACAGTTAATACTGATCAAAGAGTTTCTCACTTGCAACTCATTTGCGCCACGTGCGGACGCAAACAAAAATCCACGGCGCTAAACGAAGTACAATTTTTTTTTCAGTTAAGAGCCGAAGTTGTATGGTTTCGAAGTGGATGAGTGATCATTAATTAGACTGTTGGTGATGTAGATACCTTATTAATTCAAAGTAAATAAAACATGTCTGATATAAATTTTTATATTTCTGCTTAAGATATTTTCGATCGCGTAGCGATCATCGTCAGAGCTTGTAGCTGCTGAGAAATATAAAAATTGATACCAGACAACATCTGTTTTATTTACTTCGGATGAGTGATCATTTTAATTAAAAATGACATTTACCGATGAACAAACGGTAGTTTGGCTAGCGATTTCGATTTGAAAATGATATTTATTATTATCATGTTCCTTACGCTACCAATTTTTATATTGCTATTTGCAACGATCGATGTTTTGAAATTTCAGAAGACACGTTAAATCCAGATTAATAAATGGAAAAAACTCTCCCATTCCGATCGTTAAAATTGGTATTTGTTAGTGAGACGTCTGAGTCAACACCAAGGATTGCTGTTAGTTATGCTTCTTATCCCCCACTGCCACCCCTCTCAGTCTACCCTCTCCGCGCAACAGTCTTGTCGCCCGAAGGCCACCTTCCCCGAAGGCGACAGTTGCAAGGGCTGCTACACGATTTCCCCGTTTTAATTAAAACCACATGTCAGAAAGTCTATTTCTATACTAAAATTTCTACCTAAATACTAACATATGAAACATCACTAGATTACCCTCTTCATGCTCTATCTATTGCTGGCGAGAAAATATATTATTCCATTTAAAAAATCAAAAATAATTAAATTTCTCAAAAACTAAAAATATTATAGCAAATTTCTCATCAGCAAGTAACTTGCTCTATGATTCTGCAATTTTCAGCGAAAAGAGCATTTCGATATCACGAACTGTTTATAAGTTATGGAGGTCAGAGTTGAGACATTCGGTATGACGGCAGGGACTGAATCATCTATCTAATAGAAAAATTTCTTCAGATCAGTGTCTCTATTAGAAAAATTTATTAAATAATAATCCTCTTCCTGTAGTAAGTCGACCTATTCAGAGAAATTATGATGAGAGCATGGGCAAAATCCATATCATTTCAGTTGGATGATGGTGGATTGGACTCGGGCCATCGGGCGCTTTCTTCCGCCTAACCGTAATTTTAAAATAGTTTTATTAAAAACAGATGTTTCTTGACGCTCCAAAAGAAAATAACTCTACGACAACGCTTTTGAACGGACAAAGAAATCAATGAGTAAACGCCACAGCGTCATAATTTTCACTGCTATTTCACAAATTGTTAATAGTTTGAAAGAATAGCAGCCTTCAAGGACGTGCGAATGGAATCGTGGATACCCTCCTTTATCCTCAAAAATATTAAACAACTGGTGGTTAAAAGCACATACTTCCTTGTAACACTTCCAACGTTTCTTTCCGGCAACGCCTCCACAATATTAAACTACGAATACTACATGAACCTGTAGAAGTGTTTTTGAACAGTAATTTTTTTCGCACCGTGTCTCGAACTTAGATCCTCGAGTTAACTCGCTGTATCCTTGCAATTAAGAGTCTTAGCGCTAGAGCTGACTGATGCTTGAAATATTATCTCAATCCAATATTACCATCCCACAATTTTCGAAAATTCATAGAGGTCAACGACAATGATATCTATGTATTTCTTTCAATTGTCCCTTTTTACACTCTGAAAAATGATGAGAAAAATTGGAGCAGTTTTTGAGAAAATTTCTTTTTCATAATTTTGCATTAATTTCAACCAGAATTTTCGTGAAAACTAATATTATTTTAAAATTGTACGTGTGCCTTTTTGACCTAGTAGCGTAGTAATCCATCTGTAATCCATTTCTAAAAATTCTTATTAGCAATCGTTTAGGAACAAATCGTCTCTTACATGAAATATAGATAAGCCCTAGATGCTACTGAAATTTATATATTATGCCATTAAATAAATACACTAAAAATGTGATTAGAGGTTTGTTATCTTGTTTTCGTTATTAATGTCGCATCAACATCTGGTGACCACTATTGGAGTTAACGTTTTGGTGACTGAAGATAATGCGATATGATGATGGTAAGGGGCTGAAAGGACGAACACTAGTACTGCATGCGACTCGAACCTGAGCCTTTGGTGCAGGATCCAGCTCTATCTTAATCCTCCAACCCTATATTACTATCATTATCTCCTCAAAAAAAAAGTTCATACACTCCATATTTACGTACATTTAATAACAATTTTACCTAACAGTTTATAATAATATAAATATTAAATATATAAAATGAAATTATAAAAATTACATTTCTTTTAATCATTATGAATGTGTTTCAAGGTCAATGGTTGATGAACATCTCACACATATGTTCTTGGCACAACCACTGCACACAATTTTCACAGTACTTGTTTCGTAGCCATCACAGACATTAACGTCCCACACTGCCCTTTGGTGACTCCTCTCATCCCATCCCATGGACTCTTCTCGGATTCTCAATAGAAGTCTTCGCATGTTCTTATTGCTGTCCGCACAGATTATCTATCGATCTTCCTTTTCATTTCAATTTTCATAAGCAGTTTACATTGCTTGCGAGTTTAGAAAGCGGCGTGAAAAACAGCGTGATGCGCATGTACGAGTGCTCGCTGGTGGCGTATTTCGCATGCTGCCACAATTGCCAGCAAAGCGTTTAGCTGTATTAGGCACAGAGAGTATACTAATAGAGACGGCACTCAATTAATCCCAACGCTCTTATTCAAATTTCTAATTTTTCATGGAGAAGCCGCCATCTGGGCCCCGTTTGAGCCAATAGCGTCGAAGGGCGTTCTACCAATGGAGTGGCGCTATTGACGACCGGGACATTTAAAAAATGAAGTTGTTTTCAAAATGGCGTCAAATGAATACATTATTTTATGCAAATACGTAGGCAATTAAGAAGACTAAAAAATATTAGGATTTGGAATCCTAAATCACTGAATAGGAATTATTGTCCAGGTATTACAAAAAATAAAATTAGCCCTATAACTTACAATGTTATTTCTAAATTATGTAAATTGTCATACACAATATAAACAATAATACAGTACCTGAGATGGGTGAGTGGGATGGAGTTGGCGTGTTTTAGTGGGCTGCAGTTTGAACGGTTGTCCCGTGTAACTGGTGATACGTTGCTTCTTTGTGTGCATCATTGGCCAAATGATTCAGCTGTCAGCACTGTCAATTCAGGCTGTCGCCTCCTTCTCACTCGGCTCTCTGTCATTCTCACTCCTTTCACTTTCCCCTCCCTAACTGTCCATCTATCTTCCCCACCTATCCACTATCTCCATTCCTTCCTTCTAAAAGCTCTCTTCCCTCCTAGTTGAGTTGATTGGACAGGTGAAGGTGGCGGGTTCTTTATTTGGTGATGAAAGCGGAGTTTTGGACTTGTGTGTTTCACTAATATTCGATATCTGAGCCTACATATTTGTCCAAAAGCATGGCTAGTTGCTCAATGGATCGTGGATGAAAATCAGAGTCGATTTTATATCCAATTCAACATTTGATACAGATATTGAACAGTTTCCAATTACTAAAAAATATTTCATGTCTTTTAATCATGTTATGTGACTAACGCACACAATTTCTGCAAAACAATATAACTAAATAAAAGCATATCATACTCAGGAGATTATACCCAACAGACATCTCAGAACCATCAGAAATATTTTAGAAAATAGCTAATGCTTCCTGGTAAAAATGCCAAACTGTTATACAAGAGACTTATACATAGTTCACAAGACAGATAGTGAATAAAAACACCTGAGATAAAAATTTGCTACCTTAGGAAACACCAAATGATTATCACTCAAAAATACAATTTGTTATTTATTAAATTGAATCTGAAAACTTCAATTTGGTACATGTCTCCAGAAAGTGAATCTGCAGTTTGGATTTACTAAATTACATGTAGTAACTGGAGTGCTACAAGAATAGTTACAAGTTAAGTTTTCTAATTTCCTTTGGAGTGGACCAATCTACGGTCTTCCCTCATCCTCTTGCCAGTAGCGTCTATCATATAAAATACATTTTTGCCATTTCTCGCTCTTCGATTACCAAATAGTAGAACCGAAATATTATTTTAAGAGTATTAAAGGCTAAAACCTTGTCTTAAATAGCAAGTTCATTGAAAATTTGAAGCCATTAAAAAAAAAAAAGGCGTTAAGCGTTACTGTAAATACAAAATTGAAGCTCTTTTTCACAGGAATCTATTGACTTTTCGAAAAACTTCATTTTAAGTCATTTGAAGAACTTCCACTCACAAATGCAATAATATATACAAATTGTTGGAAATGTGAATATTAACGGCATGAGATATTGAAAGAAATAAAAACATTTGTGGAAAACAAAGAATAGCAAAATAGACATTACATTTATATTATATTAACCAGTACCATTACCACTATTCGTTGAAATAGTTTAAAGAAAGAAATTGAAGCCACCTTTGAGAAAATGGTGTTTGAGCTATTCTGAAAATGAGTAATTTTGAGCTCATTTGAATAAAAGTGTTGAGTTTTCAAGAAAATTTACTTGACATTATTTAAAGTGCATGTACTCCTTAAAATATAATACTGTTCAGAAAAAAATTAGAGCCGTTTTCAGAAAATCTTCTTTTTGTCATTTTTAAAATTCCAAATAGTTCACCCACAATTGCACACAAAAACCACTAATATTTACAAAACAATCTTCACATAAATGAAGAACTATTTATACACATCAAATTTAATTCGAAGGAAAAAGTCTCTACTTCAATATTATGGGTATAGAAGTTGATGATAAAAACGCACATAAAATTTCTGAAAATTCAGGTTATGTTAGAAATTGGACCTTTGCCACCTTTATAAGTATTTTACTCTGTTCTTACAAGAAATTAAAACAAAAAAAATTTGGTGCCATTTTTGAAAATTCCTGAATCATTTACAGCTATGTAAGTTCCCCAAAAACTAAGGAAGGTTTTAAAAATTTCTATATACTAGATACATATTGAGGTTTCTTCAATTTGAAAAAATTCTACGCATGGTTTAGGCGTTATGTTTTGTTCACATACTACAGACGTTTTGCTTCCAGTTGGTTTTCGCCATCCAAGATCACAAAACGAGATTACGGCTACACCGTGTTACAGGATTTTCTCTTGTTTAGCAACCGAGAACTCAGGAGAAATGTTGTCACTACATACCAAGCAGATCCTGCAAATGAAATAAGGATGTTTAATTAAATTAAAACAAAAAACTTTGCCTTATTACACCTTCTGAACATATAATAATAATAATAATAATAATAATAATAATAATAAAGCAATACACCTTTGTTGTGTCAAGCCTTCATAAATGACCTGAGTGCACCCTCCGGAAACTCAGGACGCACATCAACAAAAATTATGGGCTCCGCATTAGAAGTGCTAATCTGCCTGCTGCAGTCGACATTTCCAGCGTGAGTGCTCCCATACATACATATCTCAAGCTTGAGAATTTTCCAAAGAGGCTAGATACAAAGTGGGTCCCCAATTGCCTTTAACCATTCTTACCTGTAATAAAATTAAGTAATATATTATTATTCTTATAGTTATATCAACATCACCTTAATGTTAAATTACATCCAATTTACATGATTATTACAAGCAACCAGTGCTTTCATGACTTCAATACATTGGATGTTCATAATAATTGTGTATACAATATCCTCACATATAATTACATTATTTAAATTAATTTCATGTATTATTTGGTAATATAGTTTATTTCTGTCATAAATAGTATAATTGTTAATAGAACCATACTAAGCATTTCATATCAACACCTTTCAAGATCTCTTAGGCACTTAAGAATTTGCTGTTCACTCTTTGTTGAAGTTTGTGTCAAAGCGAAATTTAAGGTGCCAACGAAGCGCCCCTAGGAAATTGGGGGCGATTTCCAAGAAACACCTGACGCTAAAACGCACCAAAGCTGTGTATTCGTTCCAGATGAAATAGTTTTCGTTTACACACAAAATATTGTGATTGCCGGTTCTGTCCGCAGATTTCGCGCGCCGCGCCTTTGGAGCCTTCGACCTTTGTGGCCCCTGGAAACCCACATGGCAAATTCGATTTCCAATTCAAAGTTTGAAATTCAAATATAACAAATAAGAACAGGCCCAGGCTATCTGCACGCAGAGGACTGATTGACATTTCTGTCGTCTTCAATGCTCCTCCTGTTCGGCTGACCTTGATGCGGATGGCATGAATGCCATGAATTCCATTATCATGAACTAGTTCTAGTAATTCGTCACCACTGACATCTTCGCCATCCCAATCATTAATACATTGTGGCATTATTAGCCATTGTACTATTATTACTATTATTATTACTATTACTATTACTATTATTATCATCATCATCATCAAGGATGGCAACATTGATTTCTGTGCCGATGTAACGAGATTATTTTCTTTTGAGTTTAGTGTCGTTACAAGTAACGAAATGAAAGTGTGCGTAAATTTAGTTTCGTTACGGAATGAACAGATCGTTGAAGATAGTTCAGTTTCGTTTCTTCACAGAAACCGCCTCCTACGCACGCCATGAAAGGGGAAGGGGTCGGGAGTCTGACGTCTGCTGTTCCCTCCGAAGCAATGGACACCCTGTGCAATGTTGCTGTCTCTGCTACGGCTATGACTGGGAGATTGTAAGATTCGAATCTGGCACAGCCGTGAGTAGCTACGATAGGCTACTCCTGATTGATTGCAGTGTTTCCGTAAGTTCTATCAATAGCAGGCGAAAGCCGGTGTAGGTGATCTTTCAATCCTCTTTATTCTAATATCTACCCCTACTCACACACACTTACACGCTCTACACTATCACACTGGTCTGGAAACCAGTCGAGATCTTAAATTTTGTCCTGGCTGAAGTGGTGCCCCGCTGGGATTCTTGGAGGGAGAAATACCCCACAGTCAACACATAGGACAGCGCCGGATCGCACGATCCAGCGTCGGAGGACCACCGCCACCTTTCGGCATAAAACATCAACTTCACAAACTGGGCTAGCGACAGACGTGGAATAACACATGATTGGTTGACGTTGAAACTGTCGGAATCTTCAATAAATAAATCCGGTGAAGACTGTTTTTCGCCCGGTAGTATGTGAACTGTATATTTCTCGCCCGAAATATGTGGGCTTTTTGGGCGATCCTCCGTCCCCAGTTCTTCCTGATCAGAACAATCTTTAGGCTCCGAGTGATCTCCCAGGATGTCTAATACTGCAGTGTTGAAGTGTAGCTAGGCAAAAAAGATGAAGAAAAAGAAAATAACGCGATCCGTCGCCCGTTTATTACGTCTACGACATTCTACTGGTATTGATCAGAGAAACCATGGAAAATTACCATTTAGCGACCACTTCTTTACCAGACAACAATAGAATTCCACAACAAAGTGGGTGGTAGAATTTAGACGTAATAATGTCAATACGTCACTGTCGAGGCTGGAACCCTAGGACTTTCCTGTCAGAAACACTTTAGGTTCAATGAGATCTCCTCCAGAGTAGTTCCTCTGAGGCATCTCAGTGGGAGAAATCACAATGATTTCCCTCGAAATACCGGTATGAATCTTGTGAAATAGCGTTATTTTCTTAAGAAAAATTTCGGTTGAAACAAGCATATTTTGTACAGTGTTGAAGAAATATAAACGTTGAGTAAACAAGACAAACGTTGAGCAGCTGAGCAACCGTAGTGATTACAAACAAATCTCTTGTTCTTTTGGGGTCATTCCATTTGGGGACCTCCAAATGAAACTAATTTTGTCGCCTCGCCGCAGAAAAATTTAACAATGTATATAAATTCCCTAATATTTGGGTTGTTGAAAACCCTTCTTGGGTTATTGAAACTTACTAGTGGTGGTACAGAATGGCAAAGATATTCTCTAGTTAGTTTTCGAAAGTTTTTGGTGTGGGCTAGCTTTTCAGTCTTGCCCCATTCTCGTGCCAAATGCCATCTATCGCCTTTCACAGTGCATTCAAACAAATCTCAATTTTTCGGCTTCCTAATGGCAGAACTGAAATATTACTATAAGAATATTAAAAAAGAATAAAAGCTCATCCAATTTCTATATGGAAATTTTAGTTGAAATATTTGGAGTCTTTTTAATAAATGCATTGAACATTTCCTATAATGCAGCATATATCTTCAACCTTGCAATGGAACGATACGCAACATCTATCAAGCAGTGATCAAATTTCTACTTTGGACCATTTCTTTCAGGACTGATGTCTAAGACCATATTCGTTATTCTCTTTATTTTGAAGTGCAATGACACGCGGTCTTGATAATTCTATTGTCCTCAGTTGTAAGGATATAGTAAACCAATGATATTATCAAGGAAAATGAAAAAGAAACCTACGGTGATGACATTGTTTTATTGTGTATTTTGACATTTTTATTGAACTCCTTTACTGTGAACACTTTCTTTCCAAAATGCACAGTATGTTTTTTATTTATTTATCGTATATTGAGGTCACACTTTAAGGGTCCCATATATTTGCAAAAATTGTATTTGTATTATTCTAGGATGTGTTCAATCTTCTCGTCTGTCCGAACCTGCGTCTATTAAAAGATACATTTTTACCCTCGCCTAACCGAAACAATGGATTCTCGACAGATCAGCCAGCTGATAGTGGCAGCATAACTGCTGAGCAACAACCGCGCAACGTTCCGCTTTTCGAAGGCTGTGAGGTCATGGTCTCGGTCGATCGCGAAAGCACTACTTGCAAGTTCTGTCACTGTGTGCGAAACGAAACCGTTTTGTGATTTCACGAATTGTAAATAACGAAACAATATTTTTAAAAAACGCCAGGATAGAATCTAAACTCCCATGATGATCGTTCCTGTAACGAAACGAAATTCCCAGCCGCGGTAAAGTTTCGTTACTAGTCAATAAATTTCTTTGCCACGTTTCGGACTTTAATTTCGTTACTTACTTCAATTTCTGTGCACAAGATATAGTACATGCGATGACATTACAAAACAATGATGAAGCCATTTACAAATGAGCTAAGTGTAAAAGAGGGCACTATCAAAATGGTTGCAAGGACGTAAGTTTTATTGCCAGCAGTACCTGTCAAAGCGGTCCCTTCTTATTGTAATCTCTCTATATCCGAGGACAAAGTTTAATTTAAAAATACTAGAGTATTTTTTGGGAAAATTTTGTGAATGTTTTTAAGGTTTTATGTAAAGTATCATAAAAATCAAAATCTTCAGTCGAAATACCCAAAGCCACGAGTTCATTCAGATCGATCATCAATTTTCAAGAAAATTGGCTGACGTTTGCAGAAAATGAGACGAGCAGTATATTTTTCACCATCCCTTGATAAAAAAGGAAGAAAAAATGTAAGAAAAGAGTAGGTTTAGCAATATGCACATCGAGTAATCAGCATTGATTTTGGTGCAATTCTCGCTCACAATGAAACAACAATGTATATTTCTGCATTTTATGTGCTCGCGCGGTGTACATAATTGAAACTCGCGAAATCCACACATAACTTAGGTTATAGGCAACTCTAGATTCAACGAGTTAGAGAATCTGTTCTCCAAAGACAGATTTTAAAATAGGTCATGTCTAATTGTTCGAAAATATTAGTTCTCGTGTAATTCGTGAAACGTAGGAAATGTTAAAAAATATTTTGTATAAAAGAGCTCCAAATTTGTCCCATAAGTTTTCTTCTCGTGTGTATCAGAGAACGGAAACAAATTTTGCTTTTCCCCATTTTCCGCGAACTCTATATTGTCAAAAACAAGCAAAAAGTTAACATTTCAAAATATAATATTAATGACAGATGTGTTAAATGAAATCTGTTCTAAAACTAGAGCTCTAACTGCACATACTACCTCGCGTTATCTGTAACGACTCGACACTTACTACACGACCCTATAAAATTTTTTCCAACCAGCAAATATTTTTTCCCACGAAATGTTTCACACCTTTTAACATGACCAGGAGTGACTCACTGTTTCCAAGATGGCATTTCATTGCCTGACAGAGTAGAATATAATTTATGAACTAAATATCGTCGTAAATATTTTCAACATGAATATATACATATTTCATACACCAGATATTCATCTGAAATGTATATCTGAAAATTGCATGAACTATATTGAGCTGGACTTACCGCCCAGAAGAGCACCGCACACGGCCTGCTTCCCGTTCAGCTCTTAGAGCCGAACCGTCCAGGGACTTTTCAACTGCCGTGTGAGCTGGTGGCCACGCTTACAGTGGCGCGCTCTGCTCTTGCGCAGAGTAAAAGATATTTCCTCACACCCTCAAACGGACGTACGCCGACGATACGGCTGTATTAGAGAAAGATAGAGCTTATCCAGAAGTATTTGGATTAGAATTTGTACAGATCAGAATTGGCTGAAGCTGCTTAGAGTCAAAAGTAAATGTAGTGTAGAAACATCTGTGCTTTCACACGGGACAACGATTCCACAGCCAGCCCCTCGCGTTGTATGGAACGTAGTGCTGGGCCTGAAGTGTTAAATGTTGCGTGTGACATTAGTATCTCCACTCACTTTTAACCTACATAGAAAACGTGGAAGCGTGGGCCGAAGCCGATTGCGATGCTACTACAGGCGGAACGATTGTCAACGATAAACTATCACGCTTTATAAAGCAGTGATGAGCCGCAAATGGACTACGCATGCCCTAGCTGGGCAATTCCAGCCGAATGCTATTTAAATGAATTGCAAGTAGTTCAGAATGAATTGTCAGAATTCAATTTATATGCAGTTCAAAAAGTTTTTGAAATAACAGTCGATCATCTTACTACGCTCAAAATTATCTTACTTTGGCGTCTGCGGACCTGCAATAAAGGCGAGCTTTAGTTATTTCAATTTCTTAGAAAATCTAGAATAACTCACAGACAAAATTAGTAATCTCTCTTTGAAATCCATTTATTTGTAAGTGGAATTTTTAATATTAATTTTCTGAGCGAATCCCACAAAAAAAGCAGTTTCTCAATTTAATTCATTCTTTTTATTTAGATATTACAGTGAACGTACCTACCCGGAATACTCTTAAATCACAAACAGCAATAGATCAAATTATAATTAACAAAACCACCCAACTAGATATGAAATAATAACGAATAATCTAGGTTACAGTGACCATCATGCACAAATTCTTGCAATTACTAATAACATGTGATGCATTTAATAAGTAAAACACGCATGTACCAGGCATTATTAAAATTAACATAAAATTATTTTACCCAGGATGGTTTGGGCGATGTGGAGCAGTTTGTTGACTGAAAATATGGTACATTTTTCTCAAACTTCATTTCTCTTTAACGCATGCTTTCCTAATAAAGAAAAAATAAATATTTCACGAAAAATAATACTTAGATCAACAGAATTGAACATCGTGTAAAAATAAACGTACGCTCTACTTTATTTTAAACATCACTAACAATATCACCCAGTTTCCACGTCCTGCTGCCGGAATGTAAATAATTTTAAGGATAATAATAGTTCAGGCAAAAATAATGAAAATAATGAGGATAATTTGAACGCTAGAAACAAAACTAAAGCAATGTGGAACATCGTAAAATATACGACCACGTCATCCCGACATTTCGTAGAGAATGTTGTTTTAATGGATAATGAAAGAGCAACAAGTCCAGAAAACGTTGCGAATCTTTTCAACCAACACTTTTCTAGAATTGCGGTTGATCTCGAAGGGACTAAAAACAAAATTCAACATCATATGCTTCCCAAAATTCGGAACGATGTTTATTTACGAAACTTCTAACGAAATCCTCAGAATAGTCAGTAAACTAACAAATAAATATTCATCTGGTTTAGATGAATTTCCGGATTGTTTATTAGAAACGTGTGCACCTGCCATTATACACCCATTAACTCACGTTTTGAATACTTCCTTGTGCACAGGAGTATTTCCGTATATTTTCAAAGCAGCAAAAATTAAGACACTTTTTCAAAAAGGCAACAAAAATGAAATTCAAAATTACCCGCCAATTTCTCTTTTGTCAGTTTTCTCAAAAATACTAGAGGCTTTTCTATACGTGAATGGAAACTTTATTAAGGAAAATACGAAGCGTTTTCAGACTCACAACACGGTTTCGGGAAATCAAAATCTACGGAAACTGCCATTTGTTTCTTTCCTTAAAGATGTTGCTTCATCAATGGACAAAAAAGAAGAACCCATTGGGATATTTTTAGATCTTTCAAAAGGTTTTGACGTTATTAACCATAACATCTTGCTCTCAAAATTACCTTCTTATGGAATTCGTGGTATTGCCCTAGATTGGATAACCTCGTACCTTAAAAGTCGATCTCAAAAAGTAGAAATACGGTACCGGCACGAAAGGACATTATTTACTTATCTTTCCAATTCTTTGCCAATTGAACATCGGGTCCCACAAGGTTCGATCTTAGGTCCTATCCTCTTTCTGTTGTACATAAACGGTATGCCCTCATCTGTTAAAAATGGAAGAACAGTTCTGTTTGCCGATGACACGAATGTTCTTTGCAAAAACGAAACAATAAATAGTACAATTTCAAGAATTTCAGATTGGTTTTGTAATAACAAATTAATAGTTAACAGAGGAAAAACTGTCTCAATGCAATTTGCATTTCAAATCAGAATCGTATACTCCATTAAAAATGAACAATATACAATTAGCTGATTTTAAGAGTAACAAAATTTCCTAAGTCTCAATTCAATCAAACCTCAAATGGAATATACATCTATCTGAATTAAACACTAAATTAAGCTCATTATATTATGCATTCAGAATTATTTCTAATTCTGTCAGCCTTCATGGAGCTCGTTGCGTGTATTTTGCAAATGTTCATTCCCGCCTGAGATATGGCATAATATTCTGGGGAAGCTCATACTTTAGTGCCAGACATTTAGATTGCGAACGAAAGTTATCCGAATAATGAAAAAATCACATCCAAGTGATCCGTGCAAGCCTCTTTTCATTGAGCTTGGAATCTTACCATTGCCTTGCCTATTTATTTATGAGTCTGTAGTATATGTCAAAACTGACTTACTTAACGGTGGGAACTTATTTTCATGTAATACTGATATTTATAGATACAACACTAGACGTAAGAAATCATGTTCATCATGTCAGCATTATCAACAGCTCACTACAAAGAAATCAATACAATACATGTACGATACTTTACAACGCATTGCCAAATGAAATTAAACATTCAAAATTGGTACACAAATTTAAGTTAAAAGTAAAATATTTTCTGCTACAAAACTATTTCTATACGTTAGAACTATATTGATCGTCTAAAATTTAACAAAACCAACATATAGTATAATGAATTAGTTTAAATTTGCATTGTATAATTTTAAAAATGCCTGTAACAAGGAACGTACTTTAGCTTCCGGGTCAGTGACCCCTATCTCGATCGGGTTTTTGTCCAGTTTCCCTGATCCAGTAATTAATTAACAGAGATGGCTTCTTGATTTGCTTCTGGACGTAAATGTAGCTTCACTATGCGTACGTTTTGTTGAACTTTCCTTTTGCTTGTAGCGGTAGTAGAGCTTCGAGTGGGACTGTACTGTTTTGTTAACAATACAGAAAAATCAAATTTGTTCGTTTCTTTACCGTTAAAAATAAGTTTTCTATAATTCGGCAACGAAAATATCTAGTTTTTGAAATGTTAATCCCTTGCTTTTAATTTTTTATTGTTATTGTTATTATTATTATTATTACTCTTACTATTATTACTATTATTTTTCATCTTTGAACTAGTAATAGTTAAATTGTTGGGAAAGGATTTTGAAACTCAAGAAAGCGTGCACAGATGATTTTCTCCCCCATACGTCACATACAGTTTTTGACTGTTTTTGACGAAATAAATAGATAGATAGATAGATAGATAGATAGATAGATAGATAGATAGATAGATAGATAGATAGATAGATAGGTAGGCAGATATATAGATAGATAGATAGATAGATACATACATACATACATACATACATACATAATACATAAATACATAAATACATAAATAAATACATAAATAAATAAATGCCTCAGGGCCTCCCTCTGCGCCCCCAGGTACACTCTTATAAAAGATTTGCATCGCGATAAAAAAAAGATACTGCTCATAGATCACTTGAAAAGCATTACCACAAAATTAACTTACATCTACTGACTCAGAAAAATATTTTCATTTCAGAGGTCGCTTCATACAAACCCGATAAACGGGCGAAGTATAAGTGACCTAAGCAGTTCCTAGAGTAAGAGAAATTTGCAACAGCGAAATGAGACTTGAAACATAAGTTTTGAATCACTGCACACGCAATGCGCGCGCCAGTTGGCTAATATCTTTTTGATCTGTTTTTCTTTTTCATTGTTGCAGGATTGGCCATAGATACCCGTAAGGGTAGGAGTGGCCGCACCGCAGTGGCGTGAACCAGTGGTCTGTCACTAGATAGGCCGGAATTCACGTTAATTTGGCATGTCTCTAAGCAAGTAAAGTTGCATTTGAACTTGTATACTGTGTTTATTGCCTTATGTATAACAAAATTGTTAATGCTATTGAAATTATAAATTAATATATTATCATACTAGATTCAATACAGATACTAAATTTACAGCTATGGTGATTTTTCTTCCATAAAATCCTTACAATTATTTTTGTCATTAGTAATCGTTAGTAAAAGCGAGAAAGCACGAGCGATTTTAACACCGCTAATTTAAATTATTTCTCAGATACGCGGCGCTCCTAGGGACATTCTGCGGGAAAGTAGCATACGTATTTGGCGCGTCACAATCAATACGTAAACGGCTTGCCTGAAGGTGCATGTGCACCTTCGTAGTGATTGGACATTTTGTTGAGGTATCCATCTGTGTGAGTTGATTTCCGGTACACAGTGTGTCCCAGTGATCTGCCACCATTCTTGTGCAAGTGATACATCTAAAGCCACCTTATCATCCACTCCTTTCCATTATGGAACTAGATACGAGATGGACCCTGTCAACATGGTCGAGAAGTCGTTGAAAATTATTTTCTCCGTGGCTCATGCGACAAAGTGTCGTCCAACATAGCGAAACCAGCACGTAGGTTTAAGAGGCGCGGTGTTCGGCTGTTGTTTCAAGGCTCTCCATGTATAGGTTGGCGACGACCGAACAAGACGATTACCATGGCGAACCCGTCATTTTGTTCACAAATTCTCCATTCCACCAGGAAGTATGTAGTGGTAGGAACATGTTTGAACAAAGCTGTAATATGAATCTGCGAAATATATATCTCTCGCAGTAATGCCATAGGTTTCATTCACCGGTACCATCGTGAAGAAGTGAGACCACATCAAGAAAGCTGATGAGGAGATCCTCAGGCTGCAAAGTAAGTGATTTCAGTTTCTCAATGAAGTGCATTGAATCTCTTATGTATGTGTTGGTTTGACCGGTGTGCGGTTTCAAGATGTTGCAGAGATATTTGGAGACGGCGTTAGTCGGAAATTCAATAGCGCTGACAATAGGTCGTAACGGTACCTCTGGTTTGCCAGTATTACCACCGAGACTATACGGATTTCAGATCCACAAACCAGGGTACCGTTACGTTGCGGTGTTCTACGTTTCTCGAGGCCCACCTTGTGATCATGACAGTCTCTGGTAATTATGATAAATATTGTCGAAGTATGGTATATATTGTAGCGACATTTCATAATGCTTTTTTAGGATAAACTGTGTATCAGGTTATCCCTAAATTGTCGGCTCAGCCAGACCAATTCCCTCCAGGCGTCGATATTTTTTCTAGTGACAGAATTTTCTATTATTTTATAAAAAAAATTTACTTATCTCCGGGTTGAAGAATTTTTTATGAGCTATGGTAAAATCAATAATTTGTATTATAAGTAGCAAATATGTCAAACGTAAGAAAACGTAATCCAAACTGTTCATTTTCATTTCGATATAGACTTTGTTAGGATTGTTTTTATAAACTGTAGGAATGAACTGTAAAATTCTTATATTATATATCAGAAGAAAATAAATCAACTAGAATGAATAGAAAATGAATTAAAAATTCTGATTCAATTGCTTACAATTTGCTTTTAGTTACAATTTCTGTGATCATTCACCATGTCACAGCAGTTCACTTTCATTTCAAATAATTATATGTGACGGTAATTGAAATAAAGATAAACTGTTAGTTCAAACAACATCGACCTATTGTAAAAAATACTGAAGTAAGGAGTTTATAGGACTTAGTAGTGAGCTAAAACATTTAACAAATGTTTTTATAGTGCTAAATGCATTTCCATTACATTAACTATACAAGATGAGAAAAACAAGAACACATGAAAATAATAAAGACCAAAGAAACGATATCAAAGCCGACGTAGGTCGCTGCCGGATATCTCCTTATCCAGGGTGAAATAATGATCACCGCCATCTCACACGATAAAAGCATGCACAACACTGGGACTAATGGCTTAAGCAGTTGACCTGCCCTGTTACATCAAAAATATCCATGGGAATACAAAAATAAATTTGAATTTATTTTCCAAAGGAAAGTACATTCAAAATCAACGCATATCATATTTGAACTGTAATTGGTATTTTATGGGAAGAGGGTGTTTTATGACCATTGTCAAAAACAAAGGGAAAAATTTGATATCACTATCAAAAGTAGCCTATGAAACCACATATTTGTCTAAGCACACACAGTGTTTAGAGGCGTTTTCTTTTCGTGTCTTATTTTAGTTATTATTTCGCGGAAAAGAAGAGTTAAAATGCCATAGCAAATGTGAGGGTCCTGAGTGAAAACATTCTTAATAGAAAAATTATTAACATATATCACATGTGACACACGCCTATTCGACGCTAAATTTTGTAATGAACTACACGCGTGAGTGTCACTACATTATTGATTTATTGATTTAGTTATTTATTAAAAACAGTAAAATTATGTGACATGTAGCGAGAATATCATCTGCGCACGTTTTTTCTTCAGTTTCAAATTTCCTACTATTTGATTATAAATAGTTTAAGGCCGATAAAATTTTTAAAACAAACAAAAAAAATAAAAATTAAATTTAAAGAAAGCGCGAGATTAGTAACGTTAAAACTTCTTTAGACAACCGTTCCCAAATTATGAGAAGAATTATTTTGCGGCGGTAGGCAGACTGCTGATTTGATTTTCTACATTGCTAACAAACTGGCCTCACCTCAACTCTATACTACAAGCGAAAGGAGAGTTAAATAAAACGATACGTATAATGAATTCATTTAGTGTTTGATACTGGGTAAACCGTATTTTCACATGGAATTGGACTTGTTTAACTTCAATAATATTTCAGTTTTAATTCTGATTTAAAGGTCTGTTTTTACAAATAATAATTCAATTTTTATAAAAAAAACTTTTAATTTTATAATATTAAATATCGTTTAAAATATTTTGAAGTGATTTTGTTCAAATTCGAATTTCTCCATGCTTGTAATTAGAACATGGAATGAAAAAATAATGCGAATCCCCTATCAATCCATCTTCCTAATATGCTGTAAAAGTGGAAAAGTAACTACCTACAGGGAACCTGGACTTACTCACAGACGACTGCTTGAAACTTGAGATGTCGATGTCCAGTCGTCCAGGGAAGACTAAATACAAAATATAACATAATACTTTTATTAATACGAAAAAAATCTTTAAAGAATACAATAAATTATCAAAAATACAATAAACGTAGAAAAGCTCACACATCTAAAGAAATCTCAAAATGGAAATAATCTGCAATTACATTCTTTATTGGATCTTTGTTAATATGCATTGATATACAGTAATATAATTCAACTAATTGCTTTGTTGATAAAATTCGAGTTTCACGTAGAACACAAAAATATTACCAAAATAGTGATAGAAAGATGTATATAACAGGTATGGTTCTTCATCGAGGATAATTGTAGTTCTTCTGAAGATTCATTATCTTCAGCATGAGTAGCATCTGAATGCAGATATATAGGTTCGGCTGGAGTAACATAGCTAAGGTTGCCTTTAGAAAGGCCTTTTGATTTTTGGAGGTATTGTGCACTCATCATACCCATTAGTGGAGGATCGGAACTTAATAGTAGTCTGGTAAGCACGTCTAGGTTGCCAGATACCCTGGAAGATTTTCTGGCGTAATTTTTGACGGTAAGAGGCGAAATGTTTATTACGAGCTGCAACCTCGCCGAAAGTAGACCTAACAAAAGAATTCACCACCACAATAGCACCATGTATTAGTAACACTGAACTATTGGCGTCATCGGATGCCATGGATATAACTGAATATAACTTAACCGTCTCCCATTTGTATTGTGGCGGCGCGCCAGATCGACGGAATTATTGAAATGTGATTATGACATTTTGAGAAACAACGGTCACTGAATACAGCAGCTGCTTAAGCCAATCGTCGGGGACTTCCGCTTCTCAACGACCCGCGGGAAAATTTTACGACAGGCAGCTGCCTGCGCAATACCTCAACGCGATCCTGCCACCCCGGCGCCAGGGCTTCCGTCGTAAAACTGACCTGCACTCAAGTCCCAGAGAGGGGTGCCTCCTTAGCCGATGTTTATCAATAATAGCTTTCAAGAATTACAAACTCAATGAATTCCTCACACGTGCACGCACCCAGCGTGAGAGAAGACAGAACATTTTAATCTAGTAGAAAATTTCCAGAGATCCTCGCATGGTGATTGGGCGAGAAATTTAGAACGTAGTATCGCTGACCAATTAAATTCCTTGGGACGGAGGGAGGGGAGCGTTTTCTTGAAGGGGTAGCTCGGGGAGGAGGAGGCGAGCTCTGCGGCGCTGCGCGAAGACGCGAAGAGGAAGATTGGAAAAAGACGTCAAAGTGATAGGACGTATTGTGGTAGAAAAGAGCACCACGGGACGCGAAGTGGACCGGTGTTCTGGGTATGGGGCTGACCGCCGAGGCGGTTGCTTGTGCGTGGATTTGGCAGGGACGGTAGCGGATCTTGTCAATACGGTGAACAACTGGGGCGTTCACGAACGGTAATCCGACGTAATCGCGGTATTACATTCGTATCAGGGCCAGTCACCCACATGTGTTGCAGCCTCTGCTTCTGTCTGGAGCCAGGTAATATATCACGCAAGAAGTATCGTGAATAGAGCAGAGAGACAGTCAGCTCAAGACAGCAGACTGTGTCTGCAGAAACTCCGCCCCATCAGCTGTCTCAGACGCCTGAGAGGAGCCGTGGCCCTACAAGCCTGCAGAACTTCGCCCCATCGAACAGTGTCCGGGCGCCTGGAGTGCTTGTTGTACCTGCCGACCCTTCCAGCGGCCTGCGAGAGATCAACTCGCAATCACTAGGTGTGTATGCCTAGACCCACGCAATTGGTGGTAACCAAGAGATTGCTCTTCAAGCAGACTTGTAACATTTTTACATTTTTTTATTTCATTGTTAATGTCAGCGAGGCCGCGCATGGCCCCAAATTATGTTTCATTTAGATTTAACAGAAGTTGAGTGACTCAACGGAGCAGAATTGATAGTAATTTCTTCACCCAGTTTCTTTCTGTTGTCATGTAACTTCCTGGTTTTGGACCAGAAATAAACCTATCGTTAAATTCCTGAATTATTATTACAACATCCTTCCTCCTCCACGCATTCTCAATTTATAGTACTTGAAAAGCCCAACCGATCGAGAACTGCCGGTGACAGTATATTCTGAACATTTTCCTATGTTAATATTATGTCCACAAGATATGGTTTCCAATATCACTTTGAAGCGATATATTAGTGTAAAATCAATGCTGGTAATTTCTTATGCTAGTTCTGGGTCCACTTGAAAAACCTTCTACTAGTATTACCGTCATTAATGTACCCAACCCCAGCAGTACATCTACAATTAAACCCCATTTATTTTCAAGTTCTCTTAGATTTGCCAGCTTTCTCTGCTTCACTAGTGCTTTTTCATTGTCTGATCTCATCTGCCATTTTTAACAGAGTTTATAGGGTATGTGACAGGCTTTCCGAATGGGCGGTCTGGCACGTCAGGATCATTAGTCAGGTTTCAGTGTTTCTGGTTTGCTTGTTTTGTTTGATGGGTTGTTGAAATCTTTGGCACATTTGGACTGGAAATATGGCATCTCATTGTGGAGTTGTTTGGTGGCGGCATTGCATGCTAGCATCGATCATGGTGAGCATCAAGTGTATTTGACTGAGAACAATTTATCTACCAATGTCACTAAATATCTTACAACAAATTCATTGAGATTTTACACATGAAGTAATTTATTCATTTATTTTATCCGTAGATTCTTTCAAAATTTTATTCTGATAGGACGCTAACGTGGCGAAGAGGATTTTAGATTTGCCAGATCGGCCTCTTATTTTGTGCTGCAATTGGTCGAGTGGAACAAAGAATACGAATATGTGCATCCGGTCAATAGTTTCAGATTTTCATATATTGTGTCTGTTGTGGTTAATCACGGCCCCGCGCAATTAACATTATTAGGTTACATTCTTCTTCTCTTAGGTTTGTACAGCCTCTTCTACATTGCGTCAACAGTCGAGTAACGGTGTGATCGAAGCCAAATTTTGGCAATCGATTGCGTTGCGGGAATTCTGATAGGATGTTGTTGACGTTCTTATAGAAGAAATAAAAGTCATCAACCGTCAACATATCAGCTTTATTAGATAGTCAACTTTCAAACTGGCTTTGCCGTCATCGTCAGTCTACAGAATGCAGAAGATGCAAAATATAAATAAATACACAATAAGATAGAAACAAATTAATTAAATTACAATTGATAGATAACTCTAAAATATTTAGTTACAGATAGATAAAATTTCAAAACAGTAAGAGGATGCAACAGGAGGATTGAGCGCAGTTCAAATTAAACAAAAAAATCAATACAAAAGAAAAACACATTGAATGGTGCAAAAAATTAAGGAACATTATAGTAGATAAAATTATAAAAATTAATTACAGCAGGGAGAGCTGGAGAGGAATTAATACTTGACAGTTCAAATTTCAGATTATATAAATGTTTGTAGAAGAAATATACGATCTCTCTCATATTCAAAAGAAAGCAAAATTTGTGTATTTATTTTATGTTTTTGTATCTTTCTGTAATTCTGTAGACTGACGATGACGGCAAAGCCGTCAATGCAACTATCTTAATAAAGCTGATATGTTGACAGAAGATGACTTCTTTTATTTCTTCTTAAATCGATTTGCAGCACAATATTCAGTCATGATACGATTCTTTATCTGGATAACAATCATTTTGCCTTACAGAGTATACTATAACAAGGATGTAGTTTCTCAGCTTCAACAAACAGAGCTAGTGCACTGGGGAGTCGTTAGTTGTGTTTTCCTGCCCTCTAAACTAACAGGTGTATCTTTCTTGTATTTTCCAGCTCGTTTAGAAGAATATGTAGTTCTTAGCAGTTTTAGAAGCGTCTCTTTTTTCCTGTAACACTAATGTCACCCGGGTAGCATAAGTTAATATTTCTGAATCTGTCGTATATGTGTAAATCTGGTATCTTCTTGCTTCTATCAGTCCTAAATAGCCCACTCTTTAGTCTACCAGGAGCAGTTAACTACTAAATGCCTAAATACCATTAGGCCAATCACATTCTTTGCTCGACACATCTTGTTTTTCTTATGTACTGCAGACCACCTTCAGTTCATATCAGATTTAAAATATGAGAAATTTGTACTTTATTTCCTTTATTTGTTTGTCAGAATAGTTTTCTTTGCATAACAAATAATTCTCTATAATTAAATTTTTCGTTCATATCTTGTAATTTTTGTTGCTGCATCATGTTAAATAACTTTCTTCAGTAAATCGTTGATGCCCAGATAATGTCCTAAAACGAAATTTGGAAGAAATTAAAAAGTAAATAAACTTATATACAAAAATCCGTAAATCTCATTCTATTACATAATTGGCCATTTATCATTGCAAAACCGCATAACGAATCCGCAGTTAATTTTACTAATTTATGAAATAAAAAACCTTAACCCTTCCATTGCACCAAATTGTAACTTGGAAACTCCAAGTACACTAATTTAGCTATTAATTAAAATTTGCTTCGTTAAGCAAAAATCTCTATCTCGCTTCAAAATCGTCAAATCTGTGCAGAGCTCCACGCAACGTGCTTACACACCACCTACTTCATCAGTCTCAATACTCCTACAAATCAAAGAAACACAATGGAAACCGCAATTCACTGTGAGACTGAAGCCCGCGCGGAGACAAGAACGAACAGGCGCACTTCACAGAAGTGGACAAGTTCTGACAAGTTGCACCTGCCGTTAAAATTTGTGCCGGCTGGTTATTCCTGACCTTTTGGCTTTACAATGGGGTGTTTCTTATTTGTCTGGAATGAAATTTGAAAATTTGACTTTTGTACTTCAAATTGAGGTCAAATACACCGTGCGTCGGCTAGTGGGTTTCCCATACCAGGACTCCGCAGCGGGGCGCCGCCCAGCCGGGACAAACTATAAGCTCCCGACCGGTCTCCGGAATATGTGGTAGTGTAGTGCATATTGGTGTAAGTGTGTGTAAGGGAGGATAGGACAAGAAGACGCAGAAGATCGCGCGCGGTCCGTGGCCGTTTTGGTAGGTGCTGCTCCGGCATTCGCGCAATTGTTCATCGGAGGAACCACGGAGAGCTACCGATCTGGGCGGGCGGCCCGCTGGAATTCTCCTCAGGCAGCAACTGGGTCAACATAACTAAAGCAAATGTCAGCATCCACCACCATCAAGACCTCAGAACCTCGAACTTGATCAGAGGCGCTGCAGACATCAGTTGATGTACTGAGCTACCACTCAGAAACAAATTAGATAAGTTATGGATAAGATGACGCATTTTGTTTTTACAGATGTTTCCAGCTCAGTTTCTCCTTTATTGAATCGGACAAGCTGAGAATTGTTACATATTTTTTGGGAAAAGTTTTACAAGACACGGAAATTGTGAAAAATAGTACCATCAAAATTAATTTATTCATTAATTGTATTTCGTAATTGTATTAAATGAAATTTGCATTCACCTTGCAGCGTATGTTCACTTACTGTTATAGTTAATTATCTACTAAGGAGCGTTATAAGGGCACTAAAATCGATCGCCGACAAAATAGCAGAGACTTTTGTCACCCGAGATCATTAGAACTAGTTAACGGTCTTAATGCGTACCTTAATTTTTATTTTTTACCTATTTTATTTATTCCGGTTATTGACTTTTAATTAACTAGGTGTATGCTTGACTCAGTTTGTCTTTTCATATTTCCCTCCCATAATTCCCACCATGAAACATACTGGCATATTGCAACTTTTCCATATCTTTCTCGTAACCACCATCAATACAGTTCAATTTTATAGTAATATATCAAGCTCCGTATCAAAAATATTAAACTATAACAATATCAATAAAAATAAATATATATCCACTTGTTTAATAAAGTTCAAAAGTAGTTGTCTCCTTTTCATTTTCACCCTCACGTATTAGAAAATAAAAATGTGTTGATGTTAGCGAGAGCAGTGAATGTTTTTGCAAAAAAGTCTTATTGAGGCCTGGTGAAGAAAAATTGGATGAAATAATGTTACTGTACAAAGTAAATTACTTCTTCTAGCACCTTTAGTCAGTAACCAGTTTGTGGGCCTAGCACATGTCGAAATATCAGGTTCAAAGTACAAAAGTATTGCCTTTGACGTCTAGGCAGTACGGAAATGCTGACATACAAATTCTGTTTTTCATTGTACACAAAAGCAGCATTGGTCAGCACATGCAGGAGTCGAGAATATGGATATGAAGGGAGTAAGCAAGGAGGAAAGCTCCTCCCTGGAGCCACCATGGGGAGGGGCGAAAGGGGTAGGGAGCGACAGCGAATTCCCCTCGCACTGATAGCAGAATAGCCATAGTCAGAGGTTGTTCAGTCACTGGCGAGCTGCGTACAAACGGGAACTGTATCGCACTAAATCTAGACGTAATTGTACTTAATTAAGATGAGGAGAATTGTTCACATTCAGACCGGGCGTAGCAAATCAGATTGGATCTAAGGTAAGAATAAGCATACATTTATTGTGTGTGTAGTGTGTATGTGTAACTATCCCGATAAATGCTTGTTCTTTTGTTTAACACGCGGCACGTTCTAATGTTCGAATGCTTAAGATTTCTAATAATGTTAGTACAGGAATAAATAAACGTTAGGTATACTATATAGTGTCTAAATCACGAAAATTCTTTGTGAATAAATGGAATTCCATTACTCTGCCTTAAATATATTGCGAATTTAGTATACCAAATATATTGCTAATTTAAAGAAATATTTCTGAAACTATTAATTTCTATTAAAATGTTCTAACGTCTTTAACTAGAGGTTTCAATAGTTTGCATACGTATGAGGTTGTTAGTTACTTCTGCGCCGTGAAGTGTTATTTGCGTTAGTGCTATTACAAAGTGTCCGCTCCTTCATATATACTGGTCCCACCTGTGTACAGTTCTGGGGAAACTATCTCCGGCGAGCATGGTATCGGCCCACGGAGCCTACCACGGCGATACCGCTACCAGCTAAAAAGGATCAACGTATGCTACAACGATGGCTCCAGGAGGCATGTACGTGCCACGCACCGTCCTCGTCGACTTGGAGCGGGACCATGGACGCAGTCAGGGCCAGCCCCTTCGGCCGTCTGTTCCGCCCCGACAACTTCGTGAACGGGCAGAGCGGCGCCGGCAACAACTGGGCCAAAGGCCACTACACGGAGGCGCCGAACTCATGTGGAGCGCGCCGTGATGGACGTAGTCCTGGGAAGAACCGAGGCTGCGACTGCCTGCAGGCTTCCAGCTCACGCACTCGCTGGGCGGCGGCGCGGAGCTCGGCATGGGCACTCTGCTGCTGTCAAGGTCCGCGGTACGGTGGATCGCGAGACCTGCTCGGTCGTGCCATCCCCGAAGGTGTCGGACACGGTCGTGGGCCGTACAACGCCACCTTGTCCGGTCCATCGGCTCGTCGAGGAACACGGACGAGACCTTCTGCATCGACAACGAAGCCCTGTACGACATCTGCTTCCGCACGTTGAAATGACTAACCCATTACGGAGACCTGAACCACCTGGTCTCGCTCACCATGTTCCGGGGTCACCACATGCCTGCCTTCCCAGACCAACTAGGCACCGATCTGCAGGGAGTTGGCCGTAGACATAATTACCCCTTCCCAGGCTACACTTCTTCGTACCCAGCTTCGCGCCACTGACAGCATATGTATCTAATGCCTCAACCATGCTGAAGCCAAGTATGGCCGGTTGGGCGTAGGAACATGATGGCGACCATGGGCCCACACCGGCCGCTGCCTCACCGTCGCCGCAGTGTTCGGGTGCGCGTGTCTATGAAGGAAGTGGACGAGCGGGTGATGAATATGCCAAACAAGACGGTAGCTACTTCGTCAGATAGTTCAACAACGCATGAAGACGGCCGTTTGCGATATTCACTCGCGCGGCCTCAAGATGGCCATACCTTTATGGCCAATGCCACTTGCTATTCAGGAAGTTTTCAGAAAGCGCATATCTGGGCAGTTCCTGCAATATTCAGGCGCAAGGCTTTCCTTCACTGGTACGGGCGAGGCATGGACGAATGGATTCACGGAAGCAGAATCGAATATGATCGATCTGATCTCGAATACCAGCAATATCGGGAAGCTGCAGAAGACAGAAGTTTCGAGGAAGATCTGGAGGTTGCCGAGCAAGATGAAATGTAATTTAGATGATTAGATTTTATTTAGTCGTGGATTGTTTAAAGTAAATTCAAATTTACTTTGTTCAGTATAATGAAACCTGCTCCTCGTAAAATTAAATAACTAATGAAACTCTAAAATTCTACCCCATATATCCTTCTATCATATCAGATTTTACTTATCTCATCTCACTCTAAATGCTAGAAGTTCTTACAAAACTTAAGTAGAGATCATCCTTATGGAGTTTTTCTGGCACTTGTAAGTTTGATATTCAGTTTGTTTCCAGACAGTTTCTCCCAAATTTAATTCACTTTGCCAGTTCTACAATACATATAAATTTATTATAAAAATAAATGCAAATTAAGTTCAGAAATGCCCTTAACAATTTACAAAATAAAAGATAAAATTTATTACCTTAAATACAAAATTTACGAGGATGTTGAATAGAGCACAGGCGAATGCTGCGGGGAAGCAAACCGGCGGCACCAGCCGAATGCGTTTACTACGCGCCATGAAGTCACGAAGGTTAAACGCATTCGAGACTCGCGGGTTCGTGGTTGGGTGACCTACCAGGAACCCCAGGATCAACGGCGTCGAGCCCCTGGCCAGAAGGATAAAGGGCACTGACTGCACGACGTGACGAGACTTGACAATTAAGTAAAAGCACATTAATGGAGGATTGCGAAGTATAAAGCGCTCCAACGCCCTTAAGGGGGCTTGGAGACGCGTTGCGTCAAGATATGGACGCAACAAATTAAAAAAAAAAAGAAAAAGCACTTTTGGCCTTTAGCCTTCGCTCTTCGCTCTTGGGATGAATAAAAGTTTCTTGCACTCTAAAATCTGTGCAGTACAAATTTCTGTATTTATATCGCTATAGTCTATTCGTACACATCCGTAGAATTTATAATCCCTTGTTCTGAGTTTCGATTTCGTTGTCTGCGAGCGCTGCCAAGTGTGGTTGGCGATGCTCTGGGACATACACACCGAAATCGCCGCCTATTCGTGCCCATATCAGGATCTCGGATGGTTCTCCTGATGATGGGAGCGCCGCCGCTGACAGAGTAATCAGGGTATCTAATTCAAAGCCGATTATTGGTATTATATTTATAAACTTACACTTTTCCACGCTATAAGACATAGGATGTGAATACCCCACCTATCGGAAATATTTGTAATCTCTGCTTATTAATTCCTCATTTATTTAGTTGTATTTAAAATTAAAGTTTATAATTTTAGCTATATTTCTGTATTTATACGAGCTGGCTATGCCCATCTAATAAGAGCAAATAACTGCTAGGATGAAAAATATATGAATATATTACAGATTTAGTGTCTTGTTCGGCGATAATTATTTTAATAATTAGAAGTAGATGAATGATACTTATAAGCCTTCAGAAATTCTAATTTAATTTTTGAAGTGATTACATTTCTCTTAACCTCTTACTATAATAATTTACTACTTGAACCACAAAAGCATTTTTCAAAGAAGTAAAAATGTTTATCTTTTACACTCGTCTATATAGTATATGCTGTTTAGTTTACGCATTCGGAGTGGATTAAAATGGTTCTTTACAATATTCTAAGTAGAAATAGTTTGCCTAACCAAAATCTTATTAAAAATACGTTGGATATAACGAATCATCAATGCAGTTTATTCGCATTAAACATAAATATAAATATTCCGTACCTTCATTCTCTCCTTGTATTTCTTCTTCTCTTTCTTACTTTTTATCTCGTTCTTCTACTTCTTTCATTTTCGACTCCTTTTTTCCTCCTTTCTCTTTCTTCTCCCTTCACTGTATTCTTCTTCCTCCGCCTTAGTCTAAAGCGTCTTCAAATTATAATTCTTCAGGAATTTCTTCAATCGTCTTCTGCGCTTTGTTTCAGCTTTTCTGCTTTTCATTAGTGTTCGCTGCAATTACTGCCTACCACCTGTTCCACTATAAATATATATTCATATCTTATACCACCATAGTGCCTGGTATTATATGCATACTAAAATAAGAACAAATTGCGTGAAATTGTTGACTGGAGGTGTGCTTGCGAGATGGCGCGGATATCGTGGAATGTTTTCTGAATTTCTTTGGTGTGGACTGACACAAGATCTTGCTCTGTCAACTGCCATCTATACGTAACCAGTGCATTTCTTGACGTTTTCTTAACTTTTCGGTTTTGTTAATAGTTGCACCGAAAAATAACTTCAAGATATTAATGAATAGTAAAACCTCGTCCTAAATAGAAATTTTTCATTGAAATTTTTGAAGCCGTTTTAAGAAAATTGCGATTAAGCGTTACTGTAAATGCGAGAATTTAACCGCTTTTGCACGGGAACCTGTTAGTTTTCAAGCAATTTGAAAATCTTAAACCTATCTACCTCATTATAATATGCCTGCCCCCGATAAAAAAAAATTACATATTAACAGCGTAGAGATGTTAAAAATTATTTGTATAATTAGGCTCAAGGATGTGCCGGTATGGACTTTCGTCATGTTAAACGGTGCAGTGTCGCTGTCCATGGCAAGATTTGAAGAAAAGGTGCGGCAGTTTTTGAATGGCGTTTAGCGTTTTGAAAATAAATGTAATTTTTAGCTCGTTTTACAGAAAATTGTTTAGTTTCCGGAATCTTTATTTGACATTATTTAAAGCACATGTACTCATAATTATAAAAATTTGAAGAAATCGCCGTTAATATAAATATTACGGTCGTGAGAGACGAGTCAAAAAATTACATTTCGTAATTTTGAAAAATAAAGAATAAAGCTATATGGTATTTATGTCGGATGCGCTTGGTACTCCCCCACCAAAACTTATGGAAAAAATTGGAGCCGTTTTTGAAGATCTTGTTTATATTTTTAAATTACTAATATTTTCAGACTCAATTGCATGAAAACACCGGGAGTACAAGGTCTACATGACCTTAATAAAAGAATATATATGGGCAACAAATTTCATTTTAAGGAAAATGTATCTTCAATTTTATAGTTGTAGGAGAGAGATGCCGGAAATAACTTTTGCAATGTTCGAAAATTCAGTGTTTTCCGTGAAAAATCGGACCTATACACCTTATTAAGCGTATCTTACTCTATTCTTACAAAATTACAGAAAAAAATTTGGCGCAGTTTTAAAGAAAATTTTGAAAAAGTTCTGAGGGCTTCATGTAGAGTACCCCCAAAATTAATGAATGTTTCTCATAATCGCCGAAGGCTTTGACTCAGGGCAGATTGACATGGGTTTGTTAACTTGGAAAAATAGTAAGAATGGATTTAGGTGCAGTATTTGTTTACATACACCCAGACTGGACGAACGGACAGACGGACAGACGGACCCAGACGGACGAACGGACAGACGGACAGACGGGCAGACGGACAGGCGGACAGACGGACGAACGGACGAACGGACGAACGGACGGGCGGACAGACGGACGAACGGACAGACGGGCAGACAGACAGGTGAACGAGCAGACAGGCAGCGGAACGGAGCAGACAAGCAGACAGAGCAGACGAAACAGACAAAGAACAAACAGACCGACGAACGGAACAGACGGAGCTATCGGAGCAACAGGCAACAGGCAGCAGAGCAACAGGCAACAGACGGCAGACTGGCAGACAACAGGCAACAGGCAACAGGCAACAGGCAACGGGCAACGGGCAACGGAGCAACGAACGGCGGGCAACAGGCAACAGACGGCGGAGCAACGGAGCAACCGGCAACGGGCGAAGCGGAGCAACGGAGCAACGGAGCGACGGAGCGGCAGACGACGGAGCGGCAGACTGGCAGACTGACAGGCTTGACAGACGACAGACTGACAGACTGACAGACTGACAGACGACAGACTGACAGACTGACAGACTGACGGGCCGACAGACTGACGAACTGACAGACTGACGAACTGACAGACTGACAGACTGACGAACTGACAGACTGACAGACGACAGACGACAGACTGACAGACTGACAGACTGACAGACTGACGAATGACGAACTGACGAATGACGAACTGACAGACGACGGCGAACTGACAGACGACAGACTGACAGACTGACAGACTGACAGACTGACAGACTGACAGGCTGACGAACTGCCTCGCTATCACACTACGCAGGGCTTCGCTATCACTCTACGGCGAGGAAGATCGGCCTCTACCGTATGGCTATGACCGATCGCACAAACCATCTAAAGTTAGCGCCCAAAAAACGAATCTCTTTAAACTGTACTCAAAAAATAACAGCTAATGAAATGCTAATTAGAGTCTCTATTCTCCCGAATTTTCCGCTCCCTATAGTTTCCAAAATCGAGAGCTCAAATCCGAAAAAATTCCTCGACGAAGTACGCGCAAGAGACCGGACGACGATGGTGGGTTTTGTCGGTTTAGTGTAGCAGTGGTGAACGGGCGAGGTAGTGAAAGTCTATGATTAAAATGTACGCTCTCTGGTTGGTGTAGATAACTTGTAGGTTCAGATCCCCAAAATGACCCTCAGCTTGGAGATGTACCATAGACCAATACCACGCCGAATGTACTATAGACCAATGCTAAAGAAATCTATAGTTAAAAAGTTTCCGCTCACCTGTTAAGTAGGCATAACTTGTAGTCTCCAGATGCAAAAATGAACCTCGGCAGAACGCTGTGCGTAAGGAGAAAGACGCTCCTTCAAACCATTGAAATTTCTGAATTCATTCTCAGCACGCAAAAGGTACCATAGACCAAAACTAAAAGTAATCTGTAATAAAAAAATTTGCCGCTCACCGTTTAGTTAGAGTACCTTGGCTCGAATCCCAAAAATTACTCTCGGCAGAACGCTGTGCGGAAGGAAGAGAGACGCTCCTTCCTAACCATCGTGTTATAATTCATACTCTACGCCAAAATGTACCCAAAACGAATATTAAAAGTAATCTATAATTTAAAAATTTTAGCTCACCAGTTGGAGTGCTTGACTAACATGGGTTCGAATCCCCAAAATTACGCACGGCAGAACGCTGTGCGCAACGAAGAGACGCACCTTCAAACCATCGCTAATCATAATTCATACTCTACGCGCCAAAAGGTACCATAGACCAAAACTAAAAGTAATCTGTAATAAAAAAATTTGCCGCTCACCGTTTAGTTAGAGTACCTTGGCTCGAATGCCAAAAATGCCTCTCGGCAGAACGGCTGTGCGTAAGGAAGAGGACTCCTTCCAAGCCATTGCAATTTCTAATGCGAACTCAACGCCAATATGTACCATAGACCCGACTAACAGTAATCGATATAAAAAGAATTTTGCGCTCACTGTTTGGTTTGAGTACCATAGACTCGAATCCAAAAAATGAACCTCGGCCGAACGCTGTACGGAAGGAAGAAGACGCTCCTTCCTAACCATCGTAATTTATAATTCATACTCTACATAAATGTACCTAAACGAATATTAAAAGTAATCTATAATTTAAAAATTTACTGCTCACCAGTTTAGTGTAAGATAACGTAGGTTCAGATCCCCAAAATGACCCAAGGAAAGCTGTATGAAGCAGAGAAGACGTCCTTCCAGGCCATCGCAGATCATGAATTCATGCTCTGCATGGAAGTGACACTCAAACCCAGATGGCCAAGTGATCTATATTTAAAAAATGTACAGCTCACCGGTTGATGAATAACATGGGCTCAAATTTCAAAAATGTTCCTCAGCAGAACGCTGTGCACAAGGAAGAGACGCTCCTTACAAACCATTGCAATTTATAATTCTTACTCTACTTGAAAATGTGCCATAGACCAATACTAACAGTAATCTATAATATAAAATTGCCGCTGATCAGTTGGTTTTGAATAACGCTGAGCTCGAATTCCCCAAAATAACCCTTGGTCGAACGCTGCGACTAATATAGAGCTGTTCCTCTAAACCATCCCAGATGTCTAATTCAGACTCTACAGCCTAAGCAGGTGCTAAACGTTATATGTTATTAAATATTGGCCCGCTGACTGGTTAGTTTAAATTGCTCAGAATTTAAATTGCAGGAATGTACCTTCTGGAAGTCATCTAATGTTAGCAGCGCCAAACTAATTTCTACTAAAATATAAGTATATTCAAAATTAACGGCTAATTAAATGTTAATTAAGTTCTCTATTTTCGAATTTTCCGCTCTATAGTTTTCCCACAATCGCAGGCACTGCTATTTATACTAAAGAAGTTTATCTCAAATTCAATCAAAATTAAATCACACCATTATTTAGAAATAACTAACGGCTCTATGAAACAAATTGCTACCGCATTTATGTTCCAAATTCAGAACATACAGAAAACAATTAACATTGGATACTTATGGGCGAAAAAACATATTAAAACTTAAAAACCAGAAAATTTGAAACCCTACCCCAAACATTAGCAAGACGCTAACGGTTCTAGGAAAAAACTTACTCCCGCATTGATATTTCAAAATTCAGGGTTGTAGAAAGAGAAACAGTTGACTTTGGATTTCTTACGGGCAAAACATAAAATTTAAAAGATTCACAGAACAAATGTCCAACCATACCCAGAAAGTAACACGAATTAACAGCTCTAGGAAGAACATTACTCCCGCATTTATATTTCAATATTTCTAGGCTGTACAAAACAGTTCACATTGTTTCGCTGCAGGCGAAAAACAAAAAAGATTTTCTCCCCATACATCTTCTGTTTTACTGTTTTTGACTAAATGGAAATAAATAAGACATAAAACTTAAAAACCGGAAGAGATTTGAAACTCTGTCACTGTTTGATTAGATTTATCATGAATTGCAGATGGGACAACAAGGCTCAACACATACGGCTCCTCCGTGTCAGTTACAGTCTGGTCAGAATGCTATGTGTTGGCTCAGTTCTATTAATCTCCATTAAGCCAGAGTAAAATTAGAAGTTACGTTTCAGAATTTAAATACGAAGATTTAAAACAGACAACAAAATACTATTTTACCATAGTCATTTTTATCTTATTAAGTCCATACAGGACGAATCACCGAAATAATAGCGGTAAGGTATTTATACCGGTATAGAAATACCTTTGCCTCTATTATAACTTTATTCAAAATACCTTTAAAAATACCGGTATAAGACGTCAAATACCGGTATTTTTAAATTATTACCTTAAATCAGCAATCTATACCGGTAAAATACCTCTATTAAGGTATTTTACCAGTATTCTCTCAGGAATACCGGTATTTTCATAGAAAACACCAGTTTTCATAGAATCATACAATTATTTGAAGTCATTGTAGTTTTTCCGCTGAGATGGCTCAGAGAGCAACTATTTGCACAGCAGGTTTCTGACTGGGAGGTCCTGAGGTTCGAGGTCGGGTGGCGGATTTCGACACATATTCTAGCTAGATCGAGTTCTGCCGTTGACTGGGACGGCGTCAGAGTTTTCTGTCGTCAGACGGAGGGGACCAACCAACGGGCTTTAGCAGACATCAACACCAGCCGTTCGCTGACCTTGGACCTCACGTCCAGGCGGGAGATGGCGACACGTGATAGTGTTGAAATTTATCAGATTTCTCCCGTATAAATCTGTCCTTTCCAGTAGCGATAAAAATGGAGAAACGTGTCTTCTTATCCATAAATGAAGTCTTCCCGCATACCAAACCATTCAATGCTGCACGACTGTGTTTATCACTAAATAAGATTATTTGCTTAAATTTGATCGCATCACTAACATTTCCCGAAAATGAATTTTTCCAGTTGGCCCAGTTACTTATTCTGCACCATAATTATAACTAAAAAATATTAAAATTGACATTTAACGCTAATACGGTAGACATATTAACTATTTTACGCGAGAAACAAGAGCGTTATGTTTAATTAAAATTAATGATTGACATGTTTAATTACACCCATGTATTTCAGAAATTTCATTAGAAAAAATATTAATAGTACTATATAATAATAATTAATTTTAATAAATATTTTTAAAATATTAATATTAATTAAATTTTAATGTTTATTAACTTTGTATAAATTAATTTATTATTTTTTGTTTGTTAATTTATAAATTTATTTTAAATTAAATGTTAATTTTAATTAAAAAGTAAATGTGTATTAATAAGCTCTTTTATGTTAATTAATAATGTTAGTATATGTTTTATTATTAGGAAGAGCACTTTACTCGAAATTGGGATCACTCCAGATGCATTTTTTACAGTAAGCTACCCGCGTGAAGGGAACCCTTACATGCAGTATTAATGGCTAATAATAATAGTAATAATGATAATAGTAATAATGATAATAATAATAATATATATATATATATATATATATATAATAATAATGTAATGATATTAATACTATAAACATAATAATTTACTTTTATTACAAATTTTCTCAATATTTGCAGTTAGTGTCAAAATATATTGAAACCTTTATATAAACTAGAGAAAATGACATTTTATTTTGGCCCTATTGTATAATTAAGATTTAATTGTGAAATTAAGTAAAGGAAATCATGTTTGAACAATAACAAAACTGGGCCTGAAAGCCGGGTGTTCGTGATTATCTCAAGGTGTCAACGCGCTTCCTCGTTCGCCGAAGGAGGGTCGGGAGGGAAGAAACGGTCCCTACTCCTACGGCACGGCGCATACGTTGACAGCCTCTCCATGCAGAAATACAAAAGACAGGCTTGGAGTCTCTCTCCGGGTCAGATGGAGATAGCTCGATGAAGGACACTAAAGGTTCTCTTCAATGGAGATCAATAATTATTATTTCATATTTCAACTTTTCTGAAGTTTAAATTAAGGAGTTTTCAATATAACGTATGCAAAAGTAAACGCCCGAACACAAAATATTTACAATAATAGATGAATTTAATACAGTTGTTATATACATACAAAATAATAATTTAAACAATAAATAACAATTATGAAATGATATTTGATTAATAAACATTTTGTGATATATTATTAACTAAAATAACCTGTTTTTTCAGCACGTATGGATGAAATTAGCTTTGTTCTTCATTGAAAATACCGGTATAATACCGGTATAATCTTTATGGACGTCCATACCAGTATAGACGTCTATAAATTATTTGCAGTATAAAAGAATAAAGGTATTTGAAAAGGTATGGGAAAATACCGGTATAATACCAGTATTTTACCGATATTCAATACCTTTTCAGTCCCTGGTCCATACTTAACTCCATATTTTAATGGAAATAACTTCATACAGTATGTATTTATATAATTCATATATTTTTAGTCCATATAAATTCTGTTCCCTGTCAATAGTAACATTATATATATTAATGCACACGTAATGCTTCTCCACTTACAATTTGCAATACATACACCTTTCCCTAAGGTTATTCAATTTTGATGTTTATTCGGCCGTAAGAACGTATGTTAATTGTTTTGTACAACCCTGAATTTTGAATATAGATGCAGAAGTATTTTTCCCTAGAGCCGTTAATTCATGTTAATGTTTAGGTGGAGTTTTAATTTTTCTACGGTTTTTAAGTTTTATGTTTTCTGCCATGAGAACCAATGTGCTGTTTCTCTTTGTAGAGCCCTGAATTTTGGAATATATAAATGCGTACTAGGTATTTTTTTCCTCAAGCCGATAATTCATGTTAATGTTTGGGTAGGGTTCGTATTTTTCTGAGGTTTTTAAGTTTATGGTTTTTCTCATGCCAAAGACTAATGTTAATTTGATCTCTTTGTACAGCCCTGAATTTTAAATATAAATACGTTAGTAATTTTTCCTAGAGCTATTAATTCTTGTTAATGTTTGAGAGGTTCAAATTTTTTTCTGAGGTTTTTAAGTTAGGGGTTTTTCTCTCGTGAGAACCAATGTTAATTGTTTCTCTTTGTACAGCCTTCAATTTTGGAATATAAATGCGTGCGTAATTTTTTTACTAGAGCCATTAATTCATGTTAATGTTTGGGTAGGGTTTGAAACTTTTTCTGAGGTTTAATAAGTTTTAATGCTTTTTTCGCCCATAGAAAACAATGGTTTCTGTTTGTACAGCCTAATTTTGGAATATAAATGCGGGAGTAATATTTATCCAAGAGTCGTTAATATATGTTAATGTTTAGATAGGGTTTTTAATTTTGTTTTGTTTTAATGTTTTTTCGCCCATATAAAACAATGTTAATTGTTTTCCTTGCACTTACGATTTTTGGGAGAAACTATAGAGACTGAATATTCAGAATAGGAGCATAATTAGCATTTAATTAGCCATTAATCTTGGATATAGTTTTGGAAGAGATTCGTTTCTGGGGCTGCTAACTTAAGTCTGCTAGCAGGGCCCACGATTTTGGGAAAACTATAGGAGAAATAAATTCGAAAATAAAGCCTTAATTAACATTTAATTAGCGACAATTTTGAATATTCTTATAGTTTGGTAGAAATTCGTTTTCTACCGCTACTAACATTGATGACTTCCCAGAAGGTTCATTGCTGCAATTTAAATCTGAGCAATTTAAACTAACCAGTCATGACCAATATTTAATAACATATTACTTTTTAGCACCTGTTTAAGGCTAGAGTCTGGTGTGACATTCGATGGTTTAGGAGGAACGAAGCTCTTATATTGAATCGCAGCGTTCGACCAAGGGTTATTTTGGGGATTCAGGCCCATGTTATTCAAACTAACTGATCAATGGCAAATTTTTTGTACAGTTACCGTTAGTACTTATTTAGAGCACATTTTGGCGTAAAGTAGTAATTATAAGTTGCCATAGTTTGGAAGGCGTCTCCCTTCACTTGCACTAGCAATTCTACCGAGGAATCATTTTAGGATTCAGACCCATGTTATTAACACTAACCAGTAGGCAGTAAATTTTTAATTATAGATTACTTTTTAGAGGTCGTTTAGGGCACTTTGCGTAAGTATGAATTATAAACTGCGATGGTTTGGAAGGAGCGTCTTTCTTCCTTGCTTGACGTTCTTAGGAGGCATTTTTGGGATTCGAGCCAAAGGTACTCTAACTAAACGGTGAGCAGCAAATCTTTTTACAGATTGCTTTTAGTATTTGTCTATGGTACATTTTGGCGTAGAATGAAATATGATTTGGATGGTTTGGAAGGAGCGTCTCTCTTCATTGCACAACGTTCTGCAGTAGGTCATTTTAGGGATTCCAGACCCATGTTATTAACGCATAACCGAGTAAGGCTGTAAATTTTTATTATAGATTACTTTTGAAGTATTTATTTAGGAACACATTACAGCGTAAGAGTACCAGATTATAAATTACGATGGTTAGGAAGGAGCGTCTCTCTTCCTTCCGCACAGCGTTCGGCCGAGAGGTACTTTGCCAATGTCACTTTCGTGTCTTGCAGCAAATTCATTGAGTTTTGCACATGGTGAATTTATTCATTTGTTTTGTCCGTGGATTCTTTCAAAATTTTATTCTGATAGGACGGCAATAACGTGGCGAAGAGGATTTTGGATTTTGCCAGATCAACCTCTTATTTGTGCTACAAATTAGTCGAAGTGGAACAAAAGAACTCTGAAATATATGTGCATCAGAATCAGCATCATTCAGGAATTTCTACTTATATTGTGTCTGTTGTGAACCATCACAGCCCCACTTGCAAATTAACATTAATGAGTTACATTCTTCTTCTCTTAAAGTTTGTACAACCTCTTCTACATGCATCAACAATCGAGTAACAGTATGATAAAGCAAATTTTGTAAATCGATTGCATTGCGGGAATTCTGATTGGATGTTGTTGACGTTCTTATAAGAAGAAATAAAAGAAGTCATCTTCGTCAACATATCAGCTTTATTAAGATAGTCGGCTTTCGACGGCTTTGCCGTCATCGTCAGTCTACAGAATACAGAAAGATACAAAAAAATATAAATAAATACACAATAAGATAGAAACAAATTAATTAAATTACAATTGATAGATAACTCTAAAATATTTAGTTACAGATAGATAAAATTTCAAAAACAGTAAGGGGGGATGCAACGGGAGGATTATAGCAGTTCAAATTAAACAAAAAATCAATACAGAAAGACACATTGAATGATTGCAAAAATTAAGGAACATATAGTAGATAAAATTATAAAAATTAATTGCGGCGGGGGGGAGGGCGGAGAGGAATTAATACCTATACAAGCAGTTCAAATTTCAGATTATAAATGTTTGTGAAAAATATACATTCTCATATTCAAAAGAAAAACAAAATTTGTGTATTTATTTATATTTTTGTATCTTTCTGTATTCTGTAGACTGACGATGACGCAAAGCCGTCGAAAGCCAACTATCTTAATAAAGCTGATATGTTGACGAAGATGACTTCTTTTATTTCTTCTTAAATCGATTGCAGCACAATATTCAGTCGCATGATACGATTCTTTATCTGGATAACAATCATTTTTTGCCTTCTGAAGTATACTATAACAAGGATGTAGTTTCCTCAGCTTCAACAAACAGAGCTAGTGCACTGAAAGTCGTTAGTTGTGTTTTCCTACCCTCTAAACTAACAGAATATGCTTTCTTGTATTTTCCAGCTCGTTTAGAAGAATATGTGATTTCCTTAACAGTTTTAGAAGCGTCTCTTTTTCCTGTAACACCTAATGTCACCGGTTTGAATCTGTCGATGTCGTAAATCTTCCGTTCATCTTCTCTTGCTTCTCTCACTCAAATTTTCAAATATTTTCTTTGGTCTGCCGGGGCGGTTGACTACTTTAGGTATTTCAAATGTGCCATTGAGCCAATCACATTCTTTTTAACAAACACATCTTCTTTCTTATGTGCTGCAGACCACCTTCGGTTCATATCAGATTTAAAATATGAAAATTTATACTTTATTTCCTTTATTTGTTTGTCAGAATAGTTTTCTTTGCGTAACAAATAATTCTCTTAAATTTCCCAATTTTTTTCGTTCTTTCTTGTAATTTTTTTCATCATTTAAAAAAACTTTCTTCATAAATGTTTTATGCCAATGTCCTAAAAAGTTTTAAGAAATTAAAAAATAAATAAACTTATGTAAAATCCGTAAATTTATTCTTTCAAATTTGGCCCTTTATCTCAAACCCCCCAACCCAGTTAATTTTACTAATTTTAAATAAAACTAACCCTTCCATTACCAAAATTGAAAATCTCTATCTCAACTAAAATAATTAAAATCTGTACGAAACTACACATAACGTGTACACACTTACCTGCTTCATCAGTCTCCATGGCTCTTCACTACAAAATCGAAACGCAGTAGACGCAATTCACTGTGAGACTGAAGCCCGCGCGGGAGACAAGAACGAACAGGCGCACTTCACAAGTGGACAAGTTCTGACAAGTTGCACCTGCCGTTAAAATTTGTGCAGCTGGTTATTCCCTGACCTTTTAGCTTTACAATGAGGTATTTCTTATTTGTCTGGAATGAAATTTGAAAATTTGACTTTTGGCCGCTAAATTGGTCAAATACCCCACCGTGCGTCGGCTAGTGGGGTTTCCCCCTTACCAGGACTCTCCCACCAGCGGGGCACCGCCCCAGCCGGGACAAGCTATAAGCTCCCGACCGGTCTCCCGGAATATGTGGTAGTGTAGTGCATGTTAGTGTAAGTGTGTGTAAGGGGAGAGGATAGGACAAGGAAGACGCAGGAAAGATCGCGCGCGGTCCGTGGCCCGTTTTGGTAGGGTACTGCTCCGGCATTCGCCTGGTGTTCATCGGAGGAACCACGGAAAACTACCGATCTGAGCAGGCGGCCGCTAGAATTCTCCTCCAGGCAGCGACTGAATTCGACGTAGCTGAAAAGCTAGTGTCGAAAATCCTGCCGCCATCAGGACTCGAACCTAGGACTTCCCGGTCAGAGGCGCTGCAGTGACATCAGTTGATGTACTGAGCTACCACTCCCGGAAACAGATTGAATGAGACCACGTGGACTCACAAAATGACACATTTTATTTCCCCAAATGTTTTCAACTCGGATTTCTCCTTCATTGAATCGGACAAGCTGAGAAATTGTTACATATTTTTTTGGGAAAAGTTTTACAAGACACGGGGAAATTGTACCGAAAAAATAGTACCGTAAAATTAATTTTATTCATTAATTGTATTTCGTAATTGTATTAAATGAAATTTGCATTCACCTTGCAGCGTATCATTTACTTACTATTTATAGTTAATTATCTACTAAGGGCGTTATAAGGGCACTAAAATCGATCGCCGACAAAATAACGGAGCTTTGTGTCACCCGAGATCATTAGAACTAGTTAACGGTCTTAATGCGTACATAATTTTATTTTTTACCTATTTTATTTATTCCGATTTATTGACTTACTAATTAACTAGACGTAACTTGACTCAGTTTGTCTTTTCATATTTCCCTCCCATAATTCCCACCATAAGAAAACATACCACTTATATTGCAACACCATATCTTTCTCCTTAACCACCATCCTTCAGTTCAATTTATGTAGTGGCATCGAAATAATATCAAGTGTTACAAGCTATAACGTATCATTAAAAATAAAATATATATTATCTACACAAAAGCCTTAATGGAAAGAGTTCAAAAGTAGTTGTCTCCTTTTCATTTTCGCGCCCCTCACGTATTAAGAAGATAAGTGCTGTAATCGTGCGCCGAGAAACGGTAAAATCTTTTCAAAATCTTATTGAGGAGGCCTGGTGAAGAAAAATTGGATAAATAATGTTACTGTACAAGTAAATTACTTCTTCTAGCACCTTTAGTCAGTAGCAGTTTTATGGGCCTAACATATCAGAAAATATCGAGTTTCAAAGTACAAAAGTATTGCCTTTGACGTCTAAAACATTACGAAATGTAAACATACAAATTCTGTTTTTGAGTGTACACAAAGCAGCATTGGTCAGCACGCAATGCAGGAGTCGAGAGTATGGATGAAGAAGGGGTAAGCAAGGAGGAAAGCTCCTCCCTGGAGCACCATGAGAGGGGGCGAAGAGTACTGAGTGGCTGTGAAATTCCCCTCCCGCACTGATGTGAATAGCCATGATCAAGACATTCAGTCACTGGCCAAGCTGCATACAAGCAGAACTATATCGCACTAAATCTAGACGTAATTGTACTTAGTAAGATAGAGAAATTGTTCACATTCAGATGAGCAATGTAAAATCAGATTGGATCTAAGGTAAGAATAAGCATACATTTATTATTGTGTGTGTGTGTATGTGTAACTGTCGATAAATGCTTGTTCTTTTGTTTAACCACGCTTTGTTTCTAATATTCAAAATCTTAAGATTTCTAATAATGTTTAGTACAGGAATAAATAAACGTTAGTTATATATAGTGTCTAAATCAGAATTCTTTATGAATAAATGGAATTCCATTACTCTGCATAAATATATTGCGAACAGTATACCAAATATATTGCTAATTTAAAAGTATTTCTGAAACTATTAATTTCTATTAAATGTTCTAACGTCTTTAACTAGAGTTTCAATAGTTTACGTATCATGAAATTTGTTAGTTACTTCACGCCGTGAAGTATTTATTGCGTTAGTGCTGTACAAAGTGTCCGCTCCTTCATATATGCTGATTCCCACCCCTTATTATTTGCAGTTCTGAAACTATCTCCGACGAGCATGTTATCGTGACCCCACCCGGAGCCCTACCAGCGATGCCGCTACCCAGCGAAAGGATCAACGTATACTACAACGTTGGCTCAAGGGCATGTACGTGCCACGCGCCGGCCTCGTCGACTTGGGCCAGGACCATGGACGCAGTCAGGGCCGGCCCCTTCGGCCGTCTGTTCGCTAAACAACTGAACGGGCGAGCGGCGCCGGCAACAACTCGTTGAAGGCCCACTGCGGAAAGCGCCCGAACTCGTAGACGCCTGCGTGATGGACGTGGTCACAAGGAGACCGGGCTGCGACTGCCTGCAGGGCTTCCAGCTCACGCACTCGCTGGGCGGCGGCACGGGCTCCGGCATGGGCGCTCTGCTGCTGTCGAGGTCCGCGAGAATCCGCCCGACCGGATCGCGGACCCTCATCGGTCGTGCCCATCCCCGAAGGTGTCGGACACGGTCGCGGGTATTCTTCCGCAGCAATGGTCCATCAGCTCGTCGAACACGGACGAGACCTTCTGCATCGACAACGAAGCCCTAACCCGACATCTGCTTCCGCACGTTGAAGCTATTAACCCACGTACGGAGACCTGAACCACCTGGTCTCGCTCTACCATGTCAGGGTCACCACATGCCTGCGCTTCCCAGGCCAGCTGAACGCCGATCGCGGGAAGTTGGCCGTGAACGGTGCCTTCCCAGGCTGCCTTCGGCCCCATTGCCCGGCTTCGCGCCGCTGGCGGCGCGTGGCAGCCAACAGTACAGCGCCATGACCGTGGCCGAAGGCTCATGCAGCAGATCTTCGAGCGCCAAGAACATGATGGCGGCCTGCACGACCCCCGCCGGCCGCTGCTCGCGGTAAGTGACCGGACGACATCTGGAAGATGGACGGCGGTGATGATGCAAAACCGAACGGTGATGCTACCGATGGATGGATTGACGACGAAGAACGTGTTGAAATGTTCCTCCGCGCAGCTCAAGATGCCGCTTCCTTTCCTCGCCCAGCCCTGCTATTTGGGAGTTTTCAGCGCATATCTGACGGTTCACTGCAATGTTCAGGCGCAGAGCTTTTTCCTTCACTGGTACACAGGCGAGGGCATGGGCGAAATGGAATTCACGAGTAGAATCGAATGATCGATCTGATCTCCAGTACCAACAATATCAGGAAGCTGCAGGGCAAGTTTCGAGAAGATCTGGAGGTTGCCGAGCAAGATGAAATGTAATTTAGATGATTGAATTTTATTTAGTCGTGGATTGTTAAAGTAAATTCAAATTTGCTTTGTTCAGTATAATGAAATTGTAATAAAAATGGTAAATTAAATGACTAGTAAACTCTAAAATTCTTGTTTTCCTTATCCTTCTGTCATATCGGATTTTTTTGCTGTATCTCATCATCGCTCTAATTAACTTTGAGTTCTTACAAAACTTATAGATGAGATCGTCGCCTTGGAATTTTTCTGGCACACTTATAAGTTTGATAACTGGTTGTTTCCGGGCAAGTTTCTCCCAGAATTTAAATTCATGCCAGTTCTACAGCCCTTATAAATTTATTATAAAAATAAATGCAAATTAAGTTCGAAATACCATAACAAATTAAAATAGAAGATAAATTTATTACTAGATACAAAATTTATGAGGATGTTGGATGAAACAGGCCGAATGAAGCCAACCAGCAGCACTAATAGTCGTTTCATCATGAAGTCACGAAGGTTAAAGCGCATTCGAGACTCGCGGGTTCGTGGTTGGGTGACCTACCAGGAACCCCGGGATCTAACGGCGTCGAGCCCTGGGGATAAAGGGCACTGACTGCGACGTGACGAAGTTTGGCTAATTATTAAGAGGTAAAAAGCACATTAATGGAGGATTACTGCGAAATGCTGAAAGCGCTCAACGCCCGCAGGGCTTGGGGCAGCGCCGTTGCGTCAAGATGGACGCAACAAATTAAAAAAAAGAAAAAGCGCACTTTTGACTGGCCAGTAGCTCTTCGCTCTTGGGATGAATAAAAGTTTCTTGCACACTCTAAAATCCTGTACGAGTACAAATTTCTGTATTTATATCGCTATAGTCTATTCATTACCATCATGAATTTATAATCCCCTTGTTCTGAGTTTCGATTTCTGGTGTCTGCAGGCGCTGCCAAGTGCGGTTGGCGTTGCTCCTGGGACATACACCGAAATCGCCGCTAATCGTGCCCATATCGGGATCTCGCGGATGGTTCTCCTGATGGGGGCGCCGCTGCTGTAGTCAATCCGGGTATCTAATTCAGCCGATTATTGATATGTTATAAACTTACACTTTTTTTCACGCCACTGATACTAGGATGAATACACCTAATAAAGATGTTTGCGATCTCCATGTTAGTTCTCATTTATTTTAGTTGTATTTAAATTAGGGTTATAATTTTTAACTATATTTCTAATATTTATACGGTATTGTACTTGCATCTAATAAAGAGGCCAAAATGGCAACACAGATCAGAAAAATATATGAATATATTACAGATTTAGTGTCTTGTTCGGCGATAATTATTATATGTTAAGTAGATGAATGATACTTATAAGCCTTCAGAATTCTAATTTAATTTTTGAAGTGATTACATTCTCTTAACCTCTTACTATATCAATTTACTACTTGAACCACAAGCATTTCAGAAGTAAAAATGTTTATCTTTTACACTCATCTATATAAGATGCTGTGCTGTTTGGTTACGCATTCAGGTAGTTAATGGTTCTTTTACAATATTCTAAGTAGCGAAATAGTTTTCTTAAATCTTTATAAAAAATACAATTAGATATAGCTTGAATCATCAATACCAGTTTATTCGCATTAAACATAAATATAAATATTCAAGTACCTTCATTCTCTCCTTGTATTTCTTCTTATAACACTTTTTTATCCTCTCGTTCTTCTACTTCTTTCATTTTCCAGCTCCTTTTCTCCTTTTCTCTTTGCCTCCATATATGTTCTTTGTACTCCGCCTTAGTCTAAGCGTCTTCAATTATAATTCTTCAGGAATTTCTTCAATCGTCTTCACTGCGCTTTGTTCGCTTTCTGCTTTCATTGAGTGTTGTACCAGTTGCCTTTACCGCGCTTGTTTCCGCTTTGTAGTATATTATCAGCGCCCCATAGTTATTTCATTCTTATGTGCATACTATAATAAAAAATATAAGTGTTAACTAGAGTGCTACAGAATGGCACAGACTTTCTCGTAGAATATTTTCTAATTTCTTTGGTGTGGACTGGCTTTAAAGTCTTCCTCTGTCCAACTGCCGCTATCGTCACCGAAAGTAACAACGGCGTTTTCTTAACTTTTCGGTTTGTTAATAAATGCGCGAAAAATACTTAAAATCTGAATGGTAAACCTCGTCTAATAAATTTTCATTGAAATTTTTGAAGCCGTTTTTAAGAAAATTGCGATTAAGCGTTACTGTAAATGCGAGAATTTAACCACTTTACAAGACCTATTGGGTTTCAGAAAGCAATTTGAAAGATATTCCCCGAGCACATCTACTCTAAATTTAATAATATGTACAACACGATGAAAAAGGTGCATATTAACGCAGCGTGGGAGATATTACAAAAAATTACATTTGTGTATTTAAAAAAACAAAGAATATACCAATATAGACTTTTCGTCATATTAAACAGTGCAATTATCGCTATCCATAATGAAATTTGAAGAAAAATTTTACGTAATTTTTAGAAAATGGCGTTGGCGTTTTAAATATTAATTTTTAGCTCGTTTTTGAAAATTGTTTGGTTTCCGAGTCTTTGGCTGACATTATTTAAAGCACATGTACTCATAATTATAAAAATTTGAAGAAATCGCCGTTAATATAAATATTACGGTCGTGAGAGACAGAGTCAAAAATTACATTTCCTTAATTTTGAAAATAAGAATAAAGCTATATGGTCGTTTATATCCGGATGCCTTGATGCTCCCCACCAAAAACATGGAAAAAAATTAGACCAAGTTTTTTGAGTCTGTTTCATGTATTTTTAAAAATTACTAATATTTTCAGACTCAATTGTAAACATTTCAAAGTATAAAAGGGTCTATGACCTTAATAAAAAGAATATATGATATAATTCTTTAGGAAAAATGTGTCTTCAATTTTATAGTTGTAGAAGTGCCGAAATCACTTTTGCAATGTTCGAAAATTCAGTGTTTTCCGTGAAAGTGTTTCTTCACCTTTATAATATCTTATATTCTTCAAAAATATTAGAAAAAATTTAATGCTTTTAATTAGAGAAAATTTTGAAAATGTTCTGAGGTTTCATGCTAGATTCACCCCAAAATTAATGAATAGCTGTCATGTCCTTGAGCTTTGACTCAGGGCAGATTGACATGGGTTTATTCGACTTGGAAAAAAAAGTAGAAATTTAAATGCAAGTTTGTTTACCCCAAAAAGGCAGACGGACAACAAAACAAGACAGGCGGACGGCGGACCCGGGGGACGGCGGGCGGGGGCAGGCGGACAGGCGGACAGGCGGACGGCGGACGGCGGACAGGCGGACGGGCGGACAGGGGGACAGGGGACACGGCCCGGGGGACAGGCGGACAGGCGGGAGGGGCGGACCGGGGGACAGGCGGACAGGCGGCCCGGGGGACAAGCGAAAAAGGGAAAAAACGAACGACAAGCGAAAAGCGAAAAACGAACAGCGGAAAAGCGACAAGCGAAAAACGAAAAACAAAGGCAAAACGACAAGCGACAAGCGACAACGACAGCGACAAGCGACAAGCGAAACAGACGACAGAGGGCAGACGACAGAGGGGCAGAGGGGCGCGACAAAAGGCAGACGAACGACGAACGAGGGACGAGGGGCAGACGGCGGACGAACAGAGGGACAGAGGGACAAACGGGCAAGGGACAGCGGCAGACGGCAGACGACAGACAACCGGCAGACGACAGACGGGCAGACGGGCAACGGGAAAGGGGGGCGACAGACGCAGACTGACGGGCGGACGGCGGACAAGGGACAAGGGACAGGGCAGGCGGAGGGGCGACGGCGGACGGCGGACGAGGGACAGAAGGAAGACAAGAGAAACGCTCGTCAGAAACGTTGCAGACTTTTGGCTAAAGACGCTGACATAAATTGACGACTGCAGACTGACAGACTACGACGGAACGACAGACTTACATTCGTAATTTGAAAAAAGATAGACAGTAATGAGTTTATATCGATGAGCTTGGTACTCCCACAAACATGGAAAAATTGACCGTTTTGAAGATCTGTATTTTTTTAAATTACTAATATTTCAGACTCACATGCATGAAAACCACTAAAATTTTCAAAAGGTCTACATAGGACTTAATAAAGAGAGAACATATAGGACAACAAATTCATTAAGGAAAATGTGCTCAATTTTATAGTTGAGAAGATGCCAAATAACTGCAATGTTCGAAAATTCAGTGTTTTCCTGAAAATCGGACCTATCCACCTTTATTAGCGTATCTACTCTATTCTACAAAGATTACAGAAAAAATTTGGCGCTGGTTTTAAGAATTTTGAAAGATTCTGAGGACTTCATGAAGTACCCAAATTAATGAATGTTTCTATAATCGCAGAGCTGACTCAGGGACGATTGACTGGTTTATTCAGCTGGAAAATAGTAAGAAAGTTTAGTGAAGTTGTACACAGACGGACAGACGGACAGACAGACAGACAGACAGACGGACAGACGGACAGACGGCAGGCGGACGACGGGGACAGGCGACAGAGGCGGACGGGCGACAGACGGACAGAGCGACAAGACGACAGGACGAGCAGACGGCGAGACGGCGACAGCGGACAGAGCGACGAGCGACAAGACAGACGACAGCGACAGAGCGACAACGACGGCTGACGAAGCGGACAGACGGACAGAGCGACAGACGGACAGACGACAGACAGCGACAAGCGACAGACTGACAGAGCGACACGACGGACAGACGGAGCAGACGGCGACGGCAGACGGCAGACGACGACGACAGACGGACAGACGGACAGACGGACAGACGGACAGACGACAGACGATAGACGGACAGACGACAGCGACAGACGACAGACTGACAGACTGACAGACGGACAGACGACAGACTGACGAACGGACGAACGGACAGCGGCAGACGGACAGACGGGCAGACGGACGACGGACGACGGACAGACGGCAGACGGACGGAGCGAGGACAGACGGACAGACGGACAGACGGACGAACGGGCGGACGGCAGGACGGGCAGACGGCAGACGGACAGACGGACAGACGGACGAACGGACAGACGGGCAGACGGCGAGCAGGCGAGGCGGGGACGGCGGGCAGACGGGCAGACGGACAGACGGGCAGACGGACAGACGGACAGACGGACAGACGGACAGACGGACAGACGGACAGACGACAGACGGACAGACGGACAGACGGACAGACGGACAGACGGACAGAGGGACAGACGGACAAACGGACGACGGACGAACGGACGAACGGACGACGGACAGACGGACAGACGGACAGACGGACAGACGACAGAACGGACGAACGGACAGACGGACAGACGGACAGACGGGACAGACGGACGGACGGGCAGACGGACAGACGGACAGGACGGCAGACGACAGACTGACAGACGACGAACGGACGAGACGGACAGAGCGGACAGACGGACGCAGACGGCGACAGCGGACGAGCGGACAGAAGGACAGCGACGAACGGAAGACGGACAATGTCGCGCGACAACGACGGACAGACGACGGACGCTGGGGGTCGTTGACCCAGACGCTGCGATACAATACTTGTTACATATTGTTTAGAATTATACAGTCCAAATGGTAAATAATACATTAAATATCACTGTCATAATTAATGTAACTTTTTTTGTGATGCTCAGTATAGTCTCTAATTGTATAGAAACATTATGCAGCAGACATAATTGTATAGAAACAGTTATACAGCAAGGAAAGCAGATTTCACTTTGGATTTAAAATTTTCTATCGAATTTAATCGTTTAATGTCATCTGGCAAAGTGCTGTAAAATAATATACATGTATTGTATGTGAAGGTTTTGTAATGAGCTTTTGATACTGTCACCTGATGAATATGATTTCTATGTCGAGTGTTAAAGTTACAGATTTCGGTATTTTCCGAAAATATGTTCCCGCCCTTAAGCAAGTCATTTTAGACAAAAGCACTGATAAATAAATTAACAGACAAGATAATGGTAAACTTTCTCGATTAATGAAGAAAGGTTTACAAGAATCACGTGGGTGGGATTTGGTTATTATTTGTACAATTCTATTTTGTAATCTAAAATCTGGGAGCTGTAATATGTATTTACCAGAATATTATGCCATACATATCTCAGGCGGGAACGAACATTCGCAAAATATACATGAGCAGTAAGAAGGCTGACTGAATTTGAAAGAATTCTCAACGCGTAGCATAATGAACTTAATATTATGTTCAATTCATTTAAATGGACTTTCCATTTAAGGTTTGACTGAATTGAGAGGCCTAAAAATTGTGTTGCTTTATCATCAGTCAATGGTACACCGTTCATTTTCAATGGATCAAAGAATTGTTTATTTGAAACGGAAAACTGCATTAAAACAGTTTTATTTTCATTTTCTATTAATTTGTTATTTCGGAATCAATTTGAAACATCTGCTATTGTACTATTTACGGTTTATTTATTGTAAAGAATGTTCGTATCATCCGCAAAGAGAACTGTTCTTCCGTTTCGAATCGTCGAGGGCATATCGTTTACGTAAAGTAAGAACAGAATAGGGCCTAATATCGATCCTTGAGGAACTCCACGTGCAATAGGCAAAGAGTCGGAAAGTTGTGTTCATAATGTTCCATCATTCAGTAAAATTATTTCCACTCTCTGAGATCGTTGTTTAAGATACGAACATAACCAATCTAGAGCAATACCACGGATTCCATATGAAGGTAATTTTGAAAGTACGATGTCATGATCATTGACGTCAAAAGCTTTTGAGAAATCTAAAAATAATCCAATAGGTTCTTCGTTTTGGTCCAATGATGAGGCGACATCTTTAAGAAAAGAAAATATGGCTGTTTCCATTGATTTTGATTTTCTAAATCCTTGGTGGCCATCTGAAAGCGCGTCGTGATTACAGAGAAAGGTTTCCATTCGTACGTAAAAAAGTCTCTAATATTTTTGAAAAAACTGATAGAAGAGAAATGGGCCGATAATTTTGAATTTCATTTATTTGCCTTTTTTGAAGCGGCAATTTTTGGCTGTTTTGAAAGAGGCGGAATGAAATGAGACCTCGACTTCATTTTCTAATGATTTTCAACTCAGGAACACGTGCGAATAAAACCTTTATCTGTTCACGACACTTTCGAATGAAGCCTGGAGCTGAAAGGTAAAATCGTGAAACAACCATATTTCTTTGCCAAAGATAAGCACTCATCGTGGACAGAACATTGAATTATTTTGGAATTTCTCAAAGAAGCGTCGCTGACATCCTGCTAATTACCTTCATATGGAATCAGTGGTGTGCTCTAGGTGGTGCATGTTCGTGTCTTGAAGCAGTCTCAGAAGGTGAAGCTCACACTGGAAATGATGAGCATTATGAACAACTTCCGACTCTTGCCCGTGGAGATCCTCAAAAGTGATATGTAATCAAATTCTGTTCTTACTTTACGTAAACGATAACGCCCTCATTATTCGAAACGAAGAACAGTTCTCTTGCCGGTGTTCTGAGCATTCTTGCAATGTAAACCGTAAATAGTACAATAACGAATGTTCAAATTGATTCGAAACTCTTTAAGTTAATAGAAAATGAAAATAAAAACTATTTTGCTCTGGTTTCGTTTCAAGCATAGGCAGATAACGATCATTGAAAGGAAATGACGGTGTACCATTGACTGATAATAAAGCAACAGTACGAACACTCCCAATCGGTGAAACTAAATGGAAAGTCTTAAATAATTGAACATAATATTGAAGTTCATTATGCTACGCGTTAATTGCTGAAACGCTCTTACTGCTTTCATGTATTTGCGAATGATAGTTCCCGCCTGAATGTAACGTAATAATATTCTGAAGCCAAGCCATATTACATCCCCAGGTACGAATTACAAATAGGAGTAACGCAAATAACAACAAATCCCTTACGTATTCTTATCAAACCTTTCTTCGTGTCGAGAAAGTTTACCATTATCTTTGTCTGTTGTTTATTATCGTAGCACGTGTTTTTGCTTGAGGCGAATATTTTCGGAAAAACCGAAATCTATGACACAACGCTCGACATCAAAATCATGTTCTCGAGTGACGTATCAAAAGCTCATTACAAACAACTGCATGCAATACGTATATTGACACGGCACTTGCCGAATGACATTAAATACGATTGAAATTCGATAAGCTTTAAATCAAAAATTAATCTGCTTTCGCTTGCTGTTATATTTGTTTCTATGCAATTATAATATGCTATAAATGTTCTATACGGTAGACATACTGAGCATCACAAAGATTACGTGATATGACAGTGACTGATATTATTTACCATTTGGACTGTAATTCTAAACAATATGTAACAATGTTAGCTGTCGCGTCTCGGTCGGCGACTACATCGTCAATTTTTTCTTCCGATTTCCTGATCCATTGATGGCCGAATGGCTTGTTTGCTTCTGTTTATAAATGTAACTATTATAAGTGCGCTTCTTTAAAATTGAGAATATAAGTTATTCAGTATCGTTCATGTCTTGACAAATGAAGAACATGGATGGAAGCAAATGTTAACGATTTATCATGAAAATGATTTCAAATTTCATGGAACTTTGTTATTTATTTTTAAATACAAAATTCCAATTATATTACTTAGTGTGAGGATCGCAAATTTTATGAACGTCTTTTAAATCGCTATATGTACGTCATGCATTTTTAACTGTTTTTGACGTATAAAAGTACAGATGTATGATCGAGTTTAGAATAAAAATCACTCGAATTACTGATGTTAGAAGACAGTGCTCAGAGAATCTGTTAAAGTGTGAGCCAACTGAAACTATGTCTCGAGCAGAGATCGTGCTGTATATCAATGAGTTCCCCAGCTGCGACCGCCGACGCGTGCAATGAAGAAAGAGAACCAATGAATGAGACTGACAGAAGCCTAGGTAACTGAAGACAAGTGATGAAGTGGATAACGTCATAAAGCGCGACCCGCAACTAAACACAAATAATGCAATGAAACGCAAAATCCGTAATCGAACTGTCAAGAAGTAAAGTTCCAAGCTCTGCCCTGCTGTTTATAATAAATGACGGCATTAATGCAATCTTTAAAATCAATGGGAACACACTTGGCAATTTCATTGTGTCAGGTGAAAATCGATGGTAGGTAGAAACAGGATGATATCTGTCTGGGCGATAGGTAAAAGCTCGACACTGTCAAAATCAGAAAAATGGTCAGAATTGCAGTTGTGATGCATAGTATGACCGTGTTGGAATGCAAGTGCCTCAATGGTAAACGGTACGAATAGTTAACTGCAAAAGTAATATGAGGCACTAATGAATGAAAAATGAAGTGGAAGGTGAACGAAAGGAAACGAAGTGAATAGAAGACGGGTCATGTATGCGGAAAGAAGATGCTGTCGAAATGAACGTAAACAAACACAAATAGGATGACCACGATGACCAGGTAGAGAGTATGACATCGAGGGTGCTCGTGGATGTTGACTATAATTCGGCGCTGAGTAAGTCCTTGACGGCAATCAAGCTACTCGCTTGTAGTAAACAATTGACGTCACAATCTGCTGAAGAACAATTTAACAAATTATTGTATTTACTTGGTGGCATGCAGCAAGTATCCATTTTCTTTTAGATGCTGTTTTGTCAAAATGAACACGAAGAGATTTTTCTTTTTCTTCGTACTGCACTTATAATGTTTTTCAATGCGACAATCAATAGTGTATACTATGCTCGATTCTCGATATTTCAACTATTCTTCGAATAACCTTCCACCGGGCTGCATTCGCTATTTATCATTGTGTACCGAAGAGGTTATGAACCGCTGTTTTCGAAGTAGCGATGAAGATAATCTCTTCGATTTTCGATATTTATTTCCTTGCAGGGCACTCGTGACGATCGACTAGCTGTTTGGTTGAAGACATTCTTCTATTTCAATAATGTGAGAGAAGTCGAAGCATTAGTACTGGCAAATCACAGCGAAACTTCAATGATGAATCAATATTACTCAGCCTTCCCCACAATTTGTTTTTCAAACCTACGAACTGATCTCCTTTAAGTCATAACTCCAATTTGCTGTTTTTAAGTACATGAAATTCATCGGAATTTTTCAGTAATGTTTCATATATCGCGAAGCAACTCTATACGATGCAACTGATGTAACTTGACCTCAAAAAGCAATATTGTTGAGAAGCATTTTACATGAAGACTCTGCACGATATTTAAAAAACGTTAAATGTTTTGATGGTGTTGATAGTTTTGTTACTGGAAATATTTTCGTTAAAACCTATTTTTTAGTACAAAAATCAAATACAAATAAATCTGGTGTAATTTTTTCATAATGATGTGTTCGTCAAGCTTCAAGTAATGCCTTCATTTTTCTAAGTATAGTGGCTATGCATAATTGTGTCATTATAGGCAATATTTTATTTAAAACCATAGTTTCTTCAAACTGCTCAAAAATATTTTGGTGAAAACCTGACCTCTGACTAACGCAGTCTTACTTTACGGCATGATATTATGATCTAATTTAAGCCAAATGTTGGGATTTCAAAAAGAATTGAATCTTCGCCTAAATGCAATTTTGAAAATGTTTCCTTAATGAGTAATTCTTCAAACGAATCTGCTAAGAAAATGTGTTCAATTTTCGAAATGATGAAAGAGACGTCAGGCAGAAGAATTGCTGTATTGGGGAGGAAGCAGATAAGTCTGTGACCATTTCTACGTTCGTCTTCTGAATGAACGACTATTAGATCGTGTATGAATTTGCCGCACTTTCATGAAGGCTTTCTACATGCATCATTGTTGCGTTTGAAAGCAAGCCTCTGACACTGAAGCGGCGCGAGAAGGCATGCTCCCAGTGTCAATCTGCTTGTCCGCATGTTCCTTCCACTCGCGATGTACACCTCGGTATTGCCCTGTCTTAAGAAAGAGAAGATCGCGAAGACGATCGGTGCCTTACAAAGTGCTGAGAGATGATGTCGCTCGAAATTAGCAGTTTCGAAATGGTATCATACTATCGTCGGTGCAGAAAATATTAACGATCTTGCATTTTCGAAAAATGCTCAGTAACAATGTTTTCCTTCGCGCAGCTTTGTATTCGCAGGCGACGTGGCCTCGGTATTAACGCGTATCTTTACCGTACTTGTAGTATGATTACAGTTTTTGCAGTAAAATAATCGTGATCTACTGATCAACACTTTATGAAATCAGAAGTAAATTAATATTACTGTGATCTGCTGTTCTCATATTCAACTGGCATTCGGCTGTTTTGCAATATTCCTGCCGGAGCAGCTTTGTTGCTGATCGTTTAAAAATGATATTTTGGAAGAAATACAGTTCAGTTTGTTACAGACGACTTTCGGTATTTAAAATGATCGAGATTCTGGTGATATGCTGTCTTGAGAATAAGTTGACACGCTTTCAAGATAAGAGATGTAATCGCTCGATAGAGAAGAAATTACTATTTCGGCAATGATAAGGATAAGTCACATCTGAAACTGTTACAGTTTAACATTTATATCATCGTACCTGAAGCGATAGACGAGGGCTTTGCACATTTTATTGTATCCTCATGGATAATGCGTCGTTAATTTTTGTTTCTGAGACACGAACACAGTATTCTTCGAAGTTACTGTCAAATGATTTGTTCTTAAGTATGATTTATTCTGAAATGCATTTCAGTGAGGAGAGCACCTGTTCTAGATATTCAGAATTTACGAATCTTTTCGGTCGCCAATTCTGCAAATGTTATGTAATATTTTATTTTGGCATTGCATTTCTGCGTTATAAATTTCTGAGCATTTATGCTGTTTTTAATTGTTCTGTTACCGAGAAATGGCATGCACGCTCGTCTTTCGTAAATTCCGAATTTCATCGGTTAACATGCTGCGGGAAGAACACGGTGCGCTATGCGCGTGCCGATACAAATTGTATTATGAGTTGGTGAAAATATGCCGATTGGCTAACAAGTGAACGAGAGTACCGTGAAGTGTCAATCGCATCTACGATAAATAACATTTATCGGAGACACGAAAATCGCGGTATGACAAATGCGATGATGTTGAGACACTTCAGGCTATAAACAGGTAGAGTAGATCGCGTTTTAAAGGCTCGGGGCTGGAAATTGACGACGTTCGAACTGTTTTATTGCATATTGATATATGATCGTCGAACGCTCTTTTGGTGATGTGTGAGCACATGCTATGAGCGCAAATAATGCTCTGCGAGAAGATATGTTCGCGAAATGGTCGCGAATACGAAATGTTTCGATGGTTTTATCTATGCTGCCTGACTAGGAGTAGGTAAATGACGGCCAAGCTTTTTCCTAAAGCCGATTTCTAATTCATTACTACGTTGGCGTATTCAACTATTGGCGTTCAACTTGTTGAAGAGTATGGTTGTAATACCGTCGACGATGTGCCGACACGTCTAACGTCGACCACTGGCTTTCCGATCGGCTGCTTATCGAGCGGTACCCTGGTGCTATGAGTAACCGGTATCGGTGAATAAGCGCATAACGATATTTCGGTAACTATCGAAATGGCGGAAAACTAACTTTAAAAGTGCGACGTACGAACGAAAGAGGATCAGAGCAGCTCCTGGCGTCCGAACGTTGTAAATCGCGTGATCAACATTGCTATAGGCATGCTTTGGTGACCTAACATTCGCTTGGCGTCTCTGAAGCAGAGGCGTGTTGCGTTGCTGAAATATTTCGCTCTGGCGAAGATATTTCGTGCGTGATGATGGTTCATATTGTTGGCTGCGAGCTTTATTTTCGAATTATGTTGTAATGAATGCTGGTGTCCTATTTTGTCAATTTGTGTCCAAACGAACGTGTGTAGGTCAAACATGGTCAAATGGTGATTTAAAATGAAATATGTTTAAATATGGAACAAATATCGTTAATACAGTGAAACAGATGGCTGTGTGATCGAAAGTTTATGAATACCCGCAGTATCTTTTTGTTATTTTGGACTAGTAATTGTGAAGTTTTAAAGGTAATCTGTAAATAATGAATAATAAATTAAAAAAACAAAACAAACCAACAACAACTGCAACAACACTAGAAACTTAAAAATTGATTCCTTAAATCTTTCATTCTTCATCTCACAAAAAATTAATATTACTTTGCATCGAAAAGTTGCTTAAACAAGTATTTTCAATGTCCAGAAAGAATACATTATTTTCTAAAGAACACGTTTCAGCTCCTCACTAACTAAATAGTCATTTCATTTTCAATTCACTTCTTTAAAGTACTGACCCCATTTTCACATATGATCTATCTAAAGTGTTCTTGTAATTATGGATAATATTTTACAGTTATATGCGGGCATCTGTAAGGAAAGAAGTTGTACACAGTATATTGGGTAATTGATGAAAAATTTGTAATCAAAAAGAATAAGTGCGTCACAACGATTATGACGTTGAATAATATTGATGAAAATTTTCCATTCGGAATTTACTACTAATTAAACGACTATTCATTAACTCATGGAATTACTTATTACTGACAGAAATAGATGTTATTCAGTACGTGCTTTGTAAATTGACAGTATTTTCATCTGATATTGATATTAATTTATTAACGCGATTTAATCACTTGCATGGTGTCATTAAATTGGCTCAAGCTAATATATCGGATTCATTTCACAAATACTCAACAAAAAAGCCAATTGTTTTCCATTTTTGTTGACGCAACAATGAAATTGTGTCGAAATAATGACTTTGAATGATTGATTTCGGGCCTGTTAGAAGATTTGCCATCTCAGAGCTGTTGTTGTCAACATTAACGCCAACCTTGTCTCTGAACACAATAAATAAAATATCATAACATTCTTTCGCGGAAAAAGTGTGATAGTTTGCCTTTTCTTAGAAGAACGAGCATTAACATATGAAAATCGTAGTAAATATTCTGTATTCAGAATATCTTTTCTATTTTTAGATATTGATTAATCAAAATACTCATTTACATGATATTTTTATTAACGACAATGTTTGGCAGTTCACTACTGACCATGCAAATTCACATGGCTGTGTGACAATAATTGTTTTTATTATTCGAGTAATTTATTATTCAGGAGCATTCAGGTTAAATAAATTAATCGCTACATGAGAAAGGTTCTGCAAATTATACTTAACCAACTATTTTTTATTTTCATTAAGCAACCCTTTCCTTTTCTTGTATTTTCCTAGATGTAATTTCCATTACTACCTTTTCCTAGTAGACTGGGAGAGCTGACTTCGACACTATTAGTTAAATCGCAATATCGGTATAGAAAAATTTAAAATAAAAGTTTCCTCAAGTACCTTTCAGTGAAAATAATTTCTGCGTGTGTCAACATAATGAAGAATTTATTACCATACATTTACATATTCAGTCGTTAGCTTATGAACATATTATCAAAATAAAAAATAAATCTACTATTACCACACATACAATGTAACTTTATTTGAAAATTAACATTCATAAAATGTTTACTTCAATTGAAATCATACATTCTATTTTAAATTTTTGTCTTTACTTGCTCTCGAAGACTTTCTTTACACCTGGCTGTTATGAATAGTGGTTGATCACTTCTTTCTGGAGCACAGAAGGCAGCGGGCTGGCAGAAACAATAGTTCTACGAAATTACGAGGTCAGTTCTGGCATCGGCTGGCTTTCACTACGGCAAGCATCTCTGGTGTATTTTAGCACCAACATTTTTTCGTTACGTGAATGCAAACAAATGGAGATATTACAGCAAATCTGTCGTAGCTCGATCTTTTGTTTAGGTGAATCATTGAATCTGAACGTGCCGTAACTTTTATTGGTGTTCATGGATAACACAGGGCCTGCTTTACTTTTATTAAAAAAAGCGTGTATCATATTTTCAGTAGATATTGTATCTTGCCTTAATGATGAAAATTGTATAAACCTGGTCGTATAGTGAGAGGAACTAGTGCTTTTACATTTGTTTGGTAACGACTCATGCCATGCAATCTTCTGTCGACAGAATATATTCAGGAGCCGAAGAATATCTCAGTATTTCGGCTACAAAACGAGTATGTCACGCTGATTGTGATTGATGGGTGACGATTGACGCTTCGTACGGCACTATGTCAAAAGTATTTCACAGATAAATGAAATTAAGTTCTGGTAAAATGTTGCTGGTGCCTATTAGATGAAAGAACATCACATCAAAAGAGAAGATTACACGTAAGAATACCAGTATATAAACAAAGTTCAGAAACGAGTGAAGCGCCTCAAGCGTGTACCACTGCTATGGCAGTAAACGATATGATGCATTCTCTCAAAAACAAAGGGTAATGACATGAGATCTGAGCGCTGCTAGAGGAGTTGCCCGAACCATGTCTTCGTCGACTGTAACAAATTTCAGGCTGTCACGAAGGGCGTGCTCCGCAGCTGCATATCGCGGTGAGAGGCGTGAGAGAAAATGGCGTGTGATGCGAGCAGGTGACCGAAATCTGAGTTCGAGTCTGACGTGGCAGGATCACTAGCTTTCAGCTGAGCCAGGTCATGTCTGGAAGGAATTATAGCGGTCGGCTGTCGAAACAGTTTTCCGTGGACGCACGAACGACCTAAACGGGTCGCGAACCGCGCTGTCTTCCCATTCGCTGTTTATCCTCTCGCTGCTCCAGCCACGCTACGCCCAACGTAACTACGCCACGGCCGGTCGGGACCAGGCCGGCTGAGTGATGCGCTATTGAAGTCAGGTAGAACTGCAGCCAGCGACAGATCGGCGCCGGATCTCGCCATCCGGTGAAGATGCTCGCCATCTCCGAAGAAGCATGCACTAACAATGACCAGGCAGTGTTGCGCCCGTATGACACGAAAAATCGTCGAAACGAAGATGGCTCAAATAACTACTCGCGCCTGAAAGATCGTGAAATATGAAAATTAACAGAATCTTCGTACGCAGATGGGTATTGTATATGATACCGGGCACCGTTAAAAAAACTGCGCGGACGATGATTCCGTTATCGTCATGGCTGCTGCCAGTCAGCCAGTTCGTTATGATCCGTAACCTGAAGTTTCAATGCCCTGGAAGGTGAGGATTTGGTGATTTCGATCGTCTGAAACGGAGCAGCGGTAACTGAAATGAAGACGAAGAACGCTTTCGGCACCAATTGCTGACTAAATGAACTTCAAGTACGACTAAAGTACTACGCCGATATGTTTGGCCTCCTAAACATACATGCCGTGTGCACGACTCTCTGTGTGTAAGCCATGATCTGAATGAAACTCTCCTTCTGGCTATCTGTGGGGACTAATATTGTTTGAAAGTGAATAGTGCAATATTCGGACGACTTCAGAGGAGATGTGGGGTTCACGAGGTGGAAAGTTCAACATTAGATGTTTATTTGCAAACATGCCGGAAGGCTGGCGCTGATGTCGAAGGGCAGTTTCACGGATGGATATTGTTGGTGTTAGGAATGATTAGAAGACTCTGATGCTAGCACCCGTAGATGCTGACCATCCGCAGCTAACGGGAAGGCTCTGGCCTCATTTGTGATAGATCGGACCTGGCGTGGTATTCTGATGACGAGATGGAGAGAGATCTGCCGAGCCCTTCACTTCCGCAATCTGGCTGATGATGATCTATATAACCGGAAAAAGGAAGCGGTGCGATCGTATCCCATGTTGCCGTTCGCCGACGGAGCAAGAGGGAAGACACATCTGTTTTGTGATCTGCAGATGAGCTGCGTGAGGACTGTCAAGCGAAAGACTGATTTCCAGGTGAGACTGGACCAACAACGGCTGAGAAGTGAATGACTTCCGTTGGTGGCGAAAAACAAAGGCTTGTTGTTATAATTCGCCAGAGCTTGTTCAGCACCGACTGAGTTACTCTAGATCGCACTGATGCTGCTGGACGAGCGAAGATGGCAAGATCGTCCGCAGACAACGATGCCTTTATAGGATCACGCAGTGGGCCGATTGATAACGGCAACGGTGTTTTCGGACGATCATGAAATACCATTTTCAGAGGATGACTACGAAAAAACGTATGCCACGCAGGTGATTCTGTTCGAAAAATTTTCGGAGGGAACAGGAAGCTTCCCCTAAATGTCCCAGAGTGCGGGAAGTTTGCTGGCTACCGTGCCTGAAATGTTATCGGCAGACACTTTCTACTATTGAAGTATACAGTGTCTCAGAAAGAACGATAACGAACGTATTGTCCGGCGAAGGCTGGTGATCAGGTTGACCGGTTCTCGAACACAGATTGGCGTCGGCTTAATTTGTGATCAAGGTCGAACCAGGCAGCATTCTGCTTGCGTTCAGCTGCCTTTGCCGCCGTGAAGGAAATATGTTGATATTTTCCTTCGGCACTGAACTGGGATTTGACCTGATGACTTTGTCGTGAAGCTAGCCAGATCGGTTATAAACCGCAGAAAGAGCGGCCCAACTCTGTCATTGCGGCGCGGACCTGGTAATGATTCTTTCAGCGTGAGCAGAACGCATTTCATACGTGGAGAAAGTTGTCGTAGTATCGCTCGAAAAATGCTGATTTCTATTCTTTCTTTACGAAAAGAGAGTTGAAAGATTATGGCTGTGATGACGGAATTTTCATAATCGAAGTCGCAATTCTACCGGTAATGTCGAAACTGTGATCATTTTTGAAGACCTAACACTGATTTAGAGAGAACATTCTTTGTTTGACGCGCCTTTAAGCACCGAACGTGGTGGTATGACGTCGAAGAGAGAGTATGCTTCATATGCCTTTTACTTTGCAAATGGCTTCTTCTTTACGATCTGCACCTCTTGTAGTCAATGGTGTCGGTGAATGGTGTTTATCGTCGCTCTGCTTGCGAAACGACAACCGCGAGCATCCCGAGATACACCGCCGGACTGAAGAGTGTCGTAGTACTTTGATGGAAACTGAAAATTGCGGTGTCACTTTGCTGTATTTTGGCGTATTGCTGCCATTCTTGCGGGCAAACTCCCGCTCGATAGACTGACGTTCGCTTGGAGAATATCGGCCGGCGTCAACACCATTGAGAGGAGCATCTCAATGGACGATCCGGGTATGTCGCTTCCCTCTGATCGTCTGGGAGTGAACCGTGTGAAGACGATTCTCAGAAGAAGGGCTGCAAATACTGGTTTGTGTTCGGTGGCGACGTGGTTAGTTCGCAGGTCAGAATAACCAGAGTTCATGTGTGCGTACTGATCCTATGCTACTTTCGAGACGGAGTGGAAAACTCGAAGGCTATCTGGTATTCGAGATTCTTGAGCGGGTACATTCGGTCTGGTAGTGTGAGATGGAAGTGCACCTACTAACACAGCGGCTCGATCTGGCATTTGCCTCGACAACTCCGCCATGGCGAAGACCATCCTCTCATCGAGCCTGCTGAGAAATACGGCTGAGATCGAAGGTGAGTGAGCGATCTGCGGAGAACAATTATTGAGACTGTGACGGTTCAACAGCGGTTAGATCGTCCGTCTCGAAAATATTCATGTTCCATGACATGAGAGCATGGTGAAAGTCATGTTCTCCGATGATGAGTTCGGGGTCGAAGTTTCCTCAGCTCAGACCACAAACATTGCCAGGGGGTGAATCTTTCGCATGAATGCAGTTTTAAACGGTGTCGACAATTTTGATAATTTGGCAGTCTGAAACGAATGTGCGTCACAATATGAGCTGTTGAGGTTGGATAGGGTTTGGTCATTCGACGGCGGCTTTATGTCAAACCCATATTCATGCTTTGCGAACACTTGACATGGCTCACCGCAGGAAGTGGTAGTGGTGGATGAGAGTAATTGGACTGGCAGCCGCACTACCCGCGTAATGTGGCGCGGTATCGAAGAAGCAGAAAAATCGTAGAACTAGTCACCGACGTTGCCTCAGAAAGACGCTGTCAACTGTCTTCTGGCTCTGGAACGCTTAAAGTGGCCCGGTGTCCTGCTGGTGCGCAGTGTTCCTGTGATGCACCTTACCGCACGCCCTGCCGCTGCTGTAACCAGGCTCACGCAAGCACCACAGGTGGCTCAATGAGCTGATGGGTATAAGTCACGCAGATCTTTGAGGAGGTGGAAGACAGATGTTGATAGGAACCGCCCGAGATGGAGTCGTCGAAGTATGAAAAGAGCAGATTGGTATTATTAAATTAAATTGTTTACGAAACGAGTGTCCAGGCACAACTCTATTTTACTGAAGATACGTTCGTGAGGATCTCACGTCGACTAACATTACGATGAGGCGATTTCTTCATAATTATTATACTTATGAGGAACATGTTATTTAAACAAATGATTGTTTCTAAAGTGTAAACTCTCAATTATTAATCATGGAACACTAATAGGGCAATTTCGTTGACTCTAAAATAACAAATTTAAATCATGCGAAATCTGTCTACTGTATGGCACCACTATCCACGCTGGCTTTAGTATCATTGTATCTGGGTATGTTCACTAACTGCTGTGTCAACTATAAACAGATGATGATGAAAAACTTCTGCTATTTCTCCCGATATCGAAACGCATGAACCACCTTGAAAGCTAAATGAAGCCCCGATATTCTTAATAATAATAATAATAATAATAATAATAATAATAATAATAATTAACATTTGTACTAACAATAAATATAATGATGATAATATTGAGCATAATTTTATTTAAACTATCTTAATAATCAGCAAACTGATAAAAAATGCCTAAAACAAAACGTAAAATGTGATATTTGGAAGAACAACAGATGTTGAATCTATCTGCGGATTTTTCTAACGTGGCGGCTGTGGGTAGTATCTCCAGAATGGAATTCGTCACGATCACTGCGCACATCGTCTCAGTCCTGCCGCTAGAGTCGCTTGATCTACGGCGTGATCGCGGCTAGAGAAAGATGCAGGCTGGTGTGCCAAGTCCATCTTGAAGACCTACCCGCAACCGCGTCGAAAACCAAAGTTAATAATTGAAATTCTGTTCGTTGAAATAGTCAGCGCACAAACGTTTGTTCTTTGCCGGTGCTCCAAATCGGCTGAACATCCTTGAAGCAATGCAACAACCTTAGATTATTATCACAATGGCTATTCCAACTTCTGGTAACATGTCGAATAGCTACCGAACCCACAAATACAGATTTATTGAACTGTCTCGTATATAACCATCTCATTGCTGCTATTATTTGTAGTAATATTATCGATGAAATCGGCAGCTACGGTGAAAATGACAAAACGATGAAAAATGACGGTAGTCGAGTCGACGAAAATGCAAGAAAAGACATATAAGTGAATCACCTCGCTATTGTAACATAAAATGAACTACTGCTACTAAACGGCATTTTCTAAAGGGTGAATGAAATGACATTTCGATAATCACCTTAACTATTAACTAAAATGATTCCTGTTACGTCTTCTGTTTGCTAATAGTGAATGGCTCGTGACAAAATTTAATGAACGACATTTCGTTTTGCCCTACGTTTTTAATACCTTTGTATTTCGTTTTGAACTTTTACCGGTCAATTGAGGAGAATAATATATTTATTGCATAAAACATATAATCAGCATTTGATGTCTTTAAAAACTCGTGAAAAATGTTTTTATGGCATAATCCATCGAATTACGTTCGAAGATCTGGTTGTCTCAAGTACTTAGTTTAATATATCGTATGTATTATGTATTATCGCCGCTGTAGACACTACCCGCCCGGCTCGACTTATACATTCACGTGTGTTGAAGCGAGCTTACATTTAATAATGATTCTTATTAAAGAAGAAATAGTCATTGATTATATTTAGACAATTTTCTATGGATTTGAATCGTGTGAAATAAAAATAATGCTGCATGTGATATTTGCTCACATTTATTTTGTAAAATAATGATAGCTGTTTATATTGATATTATGACTATATTTACATGATTTAGAAAATAAATATTGTGTTTATGAAGTAACACATTTTACGCCCCGCTAAACTACAATTCCATTCATCGCAAATTCTTTCATCCTGTAATTTTGGCTTGTAAGTAACCAGCGTATTATTTTACGTAAAAAATACTATGTTGTTATGCTGACGCCTTTGGCTTCATAATGTATTTTAATCCGGTCGTCATTAATAGCCAATGTTGCGAATCGCCCTTCGATACTATTAATAAACAGGCCTCAAAATAAATAGTGTAAATTATGAAATGCAAATAATAATGCAGTATGCATAATGAAAAACAATTAAAGGCATTTCTTCTGTAACAGTACTTTTAATATCAGATGTGTGTTTATGTTTTAATTTTTGTACTTTTATACTAATTTAATTTTGTGTGCAAATGTCCAAATATCTTTTGTTAAACAATATGTACAAACTTATTATAGTCATTTATTTTTATTTATTTTACGTAACGATTAAAGCTGCGTATGTTAATAACTATGGAAAAGTGGTGTCGGACATTTTCAAATCTGTGATCCTACAATAAACCATATACCGCAAAGTGAAAAAGCTCTAATAAAATATATTTTCCAGATAAAAAGGCAATAAACGGCTCTGTATGTTGTCCTTCGGAATAGCTCTGCCGGCGACTAATTTTAAGTGGTATATTTCCCACTGGTGAAGACGTGCGAAAATGAAGTTACATTTATGTCTGAGAAGCAAACGAGGGCCATCTCGCTGACTGCTCAATGGACTCAGGGAAACTGGACGAAAAACCTGATCATACGATACTGATTGTACATTTATTCAACGTCAAGTAATTAAAACTTTGCGTATGTTTGACATATGAAGAAAAGTAATATTTTACATTATCAAAATTCTGTAATTACTAGAATATATACTACTTAAGTACAATTTTGAAGGAAGAAAAAACAAAACTCCGTAGTAAAATCTGTACAGAATGAAATAAGCAATGAAGTACGAATTTTGAAGGGAAGAAAAAACAAAGCTTTCCCATGTAAATCTTTTCAGGATAAATAAGCAATACATTACGAATACGAAAGGAAAAAACAACAAAACTCATATGAAGCAAAAAGCTTATTTTCGAGATAAATAACAATGAAGTTGCTCTTATTACTTCCTGCCGCATTGTGAACGATAAATTGATGTTATCAACATAATTCTAGGGCGATATCAAAATGAAGTTGACCTGTCGGAAGCAAACAGAGGCCATCTCAACATTTGCTCAATGAATCAGGAAGCTGGACAGCATGATATCAGATATTCAAATGTTAAATAATGCATTCTGTAATTGTTATAAATGTTGCTTTATTTGATGTAGCTGTTATGATCATTATGTAAACAGTTACGCAGCGAAAACTTATTGTTTAAGCTTTTCTATCGGTAATCGTTGTCGTCACAACGAAAGTATGTTGTCAAGCAATAACATATTGCCTATATGTAATTTTTGTAATGACTGTTAATACTGTCCCTGATATAATTTTCACCCGTCGTGTTATGTGTTTTCTGCATTTTCTGAAAAAATATTCCGCCCTTAGCTGAAGTCGTTTTACAAAAGCCGCACGATTCGTAAAGGAGCAGGCTGTGGTAAAATTCCTGGTGTGAAGAAGGCTACATGACATCGCTGCAGTGCTTTTGTAATCTAAAAATGCGGGCTATAACTATTGTTGCAGAATATATGCCATATCTCGAGCGAGAATGGCTATTCGCGAAGCTATACACAGCGAGCGTAATTTGGTGAAAAGTGCTGGCGCATGGCATGAACTTGTTTTATGTTCAGTGAAATGGACGTTCCGACTGAGTTTGACGGTGAGAGACCTAAAAATTTTTGTTGCCTGGCAATGATACATATTCATTTTGTCGATAGTATTTTATTTGAAATGGAGCATCAAACATTTACTATTAATTTGTTATTTCCGGAGACAATTGAAGACATCTATTTAGTATTTACAGTTTTTCATTAATCATTCAAAAATACAAGTGCGATGAATTAACGGAGCTTTAGGCTGCTTTACCGTTAAGTCTGATCTTGTGTACGTTTTGTGTTGTAACTGGACGTTAAAAGAATTTGCGTAATCCGACGCTGTAACCAACATTAAAATGCTGATACGAATGATGGTCACGGTTCACTGCTCTTACTATGACCATCCAGTGTATCGCAAAGAAGGTAAATTCTTTAAAAGTATTATATTGCTAAGATTGAATGTACATATCTGCTGATTTTAATTTTGAAGGGCTCAATTACTGTTCTGGCGCATATTCTTACTTCTCTTCCGCGACAGATGGAACGAATGATCCGTTTGCCTGGCTGCTTCCCCTCCTGAGCAATAGTGATTGAAACTCAAGGAAATACATTCGAAGGTAAAACTTGGTTGGCATGAGCAAGCTGATCAAAAGCTGGATTTCTTTTCGTGGTCGTTAGCTTTATTACTATTATCTAGAAATGGCTGAGGCAGGTCGAATCTCAAGGGGCACCTAAATACCAACATTGAAACGTCGACTGGCCGCTGACACTGTTCACAGAGGTTGACGTTACTTGCCTCTTGGCTTATGACTACCCTCACTTTTTCTTCAATCCGAAAATTGCGCGAGTCTTATACGCAACAATCTAAGCTTTGCGTTATTGCTCGAAAATGAATGCGACTCAGGTATCGGTGGCCGGCTGTGTGCTGCAAGTCATTCAAAATTCATTACGCTTCGCCATTGTGTTACCTTTGTTTTGATCGGATATTATATTTATTATCTTTTCTCGCTCTGGTAAATCCAAAAACGACTGATTGTTTAAAGAAGTACGAGCGTGATTATTAAGTTGTTATCGCGATCCCATCTCTGGGTTCTTTCACTTTGCATCTTCACGGAGCAAACGTTATTCACTTTGGCACAGTTTTGAGCATTAACATAACATTCTCCTCAAACCTCCGTGTATATTATTTTTACTTCGGACGGTATCTTTCGCCATTTATCATTCTATTAAGGAGTTCGAAACTGATTTCCATGCGAACTAGATGTTGAGTCCGGACACGTCAACTCTGCGTCCCGTCTCGTCCTGCTTACGACGAAGATGCTGATTTTTCATCGAGGTGACCGTGGTCTTCCGCCAGATGGCCGAGGAGGCGGCTGGTAACCGTCGGCAGCGGAAGATTTTATAACCAGCCATGCTAGCGGACACCGCCCAGCGAAGTTAACAAGCTCAGATTCACAGCTGTCAATGGCAGTGTGGTGCATGTTGTGCGAAATGCGAGGTGAAGTACGTGATGTGAGGTGTGGACGTCGTCGTTTGTTAGGTACTGCTCACGACCGCCTGGTGATGACTGCGAGCTTACCGAGGCTGGCTTCATCTGCTACTGAAATTCTCTCGGGGCGAATTCGCCACAATATGCGCTACGCGCGCAATTTTCTTGATATTCCACGGCGAATGAGAGAACTCTGCCGTCGGAAGCAACAGAACCTTTGTGGTGAACTTAACGCGCAAGCGCGATATCTAGAATTTTGCGTTGTTCAACATTGCCGGTCAAATAACCATTGTAAAAATGGTACGTGCCGTTGCGTGTTGAGTAAATATCTCGGCGAGCTATGCTGATAAGCGCGACTGAAAAACTGCGCGACGCTGTTGTTGCTGGCGCAAATCGGCTTCAGGCATCAAACCTGTAATCTCCGGTCGAAGGCCTACGATGTTGTCGGTTGTTGCTCCGCAACCACCTGAGCAATTATATAGAAAATGGTATCTATAACTAATATGAAAACATTGCGTAGCTTCGGTGTAGATACATGAAAACAGTTGTAACAGACAAAAGAAGCCAGCAAATGTTAGATAGACATTGTTTGGTATCCTTTATGGTATTTTCGGGTTACCGACGACTGTATTGCTGATGGTGATTTAACGAAATTAAGATACGCAAACTAAATGCATTCCCCCTGCGTGGCTGTAAAACATCTCAGAAATGAACTGTATGTAACTGCAATTTCAAAGTTTTAAATATTGTTTTTTCAACTTTTTATTAGTTTATTGGAGATAAATGTTACCAGAATGACCAGAAGACATTAATTCATATTTGGACTAATAGATATTTAGGTCAAAACGAACGTTCACCATCACGGCGGACCGTCATTGTTTGTTCGATCTACTTCAAACTCACTGCATGGGGCTTAGGAGCTGGACATCATGGCACGGCGTGGAGTACGCCCGTGATGTACGGCAGGTATATTAGGCGGGCGCAGAACAGAAGCTGACCAGAACACGATAAACATGTCTTGACCTCTGCGCTACTCTCAACCAGTTCAACACATTAGAAGCTGCTCGAAGGCTCAAACACGGCAAATCACCACATATGCTGGTAAAGGCGGATCGTGAAATCAAGGAGATAAATATCTCTGCCGAAAAATGAGCATGCTAATGCACTGCGTATCTCCCTGGTTGTCCGTCGCTCATGCCAGCGAAAATGATGAAAAAATGTTAGATAATAAACAACTTTAATTGTGACGCGGATCTGCCAAATGCTGTGTAACGCCGAACTTCCATTGCCCCGACACCTCACGCTTTCCGTGCATGCTGCCAGCCTTACGATGGACAGCGACTCACGAGTCATTCGAAAAACATTATCTTTTCGCATTTATATTCGATTTGCAAATCCCCATCTCGATCGGATTTTGTCCGATTTCTGATCGTGAGCACAAAATAACGAGATATTTACGTTTTAACTTCTGGTATCAAATGTAACTATAACAACTTCATAATATTTAGAATAAAGTGAAATCTATTATTCAAATTATTTCCATCAAGCTTAAAGTGAAAATAGTTTTGCATGAAATTTCTCCCTCAAAATTCAAGGTGTTAACTGACAGCTCGCGAGAAATGAATTGGGGTTTTGTTTTTTCTCCTTTCCGTCAGGGCCCCATTGCTGTTGCTGCGAGGAAATAGACACACTACGTGAGTTTTGTTTTCTCCTTTCAGGAATTTAAGTAGTATAGACAGTGTGAGGATCACCTGAATTTTGAAAATGTCACCTGTGCTGCCATAACGCGTCATACGCGGTGCAACTGTTTTTACGTAAATAAATGAAGCGCCTGTTACCGGAAGCGACCAGCTCATTTTGCATCGGCGTCAACGCGCGGCGCTTTCTGACCGGGTGGAGTTCAGTTCCACGACGTCGGCTGGCCCAGGTCAGGTGGTCGCCAGTGATTTTCCGTGGTTTCCGATCGGCTCGCGATCTTTCGCTTCCTTTTCCTTTCTCCTTGCACGCGACCAACATGCTACGCTACGTCGGAACCGGCCAGAAGCTGGAAACTCGTCCCGAGTGGTGTTACACTGTGAGTGTGAAACGCAGCCGGCGATGAGTCGCCATCAGCGGAGAAAAATGCGCACTCCCGAAGAAAAAACGTGCATGCATATGTTACGCAGCACGCATTACACTTACGGCTGCTCTGACGACTGATAAGATCAGCGGCAAAAAACGACTGATTTGTCTGTCAAAATCGTGATCGACGACCAACGCCTAAACTTATTCGGCGATTTTCTCAGGTGATAATTGTTGAGCTCGGGCTGTAAATGGCGAATGGCAGAGGCCTTTGTATGACCCTCAACATTTAATCTCTTCATATTTATTAAAACTTTGTCCTCGAGCCGTGAAACCGCATAATGGTGTGATTTCACTTTGGCGAAATCTGATTTCTCGAAGGTGCTAAAGGATTCAAATTTTTTTGTCGGCACGATCTTCTTTTCAACTGCAATATTGAAGATAGGATTCTTTCTTTACTAAATCTGTTCTTCAAGATAGATAATGGTAAAGTCAAGTACAAAACGTGAAGTTTTCATGTATTTGCGTGAGAGAAAATATAGACGGTGCAACTGTTTCTAAACAGATTTATTTTAAAACAATTTATCGTTTGTATCAACGGAATAAAAAGTGCATTGCTGGTTCATTTGAACGAACTCATTCACTGATATTACAAACTTTACATTCAAAAAATACAAAATTGACTTAGTGATCTGTTCACAAAAACCGCCCATTTGAATTTTAAGTACAATTTGGGTAAGTACTGAGCTGTAATTGCCACGCATGCAGGTAACAAAGCAGCTCATTGTATTACTATTCCTCTCTTTTGCGTATTTGAATTTCATAACATGTATTTTCGTATTATAATTATGTATTTGTAGTACAATATGTATTTGGTATATTAGTCTGTATTTATTAGTAACATCATATAATGATAACGAACGAGAAGAATTGTGTGATACGATGACATTCAGCGCTGGCGCAACGATAATCATAAACACGCCTACCACGGTCTATTATACATGTTGCATGTTACGTCAATATTTCATTTCCATTACAAATAATTCAGATTTTAGAAATTCAAGTTTCTTTCCACCGAGCTGCTGCATTCTGAAAAGGTCATTTAGTAGATGAGATCTGTGTGTTTCCACGAAAGTAGTAAATGAAGAGCGTTTATATGCGAATAAAATGGTAGAAACTGGCGAGAAATGTATTACTTCCCACGAGTGAACTAGTGCGAGGAAAACATTGGCTCACATACACGTCAATATTCTATTTTGTTCCGGAAGATACTAGCTGTACTTCCCGATTAGTTTTATTCTTTGTTTATGGTTAGCAGATAATATGTGTGATATTCTTTTTATTAATGTTTCATGGCCGACTGCAAATCTGCTGTACGTGTGTGTTATAATTTCTTGAATTAGCTTTATTTCTTAGTAAATAGCTCCTTTCGTTACAGAGCCAATATATTATTTTTAATTGCACGCGTGCTATTGAATAATCAATAATTTTCAAGAAATTGTGAAGCATATTTGAATTAACTAAACGAAAATATAACTTTCGACAATTGACAAACTATGATCATTAATTTCATGGTGATTCTTTCCGTGTTAACATGCGTTTAGTGTGAGCATATTTAGTTATCACAAACGAATGGTACATTATGAAACGATGATGTGTAGTTGTTGATTCACGGTGTGTACGATTCGGTACTAGCGGCATCGGCAAGCTACGCAATGCCCGATACATAGAGTTTTATACAGTACTTTCCACGACTATGTAACTAATAGAGTAAAACTTTTACGATCAATCTGTCGTGATTGACATGCAGGCAAGGCGCGCTCGGTGTTCCAGTCGGCGCATGCGAAGACTACAGAGCCGTATGGTCCGACTCACCGACCACTAACTGCTCTGTTCCTCGACATATTAAACTTAAGGAGCCGGCCGGCTTTAAAATTGGCTGCGCCGCAAATCGCGTTGGTCTTAACGCCGATATCCTCAACGCTGCGCTAATCCAAGCTGGATCAAAGTGGTACGATCTATTATTTTAAATAATATTCTACGTAAAAATGATGACGAAAGAAGTAAAACGACAAGCAATGTAGTAAATACTGGTACGAATTATAATGAAATTGAAGTCTAAATAACGATTTATGCTCTCTGTGGTGGTGAAACCTGTATCATAATGAAATGCTGTATCAATATCATTATGCAACGGAATTCTAACATTCAATGTTTCAGTACTGCAATGAGAAGCAGAGAAAAGCTGTAATTTTCGTTTTTCTCTTTCTCTCAATATTTATACATGTTGAATTTATACTCGCCTGTCTTTTACGTGAGATGAATGAACCCAGTTCTTTTGTTCAACACTTATGCGTAATACATCTACAATCCGTTAACTTTCACATATTTAATGTCTTTATGCACTGGGCTGTTCCTCAAAATAGTGATACACAAAACAATGAAATAAACCGCTTTTTCAAAGGCAACAAATGAAATTCAAAGGTATCGACCCCATTCTTCTGTCGATTTTCAAAATATTGAAGTTTACGTACGAATGAAACCTTTCTCGCTAAACACAACGCTCAGATAACCAACGTAGTTTGGAAAAAGCAAAATCAACGGAAACGACTATGTTACTATTTCTTAGGGATCAATAAACACTCATCGACAGATCAAGACGAACACCTGTTGAATTATTTTAGATAACACCTAAAGCGCGACGTCATTGATCATGATGTTACTGTTATATGGAGATTCTGGAACGCTCTGGGTACCTTAAACGATCGAAGGAAATTGAATACCTTGCTGGGAATGATGAACATACGTACGCACCTCCGACTCTTTGCCCTCGAGATCGGTTTACGCTATTGTTCACACTTTACGTAAACGATATCTCATTTGATCAAACAAGAGGCTGTTCTTCTTTGCGGATGATACGAACGTCACTTTTAAGCTCAAAGAGCAAGAAGTAAACTGATATCGAATGTTTCAATTTCGAAAACTAACAGGTAATAGTAAACGAAAACAATTTTAATGCGGTTCATTTGAAATAAACAATTATGTGCTCATTGAAAATGAACATTGTACCATTGACTGATGTTAGGTAACAAAACACGAATATATATTCGATCAAACTGCTAAATGGGTGATCCATTTAAACAATTGGTACTGCGCAATAAGTTCTTTATGCTACGCGTTCAAATGCTGATTCAGTCGACCTTCATACTGCTCGTTGTGTATACTTCGCGATCGCCTGAGATGGCGGCACTATTCTGGGGAAATACATCTTATGATTCCCGAACTTTAGATACGAAACGGAATTGTACGAATAATAACCAAATCCCACCACGCTAATTCATGTAGCCTGCTCATTAATCTGGGAATTCTACCATTACAAATGCTTGTTTGCCGAAGATCAGTGTTTTAATAATGACGCTGAAACATCGGAAAATGCCGAGTCTATTATAACATCGACGTGAAAAAATGTTCATCGAGAAGACAATATCAACGCTCGTGCAAAATTCACATACAATACATGTACATTGTTGATGACACTTTGCCGGATGACGACAAACGATTATTCAATGAAAGTTCAAATCATGAAGTAGATTCTGCCAACTGTTACGCACATTGAGACATACTGAGTAACAAGAAAATGGCACGACTAGACACAACAATGATACACTTAATGCATTATTTACATTTGAACTGTATAAATAATTATAACAACTCTTGGCGCTATTATTCTACGGCTTCCGAGTCAATGACCCCATCGTCGGGTTTTGCATCCATTCGATCGATGAGCATGAGATGAACCTTGTTTGCTTTCTGGACATAAATGCTGCTCATTTTATTATATTTCTAAATTCAGTGAAATGTACAATTATTCAGTATCATTTATATTCATGTAATAAACCAAAATTGTATTTATCTTTGAAAATAGATTTTTATTACATGGGAGCTCCCTTTCAGAGGTAAGGCAACCTTATTTATCCTTGAAATAGACACATACGTAAGGAGCACATTTTTTTCTCCCTTTCAAAATTTCAAGTAAAGGAATTTGTGCTTGTTTGTCGCCCGAACATGAATTTTATTGCATGGGAGTTTTGTTGTTTCTCCCTTTCAAAAATTCAAAATTTGAAATGATATATGACATATGTGAGATCACCGAATTTTAATGTTTACCTCACTTTCCCCATAACACGTCATCACGCTTTGTTTTTCTGACGACAAAATAAATAAATAAATAAATAAATAAATAAAATAAATAAATAAATAAATGAAATAATGTCTTTTCATGTTTTATCAGCTTTAACTTCTAATAATCACAAAAGTTCTCAGACTACAAATATTTCATGAAAACACAGAATTTCAATGCTTAGATTGCTTTTTTAAGAAGCAATACTGTCATGAAATGGGCTCCTCAGATGGCTGGGTGTGGCAATTTCTGAGAATTTAATTATTAAACGGAAACAAAAATATTGAGCATGGCTGTATGGCCTCAAAGAGGTATAATTGCGGTCGTGGTATATAAGAAAACTCGCCGCAATGATCGCTCGACAACTGACAAACTTTAGTATCCCCCTAACTGTGCACTCATTTCGTTATTACAACACATTTGCTGTATTTATATTTCATTTGCTCTCTAACTTTACGGCCTGAGCCAGCTAATTATTATAATTTAAATGTAATTGTTTATAATAAACCTTGCTATCTTCTTTAATATTTACTATTATCTTTTATTTTGATTGTTTAGGCGTAATTAACGCTAATCAGCTCTCTAAATGAATTGAAATGATTGAAGGCGTTGTCATTGTCAAGAATAGTATTTATTTCAAATAATAGCAGCTTTCGATGGCAAAAGAAAGAATGAAAGAAAGAAGGGGGCGGAGAGTTAGATCTTTATAATATTAAATAATACGCTCCCGCTATAATATAAAATATTACCGCTATAATATAAAATCTCCGCCCCCTTCTTTCTTTCATTCTTTCTTTTCTTTAATTCTTCTCCTTTCATTTCTTAAGATGTTTTTTTCTAAATTAGGTAACTATGTTAATTCTAATTTTATATTTTTCTGTATCAGGAAACTGATGATGATGTTTAATCCATCGAAAGCTGCCATTATTGAAATAAATACTATTTTGGACAATGACAACGCCTTCAATCATTTAAATTATAGTAAATGTCAACACAATACCACTGAATCAATCTTTAAATAAACATATTAAGATGACGGAGATGCCATCTGGTATTTCTTTATGTAATTACGTCCGCAACACCGCATCAGAATTCCCACAAACCATGTATAAAACAATTCACCTGTAATTGTATCTAGTTAGAATTCACAATTTTGCATTTGTTTCCATAAAGTTCTTGATTTTAATTGCAAGGTATGATTTGCTAAAATTTCTTGAGACAAATTCGCCAGTTAAAATCAATTTTACAGAAAATTTGACAGTATAAGCATGTTATTTACACTATGAGCAAGCTAGACAAAACATATCAACGCCCGTGGTTTCACTAACGGTGTGTCATCTAGAATACCAACATCAACGCAACTGCAAGATATCTTCAGTCGTTTCTAATTAGTTTACACATAACACACGCAAAATATCGTTTCTAATGGTTATTTATCGCACTCGTGGTAATACCTAGCTAACTTTGTTCGGTTGTAAAACCACTATGAATTCACTCGAGCGGTAAAATGTAACATTATTAACTCTTACAATCACTAATATACTCTTGTCTTTAGTTTGATAGTGAAAATTTAACCATTTTGACGATATGTAATCTCGTTAACGGTATCATGCTGTGTACTGAAGTTTGTATGCAGTGGAATTCAAGTATCCATTTCATGGCACGCAGCATCTGTGTACAAACCAGTTAGTTCTGCAAGCTGTCGCTGACCTTCGTGGCACCGCTTCGATACTGCTATTGGCTGACTGGTCCCTCGTGCGTAATCTACAGACGACAACTTTTTTTCTTCTTTTTATCTTTCTCGAAGGCGTGTTTTCTGTTCGTCACTGCAAACGCCTGGTGACGTCATCGATGAAGTTAAAATTAGCAATACGCGAGTCGGGAGTCAGTAGACGAGAGCCAGCTGATGCAGTTGATTATTAGAGAATGAAAGAATGTTGAATATTTTTGTTTTTGCATATTATGATAATAAAGAGGTAAGCTATGTAGAGTAGTGTCATGAATGTGTAGTGTGTGTTTTGCGAGATATGAATACCGTACGTTAAGTAGGTCTCACTTCAAGAAACATAAATCATTTTGACAGCTGATAATCGTGTGTAAATCGAAGAAGATATCATTTTGTAGAGCTGGCGACATAAATTAATATTTTATGTGTTCAGAAATATAATACAACGCAAAAAGTGTTCCGTCCGAAATCCGTTTAAGGAAAATACCTCATTTTGAGATTTAACTTTCATATTAAATATGTGATTTTGAAGCAGTGTCTTTATAGTGAACTATTTTTACGTTAATGTGAAAACGAAAGAATCTAAGAACAGCTCACATTTTTAAATTAACAAGTTTCAAAAAAAATATTTGTTTTTTTTGTCAGTAAATAAAGCTGTCGTAAAATATTTTTTTGTATACCAGCATTATAAACGGGTTTTCTGCTGCAGGAAATCGTTCATAAAAGGGCCTTATACGGCACAAATGATGACATATTAGGTTTTACGGCACGAATGATTTGCGTCATCACACACGTCATAGTTGCGTCACAACTCACCTTTAAAATTGACGAACCTTCTGTGGGTGCATGAAGAGTTCACAGAGTAACCATACAACCAAGAATAGCAAAGATTTTTATTCTTGAATATAATAAATCAGTTTAATTACATTGTTTATTGATGTGTATTAATGGAGCAGTCTGTGAGGTTTTGAAGATAAAGGAACAGAACCAGGTACATTAAAAGTTTAGTTGATGAAGTACCTGTACGTTATTTTCGTCATTTGACACTATTCTTCTAGCTATCTTTATTTATTCTGATTGATTCCTCAGTATGGATTCTGCAACATTTGATGATCGCCATCCTCCATGACGCTTAAATTGGTAATATCTATACCACTGTCAGCTAACATAGTAGCCGATGTTCTCTGAATGAATGTCGGAATTTTTCATGATTTGGAAGTTGAAGGTATTCGGCAATGAGTTTGAGAATTTTTCCAGTGTTAATCCCAATGGGGTTACAAGTGCATCTACCTTTGTTATAAAATAAGAAAAGTTTATTATGTTTGACCCAGAAGGTCTGAGGGCAATGTATTTTATACAAATCTATAAAGAGAATCCTTCATCAGAAATAACAGTAAATATTCTGTGTTTTGTTAGTTTTAGTTTCTCTAATTTTGACAACTAAAACAGAACCTTCTTCAGAACATCATCGGTGCATATATTATACAATTTCCCTCATTCACAATCCAAATATACCCGAAAATCGCAACAACCTGAAAAGAGCAAGATGTGTTCCAATGTTCACAAATATTTCAGAAATAAATATAACCAAATACCTTCATCAAGAATGCTTCTCATCAGCTGCTTCTACTAAAAATTTTATTTCGCATCAACAGGAAAAGACCATAGATTTTTCTGCTTCGTAACGACATTCGCTTGTTTCATGTACAATTGAACTTTATTAAAAGCAAATATCAATACCATCTTTAATTTTGATCATGGCCTTCAATTTCGAGTGACTACACCACAAACTTGATGCCTTACATACTGCTGACTTCAATGTAATAAAAATTAGAAAATTAGACCATCACTAAAACTCGACTAGGTATGTCAATAAAGTAAGAGACACTTACTAACTCCGATATGTATGCCAGAACAACTGATTCGCATATAATCTTCGTTCTTTGTTTCCATCAATTTTAAATTTGTTGTACTCTTTCGTACAATGCCGACTTTGCTGATATTAAGCATTGTTCTGCCTTCGTGGCTTGTTCAACAATTTCCTGCGGCAAAGGTCCATCTTTCTTCGCGTACTCTTCAGATCGCTCATCAGCTGTCCAAAATGCGTGACGTCATAACTCTGTCTCGATATTGTAACAGTAAAACTGCTGCAATTGATTCATAAATTGAATTTCGATTCTCTCATAAATTTATAATGCTGTTATACAAAAAATAAGCGTATGCAACTCGTTTATAATGTTGCTTTATTGCATTCGTACAAATTTGAAAACTCGCTCTAACGTCGCTCGTTTTCAAAACATGTACTCATGCAATAAAGCTTAACATTATAAACTATTTGCATAAACTACTATTATGGTTTACTAGTCAATTGCTGTGTGTTAACGGACCTCAAACAAAACACGTAACGGTACTGTCTATCTTTGCGGGCCTTTCTAATTCTTTATGCCCTCGGGCCTTTTGAGTACTTTATGGCCCGCTCTAATACCAACAGAACACATACATTTTTATGAATTCGATTTATTAAAGTTACGATGCAAGCAAATACAATAGTAAATAAATGGAATATGGCTCAAATAAGTAAAATAACTCGTTATAAACCTTATATTGTTTAGTTGATATGAAAATTGTAATTTTGGAATGCTTCCGTGAGTATACAATTGCCATCAGTCCCTCACATTTCACTGCTACTTGTCACCTATTTTAGAGACATAGAATGTGCTTCTTGAGTAGCAGTACTACTCGTAGTAATAAGATGTATGAAGCACATCGGCTAATGTTATCGAAATGTTATTTTTTGGTGTTATGGCATATTATAAATAACTTTTGGCAATAGAAGCAAATAACCTAAAAGCACCGTTTCATCAACGAAATTTACACTGTTATTCACACTGTTATATAACTCCAAATACACCATAAACATTTTCATATATTTTTCGAGATTTTACTGGTATCGATTGTCCGTAGTTTTGTTAGCTTTTGCGAGAATTTCCGCAGGAACTTCACAGTATTCTTTCTTTTTGTACGAACAAATCAGTCCAATAACGATTATGCAATAGTAACTAGATACACACTCTGTTTTGTCTATTTGCCGTCACTTTGACAAATGACTATTACAATGCACCTTTTCATTTTGAACGCAAGAAAAATTATAAAATGTTTCTAATTCTCGTTTGATTCATCAACGAACTAGTAACCCATAAAGTTTTGTATGCACCACGGGCGTTACTATTGCTCTACCACTCTCAAAAAAACCTTTCAATGCGCTTTGCCTCTTTCTCTCGTGGGCCGCGCGGTAATTCAACACTACGAGTTTGGTGATAACAAACTGATGAGTGAGAAGGATCAGACGAATGTCAGCTTTCGTGTTTCTCCAGTAGGGGTTGTCCAAACGCTCAACAGAAAATAAGCCGTGTCTTGGAGAGTTTCGGTCTCCAGTCCCTGTTTTACCGTGGCTGATGAACAATGACAGTGTGTACACGAGTAGCTGCTGAAAATTATTCACCAAAAAACCCAATTGTACAAATGCAAATCAAAGTATATCCATTTGAAAAACGACAGGTCGTTGAATAATCGTGAACAGGGCCACATTCTCTCCGTTTCCCACCGTACCATATGAATCTAAATCCAATAGAACTTGTTGCAGAGGATTTATAAAGGAGCGCAGGCAACAGAGCTGGTGCATCCTTAAAAAGAAAGGAAATGTTTGCAGAGAAGCGTTGCACAATACTGTAGCTGAACAATGGAAATCCTGCGAGCATGTGTAGGAAATAGAGACGATATAATAATTCAGATAATGTGATGGACCAACACAACTATGAATCCGTCATTTCTTTGGACACCCCTGGGAGTGCGAGTTTCTTCTGAGAACGGGGGCAGTGATGACGATGACAGTCCCAGCGCGATCGCTGCATCTCTTGATGCCTCTCCTTGCTTACGCGTTTCCTTATCGCCGAGGAGAAATCTCAGATGCCGCAGAATTGAGGGCAGCCTCCGGTTTCAAAGGTACGTCCGCCATGATGTTTTTTTTGCGAGCGGTAAGGCGACTTCCAACCCCTCGGGTCAAAGGCCCTTGGTTTTGGAAGTCGTCCTCGGGGCAAAAACATCTTCTTAACGCCCTTGATACATAAATAACTATTTTAGACAGCCATAAGTAAAAGCAGTCCTTTAAGGGCAGTGTTAGTGTCCTTAAAGTTCAATTTTTAGCACTAATGCTAGAAGACGAAAGACATTGCTAAAGTGCTCTATAATAATTTGTAAATGTAACAAAGAAAACAAAATAATTTCCTCTGATCATCAGCTACTACTGACTTAATGTATAATTAAGGAATTTGTATATTTGAATAAAAATAAAATGAAAGTCAGTAAGGCTGTCTAAAAAATAGTACATAACGCATTTTATTTTCCTCATAGGATTGCGCCTGTCGGCTTGTGTACATCTTTTCCTACTCTCAAAATAAAACTTTCCCACTCGTATCATGATTAAAGATTGTTTTAATTTATGGTTTTCGCATAAAACTCGTATGTTATTTTTTTTCAGATTCTCTCTATTATTTTCACTGTCAAATTTGTTTTTCTCTTTGGTAAATGTCCATCCAGGTGTTTGTGGTGCGTTGATTGCATTTCGTCAAATTTAAGAATTAGAAGAAAATACAAAATTTTAAATATTGAAAAGCTTTGTAATAATAGTGTAATAATTGATCTTCAACGGAACCCGAAAAGATATTGCATATGACACACACCGTTTCAATTCTTCGCTCTTCACAGTGATACCTTTTTCAAACGCACTAGGGAAGCTAGAGCACTCTGGACTCGGAACGGTGCTATTTAGTAAAATAAATGAGTGCGATGTCTAGTGGAATCAGGAAAGTCGGTATCACATGTACGCGCAAGAAATTATTTCGTGTTTCGCATTAAGGCTGTGAGAAGGACATTGAATGCAATCGGAGGGATTCGAGTGATCCGTAGAAGGGCCCAGAAAAGAATGCACCCGTCTTGGAGCAGTGTTTAATTTAATTGAAACTTCGCGTTTCATAAGGGACGGACAAGCAAACATTCACTTGTGTTAATAAAACAACAGAACAAGATACCATTTGATCGCACACTATTCTTCACCAAATTTTAAATCTAATCGAGGCGAGGTTGATAAGATTCAACCCCTTATAGATGCTGATTTTGGATCACTAACGGCGCCGAACTCGGAAGTTTGTCACCCTTGAGAAGGCGTTTCCTGGCGCGAACTCCACCGCTGCCGTGGCCGTGCTCCGTCGTATCTGTCCCTCGCCCCCAAACTCATGCCCACTAAAACTAGTGGTGCTACAGCAGCTAATACTTTCGCGCATTATTTCTAACTTTGCAATTTTCGAAAATTCAGAGTTCAACGAAAATGAGATCCGCGTCATTCTTTAAAAGGCTCCTTCTTGTAACCCTGGACAAAAAATTGAAGAACAAATTTGAAAATGTTTTTGAGAAAATGTTTTTCTTATAAATTGCATTAATTTCAAGCCTAAATTACGCAAAATACTAGCTTTTCAAAATACTATACATGACCTTTGTGAAAGAGTTGATTTTTTGGAAGACTTGTCTAACGCAAAACTCTATCTAGGTAATTCAACGTGAAATTGACCGAAAAAAGCATAACCCCTTCCGACTGGTCTACAAATTTTTTGACTTGTTCAATGTGATCTAAAAAAGGCTAGAGGCATCATTTTATATTTACTACTGGGAGATTTGAATTTTGTGCACGTTTTCGTAATTCTGTGATCCCTACCGTAAGCCATATACTACTTGAATTTTGAATACAGAAATAAATGAGCAATTTTTGCAAGTATTGTTAACAAAACATTCATTCCGATGTAATAAACTCTATTTTCAAGAGTCAATCAGCTATTAATTTGGACTCATCCCTCATCACGCTATTCGTAACGGAATAATACTTCCTGCCGACAACATGGAGAACAAAAATTTTAATAACAGTATTTCCGCTGAATTCAGAGGACGTGCCCAGACAATGAAGTTACATTAATGTCCAGAAGCAAAATAAGAGTCATCTCAGCATTTACTCAAGGATATGGAAACGACGTAAAACCTAATCGAGATGGGTTCATTGACCCAGAAGCTGCAGTACAATACTTGTTTGGAATTATACAGTTCAAATGGTAAATATTACATTAAATATCACTGTTAAAATTAATGTTACTTTTTTTGATTCTCATTATAGTCTCTAATTGTATAGAAACAGTTATGCAGCAGAAATGATTTTACTTGGGATTTAAACTTTTCTATCAATTTAATCATTTAATCATCTGGCAAATGTAAAATAATGTATATGTGTTGTATGTGATTTTTGTAGGTGAGCTGTTGATAGAGTCATCTGATGAATACGATTACTACCTCGAGTGTTATAGTTATAGACATCGGTGTTTGCTGAAAATATATTCCCTTTCAGTAAGTCGTTTTGATAAAACCACTGATTCATAAATCAGAGAGATGGTAATAGTAAAATTCCTAGATTAATAAAGGAGGCCGTTCTGAAGACGACGCCTTTGTAATCTATGGTTAAAACGAGAAAGAAAATTGAAGTATATTTCAACTGACGACAAAAATGTATGTTGAAAAATGTATCACACGAATATAATATTGTGTGCACACTGCCTAATAACAAAGAAAGTTTAATTGTATGGTTTACGTCAAACTAGGAAATAACAGTACTTTCAAGGAAGAGACTAGAATAGTTAATTTTATTATAAGACAGGTTATTGGTTAATTTTGTTATCAGACACTAATAGAATTATTTGGTAGAAAAAATGTTATAAATGTCCCTACGAGCTAAACATTAGATTTATATAACTACTCGTGACTTTGGACTTAGAAATATCAGAGATTACGGATTTGCATTGCGTTTATACTCGGTAAGCTTTCAAAGAAATCTCCACATAGTCTCCCATCATATTTCCTAGTTAAAAACTTATTCTTCTCTAGTTAAAACATATCTCAACCTCTTAAAATATATTAAGACGTTAAAAATAATAGATATTTATGTCACGAGTCCTCTAACGAGTCTTTAGCGACAGCCGGAAGGTTAACTGCGAGGCGGAGCGATAGCGAAGCCGAGAGTAACCTTCCGGCTAAATCCTAAAGACTAATAGAGGACGAGTTACATCAATGATTTTGTTATTTTAGTTTATCGCTTATTAAAAATAAATTTTTATCACTTTCGCGAGTTCAAATTGTCATTACTCTTGATTTTCTGTAGCAAGGGTTGGTGATACTGGATGCTTTGTTTGTGATCAGACAGTTGAATATTTTTCTACTAATGCAAGCAGAATCTAAAACCCAGAGTCCATAGTGTTCATAGCAACGGCCGCTAAATGATCGAGAGTCCATTAAAAATATTTTAGCGGCCGTTGCTATGGACCGCTCTTAAAGCAGTATTTAGATGGTTGGTTGCTAAGGGCTAGTGCGTGTTTACTAACGTAAATACAAAAAACCTATTTTGTCGAAAAAAGTTCAAAATATTCCAAAAAGCTTATTTAAAAAATAGCAATACAATGAGTTTTTTTGCCGTGATATTTCTAATGAACTTTTTTAGTATAAAGGCTTTATGTCAAACGTATGCAGGCTGGACGAAACATTTATCATTTGGAACAAAATTAAGGCAAAAATCTAGAAAAAGGACTAAAATCGAATAAAATAAATATCCTGCGTAAAAGCAAATCAGGGACATCATGTCGTTGATTTTCCTTCATTTTAGAACAAATGAACCAACTAATAAAACAAACGATTCACAAAATCGTGTGATTCGATGTTATTCACTACGGATAAGACACTAGTTTTGCTAGTTTTGTTATGAATGATCATTTTTCCAGGCATAGATATTGATACGTAATTTCTGTGATGTAATTATTACTTGGAACTGAATTAATTCGTTGCTTTCCTTAACTCGACCGTGAGTGATCTCTGCGATCCTCGGTTGTAAAGAAAGCTACAAAGTTAAGGTCAATATTGTTGAATTTAAATATAGTGATTTGTGACAGATCATTAGCTGAACGCGATTATCCAATCAGGAGCTTTGTTATGACTTTAAGTTTTGGTATTGAAGCTTCCGATTGAATAACCGCGTCCAGATGATGATCTGTGATAAATCACAATGTTTAAATCTAACAATACGCGCGCTGTGGATCTAGGGTTCGCCAGTGTCCGTTGATCACCCAGGGTAACGGAGTACCGAGGCACTGTACGTGGAGAAAACGTAAGCTTTGTGACCGATCATCCTTTGGGCGACCGAACACGCTCAGGCGAGCGCAGAAGGAACGCCGCGTCGTAGGCTCATTTGGTTGCGGAAAGTGGTGTGGAGCAGTGACCAGGAGAGAGATGCTATTGGAATTAATTTCCGCTCGTGTCTACAATTTCTTCATCGTAACTGACGACATCTTGGGAATGAATCCATAAAGCTCGTAAATAGAGGTAATTACTGCATATATTTTCTGTATATTTTGTGAATAACATTTCTTGAATTTTGGCGAATTATGTGGTTAATTAGCAAGGCGCCAGAAAACTAAAAGACATAAAGTAGTAGGCCCCTTCATTTAAACAAGCATTTCCTCCAATACATAAACAGAAGCTATCTCTGCATGCAACAGAAATAACTTACAACGGTGAATTTCAATTGATGTAAATACATTTTATGTTCTGAATGAAAATAATTCTAAATGAAAAACTAGAGCCCCGTTAAGTCAAAGCTTGAGCACTTGCCTCAACTGCCCAGTTCTGAATGCCACTGGTGATTACGACAGCATGATAGCATGTTCACACCACGTACAGCAGGAAAGAGTAATATCAAACAAGAATTATCTCTATTTGTAATAAACACTGGTTGAACTATTCAGTGTTGAAAGAAAGAAAGAAAGAAAAGAAAGAAAAAAAAAGAAAAGAAAGAAAGAAAGAAGAAAGAAAAGAAAGAAAGAAAGAAAGAAAGAAAGAAAGAAAGAAAGAAAGAAAGAAAGAAAGAAAGAAAGAAAGAAAGAAAGAAAGAAAGAAAAGTAAGAAAGAAAGAAAGAAAGAAAGAAAGAAAGAAAGAAAGAAAGAGAAAGAAAGAAAGAAAGAAAGAAGAAAGAAAGAAAGAAAGAAAGAAAGAAAGAAAGAAAGAAAGAAAGAAAGAAAGAAAGAAAGAAAGAAAGAAAGAAAGAAAGAAAGAAAGAAGAAAGAAAGAAAGAAAGAAAGAAAGAAAAAGGAAAGAAGAAAGAATAAGGAAGGAAAGAAGGAAAGAAGGAAGGAAGGAAGGAAAGAAAGAAGGAGAAAGAAAGAAAGAAGGAAGAAAAAGGACAGAAGGAAGATATAAGGAAGGAAAGTAGGAAAGAAGGAAGGAAGGAAGGAAGGAAGGAAGGAAGGAGGAAATGAAAGAAAGAAGGAAAGACCATTGACTACAGTCTTCTTAGAGACAAACCCTAGATTAAAAAATGAGAATAATTCCAATCAGTGGCGTTTTCTTTGGGTGTGAAGTCTGTTCAACGCACAGGAAACAAAATCATTTATTCCTTAAATTTATTTAGATTTCTTTCATTTCTTCGGTCTTCAGTGACGCGCATAGATCGGCACCAGCGCGTCCATGCATCGCAGGCAGTGCCGAGCGATGCTCGTCGTTGGCGATTGCCTCCAACGTCTTCAGGTCGGATCGGTGGTGAGCGCATGCGCGCGACGTCCCCACTCAGGACAAAGCGTGCCAATGCGTTGAATCTCTTTAACAGCCTCCGGAGCGAGCGTCCGTGTTTGTGATATTCTCCGTTGCATACTGAGCCTTTAGCGCTACTCATGAAATTAATGTTATTTTGATAAAATAATGAAAAAGTGGAACAATAGATTTAATAATGTGCTTTTCTTTCCTTTCGCATGAAGGAGAAACAAGTAATTGGTGATGAGCGATCGTGTCCTGACCTGATAATATTTCAGAATTTAATTTTAAAACGAGAACTGAAGAATGGGAAAAGCGTCGAGCATGTCTTTTAAATACTATAAAATGTCTTATTCCAATCTTTAAAATCGAGAATACAACATCCTCATTGTTGTTATTTTGCGACCATCTTTCCTCGTTCTTCCAACATTATAATTTAAAATAAAGATTTTGTTTACGTAATTCAGTTTTATTCTATATAAGCGAAAAGAGTGTGAAGATAAACACTTTCCTTCACTGCCAACGCCCTTGGTCCAGAGTGAGGAGATGCCACTGATCCAATGCATGTCATTATGCAGTCCATATCATTATAATTCCTTTATACAATTCTCACATTTGTTTGATGGTTAAGTATGAAGGAACTAGCATTGTATCTATCGTAGTGTTTCTGCCTGTATTTAAACGCCTTTGTGTGTTGTATAATTTTGTTTCTTCTATCCTTTTGAACAGGATTTATTCTGCTTCTCTTCTTTTACTTTCTAGCACTTACTCGTAAGATAAGTATAGTAATCATGCGCTGAAATCGAGCGAATTTTCGATGAAAACTCTTATTGTCGGTAATTAAAAAGCTTCATAAAGTAAATGTAGCTTACTATGCGCAACGTTTTGTTGAACTTTCCTTTGCTTGTAGTGGTAGTAGAGCTTAGGGTGAGTTCTATTTTGTTAATAATACAGAAAAATCAAATCTGTTCGTTCCTTTACTGTTAAAAATAAGTTTTCTGTAATTTTGCAACGAAATATCTAGTTTTTGAAATGTTAATCCTCGCTTTTTAAATTTATTATTAATTACTATGATTTTGCATCTTTCAACTATTAATGGTTAAATTGTTGGAAGGGATTCTGAAACTCAAGAAAGCGTGCAGATGATTTTCCCCATACGATCACATACAGTTTTGACTAAATAAGTAAATAAATAAATAAATAAAAGGTGAATAAATCCTGTTTCTCTATGCAGTGTGGACCACCAAGTTGGCCACAGCAAATATCTTGAAAACAGTTTAAGGTATTGAGATGTTATTTGCGCCATGTTGTTGCAGATGATGGAGCTAACAACATATTTATTTTCTTCTTTGTACTATTTGTAATTTGAGAAAATTTGAATATTTATGCCTAATTTTACGTGAAATACGGCTGTTTTAGCACCACTGGTTTTTACTTTCTTGCTACGAATAGAGAGAAAGTTATCTAATAATGCGCGATAAAACGGCGAATTTTCGGCACGCAAAACCCTTATTGCCGGGCCCTAGTAACGAAAAAGGGGAAAAATCTAGGTTGAAAATTTTTCGAAAATTTCCGAAAATCCAGTTTAGAGAGATTGATGAAAAAAGGATCTATGGAATTTTTATAAGCCCCTGGGAAATTTATAAGGACCTATGAATTTTCTTTTAGTCCAGCAAATAGTTACGAAAAAATGAACAGTCTTTAGAAAATTTTGAAAATGTCTTAGGGCTTCATAAAGCGCCACCAAATATTAAATATATGTTTCAATTTTGATCTGAGAATGTCCAGTTTTGTGAAAATCCTTCGTTTCGATGTAGGTACAAGTGTTGTTCAGACGGACAGACGTTTTGAGGAAACAAATTTTCGATATCAGTTATCCACAAAACGTTGATTCAGACTAAAATTTGTGTACTAAAAATAATATGCTTCATATAGGAGCAAAAACACTAATACTTTTGTGTATAGGAACTTACAAAATGTAAACGTTTTTGCCGAAAAAATCGACATTTTTTTCCTATGGCACCAAAATCGTTTTTTTTTCTTAAAAATAAAATACAAGAAAAAAAAAATGAAACAATGTCTTCCCCAAGGGTTAAACTTTTTGCAACCCCTAATGTTATTTTTTCGCATTGTTTGCAAAACAAATTTTGAAAAAAACCTTGAATTTTGAAAAAAAGTTTTCTGCTTATTTTTTCCCATTCTTAAATTTTTGATAAAATATAACATGAAAAAAAGATTAATTTCATCTTTTAAGTTTTTCTGTCACCCAATTTTTTGGAAATTTTCAGTTAGTAAAAAATTTAAATGGGTATTTTTTAAAAAGTTTTAATAAATATTATTATTCACCCAGAGATATTCAAAGCCCCTTCACATTATTTGTTCGTTCTGGTGCTTTTTAAACGATCTAGCCTCGGCCCCCCCGATGAAAAAACTTTTTCGTGCTTTATTTTTTCCATCCTTTGAGTATAAAAAAATTTTTTAAGAAGGAATTACTAACATGAAGGTCTACGATTGGTTTTAAGGTTTTGATGGGCTTTTTTCCCTTCATGCAAAAAAGTGGGATAAAATGCGATGGGACCTTTTTAGAGTCAATTTTTGTAGGAAAGACTGAAAACCCTTTTTATCAGTATCATTGTTTTGCGAACTGGTGGTTTAATTTTCCCCGGCACTATTTTAAATAATAACTAGTGTTACATCCCCGTGCTTTTTTGCATTGTTTGTAATTTTTGAAATTTCGAAAATTCAGTATTCAACAAAATACGAGACCTGAGCCATTTTTTTAAAATTTCTTAATCCCGAGGAACAAATTTAAAAAAATTTTGGGAAGCATTTTTTTTTCGTTTTGGGTTTTTTTTGAATAAAAAATTATTAAAACTCCCTTTTTTAAAAAAAAATATAGACGATCGTGTTAAAGATTTAATTTTGCTTTGCCCCATTTAAAATTTTTGACTAGCAACAAAAAAACATGCTGGGGCGGGAATCAATTTTTGTGACAAAAAACCCCTATTATAAGACTGTTTTTCTTTTGTAATATTTATTTCCCAATTACCTTTGGGTGCAGTCAGAATCCACTCTGGGACCCTTGAGTCATTGTTGATTGTAAATCCTTGGGCCCGTAAAATTTTTTAATTTTAAATTTTATAAAAATTCGAGACCCCAAAAAATGACATGACTGGCCCATTTTTTCGAAAAAATTCAATTTTCAAAATTTAAAATTTTTTGGGCTTCTTTTTTACAATATTAAAAGACATAAATTTTCCATAATAAATTGTTTTAAAGACACCCCTTTAAATAAGATCATGTAAAATTTTGTCTTACGATTTTTACATGCCGCCCCTTTTTTTGGGTAATTTTGCTGAAAATATGGGAATTTCTAAACTTTTTCTCGAAAGGCGAAGGAGTGTGCGAGAAAGAAAAACCCACGTATCTTCAATATTGTGACAGGAAGGATAAATCTTAATTTTTGCTTTTTAAAAAATTTGGGGGTTCTTAAAGGGGGACCCCCCTAACACAAGGCGCCCTTTTTGCAAAATCTGACGGAAAATTTTAAACCCGAAAACTCGCAGTTTTTAGGAATTTTTAAAAAAGGTTTCCCGTAAGGACACCTAAAAAAAAAATATACATTTTCAAATTCGCGGGGCCCCAAAATTTCCCGGGCCCAGGTCGATTGAAATATCGTTCTTTTAAAAAATCCTGTTGAAGGGGCCGGTAGTGTTGTCTAAAAATTCCCTTCAGACGATCAGTCAAAGACATAAACCCAATTTTTTGAGTCTCATAAAAATTCATAAAGGGTTTATTTTAAAAATGAAAAAAGGGAAATTTCTACATTAAAATTTTTTAAATTTTAAAAAATAAAGGATCCCTGAATATGAGTTTTTTGTCGAAAAATTTATTACAATATTTTTGAAATAAAGGGTAATTAGTAAAAAAAAAATAAAAATTAATGAAACTTTTAAAATGATCCTTTTTTATAATTTTTGCATTTGCACGGGTGAGAAACATTTTTATAGTAGTAAGTCTTCTATTTTAAAAATTTTTCAATTTTCAGTTTTTTAAAACTAAAATTAAATTTGACTCAGTAAAGAAAATTTTCCCAAAATATTTGGGCTTTTTCTGATCGGTTTACTACATCCGATAATAAAATAAAAACTAGTCTCTCATCAATGATTGATTTTTTATTGCAGGGGGTTTTCTAAAATACCCACGAAGGGAAAATTCAAATTTCAAAAATTCAGGGCCATAGAAGTAATAATTTTTTATTATGGTGTCTGTGAACAGTTTGGGATTAAATTTTGAATATTAATCTAAAATTTATTTTTGAATTGATTTTTAAGAGACAATACACACTATTTTTTTTTGTGTTGATAACCTTGTTGTCTTTTCCCCTGTTAGAACACTTTTTAATTTTTTACCCTCTTTTTTAAATCTCTCCTTTCTTTTTTTTTCTGAAAAAATTTTTTTTGATTCCTGGGGGAAAGGCATTTCTTAATTTTTCTTCTTGAAAGTCCATGTTGCTCTATAAATTGTCAGAGATGAACTGAAATAAATTTCCCAGAGGTGCGTTCTTTTGGGACCATTCATAGGTGCGGTCGAAATCTGGTCTAAAATATTTTTACTTTCCGCCTAACGATATTTCCCAAAAAGATAAATTTGTAATCTCCCCAGAAAATGGAAATTTTTTGTATTGCCTTATTTAATATATATTTGCTGAAAAAATAACTGCCATTGGCCACTGCAATTTCGGGAAAAAAGGAAAAAAAAAAAAAAAAAAAAAACCGTATTGGCCCCCTGATTTCTCGGGCACCATGGAGAACCCTTGCGGGGCCGGGAACGACTGGGGAAAGTGCTGTCATTGGTTCCCTGGATCTCTACTTACTGGTTATATGTTGGTAGTTCGCTGAATGAAAAACAATTCAGAACATCGTTTTTCCCGATATACAAAAATCTGTTGACAAATTGCATTTATTAGACAGTTAGTTTCCTGTTTACCATATGCGAGTTGGTAAATGAGTAACAAAATTTTTTATGGGTTATGAAGTAAGATGTTCAAAAATTAGAAATTTAAATTTATTTAATTTCTTCTATTTTTTGCCCTTTTTTGAAATTGGACATACGATTTTAAAATGATTTTTTATTAACCTCTCCCCTTCCTTATACTGTTGATAATAAGGTAAAGTGCTTATGATAAAATAAAAATTTTTTCCCTTGATGCTAAAACATGTTATAGTAGCTTCCTTTTCATAGATAGGGAGTTTTGAATTTTTAAAAGGGCTAGTTATCAAGTGTTTTGAAGTGCGGTATTCTACCCATAACATGGGAATATCTAAAATATATTTTTGTGTGTGTGTGTGTGGGTGGGGTGGGTTTTTGTGAAATGAAAAACATTGGTTGTACATAAATGAGGTAAATGGTTTTCTTGAAACGATAAAAACGCTTGGTACATTGGAAAGCAAAATGAAACCCAACTTTTCCCGGGAACCCCCATAAGATATCAGGGGGGGGGTTGGTGTTGGCCTGGTCCAAAATAAACCTCAACCCCACTTTCTTTAAATTTAAAAAAAAATGTGAAAGTTTAGGTTTAACGTGCAAAAATGTTTGTATTTAAATTTCCCAAAGTAAAAAAATTTCCCAATCCTTTAAATCAGGGGGGCCTTTAAAGGGAAAAAAAAATAGAATTAATAAAAAAGGTAAACAACTTTAAAATTTTAAAAGGGGGAGTGCAGCATTGGATCACCAACTTTACATTCAATTTTTTAAAATTAGAAGGGGCTGTTTGTATGTGATTATAGTTTGAAAAACTGGGTATTTTGGGTAATTAGAAAAAATATCTTCAATTTTTGATTTTAGGCTTCCCAAAATGGATTTATATTTTTAAACAAAACCACATATTTGTAAGTGGGAAAGGGTTACATTCTTTTTCTGTAAAAATTTAAAAGGGAAATAAACCTAAAAGGCAAAACGGTGATATAATTTTTTTTTTTAAAAGAAAAGGCGATGAGGTGATGACTTCGGCTGTATACTGCTGACCAACCCCGGGGTTTTTGAACAGGAAATGCGATCAAAACGACCCTATATTTAAAGGGGAGATGTATCAACCGTGTCATCAGCCCCGTCGGTTCCCCTCATGTCGCATTCTTACTCCTAATATATCTATTATAAGAAAAGGTGGATCTACGGGGTTTGGGAAAAAATTTATAAACACCATGCAATAAAAAGTATATCTTCTTGCATGTTGGCGCTACTGCGGATAATGCAAACTGTCCCAATGCAACTCGGCTGCATTGTACAGTTGCCCTTCCCTTTTTTTAAAAGGTTATATTGCATTTATTATGGTTTTTGTCTGTGAACACAAGCGATCGGTGAAAGGGGAAATCTCTCAGACTTTGAAAAAAACAAAACGTTTGCGCGCTTTTTAGCTGGAGCATCTGTGAGGGAGCAGCTAAAACCGTTTAACTTTTCCCGACGACAGTGCCCACGGTAATGACAGCGTACAAAAAACATGGTAAAACATCATCGTTTGAAGAAGAATTTAAGCGAGAGCCGAAGTTAATTTGGGGGAAGACGAACATTAAAAACGTTGTGGTCAGGAAACAAAAAATTGCTGTTTTGGCCTGCAAGAACCCCAAACTCACTTAAGTAATATTTTTTCCAAAAAAGGGACGGGGGGAGCTTCAAAAATAACATTTAAGAAAGGGCGCTTTTGAAACCCTTTCCCATGGCGGAAGGGCTGCAAAAAAAATTGCCATGTTCGTAAAATCTGAACAATTGATGTCTGGGAATTTAACTTTTTAAAAAAAATTACAACAAGGATTTCTTTTTAAACCGACATTTTGCGCCGCTGCTCAAAGGGTGGGGACGGGGGGTTATGGGGGTAATTTTCGATGGGGAGGTATTGAACATCTACGGAAAATGGCGATTTAATAAACAAAGCTGGGATTTCGCCGTCAAAATCTGTGTGCTTTGCCGAAATCGCCGGTAACTCCGGGCTAAAATATCTAAGACAATTACACCCACAAATAAAACTTGAAATAAAATAGGATGTAAGTGGCATTTCTTTTTTTTTTTTGCTACAATAATGATGAATAAAATCAAGCGAAGCCCAGATGCATTTCTTAAATAGTATTAAGGGTGATTATAAGGGAATAGTTCATGCCAATAGGTTTAACGTATGTATAAACTCTTTTTTATCGAAATTTGAAAAGGGAGAATATCTTTTTTTTTTTAAGCCTTAAGTATATTTTATTTTTTTCGTAATGGGTACGATTTAAAATGATTTGGGGGAGTTAATTTCACCATAGTAAACTTTAGGGCCCCCCTTATCAAAAAATGCCGCAATCATGAGGGGTTTTCCCCTGTGATTTTGTACGACGGGTAGCTGTCGTTTTAAACAACGTTGGTGTCTATGTTTATATTTCTTATGCTTTTCGGTTTTTTTGAAATTTGTTTTTTTTTTAGTGACGAGTGTTTGTACCGGGTGTGAATAAATGTTTTTTTTTGGTTGCGCCCCGGGGTTTTGGCTGTGATAGAGTGGGCGAAAGGCGGTTTTTAATTCTTTGATTACATGTCCTTAAAGTGTCCGTGGGATTGGCCAGAGTAAAAGGGAAATTTTGTGTTTCGTTTCGGGTGAAACTGCGGTGTTTAAAATCACTCCTTATCCGTACGTGTTCTGCGCGGAAGGGGCCCGGGAGGTTTTGTCGTTCCTCGGGGCGTCTCAAAACTTTGACACGTAATTGCCCCTGTCGGTGGGTTTTTATTAATTTCTTTCAGAGCGCGTAATTAAAGGGGACCCCCCCCAAACACCTTCACCCCCTCTTCCCAATTATCACGTTCCCCGCCCCTCACCCCCCGGGGCCCTTTTTCCCACAAAGGGCGTACCGCGACCCTCGACTTCAACCGAAGTGTAGCCCCATGAATCAGGGGTTTAAAAATTATATCCTCCCAAATGGCCGTGTTTATAAATGAAACCCCAAAACAAGCATATGACCCGGTCTCCCGCCCTACAAGCAAGCATAAAGGGGTTCCATTTTTTGATTGGACGGCTATATCGAAATACTCAGCTGGTCCTATCTTCCCCACTGGCCTTATTGCGAATGAATATCCCCTCTTCCCCCAATAAAAAAATTTCTGCCATTTTTCCAACCTTTGCCATATGGAAAAGATGGAAATGCGCCCATACCCCTGAAAAAAAGTTTTTCCGGCGTGGTTTGGGGCATGGGAAATATCATCAAATATTTTCCCCTGGTCCCAAATTGACAGACCCCCAACAAAATTTTAAACCCCTTTAAAATATAACTTTTTTAGATCAGACAGTAAAGATCAGTTTTTCCCAAACCGTTAAACCTTTGGGCGGATTTTTGTTAAAAAGTGGGAGAAAACTTCGATTTACACACTAAATCTATTCTGCGGGGTTGCTGCTTTTCTAAATGCAAATGGGGGTCAACATCTTATTAATAAATATTTTGTTTTTCCAGGTGTTCATTTTGGTCGAAGGCCTTTAGATTCCCAAAACTTCATGTGCAATCTTAAGCAAAAATTTTGGGTTTCCCAATAATGTTTCTGTCACGTACGTTTTGAGGATTTGTCATCTTTCCTCGACCTCGATTATTTTTTGGAAACTGAACTTTTGCCTTCCAACCTTGCACGAATACTCGTTTTCCAAAAATCAATTGGAAAAGAAGAACAATTAAACCCGAACCACCCACATTGAGGTGTTTTGTAAAAAAATACTCGAAGGTTGAGTAAATTGTTTTCCCAAAATATCTTGTATCCCGGGGCACAAGTTGGCAACTCAGGGGGTTTCAGTTTCTCTGCTTTGGGAAGAACGTGCTCGTAAAAAAAAAAGTGCCGCATGGTATTTGTGGATTGTCAAGGGCGCGATTAATCCGTGGGCTTGGGTTTTTTCTGCCTAAATTTTGGGTTGTGCCCTTTAAACCCTCGGTCGAATTCCGCCTGTTTGCTGAAAATGGAAAAATGTATGAGTTTTGTAACACCCGGAGACTTTCATAAAATCAAAAATCTAACAAGGAAAGGGGTCGAGTTGTTTTGTTTTTTTCCCCATAACAATGAATTAAGGGGTTTTGAATGACATAAAAACCCCGACTTTTTTTTTATTCACGCTACATTGAAAAAAGTTGAAGTAAACACAGGATGGCTGGGTTATTTTAAATTCGAAAACTGGAAAAACCCCGAAAAACAAAGTTTTGACAAACATTTTTTCCCAAATTTTTCTAGCGGTTGAAATGCAGGTATAACTTCCTTAATAGATTATTAAAACATAACTAAAAAGTTTTCCCATGTATTACTTTTTATTATTTTTAAATTTTATTATTATTATTATTTCCACACATTATAAAAAATTTTGGCCAGAACAAAAAATTCTTTGGGATTGTGAAAAGCTTCTTTCGGGGCCCCGGGGGCCCCCCAAATTTGGCTGAATTCCATGCTCAAATGAGCTCGGCCCCCCGACGCGCGGTTCGTGGGAAATCGTAAACCCGAAACCATAAGTCAAGGGGCGACGCGGTGCAACGGCTCTCCAGGGCGCCGGGCAACGAAAAGCCTGCCCCCGGCCGCCGGACCCGCTTTTGGTGGGTAGCCGGCAAACCCGGGAATCCGCGGTTGGGGATAAATCAATCAAAAAACAATTAATAAATATGCAAATAAAAATCCCTTTGAAAAATCCCAAAAAAATTTGGTTTGGGTAGGGGTACCGCCCAAAAACGTTTTTACTGGGAAGTGCAACGGCAGTTAATTTAATATCCGCTAGTTTGGCAATCATTTGAAAAGGTTTTCTCCCGTTCTCGGGTGAAAATTGCCCCATCAAAAAGGGTCGGGGGTGTGACAATCGGTTCTTCTTTTCCCGGTTTCTCGTATGAGTCTTTTATTGCAAGTGTAAAAAAAAAAAGATGCCGCAACTTTTCAAAACTAAAAGGAAAAGGAGAAAAAATTTATTTTTTATATATCTTTTTTTTGAATATAAAAAACATCCTTTCCACTTTATTATAATAGTAATAATTAAAAAAAATAGTTAACAATAATTATTAATTAAATTTTTTAAAAACTAAAAAACCCCCTTCTTTTGGGCCCTACCCAAGAACGTGATTTTGAAAAACATTTAATTAAATTTTGGGGTCATTTTACATTAAGCTCCTGGGACATTTTAATATTTTCCCCAAAAATGACTCCTTTTTTGTTCTTTAATTCTTGTAAGAATAAAATAAAAGCACTTATAAAGGGGGCATGACCCAAATTTTCTCTTTACCTCTGAAATTTAAAATTAAAAAGTTTCAATTTTTCGACGTCTTCCTTAAACTACAAAATTGAAGATAAAAATTTTTTCCTTCAAAAAAAATATTTTTTCCATATTCCATGAGATCATGTAAAATTTTTTGAAACGTTTTCCCAGTTTTCGACAATTTGCTTAAAATATTTGCAATTTTGAAAAAATAACAGAATCGAATTTTTCCCAGAAAACGGCCCCAAATGTTTTTTTTAAAAATTTTCTGATATTTTGATATTGCTATTTTGTCCCTTTATGAGATCCCAAAACACCATATTGCTCTATTTTTTTTTTTTTCAAATGTTAAAAAAATGTTTTTTTTTACTACCTCACATCGTTAATATTTAAAACAGCTGCGATTTCTTCAAAATTTACAGTACACGGTCTTTTATTCTTAAAAAATTTTTTCAAAACTAAAACTATTTTCTAAAAAGGGACCAAAATCCCCATCTTCAAAAACCTTAAACCCCAATTTTCAAAAAAATGGCCCCAAAATTCCCCTTCTCCCTTTTCTTTAGGGAATTTTGCTAATTGCCATTAAAATGACATAAATTTAATTTGCTGTAAATTTAATTGTACCAGAATCTTTTTTTGAAACAGAGAGAAGAAATTCTCCCCATTTGTTTTAAACCCCAAAATGGCAATGTTTTCCCCCTCCCAAAAAGATGACGTCGGAACTTTTTTGGAAAGGAAATCTGGGAAGAAAAAGGGGGCGCATCTGGGATTTTTCCCCCCTTTGGGGGTTTTTACCGGCGGTACCCTAAAAAACAGAAAAAAAATTTTCAAATAAATTAAATTAAAAATAATTATAGCCCAAATTCTTTTCAGTGACCCTTTTTAAAAAAAATGGTTTTTCTTTCTTTAAATTACATTCTTTGAATTAATTCTCTTGCAAGTCTCTTAACGGGCGGAAATTTCCCGAAAAAACCGCTGGAACACAGAAATTACCCATAGAGCGTGCGATTGTTGCATGATTCCTCCCCCCCCTACTGGTAAGACTTGGCTCCGGGTTTGCCGATTTCCAGGCGGTTTCACAGCTGGGAGCAGTTGGAGGCAGTGTGAAATAAACGGACAAGTAAATTTGGTTGCGTTTTTGGGCGGGACCACATTGGTGGTGATGTACAAATAAATTTTATCTAAAAGCGTTTTTTCAGTTTTAAAAATTCCCAACTTTGGAATTTGTGATAGTGTCAAAGTTAAGTTTTTCAATTTGGTATAATATTTTAAAAAAATGAAAGCAAACTTCAGGAAGTTTTTTTAAAAAAACCAATGATTAAAATTGATTTTAAATTAATTTTTTAAAACCAAGTCTTTTAATCATCTTTCGTTTTGGAAATTATAACAATGAATTTTTTCATGAAATTTTCTTTATATTCATAAAACCATTCAATTTTACTTTCAAAAATTATGTAAAATTATATAGACCGGGTTTTTCAAAGGTAAATTGGTAAAGGGGTTGTAATTATTTAAATTTTGGTCAATGACCCCCATCTCGATGGGTTTTGTCATTTTCCCCTGATCCATTGAAAATCCAAGATTTTTGTTTGTTTTGGACGTAAATGTATTACTATGCCCCTTTTGTTGAACTTTCCTTTTGCTTTAGTGGTTTATTGGGGGGTTCTTTTTTTTTAAAAACAGAAAAATCAAATTTTTGTTTTTTAAAAATAAGTTTTACCTTTTAAAAAAAAGTTTTCTGAAGTCGGCAACGAAAATTTTATTTTTTGAAATGTTAATCTCCCCGCTTTTTAAATTTATTATTATTTTATTTTTATTATTTTTTTATTTTTCATCTTTCAACTATTAAAAAATTAAATTGTTGGGAAAAAATTCTGAAACTAAAAGAAAGCAAAGCGCAAATGATTTTCTCCCCATACGTCTAACATTTTTTGACTAAATAAATAAAAAAATTAAAACAGTATCCCCCATTTGACCGGGCCCAAGCGTAAATTTCCCCCTAGTCAGTAAACCCCAAATTAGGAAACTTTTTTTTTTGTTTTGGGGTATCAGTGGCGGGGTAGGGAAATTTTGATTGGTGGTCCCAAGTTAGTGATCCCGAATGTTAACAAAATATCGATTTTACCAATTATCGATGTTTAATATTCTTGGATTTTAAAAAAAACATGATAAAAAACCATCATCGAGGGATTTCCCAAACGTTTATAATCAAAAATAATATCCCGTGGACAACAAAGTTTAATTTTACAATGACCGTGTTTTTAAGTAATAATAAAATTAAACTGAAAACAAACTAAAAATAATAACAAATAAAATACCCCCCTAAAGCCTGGCGCCCGGTAACCCCCGGTCACAGTTTCCCTGGTTCGCTGAAAAGGGTCGGAAGAAGAGTGTAAGCCTTACGCCCCACAGACGAAAAGACTAGAAATACCAGGGCATGGGGGGTCATCGTGGCGTTGGTTATTCTCGATAAGATGATTTATTGGTGCCTTCTCCAAAAGAACATAAATTTTGCCTTTTCTTTTAACCATCTCACCCCAAAAGACCGAAACCAACACAGCGTTTTTTAATTTTTGCTTTTAAATAGGCAGAACGGTGCTAACCCTTAGGTGGCTAAAAAGGTTGAGGAAAACCCGGGAAGAAAACGTTTACGTTTGAAGGGGTATTGATGGAGCATCAAAAGGCAAAACGGTCGTTCAAATGAATTACAATAAAAAAATATTTTTAAAAAACGATATTTTCCGTTTTTTAAAAAAAATTTTCCTTCTTTTTTTTGGGTTGATGCCAACGCTTTTTTCCCGAACCCCCCCACGAGGGGTTTTCTCAAAAAAGCCTCCGTGGGGAGTGGCGGCACGGCATGTGCCATGTCTGCCATATCAGAATCCCTTCAAACAGATCCTAAAAAAAATGGATTCGTTTCGCAAGTGGAAACAGGGGGAACATTTTCCCGGGGGAAAGGGAAGAGGACCTTTTCCCAAGCGTTGGGAAAAATGGAAAAAATAAAATCCCTGGGGGAATTAAGACCCAAAAACTATTGAATTAAAATTGTCCCTCGGGCAAAGGGCTGTAAACAACATTTTAAAAAAACCAAGGGAAAAGCCCCGGAATCGCTAAAATGGCCACACATTTCTTTTATCAAAGGGGGGAGACAACCCCGGGAAAGGGGAATTTACAGGCTGATTCCCCTTCTCGGTTTTAAAAATAAATTTGCAAAAATTTAAAAAAATGTCCCAGACAGGAAAAAATCACGTTTTGAAAATTTAAAAAGTATCGTAGAGATTCCTCGACCATGAAAACCTTTCCCACCCCTTTTTCCCTTGAATGTTCTAAAGAAAGAATTTTTAAATTTGGACCTACGTGGCCCCAAAAATTTTCCCCAACTAGTTATCCCCCACCAACGGGGGTTGCCGCGGACCGGAAAAACTCAAAACCCCCGACAGGTCCCCCCAAAAGTTTGAAAAGTACTTTTGGGGAATTGTGTATGGGGTGGAAGGAAGGGGAAAATGGAAGGAAAGGGTAAAGACGGGGGCCAGCAAACTGCTGGAAAATGGGCAATTGGGGGAAAAATTTTAGAGATGGCAAGAAGAATAAAGCCCTTGGTGGAAATCAGAGCTCCAAAAGGCGTGCCCCGTACAGATTTTTCCCGGAACAATGGGGCCGGGGCCCGGGAGTCGGGGTTTTGCCGTCGAAAATTTTTGGGTTGGGAGAATGGGTTTGGGGGTAAAGTTACGGCCCCCCGGCAAACCCCACCGGCAGCCCGGCTGGGGGGGGGAGGTGCGGTGCGGGTAAAAGGGCAAGGCCAGTCCTAAAGTGACCCCGCCGGCCGACCCGGCGTGTTCGGACCGGGGCCCAGGTTAAAATTGTCCGGGCCTCTTAAGTCGGTCGCGGGCTGGCCCGAACCTTCCTGACGCCCGCCCGGCATGGGAGCGCCGGGGAGGGCGGCCTCCGGGTACTTAAGGCCAAACGCCCGGGGATTTTAGTGGGTCGGGGGTGATAATATCCCCCAGTGCTACCCTCCCGGGTTTTTGGGGCAAAAGACCGGTTTGGCATCAGACCATGTTGAAACAGGTTAAAAGGGACTCCTTTTCCCGGGCCCCCCGGCCCCGCTTTTGGTTAATGTTTTAAAGCGGTTTTGGGGGCGGGGCCCATTTGGGTGCGATTTTAAAATCCCGGAGACCCGCCCCCCCCCCCGGCGCTCCCATGCTGGGGGGCGTCAGGAAGGCTCGGCGGCCAGCCTCCTCAGGAGTCTTGCGACATGGCCCACGACTCACACAAACCCCTTTCTCTATAGTTATATTTGGAAGTTTCCTCCCCCCACCCCCTGGCCTATTCGCGCGTCTTCAGCTCGGCGCGTCAGCGTGCACAGCGCATCCAAACCCCCCCCAACCCCGCATCCGTCTTAGGGGGTCCACGATGCGTTTTTTCCGTTCTTTTGGCATGCGCCCAAGGGCGTCGGTCAAAAAAGCGCATGCGTTTCGGGCATGCGTTTTTCTAAAAACGATAGACGCAGGGAAAAGCCAAGCTTTCCCCAAACTGACGGCCGTTCGTTTTTCCGTCCCTTTTCCAAGAATGCGTTTTTCCCTGTTGGAATACCGGAAGCCGAGCAAAAGTTCTTTGAGTGGTTATTGCGAGTCCTTCTGTTTTGTCCTTGTCCGTATTTAGAATTTAGTGCATATTATTCTTTTATTATATTTTCGGTAATATAAATTTTAATAATAATTTTTTAATAGAATGTGAGGAGTTTAATATCAATTTTCAATACATATTTATTTAAAAAACTAGGGAAACAAAATAAAAATGAAATGGTTTTTTCCCCATGTTTAGTTCAGTGTTACAGTGAAAAAGGAAAATTTTTTTTTTGTACTGCATTCTTATTTTTTTTTTACTTAAATATAAACTTTTAAATAATTTTGGGAGCCATATAGTTTGAAACTATTTAAAAATGAACAGGGGTTTATTTCTTTTCCTGATTTAGTGTTTTCAGTGAGAAGTCTATTTAATTCTCCTTTTTTTTTTAATTTTTTTTTAAAAATTAATCCCAAATTTTTTTAAAAAATTTAAAAAAGTTTGGGTTTAAACAATTAATACAGTAGTTTTTATCAATTTTTGAAATTTTCAGAATGTTTTAGAAAGAAAAACACCCTTCATTTTCTTTTGGGGTTATAGGAGAAGGAAGTTCTGGGGAATTCCACTAAAAGTTTTGCAATAAGCAATTGAGGGAGGTAAGATTGAAAAAAGTAAACTAAAAATTATCAAATTATTCACATATTCAAAAATTAATATTATTTATCATGTTGCAGATGCATTAAGCCAGTTGGCATCCAAGTACAATTGTAAAATTTCCCTAACATTAAGAATAAAAAAAAAAGCCCCCCGCTCCTATTTTAGAAATTTGACAAAGTATCTAAAAAAAAAAGGGTTTTTTGGAAAGAGTTATATATCCAAGGGGTTTCCCGCATTTGAGCCACTTATGTTTTTTAAAAAAGGACGTTTCTTGTCCCGGGTTGACAAAGGATTCAGTAGGAGAAATAAATCCAACAACTCTGGAGGTGAGTATCATTTTTTTGCCCAAAGTGTGATCTATAAAGATTAAATAAAACAATTTACATAAACTTAGGAAAAATTTTATTTTCCCGGGGCACTGACCCCATATCTGACATGAAATACTCCACATATTCCTCTCTAACATTAGTAGCATGGACTGATGGTCCCCTTGCAATATTCATTTTGGGGTCTCAGCCCAAAGTGTCATTGGCTGCCCCTGCCCCCCTTGGCCCCCTAATATAATATCTCTGCTATTGACATCCCCCGAGCCCGAACCAAAAGGAACATATCTCCCTTCTTGTGAGAAAACTTTCTTAAAAAATTGTGGGCGAAAAACAACAAAGTGTAACATCTATTATTTTTTCAACTTTTTAACTCCATGGGCTTCCTAAAAACTCCAAATCCCCGATGCCATTGCCAAAAAATTTTTCGACAATGCGCCCGTGCTCGGCTAAGCCTATAATTAAATACTTTTTTTTAAAATTTTTTTTAAAAATCCATTTTTTAAATTCATTATTTGGGGATGGGAAAGGCATCATCTGCTAAAACAGGGGATGGGGGTTAATTCCCCCGGGAAAGGGGGTTTTGGTTGGGGGCAATTTCAATTCATTACTGAAAAAACTTCCTACTGAACTCTGTTTTTTTAAAAACCCACCATCTGAAAATTCTACCTTGGCAAAATTGCGGGTAAATAAAAACAATGGGGGCATCTACCACTCCCATGGGGACATAAAAGCTAAAATGGCCTTTATAATTAAAACTTACTGTTATCAGGGCCCCTGATGGTAACATGTTTTTACCCAAAAATACAATTGAGGAAATTCCTTTTCCCTGTTGAAATCTTCAGATTTTTTTCCCATTCTTCTTCATTGGCTGGCATCGGGAAAAAAAAATTTTTTTAAATTTTTGCGGGTATTTTTAAAAACGGGCACGACAGATGGGCCCAGAAGACATACTGTCGCCTAAACAGCCCCAACCCAAAACCCTTTCATAAGTCATCCACTCCCACCCCCAGCGCAGGCCCAAGAAGGGACGAATGATAAAAAGGAAGAACATGAAAATTCAAAATTATGAATCGGGGCATTTCAATGATACAACAAAAGTAGTTTATTTTATTTGGATTAGCACAAAAAAATTTAAAAAATTTTAAAAAGTGAAAAACTACGAAAAATACCAAAATTTAGCTATTAAAAAAAATTACAAATATATAAAAGGGTAAACAAAAAAAAATTTAAATGCAGCATGGTTTGTGTCCCCAAACCACAACCTCCTCCTCCACCTCCCCATCCCGCAGTTAATTTTTCCTTCCCCAATCCTTCTCCTCCCCACCCCCTCCTCCTCCTCTTCCACCATTGTGACCATTCAGATCACGATTATGTTTTAACAAAGTAAGATAATAAAAAAAATTTTCAAAAAAAGCCTACCCCATATGTATTTTTTTTTCAATTAGTTCCGTGCCTCCTCCTCCTCACCACCCCTCACTTCCCCCATCATATCCCGTCTGGATCATGATTATTATTTCATCAAGATGATAAAAAATGGTTTTAGAAAAAAAATGCTTACCTTTACGTAGTCCCCAAAACCCGGTCATCTTTCAGTTTTTAAAGGAAATTTTTAAATGCTTTGTTTCGAAACATAAACATAAAACTTAGGCTGGTTAAGTCCCAAATAAGCAAGGGAACGCAGAGTAATTGCTAGTCTTTTCTGCTGGTTTTTCACTCCTCATCACCGTATTTTGTCTTAAATACGTCCTCTCAAAAGTTCAATAAAAACGGGAAAACGTCAGGGGCATTCTCTGGGGGTTTTTAAAAAAATCACAGTCCTTCGCAAATCACGAAAAAATGCTGTGTTTTCCTTTTTAAAAAAAATCTCTCCCCATCCCTCTCTTTTTCTCTTCTTCCATTATTATAAAAAAAGCTCCCCCAAATTCCGCGCAAATTGCTGGATCCCTTGGCCGAACAGAACTGACGCACCGCCACAGGGTTCACCGTGTGGACAGGGTATGCCCTGCGCTGTGTTTCTTCGCTTTCAACTTTTCGCATGCAATTTTTTTCCCTGACCCCACAGAAAAAAACGCATTTTTTTTGGACGGCCAAACATGGGGGCGTTTTCCCGGGCCCGGGTCCCCAAAAGGGAAATGCGCGACGCCACCAATTTATAACCTTTTTGGATCGAAAGGGGTTTTTTACGAGGGAAAATTTCCTGATTAGGAGGAAATATGTAAACATTTTGTATTACCCGGCTCTTATGGAAAGGCTATGGGGAGAATGATGAAAAGGGAAATTTTAGGAATAAAATGTGAAGACAGAGTCAAGTTAGCATCTAGTTAATTGGTTTTCTTTCCCAATCAATACCGTTTGGGAAAAAAATAAAATTGCGTTTTAAACTTTTCTTGGTTCTAATGATGTCGTTCGACAAAGTCCACGGCCCAAAAGCGGTGGGCGCTCGATCATTAAAAACCGTTATAATTTCCCCCTTTATATAAAAAATTATTAAACAATAATGACAAAGGGGGTTAGTAAATATTTATAATTTTCGATGTCAATTCCCACAGAGCACGTTAAAAAGGCCCCAAATGAACTCCTAAGAATTTTTTTGTTCAATGGTTCCCCTGGGAAAAATACTACCCAAAGTGAAAGTGGGAACATGGACGGCTCGGGCCCTGGAAAAATGCATCAAAACCACTAATCTTTAACAAAAACAACCTGGAGCAAAAAAGGGCCAACCCGGAAAAGGGGGTGGCGAAAACGCTTTCAAACCATCACCCAAAAAACCATCCAAATGGAAAACGCGGGGGCAAAATATTTAATCGTTTATTTACGTCCCTCCCAAATTTAAAATGCCCCAAAGCCCAAAAAGGGGACGACAACCGGTTCAGTTTTATCCCGGGGACCTTACATTTACAAACCTTGCCACCTGCCAGACACTTTCCATGTTTGTGAAAGAAATACAAATAATGTAACTTACCTTATTTCGAAATGTCTTCTAAAGGTTCCATTTACGAAAAAAAAATTTTATCTTCAAATTTTGGTTTTGGGAAAACGCCCAAAAAAAAAATTACTTTTTTCAATTTCCGAAAAACCCAGGGGTTTCAAGGAAAATGGGATCCCCCATTTCCCCTTAAAACGTCCTTTGCGTTTTACGACCCCAAAATTGAATCAATAAATTGGTTTCCATTTGGGGGAAAAAATTTTTTAAAATGTTTCCGAGACTTCATGGGTACCCCAAAATGTCAAAAATATCCTTTTTGGGCTTGCAAAGTCTAGGTCGTTTAGATCGATCTGGGAATATCAATTTTTGGGAAAACGGTCGAAAGGTTTTTGGCGCTAAAGTCAACATACCTCGGACAGACAGGTGTTTTTTTAATCGACATTTTGGTATCAGGGCCCACAAAAGCCGGTTCTCCTACACCACGGGGAAAAATTTATTTGAGAAACAAAATTTATCCCACTTTTTTTTTCCAAAGGGGCCGACAATAAGTGTTTTGGAATCGAAAATACCCCCGTTTTTTTTTAAAGATTACATAACTTTCTCTTCTTGCGAAATGGGGGGAAAAGTAAAAAAAAATAGCTGAACAAAAAGAAAGAACATTTTTCATGCCCACATGAAAGTAGAAAATTACAAACGCACATCCCCTTTTTTCGTTTTATGTTTGCCCGGACAAAAACTTTGCTGGATTGTACTCCCCAAAGATAAGATATCCCCCGCCACGGATGTGTGTGGGGACCCCTCCCGGCGATGTCGCGTCACTGGGCCAGGAATATTTTGAGTGTCAATCCCCCCACGCTCGCAAGGTTCCAACCGTTCTTAACAACACAACCTAGAACAAATATGAATATTCATCTGTGATGGGGTAATTCGGCCCAAACCTTTCCACGCGCGCCGTGCAAAAGTTCCGAAAGTAAACCCCAAAAAAAAAAATTCAGTTCAGGTCGAAAACAATATGAGCGCACGCTTTCTGCCCGATCTCCTTAAAAATTAAATTTTTTTCCCCCCAAAAATTTTTTCAATGAAAGTTTTGGGAGTTTTTTTTAAACATTTCCGGGAAAATTACTGTCTCATAAAAAAAAATCTCAATACGCGGACGCAATATATTATCAATCGGAAACAGTTCAATTCTTTGGCGCGTATGGCTTCTAATGTATACTTTGTCAATCTCGTCAAAAGGGTTCCCAAGGTGCAAGATGTTTAAGGGTAACTAAAACCAAAAAATCATTGTGTATTTCATTTCAACATTGTATATTTTTTTTTTTTGCCAGTAACTTATGTAGTAATTAATAATCGTGTTTTTGAAAACCCCTCTAAATTTAAATTTAAGGTGGAACAGCCCTTTAACGAAAAACCGTGAACTGCAAAAAATGGGGCCATCAGAAAAGGGTTTCAGACTAACAATGAACAAAAAATAAAAAAACAGTAAAAAATTCATCCTTAGTCAATGCGGGGTGTACAAACATTTTAGAAATGTTTAAATTAAATGCAATTTCAAAACCAGGGTGAACGAAAAGCAGTAAATTGGACCCGTATGTAAAAAAGTTGGATCAAGAACATCGAAAATATCAGAAGTTAATCCAAAAAATTTAAATATTAAAAATTTAAAATCAACCGTGAATTCGATGTTAGAAATAAAAACAGTTTTTCCCCAATTTATGATAACCTTTTTATTTAATAAAGAGCAATGACATAAGTAATAATTAAAAATTTGGGAAACAAACTCCCCCCCTCCCCCTTTCTTCGTCCCCTCTTTCTTCTCAACTCCTAACAATTTCCCTTCCCCCCGGGTTTTGGGACTCACTAACAAAAAACAACCTCGTTTTCGTCCCCGATATGGTGTTTAATAAAACCCTAAAAACCCCTTCAGGGGGGTATATTATATTAAATTATGTAACTATAAATATGTAACAATTTAAAAAAATCAGAGGACACCTCTGTTCCCGCAAAACGAGCACCATCATTGTCATTACGGTAAAATTAAAAAGAAACACTCCCATATATAATAACAAAACAATACAAAAACATGTGTTACTATTTGGGGGGGGTTTTTCCCCCCCTTTTTTGGAATAAGAAAAATGACGGTGCTCACCTCCCGAGTGTGAAGGGGTGTGTCCTCTGATTTGTGTTCTTTACATATTTATAGTTATGGAAAAATTAATACAATATTAGATATACCACGGGAAAAATGCCCATCACAGCAGCCGGGAGCAAAGAAATTTTCCTGGCAGACTTTTAAAAAATTTGAACAAAGCTATGAGCAGTAGTATTGGAAAATTCCCCCAGCACTGCGATGGAACCCCTTTGGACCTCACGTTTTAGTTCCTAAAGACGATTTTGGTAATGGGCCATCGCAGGCAGCCTCGGTGCTTTTTTTTATTTATTTTACGTCAAAAAAACAGTTAAAACTGCGTATGACTGCTATGGGGGAAAAAAGGGGCAATTTTTAAAAAATTTTGTGATCCCCACATAAATCAAAATACTTTAAAATTTTAAATTTTGAAAACTACCCCTTTGTCTTCTGTCTACCCCTTTTTATGATGCCCGCCCATCCGCTGGGAAATGTGCTGGGCGCCCTGCTCGTAAAATTCACAGTTGAAGGGGCCCCCGGTCGAACGGATGGCGCTATGTCGTTTTCCAACTTTGGGGGACTCCCTACGACTTGTATGGGATTTCAACTGGAAGTCCTGCCCCCGGGTCCCGCACACCCTGTTCTCCCAGTCCGGGGTTTGGGCTGCGTGTTTTTTCCCCGGCGGGCGCTGCCCCCCGCAGGCAAGAGCTGTTTTCGTTAAATTTTTTTTAGTTGTTCCTTTGCTAAAATGCGTGAAATAACAATCCAAAAGTTTTTTCCCTTTTGTGAAAGGAGAAAATGGTATTTAAACAGAGTATGGGCAAGTATAGGAAAAGGGGGTAATTTTTGAATTCAGGCGATAAATTTTTTCTCTCTAAAAAAGCTTTTTTGTACTGATACGAAACATGTAATAAATAACAAAAATATTATTTGCTTTTTTTTCCCAAAACCCTTTTAAAATTTAAAATTTTTTAATTGTGTATATTTTAAAAAAGAAATGCTTTTTGGTGAAAAATTTTATCATGCCTTTTCAAAATTTTTTGAACACATATTGTGCGTTCCACTCGTAGTATCTCCGGGGAAAATGGAAACTGGGATTGGAAAATTAAAACCCCCCTTTTTAGAAATCGATGTATTGAATGGTTTCCTATTTTTTTTTTTCTTCGTTTTAAAAACAGATACCCCATTTAAATGGTTTTTTCGGGGAAAACTAAATATTGCACGCAGCTAAATATATTTTAAAATTTTGTGTTTTTTCATTCTTGGGAAAAAAAGGGAAAAAATTTGGAGGAAATAGGACATATATTTCCATCCTACTGATTTTAAAATCGGCCCTGAAGTTTGGGAAAGTGTTTTTTATTACGAAGTATTGATTGGGGCTTCAAATCGGCACTCGAATACCCCCTAGTTTATCCATGTTAAGTTTATTTAAAAGTAAAGGAAAAAATTTAAAAAAAGGGGGCGACTTGCACAATCTTCCAACAGCAATATCTGTTTTTAGATTAAGACCATATTGATCTCTGTTAAGAACTGTCGTAAAAGGATAATTCGATGGGGTTCAAGTAATCAGGTTTTCATCTAAATTTTAGAGGGGTGAATAATAATGGAAATAAATTGAATTAACTTTAGAGGAAAAAAAATTTAAATGTTAAATTCACTTTAAATTTTAAATTTTTAATGGTGATTATAGATTTTGTCTTGCATTCTCAAAAAAAAAATTCACATTCCCCAATTGGATCACTCCCTTTATAAATACTGATGAATTATTATAATTTATGTAACAAAGGCCCTTTTATCTAAAATGGTAATTTTAACAAATTTATCGCTTTTCATCTCACTCTCTCAAAATTTAAACCCCTTGATTCCTCCCGCCCAAAAATACTGCTATCTAATTTTTTTAAAATTCCCCTATAAACTATCATAAAAAAAATAAAATTCCTTCGTCTGATTATATTATCGTTCTTCTTTAGGGTCTTTTTAAACTACTAAATTGTTTTGGTCTTAAAACTTACAAAAACTTTTCAATCTTTCCTCTTCTTAATTATACACATCAAAAAATCTTAATTCCCGTTTTCCTCATTCCCGTTTGTCATATCCCCCTTTTCATTTTTGTTTTAAAAAATTTTATAATTGTTGAAACAAAAAAGTTAAAATTTAAAAAAGTATTACAATATTAAAAACCAAAACAAAACCCAAAAAAATAAAATGTTCTTAAAAATCCCCCAAAAAAGGGAAATTTAATAAATAAAAATTTCATAATTAATAATTCATTAAAGAGTTTTAAAAAATTTAAAAAGACTATCGATTCTCGATGTTTTAAAGGGTCTTCATGGGGGTGAAAAAAAACCAAAAAAGACATATTCGAAATAATACAACGAAAAATAATCAAAAATTTTAAAAAAGTCGTTATAAAACGTATAGAGTTATAATAAGGTTTATCATAGTCCATTGAATAGAAATGATGGTCCTGGACCATGAATATAAAATTTCGTGATGAAAACCGGAAAAAAATTTTTGCGAAGCAAGATGTGGTCCCGTTGAATAAGATATCGAAATTATCAAAAGGGAAGGGAATTTTATTAAAATAGACCTTTGGGCCCGATAAGTCCCTATATTTGAAGAGGTCAAAAAATTGTTTTAAAAATTTTTGAAACTGTTTTTTGGGCCCTTTTTAAGTCCCCAAAAAATAAAAAACAATTCAATTTTTTGGGCTTCTCCCAAAAAATGTTTCTATTTACTACTTAATTAATAAAACACCTGTATTTGTTTTTTTGATTTTTCCCTTTTTTGGACTGTAAAAAATATTTTTAAATACCAAAACACCCAAGGGTTTTAACGAACCAGTGCATTTAAATGCCAGTCAATTTTTTCCCAAAATGACTTATTGGTTATCAAAACTACTGAGTTTTTTTTTCCCAAAAATAAAAAAAACAAAAAATAAGAAATGAATTTGCTAAATTATTTTGCGATATTGACCTACAATATTTTCTAAAACGTATAAATAAAAAACCCTGCATAGGTTCCCCAGCTATCTTTCCCAAAAAATCTGTAAATATTTTGAAAATGGAGCTTGAACCCTGGTTTGGGGAGGGCGTAATGAATTTCACAGACGTACAAGTTTTCTTTCGAAAACCCATCAAGTTATTTAAGGGGTTACGTCAACCGGGAATAAAAACAAAAAGGGTTTTTTTCGTTTTAAAAACAATACAAATTTTAGGTCAGATTTAATCTGCCCCGTGGCCGGGCCGGGCGATTACCAACCCCTTTGAAGGGCGGCGGGCCCCGTGGCAAATGCGCCGCCCCTCCCCTAGAACTTTTGGGCGGGGCGCCGCCACAGCGGTACAGGGCCAGTTCAGGCTGGGTCCTCCCGGGGCACGCAGGGGTTATTGATTGATTATTTAATATTTCCGGGGCGCGTCAACTGGTGGACAGTGCTCCTATAAATTTTGGTGCTTTATCCCGGGTGGTGGAGGGTTTATTTCCCTGGAACGACAAAATCCGGGGCTGACCCTGGGGATTGTGGGGTTTTTCCCCCAGGGTTTTTTTTCTAGCAGGGGACCGCTGATTCAATTTTTAAAATCCCCCTTTTTTGGTATGTGGGGGTGAGAAGACATATAAAGAGACCTAGAAAAAACGGGAGAGAGACATTCGGACAGAGAGAGAGAGGGGGAGAAGATATTTGGACAAAAGAGATATTCGGACAAAAGAGACATTCGGGCAAAAGAGTGACATTCCCGGGCAATATTATATAAAAAGAAGAGAGGACGGAGTTTATTTGCCATTTATGGCAACAAAATTTTCCCCTGGTTTGTGGGCTGCCCCTCTCTTTTTGGGGAAATGACTCCTTCTAATTTTTTTCACTCTCATTTCTTTCATCGCTAAATTTTTTTCTTTGGGGTTCCCGAAAAATTGCATATTCCCCACAATCCCCACCAAAAATTCGGCAAGTAAAAGGAACAGATCCCCAATACAACAGAACATTCCAAACCCAAATGAATTCAAATTTTGTTTTGTCAAGAATGCACCAGGGAGCCAATGGTTAAATAGTTCCCGCATGTACTGTAATGTGGTACCATTTAAACTTTTTTGATGCGACAAACCACCTTCCCTCTTCGGCAATTCTACCGGGGTCCCTGTAAAACATTTCACCCAGACACACACAGGCACCCAGGGGGCACACAGGCACCCAGACACACACAGGCACCCCGACACACACAGACACCCAGAACCCCCACAAAACACCCCGACACACACAACCCCGGAAAACCCCAACACAGACACCCCCGACCCCCAGACACACCCAGACACCCAGACACAAACACAGACACCCAAAACCCACACCGGGCCCCCACACAGACACACGGACACCCCGAAAAACACACACAGACACCCAACACACACCCCGACCACAAGGACCCACACACACACCCAGACACACACACAAAAACACCCACAGTCACCCCCGACACACACACAGACATAAACACACAGACACACAGACAAACAGACATAAAACACACAAACAAACAAAACACAGAAATCGGCACACAGACATACAGACATACAGACCCAAAAAACACAGACACACAGACATACAGACACACGGGGCCCCAATACGGGGTAGTCCCACAAAAGGACGTGGACCGGGGGCCCAAAAACCCCCTGGCGTTCAAATTTTGGTGCTGGGTCCCCATTCTTTTTGGAATATGAAGGGTCCCCCTCATGAAGGGAACCCAAAATCATTTGGCTTCCCCAGGCGACATTGCCATAGTCGTCGTCGAAAAATTTTAGAAAATAGGGAGTATGGTTTTCAATAAACCATTGCCATTGTTTAATCGTTGGCTAGATTCCACGCAGGAAATTAAAAAGCCGGGGGTAAAAAAGACGTTCTGCTCGTAACTAGCAAAAAAGAAAAAGAATATATGCTTCCAAAATCCGGTAACCACAACATTTTTATCCCACCTGAAAAAATACCTCCACATCATGATCCCCGCTTGTCCTTTTAAAAACCATTTGGTTCGCCAGCCCAAAAAAAGCGACAAATGGGGAAAGCTGGGGTTGACGAATTATGCCAAACACTGGAGGGCGTAGTCATGAAAAAAAACCCCTTTTCGGTCTTCACTTCGGTTTTCTGTACCCCGGGGGACCCAATTGGACCCTCTGGTACAAGGGTACCTAAGAGACATGGTTAAGTATATCGGTTATCTGCGCTGGGGGGATGTGCGTTTTCCCCTGTCTTCAATGAAGGGTTTTCGTCATAGCCGGGGTGATTCCCATAAGATATAATGGCCCCGGGAAAGGTAGAGTTTTACGACAAAAAAACGGAAACCCGAACCGGAACTGCAAAGGGGAGTGAAAACAACGATGGGGCCCCGTCCTCCAATGGAAGATGGACGTAAATTATTAACATCAACTTCAACGGGGCGGTTGCTAGATTCAAACAGGTTTATACCCCTCATTTTTCCTTTTGTGAACCTGATGTCTGGACGCCGAACACGTGTTTTTTTAGTACCCCCCTTTTTGCACCTCAGCGATAGCCACTGCCGAGATCTTTGGGATGGGGCCCGGGTTTATACCAAAAACATAGTTTCAAACCCTTTTTTCTGACAGCAATTGGAGGGTGGTGTGCAAGTTTTAAAAATACGTGATGGAATTGGGACCCCAGAAAGGTGGAAAGATTCCGTTCCCCCACCTATTCAACCCAATCCTTTTTTGAAAAAGTCAAAAAACTTTGAAAGGACTTTACAGGGAAAAGACACAGGGTAAGGGGGTATGGTATTCCCGGGGTTTTCCCCAAGTCCGTACTTTGCCCGCTTTTTTGTGGAATTTTATGTATGGCTCCTTTTGAAAACCCCCGCCCCGAAAGCGCTGGGGCTAATTTGGGTTTTCTGACGATGTTGTGGTGGTAGTGGTCGGCAAAATACTGAAAAAGGTCCTCCCGGTTGCCAAGAGGCTCTGGGTGATCCGGCTTTGGCCCCAATGTCTTTGGGGCTCCGGGGGGTCGAACACAAAAAAGGCTTCTTCTGACAGGCAGAAAAAATGAAAGATGGGGATTATTAACAATGTTGGGGATAAAGTGGGCCCCCCGGCTGCCCTTTTGAATGTTAAAGTCCCGACTTCGGAGCTCCATGTCGACGAGGCCATAGTCGGGTAAGGTCGCATGGCCTCCCCTCCCTTCCCCACCCCAACCCCCCGGTTCCAAAGGGAAAGTAGCCCGGGGGCTACTGTTTTTACCATGTCTGCGCAGTCTGTGCAGCCCCCTTTTGGGGTGATGCCTTTAGGATCAAATGTTTTCCCGTGGTTTCCCCATGACGTTCCTTTAGATGGACATTTCTTTTATTTGCTTTAAAGAAGTGAACCCAAGGGGAAAAAATGATGTGGATCATTACTGGTTGGGATGGTTTTAAAAGACGATGACTCCTTCCCAACCTGGAAACCAGGGTAAAAGAGGGCATGTTTTTTCTTTCCTGTCCATTTCGTCGAGGAGAGGGGGAAAAACCCCCATCCCCCCGACTGTGACTCCTGATACCATCATCACTAGAGTGGGTGGTATCCCAAGAGGGTTAGTGCGGGGGCCACATAAGATGCAAAAGTTTTAAAGAGGCTTCCGGGTAGAGGGAAAAATTTCCCGGGCATCCCCCTGACATCGGGTTTAATGGGCGATAAGCGTCCCCGAGGGGTCCGTCTCGGCGTCCCTCTCCAGGGCCCTTTGGCGTCCGTCCCGAGGCGTCCGTCTCCCAGCTCCTCCCGGCTCCGTCTCCCACGTCCGTCTCCCCAGCGTCCCCCTCTCCCAGGCCCTCTCGAGCGTTCCTTCCCGAAACCATAGGTCTTTACCCACATATCAATTTCGTATAGTAAAAAATTCTTTCGTCAAAAGGGAAAAATTCCCACTATTTTTATTATGGAATTCCCGGGAAATCCCAGTTTTTAAAGAGTAAAGGAAACCCCCCCCTTTTTTGTATTTAAAAGCATTCCAGACGTCGGGGGCAATAGCCAATACTTCTTTGCGCCTCTTTATCGTTTGCCCCCCCAATAGGGGCCCTTTCGTGCGATGTCGATAAAGACCGCCAACCCGCGTCGACTTTTATCTCGCCCCCTGAAGCCATACGATTATTAGACGGCCCCCGGGGCCTGCGTATGGGTTCAATCCGTTTTTCAGATGACCTGCTCTAACATCTTGCCCGCTGGATTCAGTAAACATATTGGCCGAAAATGCTGACGGGTCGATTTTATCGCCCTCCAGAAGGAGGATCGGGCCTTGTTTCTTCCGACAGGAAAAAAATTTACCTCCCTCACGCTTTTAAGAAATAGATCTGGCCGGGGCTTAATAACTGTTCGGGACACCCTCCAAGCCGGGGGTTTGTTTTTTATCTAAGCTTTATTGCAGAGACTGTGTGTGTGTGTGTTGTGTGTTTAAACGGGGAAAAGTATGGGGAAGAAGAAAAGATGGCGTTGTCTGGCCCGTTTTCACCCTTTCACCTTTTTTGTAGCATTGTCTACCAGAAAAATTTTTAAATTTCCCCCCTAACTCTGCATGATTTCGGACTTAATAGTTAAAAGCGACAGGTTTAATTTTGAACAGGCATAAATTTTTTATCATTTTTTCATCTGAATGCAAAGGATTTTTTTCTGGGGTTCACATGTTGAAGATTAATTTTTAATACCCGGGTTTTCAAAGCTAAAGTGGATAAACTGGATAAATTTTTGACCTCCCATCATTTTCCCAGTGCAAAGACTGAGGGCGTGAATCGTATCACAATGATTTATGCGTTTCTTTTTTTACCTGTGCAATTTTGGGGGGAAAATTTGAGTCGTTCCTTCCTTTTTCTCTCATTGCTTTTTGCTACCCACTAAGGAAAAAAAAAGACAAGGCGTAAAAATTTATTCTGTGATGAGGATCAAACGAAATTTTAGTATAAAATCCCACCTTCAAATCCAGCATTTTTGTTTTGGTTCAGGGGAAACTGAATAACTTTATTATTGAAAGGAAAGCTAATGAATTTTGGCGTCACGTTATTGTCTTAGAAAACCCGACTCTTGAGATTGATCAAAATTTGTCATTTTTAAAACAAAGGGGCGTCATTCCCGAAAGGGTAATAACTTCTGTCATTTAAATCATTTATTAATTTGGGATTTATCTGAATTTTTGGATCGAAAACGTATTTTATCCCTGTTCCTGTACTCAATCAAAAAAGAATTTACAAATACCCTTATCTAAAATGGGAATAAAAATTATCGGAAAACAAAATTCTAAAAAAAATTGTATTTTAAAACCATGGATTTTTAAATATCCCCCTATTACTGAAAACCCGGGGCGGGGTTTTAAAGTTGTAGATTTACAAAATTTATTTCGGGGTTTGATGATTCCAGTGTTCCCTTTCAAATACAAAAAAAAAAATATATGAATACGTATTTCATTTTTTTATATTATTTTTGTTTTTCTCTTATATTATATTTTTATTATCTCTTTGTTATTACTTCTTTTTCCCAATTTTTTTATTGTGCATTAATTATAAATTTTTAATTTTTTAAATTTTTTTTTTGATATTTTCTTTCTAAATCTAATTTATATACAATTTTTTTAAATTCTTCCCGTAAATTAAAATTAAAATTTATTTATTAGTTTTTCACACGTTTGACTAATAATCAAGATCACGGCTTTATCCGGCTAGAATATGCCTTTACAATTCTGTTGGGGGGCGCAACGCTTTCGACAAACACCTGCCCGACTCACTCTGTATTGTGTCAAAACAGGGTATAAAAAAGTCTATCTTGCTTTAGTCAACAAAACCGGAAACTCCACTTTGTGTAGCTGGAACCCGGGTTTTAAAGTAAAGAACATGAGCAAATAGCAAACAAAAATCCCGCCGAAAAAAAATTCCCAAAAAAGACTACCATCTCATGAAATTATATGTGCTGAAAATAATTAGAACTTTTTCCTTTTGGTTTTTTTTTAAAAATTTTTTCCAAAAAAAGAAAGGGGTCATGATACAAGGCACAAAAAAAAGTTAAAAAAAACTCATCCTCATCCCCCTTAGAAACAATAATTCCCCAATTTCGGAATGGGGATATCATCTTACCCGAAATATCTAATTCTGAACAATGAGCAACTAGTGGTGCTAAAACAAATTTTTTCTCCCCTTATTTTTCCCCAAAATTGCGAAAAGTACTCAAATTTTCGAAAAAAACATCATGGCCTTTATTTCAAAATCTATTTTAAAAAAAATTTGTTGGGGAAAAAAATTTCGATCTTCATAATTTTTAGTTGTAGGAGGCGTTTTGTGGGCATTTGTTATATTAAAGGGAAAACTAGATAGAGAATACAGTAAATTCTTGATTTAAAAAAAAGTCTAAATTATTTTAAAACAAATTACTTTCTCGGGGGATTTTGTTTTCCCCTAAAAGATAAGGGTCCCAACATATGGAGCCAAATTCTAATATCAGTCTAGACATACCATAATTTCCCCGATTTTCCCCCTTACTTTTCTAAGTATTCTAATTTCAAAATGTAATCCCCTTTCCCTCTTTTCCCCTACATAATTTTTTACGTGTTCCCGTCAACCGAGATCCTCATTTAATTAAAATTTTTCAAAATTTTACAGCAAAAGCCCCGGAATATCCCATTACCTAATTTTTATTTTATATCCTCTTTCTAGAACGTGCGAATCTAATAAACTTGCATTTGCTGGAATTTTAAATTTTATTTCATTCTGATGGGCCCCAAAATTCTAGTTTTTTCAAAAATCTGCAATATTTCCTTTTCACTTGTTTCTTAATTCCCCCTAAATTGTTTCAATAATCTGCAAAAAGACGTTTTTATTCTTTCCTATCATTTGTACGCTATAAAAACCGGGCACTAGGACACTTCCCTTTGGGCCCCCGGATTACTTCTGCCCTTTGAAGAGAAATTTGACCCCATTCGCACCCGTTGGTCCGAGCTGGGAAAATTTTCGAATCCCAAACAATTCTTCCCGTGTACGTTAAGTTTTTTTTGGGGTTTTTATTAATTTTTGAAGGAAAGAGGTCGAACGCCTTTGTGAAATCTATAAAAATTGCATGAACAATTGGACCTTCATCGAGAAATCAGCAATGCCCCATTTTAACAGTATTTCCCGACTCCGGGATTTAATATCCCTTTTAAAAGTTTTTTCCCTTCGTAAATGATAATATTCTTCTACCCATTTCGCGTAAATATTCTGCCTTTAAATATTTACACACACTACAGACGTTAGACTTACTGGGCGATAATTTTTTACATTTTGATGGGGCCCCCATTGAAAATTTGGGGCCACTACCAAAACCAATCCCAGGGGGAAAATGGTTGTTCAGTGATATCTTGGGAAACCATAAAAAGATACGATAAATACTTCTCCTTCTAATTTTCGAATTTCCCCGAAAAATTGTCGGGTTCTGGGTTTTCCTATTTTGACAATTCTTTTCCCAAATGCTCTCCGGTTTAGTACAAAATTTTTTTCCTTCGCATTCGTTTGGTGTCTTCCTTTTATCTGTAAAAAATGACGCGAAAAAGGTTAAATATATTTCTTTTTGTCGTCTAAATAAATTTTACTACCGTTTCTTTAAAGACGTGATCCTTTCGGATTTCCCTTGGGTTTGTACCCTATTTAATATGTATGTATGTTTTTATATATATATATATATATATATATAGAAACTGCCCTTTCTCAACCAAATGTAAAACACAACAAAAATAACGCGGCAGTTAATAAACAACAAATAACGCGGCAAGGGTTCTTGGTTGGTTGCTTCCTTGCTGACTGACGTGCTCCCGGGCTTTCTCCCAATTTTTTTCTAATTTTTATTTTTTCCCCCTCTTTGGTACTTTTTTTTTTTAAATTTTTTTCTTTCTTTTTTTTTTCGGAACGCTAAAGAAAATTTATATTGTCCGAAGCAGTGGAAAAAGAAATTAAAAAAGTTTTGGTTTAAAAAAACGTAACGGACAAACGTGCTTTTAACGGTTGGGGCTTTTAATACACATTTGCTGTCAAATAAATTTGTTTTTCGTAAAAAAGGGGTTAAAAACTAAAAAAAAATGTTGTGATAATTGTGAAAAACATCAAAAATTTAAAGTTTCGTATATATTGTAACGGGAAAATTTTTAACCGGATTTCAAATTCACGAATATCAAAGTGGGGAATTTTTTGGCCTTTTAAAAAGGTAAAATATAGTAATCTAATTGTAATTATTAGTTTGCAGCTTAGATCTATTAACGGAAACACACTCAACTCTACTCGCAATTAACCAATAACATTGAAATACTAATTAGAATCACATTTTTTTTATTTTTAAATAAATACGTAACTTAAATAATTTAATACACGTAAATTAAAAGATAATTTGGAAACATTTTGACACATAATCTGATTTCTCATCTATTTATTTATTCTCATATTGCCACGCATTTGATACGCATTCGTGACACGGCTACTATTCGCTATACACTTTCTACTCTGTACATCTCAAAGCCGACCTTCTGAAAGCCTTCACACGTAAACAATAATTTAGATGAACATATCCGAAGGCTCGAAGAGGTCGTTCAAAACTCAGACGTTGGACAACAATAGGCAACACCGCAGAAACTTTCAACCGTCCATCCGCGAAAACAAAAACACAATCATCACAACCAATCATGACTCAAAACAGATTTGCTGTGTTAGATTATGACATTGATTTTCCATGCCTTTCCAATCCTCACTACCCTCCCATCATCGACACGTCCACCCCACAAACCGACGCAAACAGGCTGCAAGCGCAAAGAAACAAGACACGTAGAGTTGCACAACCTGGCCCAAAGTAAACAAGAACATTCCTACTGAGCCCACCAAAAGGTACTTATTTTAGCAGATAGCCATGGGCGACAAATCTCCTCCTGCTCAGTGGAAACTCCCACCCAATTTCTCTGTCATGTGTGTTTAAACCTAAGGGGAGGTTTGCCGACGTGATCAGTGAATTGGACACCCATACAAAACTCTCACCAAACGGGATACAGTCATCATCATAGGAGGCAGAATGACATCAATTTGGGTGGTCACTTTACACCTGAGCAACATGTTGACAAACTACAACGTGCCGCCCAAAACACGAACATTGTAATCTCGACTCTGCCCTTCTGGTACAACAAACCAACACTGTGCAAAGAAATTAGACACGCAAACAACAAAATAAAACTGCATCTGAGAGGCACACATATTAAATTATTTGAGCTTAACTTCTCTCAGAAAACACTTCACCCGGCATGGTCTTCACTTGAACCTTGTCGGAAAACATCACTCGTAGCGAATTTCAAACACATCCTTACACCTCAGCAGTATCCTATCCAAGATTCATCCCCACCTACATCTCCTAGTTCTCTTCCATCCTCCGGAACCCCTGTGACCCAATTACCTTATCCTGAACCTAATCCTTGTACTACCTCTCCAATTATTCATTCCCTACATCTGTACCCCTCCTTCCTCACCTCCTAACACTGCTGGGACACGATACTTCCTTCGACCACGACTCGAGGTAAAAATGAGATAAATAAATAGCAACTACAGTCAGATGCAGCAGAAAGCATCCGTAGGTACATGCAAAAGATTCAAATAATGCATCATAATGTACAATCTCTTTCAAATAAAATTGAATTTATCGAGGCAGCATTAGAGTGTGATCTCAGTCAAATAGATGTTCTTTGCTTTACAGAACATTGGTTATCTCATAATGATCTAAACACACTCCAAATTCCTAGTTTTACCTTGCAGGATCATATTGTAGAGCAAGGGAATCAAATAAAGGCCCTGCTTACGGAGGTTCGTATATGTAAGAAATAATTTGATTCTACCTTCTTGTCAGAATTCAATTTATATGCAGTTGAAAAGTTTTGAAATAACAGTTGTACATCTTACTACGCTCAAAATTATCTTACTTTGCATCTACAGACCTCCAACAAAGCAAGCTTTAGATTATTTCAATTTCGTAGAAAACTTAGAGATAACTCTGAAAAAATTAGTAATCTATCTTTTAAATCCATTGTTGTATGTGGAGATTTCAATATTGATTTTCTAGGAATCCACGAAAAGAGCAGTTTCTCAATTTAATTCATTCTTTTAATTTAGATATTACAGTGAACGTACCTACACGGAATATTTTTAAATCACAAACAGCAATAGATCAAATTATAATTAACAAAACCACAACTAGATATGAAATAATAACGAATAATCTAGGTTACAGTGACCATGATGCACAAATTCTTACAATTACTAATAACATGAATACTGACACAATAAATAAACACGCATGTGCAGAGCATTTACTACAGTTAACATAAAGTTATTTACGGACTACTTGCTGAAAGAATCATGGGAGGCAGTTTATAAGCTATTGACACGAATGAAAAATATAATTTATTTTTCTCAAGCTCATTTCTCTTTAACGCACGCTTTCCTATTAAAGAGAAAATTAAACATTTCACGAAAAAGTAATACTTGGATCACAAAGGAATTAGAACATCTGTAAAAATAAATGTACTCTCTATTTTATTTCTAAACGTCATGACGTATCTCAAGATTTCTTATCTACTTTAAAAATACAAACATTGTTACGAAAAGTCAAAAAATAAAACAAAAGCAATGTGGAATATAATAAAAAATACTACCAAATCAACTAGAAAACCCGTAGATAAAATGTTGTTTTAAAATATAACGATATAAATGTGAACGATCCGGCAACAGTGGCTAATCTCTTTAACCAATACTTTTCGAGAATTGCTGCCGATCTCACTAAGGGTCTTCAGGCACAAATTCAAAAATAGTTTTGGAGCTCCGAGCGAATCGTTGAGTACGAGAAAAAATCCCGCGGTGTGCGAGAGAAAACGGAGAGGCAGACGCGAGTAAGCGGCAGTTGGAGGAGATGCTTGGAAAGAATCGGAGGTGTTACGCGTGAGGTTGCCGATGGGAGAAAGGAGGAAGACTCAGGTTGTGAAATGTAAAATGACTGGAAGTAGTGCCGTAATAGATAGAGTAATAGTAAGATTGAGACGAGCATCGTGAAGTTCGTCGGAGTGAATTCTGAGAGAACTGGGTGTGGCGTAAGCGGCGTGGGAGAAGTAAGGAATGTGGAAGGCGTTGGATGAACCGTGGGGAACAAGTGTGGTGTGGAGCTAAGTAAAATAAGAAATGATATGTGGTTATGGCAGGTGATGGAATCGGTCCATGACAGAACTGGATGATGTATCAAGTGGGAGCCAGAAGCGAGCAAAACCACGTGTTGGTAGGGTAGCGGAACATCACAACTGGAGTTCGGAGCGCATGCATGAAGATATCGCGGGCCGATAACGGTCGGGCACGCGTGGAACGAGCTGTCGCCGCGCGGTAGCATTACCGCACGCCGGGAAGCAGCCGAGTGACGCCGAGTGGTGCCGATCTACTGGGACACAAGCCGAACGAGAGGGCTCGGCGTGAAAGCAACGCCGCCTAATGAACACCAGGTCTTATTTTGTATTACGTTTAACTAATCTAGCCAGGACTTAATTAGGGACTGCAGTGATTCGCAGCATGATGATTTAAAAGTTAAGATAATTTTAATGTGTTTGTTTGATAATAGAAATACATTTTGTATGATCCCTGTATTGAAACATGTTGTTTCAATGTTTGCATGAACCCAAAGCCCATTCGCAAAAAACCCTGTCCTTAACTATAAATTTACTGCATGGACTGGAACCCCGGTCCGTCTCTCTCTCTCTCTCTCTCTCTATATATATATTAGCGTCCATCCATGTGCGGGCTGCGCTTCTTGGCTGCGAGGAAGTGAGCAGCAACGTGATTGAAGTGCGCGCACATGCCGCGGCTACATGGTAGCGAGTGACGAGAGTTCAGGTAGCTGGTGCAGAGTGCAGTGTCAGGAATTTCAGTGCGACCAGAAAATCTCTTCTTTATGGTGAGGCAAGTGAAAGAAGAGAAGAGAATGAGAAGAGATGTAGCTCTCCACTATGACTATGTGAGGAGGTAAATGGAAGCTACGTACTTGAGTTTGTTGTGGAACATTTAAATTTGTGAGAAAGGTGGTGTAGTGTTCAAAATGCATCGGAGGATAAAGGATAGATACGTGCAGATGTAATTGGATGGAAGAGTGGGAATATATAAGTGAACTGGAGTCTTAACTGATTAATGTAGTACAAACAAAGCATTTAATTCATGGTTGTATAGTTTAATTGTGTAGGTGTGTGAGGTTAGAGTTTCAATCTCTCCTTGCTGATATGTGTACTCCAATTTGAATTGTGAAATCATTGCAGGTGTAAGTCCTGGCATTGAAGTGGCAAGCGACTTTTTCTGACTGCACTTTTGCCAGATGTGTAATATTCTTTTGAATACAAGATGTTCTGTTGCATTATTCTAAGTTGAAGACTTAAAGAGACTGATAAATGAATTTGTGCATAATAATGTATCAATTATCAATCACCTATATGCATTTATAGATTGTAAGACAATTAGTTATTAACGGAAAAGAGCTTGAAGAAAGGTTAACTTTCACTTTTATTAACTGGTACTGTTGACAATTATGTGCTTTCTATTTGTAAATTATATTTTAATTTTCTTATAAGCAATGTGTCAAAGTTGGTAATTTCTGTTGAGTTGGGGATGAGATCCTGCAGTTTCTCTGTGTTAGTGCAATATTTTATTGGAGATTGTTCAATATCACAGATTGTGAAATAAATAGCTGAGTGGAAGAAGGACAGTTACACAGCTATTTCTACTGCTATAAAGTTTGAGCAAAATGTTTATCCATGAATTTCTTCTGATTGTAATTTGTATGATGTGATTTCATGGCATGTAGAAGTAGCATGTAACAGGATTGCTATGTGACCCTCTAGGTAAAGACAGAATGTTACAATGATTACTTGTACTGGCAATGAACTAGTATTATATTTACGTGTTTGGGAATGATATCATACTGTCTTGAGTATTTAACAAAGCAATGAAAAACTTTTTCAGTTTGAATCTTCCTTTTCCTTACAAATTTTGAGAAATCGTTTGAGGAGTTAATGAGATACGAGTGATGTGAAAAATTCAGAATTTCGACGCCTCTGCATTTCTCTATGAATTCGCGTCAGTGACTGTGACTCTCACTCAAGTACTTGCTGCTGGCTTTCGGGATTCACCGCATCGCAGGCTAGGTTGACATAGTTCTCGTCTGTTATCGTGGCCTTCTATCCTGTCGATGCCTTTTCAGAGGAAATGCAAGTTTTAAATGTTTTCCGACGTTTGCTGCGATATGTTTGGGAGCATCTGTAAAGTTGATAAACTAGTCTCCGACTTCGGATATCCGTGACAACCGACCATTTGAATTATCTCATTTTCCATTGTCTCTGCAGTGACTCTGACGGAAAATCTAGCGTTCGATTCTCGACGGAAGGATTATTGACATTAGCTGGATAGCTAAGTCCAATTCAACCGTTGTCTGGAGGAGTATTCTAGCGACCGTTTCAAGTGCTTGGTAGTTTTCCGATCAGTACAGGAAAGCTTCAGCTTTACTCTAACAAACGGGCCACGTGCCGCGCTCCATCTTTCCTTCGTCTTCCTTGTCTAATGCTTTCCCCACTTACAGGCACATACACACGCACTTACAGGCGGTTCACTACCCACACGTCAGGAGACCAGTCGGGAACTTATTGCTAGAGCTTGCCCGTGCTGGGGCAATGCCCCTGGAAATACGTATCTGAAGGAAATCGCCCGCAAGAGAGATCAGCGCCGGATCTCGCCATCCAGCGTGGAAAACATCGCCACCTCTTGGATATGGATTCATTAAACTAATGGCCACAGCAGTAGACGTGCCCGGAGAAGCCAACGACTTCACTCACCCAGGTAGCCGATGCGAACGATCCACGGGTAGGCGCCGAGCGCGGCATCGCTGCCGCCGATGATGCGGTCGCTCTGGCTCAGGCCACAGCGCTCGTGCTCCAGCAACTTCCAGCCGCGATGCTTCGTGAGGTCCACCAGATCCGAGGGCTCACACCGGGCACCGCGTCCATGCCTGCGAACCCGCGCCCCCCGCCATGACGCCGTCGCACACGCACCCACGGCGTTATGCTGTCACATTTACAGAATTACTCTCGTACACTTCCACCCACGGCGGAACACTCCCGCTGTCACGCTCCCGCTGTCACGCTCCCGCAGTCACGCTCCCGCAGTCACACAATTACTCTCACACAGTCACGCCCACGGCCGAACGCTCCCGCTGCCACGCCCGTGCACAGTTACGCCCACGCAGTCTCGGTCATGCCGTCAGAGTCTGGCTGTCATCACGATGCCATAGCACCACTACCCCGCCGCCACATCCGCAAAGTCACGTCACCTCGCTACCGCACTCACGCCATCCTTCTTGAACTGCCGCAGCCCCTGCCATCCCGCCTACGCCGTCACGCCCACGGCCTGTTGTCTCCGACATTATTAGGGTCAAGATTTCGGTGACCTGCCATTTGGCGAAACATAGGCAATTTTTGAACAATCCTTTTCTCGAAAACGGCTCCAGATTTGTTCTTTAAATTTTCTTATCGAATATATCAAAGGATAGTTAAACAGTTAGTGCTAGTCGTATTTCCGGCGGGCTCTCGATATATTGAAAATAATAAATAGTTAATTCAAATTACAAAATTTACAATAGAGATTACTTTGCATACATTATGTTCTAAAAACAAGTTATTTAAAAAGTCAATTTATTGAAAAAAGAGTAGTTCTTGGCGTAATTTCGTAGCGTTTTTTCGCGTAATTTCTACTTCAAACTAATGCAGTAAAATGCACTTTCTTAAACACAGCTTCCAATTTTTTCACGGATAAGAGAAGGGCCGCTTAAAAGAAAGGCACGGGTCTAATTTTCGTTGAAGTCTCTGAATTATCGAAAATCGTGTGTTGGAAATAATGGACGAGACAATTAGATTTTTAAGCGGCAAAGAGGACATCAAAGAGGAAACGGACGTCCCTCCTTGGAGAATGGCAAGTAAGGGGGACAGACCAACGGAAGGTGGACCTACGTGACGATACCACTATCTAATCATGGTTCAGAAGAAGCCATAGGGAGGTTAATTACCACCTTAGCCAAGTGCTCTCAAAACGACTTCTTTAAATCTTATCTATTTAGATTTGAAAGAACAGCCGAACCAAATGTGAATTTTGTGGGTACGAAGATGATTAAGAAGAGAGAAGAAAACTTAACGAAGCCGTACACCTGGATATCTCTCCATCAAACATGGTGAAACATATGTTAAAATAAAATAAAGGGCGGAGATAATACAAGAGTTCGTCACTATCATCATGAAAAGAAAAAGGCTCCGTAATTAACTTCCGGTTACACCCTGCACCCGCCTCTCTCTCCGTGAAGTAATGTCTCGCGACGGTTTCCGAGAGAGGCATGGACCCTAGAAGAGATAAAATAAAATACAATAATAATAATAGTAGTAATAATAATAATAATAATAATATAATAATAATAATAATAAACCGGCTCCGTGGCAGCAGTTGCTATTATTATTATCATTAACAATAACAACAGTAATGCCCCAGAACAGTCGAGATTGACCTAGATAGAACTAAAATGACAGTTTGGTAAAAGTTAACATTTTTTTACTTTATAATTATATCCCTCCGACACGACAGCTGTTGAAACACTTCTCTTCGTTAAAAGTTTATGCTCGATGACTCTCATATGACGTTATTGGTAGTCATGAATCACGTGGTGAACGAACACACCTCACGTGCAAGAATCACGTTTAAAATACTCAATCGTATACGTGATGTACGCACAGACAATAGAAATAGAGAACGTACCAAATAATATGTAATATAATGTTGGTAGAAAGGGATTTTCAGGTAGCACAAATAGCACAGCTCCTAATTTCAATTATTTCTCGAGAAGCACTATATTTTCACTGGACGTTGGGATCGCATGAAGGGTGTCTAGTGTGCAAGTTGACGACTGTATGTATCGAATTAAAGACGGGCGCCCATTGACTTCGCTGACGAGCGCAAGGACAGAACTTTATTTATCTTTTCAGCCGGCGGGCTGCCTTATGCCCTTTATTACGTTTCTATACCCACGTTATTCGTTCTTGACATTTGAGCCACCTGTTGACGATAGCAGCGGTATTCCAGCGAATCTACAATGAATAGTAAAAACTTCTTCATGCAATCTGACCTTGTTGTTTTGTGAAATTGGCATAGACATATATGTAAATCCAGTTAAGCTGACATCTATAAGTGTATCTTCATGGTAATGTTAATTCATCGACAGCATACAGTTGGTTCTCTCTTGTCTCTCTTACTTTCCCTCAATTCATCACGGACGGCTCAGGCTTGTACGCTGTCAGACTTCATGACTGAAATAAGTTGACAAAATCTTGAGATGTGCAGTTAACTATCTGATTCAGCATTTCCTATACCGACCATATCTTAATTTTTGTCATCAGCATTTACACGTATGATAGCCCTAGTGTAAGTGATTTCTTGTATCACAATTAAGTAACGTTCCAAATGACGGGATGTATCATAAAATGTTTTAGTTTATTTGGTGGTATCAAAAGCAAATAACAACAAAAATGTTAATTTATATTTATTTATTTCTCTAGGATGGCTAGCGTACAAGATTCCTATAGTGTTATCCAGGTTCAATTCCCTGTCAAGGTAAAAATAGAGTCGTAGCTTTCTTTGGAATCGTCTCAGTTTTTATACTTGTGTGACGAAGAAAAGCTCAAGCAGGCGGAGTTGCTAGTTGCGGTGAGGAATACGTCGTGTCATGTCCTGCAAGTGACACAACCGGAACATAAAATAATCAATCTAATGTATTTGGATTACGCCTTCTTTGAGAACATGTTGCATCGTTGACTTCTTTCCTATTATTAAGAGGTCATGGACGTCGTACTATCGAAAGTCGTAATTTGTCAGGTTTTCTTAAATACTGGATACCTACCCTTGTCCACATCAAGTGGATTTGTGAGTACAGGTTGAATCGAATGTTTTGGAAAGAATGCTTAGAAACTGTTCCCACTTGTAATTAAAACTACTTGCAAAGGAAAATCAGATACACATTTAGGATATTTCCTCATTTACCTTTCGTGCGGAATCGACCCACTGCTCGGAGAGCATGGAACGATAATGTGAATAAATATATTCTCTATTGAACTCTAGAAAACATACACATATAGTGAAGTTACATTTATGTCAGAAGCAAAACAAGGAGCCATAGCGTCTCAGAATTTGTTCAAAGGATCAAGGAAGCCGGGCGAAAAACCTTATCGAAATGGGGTCACTGACCTAGCAGCGAAGGTAGGATTTCTTATACAAGTATATTTCGATTTTTAGTATTATCCAAGCCAAATGGTAACTAATACTGGTTGTGAAATCAATATCACTTTCCTTTCTGACGCTCAGTAATCTCTCATTGTATGTAACTGTTATGTAACAGAAACATTTAACTTCGCATTTAAAACTGTGTATCGATTTAATCGTTTAATATCGTCTGGCAATGTATTCGAAAATAATGTGCATGTAATGTACGTGAATTTTTTGGAATGAGCTTCCATTTGATGAAAAAAATTCTACATCGAGTGTTATAGTCACAGACATAGTATTCGCTGAAAATATTTTTCCGCCCCTGACCAAGACATTTGAAGCAAAAAAAAACTGATTTGTAAATGAAGAATAATGCTATAATTCTTAGCTTAAGAAATAGAAACTTTGAAAACCATCTGTATGGAATTTGATATAGTTTGTACAATTACATTCTGTAATCTAAAAGAACGGAAGCTATAGTTTTTTCAGAATATTATTCCACATGTCAAGCGGAATGACCATTTTGCGAAATATACGCATGAGCAGTATGAAAACTGACTCAATTTGGAAAAATTCTAAACGCGTAGCATAATGAACTTAATTTTATGTCCAATTCATTTAAATAGACGTATCATCCGCAAAGAGAATTGTTCTTCCGTTTCGAATCGACGAGAGCATATCGTGTACGTGTAGTAGAAAAAGAACAGGGCCTGAAATCGAACCTGCGGGACCCATTTACAATTCACAATGAATCGGAAAGGTTAGTAAATAATGTAACGTCATTCCAGTACGGTATTTCTACTCTCTGAGATCGTTTTTGAAGGTATGGACAGAAACCAATGTCGTGAAATCGACGAATTCCTTCGAAGGTAATTTTGAAAGAAAAAAATTATGACCAATTACGTCAAATGCTCTTGACCGATGTAAAATATTCCATTAGGAGAATAATTTTGATTCATAGATGGTGTAACATATTTAAGAAAGAAAGTACGAAGTTTTTGTAGATTTTGATTTTTAGATCTATGCCGGCAGTTTGAAAACATTTCGTAATTACAGAGACATTTTTCATCCGTAGTGGAAAATCCCTAATATTTAAAAAATTAGAGAAATTGGCTGATAATTTTAAATTTCATTTTTTTGAAGAGCAGCTTAATCTGAGCTGTTTTGTAATATCTGGAAATGTTCGGTGCGTAAGTATGCAATATATATATATATATATATATATATATATATATATATATATATGTGTGTGTGTGTGTGTGTGAGTTAACGGGTGTATAATAGCAGCCCCAGAAATATTCCACTTACAATCCGAATTTTTAAAACCGAAGCATATTTATTTTGTAGCTCACCGGTTATATTTTATATCTCATTTTATCTATATTTTGTATCTCAAATTTCGAAGCAAACTTCGTGAGATCAGCCGCAATTCTCGAAAAATATTGGTGGAAGAAACTAGCCACGTTGCCAGATCTAGCTTTTCTTACCTTTTAAAACAATATTCACTAGAAGGTTCGCAACTATACACCCTGACTACACACAAGACACCGACAACACACCTAGTTACAACTCAAAACAAATTTAGTACTTTAAATTATGAAACAAATTTCCTCGCCTTCCTAATCCCACAATGCCCATTCACGCACCATTCTCGCCCATTCACCCATTCAGCACTAACAAAGAGAAGGAAGTGAAACCACAATCACGTAAAGTTGCGCATACTATCCTACCTGACTACAGAGATATTCCTACCGAGCCTAAAAACAGGTACTAAAGGCAACTTCCCAGATAAGATAATAAAAGTTTCCTAAACCAAATGACGAATGAGTAGTTACATTATAATTCTGACATAAAATAATATTTTTGAAAGTTTTCGTAGCCCCGGTCCCACTGCTAATGCCCCTCTACAGCCAAAAACGTGATTTTTTAATTTTAATTTTTTCAGACACTATTTTATCTGACTGAAAAAATACGATAAATAAGAAAACAATTTATACTCACAGAAAAACATTTTAGATATTTTCTCAGGTCAAAATTCAAACACAAAGAATATTTTTAAAAAATAACAAAAATAATTTTATTGTCTTAGAACCATGGAACAGGCACAAAATATTTCAAACGTTCGTCTTAAAACACGAATTGTAAATTTGTTCAACAGCTGGGCTGCAGTTTTAGAGAAAAAATGGTTCTGAATACTAAGAAACTAGAGTTTAAAAGAAGACGTTTATTTTTAAAGAAAAAACGTTCACAAGCTAGCAGAGCAACAGAAAGAAGGGGAGGAATTAACAATATCAGTTAGTAATTGATCTTCCGACTAAGCCTTGCACTGCAGAAGGACCTGTAATATTTGTTGATATAGAAACAAAAGATTTATCTAAAAATATTCATAAATGTGTCAGATTGCAGCAAAGTGGGAGGATAGAGAAATCAGAGAGTTAATCATCCAACAACTGAAATTTACAATTTCACTACTACTACTACTATACTACAAATAGGAAGAAGCAACAATTATAATTTAATCTGGAATCTTTGGTCAAAAATTTGTCACGCAGCTTTGATTCCACTAATGCACTGATGCACATAATGCTTTCGATAATGTATCTAACCTTGTACATATTGAAATACCAAATATCATTTTTATCGATAATTCAATTTTTGTTTCATCTTTTGTAAGATCAAAAATGAATGTCGATGAAATTAAAGAAAATGCAGAAGGGATGAGTTTATGAAGACCATTTCACATAGATTAACACATTTACAAAATGTCGTAACACTGGTCACTAAACTGCTTTTCGAAAAGTTGACAGAGTATTGAAATACCGGTGATCAGTATAAAACGCGCCCTGCTGTTGATGGCACCGAGAGAAAAGTGAAAGTTTGCTAACACTGCTTCTGGGACAGCTCCTTCCACTGCATTTCAGCGACCTCCATTCACCATCACCCTTCTTCTCACTCACCTTCCTGTGGTGTAGGGCATACCTCTTCAAAACAACACAAGCCGCGTATTTATTCATTGCTTCTTTCTTTCACAGTTAACTTACGATGCGCCTCAGCGTAGAGCAACGCAGTTTTGTGGTGGAGTATTTCCGAACGCAATCCTTCAATGAGTGCCGGGCAACTTTCAGAGAAACGTTTCCATCGGAGTCTATTCCGAACAAGAGTACCATATTTCGGTTAGTGAAGTGCTATCGTGAGACAGGAGGTTTGTTTGATCGGAAACGCAGTCGACGAATTACAGTGCTCGCAGCGAAAACTGAGGAAGTTCGGGATGTTCTTCTAACTTCCCGGAAAAAATCGTTAAGGAAACTTCAGCAGCAATGTAATCTTTCTTATGAAAGTGCGCACTGTACTACAAAATTAAAATGCGCGTTCAAACTGCGGACATCTCAGAAGCTTACAATTCCTGATCGGGCTGCTCGCATGAATTATTGTAAATGGCTACGTCAATTCGTTAGCGAAGGTCTTGAGGCATTTGATAACGTAGTTTTTAGTGATGCGGCTTAGTTTCATCTGAATGGATATGTTAACCAGAAAAACAGTAGACTCAGGGGTACTGAGAGACCACAGGAAACAGTAGAGAGACCACTGCATTAAAAAAATTGGAGTGTGGTGTGCGATTTCTCGTCGCAGAATAATTGGTCCGTCATTTTGCAAAGAAACGGTGACGGCGGATACATATCAGAATATGCTGAGAAATTTTGTATCCCTTCTAGAAAAGGACGAGAGAAATTAGGTGCATCCTGCAGAGTGGGGCGACATGACATACTGGCAAGTCGACAATGCAATTTCTGAAAGAGTTTTTGGGGACAGAATAATTTCTCGAGGTTTGTGGCCCCCACGTTCGCCTGATTTGTCACCATCAGGTTTTTATCCTTGGGGATGCCGCAAAAGTAAAGTTTATGCTAACAAACCCGCTAATCTCGAGGCACTCCAAAGAAACATCGAAGAAGCGATTCGCAGGATTGATAAACAAACTTCACATCGGGCTGCAGCAAATATTCTCAAGCGAGTTAATGCTTGTTTGTTAACAAATAGAGGGCATTTTGAACAATTTTTGTGAGGTTTGTTTCCGACACCAATGTATAATTCATAATTTCCTTTTCATCATACATAATAAATAATTTCATTTTCTCCTTTACCGATTACCTATTATTATCTCCTTTACCTACCGATTATTATTTTTGTTGCAGGGAATTCCAAAACCTTTATGTTAAGGTTAAATAATGGGAATGAATGGCAAGGCTGTGATGTATCATTAAGCAGTGACTATCTTTCACTGATCATTTACCTGTTATGTTATGTATGATGAAAAGTAATTTTACCAGTGATTATTAAGTCACTGACTACAGAGCCCGATCTTTCAAAATTACGTTTTTTAAAAGTAACATTATTTCAATAAAAAAATTATTATTATTAATAACAGCACTAATACATTAGTATATAATATTAATACATTAGTATTTACATTTGTTTTGAAATTACTTATAATAAGAGTAATAATAAAAAAAATGTTCTGCGGATCTGGAATTAATAATTTTTAATGCATATTTAAAACTGCAAGTTCAAAACATGTGTACATTTCTGGAGCACATTTGCTGTCACCACAACACAGTGCTCGTGCAGCAAGGAAGTTCGGGATGTTCTTTCAACTTCCCCGAAAAAATTATTAAGGAATTATTAAGGAATGATTAAGAAAATGATCCAGGAGCAATGTAATATCTCGTATGGAAGTGCCCATTGTGCCACAAAAAATTGAAAATGTGCGCATTCAAATAGGGAACTTCTCAAGAGCTTAAAATTCCCGATCGGGCTGCTCGCATGAGTTACTGTAATTGGATACGGCGAATTGTTAGGGAAGGTCTTGATGCACTTGATAAGGTGTATTTAAGGCTTGGCATCATCTGGATGGATATGTTAACCAGCAAAACAGTAGTCTCTAGGGGTACCGAGAGACCATAGGAAACAGTAGAAAGACCATTGCATTAAAAAATTTAAGTATATTTATTTAATTTTTAAAAAAAAGGGATACAGAATAAATTGTGAAATTAATTTGTATTGTATTTTAATTAGTTAATTATTTTTAAAGTAACCTTATTCAATAATTCTTATTCTTATACTAATAATAACAATAATAATAATAATAGTAATAACAGCAAACATTTGTTCTGCGAATCTGAATTTATAATTTATTAATATTTATTTAAAACAGAAAACAAAAAACAAGTATGAAGCATATGTTCTGGAGCGTATGTATCTTGTTATGAAACTTAAACAAGCAAAGTTTACTATTAAATTTACCCAAATGTATATTTTTACATGGCAAAAATAATTTCACTTTTAAGCAATATACGAAGGAATCGTCGTTTTTGACAATTCAATTTTATTTCGACACCAAACGAGCAGGCGCGTGCCTCTCTCTCTCTCTGAACTCGGCGGTCACCTGCTCTCCTCCTCAGGGTGGTGTTAGTGGGAGAGGGAATTAAGCGTACTTCCTGACAGTTTACCTGCTTGAAACCACCAGCCGCTATCCGACCCGCTCAAACATGTTTGCCAGTGCATTTCGCTCTGCCTGCTGTGGGTTGCGTTTTATACTAAGCACTCGGTATTACTGGGAGATGATGATGGGGGAAGGCCACTAGTGACAAAGAGCGAGAAACTTGTTAGAAACATTGTATTAGAAAAAGAGAATCACTGATAGCATCCCAAAATGGAAGTGTCAAATGTTTATACAATATTGGAATAAATTCTACTTATGTGATAAGTTGTTTATTAAACTATTATTCTTTAGCTTATTTTTTCGCTAGGTTTTCTATATTTTTCTAAATTTGGAGATAAAATTCCTCCAGAGGTAGGTTTCTACATTGTTTCAAAAATATGTTTCGCTAATAGTTCCATTTGAAGAGATTCGTTTAATGTGGTGTTAATTCAAGAGAGAATATTTTGAGTTCTGCAGTGAACGCAAGCTATCTGGAAATTTTATAAGTTGCTAATTGGAAGAAAATCCAGGAATTTTGCGTAAATAGTGTACGATTCTTGATATATTGTTCACAGGATATTTGTCTGGTAAATATAATTGTTTACCTGATCAACACTCCATAAATTAACAAAGGATCATGAAATGCAATAGGCAGGTAAACAAAATTGTTTACCTGACCAACATACTAGAAATTATCAAGGGGTCAAGAACTGCAGCCGGCGTCGCTAGCCGTATTCGTTTACTACTCTCCATGATATCACGGAGGTCGAGCGAATTCGAGACTAGCAGTTTCCTGGTTGGGTGACGGGCTAAGAACTCTGAGATCTAACGGGGCAGAGTCCCTGGCCGAAGGGATAAAAGGCACTAACTGTGGCGTGACGAGACTTGACAAAGATAACACGTTGCGTCAACGGAGACCAACAAAACAGAAATTATGTGTGAAAAAGATGCCTGCTATTTGTTACTTTTTTTTAATTCGCTTGTATATTCAACCAGATGAATTATAAAGTTAATACACTGTGAGAAAATTTAATGTAACTTAAGTATTTAAAAAATTGTAGTATGTATGCCATTTTGTAGTCTGAGATCTGACTTGTGTGCTGTGGACTGCACTTATATTTTTTCATTATTTAGTAAAATCCATAAATGCCACACCATATTAATCAACACTAATTTCTCTCGCTGATTGCTGTGTGGGAGTTCCATGGTACTTTGCACAACATCATGCTCAAATCCTGCATGAGGTTTTCCTTCAGAGATAAATACTCAAAAGGCAATGGAAGATCATGTATATACTTTGGAGTACATTGGAGCGAATATTTTGTTAACAATCCATGCAAACACGCTCGTTTTCTTTCTGTATTCAAAATTCAATTAGTATGTGGCTTAGGGTAGGGATCACAGAATTTTGAAAACGTGCACAGAATTCACTTTTCCCCATAGCACGTCACACAGTTTTAACCGTTTTTGTTGTAAAATTAATAAGTAAAGAAATCATACTTTATTAAAATATTTTATCATCGTAATTTACCCCTTATACGAATGCCAGTTCACAAGGCAATGTACACAATCTAACCTGTATATTCTGTATTTTTAAAATTTCGGTCGAAATGACACGACATGCAACGTTGCCGCGTTTATTCGTTCTTACAAGAAATTGATGACAATTGTTTTTTTTTTTTCATGTTGTTCTACAATGTTCTTCTACATGATTTTCAACATGTTCAAACTACGCGGTAAAATCTTTCCATTCCAATTATTTTCTCTTTAGAAAGGTATAATCTATATTTGTAATATTCCCCCTCCGTGTAATGTTATGCTGAAATGTTTCAAATTTAATTATTAATGGTCAGATGAGATCTTTTCCTATACTTTGCGTGTTAAAACGTAAGTTTTCAAGTGTGATTATCTTTTAGACCGTACGGTAGAATCACTTCATTTTTGATGAAAGCGTATAAAATCATATAATCTTTTGATAAATTTCAGTTGAAACGTTTAATCTGATTTTGATATAAAGTGACAACCTCTTTAAACTACTCCCGCTTCTTCTAATTCCACTACCAATTCGTCTCCACCTGATACCAGAATTTCGTTACGTGTCACCTCACGTTAGAATCTTCGACCACACACCCGAGGCAAAAATGGAGTAAACATATAGCAAATAAAGCCAGATGTAGCCGTGTAGGTACTTGCAAAGTATTGACCCTCCGATGGGGACATTTGCGTAACAGGTAGACACAGCATCTATTGTTATCGCTGGGAGCGCTATAAGTACGCCAAGCATCTTCACGCTCCTCAAGTGCTTCAGTACGCTTATAATATACCTACGCTTATAAATTACCCTGTACGCTTATAGATTAAGTTCATTATGCTACGCGTTCAGAATTCTTTCAATTTCAGTTAGCCTTCGTACTGGTCGTTGTGTATATTTTGCGAATATTTATTCCCGCCCGAGATATGGCATAATATTCTCGGGAAATACATCTTATAGCTCCCAGACTTTTAGATTACAAAAACGAATTGTAAGAATAATAAATGGATAGATAAATTTATTTAAACTGCAATTGCGTGTAACCCGGTGGCAGTTAATTACATAAATAAGGTAATAAATTTCATGCAAATAATTAGCAAATCCCACCCACATGATTCTTATAAGCTTCTTTTTTTAATCTAGGTATTTTACCTACTCTCTTGATTTACGAATCCGTGTTTTTTTGTCAAAATAAACTTACTTAAGGGCGGGAATATATTTTCAGCAAACGCCAATGTCAAGAACTATTAAACTCGACGTAGCAGTCATATTCATCAAGTGACAGTATCAACAGCTTACAACAAAAATTTCACTTACAATACACATACACTATTACATCACTTTGCCAGATGACATTAAATAATTAAATTCGATACAAAAGAATAAATCCCAAGTAAAAACGTTTGTGCTGCCTGTTTCTATACTATTAGAGACTATACTCAACATCAAAAGCAAAGTAACATTAATTTTCACAGTGATATTTAATATATTATTTTCCATTTGGACTCTATAATTCTAAACAACCTGTAACAAGTATTGCACCACAGCTTCTGGGTCAGCGCCCCCAATCTCGATCAGGTTTTTCCCAGTTTCCCTGATCCTTTGAAGAAAATGCTTATATGGCCCCTTGTTTTGCTTCTGAACATAAATGTAACTTCATTATCTGGTCACGTCTTCTAGAATTTAGTGCGAAATATAGTTATTCAAATTATCGTTCTCTATATTGTGGCAGAAAGTATTATTCCTTCACGGAGGACATGATGAGCGATTAGAGCCCAAATCTATAGCTGATTTACCCTTGAAATTAGATTTTATTAGATCGGAGCGAATATTTTAACAATCCTAGCAAAAAACCATCCATTTCTTTCTATATGCATAATTCAAGTAGTAAATGGCTTAGGGTAGGGATCACAGAATTATGAAAACGTGCACTGAATTCACTTTTCCACGTAGCACGTCACACACAGTTGTTAACCTTTTTTACGTAAACTAAATAAATATTTATATAAATAATCTTCAAGGAGAGAGGGGGTCATCGCAGCGGTGGCATGCGACCGGTTAACTTCTGTTTAGAAACTAACGATGCCTCACAAGCAAGTGTTCCCACAGTTGTAGGTACTGAAATCTGCTTTTTATGCAGATGTTCCTATAGATGTATCACTTAAAATCTGCTTTGCAAGTTGATCTTCTACAGATGGATTAAACACTGTGACACATATTACACTGAGATCTAACAATTAGTGATAGTATCGATTTACGTGGGAGGAGACCATGCAAGCGTGGTAAAATGCAGACCTGTGAGCTTTACATCCGTCGTATGCAAACAAATGGAGCACTTACGGAGCGGAGTACTTACGAAATATCTGAAATAATTCGAGATGGGTTTTTGGAGGACAACATAGTTTCCTTCCAGGTTATTCTTATGAAAGTCAAGTTCGTACTGTATCAGGACATTGCATATATTTTAGTTGCTGGTGAACACATGCGCGCTATAGATTTCTCCGTAGCCTTCAATTTAGTTCCGCACGAGTTGGTAGACAACTCAGGAAACTTGCTGCAACACACGTGGATCACAGAATTCTTTCTTGGATTAAACAGTTTCTTAATGGGCGCTCTCAGAGAGTGAAAATTACGGGCAAACTCTCATCGAAATCAGAGGTAACATCGGGTGTTTCGCAGGGAAGTATGCTAGGGCCTCTCTTGTTCCTGGCTTTTGTAAAGGACGTACGTGAGGACATTGAATCTACTATTCGTCTTTTTGTGGACGATTGTATAATGTACAGGAATGTTAGGGCCGCGGAAGATGTTGAAACCTTGCAAGAGGATCGAGATTGCTTAGAAAAATGGGCAGAGATAAATAACATGAAAATAAACACAGCGAAGTCGAAAAGTATATTCTTTTTAAGTCTCGGAGAAATGTACACGTAACTTACAAATTAAGTATTTATTCGATTCCTGTTATCACTAGCTGAGATAAGTTGAGTATTGTTCTACGCAGTGACATGAATTGCGGAAATCAGGTAAATCGCACGTGAAAACATCATGGAGAGACCTATATTTTGTAATGCGTACTTTCAACAAGGCCAATTGTAATGTTAAAACGCCGCCATACACTTCTTTTGTGCGCCCTATATTATAATGGCACCCTATGCTGGTTTCGCTTCAGACTAGGCCAAATTCCCGAGTTAGACAAAATCCAGAAAGCAGCTGCTAAACTCTCTGGTAACCGATTTGCTCAAAATGGATTACAACCACTATCAAATCCCAGAAAGGTTAGGTTTAGCTCTTTATACTTGCCGTAGGTAGGTTTTCACTTCGTGGAAAGAAAAACGACGTGTTTAAGCGTAGGGCAAACAAAGCAATTGAGTTGTGGAAATTGTGTGCTTTTCTATTTCTGTGGAAACAAACATTCATTTCTTTGGTAAACAATTTATATGTTTCTGGAGTGTTTACGTGTTTCTGAAATGTCAAATCCGCGACGTATCCGGTATCATGCCACTCTAGTGACTGGGCGTCGTCAACCCTAAACGCCAGAAGCGAGTGGATGTTACCTTGGATATCAAACTTCTCTCCGCTGGTCCACCCTCAGACCCATCGAGTTGATTTATCTGTATTCCCACCAGGATGCCCAGATTAGGAATGTTATACTGGATCACACATACACACACAAGCATGCGAAAAATAATTAACTTATTGTAATAGAGGTAAAAACAAAATAAATTCTTCAATGATAATTTTTTGTTCAAATTTATACAACTGTGGGAGAAAACACGTAATTCTGAGTGGGTTCCTCGTTTATGAATTGCCTCAGTAAAAGAATGACACAAACCATTTAAATCAAAATCAGAAATAAACGCATTCTCTTTAAAGCAACTCTCAAATCCTCTGCTCAATCTTTAATGTGACCATTAACATTGGGTTGCAACCACCTGATAATTATCATGATTAGATACCAGCTGGTGCTCTTTAACGCATTAATACCGTGAGTGTTGGCATCCACCTAATTTTACATTTATTCAAAAACACTCGTAATGAATATGAATCTTGGTACAATTTGAATTATTCTTGTTAATGAAAAGAAAATGAAGCACATAAAATCTACTTGAAATCCAACACATTAAGACAAATCATTAAATAATCTACTCTTAATTACAGTACGCGCGAAGGAAAGTGACGGCAGACACCAATAGGGAGCCGCACAAATCGGAGCTGTAGTGACGTTGCATCTCCCCATTGAAGTCTACCTTCCCTCTCCCTCCTACGCGTGTGGCCTTGAGACGCCACGTTAAGAAAACCCTAGTATAACGGTGCCCCCACAAGGTTGCTCGCGACCTCGGCGCGGTGGCGGTCTTTGCAACAGGCTCGCCCCAAGTCGGTTGGTACCTACGCTCGGGTCCGTCGCTTCTCGAATATGGCGTGCGCTCCACGTTGCCACGCAGCTTTCCGTTTTGTCGAGGGCGCTTACCTCGAGTTGCTTGTCATTGCAACTCGTGGTAAGTTCAGTCGTAATCGGTATCCACGAAGATTTCGTTGGGGTGCTTAGTTCTGAACACGCTGGGTTTAGCCCCTCAAGAAAATACAAGATGGTGTCTATGGCGCACGTTGTAACGCTTGTAAGAACTCGCCGCTCTCTTGAACACTGTTCCCGGCCGCTTGTGTCAAAATTCTCTTCAAATTCCTTGTTGAATGCACCGTAGTTTGTACAATTGTTTCTCGCTGCCTCGCACAAATGCTTTATGCATCGCCCCCACACCACAACTCGTGGCGAGAAAAATACGTTCTCGTACTACGTGGCGCAAAGTTTTGAAGGAACATTTGCCCTATAAAGACTCGCGTGATCTTCCTCAACGACGAATACCAATTAATGACTGTTCACGTCTGCTGCTTAAAAAGCTTTTTTCGGTGGAAACGTAGTTTCGCTGCTCGACCCCCCCCTTGTTTTTGAGCTCTTGGCCAATGGCGAACTCCCGTTCGTTATCAGCTATTTTTAATTTTCCCATTGGCCCGCTCGGTGTTTGCTTGGTTGCCTGCTCCTGACGTTCGAGCAATGATGTCACGGGCGCACTAGGTTGGGATGACGTTTCACATTTCTCCTGTCGTATTCTATTATGGTACGGGGCGTATAGCTGAGCTGCGCTCAATATATATATATATATATATATATATATATATATATATATATATATATATATATATACACACACACATATATACACACACATATATACACACATATATACACACACATATATATACACACACACACACACACACACATACACACGCACCACCTTGCCTGTATGACCAACCTTTCATCACCTGGCAGTACTCTCAAATTTTACACATCTGGTCAGTGGCATGAAACAGGCTAATCGAGGCATGGATTGTGGTTTTCGGTTCTCGAGGTTTTAACTCTCTTCAACTCACTGGGAGTACAGAACACTAGGGCGTTGGGTTATTCCTTGAACCTACATGACGTAAGTCTTCAATGAGTATTAGATGTTTGGGTTTGTCGAAGAACATGTAAAATTATCAGGAATTCAAGAATACCCATTGGAAAAAAATTGTATATTCTAGTCAATAATGTATGGGCATATTATATACACTCTTAAAAATATGTGTTAATCACTGATTCTTTGTAGAAATAACGTACTCTCTATTACATTAAGTTATTTACGCAAAAAGAAAAATAACACAATCAATGGCCATTGTTTGCTTACACCTTAAAAAGTCGTGATAACAAATGTCTCCTTCATTCCTCGATTTAACATGGACATAATCACGTTTCGTTAAGAGCATTTGAGGATACAAGAAAAATTAATACAACAGAAATCTTTATTTGGAATGAATAATTTTCTCTCGAATTTTACTCAGGGTAGGAAGATCTCAGATTGGTGGCCGTAACGTTTGCACCTGTGCCTAGGGCACGGCGTCTCCGGACAGCCAAGTAATTATACTTCGGCCGCGATGGCCTTTGCTTTCAAGAAGAAGGTTATTTTTCAACCTTAATAAAAAAACATTCTTTTTATGCAGTCTTTTATAGGAAATGCAAAATGTTCACAAGATAACAATAGCATTAACTTCAATTTAAACGACTTGCTTGAAAGTTCATTTCAAAACTTCAAAATTAATACAGTCCATCGTGTTTACTCATAACAAGATCCTTTGCTTTCGAGGCCTTGCCTCAATGGCTTTTGCTTTCAAGAAGAAGGTTATTTTCAACCTTAATAAAAAACATTCTTTTTATGCAGTCTTTTATAGGAAATGCAAAATGTTCACAAGATAACAATAGCATTAACTTCAATTTAAATGACTTGCTTGAAAGTTCATTTCAAAACTTCAAAATTAATACAGTCCATCGTGTTTACTCATAACAAGATCCTTTGCTTTCGAGGCTTTGCCTCAATGGCCTTTGCTTTAAGAAAAGGTTATTTTTCAACCCTAATAAAAAACATTCTTTTTATGCAGTCTTTTATAGGAAATGCAAAATGTTCACAAGATAACAATAGCATTAACTTCAATTTAAATGACTTGCTTGAAAGTTCATTTCAAAACTTCAAAATTAATAATACAGTCCATCGTGTTTACTCATAACAAGATCCCGTCAAGGATCTCGTTACAGACTCTGAGAACACGGACAACTAGCCATCCAAAGCCAGCGCGCAGCGGGAACTACGCTGGTTCCGGCCATGGTGGAAAGATCTTTTCACCATGATTCCGGCGAAGCCGGCGATCGTGGGTGGCAGGGCTACTCGCAACAGACGGAAGACCGCAAAAACCGCAGAGCCCATGATGTGCTTCCCTGCTCCGTTGCTCGCAAGATATGTTGTCCGACAAGGCTGTATTCCTCGGCGCACGTGATGGCTTGCTCCCTTCACAAAATCTCATTAACTCCACGTTGATGCTCACACAACGAATTCGGCAAATTGTTCTTTCACTGGGTACGCGTTATGATCTGGCAGAAATAGTTCATTTAAGATGCGTGGCTTAACGAGAGTCTTGTGGTGTGCCGTTGTTAAACACCATTGTCTTTTACGTTACGGAATTTTTAAAAAACACACCAAAGCTAATACTGTACGTGAAAATTCATTGGATCAGTTCCCTCGCTTGATGTCCGCGCTTTCACTAGCTTACATCGATGACGAATTATTGAATTTTACGTGATCTGAATGTTTACAACGGTTTCTGCTTACGAAGACTAGCACACAAAAACCTAGAATGTATTTAAATTCGCTCTGCACTAGAGTAGCGTGACGTTTTCTCTGGCGTCTCTGACGTGACTTTTTCTACCGTTACACACCTAGTCTCTCACAGTCTTTCCCGTCGGTGTCATTATTTGAACCAATGTGGACTGTGGCATTTATTTCGTTCGAATGAATTCTTTTGGTGTTGGCCCATTCTCTGGGCGAGATAGATGATTAAAAGCAGAGGACAGACACTTGGCAACTTTGTTAGTTCGGTCAACATTCGTAAGCTCAAAATGAAATTATTTTTCCATTCAACTGTGTCATTTCTACGAATCTAATAAAATCGTTAGTAAAAACAATAAAATTTCATTATACATTTTTTATGTCCCATTTTTATTATATTCACATAGAGCCAGTGCTACTACTGTTACTAATTGTTATTAATTCATATATAATTAGTAAATTATATAATACTAACATGTAACTTTTTCTATTAATTAATAATTAAATTGGGGTGCATTCTGGGACCTAATATTTTAAAAATCAAGCGCTGTATATGTACATATATTTTAGGCTGTATGGAAGAAAATAAAATTCATGGCTTAGCGAAAGAACGTTTCGATGCAAGAACAACATCAGCGCCATTAAAGTTTTTAAAATGGATTTAGCGGTGCCACAAGCCTCATAAACACCCCATTTTCCGCCCTTTCCTTCCATTTTTTTAGAAAATAACTAATAAATATTATTCAATGGTCTTGTAAACAACGGACTTTTCGCTGAGGTAGTGCCCACGTTATCCCGCAACAATTTTATGATCATTAAACATTACTTATTGGACTCTTAACACTGTGCCCCATTACTGTGACACTTTTTAAATGACCGTTGCTCCGTAAATTTGTTACTAAAATACTTTTAATTTAGATAAGATGAAATCTTGAAATCTCTTTTTTAAGAACCTTGCTTCAAACAATTTAACTATTTCATTGCAAACGGTTAAAATTGCGCCGCGCTCCATCACTGATAACGACTTGCATTTGAGTCGCACTACTGTATGATTTCTTTGCTCATTGTTAGGCACCATTGAACATATTTTCGGAGACATCAAACAGGTTTGGAAGTTACTAGACTTAAAAGAAGACTATATGGCATTTAGAAGCTCATGAGCTATTTCCCCATATCTCTTATTTATCTCGTAAGTGTAGTGCATCTCGTAAGTGTAGAGCTTTTACTTTACGATGAAACGTGAAATCCGGCACCGAACTACACGTCGGATGGTGGGGTTTTTCTTCTGCCAGCTATCTCTACTTGAGAAACACCGCTCCAGCCGTGGACAGTTTTAACTTCCTAGTGGGTCTCCAGAAATGTGTGGTAATGGTATGGAAGTGTGTGTAAGGGGAAATGAGGGGACAATGATGAGTAAGGGAAGAGTGCACCATGTGTGGGCCATTTGTCATGCTACTGCTCCGGGTTTCGCCTAGTATTGATCCGAGGAACTATGGAAAACTGGCTATCAGAGTAGCCGGCCTCTAGGATTCTCCTCTAGACTGTCGTTCAATTCGAATCATATAGTTTGGACCGAAAATCACCAACCTTCGGGACTCGAACCTTAGAATCTACTTTTCAACGATGATGCAGAGGCAACTGCGTTGGCACTGATCCATCGCAGCCGGTACTAATTCTTTCGACAGCTTTATTGGAAGTGCGGTCGGGGATATGATATTGACGTTCTTTTATGTTAGCATATTTCATTGTTCCATGGAAGTAATTGTCTTTTAAACAAAACTGAAATACTGCTGTTATTGAACTTCTGTATTTGCCTGGAAAGTCTTATGATGCATGTGGTATCTAATCTTGTTTTATAATTTTGGTACAAACGTTCTCCATAGTTTTGAAGAATCGTGATGCTTGAGAGTTTCTATCAGGCATGCGAACAACGATGGCGCTGCAACTGACCTACTATGTGGGGCAAGCAAAAAAACACCGAACGTGAGATAGAAGTATGTGTGATGTTTTGCAATTCGCGAAGGAAAACTTTGAGTCAGCTAGCGAGGAATGTGTATGAACCGTTATCTCCAGACACACAGTCTGTTATATATCGTTCGAAACTGCGAAAAGATTGCTACAGGATGTAGATGAAAAAGTTATTTCAAATTTGGAAAAAGTAGAAATTAATGTATTTCTTTGTAAATATTAAAGAAAATATGATTTCGAGGCGTAAAAACAAAGTCATTTCCGAATAAAACATTAACATTTTTTTTTCAATTGTCTTCCAACCAATGATAGACATATTTTTGTTACAGCTACAATTACTAAAGCTTCTCTGCACAGTGTGGCTTAGAGAAAGCGAGATTATTGATCATCTTTCCGTGGTATAAACATCTACTCATGTTAGTCCTCGTAGTCTCCTATTGCCTGAATAATTACGCCTTATCCACTATCGTGTTATTACCTATACCCATTATCGTGTTTGGTTTGATTCCTGGCCTGCTAAATAGTATCGAATGCTGCAAAAACCAACAACAGAGTGTCTTCTATTACGATGAAAACTGAAAGGTGTTCATTTTGATCATTATTAGACTCTTTGCCGCTTGCTAAGCTCTTGAACCTGGCAACACAGAGTAACTGGAAAATTCAGGTCACCAGACTGCATCCTCCATTTCCACCATACCCCTAGCAGATGCTATTGAAACCGCGACGCGCGAAACTTTGTTATCCGTAAATGAATTACCCGTGCACAAACTGGGTAATTGTTGCAGATTCGGATATTTGAAAACTACAAGAAATTTAAAACTAGTCCCTTAAGGCTGATCCCTACACGCCTGGATAAGCTATTTTAGCGAATATGAATTGCGAACGTTCGTTCATAATGTGGAGATAATTTCAGCTACATTTTTTGAAAAGTCAACTGAGTTGGTAAATTATCTCCATCTCGCGCTCCCTGTAATAGAATCCGATGAGCAGGCAAAATGAAAGAGACCGAAACACTTCCTGAAGTTAGTAGAATGAACCAATATATGACGCAAACATAATCTTTGTATTTCAACATAACCAATGCTCGCGTAAATTGGTTTCTGCCGACCATTCAATTTTTACTTTCATGTATACGTAGTATATAGGTGTCTCAGAATAAATATTACAAACTTCCAGTTTATGTACAACGACCGAGGATGATAACTTTTTCCCTGAAGAACATGTGGTGGAAAATTCCATATAACGAAGTTACTCATGCTATTCGTTGTTTGGCAACATCTCAGACAATGGTGTTTTGAGAGTAGCGAGAATCATTTTGCGTCAGAACGTGATCTCTCCAACTAGTTAGAATATACTACATAGAGTGGCTGAAGTTCCGCCATCTTGCAGAAACTTGAAGCCATGTTTTTTGTAGTCAAAGCAGTGACCTCTGGAGAAACAGTGTTCTAGCATTTCATAAGGCCCTGGTTAATGCCGGAAGGGTGCTGTGTAAGGCCGGGCCGCGCATAATACTCTGTATTCTTACGACTAAAACTCAATCATTTAAAAACAAGATCACATGAAACAAAGGTAACAATTTAAAAAAAATTTTTTTAAAAAAATGTTAACGCCTGAGAGTGAATGTTGTTGCAATAAGAAGCTAATAAACAAATCATAAATAATCAGAAAATATAAATAATATCCAATAAACATGATGCTTGTCATTAATAATTGTCATTAACATAGGTAAACCAATAACTAAACCCAATAATATTTAAATACAATAAAATAATAATATAAAATAAATAAATAATATAAAAAACATAATTTAAATAGATGAACGAAAAAAATAAAGAAATAAGATTTGATACAAACAACACGTCGACTCAGTATAACAACAGTTCAATGCCTCGCTTCCAGAACACGACTCATATGTCCTGACGACAAAAATCCTGGCGGTCCGTAGTTCTGCGAGCAGCCACCAAGAGCGATGAAACCATACGGGCAGTCACTCTATGCAGTATATTCAAACACGTTGAATCTGCCTCATGACAAGTTGCCTAACACTGAGGAGCACATGTTGATTGGCAAAAGTGTATCATCTTCGACCTCCCTACATAGCATAGAAGTTTCTAACATTTATTCTGTAACACTTGTAATTAGAATAAAGTTATGGGATACCTCAAAATATCGATGTCGAAATTTTGACGGAAATATACGTTTTCAGGTTTCCTGTTACCCAAAAAGTATTTTTTTCGAAACGTCTGACCTCTGTCTGTCCCTCTGTATTTCTATTTCTGTCTCTGTCCGTCCGTCCGTCCGCCGCCGTCCGCCGTCGCCCGTCGCCGTCGCCGTCGCCGTCCGCTCGTCGCCGTCCGCCCGTCCGCCCGTCCGCCCGTCCGCCCGTCCGCCCGTCCGCCCGTCCGCCCGTCCGCCCGTCCGCCCGTCCGCCCGTCCGCCCGTCCGCCCGTCCGCCCGTCCGCCCGTCCGCCCGTCCGCCCGTCCGCCCGTCCGCCCGTCCGCCCGTCCGCCTCGTCCGCCCGTCGCCCGTCCGCCTCGTCCGCCCGTCCGCCTCGTCGCCCGTCCGCCCGTCCGCCCGTCTGCCCGTCCGCCGTCCGCCTGTCTGCCGTCTCGCCCGTCGCCGTCGCCCGTCCGCCCGTCTGCCTGTCCGCCCGTCCGCCGTCCGCCCGTCCGCCTGTCCGCCTGTCTGCCGTCTGCCCGTCTGCCTGTCCGTCGCCCGTCGCCGTCCGCCTGTCGCCGTCCGCCCGTCCGCCCGTCCGCCCGTCCGCCCGTCCGCCGTCCGCCCGTCGCCCGTCCGCCCGTCCGCCCGTCCGCCCGTCCGCCCGTCCGCCCGTCCGCCCGTCGCTCGCCCGTCCGCCCGTCCGCCGTCCGCCCGTCCGCCCGTCCGCCCGTCCGCCCGTCCGCCCTCGCCCGTCCGCCCGTCCGCCCGCCCGTCCGCCCGTCCGCCCGCCCGCCCGCCCGCCCGTCTGTCTGTCTGTCTGTCTGTCTGTGTCAGTCCGTCTGTCTGTGTCGTGTCTTGCCACCAACAACACTTGCGCCTGAACCGTACACAGGATTTACACTAAAATGGATATTTCCCAAGGATTTGATTGATATCACTGTCTCTCGGATTTGAAACGCATCTCTTAATTTATGTGGGTACTTTACATCATGATCCTAGGACGTTCTCAAAATTTTCTCAAATATTGATTCAAATTTTTACTTAAAATTAATTGCTCGTATAGATGAAGGTACGCTCATACAAATTGCACAGGTTTGATTTTTCAAAAATTGCAAGTATTAGACATTTTAAACCCTTTTTCTCCAACTACTCTTCGAACAATGTATTTTAGTAATTTATGAATTTTCACATATGTACCAGATCTGAATATGTTGGCTAAGTACTCAAAGACGCTAATGTTGTGAATAGTTTTTAACACTCGTTATTTTTGCACACTTTTTCTACCAACAGTAAAAAATTATTGAGCTAGTGTGTATTGTGTGTGTGTGTGTATATATATATATATATATATATATATATATATATATATATATATATATATATATATATAAACACACACTGTTTTGATAGACAATGCGGATTTTAATATGGTTGCATTAGTGGGCGCATTAGAAGCGACCCGTTCACAATGTCTTCAAATGAAAACAGCGCTTCCTTTATATGTTGCATTCTCGAGAATATTCAGTTTCTCAAGAGACTCTTATTCGACATTTGTGTAATATCAATCAAAAAATTCAACAGGGCAACTGTTACCAATGCTGTGTCTCTGACCGAGAGGTCTAAGGGTTCTAGTTTCGATGGGGTAGATTTTCGTCTCTAGCTTGTTAGCTAGGTCGAATCCAAACGCTGGAGTCTGAAGTAATCTGAAGGCTGGTTGCTCTGATCATTTTCTGAAATTTCTTCAATCAATACCAGGCGAAGGTCGAAAAGTACCTTAAAAAAGGCCACAAACCGCGCGCTATATTTCCTTCCTCAGCCTTGTCCTTTCCTCTACCCTTATATAAACATACACACATTCACTACACTACCCCACATATCGGATGTTGTGGTATGACTAATGGTAGCAGAATTGTGAAATTATACAACATGCTGATTTGGACAGTGAATGATAACATAAACGACCAGTGGCACTTAATATGCAATGGTTTATTTCTTGTTTCTGATTATATATATCTTGTCTGTAGGTATGGAATATGATGGACACTCCACATGACAGGTTTGTATTTATTATCATTACAATGAAACAAATTAAATTAGTGTGGTTATATCAAGAAAATAACATAATTAAGTAGTATTTTCTCTATGTTGAAGCCCAAATTCACAAACTGTGTTACGGTCTTCTGAACTTAATCATAAATTCCATATATAATAGGAACTCCGTTTTTTTTAATTCCAACGAAGAAAATCCACCATGCAGTGTACTGATTTGACTGATGTGTGTAAATATGTGTGTTAAAAAAAGAAGAGAAATTTCGCGTACTAACGTTGAACTTTCACAAAGAAATCGACGATATAAGAAGATATAACGCCTGTCAAAATATACATTTATGTGGGGAAGAGAGTTTAGAGTGCTTTTACCTCAGTCAGCAAATCTGAATCAGTAGAAGCCCAATTTGGCGGTGCCATGCAACCTTCTGCGGGAGACGCAGTGACCGCTGCATTGTTGGAAGTTTCGCGGTCAAAGATGTGCCGTGCAGGTGGGGGTATGCAGCGACTGGTCCCTAGGAAAAAGAACGAGGAGAGGCTGATTGGGCACAGGTCGAGACTCTTTGTACACAATGCTCACATCTTACCCTGGATGATTAGAGAGCGTTTTACAGAAAGTAGTACATGGCATGAGTACATGATAACACAAGATAGGAGATATAAGTTGATCTGACAGATTCAAAAATTAAACTATAAGAGGACTGAAAAGGACCAACGGACCGAGCCTATTAAACATTCAACATTTGAAACTAATATTCATTATTTTTTTCTTTTTTCTTTTCCTAATGTTGTGTAAAAATAAATTTGATCTCTTCAGAGATCTGATATAAAACAGAGATATTGATACACTTTTTGTTTGTATGGATTGCTGCCAACAATGTATTAAAATAAATTTAAAAAATACCTGATAATAGTCGTTGAGAAAAATTACATTTTTGATCAGCAGTTTGGGCATTTTTCTTTTTCTTGATAAGCATTTGTAAGAACTGTTGTATGTTAGTTTAGTAAGGCACAGGTAGATGCAGTTGCCGCACTGCGCGCTACTCTGTAAGATCCGTAGTAGTCAAATGTGACTACTCTGTGACATAAGTGCTCTGTGCCCCAGTACACCTGTAACGGTGCAGTTCAAAGCATGTGCTCGTTTTCTTAAATAAAACTTTTATTAAATAAACAAGTGTTTATTTAATCATAACATGGCGCAGCCGTAAGCTGTCGAATAAGCTGTCGGTAAACGCAGTCGTAAGTTCGGTGTGTTCTCAACAATAGTTTCGAATTCAAAATCAACAAGATAAAAAGTTGCCTGATGTAATTCAGTGCCAATATTAGAGATCATTCGAACAAAGAACATACTCGCAAACAGTGGAATCGCTAGAGCAGCCTAAGCCGATGTCCATGGAAGGTGATCTTGGAATCAACTGGCAAAAATTCAAAAACAGTTTCCAGTTGTATTGGGTTGCAACGGGCATCACCAAAAAGGATGAAGAAATCCAAGTTTCAGTTTTATTGCATTGTGCCGGTGACAGTGTTGCGATATTTTCAACACTTTAACATTGACTCAAGCAGAAAAGAAAGTGTTTAAAACAGTGCTAAGTAAATTGGACAATTTTTTACCACAAAAAATATCAGTGTCGAAAGTCACAAATTTAATACGCGTGTGCAAGGTTAAATGAAGTTTTAGAACTGAAAGCTTGCAGCGAACTGTGATTTCGGTAATCTTAAAGATCGTTTGATCCAAGATCGAATCGTGAGTGGTGTTCACGACCAAAGGGTTGACAGATCCGAAACATTGCCTTAGTAAGGCAATAAAAATTTAAGGCCGGAGGAAGCAGACTTCACTAAAAATAATGACGGAAACACCAAAAAATTGGAAATTAAATTTAAAGGAGGTACGCAAAATTCAAGAAATCAGTGCAGCCAACAGACCCAGTCAACAGGACAAAGAAGCCAACATACAACTTCACCGAGACCAGATTGTCAGCGATGCGGTTTGTTTCATAAAAAAACTTGTGTCCGGCAAGTGGTAAGGTATGCTTAAAATGTAAAAAAATAGGTCATTTTGCAAAAATATGTCCTTCGAAGTTTGTAAATGCTATAGAAAATGGAAATGATGATGAATGTGAGTATATTATTGGTGCAATTGAAATTAATGATATAAAATTAGAAAACAATTGGTTTACCATGTTAAAGATTCTTGATTGTAATAAGACACTTAAATTTAAACTCGATACAGGAGCACATGTTAATGTAATTCCAGAGTATATTTTTCAAAAATTAAATGTATCACAAAATCTCAATCAATGTCAGTATGATATTTCTAATTATGGTGGGCAAAAGCTCGTTATTACAGGTTCATGTAAACTGCATGTTTCCACTAACGATCGAAAGTACAAAATGGATTTTGTAATTGTTCGCACGACTGACAAATCAGCACCTTTAGGCCTGAGGGGTCTACAAGAATTAGATTTGGTAAGAAAAACTGTGGATGCTCTAGACGTTGACAATGAATCGAATTTTATGCAAGAGCATCACGATGTTTTCCAAGGTATAGGTAAGATTAGCAATAAACCTCATGATTTCAAACTAAAAGAAGGTTATCAAGCTGTCGCAGTTCCGTGTCGTAGAGTCCCTTTTAAAACAATGAAAGATTTAAAAATTGAGTTACAAAAAATGGAAGATGATGGTATCATCACTAAAATGACCGAGCCATCAGAATTTGTTAACCCATTTGTTTTAGTGCATAAACCAAATAAATCCTTCAGAATTTGTTTAGACCATTTTCATTTAAATCAAGCTTTGGTAGGAGAAAGGTATGAAATGCGAACTTTTGAAGAAATTACTGCAGAAATGGCTGGCTCAATTTGTTTCACAGTTCTCGATGCGCATAGAGGATTCTGGCAAATTGAATTGTCAGATACAGCACCAAAGCTAATGGCATTTGCCACACCTTTTGGCATGTATCGTTTTCTTAGGCTTCCATTTGGATTATCAATAGCTCCAGAGATTTTTCACAGAACTTTCACAGAAATCTTTGAAGATATTCCAAACGTAAAAGTGTACATTGATGATCTCATTATATATTCGAAGACAAAACAGAACATAATGAAACTTTGAATCGTGTTCTCAACAGAGCTAGAGAAAGAGGGGTAAGATTTAGTCCAAACAAGATACAATACTACAATACTGTAGTAATCAGGTCAAGTACATGGGACATGTTATTTCTGTCGATGGTATTAAAGCTGACACAGACAAGGTGGAAGCAATAAAACAGATACCAACACCAAAGAATGTCGCGGAACTTAGCAGATGTTTTGGAATTATTACATATTTATCTAAGTATATACCCAATCGGTCTGACATTAGTACTAATTTGAGACAATTAAAAAAACATGTGTATTGGATGTGTACAGACGACCACCAGAAAGAATTCATACAGTTAAAAGAAGTTCTCTCAACCAGTCCCGTTTTACAATTCTATGATGAAAAGAAACCGATAATTTTGTCGGTAGATAGTTCAAAGAACGGAATGGGAGCAGTTGTTATCCAGGATGGGAAATTAGTAGCGTACGCATCGAAATGTTTAACTGATACACAACAACGCTATGCACAAATTGAAAAAGAGATGCTAGCTATTGTATTCGGGTGCCAACGTTTTCACCAATATCTTTACGGTAAAGAATTTACAGTAGAATCAGATCACAGACCATTAGAGTTCATCTTCAAAAAGGATCTAAACAAAACACCGATGCGACTACAACGCGTTCATATCTGCTTGCAGCCATACCAATTTACAGTAAAATACAAACCCGGATTCCAATTATATTTAGCAGATGCTCTATCAAGAGCCAGTTATGATGACAAAAATTTTGAAGTAAACGAAAATGACTTACATGCTCAGGTGAACTCGATTTTATTTCACAATATTTCTCAAAAAAAGTTCGAGAAAGTTCAAGAAGAAACAGCCAAAGACGAGGAATTGCAAAACTTGATGACAGTAACTCTGGAAGGATGGCCAAATTCCAAGAGTCAGGTAAATGACGATATCACGCCATACTGGTTTTGCAGAGATGAATTGATTGAAGTCAAAGGAACAATCTACAGAGGAAATCGATTGGTAATTCCCAAAACCATGAGACGACACATGATAGATAGATTGCACTATAACCACATGGGAGTTGAGAAAACAATTTTAAGGGCAGTAGAAACTGTTTTGGCCTAATGTTGACAAAGAAATTCAAGATATCGTTAGGAACTGTCCAGCTTGTTTATGTTTCCAAAATAGTAATCAGAAAGAAACAATGATGACTCGTGAAATTCCTAACCGACCATATCACACAATAGCTGCTGATTTGTTCGAACTTAATAAAAAAAATATTTGTTAATAGTAGACGCGTATTCACGATTTCCAGAAGTATGTTGTTTGAATGAAAACACTACATACGAGAATGTAATACATCATGTAAAATCTATATTTTCCCGACATGGTAAACCGGAACTTCTATACACAGGCAATGATGTACAGTTCGTGAATCAAAAGTTTCAAACATTTTTAGATGACTGGGAAATTGTGCACAAGACAAGCACTCCAAGGTATCCGCAGTCCAATGGCCTAATTGAGAGGCACGTTCAAACAGTTAAGTCACTTTTAAAGAAAGCATTGTTTGACAACAAGGACATGTACATTACGTTGCTTGAGTATAGAAATACGCCATTAGGTAGAGGTCTTCCTTCTCCTGCCGAATTATTGTTCGGAAGACGATTAAATGGTTGTTGCCAACGAAACAAGAAATGCTCTTGCCAAAATATAAAGATGTGAGGTTCGAAAAGGTGAATGAAGATAAAAAGCTAAGAGAAAAGCAATATAATGATAGGAATGCAAAAGATTTAACAGAACTAAAGAAAAATGGTCAAGTTATGGTTCAGTTAATGGAGAAGAGTACTTGGGAACCTGCGATCATTATTGATGTTGACCAAAGTAGACCTAGATCATATGTAGTTAAGTTAGATAGAAATGACCAAATTTATGTGAGAAATCGCAGATTTTTGAGGAAATTTGAAGTTAACAGATTTGATAAGAATGACAACGAAAGTTATGATGAGGTATCTCAATAATTCATGTACACAAGTATACACACAAACAAATACAGATCAAAACGATACTTAAGTCAAACCACAAACACAAGCTGAATGTAATCAAACGAATACAAAGTATCCGCAGACAAAGTATCATCCGGACAGCCCAGATCAAAACGAATACAAAGGCTATTGTATTATTATTATTATTATTATTATTATTATTATTATTATTATTATTATTATTATTATTATGTCTCTCATATTTATTATTATTATTATTGGTATTATTAATCATCATTATTATTACAGCCTCAAGGGTAGCATACCACTTTACCGTGGTGTGATTCCGAGTTTGATTCCCGGCTGAGGCAAAATAGTTGTAGCTATCCTTTAAAATCGCCTCAGTTTCTACAGCTGTGTGTCGAAGAAAAGCTCAAGAAGGAGTGTGCTAGTTACGGGGAAGGGAATGCGTAAAAATCGCTACATGTCTCTCTTAACGTCCAAGCGTGGGAATTAAACTAGGCATAGGCAAGAAGAACACGAGTAGCTAGCCGGCAAAGTCGGACAATTAACCCAGTGACAAATACATACGTGGTTGTTGTTGTTGTTGTTATTATTATTATTATTATTATTATTATTATTATTATTATTATTATTAGTGGTAGTTTATTTTTGTCTACAGAAAGGATCCTGCTCTTCATCCAGGGGCGGATCTAGCCCATCATGTGCGAGAGGGAGGGAAATGATAGATTGTTGTTAAATAATAAACATATTTGTTATTATAGTGCATGTTATGTTTATAGTATGTATATATTATATTATTTTTTAAAATAATTACATAATTGTAACATAAATAAATATCTAAATCAATTTTGTCAAATAAAGGAAGGTAACAAAGGAAAACTAGTTTTTTGGGGGGGGGGGCATGGCCTCCTTGCGTCCTCTGGATCCGCCACTGTCTTCATCCTGATGCAGTTGAGAAGAATTCCGTATTGTCGCTTATTAACGATAATTTTAAAAATATTAAGTTTCAAGAAAACTACAGCACTAATTTTTGAAGATGGATTTTCACTGTAAGATATTGTTATATTATTCGAGAATAAATGAAAAATCTTTCATTTATCGCAAACTTCGGTTCTTTTGTGGTGTAAAGTACTTAAGTTTACAACAACCAACCAGAAGAGTTCGTCCGGACTTGACACGTGCTATAATTATTTGCGTTTATGTTATCGCATTGCAGAAGAAGCAAAAGCCTAACGGTGATTCAGTAAGATGAATCACTGAATGATTTCAGCCTCCCGGCAAAAGCAGCTTGTTTGCTCGCTGCTACATGCTCATAGATTCTGAAACTAAATTTTACAGTGACAGATATAACGCTGGGACTTGTATGGAAATACAAACGTAGTATTACTCGTCGGAAATAAAAATAATTTTTATTCTACCTTTACATATTAAATTGGTATCTCGAATAAATCATTAGGAGAAAACCCAATGTTGACGAATTCATAAAACGGGAAAACTTTACGGATCTCCTTTCCTTTCCATGTCTTCAATAGAACATGTTCTTAAAAGTTTACCTCTAATTTACATTGCGAATTAGCGCACAGTGTCCCTACACTACGAAGACTCGTTTAGTCTTTTGAAATGTATATGATTCACAGTGACATTTTATTTATAGAGACGTCCGGGGCACATTACATTGGACAGGGCTATTCGAGACAAGCACGAACGGCATGAACGTAAATTACTGTCGGTTTATTTTAATATGCAAATTTTTTAAAGAACAGACACATTCTCTTGAAGGGAAACGTTTGGAGAATTGCCTTAAAATGAAGTATAATTATCAAGTTCACGTTTCGATAAAAATTGGTTTCTTCGCCGAACGATCAAATGAAAGTATTTTAAATATCTATAAAGAATATATGGATATAGTTCGCCGTTGACATTTGTACGTTCTCTTTTTGGATCATTATACACACTACCGTCCAATGAAATGAAAATAACCGCAGGAATTCAGGAACAATCCAAGGGCCTGAAGAATGAACGAATCGTAGTAAATAGATAGATTTTCAGCTTGACTTGTGCATGCATATTGACTCTATACTAATGAGAAATGTTGCAGAGCTGACCTTGATGTCTGTGACAAAAGGCCACATTGTATCATTATGAGGTCAGTTGATGTGCAATATGCCTCGAGAAGACACTGCCGTGATTGAAGGGATGTAAATCGCAGACGTTTTGCATCGCATGTATTATTGCCATGCTAGATTGCAATAGAGATGTACACTTATCAGCTAAACGTCTTATCAGTTAATTGTTCGAAATTATTATGCGAAATAACAGTTACTTCGTTTACCCTGCTATTGGCTGTTATCGGTTAAAATTCATGAATTGTGTCGCATTATCTCCCTCAATTCATCTGCAATCACCCAGCAGTTACAACGAATGATGTCATCGACTTGCTGAATGTTGCGTGGAGTGAGTGCAGTTACCATCGTAACTGCACATTAATTGTTTTGCATTATCTCCCTGAATTCATCTGCTAAGGTCACTAGTGAATGATGTTACTGAATTACGTTATCGACATGCTGAATGATATTTTTAGGCTAAGTTTTGTATACCTTTAAGAAATGTTAAGTAAGGTTCACCTACAAAAGTCACTTCCTTCCTCTTTCTTGTCTCATCATCTCCCTTTACACACCCTTACTCCTACATGCACTACCCTACCACACATGTCGGGACACTAGTCGGGATCCAATCACTTGTCCCGGCTGGGACGGTGCTCCGCTGCAGGGCGATGCCTGCAGATGGAAATCCTCCCCAAGTAGATATCATCCAGCGATGGGGGAACACCGCCATTCTCTATGATAAAACATTCAACTCACTTACTGGACTAGTGACCTCCTCAGTTGGCGTGCTCGGAGACAATAAATCAATCATTTACGAGCGATGCGAAGTCGTCTACATTTTTTGTTCCTTTTGTAGACTGCATTGGTGTATTGAAAAATACGAGTGTCGTGATGAATGTTGGAGCATTGTTCTCGAACAGATGGATGCAAATTGTTTGGGTTCAAACTATTGCAGTAGTTTCTTCGAAGACGACAAACAACTACCAGAGACATCTAGGAAGAGAGCATTCTCACTTTTCAATATCGTTTGTTGCAAGCTCATTTGTAAAATTTTCTACGTTATGGACATGATGGATCAAGCGCATTTTTCGTATTGGTTTGTACTACATCAGTTTTCAATTTAAAAAAAACTGTTATTTCTATTAATTATGGTTTCTCAGATCAATACCAGGCGAATACAAAAGCCCTACACAGTAGCAACAAACGAGACAAGGACGCCCGTGATATTTGCATTCCTCTTCCCTTGTCCATTTTTTCCCTCTCCTCTCCCCGTCCACACTCTATCACACACACACACACACACACACACACACACACACACGTACATGCTCTACATTAACAAACGTCGGGAGACCAATCGGCAGCTTAGTGCTTTCACGGCTGGGACTGAGTCTGGCTGGCAGAGATAAGTTGCGAGAGGAAAACCCCGCAATTTGGCGTGTAGGTCGATGCCGTATCGCACGTTGTAGTACTGGATGAACATCTCGCAAGAACACTCTCACCTTACAGAACTAATGGTCACAGACGATAACACGCTGGGAAACAGGAAATAATCACTGAATCTATCTCTAAATTAAACTTAATCTGTTGCGTTGACATTTTTCTCGTGTCAATTCTGTGGGTATAATATAACCCAACTGGTCCATATTACCAGCCTTCTAGCGACGTAAATTTATCAACGATAGATAAAGTGATTTTTAATTTTTCACCCGTACTCCGTAAGAAGAGAAAGTATTCTAATCGTGTGACGGAAAACGACAGAAAATCTCGTATACAAAAGATTATAAAGCTTTTAAAATATGATAATAAGTAACTAAATCCAAGGTCACTATGTATAAAAATTTATAATAATCACTAAAATAAATGTAGAGAACTGTTACAGTAATTTTCAATGTGCTTTTAAAGTCAAATGTGATTTAAAGGCGGGAAAAAGTTAAATATAGTTTTTCCTTTTTACTACTGACAAACAATTGAAAAAATCTGAAAAGTATTCACAACTATTGGTGTCTTGGGAAGTTTTGATATTTTTTCGTGTGTGTTCAAGGGTTTTAAGAAAGTAAATAATATTTTTAATTTTTTTTAAAACAATTTTTTGCATTTTAATTTGACGCTGTTAAAATATCAACAAATGTTTTTCTCATAGTATACATTATTTTCTAGTTTTTCATTTTTCCAATAAGTTAAAATAATGTTTGAGTTGAAAAAAATTAAAATTAAAAAAAATACATTTTTGGCTGTAGTGGGGTGATGGTGGTGGTAGGGGGCTAAAAGATTTTTCAAAAAAATTATTTTTAAGTTAGTGTCGTAGTTTAATTACTCATAAGTAGAGACCGGATTTTTATGCAATTACATTTTTTTTATTTTCTCCTTACTGATCTCTTATTTGTAATCTTGCCGACCTAACACACTATCAAACTTTTTCCTTACATATTTTTTCATATTCAGTACTATATTACATATTTTGGTATTTTCAGAAAATATTTTTCTATTCTATCAATTTTATTACATACTTTTTCTGAAAATAAGTATTTTCAAAATAATCGGCATAATTTTCCTTCGTCGTGTCGTTTACTGCGTCGTGTCTACTCCAGGTACTCTATATGTAGACGTGTGATGTTCTCACAGTCCGGCACTCCTGTTTCAGTTGTCTCAGCGGCGGGGATTCGGGAAGGGGTGAGATAATTTTAACCTTTATGTGTGAAAAAAAAGTACTCCCCTCAAAATACAAACCGGTACCCATCTATAGAAAGCTATAATCAGACCTGTGCTAACATACGCATGCCCAATTTGGGGCTCAGCAGCCAAGTCTCATACCCATAAGCGCCAGACCTTTCAAAATCGGTTCCTAAGGACCATAACCAAAGCATCTTGGTTCGTACCCAATGATCTACTTCATCTCGAACTCGGCATACTCCTCATTACCACCAACATCAAGCAAAGCGCCCTGAAGTTTTACCACAAAATCCCTTCAATACACAAGCCCTCCACTTCCAATTAGGGAATAATAATAGAGCAGGTATCCGCAAGAAACTCCAGACAGTTTTTCGACCCACCCTAAGCCTCTCTCACACACAACTCCTCTAAATAATCCAAACCAAAAATATAACTTCTATATTAAACTCAATTCTGTAGTTCTGTATCTAATGTATTCCAACCCATTGTAAAAGAGGCTGTGCGCCTGAAAGCAAGTAATTTTTTTTTTTTAAGTGTGAAAAGTATGAGTGCCGCCGCGTATCTTGACCTTTAACCTTATTTTCGGATAAACATTGGTCATCGCCCACATTTAACTTTCAATGAGAGATCTCCACCCTGCAGTGATTGTTAGTCGTAGATAAGGCTAGTTTGTACGATGAATTATGTTAATATATTTGTTGCTTCTAGTCAGACTGCAAATCTACGGACCTGGATAGCAATAGATGAAGCTTCTACTACTGACGGAAAAGTTGTATGGTGCATGAACGTGTGCTCTTCAAATGATTTTTAAGACGATTATATTATTTTTAAAATTTGTCAAGGAATTTTTATATATCTAATTTTGTATTATGTAAATCTGTTTTATAATTAACGAATGTTAATATTACACATTATATCTGATTTTTGCATATTTATTACGTATTCTTACTATTTTCATTACATATTTATGAACTTATTTTGATGTTTCATACTACATATTTTCCGATCTCTACTCATAAGTCATTTGGTTTCAGGGAAAGTTTTACCCTCTTATTCGGGGGTACCATTTGTAAACCAGATGCACATCTAGAATCTTCCCAAATCACAAGGAAGCAAATATATCCGTAAATAAAAGACACCCACAAACCTCAGCGATTATGACAACCACACAATAGAACCAATATGTTACTATACTCGAGGAATCGCTTAAGCGCAACCAAGACCCTGCCACGCAACACTTCCCTGAAAAACTTTAAATTAATTCTTTCACTATAACGATATTCATTTTGTTAGAGCGTTTGGCATTACGCCTACACATGCGCGAACTCGAACTCAAAGTGATGTCGGAGCCCGCAATTCCACCGGATTTAGCGGGAGACTTACATCGTATGCTAATCGATCACTCGGTCATGCTATATGGAATTTGTTCCCAACTGTGACGGCAGTGTGCCCTGATAACTCTATTTATGATGAATTATCAACTAGGTGGCATTAACCTGTGTTTATAATTATATGTATACAAGATAAATAAGAGTATATACTATATTATCTACTTAATAATATAATTTTTCGCACAGGTCGGTGGTTATTAGGCAGTTCTAATGGGCGACGTTAGCCGAATTGCTTAACTACGCTCTGTGAAGTCACAGAAGTTAAGCAACTTGAGGCACTGCGGATTCTTCGATGGGTGACTAAATGGGAACCTCGGTTATTAAAGGCGCCGAACCTCTGGCTGAAGGGGAAAAAAGAGAATGACCGCATGAAGTTACGAGGCAAGACAAAATTTAACGGGAGATTGCTCCACATATATGTGTATGCGCTCAATACCCAAAAGATGCCATAGCGCTGTTGTTGCGCAAAATGTTCAACTGTTTTTTTTAAATGCGCATCAAGAGGTTGTAGCAATATGGGAATTTATGGCATACTACACGTCAAGTCGCATGAGATAAGCGCCATTTTGAATTAAACTTTTAATTTTGAAAAATCAGTACTTCAGTAATTATAGAGCAAATGTTAACATTTATTGATGTTTACACTGAGGTGCCAAAAGTCATGGAATAGAAACATGCAAGTAAACAGATGGCAGTAGTATCGCGTACAAAAGTAGGGATTGGCAGGGCATTGCATGGCAAAGGGCATTGCATTGGCAGGGATTTCATTTGTACTTAAGTAATTCATGTAAAAAAAGGTTTCTGACATGACTATGACCGCACGATGGGAATTAACAGACTTTGAAAGGGGAGTGGTGGTTGGAGCTACTCGCATGGGACATTCGATTTCGGAAATCGTTAGGAAATTCAATATTCCGAGATCCACAGTGTCAAGAATGTACCGAGAAAACATAATGCCAGGCATAAAATCTCACCACGGACAACGCAGTGGCCGACGGTCTTCTCTTAATGACTGAGAGCAGCGGCGTTTGCGTAGAGTTGTCCGTTCTAACAGACAAGCAAAACTGCCTACAATAATCGCAGAAATCAATATAAGAGGTACGATGAATGTGTCCGTTAGGACAGTTCGGCGAAATATGGCTGATGGATGTGCATTGGAAGTTTTTTGGCAGGTTTCTGTGAAGATACTGTAGTAATTATTTTAATTTAAAATGAAACCTCTTTAACACACACGACCGGGATAGAAACCATGTTCGCTGTAGATGTGTCGAAGTAAACTATTCTCGGTTCTCCGACACAATTGTTTGCTAAGAAGGTTCACGCAATAGTATCAACCTTCTTCACATAGCTACAATTCAACTGAAACTGGCAGAGGGAATGGTAAAGAAGATGCGCAATCGCCGCTGTACTTCCCCAAATCTTATCTGCCTAGCCCCACCGAGGCTCGATCGGAGTTTGAAAAAACGGCCCTCGTATTTACTGGCTTAGCGCAAAAACAAAATTTGCAAGCTCGAGATATAGATGTTCGAGTTCTTAACACAATGTGGAAGTTGGGATGAGCAAGTATTTAGCGTAATCGGCGGTATTTAGTGAACGGGCACAGCAACTACTACAGGTATTAGTCCCACTAGTGTAATGTATATTATATCCTTGAGATGTCGGTAATCGTTCCCCGATAGGACGAGAGATGCTGACAGGGACAAGCTATAAAGTTATTGCGTAGAGTATGTTCATTTAAGGGGAGAGGAAAGAACGGGAGGATGGAAAGATGACGCGTGGTACGAGTCCGTCTGTGAGGTTACAACTCTGGTGCTTGCCTAGTATTAATCGGAGAAATCGGAAAACTACTGAACAGATACTACTGAACAGCTGCTATAATTTCTTCCAGACAGTAGTTACTGGGAAAAGTGGCTCAGGGCATCAACTGATGTCACTGCAGTGCTTCTGACGCAGAGGTGGTAGGTTCGAATTCTGACGGTGGGAGGGTTTTCGATACTAGCTAGATACCTAGGTCGAGCTCAGTCGCGGTCTGGAGGAGAATTCTTGCGGCCGGCATCTCTGATCGGTAGTTTTCCGGGGTTTCTCAATACCAGGCGAATGCCGGAGCAGTAACCTAACAAAAGTACCACGAATCTTGCCTTCCTCTTCCATATCCTATTCTCACCCGTTACTTACACACACTTACATTCACAAAACTACCACACATACCGGGAGACCAGTCGAGAGCTTAGAGCTTGTCCCGGCGAGGGGCAGCTCCCCACTGTTGGGAGATACCTGGTTAGGAGAAACCCCGTTAACTGACGTTAGCACGGCGCCGGATCTCACCATCCAGCCGAGGAAGATCATAGGTAGCTCTCGAGGAAACATGAACTACACTTAAGGCATTAATGACCTTAGCAGTTGATTCGCCCTGAATCATGAATCAGTCAGTAGTTGAATTTCGACTCCGCTATGCCACTACATATTGAACCCTAGGAAAAGTTCCGGTCAAGGATGCTACAGAGGCAACAGCAGCGTTATGAAACATCATAGCAGTTTTGAAGGTTCGAGGTATCGAGGTTAGATAAATCGTGGTTGAAAATTTCGCAGTTCGAGTTTTCTATGTTTGAAATATTGGAGTGATGGAAGTACGATAGTTTTATCGGAAAATTCTGGACCCTTTCGACCGTTCTTTCTAATTGTGCTGAACGCCGAGCGCCACGAAGAGGAAGTAGCTGGGCCTACCGTTGAGTGCCTGGCGAGCGACTGAGGTCGGGCGCGGGGGCGGCTGCTGGCGCAGGGGGGAGAGCTGGAGCGCCGGCCGCCTACGGCCCCTTCCGGCCGCGAGGAAGTGGCGGTGCGTGCGGCGGCCCCTCCGCCAGGGCCTCGCTCGGTGCCAGGTCCTCGCCTTCCAGCGCAGCCGCGACCGCGTCCTCGACCGTGGCCACGTCCATGCACTTGCCCACGACCTCGGCCCCAGGCGCAGCCTGGGCGCGGCGGGGACGCGAGCGGGGACGCGAGCGGGGACTGGTGCGGGGACGGGAGCGGGGCTGGGAGCAGAAGAGAGCTGACGGCGACGCAGCGTGAGAGCGTAGGCTTCGGAGTTGCTGCTTCTGTTCGTCCATTCCCACGGCGCCGCCGAGTCGGCCGCTTCTCCCGTTGCGGTGGCCACCGCCGCCGCCGCGGCCAACACTGCCGCCATGACCGCCGCCTCCATCTCTGTCTCCATCGCCATCGTGCCCTCCCGCGCGCCGTAGGGGAGCGCCGAAGACGCTGGCTGCGAGAGCGCCGCTGTGGCAGGACGAGGCTTTGAGCGGCGGAGGGGGAGCGGTGCGACCCAACCACGAGGGACAGGGCCGTGCAGCGCCACAAAGGTGCTGAGACCTCAGCCCGAAGGCCTGTTCGGCCGATGTTGTGCTTGTTGCAAAGTTACAAGAGTGACATCCTCAGCGTGAATGAGAAGCTGCTTCACGGTGCAGAAGGCACTCTTCCTCACACAGAGACTGCAAGAAAAGAGCAAGTTGGTGAAGAGATCGAAATTGTCGCAGAAGTGAATGGCGAAGAAAAGGTACAGATCTGCTGCTGGAAATACAGATGCAACTCGTGAGCTGTGCTTAGCTTCGGTTTCCGTGACGGAATAATAGGTGCTCAGAGTGCTGTGATTTTTCAGTGTACAGTTCCATTTAAATGGTATATTGTTCTAAAATAAATTGATACAAGATATGGTAGACATCGTAGTTCTGCTTTTGTGTGTAAACAGAAAAAAATTATTGTGACGTAGAAGTGGGATTTCGTCAAGAACATTATTCCGAAACCACGTACTAAGGAAGATATGAATTGAAGAATTTTATCTCTGAAATATTCTATTTCCGAATGAGATGCGAAAGCCTTATCTTAGCTCAGAACATAAATTTCATTCGAAATACTTGGTCATACGATGCTGACAATACCATTTTGATTACGAGGCAATTCAATTTCTATTATTTGTGCGCCGTATCTGAGGTCGGTTGAGCGAGGTGTCGTTCTTACTCACGCAGGACGGTTAATCGTTGTTATTCACTTCTAGCGACTGACCACAATGAATGTTCCATTCAGATATCACACGGTTCTTCGCACTTGTGGTTACCAGTTTATACCCACAAATGCTTGAAAGAGCATGGAATTTACTCCTTGACATTACGATGCAATAATTTTCCCTTGCACAAACTAGACACACGTCCTGGAATCGTAAAATCCTGATATCTCTTGATACTATCCGTGAAATAAACAATAGAATGTCTGTTGCGCTTTGATGCTCGCAAAACGAAACAACTCGAAGGTAATATCGAGATCTATTAGTTCTTTTGTTTATTTGATCGCTTCCAGGTCTGTTAAATGAATAAGTACAATGGATGACAAGAAGTGCGTTACAAAAGTAATGTTCAGTGTAGAAATGGAGAATGTGTGCGTATTTTAGCACAGTCGTCCCTTGATATAATATACCTTCGTCTTCGTCAGTTCATATATTCTGGATTAAGTGGCTCACGGGTCAATTGATGTCACAGCAGAGCCTCTGACCGGGAGGTCCTAAGGACCCAGTCCCGAAAGTGGCAGGATTTTCGACATCAGATACCTGGGTCGCATTCAGCCGCTGTCTGGAAGATAATTCTACCGGCTGATCTGATAATTTCCCATGATTTCTCCGATCAACACCAGGGGAATGTCGGAGCACCCTAACAAACAGACCATGCGCGCGATCTTTTTCCCCCTTCCTTCTATTTTCACCGTCTTATTAACACACACTTACATGTACCGCACCACTAGATACGTCATGTGACCAGTCGGGAGCTTAGAGCTTGTCCTGGTGGGGGTGATGCCTCTCTGGTGGGAGATATCTCGTTGGAGAAAACCCTGCTAGCCGACGTTTAGGTCTGCGTTGGATCTCGCCGTCCAGCGGAGAGAGGTCACGGCAACATCCCGCGATAAAAGAAGACCTTCATTTACGGGACTAAAGACCTTAGTAGTTGACGTGCCCGGAAACACCAATCAATCGGTTAAAATAATAGGCCAGCTGTGTATTATTTTCTTTCTCCAGACCCGTTAACTGTTATGGTCATTAATCCCATCAGTTAACTTCGCATTTTATCCCGGGAAGTGACGGTATTACTCCCTGATATAACGTAAGATTCGGCGCCGATCTACTCGACGGCTTGCGAGATTTCCGCCTCCAGGGATCTCTGCCAGCGGGCCACCGTCCTAAACGGTACAAACTCTAAGCTCCGGATTGTTTATTTTGTTTCCGTGAAGTCAACTGCTATAGTCATTAATCCTGTAAGTGTGCTCCATATTATGTACCGTGATGTGGCGGTCCCCCCCCCCCGCCGCTGGAACATGAGATCCACTGCCGAACTACAAGACGGTTTGCATGGTTTTGCTTTCTCCTGGTATTCCGGCACCTTCTCAACTGAGACAGGCTCCAAGCTCCCGACTGATCTCCAGATATGTATGATGGTTAAGGGCATGTAAGTGTACGTGTGTGTAAGGGGAAGAAAAAGAATTAGAAAGGGAAAATCTCGCGCGGTCCGTGGCCCTTTCGTTAGAGTACTGCTCTGACATTCGCCTGGTATTAATCGAAGAAGTGGAAATGTACCGATCGGAACAGCTGGCCACTAAAATTCTCCTCCAGACAGCAACTGAATTTGAGCAAGCAATGTTGCTGATTTCGAAAACATGTTACCGATGGGAATCTAGGGTCCTAAGATCCGAAACACTAGTGCCAGTATGCAATGGTAACAACTGCTGCTCTGAATTTTCTCAGCCAGTTCTATCAATTGTTTTATTAAGCAACACGCTTGGCGTTTATGCATTTCAAGCTTTCGAGTTGCTTGTTGATTCAGTGGTGAGTTGTAGTTGACATTTACATAATTGAAATTATTGAAGGCGTTGTCATTGTCAACAATAGTAAACAGGTTCCAAGCTCCCGACATGTTTACTATTGTTGACAATGACAACACCTTCAATCATTTCAATTACTTTCGAGTTGCACCAACACCTGCAATTGCGACGTTAATATGAACTGGTACTTTGAGGAGAACAACGCGCAGAGAAGGAAAATCTTAAAAGAGAAACGTTGAAAAAAATTCTTTCTTTTCCTTTTCTCCTAACATTCCATTTGCGAACGCCCCATGCACGGGCGCCGTTAGTTGGAGCATCCTGCGCTAGCGGAGGGCTGATCCACAGATCAAAGCAATAACTTCTCACTTTGCCTCTTTCGTATCACTTCTTCTGGAGTAGGTAACATGTTACGTGTTACGCAATAATGTTACAGAATTTCGTAAGCAATAAAAATAGGGTACCTTTCAGGCCAAAAATTCTATTTATATTACCAACATTTACTGTGGGAAATCGAACTGAACACGTATAAGATTAATTAAGTTATAGAGAATTCTTTTCGAGACAGATTAAAAGGACGACATTCATTTTTTCGAATCAATAATTCTACATTTTCTAATTTTTTATCAGCTGTCATTATGTTTCTTTCACTTGTTGAATTTGCAGCAGGAATATAGTTTGCTACTTTCACCAGACTCAGGTAAACCGTTCATTCCCCCTGTTTAAGATAATTTGTACTCCTTGTTTTATATCTCGCGGCATCTCCAATTCTGCCTTTTAAACAGTACAGAATACAGCGTAACACGACGATGTATATCGTAACTCAACTGTCGGGTTCAGAAGTACCAAACGTCAGACACTGTTTTCTCGGTCGAGGGTTTTCGCTTGTGTCATCGCAGCGTAAGAAAACTTTCATACTGCGTTGCCATCTAACGGATTTTACGTAAACTGGCGTTGCACTCGAGCGAAATCATGTCGCGCAAGACTTCCCTGGCGGTTGACAAACAAAACAAGCAAACCCAGTTCTAGAAACTTTGAACAAATTGGTAATGAAGAGTCCTTTACTTCGTTTGCAAACAGTAAATGTATGTGACGTTGAGGGAGGAGTATAACACGTGCACGTTTTCTGAGGCTTTAGAATTCCTGTCCTATTGGCGGACTAGCGGCGAGCCTTAAGAAAACGACTTACGGCTTCAGCGTACCAGTAACAGGTAGGTTGCGGGTTCGAACTTCACCAGGTGCAGGAGATTTGGCATCGGCGGGTTTGTGGTGCCCGCTTGGATCGCGGTCGTGAGCAGATTGCTCCGATCAGTGGTTTTACATGAGGATCGCTTCCAGGCGACTGATGTAGCATCACCCTAGCAATCAGCCTACGAACCGTGCGACTCCTCATTTCCTAATCGTTTTAATTCCCATCCTTATGGCCAAATGGGGTGATCGCCTATCCATCTGATCTACGAAACCGTCGAGAAGGGTCGGGAGTGGAAATAGCCGGAATGGCGCTCTAGCACAAGAAGAGAACAAGAAACTAGATGATGAACGAAGGTACCGGCAAACGTGCTTGTCGATATTTGAAAACAAAAAAAAAAGCTGCTTCTATGAAGAGAAATCGTATTTATGTAAGAAAACGTACTACAGATTTGATTTCAAAAATACCCCCACGTGGACCCGCTTCTCTCGCAACTGGCCAAGGAGAGCTAACGGTGCGCAAACTAAAACTACGTTTACGTCCAGAACCAAAATTAGAGGTCATCTCTGCATTTGCTTAATGAATCAAGGTATTCTAGATTAAAAAACTGATCGAGATGTGGGCTATTGACCCTGGTGATGTAAAATATTTGTTACAGGATTAGTCTTTTAGAGTTACACTGTACTGATGATAATTAATGCATTTATAACATTATTAAAATGAATATCTTCATTTTTGATGCTCAATACAGTCTATAATTGCACAGAAATAGTTTTACAGCAGAAAAAAATTCATGGCATTTAACTTGTGTATCGATTTTAATTGTTTAATGTCATCTGGCAACGCATTTTAACTTAACGTACTACACTTGGAAACTAAACGCATGAAGACTGAATTTAAAACGAGCTGCAAAATTTTGAAGAAGCTGCATGAAGACTGAATTTGAAAGAATTCTAAATGCATAGCATAATGGACTTAACCTAGAGTTCAATTCATTTGTATGGGTATTCCACTTGAGGTTTGCCTGAATTGAGAGTCACAAAAATTTGCCTTTATTGATAGTCACTAAACATCAGGCAATGGCATATTGTTAATTTTACATAAAGTATGCAATTCCCTTTTTGAAGTCCCAAACTGTATTGAAACCGTTTGTCCTTCGTTAATGGTTAATATATCATTACAAAACCAATTTGAAACATCCGATTGTACTACTTACTGTTTCTTTATTGCAACGAATATTCGTATCATCAGCAAAGAGAACTGTTCCATTCGGAATTGACGACACTCCTTTTATGAATAGAAGTAAAAGGAGGATGCATCAAATCGACCCTTGCGGGACCACGTGTGCAGTTGGCAATGAATCAAAGAGATGAATGATTAATGCTCCATTTCAATACGATGTTTCTACACTCTAAGAGCACTTTTAAAAACACTTTTAAAAATGGATATATGTGAAATACTTCTAAAATTTTGTAGCGGCGTCATCTCAAGTACCCCAAAGTTAAGAGATCCTATTCAAATTCGAGAGGGCGCAACATCAGGCAGATCGATTAGGAAGCATTTTTTTCAAGAATATCGTGTGTACGATTTAAGGATTCGTGTTACTCGCAGAGAGACTGCTTGAGAAGAAACACATTTTCGAGATCGAGGACCAACAAAACGAGAACCCTGACAACACTTCATATTCAAGAAAGTAATTTACTACAAATTGAAGGTAGAAAAAGCCCTATCTTTTCCGGTATGAATGGGCAACAAAACGTGATTTTCTGTTGAAAAATCGGTACTTCTTCCTGCAGCATTACACAACATTCATTTACTACGAAATAGATAAAGTTAAGTACCTGCGCGCCATCTGTTCTTTAAGGACGGCATTCATCTTCCTAAACGTATTCAGATACTAATGAAGTATAATTGTAACGTTTAGCAAAATAGTTGTAATTAATTAACTTCATACAATGGCTTACGTTATCTACATTACTAATTGAATTTCACGCTGAAATTGAGAGAATGTTATGCAGCCTCCGGCCACTTGAGAGCTGTCAGTATCTAACAAAAGTTAGATATCAGGATCACCGGAAAATCGAAAAAAACGCATGCACGATTTTGACTGAAAAATATAAATATTTGCTTTTTTTATTCTGCCTATTCTCATACCATACTGACTGAATTATCATATTCATTGCGTACAACAGAGCTAACGTCTTGCGACTGCAAGGCTCCAACAAAGAGGCCAACCGCCAATGTGTGTTTTAAGGAAGGTTTTGCTCCTATAGGCCTCTAGTATACCACTGAAAATGAACGTAAGGCACTCTACGGAAACTAATAACACTATTCCAACTCACTATGATGATTGATGCCCAATAACAACTGACTGAAATTCTATGGCAATGCTACGAAGCATTAGAGGCAACTTGAACGATCCAATACTCTATATAAATACTGAGGGGGTCTAATTTAGGCGACAGAGTCCACATTCTGCAACTTTTCCCCGTTTGTATATGAGGTACGAGGTAAGAATATTTGGTTCTGTATGTGATCATTCTCCAAAGTAATGTGATTTTAAAATAATCGTGTAATTAATAGTTGCGTACGTAAGTAAAATGAGAATCTTCATTGTTATTGCAAGACGCGACCGAGAAGAAATGGAAAACACCGATATTTTTCCGAATTAATGATACCTCAACCAAATACCAAGTCTCTTTCCTCTAAAATACTTCTACATGTATCTCATAATAAATGTTACAAACATCAGGAGCATGCAGGGGAGTCGAAAATTACTTTTGCTAATAAAAATGGGAAATCTCATACAAAGAAGTTACGAATATGACATTTGCTCCTAATTGGCAGGATTATCGTGTCCTGGTGCTTGGAAGGTACAAGTTCTGACGCGGTCAAAGAAATTTCGTGTGCATGTCAAACACCAGAACGCGATGAGTGGCTTACCAACCAGGATCAAAAGTCAAATGTTTAAGTTGGTCACATGAGATTTTCCACATCATAATCATTGGAAAATTGGTATGGTCTTCTGAATTCCTTCCATCAGACATCCTCTGTGGCGATAGCAAGTGCCACCATCACATGATCGCGTGAACAAACCGCCCAACGACCTCAACAAGACGCATACCGGCACATTATTATGGCGATGGGTAGGCGGTTTGCCTGGCGAGGAAATAATGTTTTACCGAGATTGAGTGGCGTTCTAAAATGAAACGCCAGGGAAATCAATAGCGCTCGCATGCAAGATAATTTCAATCCTCGTGAGAAGAACGTCTCCTCTATCAAATACAGTGGTTACCAAAAAATGTATAACACTTTAACAAGAGATATTTATTTAAATTTCAAAGTTTCACTTGGAAAAATCTCAGAAACAAAGTTTCTCTTAGATTTAAATTTCAGAGTTTCACTACACAATTGGGCAATCGACAATGAGCAAAATGAAGCCAATATGAGCGACAGGTCTATCAACAATGAAAGAAATGAAGCCAAAATTATCGCAAGGACCGACAACAGAATAAAGACTTATCATCTCAAGGTATAATGATGCTTTGTAAACAGATATGACGCACATTACATTCGCTAGCGTTTCTACAACAAAATGGAGCCATCATTATCGTTTGAACAATGGAAAGCAACTGTGAAGTGGTATTGGAAAACCGAGAATATTGTTGAAGTTCAACGGCAATGCAGACATGTCTACGAAAGAAATCCACCAACGCGAGAAACAATTGCACGCTTTTGGGATCAATTTTAGACGGCTGGAACCGTACGCGATGTTCACATGGGCAGATCTACGAGACGTCGCATAACACCTGGCTCGGATTTGATTCTTGGCTGTGGATTTGAAACGTTTTGAGCACTCACCGTAGAAATCTACAAAGCAATGCGCACAAGACATTGAGATTAGCAGAATAAATGTATGTCGTATTAAAATAGCAAAATTGTAAGTTTTCATCCCAAGACTTTTGCACGCATTAAACGAAGATGATCTTGATCGGAGGATGCAATACTGTGTGTAGTTTCGGAATATGGTGCAAGAGGTCTTCGAGGGAAGGCTTTCGAGGTGAGGTTGCGGTCTTTATAGGGATAATTGTTTGGTCGCATGACCCACAATTTAAGTTTAACGGAACTGTTAGCCGATATAACTGTGTCTACTGGCGTGCGTACAATCCATATGTTTTTGCCATGACACGCACATCCGTCATGTCTGCTGATGGGCATTTTGAGTATCTGTTGTAACTTGAGTATCTGTAAAAGTCTAAGATGATTATTGCTCATCATTTTCTGATTGTGTGAATTCAGTTTCTTTACGTAAAAACATTTTTTCTTTGCTTGGAGTGTGTATACATTATTGTCACCCTAAGCATTTTTACAAATTATAATGTTTTTTGTTACAGACTATAGTGTAACAAGTTATAACGTTACTCTCAATGTGTATTTTCGTGATTTGTGGAATATCTAATGACGAAGGCAGATCCTGTACAAAAGTTTTTCCAGTGAAGATTTCCGTGACTTATCTAAATGTTACACTAGTGATATTCTGGTATTTTTAAATGATGAAATTCTCTTGAATGATTCATTGATTGCTTAGTGATTCCGGGAGCATCAATTGACAAGCTCATTAGTTCTGTAAGTGCGGTGCATGTTTTTAGCACAGGAAATGGCGGTGATCTCCCGCTGAATGGCAAGATTCGGCGCCCGCCTACGCGTCGGCTTACGGGTTTTTCCCCAAACGAGTACTACCAGCGGGGCACTGGCCCAGTAGGGACATGCTCTAAGCTCCCGACTGGTCTCCCAGCATGTGAGGGAGTGTAGTGCAAGTAAATGTAAGTGTGTGTAAGTAAATTGTGAGGGTAGGACAGGGGTAAGGAAGAAAGATAGCGCGCAGTCCGTGACCCGTTTATTAGGGCACTGTTCCGGCATTCTCTGAGTGTTGAACGGAGAAACCACGGTAAACTACCGATCAAAGCAGCCGGCCACTAGAATTGTCTTCCAGAGAGCGGCAATAAGTAAAATATTTTTAACAGTCTCACGAATACTGCAATAATATAATATAATATACATATACTACAACAGTTCTTTACATACCAAGAATAACAAACACGTTGCTGTTACAGAACGCAACAAGTGAGCAAATATTTAATGGCGGGCGGCCTCTCACTTAAAACCTTGCTGTCGCATGACGTCAGCTGTGTCGTAAGCAATGACGCGGCGCTGAGTATGAGAATTCCGTTGGTACGAGTATGAGAATAGGCAATAACACAAACATATACTTGCATTGTGCAGTCAAAATCAAATCAATTCCATTGGTTTTTGAATTTTCCCGAGTTTCTGAGTTCGCAATTCCTCTCACATCTGGGAGGATGTATAGTTTTGTTTCAATTTCTGCGCCCATTGGAATTAATGTAGACCCGTACCCTGCTGCAGCAAAAATGTTCCTCGTCGCATGACGTCAGCGGTGTCGTAAGCAGTGACGCACTGAGTAAGAGAATTCCGTTGGTACGCACCGTCTGAGATTAGACGGAATAACAGAATCAAATATTAACATTTGATTCTGTTATCCCTTCACACACAGTGACACAATTCCGCTATTACACACAGTGAAAATCATGTTTCATTGTTTTTCAATTCCCGCCGAGTTCCTTGGTGTCTAACGAAACCCATATGGCCTGATGTATAGGGTACTTAATCTTATTTCAATTTCTGCGTGCATTACAAATTAACAATGTGTGCAATATTTTATTCTGATTTTCATTAAAAATTTCTGAAATTGGGATAATTGTAAAAACTAAACTTTGTTTTTGACGCGTTGGGAGCGTTGGAATACGCAGCTAGTTGGCTAGTGTAGTGGATAAAACAATTGATATGCGATTGCTTGCTTATGCGCGTAAGTTCGAACTCCATTCCTTTTCCCTTGCTGAACTAGTATGAAATTATTACGTGCCAGTTACAAATAATACGAGAGCGTATATGATGTCGTAGCTTCACTAGTTTTAAGTATTTCCAGTGAATTAAAATAAGGGTACTCGTGGTGTTTCTAGATCGGTTAAATACCCATACTGAAGAAACTCTGTAATCGGTCCTCGTTTCAAAGACGGGAAATAATAGTAATTGTTTTCTTCATGCCTACTAGAAGCGCAATCGCTCACTAAGTTCTTAGTATAGTAACCGACATTAAAATTCTACGGGCAAGGTCGCATGGAACTATGAAATGGCCAGGATGGACACAGAATTTCTACGTTGAGGTTTTACAATACATGTAAACAATTTTACTGTCCTATGTACATTTTTTTGGGAAAATAGGTGATTGGCATATTGCAAAGTATACTGAGTACATTTCTTCGTTGTGCGACACAATTTATTGTGTTATTTTACCTCGATTATTGTTCTTCCTTGTGAGATTGTCAGACTTCTAAAAAAGTTGTTTAAAATGAAAAAAAACTAAAAACTTGCCCTTGATCTTCTTCTACACTTATGATTTTTTATAGCGCGGCATAAAGTCGATAATTTCATCCTTATAACTGATTTATGATCGTTGTCAATGTCAAGTATGTAGAGTTACGTGCACTCGTAGAATGTGATTAGGAAAGCAATAACTAAAAATGAAGTATATTATTTAACAAATAAAAAAAGCTTTGAAAATGACTTGAAACTTGAACACTCTTTTTTCCCGTAGTAAATGTCCTTCAACATTAAACGATGTTCAAACTTTATTAAGTATTTAATATGCCTAGACAACGGTGGTGAGTCAAACTTCTTTTTTAAGAAGAAAGAAGTCAATTTTGTAAACAACTCTAATGAAACATTTAAGATTAGATTACAAGCAGTTTCAAATTAATGTTGATGATGATACTTGGGATAAGAGAGACAGAGACGAAGGGAAAACAGAGACGAACATAGAGAGACAGACAGACGGACAGACCCTCAGACAGAGAGAGTCAGACAAATACAGAAAGAGAAGACACACACACTGAGAGATGCGAACACAGACACAGACAAAGACAGTCACAGATAAACAGAGACACGCAGACAACTAGACAGATTCACAGACATACACGCAGACAGGCACACAAACAGGGCTGGTTGTTATCAGTTTTCCCATGGCAGTAGTAAACAAGATCTTAGCGGCAAGCAAGGTGAGGATTCGCTAGGTGACGTGCCCCGTCCGCGAGAAGGTACGAGTGACCCGGTGTTACGTGTTCGGTGGCTTCGGCCATCAAGTGCGCATGTGTCCAAACACAGATCGCAAATTGTTGGAGATGTTGTGAAGATGAACACTACGGGAAGGCTTCCAAGAAAAGCCTGAGTTGCTTTCCTCGCACCGAGAGAGGCATTACGAATGCTAATCCTTAGACTGGCAGCTTTAGGTGTCCGGCGTTCAAGAAGGCGTTTCAGAAAAAGTGCAGAATATGAAGATACTGCAGTTAAACTTAAACCATTGTGAAACTGCGCAATATGTGTTAACGCAGCTGGTACGGGAACAAAATATGGACGTTGCCATATTGTGTGAGCAGTACCGCGCACTCGATATGTCTTCATAGAGGACCAACACCGACCACGACCAACACCGAGAAAGGTACCCATATAGACCTGTGAGGGATGCCCATTTCAGCAGAGAATAGTCACACGAAGCAGGATACGTGTGGGCGAAAATAGGGGGCGTGTGTGTGTGTGTGTGTGTGTGTGTGTGTGTCTGTTATATATAATACACTGTACCGAATGCGCCTATCGAAGAATTCGAAGACTTTCTTGACCAACTGGTAAGGGACGCCATAGGACCCCGCCCAGTCATAAGCGCAGGTGACTTTAATCCTTGGGCGTAATAATGGGGCAGCCCAATGACAAATCGCAGAAAAGGATCTGTGCTGGAAGCCTTCTCACCCCTGAATGTGTCCTTCGCGAATACAGGAAGTACTAACAAATTTCACAGAGGAATTGTGGGATCTATCGTGGATCTAATGTTTGTAAGTGATTCCTTAGTAAGCTCAGAGATCAAATGGGAGGTCAGCGAGTGCTATAGCCACAGTGACCACCAGGCAATCCTGTGTAAAGTGCAGGAAACTGCTTCAGTAAGAAGAAACGACAAGCCGAGAAACGAAGGGTGGAAAATGACGAAATTATATGCACACGCGTTCAGTATCATACTAGCCGAAGATGTTAATTTAATAGCCTTACAACTCATGGGCCATATCGCTAAAGAATGTGATTTCGCGATGCCTAGAAGAGCTGGTAAGCCCTACTGCCATCCAATGTACAGGTGGAGCGAAGAACGAAGAAACGAAAAAAGGCAGAAATGCCTCCAGGCGAGGAGACTACACCAACGAGCGCGAGGAAGAGATTCCGAGATTGTCCGACGCAACCTAAAAAGAGCCATCAAGGACAGCGAAGCTGGACTGAGCGGTGCAGTGAAGTACATAATGATCCATGGGGAAGAATCTACAGAATTGTAACGGGCCAAGTGAGGAACCCGCATGTGCCTGACTGCGCAACCACTCTTCAGGGAATAGTCATCACGCTTTTCCCAGAAGTCCTAGAGGAATGCTCCTGAAGCTCAAACCGAGACATAGACAGGACTATTATAAGACACCCTCGGTTACAGAGGAAGAACTCGAACACATGAAATGGTGAGAAACAACAAGGCTGCAGGTCCAGACGGCAACCCAAACATCGCCCATTGTATAGTGAGAGCAATGCCTCCAATCGAGCTGCTAGTGGCAGAACCACACCGGTTGTACCAACGCCGCGAACAGAACAAACGAAAGGAAGACCACACAGGCCGCGCAGAAGAGAGTCCATGATTCAGTGGCAGAGACTGAGACAGCTCGCAAAAGGGAGATGAACGTAACGACTCATCCTAAATATAGAAGTATGAAAAGGTGGCGAGGTGGACTTCCACCTCATGCAGCTGTTGATTGGACACGGCTGTTTCCGAGGGTATCATTTCCGCTTCCACCGTACTGAAGACTCAGCGTGTCCTCACTGCTCCCCAGTAGCGGAGGATGCAGAACACGTTTTATTTGTCTACCCTCGTTTAGAAGAAGAAAGGACACATCTCTGCTTCTAAGGAGAAGTGGCAAGCAGTTGTGGCCTTCGCGGCCCTTATAATAAAGAAACTAAGACTCGAGGAGCGGGTGAGAATGGCGTCCTAGAATGATTCCAAAAGACAATGGGGCGCTTGCCAGATTCACTCCCGCGAAGTAATGCCTAACGGCGGTTTCGTAGGGGGTGGGGGGGTAAAAACCTATAGAGATGGTTTTAGTGAGTAAATGTCTCACACTGCCATGTGGCACGGGCCACAAGATGTCTTTTGAAAATTTACACCTACCCTCGTTGAAAAAGACTCCCAGAGACAGACTCCCAGAGATAGGGGTAGAGGTAGTAAAATATGAGGGGCTTTAAAGAAAAGAAACAAACAACATATACGTCAGTGGATTCGTAAAGCCTTTGTATAATGTAATGTTAAGAATATATAATCCATCTTCTATATTTAAATAAAGTTCTGTTGGTATTTTAACTGTCATTTACTTTTTATTACATATATAGTACATTTTCCCATATCTTAATTGACCAAATTGTGACTAAAATGTGGGTGATGGAAACAAATAGAGTTCAGATACGGATTCAGCATCTCAAAAACTATAAAAATCAGCTATCAAGATTTATAAAGCTTTTTTAAATCAGTTTTTTTGTTGGCCTCTGTAATTGATGGAGTAAGCATGAGCGGAAGTTATTGTAACTTTTAAAATTTTAATTCATTTTATAAGTCATCACTTTTATTTCATTTTTTCATATTTCCGATATCAATCAGTATGAAAAGAAGCATATCGAAACAGTTCCTTTATTTGAATGCCATTCAACATGTTTCCATTTTATGAAAGACAATTTAGAATTTGGAAAAATGCTCATAGTTACACGACGTCTTTGTACCATCGAAAACAATCTCATATATCAGGAACCATTTTTTCATCACTTTTAAAGAAAATCTGCAGAAACTTATTCACTTCACAACATAGAAGTTTTCTAAAATTAAAGTTCCCTTATTCTCATTGCAAAATACATTTTTCGAGGACAATTATAATTCCCAAATCCTCTTTTTTTTTGGAGGAATTTACGACATGAACATTTCATTTTTTCAGAGAATCTTAAGAGCTTGAATTTAGAAATATTGCTAATATTTACATTTTGTACTCATTTCTATGGAGGCCCTAATTGTTTATGACGTGTTGCCGAATGTCACGTCTCCTGAGCTATGTACGGGCAGTATAACTATCATCAGATAATTAATTTTCTTTTATATTGCATCCTTAAAGCCAGAAAATCAATAAATCAGTCATAGATCTTGTGACTTTCAATATGTAAACAAATGCCTCGTTATTCAGAAACCATTTATGCTTCGAGAATTATTTGCTGCGCACGTTTAGTTCGTTCCTTTGCATTCCCGCATTACTTAAACAAATTGTAAAAGGTCTTGATGTCTGTTCGATGGTTGCCACCTCAACACCTTAACTGCCATTTTTTTCTTTTCTTAATGATGTTCCATCATTAATGGACCTAAATAAAGCACCTATTGGAATACTTTTAGATCTTTCGAAAGCTTTTGACGTAATTGACCATAACATCTTACTCTCAAAATTACCTTCGTGTGGAATTCGTGGTATTGCCCTAGATGGGATAACCTCGTACCTTAAACATCGATCTCAAAAAGTAGAAATACTCTACTGGCACGAAAGGACATTATTTACTTATCTTTCCAATTCTTTGCCAATTGAGCGTGCGGTCCCACAAGCTTCGATTTTAGGGCCTATTCTTTTTCTATTATACGTAAACAATATACTCCCGTGTATTAAAAATAGAAGAACAGTTGTTTGCTGATGACATGAATGTTCTTTGCAAAACAGAAACAATAAATAGTACGATTTCAGAAGTTTCAAATTGGTCTTGTAATAACAAATTAATAGTTGACGAAGGAAAAACGGTGTCAATACATTTTTGCATTTCAAATCGGCAATCGTTTGCTCAATTGAAAATGACCAATATGCAATTAGCTGATGTTGAGGTAACCAAATTTCTAGGCCTGTCAATTCAGTCAAACCTTAAATGGAATGTAAATATAACAGAATTAAACACCGAATTAAGTTCATAATACGAATTCAGAAATCTTTCAAATTCTGTCAGCCTTCATGCAGCTCGTTGCCTGTATGTTTCAAATGTACATTCCCGCCTGAGATATGACATAATATTCTGGGGAAGCTCATCCTTTAGTACCCAGACATTTAGATTGCAAAATAAAATTATTCCAATCATGAAAAAATTTCATCCACGTCATCCCTAAAAGCCTCTTTTCATTGAGCTTCCAATCTTACCATTGCCTGGCCTATTTATTTACGAATCTGTAATATTGGTGAAAACTGACTTAACGGTGGGAACACATTTTCATATAATACTGATGTTTATAATTACAAAATACGTTGTACAAATCATGTTCATCAAGTGTCAGAATCAACAGCTCACTTCAAGAAATCCACATTTCTTTACATGTACGTTACTCTACGACGTATTGCCAGATGACATTAAACAATTAAAATCGGCACTCAAATTTAAGTTAAAAGTAAAAATCGTTTCTGCTGCATCACTCTTTCTATAAATTAGGAACTATACTGATCACCAAACGGAACAATAATGATTATTTTAACAAAACTATGATATATAATGTATTAGCTTGCACTTGTTTGTTTAGTTTTTAAAAAAGACTTCATATGGCTGTAACAAATAATCAGCTTCCGCGTCAATGACTCCCATTTTGATAAGGTTTTTGTCCAGTTTCCCTGATTAATTGAGCAAATGTAGCGATGACCCCTTAATTTGCTAAGTACATAACAATAGCTTCACTATGCGCACATTTTCTAGAGCTCTCTTTTTGCTCGTAGTGGTAGTAGAGCTGAAGGTGTGTTACTATTTTGTTAGCAATGCAGAAAAAACAAATCTGCAGGTTGTCTTCCGTTGCAAATAAGTTTTCTATAACTCGGGAACGAAAATTTAGTTCACAAACTAGTTTTTTGAAATGTTGCTAATCTCACACTTTTCAATTTTATTACTATTACTGTTATTATTGATTTTTGAAATTGGATTCACCTTTCAACTGTTCATAGTTCAAATGTTCCGGAACTCAAGAAAACGTGCTCAGATGATATCCCGCCATACGTCACATAGTTTTTTACTCTTTTTTATACTAAATAAATACAAAATAATAAATATGTGAACATTGCGCACAGTTTAAGATGTATTTGAGGTGCTTTGAGCTGGCTAGCCAAGGAAGAAATTTACTTCAATAATTATACAACCATATAAACTATTTTGTATAAGTGCTCTATACGTTACAAGGAGATCAAATGTTGGGTGCCACATATCTGCTTCCAAAGTTGCCACTCTTGTCTTCTTGACTGTTTGAATCGCAGATGATTATCCATGCTCTTTCCCATTGAGCCGAAGAATCATTACATGATTGCTACTTGTTGCACGATTCCAACAACTGAGGCTATTTAAAAAAAGAAAAACACTAATTCCTAATATAGAAATAGGGATAATCATCCACAACAATAACAATATATAAGATATATTTATTTCATACCCAAAGTTAACTTTCCGAAACAACCATTCCCATCTTCAGTGGGTGTCTAACAAAAAAGGAAAAAATTGATAGATTAACATATAGTACTATGACATAAAAAGAAAATTGACAAATGGAGTACAATAAATAATACAATGATAAAATTAAAATAACTTGTTGCCCAAGCAATGTGGATCACACTCAAATATTTACCACAAAACAGGATAAAATACAGAGATGAATCACAAAGGGGGCCGCCATCTTGTAGAATGGTTCGAAGTGGAAGCAAACCCGAGAGCGGTGGAGGGGGGACTGGAAGAGAAGGTGTAAGTCATAAATGATTTAAAATTGACTGTTTTTTTTAAATTATGGAATGAATATTCGGGATAGAAAGTCATAATTAAAAAGTTGTAAAATTCCAAAAGTGTAATATATTTGAAATTTGAAATTCCTATAGTTTATATATATTTAAATTGACTAAGTGAAGAAATATTTGAAGGTTGTACAGTGATAGTTAGGGGGTGGGGGCTAGTCAAGAAAAATAAATAAAAGGTTTAAAATGAGATGGTTTTCTAAACAATGTACATTCAGGGTTGTAAATTAGGAATAAGAAAGGTTTTTAAATTTTTTAAATTTTCTAAATGTTCAAATTTTGTATATGACTCAGGAAGTAATTAAGGTCAAAAGAATGTTTGAAGGGCTAGCCAATGAAAATATTTAATATGGGATTTCTCTTAATTAAGGAATGTTCGTTCAAAATAGAATATATATATAATATATATATATATATATGTATAAACAGTTTATATTTTCTAAATGTCCAATATATATTGGACGCTTAGAAAAAAATTATTAAAACAACTTTTTAATTATGATTTCTATCCTGAATATACATTCCGTAATTAAAAAGACAGTCAACTTTAAATCTTTTATGACATACACTTCCTCTTCCAGTCCCCCCCCCCCTTCCGCCGCGCTTGGGTGTGCTTTCACTTCCCACCATTCTACAAGATGGCGGCCACCTTTGTGTTTCATCTCTGTATTTTATCCTGTTTTGTGGTAAATGTTTGGGTGTGATCCACGTTGCTTGGACAGTAAGTTATTTTATTTTTTAATTTTATCATTGTATTATTTATTGTACTCCGTTTCTCAATTTTATTTTCATGGCATAGTTCTTTATGTTAATCTCTCATTTTTTATTAGAGATCCACTGAAGATGGGAATGGTTGTTTCCGAAAGTTACCTTTGGGCATAAAATAAATATATTTCTTTAATGAATTACCACAAGATCTCAGCTACCACCACGGAATTCACTAATTTCTAACTTGCTTTACTAATTTGCTTGCGACTAGTGGCTAATAGCGATGAATTTTATATCCATAAATCTGGCTGACACACTTTAGCAGAAAATAAAGAAAACTATCTTATAATTTTAGATTAATTATAGACAAATTAAATGCTGCCCCCAAATTTGGGCTCTTGTAGTTTTCTCAAAATCATTGTTCAGCCAACTTTAGAATGCAGCCAGCTGGCACAAAATCAAAAACTAAAGTTAGAGCAAAACTGCTTATATAAAACTTTTCGGCTTATTATAGGCTCACAAAAATTGCTAATATTATTTGTAAATATTAATATTTATAATGGTAAAAATATAACAATTTGTAGCTCTCAGGCACATTATTCACCACGTAAAAAATTTCGAACTAGCTAGCCTAACAGTTTATTTTTTACACAAGATGCCTACAATTACGTTCTATTTATTGATATAGTCCTTGAATTAAGTACTTGTTAACTTTATCAAAAATTGTTTCAACAATACAACCCTATCGCTCAAGTGCGCACTTCCCCACGGCATTCAGATCTTAATAATTTTTAAACTAGATCGCATAACACAATTTACTTTTAACAGTTTATGCATATAATTACGTAGAATTTATTTTTATAACCCTTGAATTAAGTGCTGGTCAACATTAGGATAGTTTGCTGCATAGTTTAAATTTTATTAGGTGCTAAATGTCGTGAAAAAGTGCGTACTTGAGCAATTAGGTTGTATTGCTGCAACATTTTTTGCTAAAGTTGACGAGCACTTAATTCAAGGGCTGTATCAACAAATAGTACCGAATCATATGTTAAACGGAAATTGTGTTTTGCCGTCAAATTTTAAAAATGATAGGCACTGAATGCCATGAGGTAGTGCGTACTAGGGCGATTGGGTTGTATTGTTACAACATTTTTACTTTCTCGTACATCTACGTATACAGAGTATGTACATAGTATAGAGAAAGTTATGTAATGCTGTAGAAAATCGATTTCGATATTTCAACGGAAATACACGTTTTGGCGTCCCCTGCTACCGAAAAAGTGATCTTTTTTCTCCATCCGTCCGTGTGTCTGCGTGACCGTCTGTCCTTCTGTCTATCTCCTGTTGTTCAGTCTGTGAATACCACTAGCGCCTAAACCATACGTAGGATTCTTTTCAAAAATAGATATTCCCCGGTGGATTTGACTCGACTCAAAACGCTGCGGCTTTGAAAAACTTTTCCTAAAATTTGGGGATACTTCACAAGAACAACACCGGATATTTTTTTTTGAAGAAATACATTTTTCCTATAGTGAAATTTGTTGTCCATAGTTAGTTCATTAATGAATATTAAGTACATTATTCGAAAACGTTTGTATTTTTCGCGCAATGTTGCGTGCAATATTTGCAATTTTAAAAAGTTACAAAAAATATTTTCTCAAAAACTGCTCTACATTTTTCTTTTAAATTTTTCATAAGGATAGCTCTAAATGAACCCTATAATATTACATAAACTCCATAGTGCTCTATTGTTTTCTTTTTTTCAAAAATTACAAAAATTGTTTTTTTACTTCTCTTATATTGTTAATATTTACTTTAGAGGCGATTTCTTCACACTATTGTATTTATGAGTACACGTGTTTTAAATCATGTCTAATAGAGTATCTGGGAATCTCAACATTTTTCTGTTAAAATGAGCCCAAAATTTCGCATTTTCAGAAACGCTCAAATTCCATTTCTTAAAAAATGGAAAATTTGAAGAAAAAAATTGGAGCCAACGGGGCCTAATTGCACTGTTTAAAATGACACAAAGTTCACTTTACTATTCTTTTGTTTTTTCAAAGTTACAAAAATGAATTTAAGTAATTTTCACACCATTAATATGCACATTTTCAGCGATTTGATAACGCTATTGCATATGAGATTTAAAGTATTTCAAATTACTTTAAATTAAATTTTTCGGAAACTCAAAAATTTTCTGTGAAAAAGAGCTTAAAATTTAGCATTTACAGTAAATCTTACAATTTTTGAAAAGAAAAAAAGGCCAAATTTTTCAATGAAACGTACCATTTATGACGAGTTTTTACTCTTCTTTAATATTCTTAAAGTAATATTTCAGTTCTATTATTATATAGTGGATTATTTTTAGATCTTTCAAAAGTGTGGACGTCATTGATCATGACATTTTACTTTCAAAATTACCTTTATATGGAATACGTGGTATTGCCCTAGATTGGTTGTCTTCGTCCTAAACCAACGATCTCACAGAGTAGAAATACCTTACTGGAATGATGGAACATTCTGTACACACCTGTCCGACTCTTTGTCAATAGCACGTGGAGTCCCTCAGGAATCGATTTTAGGCCATATTCTCTTCCTACTATACGTAAACGATAATTCCTCGACGATTCGAAAAAGAAGAACAGTTCTTTGTGCGGATGATACGAACATTCTTAGCAATAAAGAAACCGTAAATAGTACAATATTCGATGTTCCGTAATAACAAATTAATAGTAAATGAAAAGAAAATGGTTTCAATGCAGTTTTACATTTCAAATAAAATATTCTGTGCTCCATTGAAAATGAACAATGTATCATTGACTGATGTTAAGGCAACAAAATTTTTAGGTCTCCCAATTCAGGGAAACCTCAAATGGAATGTCCATTCAAAAGAATTGAACACAAAATTAAGTTCATTATGGTACGTGTTCAGTATTCTTTTAAATTCAGTCAGCCTTCATACTGCTCGTTGTGTATATTTCGCGAATGTTCATTCCTGCCTGAGATATGGCAAAATATTCTGGGGAAAAACATCTTATAGCTCCCAGACTTTTAGATTACAAAAAAGAATTGTACGAATAATAACCAAATCCCACCCACGTGATACTTATAAGCCTCTCTTTATTAATCTAGGAACCTCACCCACGTGATTATTGAAAGGCCCTCCTTATTAATCTGGGAATTTTACAATTACTTTTTCTGTTGATTTACGAATCAATGGTTTTTGTCAAAAATAACTTGCTTAAGGGTGGGGAATTTATTTTCAGAACACGTCGATGTCCATAACTATGACTCGATGTAGTAATCATAACTCGACGTAGTAATCATATTCATCAAGTAATACTATCAACAACTCATTACAAAACATTCTCATACAATTCACGTACACTATTTTTAAATACTTTTCTAGATGAAATTAGACGATTAAATTCGATAGAAAAGTTTAAGTCGCAAGTAAAATCGATTCTGCTGCATAACTGTTTCTATACAATTAGCGACTATACTGAGCACCAAAAAAGAAAGTAACATTAATTTTAACAGTGATATTTATTGTATCATTTCGACTGTATAATTCTAAACAACTTGTAACAAGTATTGTACCACAGCTTCAGGGTCAATGACTCCCATCTCGATCAGGTTTTTCGTCCAGTTTCCCGGATCCTTTGAGCAAATGCTGAGATGGCCCGTCGTTTTGCTTCCGAACGTAAATGTAACTTCATTATCTGTGCACGCCTTCCAGAATTCAGTGGGAATGTAGTTATTCAAATTATCTTTCTCCATGTTGTCGTGGCAGGAAGAATTATTCCTTGACGAAGGACACGATGAGGGATAAGAGCCCAAATTTATTGCTGATTTACCCTGGAAAATAGATTTTATTACATCGGAGCGAATATGTTGTTAACAATCCTTGAAAAAAAAATGATCATTTTCTTTCCGTATTCAAAATTCAATAGTATATATTTTAGGGTAGGGATCACAGAATTTTGAACATGTGCACAGAATACTTCACATACCCCATAGCACGTCACACAGGGTATTAACTTTTTTTTGACGTAAAATAAATAAATGGATAGATAGATGATAGACTGATTTGTGGACAGTCGTCCGGAAAGGACTTGGTACAGTACTTTTTGAAGCGTCATCTCAATATTGGCATCAGAACGGCACAAAATCTCATCGAATTGAGCAATAGTAAAAGCGGAATGCTCTGAGTAGTGATATTAAGAAGTAGTTGAGTAATTACTTGAAAACAATTCTCTAACATCTCTCAAAAAGTTTTCATTGTCCACGAAACTGCGATCTTATTGAATGCACAAAGAACCAAAGTGTTGATATCGAGAGGAGGGAAATATCAACAAGTGAATGATTTTTGAAGAGAGGCTTAATGGCTTTTGTGACTGGAATTACAAATGGCGCTTTTATGAAACGCAATTTTTTATAATTAAGAACAATTTAGAGTCCAGGTGACTGTGGAATGGAAAAAACTATCTAAAATGGCTCAAGGCATAAATGTTCTCACTTCAGTGTCTCGGAATCCTAGGGTACGAGTCCCGAGAGTGGTGGATTTTCGACACAAGTTATGTCGCTATCGCTATTCGCTATGACGAATTCAGGCGCTATATGAAGGAGAATTCTAGCAGACAGCAGTTCCAATAGGTAGGTTTTCATTGTTTCTCCGACCAATGCCGGGAGAGTTCCAGAGAAGTTCCTTAACAAATGGGTCACGCAACACGTGCGGTTTTTCCTTCCCCATTCTTTGACCCCTTCACTTCATTTATATACACACGCTTAGTTACATGCACTACACTACGACACATTTCGGCATATCAGTCACAAGCTTAGAGTTTGTCTTGGCTGAAGCTGTGAGTGGGAACTCCCCGCAAAACTTTGTGTATGTCGGCGCCGGTAATCACGCTCAAACGGGAGAAGAGCACCGCCACCTCCCTTTATATAACATGAACTACACTTACGATACTCATGACTACAGCGATTAACGCACACGAATACACCAAAAAACCAACAATAATCAAACGAACCGAATTTGAGAAACCGGCATTGATCAGATTCTAAACAACAAAAAACAGGGAAACTAATTAACTAGCATACCCGTGCGAGAACTCTCGCATGTTAAACCCCACCCTCTTCCGATATTTGCATTTCCATATTAAGCCTATAATATATATTTTTCTTCAAGACCTTCTTATCCCCTGTCACGTGTTCTATACGCCTCAATGTAATGATAACTATAAAATAACCCTTGTCAATACAAACTATTCTTCTCTACCGAGCAGAGAGGTACACTGGTGTTATTAAATCGTGTAGAATATCAAGTAATTAGTTTAATTTCACATAGAGTTACAGATTCTACAGTCTCTGAGCAGGTGGGGTAGAATCGAGAAGCGTCGAACCAGCAAAAAAGTAATAGAAAGTTCAGGAGGGTCTCATCATGAAGATTATGGTTTGAGGAACGTTTCTTTGCAGTCTTTTACCTCATAGTTTTAGTTTTTAAGCCACTAAAACGCTTTATTTAGGAGTTTTTTTTAACGATATAGATTCAAAAATACAATAGTGATGCGGGTTGCATTTGACATGAATATTTAGATGCGTTTTTTTAAACGAATCTTTCATATTTTAAAGTAAGTTCTTCACGTCTCCGTGAAATTATCTTTCTTTGGAGACCTCATTTGTAAATATTGGTGGCATGTGAGAGCGGCAAAAGATATGTATATTGGTGATATAATATAGGAGATGATCGTCAGGTATGAGAAGAATACGGTGCCACTGAAATGAATGACAGCACGTTAAAATGGGTAAACGTATTAGGAAAGTATTCAGGACGAATATTACGCTCTGGGTAGCCATTCTTAATGACTACCGATTTGATGCAAGTAGTTGACACTCAAATTCGGGCTCGCAGAACATTCAAAATTTCAAACTTGTCATCGGAATTAGCAAAACTTTTAACATCAGATCTGTCCAAATTATATTAGATTGTACCGTTTATGGTCTAAACAGCTTAAACAGGATAAGTTACTTCAGTTGAAAAAATAACCCAGCGTGCTCCACATAATATTACTGATGTGTTCTTTATGTTATTGCTATATTTCTAATGGCGAGCATGTAGCGTGGGTTTGCACAGGTCCATGAGCACTCCTCTTACCATTGTGTTAGCCCCGCTTTATATTTTCTCAAGTTTACATGTCTTTTGTGTTTCAGATCATGCGTTTTTACCTTAGCTCATGTTTCGCTTTCTGCAAACTTTTCATTTTAGTTCGGGGAAGGGCACGTGAGATTTCGGTCGTATCACATTACCTCATAATATTAGCAATAAATAATTCCATTACCGTTTAGGCTTCAGAAAAATATATTCCTGGAGAAAGTATTGTATTTTGTTGTAATTTTTCCATTAGTCCGCGGTCTATATTTCAACGAAACGTCGGGCCCATTTCCAAGGCTTGAAACGTTGCTGAAGAATCGGCAGGTCTTTAGCGTCATTTGCAACGAACAAGCGCTCTACATTTCTTACAAACGGCTGACGCGCTGAAGTTCTGACGGTGTAATGTCGAGTGCAGTCACAGGATCTCGCGGGTTGTAGTGTCCCAAAACACAAATACTTCTTTTTCGTTGTTTGTATCCGAAGAAAGTATATTTTTTTTCTGTTAGACGCAGAAATATCCTGAACGCTTTGAGTCACTTAGTTACAAACACAACCTATGTATTATTCGCGTAAGTTTTCTTGATACACGAGCTCCCTAGTCCTTGCTCAGCGCTGGACTCGGAACGGCACCTACCAATTTACAATGCTCCCAAAAAGAACCTTCCTCGGCAAAATAACTGTAGTATTTCTTGGGTCACGCTTTGGCGCGATGAGTTCATACCAACAGGTGGCCCGCTCTTTTAAGCTGTGACGTGATCACAACCCCCTCTCCTCGCACCCTCGTTGTGGAATATTAAGAAAACTTGCACGTAGAGTACAATCTTCGGAACATTATAGAAGAAGAGAAATCGTCAAGAAACAGCTGTGCAGTAACGCAAGGTTCTTAGCAAAATTACATTTGAAAGTGTTGTCCTCTTTTATTTAAAAAGTCTTTGACCTTCCCGTAGGTTCTTGAAAATTTACTATCGCATATTGGGCTGTGACTCATCGAAAAATATGCCTTTCCCATTGCCTTGCAATTATAACGTGATAGTGAGTATAAACAACTTGTAACAACTATTGTACTACAGCTTCCGGGTCAATGACCCCCATCTCGATCAGGTTTTTCGTCCAGTTTCCCTGATCCATTGAGCAAATGCTGAGATGGCCCCTTGTTTTGCTTCTGGACATAAATGTAACTTCATTTTCTGTGCACATCTTCTAGAATTCAGTGGTAAATACAATTATTCAAATTATCGTTTCCATGTTGTCGCGGCAGGAAGTAATAAGAGTCAAAATTTATTGCTTATTTATCTTTGAAAATAGATTTTATTACATGGGAGTTTTTTACTCCCTTTCAAAATGCAAAATTTATTTCTATTTATCCTTGAAAATAGATTTTATTGGGAGTTTTTGTTTTTTTTTCCTTTCAAAAATTCAAAATTTAAGTAATGACTTAGTGTAGGGATCACAGAATTTTGAAAATGTGCACACAATTCACTTTTCCCCATAGCACGTCATACGCAGTTTTTAACTGTTTTTTTTGACGTAAAATAAATAAATAGTGTGCGATTTGGCTATATATTTTGCAATTGCGTGTGACCGAAAACAAGAATGATTTAAGATTCCCCGAGGCCTCGCCTCGTCATTACGAGGAAAGTAACGAATTTTTCCAGACAAACGTATAGTCGGTATACTCTTACATAACCATATGCTGACAAGCGTATTTCATCATTCTGGCTTCCAATCACAAGTGAATTCCCGAAGGATAAATTAAGGAAATTCCATAGGTAATTTAGTTTTCCAAGGATAGTATATTTTCTAATAAGTGCGTAATATTTAATAATTTTAGACTTTTGTTCTTTGTCTCTAGACAATCACAGTCTGTGACTTCCATGGCACTAAATATCAACAGCTTTTTGCTCTGTATTTCACTTCTCTTTTTCTTTAGAAAAGAGAAACATATAATACTACAAAAAATTGTTCTCGAGATATTGACGAAAGTACACGTTTGAGGTTCCTCATACCGAATTAGTGGTGCTACAAGAGTATTAACTTTTTCACATTATTTGTAACTTATCCGCAATATTATACTCCTACATGAACCTGCAAGAGTGGTTTCAACCAGCAAACATTTTTATTACACTCCGAGACTCGAACTCGGGTCTTTAGCGTTAACTAGCCGCGCGCCTTGCCTATACACCATGGAACCGCTCTGAAGTTTGAAGTCGGGTTGATTATTAAGCTAATGGTCTCAACCCAATATTTCCAACATGCAATTTTCGAAAATTCGAAGAGATCAACAAAATTGAGACATGCACTCTTCTTTTAATAATCGTTTGGTTTATCTGAGGAAAAAATTGAAAGAAAAAATTGCATCCGTTTTTGAAAAAATGTTCTTTTTAGAATTGGCACTAATTTCAACTAGAAATTACGTGAAAACAACTCGTTGTGTTTTCAAATATTGTACATGGCTTGTTTAAAGAGCAGCTTTTTAGAACAGAATTTTGTTTAAGACAAATCTGTATCTTAAATTTTGTAATTTTGAAATGTTCACCTTTTTGAAACTTTCCAACTACGGAGAGTTCAACGAAAATGAGGCTAGCACCATATTTTTTACAGTCCATTACAGATACATACGGTGGAAATTTTTAAAGAAATATTGAGCAGTTTTTGAGAAAATATATTTTAAAACGTAGATAAATTTTAAGCTCAATTCTCTCGAAACTACTAGTTTTTTTTCCAAAACTTGTACCTGACCATTTTTATAGAGATTAATTTTTATAACAGATTTTTACGGCAAAAATCTAAATCTTCAATTTTGTAGTTTTGAAATGCTGAAATTTTGCAATTTTCAAAATTACAGAGTTTACCGTAAATGAGACTACTACCACTTTTTCTATCGTCCGTAGGAGGAAATTTAAAGAAAGTAGAAAATTTAAAGAAAAAAATTACAGACATTTTTGAGAAAATAATTGTTTTAAAAAATTAAAAATTGCTCTATTTCACGAAATATTACGCGAATACAAATATTTTCGAAACTTTGTACGTGAGCTAATTTCAAAATTTGTAAAATAATATTGTAATTGTAGGAATGTGCCGAAAAAATTTAACTTTTGTAATTTTCGAAATCAGTGATTTCAACCCAAATTACCACGGAGTCCATTGTAATTTATTTTTGTGTGGATACAATAGCTTTCTGTATTAAATTGCAATTCATATTAAGTCATGTGGATTACGGTGTTACCATCTTAACTTTATTCTTTCTAAATTGATTTTTACCTAGATTAGTTGGTAATGACCATGGAAGTTGACGCGGCCGGAATCAATAATCAATCAAACAAACTTTAATCAAATATTTCATTCCTAGTTCAATAAAGTGAGCTTCTATAAATGACGTGAGCAGGATTTTCTTACTATTCGTACATTTCTTTTCTGTAATCGGAAAGCCTGAGAGCTACAGGACGTGTTTCCATCGAGGTTTGCACCATATGTCAGGTGGAAAAGAACTCGCGCGAAATGTACACAACGAATAGAACGAAGACTGACATATTTTCTAGGAAATCTACATATATTGTAGCATACCAATATGTGGGACATTGTATTGCGTGACATTTATTGTCAACAGGGTGAATTGTAAGGATAGACATGTAAATATGGCGGCCTTCATTGCTTTGAACCACGGGGCGCGGCTAGTTGATAAAGTTAACTGTTTGGGGATTGACCGAGAAAGCAATGACAGTCTGGGGAATGCTAGTTGAATTTGTAAGTAGTTTAGGGGTTGGCGAGACATGGAATGACAATGTATTTCGAGGGAAGTGGGTCGATTTTTTTCTGAAAAGAAACAGTAGAAACTATTGATTTTTGGTTGGACTTTGAATATTGATGTAATTGCGGAAATTGGAACTTGGAAATATTTCGAGTGCAGCAGCTAGAATTTAAACTGTGAACTTAGGTGAATTTGTCGGCAACAGGACTGGGAGTATTTGAAGCAGATAATAGTTTACTGAACTTTAATATTTTAAGCATACGCGTAGAAAGAACTGGGAACTTTAATATCAACTTATGAGGTGGTGAGGATCAGTGACTTGAGTACACTTGTGCAAGAGCAAAAGAAGAGAAGAAGGTATTTGGACCTGGAGCCATCTACACCAGGAAAAAATGAAAATGGTTCTACGCGGTGACATCGGCCAAGAGCGCGCGAAGACGGGTATTGCAGGTTTGAAACTGGTCATGACCGAAAGTGCGTTTCGTATTGTTACCAAGTTAAAATTTCAAGGACATTGAATAAACATACAAGTTTCTGTGAATAGAAAAGATAATTTTCATTTAGCCAATTCCAGAAAATGAGTAGCTAGAAATGTATATTTGCTTTTCAGATTCCTCGGCCACTCTGTACAGATGGCAGATCGAATAATCGGCTATTAGTAGGCAATAGCGATTATTTCTTATAAACGAATGATTAATATTTAATAATATTAGAAGGACAGAGGAGATATTAAATTTAAAAATTAAATTAGACAGTTTGTTTCAATATGCGTAGCATAATGAACGTAATTTTGTGTTCAATTCATTTATATGGATATTCCATTTGAGATTTGACTGAATTGAGAAATACAAAAATGTTACATTAAGATCAGACAGAAGGACATAGTTCATAATCAATGGAGTGTACACTTTTTTGAAATGGAAACTGCATTGTTTCTTCTTCGTTTGCTATTAATTTGTTATTGCGGAATGACTGTGAAACATCTGATTTTGTAGTTTCGTAATTTAGTTGTTTCTTTATGGCAAAGAATTTTCTTCAGCAAGGAAAACATCTTCCGCTTCGAATCGCCGAGGGCAGTTCGTGTACGTCTAACACTAAGAGAATTTGACCCTCCACACACCGTACAAGATAGACAATGAATCGGAAAGGTGACTAAATAATGTCCCATCATTTCAGTACAGTATTTCTATTCTTCGAGATCGTTGTTTAAGGTACGAACATAACCAATCCATAAGAAAGTTCATAAGACAATAATTTGGAAAGTGAAATAGTATGATCAATGACATAAAATGCTTGAAAAAGCGACATTTTTTAGAAAAGAAAATATGGCTATTTCTGTAGAATTTAATTGTCTAAATCCGTGTTCACAATCCAAAATGCTTCATAGTGTATACTGAGAAAGGTTTCAATTTGTACGTAGAAAAATTCTACAGTACAATGGAGAAAACTCACAAAAAAGAAATTCATCTGCAATTTTGAATTTTATTTTTAGTACCTTTTTTGAAGAGCAGCTTAATCTTAACAGTTTTCAAAATATCTGGAATGCTCCGGTGCTTAAAGATGAATTAAACGAGAAACAAAATCTTCTGTCTGTCTGTGGCGAACGCTAGCCTAAACCGTTTACCCAATTTTCTCCAAAATTTATATATCCCGATCTATCTGACAGTACTGGAGGCTTTGCGAGTTCAGTAGGGATTTTGATTTTTTAAGGAACTTTACGTGAAGCCTCAAAACATTTTAAATTTTTTTTAAAAATGACTGGGAATTTGTGATTTTACTTAGTCCTCGTATATCGTAAAGAACGTGCTAGAGAATGGAGCAGGTCTCATCTTCTTTGATATCTCTGATTTGTCAAAAATAGCGAAAGTTCAATTTTTTCCGGCGTCTTCCTATGATTACATTATTAAAGATAGATTTTTTCCTTTATAAAATCTGTTCTTTAAAGACATCTTGACATATAGTCGTGTGCAATTTTCCGAAAACACGAATAGTTTTTGCGTGATTTTACGTGTAATATAGTCAATTTTTAATTATTTACACAATTATTTTTTCAAAAATGTCTTTAAATATTTTCTTTAAATTTTCTTCTTGTATGTATGAAACGACGCTAGAGAAATTGGTGGTAGTCTCATTTCTGGTGAACTCTGTATTTTCGAAAATTGCAAAATTTTAGCATTTCAAAACTACAAAATTGGGGGTAGAAATTATGTCCTTAGACAAAGTGTGTTGTAAAAAATCAACTATTTAAAAGAGGTCTTGTACAATATTTGGAAGAAATGAGTTGTTTTGTGGTAATTTGGGATTGAAATTTATGCAATTTCTGAAAAAAATTCCCAAAAAGTCTATTCTTTTCTTTAAATTTTCTCGTCGTATGCATCAAAGAACGATGAAAAATATGACGTTAGTCCCACTTTCAACGAACTTTCCCGTATTTTCGCAAATTACAAAAAAGTTAACATTTGAAAACTAAAAAATCGAAGATAGCGACTTTTCCCTTAAAGAAAATCTGTTATAGAAAAATCAGCTCGTTAAAAAAGGCCGTAATTTCTGGTTGAATTTATTGCTTAACATAAAAAAGTCTTTTTTTAATAAAACGCTCCAATTTGTTTCTTTAATTTGTTTTCAATGATAAAGTAAGGGGTGCTTACAAGAATAGTAGAGATCTCCTTTTCGTTCATCTCTGTGAATATTAAAAATTGCATGCTAGAAATATTGGGTGGATTAGATTTTTAAGCTTCGGCCTGAGTTGGTGTGTTAGGGCGGCTTAGGGCCGTATTTATAAATCTCTGCCAGGGGCCTGCCAGGCCCAGCAGGTTGCCTGTGTTCGGTTTTGCGATTTATGAACGGCCCCCAGCCAATTTCCGTCGCCCCTTGTCCTTCCAGCAAGTCCCAAATGGCAGGCCCCTAAGAGCCTTATAAATACGACCCTTAGTGTCGTGGTAAGGCGCACGGCGAGTTAACATGGAGGATCTTAGGGCGAGAACTCTCGGTGCGTAAAAAAATTGCAGGGTAAAACCACTTCATGTACTGCAATATTACGTAGCAGTTACAAAAACGCGAGAAAGTATGTGCTGTTATAGTACCGCTAGTTTTTCTTTGTTGCCCTTGCATGGTAACAAGAGAACGTATTGCAATCGTGTCCCGGAAAACGGCGAATTTTCGACAGAAAAACTCTTATTGTCGGAACCTTGTAACGAAAAAGTGAATAAAACATGTTCATGGATAAGACATATTCCAGGACCCCCGCTGCTCGCCCACGCGGATGAACTGGCTCTGCTCGTGTCGACACAGGACGAGGTCCAGTCCCGCCTGACCACGGCAGGCGAAATGCTGCAGAAGCTTAACCCTAAGATAGAGTCGGTGAAATGCTGAAAATTGATGTTAAAGGTCCGTCCCGACGGCGTTTCGGGCCGCCGGGGAGGTCCTCTCGTGGCTGGAGCTAGGCGAGGCGGCCGAGAACATAGTGCCCCGTTTGCTTCAATGTGGTAGTGTCCCGAGAAGGACTAAAAGGCCAAGAGGCTCTAGCAGATGTAATTTCGTCAGCACAACTGGAATGGCAGACGTTGGACGCATTCGAGCGGTTTATTCAACCGGCATCTGCTTTTCCCCTGCGCATGGGTAGGTAAGATAAGCAGATGTTGGGAGAGTATGACAAGATGGTGCGGACTAAAGTGCGCGAGTGCCGTACCCATCCCATCACTGCGACAAATGTGTTTTCTAGGCATCAATGGCAGGGTTCTACGAACTAAGATTCGAGGCCGATATCATCTGCAGCATAAATTCCACTTGTAAAATCCTAACTAGCAAGGATGCACAGCTGCGCCCTACTGCGAATGCGGATGTCATCCAGGAGGTTCCGTATATGCAGGAGGGCTCAATAGCAGAGGCTTACGTGTGGGAGTACTTGTCGGGCGCACCAATCGAAAGGGGTTACTGAACTGTCTCCATCTGGGTGCATATCCGACAGGCCTCACGCCGCCTCAAGGTCGATTGATTGATTGATTTTTTTGTGTTTCCGGGCGCGTCAACTGCTTCGGTCATTAGTCCCGTTTGTGTAGTGGATGTTTTTTCGTGGGAGATGGCCTTGATCTTCCCCCACTGGATAGCGAGATCCGGCGCCGACCTACCGTCAGCTAGTGGGGCGTCCCCCTAACCAGGACTCTCCCACCAGCGGGGCACCGCCCCAGCCGGGACAAGCTCTAAGCTCCCGACCGGTCTCCCGGAATGTGTGGTAGTGTAGTGCATGTTAGTGTAAGTGTGTGTAAGAGGAGAGGATAGGACAGGAAGAGAAAGGACAGATCGCGCGCGGTCCGTGGCCCCTTTGGTAGGGTACTGCTCCGGCATTCGCCTGGTGTTGATCGGAGAAACCACGGAAAACTACCGATCAGAGCAGCCGGCCACTCGAATTCTCCTCCAGTCAGCGACTGAATTCGACCTAGCTGAAAAGGTAGTGTCGAAAATCCTGCCGCCGTGGGGAGTGGGAACCTAGGACCTCCCGGTCAGAGGCGCTGCAGTGACATCAGTTGACGCACTGAGCTACCGTTCCCGGTCTCAAGGTCGAATGGCTCCCACCGGACTCATCCGACGGACTCCCTCACCTGCGGCCGCCGCTCCGCCCCAAACAGTGGCTGATTGGGGAGCAGCATGCAGGAGACGCGGCTGCTCCCGAAGCAGTGACTGAGGAGGAGGGCGAGTATTTGGTGGACGGCTATGCGGAGGCTGAACGGTTGTAGGTGGTGCCGGACGAGGACGAGATCCCTGTCCCCGACCCGGAGCTGCTGCCCTCGGCCACTGCCCCCGCGCCGGAATGGGTCCCGGAGGACCCCGTGAGTGAGGGCGGCATCGCCTTACCGCTGCAGGCCCGCGCAAGCGGGTCGCCCGCCTTCAGGACCGAGAGACCCCACGAGGCCCCCGCCGATGTCCCCGCGGATGTCGCCGCCGCCTCTGCCCGTCCCACCACTCCCACACAGCGACAGCCCATTGCAGCTATGGACGCAGCAGGCCACAGAAGAGAGACCGTTCCAAGAGGAAGCCGAAGAGGGCGTTCAGAGTACAATGGCAGGCCAAGGTGAACAGATCGCGACGCTTGAGATGGCATGTCCGATGACGGCGACCCCCGGAAGAAAGCCTCATGACGGCCACGAAGGCAACGGGGGCAACTCGTGTGCTGCCTACGTGGACGGCATCAGGCAGCGTGCGGGTGTCTCTTGCGCCAATCAGGTGATTTGCTTCCGCCTTGGATGGTCAAGGGATACATTCTTGCTGCTTCCCCCCGGCCGGGGCTAACATTCGCCTGCCAGTGTACAAGTGTATTCACGCTGCGCGTCTTAGCCGTGTACGGCTACTAAACAACCAGCCTAATAGTCAGCACAAGTTTTGCCGCCGCAAGTGCAACATCCCAACTCGGACGTCCACTATGGAAACCATGGCGCACGTCGTCTCGGCATGCCGCTCCCATCCCGCTGCTTGCAAACGGCGTCATAACCGCGTACTACACAGTTCGCGACACCGCCGTGGAAACTGGATGGAGCGTGCTGTATGAGAACCAGATCGTACAGCAGGGGGGTCAGTGGCGTATACAGCTTTCATGCCCAGGGCTACCGCTGACCTTAGAAATAAACTTTGACTTAGAAATAAACTGTATATAATCTTCGATTATGTAGATTGTCTAGTTTGTACTACTTTTATTATCATCTAATTTATCGGACATCTACACATCACATCATATCACATCATATCGCTCATCTAATTTACTCAGTCCATTTACTGCCCACTGCCTCCGAACCTCCAAACTGCTCCGAGCGTGGCAAAAAACCGCCAAAAATTAATTCCTCTAACATATTGTGTAGTCAGAATCCATGTTCTGTTCGTCCTCGGTACTGAAAAATCTATTGTTGGAAAACACGTTTGTCCGTCCGTCCGTCCCTGTATGGTCAACGCTACTATCCAAACCATTTAGCCGATTTTCTCCCAAATTGATATTGCGCGATCGATTAGAACTAATACGAAGCCTTGCGTGTTTGAAATGGATATTTTGATTTTTAGGGTACTTTACATGAAGTGTCAAAAACATTTTCAAAATTTTCTCTAAAATGGCTGCACAGTTTTTGATTAAACATTGCCCTCGGATAGCGTAAAGCAGGCACATCAAACCGCGCCCGCGCGAACTACTTGGCCGCCTGGGGAGCCCGGCGGTCGCACGGGCACGGGCAACGTCCCCGACTCCGAACGCATTTCCCCTTAAAATCCAGGAAGGGGTGTGATGGACAAGCTGAAGCGACGTAAGGCGGTGAATAGTGACTTCATACGAAAATATGTTTGCCATATTTTTTCTATTAAATAAACGAGAATTGTAATGTGTTTATATTCTTCACTACGTATTACTATTTGATGTATATTTTCTTAATCTGATCTAATCTGATCTGATCTAATCCGTACTAATCTGAACGTAGAAATTTCATGATTTTCTTACACTCTTAAGTAAAAAGGGTTACAAAATCAAGTTTTTTTTTTGTTTCAATTTTTTTAAATTTTACTTTCAATTGAGAATTTTAAATTAGACTGATGTATTATTCCATTTTAATGGATAATTTATTTTCCTTAAAGAGAAAATAAGGATTAATATAGTTAAATTGGTGACAATAACTGTCAAGTAACTTCTCCCATAGACTGTCATGGGCAGGTATCCAGTGACGTATCGCTATTCCGTAGAATTTGTACAACCCTTACTTTTAAATCTCGCGCCAGCTGCTTGGGACGCAGTGCCCGCGTGCTCCAGTAAGCTTGTTGTCTTGCCCGCGACTTTGACATGCCTTGCATAAAGGATGCGTAAGAGATGCCTAGCATAAATGTGCAGGTCTCACGTTTCATGAAATCCCTGATTTTTCGAAAATTGCAAAAGTGCAATTTTCTTGCGCGTCTTGCTACAACTACCACATTGAAGATAGATGTTTTTCTTTAATGAAATCTGTTTTTTAAAGATATCTTGAAATAAGGCCATATGCAAATTTTCGAACATAACATTTCGAACAAAAACATGATTTTATCAAAAAACGCCCCATATGTTTTCATTTAATTTTTTCCTCGTATGTAATAATGAACGTGGTGTAAATAAAAAATATGGTGCTAGTCTCATTTTTGACGAACTATCCGTATTTTTTAAAGTTGCAAAAATTGCGTGTTGAAAATATTGGGTTGAGACAATTATATTTTTTAACGTCGGCGCTAGTTTGAACCTCACGACATTTCGATAGCATAGTGCTGCTGCATAATATAGCTGACGGCGACCTACTCCGAGGATCTGAGTTCGACTCTCTGTGCGGATAATTTTTGCTGGTTTAAAACATTTTCGCATGTTTATGTATGTTAATATAGCACAGTAGTTTGAAATGTTGCAAGAAACTATGTTGCAAGAAAGCTGTTGTAGCACCACTAGTTCGTAAATCTTTTCCTATAGATAGAGGAAAGGATGCTTGAAATTGGCGCTGATCTTATTTTTCTTCAACTCTGAAATTTCGAACATTGGAATGTTACAAATAATGCGAGAAAATGTGAGTTTTTTATCACCACTAGTTGATTTTTCGCTTACTACGTACTTACCTAGTATAGAAAAAGTATTATAAGACCAGACGGACGAACGTTTTGAAAAAAACTTTTTCTGTATCAGGGGACCGCAAAACGTGTTTTTCCTTTCAAATATCGAAATCGATTTTCCGCAGCATTACATATGTTTCTCTATACTACGAATATAACTCCGTATACGATAAAGTAAAAAGAGTAGAACGAGCAGTAGCCATGTCACGAATGCATTTTAATGTACGTGATAAAATTGGAATAAATACAAGAAAACTCAGATAAGTGCAACAAGCACCTAGTTTAATATTTTAAAAGTGTAAGATTGATGTGTATTCGATAAATTAAAATGTAAGATTCAATACAAGAATGAGAAGGTATGCTATCTACAAAATGTATTGCAAATAGTACTTAGCTATTGCTTAGCAAGTTATTTTACAACATAACACCTCTTCTCGCATCATTTGTGACATTTGCAGTTTTGGAAAATTCAGAGTGTTCAATGAAAATGAGATCTGTGCCGTTAATATGTTCCTATTGCTTTTCGGAGAAAAAATTAATCGAAACCATTTGAGCTACTTTTGAGAAAATTTTTCAATTGTTAAGGATATATGTGAAGAGCCCCTAAAATCAAAATAAAGAAATATCAAATCTCAAGGCCTCGAGTTAGCCCAGATCGTTCGAGAAATATGTTTTGGAGAAAACCGTCTGAATATTTTACGTACGAGAGTTCACCACAGGTGGATTGACCCAAGTTTTGCCGTTAAACAATTTTCCTATAAAAAGAACTCAGAAAATTGCTAGAGGAAGCAATATACCATAGATAGGAATACGATTTATCCACATTTTCAGTATCAGAGTTCCACAATACAAGTTTTATCTGACGCAAATTCGCAATTTCTAATGCAGCATTACATTACTTTCTTATTACTTCGTAAATATGTAAGCGGAAAAGTAATATGATGAAAAGAAGAAATAAGATACAATGCGTTCTGTACAATACAACGTGTTCTTATATTTTGACCAACAATATTACGTTCTATTAATATGTACAAAATTATGACGTAAAAGAAACACAATTCGTAGGAAAACATTTTTAGATAAGGAACAATTATATAGAATCAGATACGTATGTATCTGTTACGTAAAGGAAACTTCAGGTTAAACGAAATAATGCGTCACTGAACGACAGGGCGATAGGAATTCTCCGGACATTTTTGACAATTGACAATATATGGTCTGTTTTTTAATGAATTTGATTTGCCAGTGTTTTCTTCCATGGTCACTACTATGGGCTAACCCTCAAAAATGAAAGAACGAAAGCAAATTCCCATATTAATCCATTATAATATAGTAAAACACAATTTAATTTCTTTAATACTAAATTTCCGTTTTTTTTTCTATTTCCAAATTTTCTTTATTATCAATAAATATGCGTCTTTGGTGGTATAATAGCGTATTGGACAGTTGTATCCATGCTCGCGGGTTCAAGTCCGATCGAAGCCGCGAATGTTTAAGGGTTAAATATTCCTTCATACACCTTCCTTCGGACGGGATGTAAAGCCGGCTGTCCCATGCGGTATAGTTACTGCACGTAAAATATTCTCAAACCTAAGTGAAGCCTCTGGGCTAGATTCAAATCGCCGGTTTTGTTGTTCATGTGATACCGTTTTTCTCTCTTAGATGGTAAAAGAAGAGAGCTAAATTTGCGTGGTCAGATGGAAGAGCGGTCTGTAGCCCAGACTCGACACATAAAATAAAGCGTGAATTCATTTCAATTCAAAATAGGTTCTGATGCAGAGGTCCCCTTTGGGACCGCAACGTGATTTTTTTCTGAAGAGACCATTAGGTGAAATTCTGAGCTTTTACGATTTTTTTCCATTGCTTGCCACGTCCGACGAAGGAATAGAATTTAGTTCCTCTAATAATTGTTATAGTTGTTTCGACACACTGCGTTCTCAGAATCCAAGGGCGTGTGTTGCGATGATTAGGTTCACTGTGCTCTCAGAAATCGCACGTACGTGAACCCGGTCTGGCATTCTTCCATTCCACAGCCACGGGAGCAGGGAGCTCGGACGTAACTCTTCAGAGTGTCTTCTCCTAACGAAGTATCGTATCCTTGCCTAATTTATCTGTTTTAAAAAATAATTTTGTACTATTACGTATATGCTTCGTAATACGTATTTTTCCTTTATTTTACTAAGAAAAGTGTACTTAGTTAAAACTGACCGTGCCTTTACAATTCAGCTCCTGTAGCTTTTCCCTAATTATCAATGGTGTACTTCCTGTGCTCATGTTGCGGCCACGCGTATTAATCCTTCTGCCTCCAGAGGTCTCGAGTTCCGAAACAAGCAATTGCCCGGGCGTGCACGCGGCGCTAATTTTCTCCACATACGTGCAGGAGTGACTTCGTCCCTCACATCGAATTGCGTGCCGCGAAAACTACCGGATTGTACGGCCAGATGTGGTAACAGCACCACATTTTATAACGACCCGGTATTACTTTAAGTTTTTATTGCCTATGAATATGTTCTATGCGAAAAATCTTTCTTTGCAGCATGCCCTGAAACTGTAATTAATAATACGCAAAATACTCTCAAGTTCCTATGTCGCTTTTGTGAAAGCGTCAAAATTGATAGGTATAATTCCGAGGAAAATGTTCATCAACACGCTCATTCCGTGAGAGAGCGACTTCGCGAGAAGGGAAAGGGCAGAGTTCGTCAGCACCCGCCGTGTCAAATTAGCAAGAAGTAACACAGATGTTCCTACAGTATTTGCCAACTCCCAGGTAATTTGGGAAAACTTCAACTTGCATAGCATTACACTATGTAAGTGAAACATAAAATATATTTCATTCGCCTTCATTGAAGTATGCATAAATTAGTTTGCATTTACATTATCTTGAACAGTAATAACAAAAACAATAGACCTTGGATTATCCAAATATCCCTTCGAATTGCTGTTTTTTATGAAAAGTATTTCGCAAGTTAAAAAGTGGAAGTTAATCCTCTTACTGAAAAATTACACACTGGCTTCTTAATAGGGGATTGTTGACGAAGTAAAATAAGTTCCATTCAAAATTTTATTTATAAAGAAAGTTATATAATTAGTACAATTAACCATATCGTTGCAATGTTTCATTATCTTCAGTGAGTGAGAGGTTAGATTAAAGATCCTTAAATCCGTAAAGCGCCCGATCCACTGCAGCTGATATCCGTGGATTTTGGAAGGGCTGAAAATCTACAGTGATGATGTCGTACTTGTAGCATGTAAAGGAACCGTGTCTACACACCCGGCAAAATTATATACCCCAACAATTCTCTAATCAAATTTCACATTCACTTAATCGGGAACGCCTGAAGTAAAGGATTAATATTTCTGAGATGTTGAGATGTTCCCTCGCGGTAAATACGGAAGTCAAAATTCACAGGGAACGCTGCGAGACGCCCAACAACTTTGCAGCAATTTCAACACATGTTGGGAGCGACCCAGTAAACAAATATCAGAGAACCTGAACATTACTAAATATTTTTCATTGTATTATGAATTCTTAGAAGTATTATGAATTCACTAGATAAATACGAAGAAAAATAATTCATAAGAAAGGACTATTTCCTTTACTTCGTATATAATTGCTACTTACATTACATAACTTCCCTTTAGAACTTTCAACATTTGAAATTAATTTATACGTAGATCATTTTCTTATCCATCATTCAACAATAGATATTAATTCATCTACAATATTTCTTTTCAAACATGATTTAGAAAAACGTAAGTGTCGTCGCGAGATAATAGGGCGGGAAAGGGCTTTTCTCCCATTTTAGTCACAGTACCAAGAAGTCATTGTTTTTGTTGTACTTTAGCACATAAACCGTTTGTAAAAAAATGCAGTTAATATATGTATTACCTAAGAAGTTTCATGTACTTTTTAGTTATGTTCTCTGTAATGCCGACAATTCTCAAGGCGGCAAACCTCAAATTCGAATTTAATAAACCGGAAAACACAGAAAACCGTTGAGAAAAATCTTTAGGAATTTTTTTGTGGACCGGATACTACATGACTGGACAGACTATAATTTTGTGTTATATACTATCCTACAATTTTATTAATTTTACTATCAATATTTATTATGCAAATGTAATGGCAACGGGGTATTCGATGTTTGTAATAAACTTGAACAGGAAAGAGTGACATAATGTCAATGTAGAAGGCTCATATCATAAAAATATAATTCTACCGTGCAAAAAGAAAATAAGAGTAGGTCAGTGAAGAACATAAATTAATGAAATAGATATCACTGTGCAATATGAAAATAAATGTATGCGACTCTACGTGTATTTCTTTCATTTTTAATAGATCGTTACTATCTTTAAGATAATTTTATCTACGACACTCAGTGCGTGCAAGTGTTAAGATAATTATAAAAAAATTTACATTCTATCCTTTATTCTTTGTTCTTAAAGTTACATTTTAAAGGTGACTCAGTCTATACACAAGAGAATCACAGAAATAAAATAGTAATAAAAAAAAAATTAGCAGAACGTGAAATGATTTTCGTTTTGCTCGCAATAATATATCAATAAATGTCAAAACGAAGTAAAAATCCGTGTTTTCTATGATATCAAAAAACAAGGTTTTTAAAAATAAAATTAAAGTAGCCGTTCAAATTACATGAAATATCCGAATGAAATACGATACCGGTGTCATTTTTCTTGCTTTCATATACATAATTATGTAGCACACGCGTGGAAAGAGAAGTAAGCCCTCTTGAATAAAGTGAAGAACAGTCGTGATAGCACCAACCCTTTTGTAAGGAGAAATTCGCCAAAAAATGACGTCATTGCAACTTCAGTCTGAAAAATTCCATTATCGAGACAATTTGGTTTTGCATCTGGACATGTGGAACCTGTATTTTTTTTCAATAGTATGTTCCCACGTCAATCCTGGAAATACTTTATACACCATCCCTAAAAAATATTTTTTTATTTTATCAATCTCAAATTGCATTTAGCAGACCCATCTCGAAGAATTCAAGAGCTCAATCCCATCCGCCCATTTTTTCCAGACCGCAGCAAATCTTTATTTCTCGTTCAGAAACGCACGAGAGAGTGCATCGCGAGAGGAAGCTCAGAAGTGCTCGCCACGTGAGGCACGCCTTGTTGCGCGCATCTTGCAAGAGCCAAGGCCTGGGCGTGAGAAGAACGTGGAAGCGGATGGCGCGATCGGTCCGCAGCCGTGTGGCCGCGCGTGCCGTCAAGCGGGGCGCGTGAGCGTGCGGGAAGGGGGCTGGCCTCTGCGTGTTTGTCGGCCTGGGCCTGGCCGGGGGGCGTGTCTTTGTTGCCGATGCTGCGGGCGGGGCCGCCGGAGGGGACGTCGACGTCCACGGCGTCCACGTCGATGTCGATGTCGATGTCCGTCTCGTCGACGGAGGCGGGGCTGGCGGTGGCCGGCGCGGCGCGAGCGGCGAGGCCGGGCGCGGGGCCGGGCGCGGGCCCGGGCCGGGGCCGGGGCGCGGGCGCGGCGCGGGCGGGAAGTGCGGGCGGCGGTGAGCAGCGCGACGAGCGCCAGCGCCACGCCGAGCTGCACGGCCCACCAGCGCGCGGCCATGGAGCGGGCGGCCGAGGCGGCGGCGACGGCGCGGGCGGCGCGGAAGGCGGCGGGCGCGGAGCGGCGGGCTGCGACCCGGCGGCTGAGCACGCGCGGCGGGCGACTGGGGCCGCGCGGCCGCCGAACGCGCGCACGCGGACGCAGCCACCGCCGCCGCCGCCCCCGCCGCCGCCGCCGCTGCCGACGACGACGGCGTGGGAGGGGGCAACGCACGGCGAATGCCAAGCGACGCGACGCGTGCGTTTCGTCGCGCTCGACCAGCCCTCTTTTCTCGGGCGCCATCTCCGCTGATAACTGCCTTTTTCTTTGGTCTGACTCCTTCCGTTGAAGAAGACGCGCAGAGTCGCGGCCACCGCGCGGGCCTCACAGCTGTGAGTTTCGGGGTTCACGTCCCCGCCACGTGTGGATCTCGTCGTAAACCAAGAACGTTCGCAGCAGTTTTGCGTGGCTTCTGCTGTTTCCCGTCTGTTTCTCAATGCGTTACACTCATGCCATCATCATTACTATCATCATAACAACAACAACAACAACAAATACATACCATCTGAGGTGACTCAGCAGCAGCATTACCGTTGCATCCGCAACGTCTCTGATCTGAAGGTTTTTAATTCGAGTCTCTTGGTGAGTATTCCACAGTGGGTAACATCAATCACAGTCTGGAGAAGAATTCTAGTATGGCTGCTGCCCTGGTCGGTAATTTACCGTGCTTTCTCTTATCAATATCAACTGAATGCCGAAGAAACTGAGTAACTTTACAAATGGCCCACAGATCGCGTGCGCTCTATCCTTCCTTATCCTTACCCCTCCTCTCCCCTTTCAAACATATACACAATTACTCTTACACGAACAACATTATCACACATGACGGGAGGCCATTCGGGACCTTAGAGCCTGTACTTCGCTGGAGAAATATCTGAAGCGGAAAACCTGGTGACTAAGTGTAGGTCGGCGCCGGATCTCATGTTACAGTGAGAGAGAAACACAGCCATCTTTTCAGATAAAACACTCCATCACACGATATTAATAACCAAAACAATAGAAGGACCTCGAAACATCAATTAAGTAATTAATCATCAACATCGTCTTTGCTACTCCCTATTTCATCGATTAAAAATCATATATGATACCATGTCTCCTTCCGAAAATAATGTAGCATTTTAAGGAAAGTAATAGCACAGGCAAAACTAATGGAAAATTATCACTATATTTTGGACGCTAATACCAAAATTACAGCAATGTAGAAAAATGTAAAAAATACGACGGCATAACCTCGATAATTTGTAGAGAATGTTGATTTAAAGGCTTATGACAGGGCACTAGCAACCCGGTAAAGGTTATCTTCAACTAACATTTTTCGAGAATTGCTGTTTATCTTGCAAAGGAACTAATACCACAAAATTCAACATCATACGTTCCTCCCAAAAAAATTCGACACGATTTCCAAAAATACTTCCAGTTAAATCTTCAAAAAAAATTAAAAAGCTGTCTGGCTTAGAAGAATTTTCTGATTGTTCATTAAAAACTTGTGGCCGTGCATTTTTACACCCGTTAACTCACATTTTCAATATTTATTTATGCATAGGAATATTTCGAGATTTTTTCAAAACAACAAAAAACTACTTTTTGAAAAAGGAAAAAATGAAATTCAAAATTATCGATCAATATCTTATTTGCCAATTTTTCTCAAAATTTGTAGAGATTTTTCTATACACGAATGGAAACATTTCTGAGGAAAACACAGCGTTTTCAGACTCTCAACTTGGATTTAGAAAATCAAAATCTAAGGAAATTCATTTTTAAAAGAAAATAATTCTCGTCAATGGATCAAAATGAAGCACCTATTAGCTTTTTTAGATTTTTCGACGTAGCTCCTGACGTTGTTTACCATAAGATTTTGTTTTAAAAATTATCTTCGTATGGAATTCGGATTATTGCCCTTAAATATCTTCCTATCTTAAATAGCGTACGTTGCTACCTCGATGGCAAAGGGTAGAAATACTGTACTGTCTCAAAAATACATTATTTACTCATCTTTCCAATTCATTGCCAACTGTGCAAGGGGTTCCTCAGGGTTCGATCATTGGCCCTATTCTCTTTCCTTTATACGTAAATGATATGTACTCGTTCATTAGAAACGAAAGAACAGTTCTCTTTGCTGATGACACGAATGTTCTTTGCGAAAAACAACAATATATAGCACAATTTTAAAAGTTTCAAATTGGTTTCGTAATAACAAACTACACTGACCTGCTAATTTAAACTTTCCGATCATTACATAAAGTTTAAGTTGTGATATTTTATATTTCTGCCTAGCTGATTCTGGAAGTGAAGTCAGTTTTCTCTATCACATCAGGGTTTTTTTGTTGCAAAATTAGCATGAAAATAGAAGAAATATGAAACGCGCATAGGCGAGATTAATTAATTTATTATCATATATAAGAAACACTTATTTCTTATTTTTACTCATCTAAAGACTATTATATTACATATTTATGAACTAACATAGAAATATGTAGTTTTGCTTATACAGATTTGAAGAAAAACACAGCCCAAATGCCTCATAATGTGTTGAGAATGGCAAGACCATGGTTTCAATTTCATAATCTCCTAACATAGTTTGAGAAACTTCTTTGCCTTGCTTTTCGCGTGTGAGATGTAGTTGGATCTTCTATCTTTAGTAACCAACAGTAATCTGCAAGCCTGTGTTTGTTCCATTTCCATTAATATCTGCGTTCCAGTCCCTTTAGATTCTGGTGGAATCTTTTTCCTTGCTTTTCGCTCTGCATTCCTAGATTCTCAGAGAAATTGTTCAAATGTGAATGTAATATCTTCATTTTAAGCTCATTTTGCGGCCTAAATCTGGGAAAGAAACAAGCATTCTATCCACTATTTGTTTCTAGTCTGAATCCTTTGTTACCAAGAAAGTGTTTGACCTCATCCCGGAATGATTTACATGCCGATCTATCTGCAGCACACACAGCATCTTCAAAATTAGCATCAAATAAAAGTTTTCTGATATCTGGACCTGTGAAGATACCATCTTTGATTTTGGCATTTCTGATGCCAAGGAATCGATGATAGGTACTGAGGACCTTCATTGTTCGGAACTTTAGCGAATTGCTTCATAAGCCCAAGTTTGATATGAAGGGGAGGTAACAGTATGTCGGACTTGTCAACAAAAGTTTTTTGATTTTTATTTTTCGAGCATAAAATCCATTGTCTACGTGGCTATTGTTTTTGGGTCCAGTGGTGTAACCTTGCTCGGCTGTCCCACTCACACAGAAAACAGGGATGCTTTGTTTAACCTGCTTGTAAACCTAACAGAATACCTATGACTATAAAATCCCCACAGACTTTCCACTTGTGTTTCTGGTACTTTAGTTTACACATCATCTCAGGATTTCCATATGCTTCTCGCGTAATAACAGAATGAGCAATGGGAACGAATGAAAGTTCGTTTTCATTGTGCTGAAGGACGCACTTCAAACAACGCATGGAGGAATCGATAAAAAATGTCCCAATTACATAGGGCCAAACTGTGGTAATCCTTGTTTCAGTACAACGTCCTGGATGTTGTTGCAGTTAACCAATGTTGCCTCATCAGAAAAGAAGGGTGTAAATTCTTGTTCGCGGTAACTGTACCTATAGTACATCGTTCCTGGTGCCAACATCTTCCTTTCACGAAGTCTAGAATAGAGATGGGCTTAACAGCTTTTCTTCAATAACTGTTATCACAAAAACAGCTTACTCGTAATAGCTGTTATTAATAACAGTTGAAAAATAACAGGTCCATGACCAGCAACCTAACATGGCCGACTGCTAAGAGTTAAAGCAGTTGTAGCGACTGCTCAGAGTTAAACCACGCAAAACGAATAATGTTGATAGCACCATAAAGCTTGTGCAGCTACCTTAGGCGCTTCCTTGTACTACTTTCCCTAACATGTTTGGTCAGAGAAGCAGCTGATATGAACGAGACTGGATGAACTGCCAAGGATGAATAGTAATTCATATAATGTGTAGATTGCAAATATTCTTTCAAATATGCAACTTGTGCATAGTGAAGTGACGAATGCCCAATATAATGAGGAGAAACTGTGTTTTTGCTTACCTGTAGCTAAAATGTTAATGACTGTCGAATATCATGTATTATAATGTGAGTTATTTGACCGTAACTCATTTTATTTTATCGGACATAGGGAAATATTAGTTGATCTCACATAAGCAGCAATGGGACAGAAATAAGTTAACATATTGGACGGACTTAATTTAAATGACAAATATCTTGTTGTAGTGTATACAATAAAATACAAAACTATTGTGGCACATGGTGTGTAATATGATAATTTAACACTGGCAAATCATGATTGTTTAGCTGCAGTGAAGCTGTTATCGTACAAAATGGTTACCACAAAAGCTTGTAGTAGTTCGGATTAGGCCCAGTAGGTTGCAGTTCTATGCATTTCAACCGATCACTGCCAATAACAGGATAAACGAAATAACTGTTATTTCGCGTAACAGTTACGAAACGTTAACGGTTAAGAAATAACAGTTTAGCTGTTAAGAGCACATCTCTAGTCTAGACCCGAGTATCTCGGCAGATTCTTTTGTAAGGCTAAGATCTCCAAAAGATCATTTTATGCACTGTGCTTGAAAAATTTAGGTTCCCTTTGAACATCTTCAATCGATAAATCACAGTGAGAGGTAGGATCAGCCACTTCTGCGTCAAATTCAGCTTGAGAAGAGGGACGGTCTTGTAAATTTTCCGGACGCTGTGGGACTGGTACATCAGGACCATGTGGAACTGGTAAAATTGCTGATGGATTATTGTTTGGATACACAAAAATGCTTTTGTTCTAGCAGTTAAATCCCTTTACATTCACATCACAGAAGTAGCAGTCAGTACTGTGGTCTGTTGGTTGTCGCATCATTGGAATTCCGAATGGCAACGCTATTCTCTCATCGATCATCCACTGACAACTGTTCCATATACTTTCTACAAACTCTGTGTGGGGCCCGCGGCTCCTCTTTGTCTCCCAGTTTGATGCCGAAGTAGGCCTTTCTCACGAACTCGCTTATTTTGCTCTGCTGTTTTATCGGCACGAAATTTCTTCACACATAGCAGAATTTATCTGGGCTGTTCTTGCAGCTACGACATTGTTGATATAATTTCATTAAAAAAGATAATTTTTCAATGAAATACGTATAAAACACCATATGTCACGCACGATATGAAATTTATGAAGACAATCTCTTTTCACTAACAAGCGAAACACAACTCAAACTAGCGGACAAACCACACCAAAATGTCTCCACTCAGTAAAACGTGCTGCATTGTACTGTGTTGCCAGCTCTAGATTTGAGCGAATTAGACAGGGTTGACAGATGACTGCAGAGCATTAAATTAAGAAATAAATCGGGAAATATTAATTAAAGCAACTCGTCTACGTAACAATGTAAGAAGTGTATTAGTGCATTAATTTGATAAAAACGTAATATAAGATTTTAAGAAACGGGTCGTGATATGGGAAAAATTACGTCCGATCTTGATTCGGGATGCAAAAGTAATCTTAAAAAGCAATACAAGATGGCGGTAATGAAACCATCGTAGATCAGTGTTATTAGTAATCGAAAGAAAACCAGTATCAATGGAGATTTGCATTTCGAACCGGCAATGACATGCACCATTGAAAATGAACAATATGCAATTGGCTGATGTCAAAGGAACAACATTTCTGAGCTTCTCGATTCAGTCAAACCCCAAATGGAATATCTATATAAATGAATGAAGCACTAAATTAAGTTCATTACGTTACGCATTCAGAAATCTTTCACATTCAATCAGCCATCATTCAGGTCGTATGCTTGCGTGTATTTTGGAAATGTACATTCCTGCCTAAGATATGGCGTAACATTCTGAGGAAGCTCATCCTAAACTACCTATACATTTAGACTGCATCCATTGCCATTGCCTTGCCTATTAATTTCTGAATCTGTATATTTGTCAAAACGTATTCACGTTGAGAACATATTCTTATGCAGAACTGATATTTATAATCACAATACACGTTATAAATATATTCTTCAGCTGTTAATATCAATAGCTCACGACAAGAAATCCACGATCCGTTACTTTACAAGATATTTCCTGATGGCAATAAACAATTAAATCCGATACACAAGCTGAAATAAAGAGCGAAATATTTTCTGCTGAATTACTGTTTCGGTACAATTACAGACTATACTGATCATCAAAGAGGAAAATAATATTTCTTTTAACAATGACAAAATGCATTAATTTCCATTTCTATTGTATAACTTTACCGAGTAGTGCTAGATAGAACAGCACATACTTTCCTACATTATTTGTAAATTTGCAGTTTTCGAAAATTCAGAGAGTTCTACGGAAATGAGACCTGCACCATTTTTATGCGTACTTTTTTTCTATCCGTGGGAAAAAAATGAAACATTTTGAGCGTTTTTTAAAATAATGTTTTTATAAGTTGTATAAGCTTTAAGCAGAAACCACGTGAAAACTATTCTTTGCTTTCAAAAAATTGTACATGAACTTTTTATAGTTTGGGTTTTGTAGAAAAGATTTCATTTACGACAAAAATATTCATTATCAATATTGTCATTGATATTAATATTGTCATATTAACTCTGCAATTTTCGAAAATAGAGTTCGTTACCAGGGCCTGGAAATAAGAGTTTTTCTGTCGAAAATTCGCCGTTTTCTGGCGCACGATTAAAATACTTTCTCTTATTACGAACAGCGAGAGAAGGTAACACGATTTAATATATCTGTAACAAGTAAAGTAGGTACTTTCACTTTTAAGTCAATGGCCTACCCGTTTTCAAATCTCATGTTTTCGTCCAGTTTTCTTGGTCCATTGAGCAAGTGCTAAAATGGACCCTTGTTTCATTCTAGACATTTAGGAAACTTCATTATGAGTACGTATGTTTGGGCTCTCCTTTTTCTAGCTGTGGTAGTAGTGCCGGGGTACGGGCTACTATTTTGTTACCAGTACTAAAATCAAATCTGTAGTTCGTTTATCGATGCCAATAATTTTTCTATATCTCAGATGAAGATATCTTGTTTTCAAAAGTGACTACCTTGCTTTGTTGGTACTTTTATTCACCATTCAGTTATTTATAGTTAAAGAGTGGGGAAGAGATTTTGAAGCAGAAGAAAATGTGCGCAAATTTTATTTCTCCCCTAAACGTCACATACAATTTTTACTGTTCTTTGACAAAAATATTTCAAATCAAATAAAGGATACGCCGCAGCGAACCAAGATTCACGGTTTTGGAGCCGATGCCATATGAAATTTGAATAACCATTTTGATATCCGATGCCATATGAAACACGAAACCGCAAGGAAGGTGGCCTAAGGTGTCGCATTTCTGAGGAGGAATTTTTTGAGAGTTTTATTTAATTCTGTTCTTTCGGAGAATAGCCTTAAGTACGATTTTTATTTCAGTTCTAAATTTATGAATAAAAGAACGCGGAACGAGTGCGTTATACCAATCTAGAACGAGACCTATTTTCTCTCTTGCTACATACTTCCAAGTTCAAAGAGTATGAACTATTTTTAAACGTGATTTTCTCTATCCGTAGAAAAACTTGAAGAAAAATTTCGAATCATTTTTTGAGAAAAATAATAAAATTGCCTTTACTTCAAGTGAAGATTGCACAAAAACTTTCGGTATTTAAGAAAATGTGAATAAATTTATTTAAAAAAGTGTTTAAACAAATTTAATTAAGAAAAATCAGTTATTATCACGATTGTAATTTTGCAATTTGCAAGATTGCACTTTTTGCCAGATTGTAATGTAATTTATTTGCACTTTACAGAAATACAGATAGTTCGTTGAAAATAGGACCTACGCAATTTTTATTATCGTGCCTTGTTATATTCGAGAAAACCAAAAAAATTAAGACGTCTTTGATAAAATAATTGTGTGAAAATTGCCTATAATTGATGCAAAATTAGTACTAAAAGTTTTGAAAACATGAATGTGACCTTATTTAAAGATCTGTTTTTGAATAACAGATTTTATAAAGTAAAATCTTTATTTTCTTTCATCTTTATTTTGAATATTGTGTTTGTAAGAAGATGCGAAAATTTCATAGTGTCCAACGAAATTAGGAGCTACGCTATTTGTTAAGCGTTCTTTACTCTATCAGACGTTACAATCTAATCCAAGAATTTTGAGCAATTTTTGAGAAAATTAATCTATTAAGACTTGATAAAAAACACCAAAAATCAAAATATCCGTTTCAATATATTAATAATATATAGTATTAATAATAATAGTAATAATAATAATAATGTTTTAATAATTTTAACTTTCTAATTAATAACGTTTACAAATATGATTAATCTTTGAACATCTGAAGGAAAGTGTTCCGAGACTGTCGCGGGTAATTGGTTCCAGGCCGTTATAGTTTTATTTGTAAAGGAAAATTTTCCAACATCTGTTCTTTGTGACCTGAACTGAATTTTGTGCATGAGGTTCCCCTTTTCTAAGGAAAGGTCCGATGTCCGATCTTTCCTACCTGGAAAACCGACGTACAATTTGTGTGCAGGGCACACTCCTGAGTTTTAGAGAAAACCATTCTACTTTTCTCCTATTGCATTGGAAAGTGAGTTTACACGCCATTCTTTGTATTCTATCCAAAGTTTCCTTTTGTAAATTTCTATAAGGGTTCCAACAAACCGCCCCGCATTCCACTAGTGGACGAACAAGAGATAAGTAAGTTAATTCTCTCGTTTTCACAGTATTCGTTTTTAGTATCCTCATAGTAAAACGGAAAACATCCAGGCTATCCCTACGACAAAGTTTACATGATTCTTCCAAATAAATTTGCTATTAAAAAATATTCCCAGGTACTTACAAGACAAGACTTTTGGAATATGTTTCTTTCCTGAACGATATTGGGATTCACTGGACTTGCGGCCCCAACCAAACGTGATGGTTTCGGTTTATAGGACTATTTAATGTCCTTCTTTTTCCCACCCTTATATATAATCTATTTAGATCACTCTGCAAAATATCGTCGTCTACTTATGATTGAATTATTCGATATATCATAAAGTCATGTGCAACTTCAAATAGTCGTAGCTTTGAAGATAAAATGTCTGGAAGGTCATTCACGAACGCAAGAATAAGGAGAGGTCCGATAATACTTTCTTGAGGAATCCCTAAAGTTACCTTCTCTTAAGTCCTTCTCTTAAGTCCTTGTTACGGAAAAATTAGTGAGAGGCAAAAACATACAACTTACATTAAGTTTCAGAATTTTCATTATTTTCTCAAAGGTAACTTGAAATTATTATTCTTATCCTCGGATAGAGAAAACGATCTTGTGATAAAAAGTGTAGGTCTCATTTTTCGTTTGGAGGCTCTGAATTTTCAAAACTGCAGAAGTTAATAATAGTGGAAGATATTTTCTGATGTTGTGACACCAATAGTTTACTTTCTCACCATACACTTACTTATGTGGTAAAGAAAAAGTATTGTGATGCTAAAGTTTTAATTGACTTCTCTGAATATTCGAAATCTGCAAAAGTTTGAAACGTTTTCGGCGTCTTCCCACAACTGGCATATTAAAGACAGATATATTACATTTCGTCTACTACTTACTTACGAAGTGAAGAGAAAAAGGTAATGTTGCAACAGAAGGTGGCAAATGTGTGAGAGAAAACTTATGAAGTGGTTCGATGATACCGAAAATGTGCATAATTCTATTTCATACGTTTAAACGTACAAAATTAGTACATTACTTTCTCTAATAGGTTCTATAGCTAGAATCTCTTTCTTGTGGGTTCTTGATATGGAAAAATTGGTACGGATAAGAAATGGCCCAGGTCTCATTTTCTTGAACTTTGTTGGTTTCGAAAATCTGAAAAGTTTATTTTTTCGGTGTCTTTCTACATCAATAGTAACTTGCAGTACTCTAGTGTAAAAGCGAAATTTGAATCTCTTTCATTGAAAATGTTTGAGTTTTCGAAAAACTTTATTTAAAGTCATTTGAAATACTTTAACTCATAAATGCAATAGTGTTTACAAATAGCTGGCAATGTGCAAATTAATGGCGTGGAAAATATTTAAGAATAATATACTTGTATAATTTTTTTAAAAAACGAAAAAATATAGCAAATTGAACTTTGTCATTTTTAGTACTATCCGTCGGAAAAGATTGAAGAAAAATTTGGAGCCAATTTTGAGAAAATGGCGTTTGAGCGTGTCTGAAAATGCGGAATTTTGAGCTCATTTTCACAGAAACTGTTGGGTGTTCGGGAAACTTTATTTGACATATTTTAAAACACTTGTACTCATAAATACAATATGAACAAGTCGCTGCTTATGTTAATATTAACGACATGAGAGACAAGTATAAAAATACATGTATTTTGTAATTTTTGAGAAAACAAAAGAATAGAGCAATATGATATTTATGCCATTTCATAGAAAGCATTTTGCACTATCAAAAGTTTAAAGTAAAAAATTAACCTTTTTAATCTTGTTTCTGTAATTTTTTAAAATCGCAAAAATTGAGCGCAATATTGCTTGAAAATTACTAAAAATTTCAAAAAAATGTACATGATTTTTTTTGGAAAAAATTCTATGTATAGTTTAGGCGCTAGTGGTGTTCACAGACGTCCGGGCGGACGTTCTGAAAACAAACACTTTTTCGGTATCAGGGGATCCTAAAACTTCTATTTCCTTTGAAATTTCGAATTCAATTTTACGCAGCATAGTAAAACTTTCTCTATACTACGTATATTACTCCGATTAAACATACGATTACAAGAAAGTATGAATAGACATTTAGATAAGATTATGCACATTTTCAAAAAAATATTATTGCATAATTATTGCGTGGAATAAGGAAATTAAAATACATTTTCTCGAAAATTATTATAATTTTTTTCTTTACTTTTCATAGATAGAAAAAACAAAACCCTATTTTTGAAAATTGCAAGAAATAAACATTGTAAAACCATGATTTTAAGGATGATTTTTCTTTCATGAAACGTATTCTAAAAAGTTAGTTCTTTACATACGACCATATATATTTTTTTGCAAATATGAGAAGTTTTCGCGTAATTTTTAATGAAATGAACTAAAAATAATCTGAAATTTGTTTCCTGGATTTTTTCTCGCTTACAACAACGGAAGCTGATAAAAATGGCGCAGGTCCCATTTGCATCGACTTATCGTTAGTTTCAATGCTTGCAAATATTTAACTTTTTCGGCATCTTCCTGCAACTACAATATTGGAAATAACATTTATTCTTGCAGAAATGTTCTTTAAAGTTAATTCTTGAAATAAAATCATGTAATATTTCGGAATATTTGAAAATTCGAAATGAAAATGTTCAGTAATTTTAGTTTGTCGGGAAGTTTGTTTTGGTTCTGAGGCCGGTGGCATAGTGGTCACGTGAATGGAGTACTTACTCTAACAGGCTGAGTTGGTATCTCTTAAAAAAAAATTGTTGCGTCGTTGACGCAACGCGTCTCTTTATCCCTTGTTTGATTGATTGATTGATTTTTTCGTGTTTCCTGGCGCGTCAACTGCTCTGATCATTAGTCCTGTTAGTGTGGTGCATGTTTTTCCTCGGGAACTTTCGGTGATCTTCCCCCGCTGGATGACGAGATCCGGCGCCGACCTACCGTCGGCTAGTGAGGTTTCCCCCTAACCAGGACTCTTCCACCAGCGGGGCACCGCCCCAGTCGGGACAAGCTCTAAGCTCACGACCGGTCTCCCGGAATATGTGGTAGTGTAGTGCATGTTAGTGTAAGTGTGCGTGTGTGCGTGTAAGGGAGAGGATAAGACAAGGAAGAGGAAGGAGACATCGCGCGCGGTCCAAGGCCCGTTTGGTAGGGTACTGCTCCGGCATTCGCCTGGTGTTGATCGGAGAACCCACGGAAAACTACCGATCAGAGCAGCCGGCCGCTAGAATTCACTTCCAGGCAGCGACTGAATTCGACCTAGCAGAAAAGCTAGTGTCGAAAATCCTGCCGCCGTCAGGACTCGAACCTAGGACCTCCCGGTCAGAGGTGCTGCAGTAACATCAGTTGATGCACTGAGCTACCGCTCCCGGTTTTACCCCTTGTTGGGCGTTGATCGCATTCTTTGGAGTAATCCTCCGTTACTCAGTAATAGTAATTACTACACTAGTCAAGTCTCGTCAGGTCGCAGTCAGTCAGTGCCTTTTATCCCTTCGGCCAGGTGCTAAACGCCGTTAGATCTCGGGGTTCCTAGCCGCTCAACCAACCAAGAACCCGCGAGTCTCGAATTCGTTTAACCTCCGTGACTTCACGGAGGTTACGGCTTCGGCGCAACGAATTCGGCTGGCGGCGCAGTCATCTCTGTGTGGGGAAACATATTTTGGGTTGGAAACACTTTTTAGGATTGAAATAGTATGATAATATTACGCAAATTTCACAAATAATGCAAGAAAGTACGTACTGTTGTAACACAATTTGTTTTTAATGAAATATTTTCTTGAAAGTTAAGGCCGTGTAAATGTTGTTGAAAAAATGAGTTCGAATTTTGTGTGAGATAGTAACAACATTTAAATCAGCCTACTAGTGATTATTTGTAAGTCATCATAGCTTACCCCTGCCGTACCTAGTTGTGTAAAAGGAGAGACGTCTAAAATTATATAGATGTGGCAAAAGGGTGACGTGTTAAATGAATAAGCAACCCGCAATGCGGCCGAGCCGGGCGGGTCAGGGGACACAGGCAGGACCGTTTATTAGATGATAGTGGAAAATAAATAACAGGATATCTCCAGTTAATCAAGTTGTAAAAATATAATACAAGTGGGATAATATTAATACCAATTTCATACGGCATTTTGCAGGACGTCGCTTATATTCTAACACGCCCACCTTCTACCTTCCACACGTGGTGTGGGTGTGATAGTATGAATGCTCGTGAAGCCAGCTTAAAATTCTCAGGAAGCAGGATTTTTTGGGTATGAGAAATTGCCTCAATGAATCAGATAGAATACGAATATATTCAATGAAAAAAGTACAGTGACACAATTATATAACAGGATAATGCACTTTAACTTAGTTTAGTTAGTTTTTTAGTTGGTAACTGAAAAAAAAAAGAAAACAAGGCAAAACAAAGAAATTGGCGTCACCTCGACTGCCTGAACACACTTTCACCAATTACAATTCACAATTCGCTCATTCCTCTTTCTGAATTTTCATCTACCAAATTATTTCACTCTTTCTACTCTAGTTTTTCCGTGCACTGCTTTTAAAATGAATTTTATACTTGTTTTAAGGTATCCCGTTCACAGGTGCTAGCCTTGAACTTCGCACTCTCTATAACACTGAACTTTAAAGAAAAAAAAACAACAATAAAACGCAACATAAACGTTACTTAAATCTGACCCCTTTACATATTACAGAAACAATTACTTTTAACGCAATACAATAAACTATGACTTTTCCAGATAACATCAACTGTACAGCATGTGAAAATCATAAATTATTTAAGTAAAATTGTACAAGGTATGGCGTCTTTGAATGAATTCAATGACACGTGCAGTAAATGAACTTGAAACTGCCACTCACATCATTCGGAATTCTTCTCCCACCTATTCTGGACTTTTCACCCACTTTTAACACGAATTGTGTATTTACGGCTATTCTCTCGAATTGTCGTGTATTTACGGCCCCAACTGATCGCCGCATAAAAGTTGCCAGTTCTTTTACCTCAACAGCTCCGCATCGCTCGCCTGTAGGTAACCTTGGGGATTTTCTACCGATCGCTCCGCGTTGCCACCGTCTTCGCTAGCTGTCCCACGACGTTAACAGTTTCCTTCCCTTCAACTCTGGACTCCGCCACGCCTCCAATTTCCACACCCTTCTCCCGTTCTCATGACTCGTACGATTCTCGTTCCAGTCCAAATCTTTCTCACCTACGCTTCGCTCTTCGGGTCGTCCTTCTTCTTCTGCCGCGGCTCGTACAAGTTTGTTCGCGCTTCCAGCCTCGAATAATTAATGTTGCTGAAGTTATGCTTTAAATGCTCGGCCTACCTACCACACTTTGTGCGTGTGTGATCTCAGCGTGCAATATGAGATGCTGGATTTAGTTAATGTCCATCTGCGCGAATTTTACAAATTTAAAATTTTTTCGAAGTCAAACAATCACTTCACTTGCTCTCTCAGATATCGTAAATGTTAATGCGAAGAATGTTCGTGCACTCCACTCCTCAATTGCATCACTTTCGTTGATACGCTTCTGAAGCTAACTTTTAACTACCAAGTTAAAATAAACTCCTATGCAATCAAGTTACAATCGCCTTCCGAACTCAGTCTAGTCGCCGTCGCTGCTGCAATCATAGAGAGCTCCTCCGAGGTGCGCCGCGATACTTATGGTACTCGCGCCTGGGGAAATTTTGGAGGGGTGAATATTCTCCTCCTTTCGTGACCTCCCGGAAAAACATTATTCATTAGTTCGGGCGTCAGAGTTCGAAAAGCTGTGGGTAGATGGCGCGTTTACAAGCCATCGTTCCGCCGCGTACTCGACTTCTCTGTGTTCCTGGGCTTCTTTTTGTAGCTGATGGTGGCGTTATGGGGTTGTCTAATCCCATGACGTCACAATATTGACGACCATTTGATCATCGTGAAATAATTTGAACGAAATAATAACAATTTATCATGTCTACTGGCAAATTCCATGACACATTCTGATGATAAAGGAGAATTGATGCTTAATGTGGAGTCTAGAAGCAAAGGATCATCCCATCATCGCGTCGTTCTTTCTTTAGGAGCGCTGGGAAACGAGAAATACCGCGATCGAAGTTTTTGTTCCTCAATTACCTTTCTGGTAACGTTCGCGAATCGAAGTGTCCCCGACAATAAATACTAGGATTATGTCTAACACAAAATTTAAGGAAATGTGGAGACATTCCTGTCAATTTTTGTTGCATACGGACGACCAATTTCTTCTATAAAATGTACTTTGAAATAGTTGCTATGTGGCTTACAAGATACGCAAGTGACTGATGAATCCTGGTGGCGATAGATCCTGGAAGTAACCTACAGCAGTAAGTGTCCTCCGGATCTGTGAAAGATCTAACCGGTTATCAAATGACATGTTTTCCTAACCGTGTCACACAACTGTAGAGTAAAACTGGACGTTACGAAATATTCAGTCTCCAACTCAGTTGATAAAAGTGTGGAGAGGGAACATCTATGCATTAATAAAGATAACTCTATTTAATTTCGTAACAAGTCCAGTTTCTGGTTATTAATACCACTGGAAAAGCGGATGACGGTGGGAGAACGTCAATGGCAGGACATATTACCGTCGATGTGCGATTAAATTTCCTCCAACCTTCTCTAAGGTTCATGTAGCAGCTGGGCATTGTGCGAGCTGATACAGCAACGTGAAGTGTTGATAATACTTTTCACTGGTTAGAGTACAAGTTAATTCTCGTGTTTGGAGCCGCTTCTGCTTGTCTGCGAACTATGTTATTTGTGTTGGTGATTAGGCGAGATGGTTTGAGACCAAGTTCTTGCGTTCACTGGTCCACTCACCCTCACACTTTCTAATGTCTGGAGACTCCTGGTTTGCCGGAAATGTGCCGAAGCAAAGATGTTGACTGGCACATTTCAATAAAGGGGCCCATTTTAAACGCTTCTACCAAATCTCATTGAGTGCATTTTATAGGGCTGTCTAATATTCCACAAACTTTCCTGAACAGGAAAAAGCGATCCTCTACGTACGAGTGGCATCTGCGATATTTTGTTATTTGCTCAAGGTCTACACGGTCACGTCTGGAAGGAAAAACCGTTCATATAATAGCGCCATTACGCAGAACATTTAAATTTCTGTCTCAGCAGACATTGTTGGCAATAGGGGAACGCGCGAGCAAGTGATCCATTGATTCATTTCATTATCGTTTTTTCCCTCCCATGAGTGAAGTGAATGTTAGAGTTCGGAAGCGGCGAGGCTCTTCCCTCACTAGAACGCGAGATCCGGCACCGAACAACACGTTGGTTTTCTGGGGTTCCCTTCTCCACGCGTCTCTGCCATAGGGGCACCACCTCAGCCGGGTCATGCTCTACGCTTGTGACTGGTTTCCTGACATTTCATCTTTCCTCGGCATATTATACAGTGCGCCAGGAAAGTTCCCCCAGAGTGGCACGATGCTGATGAAAGTGCTATCAACGAAATTATATTGGCACAACGAGCACCAAGCTGCGCACAACAATCCGATGGAAGGCAAAGAAGAAGGGGGCGGTGAAGCTAATGCGGAAGCGGAGGCTAAGTGCAGTGCCAGCTCCCGGCTCAATACTTAAATACATTAATAGTTCCCTTAGATTAATCATGTTTGAGACACCTTAAATTATAAATTCGCTCCTCCGAGTGCCCAATATGCGTGATTGGTAATGTGTGGTTGAAGATAAATGAATGCCGTGACTGCCTCTTTCAAGCCAATTGCCACACGTCTGCATGCACGCTGCTCCATTTGCGATCCGAATATGGCTCATGCGGAGAGGACGAAACGCACCAGTGCAGAAGGTAATAGTGACGTTATACGAGCGCACAAATGTGACGTAAATAAAACTTGATTTATATAACAAAGATAATATAACATCAAACGACTGTTAATAATGACGGTCACTTGCGTCTGAGATTAGATTGCTCAGCGCTGAGCACGTGGACACCACATCTTTGAGAATGTCAAAGGGAGCCTTGGGTCAGATGTCATCATGACGTGCACTTGAGCGCAGGACTTGCAAATGGAGGTGAAAGAAAGATAAGATTAGGTGGAAGGCACATCTTTTCGTTTCTTGGATTCAATTTCTTTCTGGCTTTCCGATAGGTTTTTCATTCTTTAGTTTTCGTTTCTTATCATTTATTTCATTCATATGCTGCTTTTCTTTCTTAAAAAAAAATTTCTGTACCACTATTCCGAATAATGTTTTAAGATCCCAATACTAAAAAGGTCATAATTCTTGTTTCCACATGTAGATAGATTACATGGTGTTAGCATGATACCGAAAAAAAATCGTTTACGGCAAAAGTCTCACACTGGTCAATTTTTACTTCAAAGCTGAAAAAAACGAAACGTAGACCATAGACAAACCGTCATTTATGATCTCCTAATTAACCCAATCAGTAGAGTAAAAGCGCTTCTCAATCAGTTCATGAAAGGGTCGTATTAGAATGATTTGCTCTCGATCAGAGACGTGCCGTGTTGGAACGTTTGCAGCCTTTTAGGAAACGAGAATAAGAAAGACTATTTCGAAGTCTGCAATCGCTACAAACATGTTTTTTTTTCCGGGCGCGCTATGCAAAGAGCTCTTCTTAAATTTCGAAAGACCGCAACTAAAATACATAACATCAAAATGTATTACTTTTATAATGAATGCTGTCAACGTTTCGAAGACAGTTCTATCTCCCTCATCAGGCTACAACTGAACATGTCTTTATACATAGGTCAAAGGAAGGAAAACATAAATCTTACAATATTGCAAAAATTACAAAAAATATAATAGAATTCATTAAGAAAGTTCACTGTAAATCTATACATATCTACACATCTATGTGATTTTAAAACACATATCTAAATATGACCTTGTGTGACTGGTATATTGCAGATATAATGTGAATTATTTCTAATTCTCTTTCTTCTCTACTTCTCTTCTAATTTCGAATTCAGAATTCTTTCTATTTCTGTCAGCCTTCATGCAGCTCGTTGCGTGTATTTTGCAAATGTACATTCCCGCCTGAGATATGGCATAATATTCTGGGGAAGCTCATCCTTTACTGCCCAGACATTTAGATTGCAAAAGAAAATTATCCAAATCATAAAAAAATGCCATCCACGCGATCCGTGCAAGGCTCTTTTCATTGAGCTTGGAATCTTACCATTGCCTTGTCTATTTATTTAGGAATCTGTAATATTTGTCAAAACTGACTTACTTGACGGTGGGAACTTATTTTCATGTAATACTGATATTTATAGTTACAACACTCGACGTAGAAATCATGTTTATCAAGTGTCAGTGTCAACAGCTCACTACAGGAAATCCACATACAATACATGTACGTTACTTTACAACGCATTGCCAGTTGAAATTAAACAATTAAAATTGGTACACAAATTTTAGTTAAAAGTAAAATATTTTCTGCTGCAAAACTGTTTCTATACAATTAGAGACTATACTGATCGTCAAAAAGAAAAATAATATTTATGTTAACAAAACCAAGATATAGTATAATGAATTAGTTTACATTTGCATTGTATAAATTTAAAAATAACTCAATATGCCTGTAACAAGTAAAGTACTTCAGCTTCCGGGTCAGTGACCCCCATCTCGATCGGGTTTTTGTCCAGTTCCCTGATCCACTGAGCAAATGCTGAGATAGCCCCTTGATTTGCTTCAGGACGTAAATATAACTTCACTATGCGCACGTTTTGTTGAATTTTTCTTTTGCTTGTAGTGGTAGTAGAGCTTAGGGTGAGTTTCTATTTTGTTAACAATACAGAAAAATCAAATCTGTTCGTTCGTTTGCCGTTAAAAATAAATTTTCTATAATTCGCCAACGAAAATATCTAGTTTTTGAAATGTTAATCTCTCGCTTTTTAAAATTTATTATTATTATTATTATTATTTTTTCATCTTTCAACTATTAATAGTTAAATTGTTGGGAAGGGATTCTGAAACTCAAGAAAGCGTGCGCAGATGATTTTCTCCCCCATACGTCACATACAGTTTTTGACGGTTTTTGACTAAATAAATAAATCTGCTTATTCCCTGAAGACGCACAGAAGGTGATATATAAAGTGGAAAAAATTGTGAGCAAAGCTTACAAGAATGTGTTCGAGAGTAAAAACAAAAGAAGCAAATTATGTGAGTGATCAAGACTACGTTGTCAAATTCACTGGTGATTAGGGGAGGAAAAATTGGCATGCAGATGCACCCAACCTATTGTTTCGTGTATATTCTTTATCCTTAGGAAAAGTCAAACAGGAATTTTAGAGCCAGATTATATAGTTTAATTGTCAACTTCGGATATGAGTTCTTGAAAATCGTGTACAAACTATATATTATTCATTATATCTTTTTAAAAGTTTATAGATTTCTATCGTTAATTCTTGACAAGTCCCGACCCTGTAGATCTACTAAGTACATCCACAATACGAGTAACATACACAAGTATGAAAATAACTATGTAGGCCCTACATAATATGCACACAGTTCTTATACCAAAATGGTTCTATATGCAAAGGCGCTATCATTTTTGTCCAGTTAGGAACCAAAATTGACCACTGTGTGACGGTGAGGTATCTGTATAACGATGTCTGTAGACAACATCACTGCCCAAAAGCTTCCATAGGATTTTCTACAAAATTCATATTCCCCTGTCGATCTGATCGAACTCAAGGCCTTGCAAATTTGAAGCGAATATTGTAATTTTTCGACGTACTTTACACGAAGCCTCAACTTCATTTTCAAAATTTTCTCAAACATGCCTCCTATTGTTATCTTTAGTTTTTTTGTCTCAGGTAAACTAAAGTACGATAACAAATATGGCGTATATCAGATTTTTAATTAAGTCTGAATTTTCGAAAATTGCAGACGTTCATTCTTTTGTCGTCTTCCTACTACTAAGTATTGAAGATAGAGAATAGTTTCTTAATAAAACATATTCTTCTATATTAGATATTAAAATGAGGTCACGAACATTTTTTCAAAAACTGTTGTGGCATGATTTTACTTGAAATAATCGCGATTTTAAAAAGATTTTCTCGAAAATGAATACAATTTTTTAAATATTTTTTTTCTCGGATATAACAAAAGAAACGTATAGAATTGTCACAGGTTTCATTTTCTTTGAGTTTCCTGTGTTTTCGAAAATTCCAAAGTATTAAGTTAATTAATTTAATTAATCAAAGTAATAAAGTAATTAACCTTATATAACTACAATATTGATTTTTTCATTGTCACCCGTACTCCGTAAGGAGAGAAGGTAATCGTGCGCCGGGAAGCCGCGAATTTACGACAGAAAAAACTCTAATTGCCGGACCCTTGTAACGAAAAAGTGGATACATCTTGTTCCTACACATAGTAAATAACTTCCTCTAACTCGTTATGTAGTCAGAATTCATGTTCTGTGCGTCCTTGGTACCGAAAAATTGACGGCAAAACGTCTCTGTGTCTGCCTGCCTGCGTGTTCGGCCGTCCGTCCGTTTGTCTATCATGTCCACTTATTTACTTAGGAATACACCTGCATTGAACTTAGATGTGACACATGCCATTTATCACAGAGATACATGTCTGCTTTCAGAAAATACTCTTGAGCTTCATAGTATTGAAAGCTTTCTGAAATTGTCACCATGTCGTCATCATCATCATCATCATCATCATCATCCCCCAGTCTCAGAATTCAGTTGTGTTCTAATAACCACTCCACCGAGAAACACCTGTTTACGCCATTACCTGTTTACAGCCAATAATTTGATTTGTCTTACTATTATAATAATTATTATTATCATCATGTCCGATCTCACTGTTACCTGTTTTGGCTAAACTTTTTGAAAAGTTATTGCTCAAAAGAATGATACCAATTATTAAGGACAAAAAGTTAACACCAGAACATCAGTTCGGACTCAGAACAAAACACTCTACAATAGATCAGGTGCACAGATTATGTAGCGTCAAAAATCGTGGGAAAAGATAAATATTCGTTATGCAATCTTCTTGAATGTTGCGCTGACCTTTGACAAAGTCTGGTACAAGGGTTTAAACCAAAAGTTGAGGTTCTGTTCTTCCCAGAGAATTTGCATATCTTCTAGAATTTTACTTAACTGACAGCTTCTTTAGAGTTCAACAAAATGATGCCTATACGGGACTCAAAAAAATTAAGGCAGGGGTACAGCAAGGAAGTGCACAGGGACCAATAAATACCTACTGTATACAAGTGCCTTCCCAAATCCAGAAAACAGTATCGTAGAAACATTTGCCGATGACACTGCTATTTTAGCAACAGGAAAAAGCAATGAAGAAGCAAACCAGAAGCCACAATGAGCAATAACACGTGTTCAAAAATGAACCAATGATTAGAATGTCAATTTAAATGAAAGTAAAAAGTTCATATGACCTTCATAAACAGGCGTAGTGAACACATTCCAATTTATATACACAACCAGATGGTTCCATATGCAAATACAGCTAAATATCTTAGCATGACATTGGATTGTAAGCTTCAATGGAAAGAACATGTAAATAAAAAAGGGAAGAATTAAATATCAAATACAGAAAAATGTTATGGATAATTGGAAGATGTTCTTGCCTTTCAATGTAGAATAAAATATTACTTTACAAACAAATATTGTAGGCAGTATGGGCATATGGTGCACGACTCTGGAGATGTGCCAGAGTAACATCGTTATTATCCAAAGATTTCAGGACACAATGCTAAGAACTATCGTCAAAGCACCTTGGTACATAAGAAACAAAGATCTACACAAGGATCTGAATGTTGAAACAGTGGATGAAGAAATACAAAATGTACGCGAAATAACACAAAGAAAGGCTGCACCAACCGCAAATCCTGATGCAATGTATCTCCTGGACAACGCAGACCTAGTGAGAAGATTGAAGAGAAAAAAACCTTTCGAACTAGTGTAAAGTGAGGTGAAAAAGTGTTTTAAGAACTAAGAACTAAATACCAGTGTAAATACCAGTGTATCCACAAACATAAGAAAGTGTGTTTTTAAATTCCATTTAATACTAAGAGGACGCTAATGGTTTAGCTCTTAGAACATATTTTACTACATTGTAGTTTAGGGCAAAACAAAATTATTTATTAGTCCACAATATTAGATTGGAATGTTTACGAAAATAAATAATCATAATAATAATAATTATTATTATTATTATAATTATATTATAATTATTATTATTATTATTATCATTATTATTAATAATATTATTATTAAGGAATTTGTTCGTAGCTAACAACAAGTGTCGTAATTTATTAAGTTGCGAATGAAAGGTGTTCATAAAAATAGCTCTTGAATCAAAGATTTTTTATTGTATTCTACCACGCAAACGTTACATGAAGGTAGAATTTCATTTCCAAAAATATTTATTCAAATTAACTCACAAATATTTTGGAACCACGATGAACGGCTGATTACTAAGCAACTGTAACCAAACGAGCAAATATAGTGATTCTATTGTACTTACCTAAGAATGTTGTTATATCCGCGAAGCGAACAGAATGACCTAACTAGTTGTGTATACAGAACAACGTCAAACATTCCATAGCAAATGAAGAGGAAAGCTGAACTATCGGACATCTAAGCATAACTCCTTTGTTGCTAAAGAAACCATGCTTCCTCAGATCGCAAGAGTAACCGTCACGTCACAGCTTCTGTAATCGGTGCTTATAGTCTGCCTTCGGATGAAGATGATAAAATAATCATAAAATGACGACCATAGGAGACATGTGCCTCCGTTCGAAAAATGTTCAACGATTAATTTGCGGAGTTCGAAACAACTTTTCAGAAGTAAATTTTTGACTCAGAGTATTTAAATCTATAATTTATCAAATCGATTTTTATAATCTTTAAATATTGGAAAAGAAAACAATATCCACGATTAGTAGCTCAAATATTATATGTAAAAATAATGTAATAAATGTTATGTGTAATAAATATGTGTAATAAATGTTTCAGTACACAAGTAGAATCAAACATATTTACTAAATTACAGTATGTGGCCAAATTGTTAGGGACAGTACTCATACTTGTGTAATTTCTAGTTTAAATGGTTTCCTTGTGCAAATCATTCTTTTGATAAGATTTATAGTATTTCTGTTAGCATTACTATTATTTTTCACACGTTACAACACTGATGTCACTGTATTTAGGAATATAAGTGATGTTATATCTCATTCTGTTGAAGTTTGTTGAATACTGCTGCTATAATGAGGACATTAAAAAAAATTCAGTTATTTGTTGCAAGTTTTTATTTTCCAAAATAATCAAAACGTAAATATTGTTTCTTACAGCATTACTTTTACACAATTTTATGTGTAAATTTCATTTCAGTTTGCAACATAACGTCACAACCTCGAAGTTTTAATTTTTTAGTTTGGTAATGCTTCAGACACGTCTCCAAGAAAAATTGGAGAAATACAAACACTATTACTTCACTCTACATATTCACAGAGAGATGTCGCAACTATTACAGGTGTTAAGAAAACTGTCCTTAAGGGAATAAAAATAAAACATTGATCAGAAGAAAGCTCTGGAAGCAGGCCGTGTGGGTAAATATGGTAGGAAACGCGTCACCAGTCTTCGAACCAATCATAGAATCGAGGGTATCTGCTCCAAAAGTCGTGAAAAGAGTGCTGTCGTCTGACTACGATGATAAACGTCAAGGGAGTAACAGTTTCCAAAAAGGCAATCCACACGGTTAGCAGAAGGGAACCTCATCGTCCTATCAAAAAAACACTCCTCACCCAGGCCATGAAGAAGAAGTGACTACAATGGGCCAGACAACAGCAGAAAGGTGACTGTTGCAGACTGAAGTCCAGTAATGCAACTTTATATATATATATATATATATATATATATATATATATATATATATATATATATACTAGAAGGACTACAGCATTTCATCAATATTGAGTTTTTGTAATATTTTCAGGTATGCTCTGACTAATCAACGTTTCAGATTTTGATCAACTAAAGTTGTGCTCCACGTGGAATGGGACTCCACGTGCAATGGGCGAAGAGTCGGAAAGGTGCGTACGTAACGTTCCATCAAGCCAGTAAGGTATTTCCACTCTCTGAGATCGTTGTTTAAGGTACGAACATAACCAATCTAGAGCAATACCACGAATTCCATATGAAGGTAATTTTGAAAGTAAAACGTCAAAAGCTTTTGAGATATCTAAAAATAACCCAACAAGTGCCTCGTTTTGATCCAACGATGAGGCGACATCTTTAAGAAAAGAAAATGACTTTCCGTTGATTTTGATTTTCTATATCCATGTTGGCAAGCTGAAAGTGCGTCGTGTTTACTGAGAAAGGTTTCCATTCGTACGTAAAAAAGTCTGGAATATTTAAAAAAAACTGATAGAATTTCATTTTTGTTGCCTTTTTTGAAAAGCGGTTTAATTTTAGCTGTTTTGAAAATATCTGGATACGTTCCAGTGCATAAGGATGCATTAAATAAGTGAGTTAACGGGTATATAATGGCATACGCACAGGTCTTTAACAAAGAATCCGGAAATTCATCTAAACCGGACGAATATTTATTTTTTAGTTTACTGATTATTTTGAGAATTTTCGGAATTTATTTTGAGAAGAAGTTTCGGAAACGAACATCGTGTCTAAAATTTTGGGTGAAATGTCTTTTATTGAATTTTGTGGCTGAAGACCCTTAGTGAGATCGGCAGCAATTCTCGAAAAGTATTGGTTAAAGAGACCAGCCACTGTTGCCGGATCGTTCACAATTATATCGTTATATTTTAAAACAACATTCTCTACAAGGTTTCTAGTTGATTTGGTCGTATTTTTTATTATATTCCACAGTGCTTTCGTTGTGTTATTTGAGTTCAAAATATCTTGATCGTGTTCCATGATTTTAGCCTGTCTTATGACTTTTCTTAACAATGATTTGTATTTTTTAAAGTAGATGAGGAAATCTTGAGATACGTCATGAATTTAGAAATGAAAGAAAGAATTTGCTTGTTTTTACAAGATGTCCTAATCCCTTGTGTTATCCAACAATTGCTTTTCCGTGAAATATTTAATTTTCTTTTTTGAAGAGGAAAGCAAGTGTTAAAATGCTTGCAACACAAATTATGTTAGTAGCACGAGTTGCAGCTTGTAACAAAAGAAAGCGTAAATACCTCACGCACCACAATCATAACAGATGCTGGAACTGTTATCCTCTTCATTTGTTTCCCAACAATATATTTGCAGCCAACATAAATGCATTTTTTAATAGGAGACCTTTATTCGGCCTACTTCGGAGAGACTTTCCTGGCGAACATTCCCTTGATTATCAAGGGACCAAAGGTTTTTAAACAATAGAGAGCCTTATTACTGAGACATCTACAAAGCCAAACTCTGTCAGTGATCTATTCTCCGATACACCGCGTATACCGCCGGTTTACCTAGTAATTCGAAGTGTATAATAAATATTTCATAAGTTCGGTAATCCTCTAAAAATTTAGAAACTTTGAATGCATTAAAATAGATGCGAAAAAATAACTGTTTTGCTACTACGAAATATTGAGATGAACAGTCCTTCTCTGGTCGTTCGTAAGTTACGCTTCTCTTAAGTTTTTGTGAAAATGGAATGTGTTAATGATTTAGAGGTTAGTAGTTTGTGTAATTGTCTTATAGAACAAATATTAAGGACGGAATTTCATAGAAATGATATAAGAAAAGCTCAGAATTAAAGACAACGGTAGAGGTTCCATAAAGTGCGGTATACTTGAAATAATGTTCAGGATTCGCCACTAAACTCTGTATAGAATATTGTGTTTTCCCATTAAATGTTGTGTAAACATAATCTCGCATCACTACATTCGTGATCAGCGACCTTCTTTCATTGGAACAATGAATTGGAATGCAGATCGAGAGAATGGCATATGAACTCACATGAAGCCAAGGAGGCCACATCGGATTTCATAGTTTCACATTTCACGCAGACACTGTCATCTGATGGAACTCAATAGTCTCATAAATGCTGAATTATACAGACCTTAAACTTTTCGAAACAAAGGCGGTAGGTTGGGATTTCTATATCTTCCGCTTACACGCTCAATGCGAATTTTTGCCTCTTTTTTAGGATGAGGTAGAAGGTGCTGGCTAAGAAAATTGGTAGAAGAACGTAAAACCATAACTTTTTGAGTTTCCTTTGAAGTAAATGATACCACAAATATATTACAGCTATGCTTTTGATGATAAACCATAGTAACTAATTTCTGTTTTATTAGAGTTTTATTTACAACTAGATTATCAAAACGTTACAATTAAATACAGCAAAATCAAATTCGTAAATAATTTTTCAAACTCAAATGGAACTTTGCGCAGCTTTATCGCAGTTTTACTGTGATACTATTCGAGGCTGAATGGTAGTGGTATATTCAACTTGAAGGCACAGTGCGAATAATTTCTGCAAAGTAATTCATTATGCATTTTATAATTTGAACTTCATCAGATAAGCGCTGTTAGTGGACATCCAAGATTGTTCGCATTTCATATTTGCGCATTTTTAGGATCTCTATTCTATGTCTTACCCTTAGAAGACGTCTTAACCTATAATTGTCTGTATTCTAACGGGAAGAAGAGAATGTGCTTTTCATTGCAAAAATATCAATTGAGACATTGTGTTACGCGCCTTTTGTACAATTATTGTTCATGGAAAATAAATCTTCGAATTTTGAGGATGCCTTCTGAATTTCTGAATCTGAGGATATATTTTAGACTCGAAAAATGTGCGCGATGTTTAAAAACTTCAGAAATTACTAGGCGAGATCCCAGCCATGCGCAAATATTTTTAGTAATATGTGTGGTTTTTAATTCTCAATTATTTCTTTATTCTTCAAACAGTGCACTTGCGGTTTTATAAAATCTGTATTAGATTAAAAAAAAAAAGAAATATTCCAGCGAACTGTTTTACCAAGCCCAAAATGTGTTGAACTCCATTACCATATCAGCCGAGTTCTTCAGATTCTCTTTGAATTCAAGTATCTATTCAAACATAAAAGAAAATTAATGAATAAATTATATACTATTTTCTTCAAATTAAATTGTCTAGGTATTTTCTTTTATGTTTGAATAGACAATTCAGCATGACTGATGCCTGATGAAACCTCGGCAGGTGGTTCTAGATTGACACTTTTATTTTTACATAGTGTGTTTGCATATGTTGTTTCTCTTGTGCGAACTCTTGCTTTACATGACTGTGATACGCTAATAGTGCAAATTCATTAACTGCATGTCTTCAAGACACAATAAAATAATCAATGATGAAACAATAATGTTCTATTTAAATTACAAGTAGGCATTCTTATTCTGAAAATAAATTAAATTATCAAATAACAATAACAGATACCAACATATTTACAATATTATTGTTTACTTATTTGTAAATAAGACTCTGAATAAGTTATCTAGAATATACTGTTTACTGTGAAATTTGTGCGTTTCTTTTCAGTATTAGCTTTCATTAAAATATTTATCTGTGATTTCACAGCCACAAATGTTGAGTCAGATCAAGCATTGATCCTGTATTGAAATATAATTATTTGCCAAAAGTTATATTCCTCTTCTCTAACTCCTTAGGATTAAATACGCCCTTTACATGCTATAACTGGAGAGGTTTTATTTAAAATAATTTTTTGGAAAGCTTTTAGTGCATGACATTTCGATTTTCATTGTCAAGTGAAAGATTGATATGTTCATGAAAATATTTGAGTGTAGTGTACGAAGATTCCTTTTAAAAAGGTTTTTTAATTTAGTAGGATATTACTGAAAAATGTAGTGAAAATGAAAAAGGTAAGGCAATACGTGCAGTCACTCCCATTAAATGATGCGCACAAATATTTGGCATCATTACAGTGTAATTATCTCTTTTAGAAATAATATTAATTTCACCCTCAGAAAGGCCGTATACATTTCGTAAACAAAATAGTAAAATTCATATTGCTTTGGATTGGATTGGTTTCTGATGATCTGAAAGCGGAAAGCTAAACCTTGCAGATATTGCTGGTGTTTCTCACAATGGTGGCTCATTTCTGAAGTTTCCTCTCCTAAATTAAAACATGTTTTTAAACTCAGTGTTGTTGTTTTTTGGTGAAAAAAATCAGACTTTTTATGCGTGTTACTACCTTAGGCTTATTGGATTTGATAAAATGTAATTGAATTTCATGTATTGTAGACCATAAGTATTCAAACAACCAGGCTTTTCTGAAATAATATTTTGTGATAAACATTTCTCATGAATATCAAATTGATTACTGGTTATGTCATAGGATTTCACATAATTCTACACGTACCAAAGGAGAGCGCTCATTCCATTCAGTTATTTGCAGATATTAGATTTTTTAGTTTGGTTACAGCACATTAAACCTTCATTATAAGACTAAACATCAACCTGAAGTTGAAAGTTATACACTGAAAATGAGTTCAATACAATGCTGTTCACCTGTGAAAAACTCTGGGTAAAGTTTATAGAAGCGTGACCACCATATATCTATTTGACTTGGCAAGAACTCTCAAAACATCCACAGGGGTGTCAAACAGGCAGCTCGAAAACACAATCGTACGCACAATGTGAATTATTATAGACCGCAGAGCAGTTTTAGTCCCATATCTATAAAAATAGTTTTACCGAAACGAAGGTAGTATGTTTTAAATCATGTTTGAGTCTTGAAAAATTGCTCTGACACATGTTATTGCACGTGGTTTTCATATAAGATATTTACTTGTAATAATCGTTATTGAGTAAAACTCTTCTCTATTATACTGTATAACTGTATGAACACCGTCTTGTTATATCAGCAAAGAATTAATTAATAGTAGTTAATTATTCATTATATTCTCAATTTGGTTCATGACTCATTTTTATTTGCTTGCAAACTTTTTTACTAATTTACAATTTTCCACAGTAGAAAGAAAGAAATTGAATTAGTTTTTATTTCTTTACTCGCCAGTTAAAGATAGAAAAACCTAAGATATTTAGAATAGAAAGCATTTTCGTCGTAATTATGGGACTTTATCTGCAGCGATTGTGACCCCCTCTTCTAGCTGTGTTACATGCTTTATATATGTATTCCCCAATGAGAGATTGTCCTGCCTTCCACACATGTGGCTCTCAACCAGCTCCCCCGAATCTGCATCCGTATTTCATCATTTCATCGATTCTTTGCCAACTGTCTTGGGCACTCCTCTCAATACTTTTAATAACTATCGCTACCAAATTCACTTCAGAATAGGTCCTTCATCACCACTGTCACCAAAACGACCCTCCAAACCCGTCCTTCCACCCATTCCCTCGCACCCGTTCCACTCCACGTCCGTCTTCATCCACCCTTACCCCCATCAATTGTGCCCCATTTTTGTTTCCCAAATCTGTTCATTCAGTCCCGCCTCCGCACCAAATCTACCATGATTTATTTCTCCAAACTTGTCGACTCCAACTTACGTATCTACAAACCGGCTCAGTAAAATATTTTGCTTAACCATGGAAAAAAATTGGTCACCTGAACGTGTCTTTGAAATGTCCCCGGAGCTGCTGTCCTGCGTATATTTCTGCCAATCTTCCGCCCTTGCAAAACATCGCGTCCGTCCCGCATGCCCGCAAAGCGAAGAGAGAGAGAGGAAGGGAGAGCGAGAAGAGCCGGAAGCAAAGGGTAAGCGGGCGGGCGCGGGCGCGGGGGCGGGCGTAGGCGTGGGCGTGGCGCCTCCTAGCGCCCGCTCACCACCTCGGCCCGCAGGCGGTCGGCGAGCGCCCTGCGCACCGCCAGCGTGCGCGCGCTCACGGGCCGCGCCTGGCCGGCCAGCGCGCGCTGGGCCGCCGCTTGCGCGGAGCGCGGCCGCGCCGGAGCCGCCCCCGCCCCGCGTCCTCGGCGGCGGAGCCCACGCCGCCGCCCGCGGCCGCCCCCGAGTCGCGCAGCTGCCGCTCGCGCTCGCTCTTCTTGAGCGCCAGCAGGCGGTCGCGCTGCGCCTGCAGATAGGCGCGCCGCTGCGCCAGCGCCTCTGCGTCCTCCTCCGCCGCCTGCGCACCACACCAAAGCGTCTGCCTGACGGCTCGCGTCTGAATCTGGCTAATTCGCCAATTTGCCAGATATAGCCGGTTAATGCTAACATTACTCAAGTGGGTGGATAAATTTCTAAGCGTAACTTCTTAAGCACATTAGACAACCCGAGGAGGCTAAAGTTGCTAAAGTACGTTACTGTCCCGAGGAATAACACACATTATCTGAAAAGAATAGGGATCACATTGCTGGTGGAAAGTTTCAAAGTCTATATGTGTAGTTTTGTGTTCCACTGTGTCGGTCGCAGCTGATTCTTCGCTACGGATTTCCGAATTGGAACGACGTTTTGACCTGCTACTTTCGCGAGTAACCTAAAACAAGAAAGACTTGGTCCATGCCACGGACAATTTTCAACGGTTTGTATGCCAAAATACCTTACAACACACAAGACGTCGCACAAAATGAGAATGAAGTTGAATAAGCCAGGTCCCTGCGGCTAATTCGCGAATAATCCGGATTACGTCCGAAATGATCCGTTAATCGTCATTATTCATCTTTATTCCAGTAATTTGGTTAATGTGCAAATGAGCTGACTAATTGGACATATTTCCGTCTTTAGACATAAAAGTCTTTTAGGCATATCTTTAATGAGCGAACTTTGGAAGAAGCCAACATTCTCCGAGGGCCTCGGCTAGTCGACTTTGCGTGAGCGCATTCTCGGCAATCGGCAAATACGGAATGTGGTTCACCAGCCACACTGGTCTTAATTGACGAAAACCTCGCCAAAATATGGTTTTGATTGACTTGCATTTAAAAAATTGTATTTTTGTTTCCAGATCGCTTATTAAGCATATGAAATTAGATATTTGAAAAATAAAACGTGGAATCCAATATGGCGGATTTAAAATGCTAAAATTATTTTGATTTACTTTAAAATTTATATACTGGGTCCTTGTGGATTTTGATTAATTTTCATGTGAATCAAAACACTTAGCAATTTTAGTCCGTCATTTTGAATTCATGGTTTTGTTTTTCAAATCTAGAATTTCTGTATTAAATAATTACTTTGAATAATTATTAGTACTTGAACACAAAACATATCAATATGAAGTTGTTTATGAGATGATTTATGGGATCAAAATTAATGAAAATTTGAGTATATTCGTATATTGTTAAAAAGTAAAGTATAAATTGTACTTAATATATTTTTTGAAATCATTTACAGATTTATATTGCATCTTTAATGATTTCCGTTTTAGTCGCAACTTTCAAATGTAGAGAAAACATGTTGTGGCTTCAGGGAAAGTCATAATACTCTTCAATATGTAGCTATAGGCAGCTAAAATTTTAACTTTCTAATAAGGTACATTATAATTGATAAAATAAGAGTTTGTAGAGCACAGGGGATGGCAGGCGAAAATATACGATTTAAAATTACAGCTTTTTTACAAATGAATATTCTTACAATTTGAAATCATAATTACTTAGAATTATATATAAATATCGGTGCACAAATGTAACAAATATTTTCTACATAATGGCACACGCTAAAAATGTAAACAATACACCCGTCGGAACAATACATAGATGTTAATTTCGTCTAATTTCACTACTGTACCGTGACTTCGGAATAGAGGTGACACCGTTTTACCTTTCACTCAGTGGGGCGGCAGAGACCTCTAAAAAAATCCCACTGCATTGGAGATAAAATGTTGATCTTTATTTTTTGACTTTTGGGTAGGTTTTTGTCTTTTGGGACCAGTGTGCCAAAGCGGGCCAAGTGCCACTGATTAAATGGTGCCTGAAGAAAATATGAAAATAATCTATATCATAGAGCGTCCATTTAAAAATCTAGGACGAACTATACATGTCTCCTTGTACTACTCAAAATTGCACAACCAAAAATATTCCATTGTGAACAGAAAATCTCATTTATGTTAAACTTTTTCTCAAATTACTCAACAAAACCAATTAATAATTGTGTTCATGTTTTCTATTAATACGAACAAATGTGTCTGACGCGTGGATCACTAAGCGAGCTCACTAAGATGTTTTCACGTGTCTCCTTTCACTGGAAACCACACCTTCAACTTACTCGACCCTCTCGTGCTCTCTAGGAACATTTTAATGAACCATAAACTCTGTGGGACACGTTAGAGGGTGCCTAAATCTCCTTGTTATACCGAAAATTCCAGATCTGCCTAAGTCGGCTCGTGTGGCGTTCTTCGGCTGCATTCTTCAATTACACATGATTTGCGCACTTCTTTGACGAAGAATTTCATAGTTTTTACGAACGCGCGCACGCTCAATATGACTTTAAAACTCCAAAAGCATTACTGCTCATGCGTGCATTCACTAAGACTCCGGAAATGCTAAATTGTTACTAGGGCTAAAAGGTTACCTCAGATTTGTTAAAAAAATATCCACAGAGAAATTCCTCATTGATATTACAAACGAACCTCTAGATTACTAGTACAGCACACCCGCTGTCTGATAAAGCTACGTTGCAACTTGCAGATGTCTTAGTACAAAAGTTACATATTAGTATGTAGTAAAATCTTCTAATGCATGCGGAGAAGTCTAAAATGATTACTTGTCGGTGAGCATATCGTTGCAGATAAAAAGTGTAATATGTGTCATTTGTCTCTGATTGTTAGCGAACTCCATATGCACAGATGTTCATGAAATTTTGAAAGTGTCAGGATATGACCTGCCTAGCATCTGTGCATATGAAGTTGCCTAACAATGAGGGGGCAAATATCCTGTGAGCCACTTCCCAATATGAATGTTCGTACTTATTGTTCATCAGTAAAAAAAAAGTGGCCATTGTTGATCTCTACATGTCCTAGAAATTGTAAAAAAAATATTCTGATATATACTGTATCATTTAAAAAGGTAAATAGTAGTTTTGCGGTAATGTAAAGTAAACATTAAAACGAAAAGGTGTATTCTCAGGTGGGTATCAAGTAGAACACGTGGTCATCAACAGCACATACTTCCTCGTATTCTTTGCAAGTTTTGCAATTTCGAAAAATTCAAAGTTTAACAAAAACGCTACCTGGACCACTTTCATTAGCGTAGTTAGCTTTATTCAAAAACAAAATAAATAAAAAAACGACTTTTTTGAATATTTTTAGAAACTGCCTATACTTCAAGAAAAAATTACAAGAGAACTCATATTTTCAAAAAGATTGTACATACTGTGATAAGCCAAGAACCTTGGAATTAGTTTAATGATAAAATCAGTATCCAGAGTAATAATATCAGCACCTTGGAAGTAAAGGAATACGCGTTGTTAGGACAACGGATCAACAAGGTTTAATATTTCATGCTGGGTGTCAACGTTGTGCAAATGGACACGACCCCGAACACACTATGTGCAGGAGGTGTGAAGAGGGTGTTGAATGGTCATGATCGTCAGAAAGGGCGCATGGATTCACTCTCTAAAAGATTTTCATCGCGAGCACGCGTAAGCAATTGGTGAGGTGCGATCGGATTTTTAACATATGCTAGGTATTAGGTAAATGATAGTGAACCGGGAAGTAATGTTTAGTTTGAGGTCTGATAGTTTGGTCTAGTGTAAATTGTAATATTAAATTTAATTGAGAATTTTTATTATATAATGGTTGGAAGTTGAATTAAACAGACTCCATGTTTCGAGGAGATATACATTACGGTAGCTCCGTAGATGGAAGAATTTTCCAATAAGTAGTTGAATATAGTCAGTCGCGAGTAGGTTTCATACGAAACACAGATAGGGAAAGTCGCGACGCATATTAAATTTGTCGGTATATTAAGTCTTCTTAACAGCAATTGTTGAGGACATTCTGGGACATTTTTTAATTGAGAAAAGGATGCGCGAATCGGTACATCCAGGAATCCATGGACAGCCGGCAGCGCTAGCCGAATTCGTTTACTACGCTCCGTGAAGTCACGGAGGTTAAGCGAATTCGAGACTGCCGGGTTCTTGGTTGGGTGACGGGCTAGGAACCCTGAGATCTAACGGCGTTTAGCCCCTGGCGGAAGGGATAAAAGGCACTGACTGACTGCGACGTGACGAGACTTGACAAATATAGTAATTATTCAGTGTAATAATTACACAGTATCGGAGGATTACTCCAGAAATAAAGCACATTAATGGAGGATTGCCCAGTGCAAAGCGCTCAAGGCCCCTTAAGGGGCTTGGAGACGCGTTGCGTCAAGTTGTAGACGCAACAAATTTAGAAATTAGAAAATTAAGACATCATTCTGCTGGTCAGCCGAGAAGCCAGCGATCAAGAGTGCGGACGTAAGCTTATGAACTATAGTCAAACCCGTACGGTGTTTTTTAATGTTTCAAAGTGAAAAGTGTTTCTCACGAGAAGCCAGGAACTGTTCTATGTACATGAATAAATGTTAAATTTTTATTGTTGAAAAATGCTGATAACTTATAGTAGTTGCCGTCAATCAAATATAGATTTCAATCAATAGAACTTCCAGGAATCGTGATTCTGTATAGAATTTCACGTCCACTTCCAACAGGTAAGGAGTGTATGTTGTGTCGAACCCATGCTTAAAATTGGAAAGTGAAATTTAATAAATTAGATTACAGGCAATAGAACTTTAGATTTATCACAATACCTTCTTTTAAAGATTTAATATTCACTTTCATGCATTACTACGTACGAGGTAAAGTGAAAGTGTTGTAAACGAGCGACGAAATTCAGTAATATTTCAAAATAAAACACTTATTATCGGGTTCTGGTAACAAAGAGCGATAAAATTTTCGTTCTTTATAGTGTATTACTTCCTCTCACAAGTTGTATAGTCAATGCCAAATTTTGTGGGTCCTTTGTATAGAAAAAATGATTGACCTCAAAACATCATTCTGCCCGAACGTCCGTCTGTCTCCCTGCCTGCCTGTCCGTCCGTCTGTCCGACAGAGTGTCGCTCGCCTTTCCTTCCTCCGTCCATCTGACTGTCCGTCCATCTGTTCGTCCGACTCTCCACCAGTCTGTCCGTCCCCTTGTGTGCCCGTCTGTGTGCCCCTCTGTGTGCCCGCCCTTTCTTTTGTCAGTTCGTCTGCACGTCAGTTCGTGTGACGTCCGTGTGCCTGTCCATGTGTCCGCGAGTATGCCCGTCCGTCACTCCGACTGCCTGTTCGTCTCCCTCTCCGTCCATGTGTCCGTCCACTTGTTAGTCCGTCTCTGTCCATCCATCCTTCTGTCCGTCTCTCTGTCTGCTCTGCCCTGTCTTGTCTCCTTCCGTCCGTCCATCCGTCTGCCAGTCCGTCTGTCGGTAGATCTGTCCGTCTGAATAGCCGTCAGTCCATGCGAGCGTTAGTCCATGTGACCGTCCGTTCCTGTGTCCTGAGCGTCAGTCCGTCCGTCCAACCGTCATTCTGTCCGTGTGTCTCTCCGTCTGTCTGTCCGTTCGTCTGTTTCTTCGTCCGTGTCTGTCCATCCTTCCGCCCGTGGTCAACACTAGCACCCAAGCCGTTGACCCGATTTTCTCCAAAATTGATATGTTGTCGGAACGATCATAATGAAGTTTCAATAACTTTTTCAAAATTTCCTAAAATACGCAAATAGCGTAAAGGACCGAAAGGGAAAAGGACAGAAGTCTTATTTTTGTTGAAATCGGAATTTTTGAGAATTGCAAGAGTTCAAAATTGTTTCAGCGCCATCCTACGACGACAATATGGATAATAGTAATGGTTATGGTAATGAGTTTTACAAAAAATTACGACTGAGATGTGTTAATTCGGAGAGAAATTGTGGTATAGTATTACACAGCCTTTACTAAAGGCGAGAAAGTACGTGCTGTTTTAGCACCACTAGTTTCCTTAAGAAATTCTGTTCTTCAATGATAGAACTTGCAACAAGATGTACAATTTTTCGAAAATATGAATATTTTCGCGTAATTTTGCGTGAAATATAGGCAATTTTTAATGTTTTTCACAAAAAAATATTTTCTTAAAATGTTGCCCTCATATGTAGCAAAGTACAAAAAAAACTGATCCTATTTCCGGCGAACTCTTTTTGAAAATTGCCCAAATTTAACATTGCAAAAGTGCAATATTGATGATAGGAATTTTTTTCTTAATTCAAATATTTTAAAAAATAGATCTGTAAATAAAGTCTTGTGGAATTGTTTTTTTTAAAAAAACGTGTTTCTTCTCGTAATTTATGCTGAAAATTAATGGAATTAATTTTTTTTCTTAAAAATGGATCAAATTTTTAAATTCTTTCCCCAGATAGAGCAAAATTCTTAATTTTTTCTTTCCTAAATTTTACGCAGCATTACGCGAAAACTTCTATTTTCGAAAAGTTGTACATGATCATTCTTATAAACGGTCAAAGAAATATTGTACTTATGGAACAGTCGTCGCCCAGTAACCAGAGTAAAGTTACCTATTTACTATCTGCATCTAGGGCATTGTGTATAGGTTCGGGGGCGTATTTCCGTGCGGTTTGTTTTACACGGTTTGCGAGTTTGTTTTACACGGTTCCTTTTTAGAATCGGTTTCGGACTTTTGCAAAGAAATACCTTATTTTAACTCCAAAACCTTAATTGAATTCCCTAAACCTTATTTCAACCAAATACTGTTATTTTAACAAAAAATGTGTTAACTTTAGTATTTTAACAAAAAATTAAAAGAAAGTGTCTGATTTGTACGATAACCTGGTAGAAAATATTATCTGAAAAAACTGGCTAAAACGAAAACCTGGTTTCACGCTCAAAAACCAATTTGTGTGCATGCGTTCCGAGGAGCAGGGGCTGCGGTCCACGCCACTCACCTCCGCGGGCGCTTCGTCGGGCTCTTCGTCCGCCTCCTCGGCCGCCTCCGCCGGCGCAGTGCCCTCCTCGGCTGCCTCCGCCTCTGCAACCACGCGCGCACACTGCCACTGCATGGGGAGCCGGAGCCATCGCAAGCTAGCAGCGCCCAAAATCCAATCTCAACCAAACTATATCCAACATTTAGGCTAAATTTGGGCTAATGAAGTACTCATTCCCGAATTTTAAGCTCTTCTGGATTTCCCAAAATCGTGGGATTACCCAAATTTTTTGGAGGCTACCATTTAATTTGCTAACATGTGTGCAATTGCCTATACATTTCTTATTTACCTACGTTATGTATTTTTGAGTTTACTTACTGAGTAATGATGAAGTGGTCAAAACGTCTAATATCGTTCACACGAGATGTCTCATATTTTGGAAAGAAAGGGGAGATGCCCAAAATTATTTTCGGTCGCTATCGTATTCCTTTGCTTAATTTTTTTCGTAGAGCCTAAAATTGGTTGTAAATTTTAGATGGTGTTTTTTATAATTTTTGTGAGGATTTTTAATTTTGGTGTTTATTCGCCCGTAAGAACCAATGTTAATTGTTTCTCTGTAAGCCCTGAATTTTGGATATAAAAAGCTCAAAATTAGCCTTAAATTTTGGGTGGGTTTCAGATTTTTCTAAGCTTCTTTTAAAATTTTGATGTTTTTCCTATTATTTTCTTTGTGTTCACCCCTTAATTTGGAAATATAAATGGAGGAGTAATTTTTTTCCTAGAGCCCAAAATTAGACTTAAATTTTGGGTGTGGTTTCATATTTTTGAATTAATTTGAGATGGATTTTCTGAGTGGGCGATGCTAGCTTTAGTCTAAGGCTAGCAGCACCCATGATTTTGGCAAAAAATGTGAGCTCCAAAGTTAGCCTAAATGTTGGATGTATTTTGGTTGAGATTGGTGTTTGGGCGCTGCTAGCTTCAGATGGCTGGGAGCTGGCTGATTCGGAGAGGCGCAACTTCCGGGGAGAGGGGACATCTCAGAGAGGAAGTAAAAAAGGGAGATAGACGCACAACAACCTTAGTTCATACTCACGTTCATGAAAATAAATTTAACAAAAATCAAGAGCACAAAGCTCTAAAAATTGTAGTATTTACTTAAAAAGTAAATGCACGTTAAACTACGTAAAAAGGTTGACTTTATCATACATATACACATATATACATGTATGAATATTACAAGTTACTTACAATACTATATGTTTCATTTCAATACTGAATATACTACATATGTTTCATTTGCTACATATTTTGTCATGACTAATATATCGCCGTTAATGAGTGTTTAATGTGTGCTTGAAATGACCCCATATATATTCGAAACGTTCAACCATTGTATACTTTTATATTAATATTTCTTTTCTTTAATTGGTCTATTTTTTAGTAGTGAATTTTGACGGGCATGACGATTAAGCTTTATCCCTTTTATCTAGATTATTAATTGTATTAGTGGCTATTATAAAAAGTGTTTAAATGAAACGCTTACTCGAGTATTGAGGACCGTGAATGCTATTCTCAGTTCTGAGTGCACCCAAGTTGTAAAGCAAGCGCCTGTATATATTCCCTAGAGTAGATGATTTCAGTAGCGGTTTACCTTCGTCATCCACTCTATGAAGGTTGGTAGAAATTTCATAATAGGTGATAAATGAATGAAATAATCGATGGAATAATGTTCAGATTGGAAGTGTCATGGTATAAGAAGCTCAGTACATCATAACGAGGTTGTCGAAAGCCCCACTCGAACCCGTAGTCGCCGGCCAATTTAGACCCTGCTCCATAGTCCGGCGCAACTGAAATCAGGATGGAATTACTCGAAAACTCAAAAGAAACTTTAACCCACAGATACATCATAAGGGTCTAAGGGAGACATTTTCAAATTAAATATGGTCACATAATTCAATTTTTCAAATATTTCAGTACATCATAAATACATCTTCAAATTTCATTAGCAATGAGCTTTTAAGAAGAGACTCGCCTTGAAATTCGGTTGTTTCACTCGCTGCTTTGATATCAATACCGGAATCGAGCATTTAGAAAAGATCTACCTGCATGATTTTCTCTTTATACAACGATAAGGATGATCAAAACGTACGTGTTTTATTTAAACTATCTTGATAACAGATTGTGAAAGCTTTATGAAAAATTACTTGTGCAATAAGTACTCCCAAAAGCAAATGTAATTGGAACCAGTTGGTTGGATTTAGCATGGTAGGAGGTTGAATTCAAACACGACAAGGACTTCTATGAAATAAAATAATATAATAATAATAATAATAATAATAATAATAATAATAATAATAATAATAATAATAATAATAATAATAATACCCCTTAAACCCACTTAAAAATACAGTAAACGCTCAGGAATATGCATTTTTTTTTAAATTGAAGGTATCCATTTTATACGATTCCGGCGTTTTGGAATCCATTTCAGCGAGAATCAGAAGCAAAGCAATCGAGGGTGTCATAGGGCTGGCCAACGGACCTCAGATTTGCACTCGAGCCGCTCAGCCAGACGAAAGGAGCATGGGGAACCATGTGATCCGCGAAAACATTTTGTCGGGCGAACGCGCCTCACGCGGGATTGCGTTGGCGTGCCTTCGGGCGAGTGCCATCTCCATGTGCTTCAGCACGGAATTCCCCAGGCGGGTGTTCTCTTCGGCTGAGCTCAGCGGGGTTTGTGTCCAATGAGAGTTGTTTGTGGTGGTGCGTACGTCGTCGTTCGTCGTGGGGTCTAGTTAGATAATTACGGGCGGAACTTAGGCAGCCGCAGGTAGGCGGTTGGAGGAGGCGAAGTTGTCCCAGAGTGTTGTCTTATTGTACATATGTTTTAACTGAAAAAGATCCATAAACATATCAATGTAAATATCAGTAGCTCGTACCTGTGTTTGTTCTTTCCTACGACAGTACAGGTGATATTCCAGACTATGATGGCCTATTCGCGACAAAAAAAATATAATCAAGTAAATATAATTAAATAGTATTGTAATAATCCTATTACAGATTTCTCTCTCATAATAGTTTATATTATTATTTAGTTTTTCATATTTGCTTGCCTTCTCTTAATAAATGATTTGCATTGTTAATACATTTCGTAATAATCCCTTCCACGATTTTGTGCCGGTCAAGGATTTTACAAGACCTCCACATAATTCAGATATGGGCTGGTAATGATTGTATATAAAAAATCCACAATGGCAAACTGTTCTACCTTGCTATGATTGGTTAAGACGGGAATGACTATAGTTTCATTCTAAGAAGTGAATTTTGTTCAAGAGATACACATTGGCAGGAATACACGCAGTTGATTTGAAATGTGTGAGTAATATTTTGAAACAATAAACGATATGACGTCATGGTTCTTATGTCACAGATACACAACGTACCTATCGTGATACTTATGTAGCAAAGGAATTGCATTGAAAACCATACGCAGTGTACTTGGATACATCATTGCAACGAATTAGCTACTAAATGTCATAAAAGTCGATAAGAATTTGTAGCTCCAAATCGCTATGTAATGTGACGATGAATCTTATGAGAACAATGTAAACAGGTTTACGTTTTGCCATAATCTTTAACAGCTCTATTTATGTGTTATGGGTCAGCGCTCATTCAAAAGACCAGTGCATTGACGGATCCCTCCAGAACAAAGTAAAAATGGCATACAGTGACCAATCGGTTATTTTGACACTCGGAGCTTCACACTCGGAGTTGGTCTGGCGTAACATTAGCAATGAGTGGGCTATAAATTGCAAACGCATTTCCATTTGCTTGGAAGTTGCCATTTATGACATGGTACTCACGAAGTCTATATGCCAAGAGCTCCCGCGATTTCAGTATGTTTCTCTTAATTTAAAATATTAGATCAACGTAAGTTTTATCAACGAAAAACATAAAACACTCACTAAAGAGATGTAGCGAAAAATATAACATATTCGTATAACATAGAGAAAGTAATATTATTTTAGTAAAAATAATTGGGACAATGTTAGTCACAAGTAAGGATAAAAGCTCCCATACTTAATTAAATTATTTTGGAGGTGTGACCCGCTTCCCTGAATCTCAACAACACTATCACTGAAGTTATCTTCCGGACCTTCTCATCTGCAAACTGTTCAACGCTGTTCACGCTGGGCTCTTCGCCCGCGATCACTCCGCTCCTAATAATGCCGCCGGAGTTACGAACGAAACATGCGGGATCATGAGAGATACTAATAGCCAAATCTATAGCTGATTTCCCTTTGCAAATAGTTTTTATTACACGGGAGCGAATACTTTCTTGTCAATTTTGCCAAAATCACTCATTTCTATCCGCATTCAAAATTCAATTTGTAAATAGGTGAAGGTACGGATCCTAGAATTTAAGAAAACGTGCACAAAGCACATTTCTACCCATAGTACATAACACAGTTTTAACTGTTTTTGAGGTTAAATAAAATAAATTAATTAAACATGCGTTCTAATAGTCTCCGGTCCTCTCGACTGGAAGTTAATATTCATTATGACTCCGATCGTTAAAGCTTACATTGTTTTATTAACGTTAAATTATATTTTAACGTTTTTTTTTCTAAAACCAAAAATAACTGATGAAATTTCAGATGTGTTAGAAAATTCTGTTCCGTTGAATAGCTCCTCTTATACTCTTTACGTTGTCTTTGTAGTAACTGCTCTTACTAAACGTTAGTACATCATAGGATACGGCACGACTTTTTGCGTCTTTCTCGTTCGTGCCGCTGGATGTCGCATGATCGCGAACGTATCAAGCAATGCTGTAGATCAAGCGACATCCTGCGGCAAGACCGAGAAAGACGCGAAAGGCCGTGCCATATTCCATCGAGAAGACGAGGTCCTCACTCGCCATGTTATAACTTTACATAGAGCTAAACGAAGTATAGATGTATTCTTAACCCTTCAGTGGGCGCGTGACTTTCCACTCCGCCAGTGGGTGTGTGGCGTACACCCGTACTCCAGTATAAGAAGCTCTTTTGTTAACAAACCAATAGAAGTTTGACTCTTGAATTATGTTTATAACATATTACTATTATTCTTTTCGTTATAAAACTAATAAACTGACAAGAACAAGGCAATTAGTTATAAAAAATAATTTTAAAGAACTCAGAAAAAAATATGTTTATTGTCACAAATCACTTTAAAATTTTTACAAATGGCTTAAATGTTAAACGTTTCATAACAAGAAAAACAAATATCTTTCAAGTGATCTTTACACATCCATTTTTTGCATTTTTCGCACCATCTACGAGTAGATTTATTGCGACTTCTGCCGCAGTCATCACAGCGACCATGGCCGCTTGGCAGTTTTCTTACCTCATGACTCTGCTCTTCCTCTCCTGCTAACAATAGTTTGGCCCTACTTCTTATGTCCTTTGATACATTAGGTATATTACTTTTTCTAACAATCTGTGGCCTGATGAAGCCCCAAGCAATTTCCTCAATGAAATCAAGTCTACTGGTGTTGGTCTGCGAGTTACTTTTATATACTACAAAGGCAATTATTGCCGATATGTTCACCAAATTGTAAAACAATACCATAGGCCAGCGTCTTGTATTTCTTGCTACATTGTACTTTTGAGTAAGCTGATCAACCAAATCCACACCAATTTTCATTCTGTTCTGGCTTATTTCTGGCTTATTTTCTCTGGAGTCGGCATCTATTGCATCATCGTGGTACATGGTAGAAATAAGAATAACTGACTTATTCTTTTTAGGACAGTATCAAACTAATGTACTAATGTTTGAAACCCAAAATTTGATGAATGCTCTGGTTTCGTTTTGTTTGGCAAAAACGCCGGTGGGATTTCTCTTTTGTTTTTGCGCAACGTGCCAATAAACGTGAGCTTCTTTTCTGTCAGAAATATCACAGCCGACGACTGGTTTTCTAGCATCCCCGTGGCAGTAAAACTTCTGTTTGTTCCTTCTACTGGTTTCACCAGCCGCAAGACTACATCTTCCGGCGAATTACTGACACAAAATGCCCCGCTGGGTTGTTTTCCAACATATACCTCGAGATTGTAAGTATAACAGTCTTTACATCAACTAGAGCAAACACCTTGATGCCGTATTTGGCTGGTTTGCTAGGTATGTATTGACGGAAAGAACAGTTTCCCCGAAAAGCCACTAGCTGTTCGTCCACTGTAAGGTACTGACTTGCGACGAAATGTCTTTGATAAATTGCAATTATTTCGTCAAATAACTGTCTAATTGCGGCTAACTTGTCGAACGATGTTCTGACACTTCTGTCCTTCATATCGTCAAAAAATCTTAGAGTTCTCAACAAAAATCTAAATCTCTTCAGGCTCATTGACAAAAAACATGCTTGACATTGACAAAAAACCTGAGCCTCTGGAATTGTCCCATACTTTGCGGCAATTTTTTCTTGAACTTCCTTGTGATCCAATGAGAAAAAGGATTCCAATAAGAGCCCTAATTTCCGTATCATCTGTCGGTCTTTCATCTCTGTCACGACTCAAACGTGAACTTATCTTCTCAATATAAATGTTAGTATTTGTGGTTATCAAACTTATCACATAATCATTTATAAAGAGACGTATACAGTCAGTAGCATCAACTAGCCCTTTGGCACTTTTATTTGGTCCTGGTAAATGCAAAATAATGTGAGACCTCGAGCGAACATTTACGCGTGATTTCACCTTATTCCAAATTGCCTTTTTGTCTTTTGCAACGAAATAACTCGTTAGCAACGGAGTCTCTGTTTCATTCTCATCTTCTTCTGACTCGCTTTGTTCAGTCTCTGAATTATGATCATTAGGGCCCGGATTATAATGACCTAAATATCAGTGAAATATGCAATCATTTATGACCTAAAACCTATATAAATATGACCTTAAAAAATAAAATATGACGTTTTACAAGTTTATTTTTTTAAAAGTTCCTGTTAATTTTTTAGGTATAACTAATACAAAATTCACTCAAGAACAGATTGTGAGTACGGTACATACGGCTTACAGTCTTTGGAATAACTAGCATTTTAAAAAAAATGCTTGTGTCTGCAAAACAAATCAAGTACAGTAGAATAAAACCCATCAAACCAAACGACCTGATTTACTGCTGCATACTTCTTGTTTAAAATAATCCTTCTCTTTCAAATAACCCTTTGTAGTATAATTTTGAGTTTATTTGTAACAATATACCTGATACATTTTCATGCGAGACAATTTAAGCCTTTTATTCTTGTGTCCTTAAAAATATGACATATGTATGCATTTTGGGCAACATTTGATCAAAATATGACCTTTACTAAAAACGGTCCTTAAAAATATGACAAATATATGCATTTATGGCAGAATTTGGCCCAAATATGAGCATTTAATAAAAACTGTGTAAATATGACTTTATATGCACAATAAAAATACGTTTTTCTAATCGACAATGCCTAGATTCGTGCATAAATTGTTTTAAAACCAAGGTTAAAAAAATACATGACTTGTCATTAAAATCCGGGCCCTAATGTTCACTAATTTCAAGAAGATCTGCTGTAACTTCATCATCATCATCATCATCATCACCGTCATCTTCATCTTAATTTGATTCATCTTCTATTTCCGAAAACCACGCGCGAATCACATCCGCATCCGAAGTCTTTTCTTGTAACTTACTTTGTTTAGCAGAATTCATAATTCAAACGAAACACCACACTAGTTTCCGATCGCTAGTCCCAGAAATATAACACAGATAACATACACAAACACCAAAGGCGCGAAAGACACGACGGACGAACTGCACTGTTGCTGACACAAGAGGCGACTGAGGGACGTGAGTGGGCGCGTGGAGTACGACGGTGCTCCATTCAAAACAAATGTTATCGCGAGAGAGATAAGCGGCCTTCATAACATCAGTTTCCGACACGCGATTCGTAACAGTTGCAAAGTCAGCTAACGAAAACGACAGCTCCAAGAATGAGCTTATTAAAAAAAATTAAGATTTAAAATTATGTGGAGTATAGCGGTACTCCACGCGCCCACTGAAGGGTTAAATAACATATCTAAAGCACTACATTTTTTGACTAGGTTATATTTCAAGGTTTTAATGGAATTTGTTCTAAATTAACATTGCTATTGGAAAAACCTCAAAAGTCAACGTAGCGGAGCTTCAACTGCACATACTTTTTCGTATTAATTGTAATGATTTCGTAACTTTATAATACCAGTTCAACTCATATTAAAATTTTCGTCTGCAATTCACATTCGTCTGCAATTACATTTTAGCGGCCATCAGCGGTTACTTCATTTGTGGGTCGTTTGATTGACCTAAAACATGCCATTACAAGTGCTTCCACAGAATAATTATTGGAGATGGAATTTGAACTCGAGAATGTAGGGTCTATGGAGATAAAGCTATCCCCCCTCCTAGTTCAAATGATTCAAATGCCCAGATGCAGTAATAAAAAACAAAACTTTATTTATTTTAATTCAAACGTAAGAAAATGGAACTTCTCTCAAATAATTTAGAAGGGTCTATTATTGCCCATCCGCAGCCGGCCCGGGGGCACAGGTTGCTAAAGGAGTACAGTGACGAGCTCTGTTCGGCGGTCGCGGGCTCGAGTTCCAAGTAGGCGGGTCTGTTGTGGCATGCTGGTCCATCACTTTCTTCATGAAATCCGGTGTAACGGTTAGCGTATCGGACTGTTATACACAAGTTCGCGGGTTCAAACCCGATCGAAGCTGAGGATGTTTAAGGGTGAAACATCCTTAGTGCGTCTTCCGTCGGAGGGGAAGTAAAGCCGGCTGTCTCGTGTTGTGTATTTACAGCATGTAAAAGATCCTCAAGCCTAAAAGAAGCCTCTGAACTAAATTAAATTCCCCAATATCGGCGCCCGAGTGACACCTCCTTTGTCTGCTAGACGGTGAAGGAACGTAGCGGAATTTGTGTGGTCAGGCGAAGACCATGCTTGATGGCCTGAGCCGCGCCATTGAGGCATTAATTGAATTGAGTATTGAATTGAATTGAAATCCCTTCGTTCGTGGCCCATTCGGGAGGCGTTGGTACAGGCGTTAGGGGGACGTTCGCGGTACACTCGGACGGAGCTATTCCCGGAAATTCTCTCCTGCCGGTGACAGTGCAAGACTGGCGACATCAAGTTGAGTTTCGTACGGGACACACCGGGCGCCCGCGCGGTGTGTTGGCGCCCGCGCGGATAACGCTAGAACAGGTTAGAAAGGGCACACCGACAATACGGGGACCTGGGCCTCTCCGGTGTTGGAGCGGGCAAATGCTTTGGTGGCTGCACCAGGAGGTTAGCCAGTCTCAGCTGGCGAGAGGAAGCGACGGTAAAAGGTCCAATGAGATGAGATGACTGCCGCACAACCATCTCATTAATTGTTCCTAAAAATCTCGGAATAGAGAGAAGGGTACAGATACTATTACTGTTACCTATTCTTCATCCTTACAAGTTTAAAGAAAAAAGTTGATCCGTTTTGGGGAAAATGTTTGTGGAAAATTGTCCCGATTCAATTCCAAATTGCGTCAAAACTACCCATAGTTTCAAAAAAATTATTTAATATGTAATTTTGAAGAATAAATTTTACTAAGAACAAAATATCTATTTTAAATTAATAAGTTAACTTTCTGTAATTTTTGAAAATTCAGAGGCTCTAATGAAACTCGAGCACGAACAAGACTTTTCGAGCGCAACGTTCTTTGGTTGAGTCTTGGCTGTCCAAGACGAACCGCATTTGCGTCGTGAAGGACGACGTTTTGGCCATCATCTTGGGGTCTTTTTCAAAGCAGAACGTTTAGGAAGGCAACGAGATGTTGGGGGACTCGTCAGCCACCACAACGCAAGCGTGGTTCATCTCGGTCAGCAAAGACTCGATAATCGAGGAAGCGTACGCAACTACAAAAGGTGCTTTATGTCACGTGTAACACAATTCCCCGAAATACTATTTTTTAACTTGTGAGGTTTTTCTTCCGAAACAACGATATGGGCAACCATAAATAAATAGCACAGCAGAACACACTACTTTTACTAAGCGCGAATATTGATGAAAACATTTCTCCACGTCCAGAAACAATTATTTGCTGCATATTGAAGTTACATATTACATTTTTCATGACAACTTTTCTTTTGTTTTACAAGCCATAGAAAGCAGATAAAACGACATGTTTTTGAATTCATTCACTCCAATGTGAGTCTTTTATGGCATTCCGAAGTTGATCAGCTGAAGAACAATGTTTGTTTTTGTAATTTCCAAGTGGAGGTGTAGTCTGGTTCTGTTGAACCATACATCGATATTGAAAGTACTTAGTTCTGAACCAGAACGTATCATTATCCTCCCTACAATTTTAGTAGTAATACGAAATTCTCACATGATATAGTGCAGCGTTCTTCTATTAAATCTCGATGTCAGTGAAACTGTCACTTTGATTTACAACTTGTTTTGGCGTATTCAGTCACTTTATGAACGTATCTCTCGTAATTTATTGTGAAGAATACTGAATACAGATTAAGTGAATGGTTTCTGATTGAAATATCAAGTACCTACAATAAAATTAGTTTTGATCGATTGTTGACATTACGGAGATGAATGAGGGTGGACAAAAGATGGCACAAAGAGCTATGACCTTTTTCTAAATGTTATCCGTGTGTGTGCACATCCATGACGCAGCTGGTTGCGCAATGCATGAAAGGAAGGGTCGCTAGTCCGAGACCCGTATAGACACGCGCACGCGTGCTGCATGGGATTCCGATACAAGAGTAATGAATCATACATTCGATTGTCGCCAAATGAATAGAGACTCTCCTGTCTTGATATTTCTATTGAAGCTTGCAAGTTAAAGCAAGCAGTTGAATTTTTCAAGTAAGAGCAAATATTTTCACTGCATAAGATAATCTGTCTTGATAAAATAATGCCAATGTAGAATAAATAATTTGTATAATAAATATAATTTGTATAATGTTGTAAAATAAGCTAACAAATTGACCTAGGTTGTGATAAGAATCCTATCTGTGATCGTAGGATAATAACGCTTGCTGACGATACCAAACTCGTGATCCTTTCTCAACAACAGGAATTTTCAGGATAAATCATTGTTTATTGGAACTAATAATCTTGAGAAATGCTGAATAGTTTCCCCAGCTCCTATCAACATATAGATATAAGTTACGCAGCTCTGGTATTTTTGGAATTGTAAATAGAGCGAAAGACTCATTTGCGTAGAAGTGAAATCATTCCAGTGTAAATAACAATTAATGAGCTGCTAATGGAGAAAATTGAATACCTTGGTCAATGAAAATATTTTTTCAGTTGATTATTGATTTTAAATATTATTTGAGACAAGCACCTCCGATGGCTCAAATCCTAACTTTCTGTGGTGCGATCCTGGGTTCGATTCCCGGCCGGGAGAAAAATAAAGCTGTAGCTTTCTAATGTAATCGTCTCAGATTACATAGCTCTGTGACGAAAGAAAAACTCAGGCAGGTCAAGTATGCTAGATACAATGAAAAGAATACAACGTACTCGCCATATGTCTCCCTAACCCCCAGGCGTGAATAATAAATGAAAATGGGTCCCCGGCCTGGGAACACCGCTAGCTGGCAAGTCTGATTTACCCGACACTAAAATCCCAAATACATACATGTAAGGGAGAATGTGGCACGTATTTTATATTACTCACCAAATGTGATGAAACCGTTCAGCTGATTTTATAAATTATAATAGAATATGATATAAATATAATATAAATTTTATAAAACAATGCAGTATAATGTGCAATTTGATATTTGATTTACTTGGGAGGAATATAAATCAGCGCACGTTCTATTGAGCTGCAGAATTGCTTTTCCATTCTTTTACCGTGCATGTAAGAATTTTATTGCCACCGCACGAAACATCAGATAGATTTTTAGAGTCACCGACTGAGTACAGCTCAGAATACGCATTACCGCTGCGTCTGCAGCGACTCTAAATGGGGAGGTCCTGGGTTTGAGTTCCTAGAGGCGGATTTTCGACTCTAGCTACGTCGAACATAGCCTATGTCTGGAGAAGAATTCTAGCGGCCGCTACTCTCATCGGCAGTTTTCCGTGGTTTCTCTAATCCAGGCGAACGCCGAACCAGTGCTCTTACGAATGGGCTACGGATCTTTCCTCTTTCTTCCTTATCCTGTCCTCCCTCATTCCCACCCACACTTACTTGCACTTCTCTACCAACATGTCAGGCAATCAGTCGCGAGTGTAGAGCTTGTCCCGGCTGGGGCGGTGCCCTGCTTGGGGAGATACTGAAGGACAATCCCTTGCAAGTCGATGACTAAGTTGCCGCCGGATCTCACCAGCTTGCGGAGAAGAAATACCACCGCCTCCAAGGACAAAACATTCACTACACCATCGAGACTAATGATCAAAGGATTTGACATTCCTGGAAATATCAATCAATCAATGAATTTTTAGAGGAAAGTGATGCCTACTAATGCACTCTTCCAGATTGTGTAACATAAAAAATAAACTAATAAAAATATTTTTGATGTGAAACAGCACGTCAATCCTAGTGACGCCCTTGCGCTAAATCTTAAAGCCGTTTAATGTCGTTAGTATACTTTCTCGTATGTCGCCTACAATATGGCATTGTGGCAAGGGGCAAACTTGCAAATGGGGTTCTTAAATGAATCTTAATAAATGAGCTACTCCCCCACATGAGTACTCTCCTTTACAAGTACTCTCCCACACAAGTACTCTCCCATACAAGTACTCTCCCATACAAGTTCTTCCACACAAGTACTCTCCCAAACAAACTACTCTACCACACAAGTACTCTCCCACACACGTACGCTCTCACGCATATTCTCTTTCACACAAGTATTCTGTCACACCTCACAAGTACTCTCCCACACACGTACTCTCCCACACAAGTGCTCTCCCACACAAGTACTCTCCCACGCAAGTAATCCCCCAAACAAGTATTCTCCCACACATATACTCTCTCACACAAGTACTCCTCACGCATCCGTCATTCTCCGTATGCTCATTCGTCAGGCTTCGTCCGTCCCTAATACATCATTAACCACCGTTTCGCAAAGAATCCAAAGATCATAGCGGCATCTAGGCGATAACCGAGGAACTAGCTGAAAAAGGCCCTGGCCATCTCTGCGAGTTATAGTTCGTGCAGGCGGCGCAAAAGTTCCCGGCCTGGTAAAGTAGTGAGAGAGAGCAAATGTGAGGAAGTGGAGAACGCCTCCTCCCAATACCCTAGTTACGAATGGTGAGGAGAGAATGAATTGCGAGACGGGGCGAGGGGTACGGCTGCTCTGAAGCTAGCAAGGCAACCTTTATCTGTTAAACCTCCTAAACTCAACGTAGGAAGTTAATGCAATTGTTGCACTCTTAAGCAATCACGAGAAAAAGATAGTTTCGATTCGGTTACATTTTACTCTCAAAATTTGCCATTTCTCTGATTATTTTACTTTCAAAAACTGTTTTTAGCTTAGAAAATAAAAGGGAAATTAATATATCTAAATTGGGGGCAATAACTTACAACTGACTTTTTGAAAAGACTGCCATATTCTAGGTATTCAAAGATTACCACCTTCCAGAGCAATTTGTAGAACTCTTTCAAATCTCGCGCCAATTGCTTTGGATATGTGCCCGCGTACTCTAAAAAGCTAGTTTCCTTGTCTGCGACCTTGACATGCCTGATTCATTCATTGATTGTTTCCGGACGTGTCAACTGCTAAGGTGAGTAGTCACGTGAGTGTTCATGTTTTATCGCGAGCGGTGGTTAGTGATGTCCCCACGCTGGATGGCGAGTTTCGGCGCCGTCCTACACGTCGGCTGGCGGGGATTCCCCAACCAGATATCTTTCGGCAGCGGGGATCGCCGCAGCCGGGACAAACACTAAAATCCCGAGAGGCTTCCCGACTACTCTATCATATTGTAGCGTCGTGTCGCTAAAACCAGCGTGGCACGCGGCGCGGTGTTCACCGGATTCGTAGACAAAGGCAGAAGCGATGACGCACGGGGTTTTTCTGGCAGGGTGTGCGCATCGCTAGGGCGGAGGCAACGGAGGCGGCGGGCAGCGTCGCGAGGGCTATTTAAGGGCCGCGAGAACAATAGCTCTTCCTTCTTTGTGATCCTGGAGGCAGCAGCGTAGGTCGTTCGTGAGAGGTGCGAACATGCAGGCGGCGCAAGGAGCCGATAGTTATTGTCGTGACTAGTGAGACATGTAGTCGGTCTCAGGGCAGGCGGTACTACGCACAGCGAAACATTAGGTAGTATGTTGCGGTGTGGTAGCCGTTGTAAATATCTCTCCTAGCAGTGGGGTCTATTTAGTTAGTTAAGTGTATACAGTGCATTGGTTATTTGTGACTACGGTCGAAATTGTGAATATACCGGCTGTTATTACAACCCACTCTCGTCTGTGTACTGATTACACCCGTATGACGCCACAATATGATAGAGTAGCAACATTAAGTGTAAGTGTGTATAATTAAGAGGTGAGGATACTTAAAGGAAAGATTGCGTGCGGTCCGTTGCGCGTTTGTTAGGGTACTGCTCCGGCATTCGCCTGGTGTTGATCGAAGAAAGCACGAAAAACTACCAATTACAGCAGCCGACCGCTAGAAGTACTATAAGATAGTAGATAAGATAGTAAGAGAGCGAAATAGTAAGAGAGCGAAATAGTAAGAGTGCGATAGTAAGAGCGAGATAATAAGAGAGCGAGATAGTAAGAGAGCGAGATAGTAAGAGAGCGAGATAGTAAGAGAACGAGATAGTAAGAGAACCGAGATAGTAAGAGAGCGAGGATACGCACCGAGCGTGTGGTGTAGCGAGAGCGTGATAGTAAGAGAGCGAGATAGTAAGAGAACCAGAGAGTGAGAGAGCGAGGATACGCACCGAGCGTGTGGTGTAGCGCAGAGTCGAGGCGGCGGCGCTCGCGGCGCACCTCCTCGCGCAGGCGCTGCACCTCCTCGGGCGCCGCCACCTGCTGCTGCAGCTCCAGCGTGCCCGCGTCCAGCTCCGGCCGCTGCGCCTCGAACTCCTCCAGAGACCGCCTGCGCACGCACCATACCCACACACTCGCATACTCGCACTTGGAGCTCGCCGCCAGCTACTGGTCTCTGCACGTAAATGTTTGTTTGTTTGTTTGTTTGTTTGTTTGTTTGTTTGTTTGTTTGTTTGTTTGTTTGTTTGTTTGTTTGTTTGTTTGTTTGTTTGTTTGTTTGTTTGTTTGTTTGTTTGTTTGTTTGTTTGTTTGTTTGTTTGTTTATTTATTTATTTATTTAATTGTTTGTTTGTTTGTTTGTTTGTTTGTTTGTTTGTTTGTTTGTTTGTTTGTTTGTTTGTTGTTGTTTGTTTGTTTGTTTGTTTGTTTGTTTGTTTGTTTTGTTTAATTGTTTATTTATTTATTTATTTATTTATTTATTTATTTATTTATTTATTTATTTATTTATTTATTTATTTATTTATTTATTTATTTATTTATTTATTTATTTATTTATTTATTGTACTGCCTATAGCGTTGTAACTAGGGATGGTAGATTTGATGAAAGGGTGATAATGAAGGGAAACGGCCGGCGTCGCTACTCGAATTGCTTAACTACGTTTCTTGAAGTCATGAAGGTTAAACAACTCGGCACAGCGGATTCCTCGAAGGGTGACCGTCTGGGAACTCCGGGGATCTAACGGGGCGGAGCTCCTGGCCGAAGGGATTAAAGGCAAGGACTTATCGCGACTGACGATGACTGACTAGGTTAAAGGTGGATTACTCCACACCTTTACGCCTTACGTGGTTATATAGAACGTTGTTACGAATTAACATAACAGAATTCCACAAAAGATGGATAAGTGCATAAGCGAATCCTCCGGGTATGCAGGGTGGGCATTGTCTGAGTGAATATCGAAGGTTTTCGGGTAAAAGGAGTTGACTCACAAAAGTGAGTTTGAATAAAAGGAAATAAAAATACGTGAAATCGTTGTAAAACAACACGTGATAAACTACATTTAAATTGTGTATTTGTGAATTTGTAGATTTTCTAATTCATAACTCCGTAACCAGCAAAGCTCCATCTTCCACAAAAAAGACAACACAAACCCGAACTGCATATATTAAAATACAATACGATATAAAAAAATGACTTAGACTTTTTTAAGAAATTTCTGTGAGACATTTTCATCTGGAAGTTCAAAATGAAGATTTCATTACCGCAGCAGAAGCTGTATTCTCTTGTCAAGCGCTTCATACATGAGACCGCAAGAGCGATCTCGTTTTCTTCACTATGTTCATGGACCTTTATTATCTGTTCACTTTTTCTTGAACTCAGTGGAGAAAACAGTTATTCTAATAATCGTTCTGCATGTTTTTGCGGTATTAAGATTATTCCATAATATAGGACACGATAAGGGGTTACAGACAAAATGTGTAGCTCATTGGAAATAGCTTCTATAACATAGGAGTTAATATTTTCTTATAAAATATGAAAAATGTCCATTGCTTCCACCGGGAGAGATGACTCAGGGCATCAACTGATGAACGCAAGTTGGAGTCACGACGGTGGCAGGATTTTCGATACTAACTTGTCTACTCGGTCGAATTCAGTCGCTGTCTGGAGAAGAATTTTAGTGACCGGCTGCTCTGAACGGTAGTTTTCCATGGTTTCTCTGATCAACACTAGGCGAAAAGGGGAGTAGTAGTGTTTGCAGCTTGTCCTATCCTCTCCCCTTACACACACATGAACATGCACTACACTACTACACATGTCGTGAGACCAGCCTGGGGCTTAGAGCTTGTCCCGGCTGGGGGGTACCCCGCTGGTGGGAGATACCATATCGGCGAAAACTCCGCTAGCCATCGGTAGGTCGGCGCCGGATTTCACCATCTAGCGGGGGAAGAACACCGCCACCTTCCGAGAAAAAGCATACAATACACTTAGGGTCTAATGACCCTAGTAGTTGTCGCGCCCGAAATCACTAATAATCAATCAATCCATTACTGCCTGTAATTATTATTCAACTTATTATACTGATATAAGTTACGGTAGGATATCAGAGCTCAGGAAAACGAGCACAGAGTGCACTTTTCCGCTCCGTTCCACACAGTTTTAAACTTACATTATTTAACATTTACTTAACATTACGTATGTTTTCTCTTTTCTCGGGCCTCTGCGTAGGTTCGGAGGATGTTTCACTTCAGAAAATTCTAATAACTTCCTGCCCACACGAAAAAAGTCGATATCCAGTCACATTAAAATGACTTTATATACGAGTTGTTGATTGTCTTTGAAATCTGCTAACGTAAGGTCCCTTGTTTTTACATTATCGCATACTACTTATGTAGTATAGAGCAAGCATTGTAGTGGTGCGGAAATCTTCTCCTGTGGGGCCCGATATCGAATTACTATTCATTTCGGTGATTTTATGATTATTAATTTTGATTGGAATGCTGGGAACGGTTTAGAGACTAGAGTTGTTCCAGACAAACGTACTGACAAACGCAATGATAAAAACTATTTTTTCGATAACCAAGTCCACCGAAACGTGGATTCTGACTACACTACACGTACAATAATATTAATTTATACAATTCGTTTATAATGTTAAATTTATTGCATGAGTACATGTTTTGAAAACGAGCGACGTAAGGAGTGAGTTTTCAAATTTGTACGAATGCAATAAAGCAACATTATAAACGAGTTGCATTTATTGCATGGTGACGTCTGGTGCATCTGTGCGAGAAAAAGGTGGTCAACTGTTCCGTTTACCTCTACCTCCCCACGATTCTCTCGCCGCGATTGGCTGAATATGCGATAACGCAATCATTCGTACCATAAAATGTTAATACTTCATTTGTCCGGTAGAATTTCCTATTATAAACACTTTCTTGCAACAGAAAATATCGTTTATAATGCTGGTATACAAAAAAATAATTGACAACACAAAGGAGCAAGAAAAAAACAAATCTTCGGTGTCAGTGACCCACAAAAACATTATTTCCTACCGAAATATCGTCGCTTTTTCCTGCAGTACTACAAACTCCGACGCCTTCGCCCGCCAGCGCCGCCCCCCCCCCCCCACGTCAACCCCTCACACAGACTTATACTCCGATTTATTTAACGTGGCGCCTCAAGGCCACGAGCTGGATGAAAAGGGGGACACTGTCATGCCTTCGGGAGCTTCGTTATGATTTAAATGTTTGGTATTTGAGCTGCTGATTGGATGACAATATCTCCCTCTCCTTCCAGCTCGTGTCCTTGAGGTGCCACTTTAAATAAATCTAAGTATACACATTACATTTTCGCCAGCCGGAACACAAGCCCTGCTCTCCACAGTTGCGTCAGAAGGAAAGTTCAGGACCCTCAGATCGCCATCGAAAGCGGACGTACTTCTACTTTCGTGAACTCTACTGTCCGCAGTCGCACGCGTCTGCCTTAAGTATTGTGACTATAACACTGTGGTTAGTAATTGCTCTGTACCTACGCACTCAATCTTCTTCTAAACCAATTGTGTCCTCCCGTGTACATACTAGCAATCAACACCAATATAACCTTCTACTACTCAGAACTGTCGGAGCGCTACACAGTTGTGTGCATAGAGCTTCCAGACATTTACTACGTAGAGCTTCCAGATCTTCCATTACTACGAAGAGCTACAAGTACATCTCCTATTTGCTGCCGAATGCCACTCCAGGCATTAATCATCAAAACCATCGTCTCGAAACTGCCAATCTAACGAACAACTGCTACCATCCAGACCACCACATAGATAAATAAGGAAAATAAAGTAACTTTCTTTAATTCAAATGTAATGTGAACGTCATCCGGCTTAGTTATAAATAGTAGCTTACCTTTAAGTTATTGCCCGTATTGTAAATTCCAAAACGCCGTATAATAGCGCTTAATTAAGGATGCATCATAAACAAATTGAATACTCTCAGCAACTAGTTTCATTGGTGCAAATACCAAAACAATTCAGTCTTAATTATTTGTATTTTGTTATTTGTTCATATTATTTTACTCATGGTTTATCATTAATATCTAGTCTTCATTCATCCCTATCCAATCTTAAGTTAACTGTAATTACAACCATTTATCGTGTCTTTAATTTTTTGCAATTTGAATCAAATTAAATCAGTAAGTATTCCATTCCACCTTTTCGAGCTACCAGTATCCACTCGCCTACCCGCTTGGAAACAGTCCCACTGGACAGAAACAGCTGCCAAGCATAATCCAATCGTAGAACTGTTGAATAGCAGAATGATGTAGTCAAATTTATATTCATATCCCCATAATCTCAATTAAGCTATTGCTAGTAATAATTAGTCAAAGCAATAATGGCATTCGAAAAAAGATCATAGTTAAAAAACAACTCGCAACAAAAATTGTCAATAAAAAGCGCCTGCATTTTCGTGCAGTTACAATAACACACATTTTAATGTCTTCAGTAACACAGCACAGAGGCCCAATAATGAGCCTCATTAGATCCCATCATAAAAATTCTTGTGATAGTGGTAAAGACCTTCTGACATCACGATCTTATGACCGCCATATACCGCTTTAAGACCCCATACCTGTTATGCTGGTTTATCTCTTAACTATGATTTACTAGTAAGGGAGACAGGGGCTGTGGCGCCAGTTGGTAGTATCGTGCTCCACTTAAAGTACTTTCGAGAAAAAATGATCCTATAATTTCTTCACTCACTATTGCACATCGAACTTCGTGGTGCACTACATGCCGGAGGCAGCTTGAATTCTCCACTGCTCAGTAATGCATGTTTCTTAAATTCACGTTGACATGGCTTGTGAATGTTGCTTTATCAGTAGGTAATACACGTTTCCAAAACGTGCTGTCTTTCCTTCTCTCACCCAGAGAAAATCTACAAAACTCCTCGCTGTTTTCTGAAAAAATTAGCTCGAAATTCCGCATTTTCAGAAACATTCAAACGCCATTTTCTCGAAAATTGCTCGGATTTTTTTCTTTATTTTTTTTCAACGGATAGTGCTAAATAGACTATACAAGCATCGATGTCACTTTGATGCTTTTTTTTCAGAAATTATACAAATGAACTTTTTCATATATATGCTCATGCCGTTAATATGTAGTACATGTCTCGCAGTTTATATACGTTATTGTATTTGTGATTAGAAGTGCTTCAAATGATTTACATTGAAGTTTTTCGAAAACTCGAAAATTTTCTGTGAAAAGCGCTCCCAATTTCGCAATTACAGTAACGTTCAAACGACAATCTTATAAACGGCTTCAATTTTTTCAACAAAAATTTCCTTTTAGGACGAGGTTTTGCTCTCCTATAACATTATTAAGGTTACAATTTGGTTCCACCATTGGAAAACCGAAAAACTGAGAACGTTTCAAAAAAATATATTAAAAAATGTAGCAGCGATAAATGGCTGCTGGAAAGTGAATGGGACAAGACCGAAAAGCTAGCTCAGAACAAAGAAATTAGAAAACTAACTAGTACGAGAAAGTCTGTGCCATTCTGTAGCATCATTAGTTTAGACGATGATTTGCGATGAGGGATAATGATGATGAGTCAATGATGATATTATGTGGATTCGAATCTTTAATAAATATAGGGAAATTTAGATTAAAAATTGTTGCAGAGTTTCCTCACCTTTTGGGGGCTGTTTTGAGACAAATTGTATTTTTCTTTGAAATCTCAGGGAGAAATTAGTGTCAATATTTTTTTCTTTAAATATAATCAGTGAAAAAAATTGTTTTTCCGTAAAGGAACCCGTTTCCATGAGCAAAATACTCAAAATATTTGGGTTACACTGACGAAATCTCTGGTTTGACCGGGGCACACTCCAATCGACAATTCAATTTTAATTGTTAGGTGGCTTAATGTAGATCTTTGATACTGAACAACCGTCGGTTCTCCACTGGTAGCGGCGGGTGAATGACATACAAGACTTTGGTCTTTGAGTATAATATTTCATCCGCGTAGGCTGTCTTTTCCCCGTCCATTTTCATTTGCTCCATTATGCTCACCATTAATCCGTTTGATATCAGTCACTTTTCCAAAGAAAAGCGTGCCCTCGAATTTACCACCACAAAATCGTCCATTTCGAAATCATCTGAACCTTCATTATTGAAGTTGTTGCAGATACGCGGGAGTTCCAATGGGTATGGAGCAGAATATGCCTCTGACCCATTCGAATGTTCGTCGACCAACAAGGTCATGCTTTCGTTGAAATTGCGAAGAGAACATTGGTCACTGCTGATAATCAGTGATAAGAGAACATTGGTCCCTTCGTCTGTCATCCCTTTACAGGAAGTTTTTTGCGGACGGACTTACAAGCTATGCTAGAGGGTTGGGTCTTTCTTTTAAAATGCGCCAGGAAATTTTCTCCGCAGCAGCACGATGATGATGATGATGATGATGATGATGATAATTGCTGTCAACAAAAGTGACGTTGGTAACACGATCACCCGGAAGCGCCTGTCCGACCGATATGTGTTGAAGAAGAAGTGGAGGGGGACGAAGTGACTGCACGCATGCGACTCTAGCACTCCGCATGGAGGCGAAGTTGAGGGCGGATGCCGCGGCGGAGGCAGCGACTCGGTGCGAAGAGACTTTCCTTGCTCGCTGTATTACGTTCACGTAAACGTGTTTACGTATATTTTAATTTAAATGTATATATTCTGTAAATTAAGTTATAATTTCGTTTCAAACAAATTTTCGTTCCTTAGGTCTAATGTTTGATAATTATTGGGGAGACTCATAATTTGATAATGATTCAGGGCCCCTGAAGATATGAATCCGGCCCTGAGTGACGTGTGTCAGTGACCCAGATCTTTTGCGAACCTCCTGCGCTGTCGCCCGCTCCCTTGGTTTACGAGAGTTTTATAGTCGCAGTCCCCAACATTTCACGTCGCGCGATACCTTAAAATGTAATTTAGAGTCGTGCAGTCGAGGGGTAGCGCCAACCACAAGAAAAATCAAGAAAGAAACTAGTGGGGATAAAACAGCACATACTTTCTCGAATTATTTTAAAATTTGCCATGTTCGAAAATTTACAGAGTTCAACGAAAATGAGACCCGTCACTTCTTCTATCCGTGGAAAAAATAAACAAAAAATTTGGAGAAATTTTTGACAATTTTTTTTATAAATTGCATTAACAGCAAGCCCAATTTACCGGAAAACTACTCGTTTTAAAAAAAAACACGAACTTTAAGAGTTGATTTTTTGGAACAGAGTTCGTCTAAGGCGAAAGTCTTCGTCTTCAAAAGTTGTAGTTAGAAAACGTTAAGTTTTGCAATTTTCGAAAACACCGAGTTCGTCGAAAATGGAACTAGCGTCATATTTTTAGCGAGTCTTAATACATATGAGGAGAAAAACTAAAAATAAAATTGGAGCGTTTATTGAGAAAAAAATGTTTTAAAAAATTTAAAATTGCCTATATTTCGCGCAAGTAACCTTCTACAAAGTGACCAGCAAACCTTGAATCCCTGAAAACCAGAAAAAAACGGAATTTCCAAATCGTGGAAGAAATGGAAAAAAACGGGAATTTTATTTGAAAACTGGGATTTTTCGTTATTTTCAGATTTTGCCCCAACATTTAGCACAAATTCACATACGGCATCGTATTCAGTAAAGTGCAGAATTCAACTCAGTACATGGTAATGGTGAGTATTAAAATCGAAGTATGTTTGAGAAGTGTCACGAGTTTTCTTGAGGATTGCGGAGTTCTTGAGTCACGCACAAGATAACATCAAACACTGTCGCTTATATAGGTGCAACATGGGTAGAGTACCTAGCACTACTAATATAATCTAAACTCAGCCAATTGAGACAAAGCGCCTGTCGTCTGTATTAGCGTTTATTTCGATAGCCAAGAAATAGTCATTTCAAACTTGAACAAATGAAACATATCATAATCAGCGATGAAAAGTTATGGAAGTAAAGAAGTAATCTGTTAGTGCGAAGTTAATTTTATTACATTCCATCAATTTACTTTCTTTTATAAGAACAGCAATAGCTTCCAAAAACCTCTCAAATGTTCACGATGCGCAGTCAATTCGGAGTGGGTGACTATGTTTGTCGCCAAATTTCACAAAATATACTCAGTGTTCGAAAACTCCAACATGACCATTTTTGAAGAACTGTTTTTCATGAACATATTTCATTTAAAAAATTGTATCTTCACAATTGAAATTGTAAGAAGACGCAGAATTTTTTATTTTTTTTCAGTTTCTGAAAGCACGAGCAAATCAACCAACATGAAACCTGCACCTTTCTCTTAGGCGTCCTTTACGCTATGTGAGGTCCAAATTTAATCGAAACAAACTGCGTCGTTTTTTTCTAAGAAAAGCCGTTTAAAAATGTCAATGTTGGACAAAACATTTCGCAAAAAATACACATATTTTTGAAAATTGAACATGACATTATTTAAACATATGTTTTTGATGCACACATTTCTCTAACAAACAATCTTCGCAACTGTAGTTGTAAGAAGACAGCGAAAAAATTTTAATTTTTGCAATTTTCAACAATCAAAATTTCCAATCAGCATTAGACCTGCACTCTAAACATCCTATATATTATCCTAATATATTCAAATTTAACCGCTATCCGCGATTAAATGTGAATAAATATTGTTGATGCTGTCATCGCGAAAAAAATTGTTTAAACAAATTTAAAAATTGCTTATACTATTTCAAAAACTATATTAAAGGAATTCATTTTATTAAGGGAAAAATCTCTTTCTTTATAATTCTATTGTTAGGAATAAGCCGAAAAATTGTTGAACTTTGCAATTTTCGAAAAATCAGGGTTTTTAACGAACATGAAACCTGCACCATTCTCTTAAACGGCCTTCACACTATCAAATCAAAATTTAATCAAAAAAAATAGGGCCATTTCTATAAAAAGTTTGAATATGTACCGGGAGCGGTAGCTCAGTGGATCAACTGATGTCTCTGCAGCGTCTCTGACCGGGAGGTCCTAGGTTCGAGTCCCGACGGCGGCAGGATTTTCGATACTTGCTTTTCAGCTAGGTCGAATTCAGTCGCTGTCGGGAGGAGAATTCTAGGGGCCGGTTGCTCTGATCGGTAGTTTTCCGTGATTTTTCCGATGAACACCAGGCGAATACCGGAGCAGTAACTTACCAAACGGGTCACGGACCGCGCGCGATCTGTCCTTCCTCTTCCTTGTCCTATCCTCTCCCTAACACACACACAAACATACCTACCACATATTCCGGAAGACCGGTCGGGAGCTTAGAGCGTGTCCCGGCTGGGGCGGTGCCCCGCTAGTGGGAGAGTCCTGGTTAGGGGGAAATCCCACTAGTGGACGGTAGGTCGGCGCCGGATCTCGCCATACAGCGGGGGAAGATCATCGCAATTTCCCGAGAAAAAACATGCACTACACTAACGGGACTAATGACCACAGTAGTTGTCGCGCCCGGAAACACGAAAAAATCAATCAATCAATCAATTTGAATATGTCGGGCAGTAGGATTTTCGACACTAGATTTTCAGCTAGGTCGAATTCAGGCGTTGTCTGGAGGAGAATTCTAGCGGCCGGCTGCTCTGATCGGTAGTTTTCCGTGGTTTCTCCAATCAACACCAGGCGAATGCCGGAGCAGTACCCTAAGAAACGGGCCACGGATCGCGCGCGATCTTTCCTTCCTCTTCCTTGTCCTACCTTCTCCCCTTACACACACTTACACTAACAAGTACTACACTACTACAAGTTCCGGGAGACTGGTCGGGAGCTTAGAGCTGGGGTGGTCCCGGCTGGGGTGGTGCCCCGCTGGTGGGAGAGCCCTGGTTAGGGGGAACCCCACTAGCCGACGGTATGTCGGCGCCGGATCTCGCCATCCAGCGGGGAAGATCACCGCCATCTCCCGAGAAAAAACATGCATTACACTTACGGGACTAATGACCAAAGCAGTTGACGCGCCCAGAAACACGAAACAATCGATCAAACACTAATCAATCATTGAATATGTCCTGGGGGCTTCATGTAAATTATCCCCAAAATTAAAATATCGGATTCAAATTTAAGGGGCCGCGACAGAGCGATTAAGGAATATCAATTTTTAGGAAAATTGGCTGAACGATTTACCTGATACCCTTGTTCACTGTCAGGCGGACGGAATTTTTGCCGTCAACCGAGATTCCGGTATTAAGAACCCACAAAATGTGGATTCTGGTGACACCACGTATTAGAGGATTTCTTTTGTAAATTTAGCAACTGAATTTATCTACTTTTTCGTTACCAGGGCCTGACAATAAGAGCCTGGCAATTTTCTGTCGCAAATTCGCCACTTTTTTCCGAAACATTTCATAACTTTATCTCTACTGCGTAAGGTATGTGATATATATATATATATATATATATATATATATATATATATATATATATATATTCGGTTTTCACAAAAATATTAGAGAGGCTTTCCTATACGGAAAATTAGAAACTTTTCTCAGGAAAAACGAAGCGTTTTCAGACTCACAACGCGGTTCCAGAAAATCAAAATCTACTGAAACTGACATTTTTCTTCCCTTAAAGATGTTGCTTCATCAATGGACCAAAATGAAAAACCGATTGCCATATTTGTAGAGCTTTTGAAAGCTTTTGATGTTATTAACCATAACATCTTGCTCTCAAAAAGTACCTTCTTATGGAATTCGTGATATTGCCCTAGATTGAATAACTTCGTATCTTAAACATCGATCTCAAAGAGTAGAAATACCGTACTGGCACGAAAGGACATTATTTACTTATCATTCCAATTCTTTACCAATTGAACATGGGGTCCCTCAAGGTTCGATCTTAGATCCTATCCTCTTTCTTTCGTACGTAAACAATATGCCCTCATCTATTAAAAATGGAAGAACAGTTCTGTTTGCCGATGACACGAATGTTCTTTGCAAAAAAGAAACAATAAATAATACAATTTCAGAAGTTTCAAATTTTTTTAATAACAAATTAATAGTTAACGGAGGAAAAACTGTCTCAATGCAATTAGAACGGGCCACGAACTGCGCACGATCTTTCCTTCCTCTTCCTTGTACTATCCTCTCCCCTTACACACTCACTTACACTAACATGCACTACATTACCACATATTCCGGGGGACCAGTCGGGAGCTTAGAGCTTGACCCGGTTGAGGCGGTGCCCCGCCGGTGGGAGAGTCCTGGTTAGGGGGAAACCCCGCTAGTCGGCGGTAGGTCGGCGTCGGATCTCACCATCCAGCGGGGGAAGATCACCGCCATCTCCCGAGAAAAAATATGATCTACTCTTACGGGACTAATGGCCTAAGCTGTTGACGCGCCCGGAATCACTAAACAGTCAACCAACCTACCCAGAAGAAGAGGGCGAGACGAACTTCTTGGCAACGGAAGAGGCCAATCGGCATAGTCCTTTAATAATACATAATAAATAAAACGGAAATAAAAGGTGCCTTTCATTTCGGTTTTACTCGTATATGGTGTGTACATAACTAGCAAAAACATACGTAACCCGAAGGGACATTTGCTTCGTATACGAAGGCAAATATTAATATCGCACATAGGCAAATATTAATATAAATTGAGATAAAAGGGTAATGAGTTATAAATACATAACTAATAGTGCTACAGAATGGCACAGACTTGCTCGTATTAGTTTTCTATGTTCTTTCATCTGGGTTAGTTTATCGGACTTGCCACATACTCTAGCCGGATGCCATCTACCTCCGCCCAGAGTATATTATTTTGAAATTTTCTCAATTCTTCAGTTTCCTAACAGTAGAACTGAAATATTATTTTAAGAATATTAAAGAAGAGTAAAACCTCGTCGTTACAAATCTCATTGAGAAATTGGAGCCGTTTCCAAGAAAGTATCGTGTAAATATGTTCCTAAATGTTACTAAAACTGTGAAATTAAAGCTCTTTTTCACAGAACATTTTTGAGCTTTCGGAAAACTTTATTTGAAGCACTTTAACTCACAAATGCAATATTTTTTACACATTGCTGGAAATGTGTATATTAACGGCGTGATACATATTTCAAAAAGATCACATTTGTGTAATTTTTGAAAAAACAGAATGATAAATCAAAATTAATTTTATGTCGTAATAATCAATGCAATTAGAACCCGTTAGAAAAGTTTGAAGAAAACATTTCGAGCCATTTTTGAGAAAATGGCGTTTGAGTTGACTTTAGCTCTTCCTTTGCACAGTTTCAAGATGGCGGTCCGCGCTGCGCGGTGGCTCACTCAAGATCAAATGAGCCGCCCTCTACTTTCCTTTCTTTGTAGTATCTATTCTGCGATCCGGCGACGGTTTGCTGATCTGCAGATAACCGAGAGGCGAAAGTCGATATGTTCTTTAAACATGGATCTCCTTTCCACAGAGCAAAGTCACCCTTTTTAACCGAGCGTGGGCGCATAAGCTCGTGATATTCGAACGATCGTTTTCCTCCGAATGCAGAGCTCTACTACCTACTGACTGTTGGGATCATTCAACGTCTAGAAATATGTCCGTTGTATGATTTTATTTCTGTTCCGTGCTACCCGTTAAACGAACTGAATGTACAACCAGTTTTCATATTGGAATACATTATGTTACTCATCGAGAAGTGTGAGCGAGAAAATTGTATAATAATCTTGTTACTTTTGTTATGGAAAGTCCTGAAAACTGCCGAAGTTTACTTTGTGACCAATTATAAAACGAGTATGAGGAATTATGAAATATGTCTCAAAAGCAATTCTGAATTTGTTGAGACAGAAAATGCAACGGCCATGAACTTGTTGGAAGGTTCAGTCCGCGGATAATAATTAGGCATACCTTTTGAATTCTTGAGTGGAGGTTTATGGCCTGAAGCTAATTCCGGGCTGTCGGGGTCGACTAAATATTCCGCGGCCCCATGCAGGTCTGTGCCATGACTCCCGGTCGCATTGGCCGATGCGCCGCGGAGCGTTTAATCTCGTGCTGTAAAGAGCCGGCTATCGCGGACGCACGCTCTGTACTACCCGTTGCACAATAAAGGTCTGGCCGTGGTGGCCGCAGCCGCTTAAGCGATGCAGCGTAGAAAAATATCCTTGCTCTCTGGCGAACGTTCTTCACCCGCTCCTCACCCACCTTACCCACCCCAAGCCACCCTTCTCTTATCCATCCGCCTTTTCCTCCCCCTTCCCCCGCCCTCAGCTGTTCCCAATCCATCCTTCACTCGTGCCTCGCATCCATCCATCAGTCTTCCCCGCCCTTCACCCGTTTCTCACGCTTCCCTTATCCGTACCTTTGTCGCCTCACCCATCCCTTTGTCCATCCTCCGCATGCTCTCTAACCTACCACCTGCCCCGATCATAGCAAACCCCTCTGCCCGGCACCTAGTCAGTCTTCTGCCCGATCTCCGCCTCCGTATGCCCGTCACCAGGTCAGTCCTCTTCCTTATCCCAGTGACAGTCACATGCTGGACCCTCTCCTTGTCTCCCTGCTCGTACTCCTGTCCGCCTACCCATATGCTTTGCCCATCTCCCTGCCTGACCTCTGCCAGTCCTCTGTCCGTCCCCCTGCCTATCCCCTTGTCCCTCCTCTGGCCCTCCTTGGTACTCCTCGTACCCCTCCCCGCCCCCTTCCCGTCCACCTGCCCGTCCCCTTGCCCGTCCCCCTGCCCGACCCCCTGCCCGACCCCCTGCCCGACCCCCTGCCCGTCCCCTGCCCGTCCCCTGCCCGTCCCCTGCCCGTCCCCCTGCCTGACCCCCTGCCTGACCCCTGCCGTCCCCTTGCCCGTCCCCTTGCCTGTCTCCTTTCTCGTCCCCTTTCCGTCCCCCTGTCCATGTATATTGGCATCTTAATAAAATGTATTAGACACTCGTCTTAGGTCCCTCGCCCATTTCCAGTCTAGGAAATTCGTTCTTCATTTTCGATTCGTTCTATTCCGTCGCATTCCAATCAATTCTTCACAGCGTTCCCATTCAACTCACCTGACTCATTTAACTCTTCATAATAACTGAACGATAGAGCTGTTTTCCCGTGAAAATTAATAAAATTGCGTATAAATTAAGCGTTTTAATACCAAGGATGGTCAGAGTTATTCTGGGAAAAATGATAATCGTTGTTTTGATTTTCTAAAAAGTGTGTTTAACTGGTCAATTCTGAAGTAGTAGAATCAAATGCCATTATGATAACTACGTTATAATACTACCAATGTACCAATACCAAGCATAATTGGTTTGTGTTTTTAAAGCAGCTGATGTCAGATTATGGAATTGAAGGTTGTGTTGGTTAAAATTGCTATCGTCTCTATTTGGTCTATTACCTTTATCTCATTATGTCTATTGAAATTAATATCCTGGTGTCACTTTATTTATTACTGCCTAATGAATTTTTGCAGTTTGTTCGCCGAGAACCCACTCTACATTGCTTAAATCATATCTGCTTCTCTACCGGCAACATCCGTAGTTTGAATATTTCCAATGTAATTGCTCAGACCATTCACGTCCATGCTAGTCGAATCGACCACAGAGTGAGTCATTGCTGGTCTGAATCCTTTTATAAAACACGACACTATTACTTATGTTGCGTTCGTGTTCTTATCAAGATAAATGTAAGGGGTATAGCCGAATTAGACGGTGAAAAGTGCCCCCAACAAAATCGATATTCGCGATGCTCATATGAAAGAGAAAACAAAATGACGTAGATTCACAAAAAATCAGCCTCCTAGGGCAAACTGTTGCAGAGATACAATGAGAAACGTGTTTTGCACGTTTTATTTTTCTCTCTCTATTGCGTGTATCGGGCTGAAAAACAATTGCACAGACAGGAAAATATAGTTGAATTTGAAAGTATTTTGTCAACGAATTTCGACGCCAAAGTCATATAGAAAAAATAAATAAATGTTTGAAATTAATTTTCAATGAAATTGAAGAGTTTCTGTTTAAACATTTGAAATTCGCGCCAAAATGTGATTGAAAAACTTGTTTCACCAATGTTTAAACAGTTTATATTAAAATTATTGAAAGTCTTGCTTACCAGGATGATTTGAAACTTTTTGCTGACAAATATTTGTTTTATGTGGAAAGTATTTATTTATCAAAATAAAATTATCAAACCCCTTTTATGTATTTATTGTTTTTAAAATAAATCAAATTACTCGGTTTTAGGTATATTAATCAGTTTTGTTTATAATATAAATCAAATTACTTACTTGTAGATTTATTAATCATTGACAATTAGACAATCATAGACAATTAATCATTGTCACTTTCTTCAATAATTAGGATCACGCATTTTTTTATAAAAGTCTACTCAAAATTTCTGTTTCTCAGCATTTCTATTTAAAAATACCTGTTTAACAATTTTCGCCTAGTAACGTGCGTGTGCCAATATGTGTTTAAATGATCGCAACTACATGAGAGCAGAATCCAAGGGTGCCACTTCCGTTCGCACGTTGACAATATCGTTTCTCTCCCGATATTCCCATGGTAGAAAGAGATTGGTGGGCTCTCCGGTGCACCGATTTTTGCTCGATCTGCACAGCATCAGTTTCCGTCACGAACCATGTGACCACTTTCTTTGAAAAGCGAGAAATATATGTTATATAATGTTATAAGACCCATTTTAAAGGAAACTTGCGACAGTACTCCAACGTTATCACGTCGAAAATTAATTTCAAACATTTATTTATTTTTTCTATATGACTTTGGCGTCGAAATTCGCTGACAAAAATACCTTCAAATTCAACTATATTTTCCCGTCCCCGCAATTTTTTCAGCCAGATCCACGCAATGGAGAGAAAAAAAATAAAACGTGCAAAACACGTTTCTCATTGTATCTCTGCAACAGTTTGCCCTAGGAGGCTGATTTTTGGTGAATTTACTTCATTTTGTTTTCTCTTTCATATGAGCATCGCAATTATCGATTTGGTTTGGGGGCACTTTTCATCGCCTTATTCGGCTATACCCTTTCCCTTCCTCTGTTAGTGACTAATACAGCACTTCATTTGTAATATTATTCTTTTAATTAGGGGGAATCGGGAAACAATTCATGTCCTCTCTATTCTCAGTATTTTGCCATTACTAGCAGTGCACAAAAGGTTATACTAGACAAATCTTTCCGAAGTGCTTTCTGCAAGGTTCACAGACATAAGAGTGTGGTGCATATTAATTGGAATAATTCGTCCGAATACGTTTGAAACGTCCCTTAAACATTGCATATCATTTCAAAGTGGTGCAATGTGACACGACACGAATATGTCAAAAGATGCATAAAATATACATCCTGTAAATTTAGTTGTTGTGTCCGGGCAACATACGTTCCCTTAGTTTGAGGGCCGTTTGCTATCCGTCATTGCCGATGTTCCCAGCTTGCTTCTGTCACCATCCCTCCCCACCCCAACCATCACATCGACTAGTATTCGCATCGCGTGCTGGGGCTCTTGATACACATCGTAGCGTGAGCGGTGACTTGGGTGAAGGTGCTGATGGCGCAAGCCGATACAACTAGCCACAGACCTCTTACAGCGCGCATGGCGCTTCGGTCTCCCCACACACCAACTCCGCCCTGTGTCCCTCCGGCTGGCGTCACAAGCTGCTTCCACCGCTCTTGTGCGTGTCACAAAATGGCTGAGTTTAGCTCGCAGCCAGCATTGCCGCTGCCCTTGCGGCCCTTGGTCGGGTCCTAAAGTTTGAGTCCCCATGATGACGGATTTTAGGCCCTAGATATCTAGATAAATATAATTCAGCCGCTGTCAAGTGCAGAATTCTAGCGGGTAGCTGCTCTGAACGGTAGTTTTCCGTAATTTCTCCGATCAATACCAGGCGAATACAAGTACCCAAACAGGCAACAGACCGCGCGTGATTTGTCCTCCATCTTCCTAGCCCTATTCTTCCCCCGCCCTGTTGACTCCCTTACACACCCACACACACACACACACACACACACACTTACATGCACTACCCTACAACATATGCCAGGAAGACAATGTCTCGTCTGGGACGGTGCAGCTGGGGGGGGGATACCTATAGAGTAAAATCTTCCGCAAGCTGACGTGTAGGTAGGCGCCGGATCTCGCCATCCGACAGGGAAGGAAACATCGCCACTTTCCGGAATAAAACATTCACTACACTAATGAGACTAAAGACCAATAGCAGTTGCCGTGCTCGGAAACATCAGTAGTCAATTATAAGAATATTGGTATTGGGTAATTTTTCATACCAATTCTTGCCAAAAACTTTCGTTGCTACCTGTATTCATTATTCAACTTAATATGATATGAATTGCAGCAGAGATACGAGAGCTCAAGGAACGTGCACGGATTGCATTTCTCCCCGTAGTGGATCACGCAGTTTTTAAGAGTTTTTGAAGTTAAATAAATATAACATTCCGTTTGTTTATAGCAGTGCGCACTCTCGTGCCACGTGGCTCGTGTGAGGTCTGGGGAAGATGAATTTTAAAAGTGGCGAGAGATAGTTGTTAGAATGTGATTATCTCCTAATTGTAACAAAATATGACAAAGAGATATTATTTTAAGCATGGATTTCAATAAAAAACAATATTTGTTATTCGGGTTATAATATTTCAGCTTTATATTCTTCTACTCACCGAATTTCTATTAAATATTCAATTACGTTTTTTTTTTAAATTCATTCTTCTATTAAGTTTGTATAATGTTACCATTTCAGTCACGATCCATCTGGCCCCAAACAGAACATGTGAAAATTCGTCCATCGTATTATAGTAAATTCTCATCTTTTATCATGGACATAACATTGCTCGTTTTCTAGAAAAGCAGCTTATAAGCACACATGGTCCTCATGACGCGCATTGGCTTTGACGATGAATTAATGGGAATTTTAAATATTAAGAGAGTGTATTCGAATATATCCCCCGATTGTAATATTAACAGTGCACATTTTGGGCATTGGTTTAAACACTGATTATAACAAGTGTTCATTATTTTTACATGATCTATAACATTCTCCAAATTAAACATTATTCTGTTCTTCATCAAAATTGTTTGAAACTGCAATTGTAGACCTGTGACCGATGACGAATTGCTGCCTGAACTTCAAATAGTTCATCAAATTCTTCTAAACTCTGCATTACAACCTGTTCCTGCGCCACTGCCACTGAGGTGGCTGTCACTATCAACTCAGTGATGTTCTGTACCTACCGAGCTTTCCTGAGCCATTTCATTTTTCGCTTTGTTCTTCGTGTGACGCGCGTTGTCGTAGGCTCACCACCGCTTGACAGTCGGCGTCAGTCCTGAATCAAGCACTTGTGCACTTTCTCGCTCTACTTCGTAAGAAGAGAAAGTATTGTAATCCTGCTCCAAAAGACGGAAATTTTTCGACAGAAAAATTCTTATTGCTTGGCCAAGGTAACGAAAAAATGGATAAATATTTCCAATATGTAATAAAATACTTGCAATAACACGTCTAGTCAGAATCCATAGCATATTTTGAGGGTCCTTGCCGAAAAATCGATCGACGTCAAAAAGCTTGTCAGTCCGTCTGTCCGGAAGCCAGCCTGTCTGCCCGTCTATCTATACGTATGTCTGTGGTCAATGCTAACCTAGTCCGTTCTGACTATTTTCTCCATAATTAATATTCCCCCATATATTCAAAGGAATTCGAGACCTTGCGAGTCTTTTTGCGCAATTTTTTTATATTGGGGTACTTTACATGAAACCTCAATTATATTTTCAAAAGTTTCTCATAAATAGCTACAAATTTATTGATTCAAATTTGTCCCCAGATAGCGTAAAGGCCGATTAAATGAATGGCGCTAACCCCATTCTCCTTGAAATGCCTGATTATTCGAAAATAGCAAAAGTTCGAAAGTTTTTTCGACGTCTTCCCAACATTACAATATTTAAGAGAGAAATTATTTCCTTAATGAAATTTTATTCTTTAAACACAGCTCTTGAAATAACGTCTCCTACATTTCTTTTGGAAATACGTCCTTTTGCCTGAAATTTAGGAAATTTTTAAACTTCCAAATTATTCTCTTTACATTTTCTTCTCGTATGTATCAAAGAACGGTAAAAAAAATGAGATACTAGTCTCATTTTTGGCGATCTCTCTGTATTTTCGAAAAATGTAAAAGTACAATATTATAGATAGAGAATTTTGTCTTAAATTAAATATGGTCTAAAAAATCAGCTCTTTAAAAAAGGACATGTACCATTTTTTTGTAACGAGTGGTTTTCGTGCTGCAATTTCTGAAAAAATTTCATGAAAACTATAAAAAGAGCATTTTCTCCAAATTCGCTACATTTACTTTAAATATTTTCTATGGATAGAACAAGTGAGGCTTGACAGGATGGTGCAAGTCTCTTTTTTGTTTAATTCTCTGAATCTACGAAATCTGTAAAAAATTAATATTACCAAACCACACTATTGAAAAGAGCCTTAAACGAAATCTGTTCTAAATCAATAGATCTTTAAAAATTTCGTTAGAAATTTCTTGAGTGCATGCAGATTTTGCGCTATTTCTGCTTAAAATGAGTACAATTCATAAAAAAAAATATTTTCTCAAAATCGTCTCCAATTTTTTTCAAATTTTCTCCTCGTATAGGTGAAAGAACAGTAGCTGTTGCTCCCGTTTCTGCGAACTCTTCGTGTTTCCAAAAATTGCAAAAAATAAAAATTGAATAACTAAAATATTGTAGATAGTTTTTTGCCCAGTATAAAACTGTCTTATAATATATAAAACAGTCCTAAATTAGATATTAAATAAGGGGTATATAATATGTTTTTTTAAACGAGTATTTTTGCGTAAGTCCTGCATGAATTTATTAATATTTCCACAACTGGCTCTATTTTTTCTTTAAATATTTTCCAATGTTTTAGCAAAGGATTCTTTAAAAAATGGCGCAGGTCTAATTTTCATTGGACTTTCCGAATTTTTGAAAATTGCATTGAAATAATGGGAGCTATCATTAGTGTTTTAATGGTGAACGAAAGTGAGTACCGGCAGGCGACTTCGTAATGTATCCTAAAGCTCAGGGAGAGTTAAGTCGACGACTCTGAGTTCGTGTCTTGGGAGAAGAAAAAAATTGTTTGCAGGTTGGAAACAGTTTTGCAGGTTCATGTTGTAGAATAATATTGCGAAGCCGTTACATATAATGCGAGAAAATGGGTGCTCTTGTAGCACTACAACTACAACTACAATTACAACTACAACTACAACTACAACTACAACTACAACTACAACTACAACTACAACTACAATTACAACTACAACTACTACTACTACTACTACTACTACTACTACTACTACTACTACACACCACTACTACCACTATCATCGCCACCACGACCACCACCACGACCACCGCTACCACCACTACCACTACCACTACACCACTACCACTACTACCACTACTACCACTACTACTTGTAGTAGAAGTAGCAGTAGCAGTAGCGGTAGCAGTGGCAGTAGCAGTAGCAGCAGCAGCAGCAGTAGCAGTAGTGTTAGTAATAGTCGTTGTTATCGTTGTTATTATTATTATTTAATCCTTTAATATTTTTGCATCTCCAGGCACCCAGTGCACTGCCATCACCAGGCAGAATAAATGATAGTGATACACGGCTTTCCGTAATTGCGTAAATGAGACGTTGTGTTATTTCGTTGTATGGTGTACGAACTGAGTGATCGCTTACACATTTATCATATGCGTGAAAATTCAAGAATGCCTTTTGTTTGTATGGTTTAAATGCATTAATATTAGAGAGCGCTCAGGCTTTCTGCGTGACATCAACGCGGAACTTGCATGCTAATATTATTTTACTACACCATTCTCTTTATCATTATTGTCCCTCCAGTGTTGCACTCAAAATCAATACGAACATTTTCCCTTTTTATTCTTCTTGTATCTTTCCATACAAGCTCAGCTAGCAGTCATTTTCTATTAAGTAGTTCTATCCATTTTACGTGTGCTGTTTTAATGTATAATTTTCGAAACACGTAATTAAAATAATGACTTTATTTCATTTATTTCTATCTCTTGAATTATACATAGATTGATCATGCTGCTGTGTCAATAAACTTGCCGTGTAACTAGACTTTGCGCAACCTACGGCGATAGCATGATGGTTGCACGTTTATGTTGTTTCCTACACCGGAAAGTAGTAGTTTAGATCCCGATGATGGTGGATTTTTCCAGGCTAGGTAAATAACTGGAACGAGAAATGGCACTGTCATAAAGCCAATTCTATATCCCAGTTTTTCTGATCGGTCGTCTCCGTTTACTCCTAATAAATCCAGACGACTGCCATAACAGCACCCTACACAACGTACTGCGGATCACGCATAATCCTTCCTTGCAGGAACAGACAACAGCAACATAATTACAATAACACTCATCGCACATGTCGGAAAACCTTTCAGGAAACATCTAGGGCGTGTGTCTTTGCTAAAAGGTGGTGGTGTTCAAGACATATACTGTTGCGAGTGAATTAGACCCATGTGTTTACTAACCCGTCACAGATTAAAAGGTAAAATTGATGAATTGCGGTGGCTGTAGCGTAATACATAAAAGAATAAAGACACAGTGCGCCGCATTGAGTGCGATATCGAAAAATCAGAAAACAAAGCATCAGCATATCCATGGCCTCTTCTTGTTCTTCAATTTCTTTCCTAAGACTCCCAATACTTCGACGACGCCGTTCAAAAGAGGAACCTTTTTAGTACAATTAACGTCTTTACTCGTGGCATATTCATTCCCCCTTCCATTGTGCTTTGCACAAGTTTGACTCCTTTGTTCATTTTTTGGTAATGCTGATCTCTGGTATCATAAAAGACCTCTTTAAAATCGGTACAGATTTCTCTCGTTTTCGCCGAAAGTTTGACTATAATTGAGGCACTTCTTTGCTGACAGGCTTCATAGTATATGTAAATATTTAAGTATATACATCTCCATGTGTGGAGCACTATTGCCATAATATGCGTTATCATAATATCAACCATAACATTATTACGAGGCCCTGAATACAACAAATACATTTGGAGATTAATGCAGAATATTTAAATCCGAAATTCGATCCTTCCTACAGAAAACTATAGGAAATTGCAAATTAGTTTGTAAAAATATATTTATTTTCACATATTTGATCTAAAAATACAAATTCACGAATAAAATTTGCAAACCTTAATAGTTCAAACACGCAATTCAGTCAGGTAGTTTGTTTGGATACCAGACACGAAACCATACTTCAATGATAAAATTGCGCTCATGTACGTTGCGTGTTAGTACCTTCGAAGTATCAAATAAAGTTTGTCCGAAGTCATTTCGAAACAATTTAAAAAGCTCCTTAGTGAACAAATGGAAAAGTACAACCGGAATGCGTTTTTTAGTAGCAGTGCCGTGACATGTTTCAGCAGTGTATATGGCGACATGATCGTGACTACACATTTCAAAAGATATAATTCTGGGCATAGAAAATATTTTGTATCAATTATTCATGTTTTCGGTTTATATTTGATGAAATAATAATTTCAACTTAAATAGTATATGCTAATGAAAACATCTCATTTTAAATATTTTAATAAGAGGATGTCCCGAGATAATGCAAGTATTGCACGGTAGCATTCCATTCGAAATTTAACATAAAAAAAGAGGTTTTGTGAATACTTTATTTATTTATTTATTTATTTTACGTAAAAAAAACAGTTAAAAACTGCGTATGACGTGCTATGGGGAAACGTGAATTGTGTGCACATTTTCAAAATTCTGTGATCCCTACACTAAGTCATATACTACTTAAATTTTGAATTTTGAAAGGGAGAAAAAAAAACAAAAACTCCCATGTAGTAAAATCTATTTTCAAAAATAAATAAGCAATAAATTTTGAATTTTGAAAGGAAGAAAAAAACAAAAACACCCATGTAGTAAAAACTATTTTCAAAAATAAATAAGCAATAAATTTTGAATTTTGAAAGGGAGAAAAAAAACAACAAAAAACTCCCATGTAATAAAATCTAATACGCATCCACCTCGTTTCATTTTCCTTATAATACGAACATTATCCACTGTACCTCAGAGTAAAGGTTACAAACTTCTAGGAAATGTAGGGAATCGCTACCGCTTACGGAGTTAAGAGAAAGTTATGTAATGCTGCGCGAAAAATGGAAAATTTTCGATAGAAAAACTCTAATTACAGGTTGGTAACGAAAAAGTAGATAAATCCAGTTGCTAAATTTAGAAAAAAAGTCCTCTAACGCATGGGGTGTAGCCAGAATCCACGTTTTCTGGATAGTTGGTACCGAAAAATTGAATGTCGGCTGTCTGCCCGTCCGTCTGTGAACGACCCTAGCGAGCGGCTAAGTCGTTCAGCTGATTTTCTCCAAAATTGATATTCCCCGATCGATCTGGCTAATATCCGAGCCCGTTGAATTTGAAACCGATATTTTAATTTTGGGGGTACTTTACATGAAGCCCCTGGGACATCTTCAATATTTTCAAACAATGGCTCCATCGCTTTGATTAAATTTTGTTGATGTGAAGGACGTTTGTGAGAATCGTGCATGTCTCATTTTCGTTAAAAATTCTGATTTTTCAAAAACTGCAAACATTTTAAAAAATTTCGACGCCTTCCTCCAACTGCAATTATGAAGATAGAGATTTTACCCTTAATAAAATCTGTTCCTTAAAGATAGTTTTTGTGATAACAGGGTGGTCAGCGAACCTGTAATCATTTAAAACCCGGAAAAAACGGGAATTTGATATGCCTGGAAGAAACGGGAAAAAACGGGAATTTGATTTGAAAATCGGGATTTACCCCAACATTTAGACCAAATTCACATACGGCATCGTATTCAGTAAAGTGCAGAATTCAACTCAGTTCATGATAATGGCGAGTGTTAAAATCGATGTATATATGTGAAGTGTTTGCTTGAGGATTGCGAAGTTTTGCCTCACGCATAACACAACTTCAAACACTGCTGCTTGTGTAGGTGCAACATGGGTAGAGTACCTTACACTTCATAGCACCTGTATGGTTACCTGTGGATTGCACGTGCATGAAAGAGATATTTACCGAACAAACGTCTCACCCGGAAGTCAATCGCTGTGTTTCGATTAGTGTCGCGCCTTTTCTTTGATGAAAAAGGCGGTATCACTTTGCTATTTTTCCGATGAAAATGACCATGTTATCACGTCCATGATATTCAAAGGGAATTTTAACTTCTTTTATAGAAAAGCGCAGTAGAAGCTATCTTTACTTATAGCCTACAAGGAGATTAAGAGTGACAGTGTCTGAATTGACAGGGAGCACGGAGAAAATGAATATGCGGAGATCTTGACGGGGTTGCGCGCCAGGAAATGCGAATAGTCCCTATTTCCATCACTGCATTGTTCCCCAAGGCAGCGCAGGTAGTAATATGAAATTAAAGGTAAAATGTTGATACAAAGGGGGTAGCGAAATAAGATACACAAATCTGCTCCCAGGGGATAAAAATGTTTTATGTTGAAAATCGTAATTGAAGTGTTAAAAACAAGCCTTTCGCCGAATTTAAATCAATTTATCCCTAGTATTTCGTACAAATGTTTTTTATGCAGAAAAAACTTTTTTCTGTAATATAGTTGCAGGAACACGTCCAAGAAATTGCACTTTTGCAATTTTCGAAAAATCAGGGATTTTGACGAACTTGTGACCTGCACCATTCTCTTAGGCTATTCGAGGACAAAGTTTAATCAAAAAAATTGACGGACGGACGTTCATCAAACTTTTTCCACGGATAGAAGGGACGCTTAAAAGGATGGCGCGGATTCCATTTTCGTTGAACACTATGTTTTCGAAAATTGGAAATTTAGTAGTGCGAGAGAGTATGTAGTATTGCAGCACTACTAGTTCTGTTTTAATCCATATTTTATTTAACCATATTTAAATTCTTTTTCCTTGATTTGAGGTGGTTCTCGGGATTTATTCAGTACATTTTTATGAATTTACGAGCCTCTGAACATATCTTACAGTCTGCTATTTATATTCACAAGGCTTATTGACCGATGTCTTTCTAATGGCAGAGCTGAGTTTTAGAAGTGGATTTTCAAGTGCCAAAATTACGTGGAAAATTGTATTTTTCATTATTTTCTATAAGCTTTTAGTTTGTTTCGGCAGCCAATACGCTGCATATGAACTATATGTTACTCCTATCGTAAGTGAAAAAAGTTTTAGAAGCAGGTTCGTGTGACATGAGAAACCATTCTTTTAAAGATCACATTACATCAAATGGGTTAATAATGCATACTGTGCATAATGCACATAATGCGTGTTCCATGAATGGCACGATCGATCTACCGTCCTCGTCATAACAATATTCATTTTTTTCTAAACACTATAAATAAAAGGCTGTTTTGTCTTTGTTGTTTGGAAACGTACAATGGGAAATTATCCCTTTTAATAATACGATGAAGAAAATTAATTTTCTATGCCTTTAGTCCAGCATATGAATGATGTATGGCATTTTGGGAAGGCAAATCAAAAACCGATGGACATGCGTTTCTTTTTTCAGACACCTCAAGCACATTGACCATTTGCGCATAAATGCTGTGTAAGAAGGTCACAAAAACGGAGTATCTCGTGGGGTGAAGATACTCTTAAGGATCAAACGGCTTCTCCGCCTGAGCATCTCCACCATATTGCACGCCTCGTTGCCGGCGGACATGTTCTTCTCCGTGTCCTTTACATATTTTGGCGCGTCTTCTAGGAACGGTGCTAGGTCGATCTATTGTCTTCTCCCTGACATAATTGGTTAATTTTATAGATAAAAGGCCTTGAAATTACTTCGTTGTTTCGGGCCAGTAATCACTGTATTAAAAAGAAGGAGCTAATTGTTATCGGCGACTTAGAATGAAACTCAAGAAACGTATTTTTTCTCTGTCAGAGAATAATGAACATGCATGCCTTTGGCGGAAACTTTTGTGAATTTATTGTTTTCCCCTGGTAGCATATAAATAATTTTCCACTCGAACAACCTGTATAATACGGACAGGAAGACAATCACTCACGGGGTGGGCATATGGGACTCACAGTTGCAATCTAACAATGCTCGATAATCCATCAAAGGATAAGCGGTTAGGAGGGTATCGGAACCGCCAGAACACCACACAGTATTAGGTCGCCGTAAATGGCGCGTAGGAGGAGGACGAGGAGGACAGAGGCACTGCTTTCCCCTCCGATCGGGGGGTAACAAGAGTTCCGAAGTGGAGGAAGTCGGAAGGCGATTATGCGACTTTCTGGGATACAGCGAACTGGTTAACAATGACACAGAAGAACAGGCATACGTTAGTAATCAGGTGTACGATGGATTTACAACTTAAGTCCACAAACTTGCGCTTAAACCGTATTCTCTGTGGAATGATGATTTTCAAGTTTGGATCAATTTCCTTCACTCGGCATCTTGATATTAGCGTGGACTTTAGTGTAAATTATTGATCGGCTTGAACGACTAGAAGCGTTTTTGATTAAGAAAAAGGTAAATGATTTATTAAATCAAATTAAAGACTAATTTTCAAATGCTTAACTTTGAAACTACCAAGACTGCTATAATTGCGAATGTGGTGCTGTTCTGAAAGACCCAACGATGATAAAGATTGTGGAAATATGGAAATAAATTTATGGAATTAAAACATTGAAAAGTCATACATTTTGACATTGATTTATTGCTTCACACTCTCATGGAAGTAATGTGCCAATCTATTTCCAGGCCTGTGCCAACAAACCCTACAATGGGGGTTGGTTGGCGCATCTTGTCTGGATGACTTTTAACGACTCTAAAATTTCAACTGTCAAACATACACAAAAATACCATAACATACCCAAAGAAATCAGTTTCCATTATATATTAAACTACCAAAACTAAATCGGAATTACTTAAAAAATTAAAAACGACCAACGAATGCCAACCAATTCCGGTCTCCCCTATCGATAAAAAAAGAATATGAGTATTTTTTAGTTTTAAATTAACCTAGTTCAACCCGTTGGTTTCGAAAGTGACTAAGTTCGACCTTTAATTTTTAAAGTTAGGCTAAGTAAAATCTTTTACTTTCAGAACTTAGTAGGGCTCTGTATTTTTAAAACTACAGAAACAAAATTGTTAAATCAGATGTATTTGCGGCGTGCTGGCGATGTATTCATAGCCGGAGGAAAACAATCTATTCATAACCGATTATTTTCATAGTTAGCCTTTTTTTATATAATCAGCCAAGTTCAATACAATTAACTGCAAAACGTACTAAGTTAAAATCATCAGATTGAAAACTTACGAAGCCTAATCGTTTTTGTTTGTGTATGTGTTTAGAAAAAAGCCCATATTGGGCATGCAGAATGAAATTCGCATTCGAATGAAATTAACATATTACGATTTGTTAATCGTTTTTAATCCATTTAAAATATTTTTCTCACATTATAAAAAGTAGACCTAACGTAGACTTAGTGTGTCTTATTTTATTTTACGTCAAAAACAGTTAAAACTGTGTGTGACGTACTTCGGGGAGAAGTGTGTTTTGTGCACGTTGTCTTAATTCTGGGATTCCTACCCTAAGCTGTATTTAAGCCCAATTTTTAACACAGAAAGAAATGAGCGTTTTTGGCAACAATGGATAAGAAAACATTTGCTCCGATGTAGTAAAATCTATTTTCATGCACAAACCAGCTGTAGATTTGGGCTCTGGTCCCTAATCATGCCCTTCGTGAAGGAATATAATTCCTGCTGCGATAACATGGAGGACGACAATTTGAATAACTATATTTCCCATTGAACTCTACAAGACGTGCATAGATAGTGAAGGTAGTCATTTACGATTTCGTTTCCCCGCAATGCGCGTGGGTGGCTGCCTCACCTGAGCACTTCGTCCATTATCTGCGCCTCGTCGGCGGCCGCCAAGTCCTCCTCCCCGCCCTGCGCCGCGCCCGTGTCGTCTCCTGGACGGCAGCACTCCGGGATAACGCCTGTCTGCTGCCGGATCATCTCCAGCGTCTGCAACTGCAGCTCCACGTTCTTCTGCAGCATCATCCGCCGGAAGATCTGGTAGTCGTTGGCCGCCCACACTTGCTCGAACAAGCTCTGCAACAAGAGACGTTCACGGACGATCTGAACGAGATGGTGGCTGGCTAAGAATATCTAGTTCTCGCATAAACCTGCAAGAACCACTAAGTTTTATAAACGATCCAGATACTTTCTACACAATTGAAAATTCTATATTTCTAGTCTATTTCTTTCGTTTGGCTGCACTTGGCTTGCGTGGAAATATCTCGATAATCTAAGTTCCTCAGTCGCTGATGCATGGTCATCAGATCTTCACAGAATTTGAAGGATACAATTATCACAGAGAAATGACAAGTTGAGGGTAAAAGCGCGTTACTTTGTTACCATCATAGAGGCGATCATTATAATTATATTGGGGCTAGACTCGTTTCGCTACTGTTTGGACCTAGTGGAATCGCCAGTTCTATAAAACCTGAAAAATCATTTTTAGCGTGGTCCACTTTTTCTTTGGGACTAGGTAATACAGCAGATTCAAAGAAACTTACTTTACGATGCTCGAATAAAAGTTATGATGCAGGGATTGTCGCTTCAAAAGTAATGGAGAAGGAAATACTCTTGTCACCAATTCTGCTTCACGTTGATATCAGACTCCAAGTACTCTCCAAGTTGTGATATAAGGTCCCGCGGTGGTCGCTATGGCACACAACACCAATATTGACGCCGGGAAGATCTGAGGACGTTATCCTGATAGGAGCGGATGCAATCCACGAAACAAACATGAATATGGTGATATTTAATATTTTGCTCAATTCCGAAAGTGAGAAAGTTTGCAGAAATGCTATATCTATTGTTGAATAAGAAAGTCTTCTATCTTTGCCGCCATGTTGCTTGTGGTGAAATCGGACTTTTTGAATACCGGCACGTCCAATATAAAGCTATACATGTTCTCACGCTTCAAATCCAAAAGAGTGATTGTTCAATCCCGACTTATCAGAACAGTATATTCCGCAACTAGTTTGTAATGTTAAACTTTATTGCATTAGTACACATTTTGAAAACGAGCAACGTCAGGGGCCAGTTTTCAAATTTGCTCGAAAGCAATAAAGCAATCATAAACGAGTTGCATACGTTATTTTTCTGTTGAACAGCTTTATAAATTGTTATATCCACAATACACGGTGTTTGTAAAATATTATTTATTTATCCTTTTTATAAAAGGCAGATTCTCTTGATACAATATTCCCCCTTGTTTGCCTTCTCGGCTGACGTCCCGTCTTGGGTACAACCGCTGCGGCGATACATGCGCCTCAGGCTCCGGGCCCGCGCCTCCACTAGGCCGGGCGTCACGCCGTCTCCATACGGCGTAGAAAGAGAGGGGCGGTAGGTCTACCGCCACTGCCTCTCGCTGCTCCCGGGGGCGCTCCTCCTGTTTGCCTCCTCGCTGACTGGATCCCGATTCTGCTGCTTGCTGCGAAAGGGCCCGCTAAATACCCCCTTGGGGCCGCGGCTCGCTGGCTGGGCCCGCCTCCGATGACGGCGGCGAGTCTCTGCCCGCCCATTCTGGCGTGACGGCACGCGCGCCTCCTGCCATTACATGGCTCGGTGACGGGACTTTCGAATGCGCGCGGGCAGTCACAACATAAATTTATAAAGATAATGAAAAGTATTATTTGGAAACAACTTTATTGTGACGTCATGGGTATTTGACATCTGTGCGAAAAAGCTGTTTCCGGCGCTTTGGTTTACCGCTACCTTCCCACGATTCTCTGACTGCATTTATCTGAATGTGCGAGGCTGCAATTCGTGCCTTAAACTGCAAATACATCATAATCTGTGCCATACGATTTTTTGAACGATTTCTTCTAAGGAAAATGTCGTTTATAATGATGGAATTCAAAAAACAAATTTTCCAGAATCGCGGGATCCCAAAACTTTCTAATGGGAGCTTTCCTCCCTTCTACATCAGTCTTTAACAATATTTCGAAACTTTTATTCAATATGATTCGTAAAATCTATAATAATGCTCTGTAAATTATGTATGAACTGTCTATGTTAAAAAGTATTTTCTATGCTAATTGAAGGGTAATTTCTGGTATATACATCTGACTTTTACACTATAACTAATTCTGTTTAATTGCTAATGAATCAACATTCTTTACATAAGTCGTGAGATCAAAAGTAAAGCAAATATAGAGGTCGTTAACGTATAAAAAGGAAAATTCGGATGATCGACACCATTGAGGTGAAGATTCGAGGAGAAAGGACAACACAATTTCCACTCCATATGATCCACATCGGACTTGATTACTGCATTAATGAGAATTTTTAAAACATCCACAAAGTATCAAAGTGCACTGTACGAAATAATATATCTTTCTCATGACAGTCCCGTCAAATAAGAGGAGATTCATTGCAGAAACTTTGCATGAAGCCAACCTTTCCAAATGCGATAGTAGCAGTCATGAATCAACGTTGATGAGAGTAGTTTTTAAGACTTCTTCGTTGGCACGAGACATGTTTATTGACGAATCGTCCGGTTTTAGCTGTTAAGTGCTATTACAAATTTCATAAAACCGTTTTTTGAAAAGGACACACTACGTGATGATGGAATCATTTTATCAGATTATCAGATAAGAAAGGGACAACAGGTTTAATTACCAACGCTTCAGAGAAGAACATTTAATAAAAATATAAAATTGAAATCGTACGCTTCTGCTACCAGTCCTGCAAGTGCTCTTGCCTCTGCGGGTGACGCCGCGTCGAAGGCTGGGATGTCGAATCACAGTCGAAATGTCGACATCGCAGCCTCATTCGGAGAGCCAAAAGCACTTCTAAAATATAAAACTGTAATAGTTACCAAGACCATGCAGTTTGGTTAAGAGCGAAGGCAGGGAATTGCATTACGCATTGCAACAGTTTGACCTGGGTCAAACAGTATCGTTACCTGGAACTACCGATGTCTCAAACATTAAAAAACAGCATAAAGTGCCATTTGCGAGACTTGATTGAGAATTAAATGCTAGTCGTAGTTTCAGAACAGTTTCCGTGGCCATGATATTTCGTTTTTTTCGGTGGGGGAAAACAATACAAACTTAATGTCGATAAAGTGGAACGAATATAAAGATATTGGATGCGTTTGGTCTTCAGATATCACGTTTTCTGAAACATCTTTAAATAATTTTGCAAATCTAAACAACACTTGATATGAATCAACAATGTATTCATCCCTTCACATTTTACACGGGACAAATTGTAACTGTGCTTGAAGTTAGCAGAAAATGAGAAACAGGCGAGAATTTTTCATTTGTACTTTCTCAAAATATGTGTTGCAGTATCAATAAATTCTTTATTTCTTCTTTAGCAAGTTTTCCTAAAAAATAATTATGACGATGAGATCCGTTAGAAAAATGCAATATCCTCATGATTCTAGAGCGCACTTCCTGGGCGTTCGATTCACAGCCAACGTTAACTGACTATTCACAGTCAATAAATAATTCCTGAAACTTTTTCTGGCAGTATTTCGTGTTCGCGCTTAAATGGTTCAAAACATGCTATTTTATCTCAGTAATGAAAGTCACAAAATTTTGGACTCTATTTTCATGCACTATCTGTTCAGAAGTATTGTTTTTATAAAACATTAATCACTGAGTTACTAAGCAAAGTAATTGTATAGAATCACTTTACCTGTCAAATAAATCTAGACACCATTTCATACTTGAAGACTCAATATAATGAATTTCTGTTTAAGAAGGAGCAGATCAGTTCTATAAATTGTAAACGAAATGGAGGAAGATGAAGTGTAAAGCAGGTTGTCGCATATTATCAAAAATAATATGAAATGTTGCAACATAAATATATCAAACTATCAGATGTCTTTATATTCTTTCGTAAAATATGAAGTTATTCTACAGTCGAGCTTGAAATATTCACATTCAAAATCTTACATTTTAACATATAAAATATTGTAAAACACGCCAACTGTAGCATTTCTATAAATAGAACACACAAAAATTAACATTGTAGTTTTCACAAAAACTCGAAAATAATATCAGCAATATTCAACTCGAGAATAACTATCAGCAAATTTCCGCAATTAAAATATTTTCTTATGGTAAAAGAGCGTGCATATAATGTCAAGGCTGCTTATTATTGTTTTGTTTGGAATTTTCAATAATGAGAAACATTCAGTTGAAAAGGCTCATTCGAAAAAATTCCCAAAGCACTTATACGACGACCTGATACCGAATGACATCAACTGATGTCACTGCCTGTGATCGGGAAGCCCAGGGTTCGAGTCCAGACGGCGGCAGGACTTTTGGACACCAGCTAGATACCTAGATCGAATTCAGCCCCTGTCGGGAAACGAGTCGGGAGCTTAGAGCTTGTCCCGAGTATAGCGTTGCCCCGCTATCGGAGATACCTGGACGGGCAAGCCACGGAAGTCGACGTGTAGGTCGGCGTCGGATCTCATGTTCTGGCTGGAAGAAACACCGCCACCTCCCGGGATAAAACATACACTACTGTGACAGGACTTTAGCAGCCAGTGACGCGGTAACACGAAAAAATTAACCAACGAATCAACAATCTGATATAATGGTATTCATGATTATTTTTCGAGACATAATTACACAGTTGAAGCCCAAGAGACCTTATTCTAGCCCTTGGCACGGCGGAGTGCGACCACTGGCACTGCCGACTGCTATGACTGTAACAGCGCGCACGAGAAACCAATATTAATAAAATTTCTTATAGCTGCTTGTCCGCCCGGTACACAATCGGCCACAACGTGGCTGTAGCTGCACTGCTCAGAGCCAAGAGTTGCGTGTTCGATTCCCACGTAAGGTGTGCATGGTTGCATTTTGTGCTCGTGACATGGGAAGTAGTGGAAAACTAACATACAACGCAAATCATCGAATTATTATTTATAATGCTCAGAACAGTGACCATGACACGTACAAGGCCACATCTTTTGGATTAATAATGAAAATAATAATAATAATAATAATAATAATAATAATAATAATAATAATAATAATAATAATAATAATAATAATAATAATAAAATGATAAGATGAATCATTTTGTTATTGCGATTTTGTAATAATTTTAATTTTAACTAAACAGTTATGGTAATACGTTATTCCACGAATTGATACTGAATAGTATACTGCGATTTTTACATAGCTGGACCTCAAGGTCACTGGAGGCCCATCACCACGGAGCATTTAGGCACGGTTTTTCGCGTCTTTTTCAGTAGTGCCGCTAGGTGTCGCATGCTCGCGATCGCATAAAGCAGTGCCGCAAATGAAGCGAGTCTAGCGGCTTGATTGAAAAAGACGCGAAAAAACGTGCCTAAATGCTATCATGGTGACGGGCCTTCAGTGACCATGAGGTCCAGCTGCGTAAAAACCGCAGTATAAATGTAAACATGGTACGTTGTTACGTTCTACGTAAAACTAAATCATCCAGACTTCATGGACACACGCTGTTCCCGGATCTCCGTACTAATTCTTATGAGACGGTTGCATTGTGATTCACCTATTCAATGACGTCCATCCTGCGTCCTACGGCACTGTCATGTTAGGTCGAAATTGTCAACGTTGTCTTGGCCGAAAGAAGAGGAGTGCTCCCTATGCAAGGTCTTAACGCTCGGGAGATTACGCGACCTTGGTGCATTTCATATTGTCTGTATTCAACAGCTTCAACACTATAATTCGTTAAGAAACCAAAAGGAGCATCCTCCTTTGTTCTTCCGGGCTCTCTCAGGAACTATTTTTTGTTGTCAGTATTTTTAATCCTTATTAACTCGTCCATCCAACTTTCGCTTGGTCTTTCAATACGTCTCCATCTCCAGTATTTTACAAACAGTATCTCCTTCCGTTCGAATTTAATCGTGTTGATATGTAACATAAAGAAATAGCCCGGGAATACAGTCCAGGACGACAGCCTTTTTGGAGAAAGCTCCATATCGGAAAGAGGAAGAACTTTATAGTTTCCCTCAATTAAATTTTTGTTATCCTCAAGTTAATCATAGACAAATGACATAAGGGTTAAGGGGCTAGCGCTGGACGCACCTTAGACGGACAAACAAACATTTTCAGAAAAAAAATTCTCGGGGTCAAAAACCCTCAAAACATAAATATTGACAAGGGCAAGTATACGAGAAAGTTATTTACTACTTAGAGAAGATCCAGCTTTTGGGCATCACGGACCCACCACAGAGCTCCAAAGTGTTTTCTGTCACAATATTGACTCTTTTTCATGTAGCATTCCTCAAATTTTTCTATTCGAAATATACGTGAAAATATTTTTTTTTTTCTGAATAAAGCAATCATGTTGTTTTGATGAAGTTTCGTTTCTCGTTCATGGTAAAAATAATGCTTAGTGAACATTATCTTGCGAATATTAAATTAAATCAATATTACTAATTTCAAATATATGCATAAATTGTCAGAAAATTAACGAGCTTATGGACATGATAGAGGCCAATGGTTTTGTTAAATACTCAGCAAGACTGGAAAAAAATCTTGCTGAGTATCTGGTTTCGATTTTGATTGAAAAATGCAAATATATGATTATGTTACTCCGCTTTCTCAAACCTGATGTTATGCCTATATTCTCATACCCAGTGCGTCACTGCTTTCGACACAGCTGACGTCATGCGACAAGGAAGCGTATTCACGTGCGGTGCTTCAGAACAGCCAATTTGTGCTCCTCCAGTACCCGATTTTCAGCACACTCGGCACCGTCATTTTTGCTGCAGGGCACTAGTATTTTACTTTATTTATTTGGCATTAAAACAGTTGAAAACTGTGTGAGACGTTCTGTAGGGAAAAGTGCAATCTGTGCAGGTTTTCTTGAGCTGTGCGTTCCCTACCCTAACTAATGTGCTATATTGAGTTGAATTTTGGGTATGGGTAGCCACCAGGGACGAGGCTACATAGGTTGATGTAACCCAATATGTATACATACTAAGTATAGTTAGTATACTAACTATACAAAATATAGTGTGTGTGTATATATATATATATATATATATATATATATATATATATATATATATATATATATACACACACTATATATACTGTGTGTGTGTGTGTGTGTGTGTGTGTGTGTGTGTGTGTGTATGGTGTAACGTGTAACCGTTGCGCCGCACTGGGGCCACCGACGTGAAGGGCAACGAATGAGGACCCCCTCTGCCCCGCAATAAAGATGGCAATGGCAACTAAGGGAACCATTTGGACTTTTTGCACCGAAATGTCCGAGAACGTGGCTACGTCTCTAGTACCAATAAGCATTTTGGGCAAGAATCAATAAGAAAGTATTCCAACCCGTATAGTTACTATTTTCATCGGGAAATCAGCTGCAGATTCTGGTCTTTAACCCTTGTGTCTTACGTAAAGTAATCAACATCTTCCGTGAGAACATGGGGCTCATTTATAAAATAGTCACCTTATGGAAATGCGGCATGGCGCCCTCGGGCGGCCGTTGACTGCAGGCCTCCTCAAACTGCTCGGGGCTGATACCCAGGTCGTCCATCAGGCTGCCCAGGATGTTGTCCACCTGCGAGCACAAGAACCGCCATCAGCAGTTAGCACATGCTGGGCCTATTTATTAGAGTACGCCGGTTCAAAAGGTGAATTCCAGAGAAAATGTACTCTATCCTATGCCAGAGTAGCGATTGCAGTGTTCACGATATTTGTCCCTTGGGCGTCGATCGTAAGGTAGCCTGCCACACTGACTGCGACGCCACGAAACTGGATGGAAATAACACTTAAAGGAATTACTCCTACTAAGCTGTCAATACCCAACTTGGGCTTCCTCGTTACGTTGAGGAAGAGGCAACAAATTTTTAAAAAAGATTGTTAATTATATCGTTGGTGATATAGATACCTTCTTATATAAACATAAATAAAAGATGTTATGTGGTATCACAAATTGATAATATTGATACCAAACAACATCTTTTATTTGCATTTAAAACAGTTGGTATAATAAGTATGTATTTACAATCTGTCCTAGTAGGTCATTTATGCATGTAACGACATTAGCAGGACTAAAATATTTTTCCTGTTCTCAAATGTGTTACAGCATTTCTAATAGTGACGAAGTACCTGATGTTATTATGAACACGAGTATTACATTTTTCCAGGCGCCATTTTCTTTAATTTTTTTATTTAATATGTTTAAAAATTTGTTTTATTTTTTTCAAAAATTAGAGCCTAGATCAATATCAACTGATCAACAAGATCAAACAGAATGCACACAGAACTCCCACAAGTTCCCAGTAAAGGCAAGAGGTAGGGTGTGAGCTCGAAATGCTCCGTATGTCACAAATACATATGAAAATATTCATACCTATCGCGGATTTCCAACCCACAGCCATAGTGTCGCGTACATACGCCCACCCGCACCAAATCTTTTGGTGAATCTGAGGTTTGACTGATTTGGATACTATTTGAAAACATGTCATATAAAATATTTGTAGTAATCAAAATGAAATAAAATAATGAAATAAAAATTTACTTTTAAGTAAAACTAATATTTTTATACATACGAGTAGACCCGTAATTTTCAACATAAAATCTATGTATCTCAAATCTATTTGCCATAACAACAATATAAACAAAATTATTTAGGTTTAGAAAGTATCCGCCTCCCAAGCATTTATGAATAATTTTTCAAATTATTTAACTTTACTGAAAATGTAGCATAAAATATTTACAGATCGACCCAATTAAAACAATCCTTGTTTTCTTTGCAATAATATTATATTGATGAAATTATGTCAAAGAGAAAATCACAATTTATCAAATTTTCACATTTGCTCTAATTCGCAGACCCTAAATAGCAATTTTCACATTTTTTTCAAATTTTCTCAAAATGTCGGTGCCCAACTAGCAAGGTCACCTAGACGAGTTGGCACTATTTTAAAAATATAACAATTGGAGTTTGATTATTTACGAAACTATGATTTACAGATTTTAGGGAGATATTCATTTCAATATAGATAGGAGCTTTGCCTTCTCCTAGATTTTGCAGATTCTTACTGTCGTTTTTGAGTCGCGGTTTCTGCTGAGGGTGTTGATTTATTAATTTGTTTATTTTTCGTCAAAAACAGTTAAAAATTGTGTGATGTGCTATGGGGAGAAGTGAATTTGTGCGTTTTCAAAATTCTGTGATCCCTACTTTAAGCCATAAACTACTTGAATTTTGAAAACAGAAAAAATGAACGTTTTTTGCAAGGATTGTTAACAAAAGTATTCGCTCCAATGTAAAAAAACATATTTTCAAGAATTAATCAGCAATACATTTGGGCTTTTATCCATCATGCCCTTCGTCAAGGAACTTCCTGCCGCGACAACATGGAGAACGATAATTTGAATAACTATATTTCCCAATGAATTCTAGAAGACGTGCACACATAATGAAGTTACTTTTATCTCCAGAAGCAAAACAAGGGGCCATCTCAGGATTTGCTCAATGGATCAGGGAAACTGGTCGAAAAATCTGATCGAGATGGGGGTCATTCACCCAGAGGCTGCGGTACGATACTTGTTACAAGTTGTTTAGAATTATACAGTCCAAATGGTATATAATACATTAAATATCACTGTTAAAATTTATGTTACTTTCCTTATGATGCTCAGTATAGCCACTAATTGTATCGAAACGTTTATGCAGCAGAAATGATTTCACTTGGGATTTAAACTTTTCTATCGAATTTAATCGCTTAATGTCATCTGGCAAACTGTATAAAATAATGTACATCTATTGTATGTGAATTGTTTGTAATGAGCTGTTGGTGCTGTCACCTGATGAATGTGATTTCAATGTCGAGTGTTATAGTTATAGACATCGGCGTTTTCTGAATATATATTCCCGCCCTTAAGCAAGTCAGTTTTGAAAACAAAACTCTGATTCGCAAATCAAAAAACAAGGTAATGGTAAAAATCCTAGATCAATAAAGAGAAGCTTACATGAATCACGTGGGTGGGATTTGGTTATTCCTACAATTCGTTTTTCTAATCTAAAAGTCTGGGAGCTATAAGATTTATTTCCCCAGAATATTATGTCATATCTCAGGCGGGAATGAACATTCGCGAAATATACACAAGCTGTAAGAAAGCTGACTGGATTTGCAAGAATTCTGTACGCGTAACCTAATGAAATTAATTTTGTGTTCAATTCATTTAAATGGACGTTCCATTTAAGGTTTGATTGAATTGAGGGACCTAAAAATTTTGTTGCCTGATCAGTCAATGGTACACCGTTCATTTTCAATAGAGTACAAAATTGGACATGGAAAACTATATTAAAATCGTTTTCTTTTCATTTACTATGGATTTGTTATTACGGAACCAATTTGAAACATCTGCTATTGTAGTACTATTTGCGGTTTCATTATTACAAAGAATGTTCGTATCATCCGCAAAGAGTTCTTCTGTTTCGAATCTTCGAGGGCATATCGTTTACGTATAGTAAGAAGAAAATAGGGCCCAAAATTGATCTGTGATACCACATGATATTGGCAGAGAGTCGAGAAGGTGTGAACATAACATACAACTACGTAGTACATAGCACATCATTTGCAAAGAAGCACTTGAAACTATTGCCAATTACCTCAAAGCACGTCCATTGGCCTATCATTATAAACGGATGAACAAATTTTTAAAACTGCAGATCAAATAATTTTTAATAGAACATTGAAAATCGATTAATAAGTTATCCAATTATCGAGAGGTAAACAATGAATTATGGATAAGAATGAGTCAGTCTTTCTCGCTATGTCCGCTATTGATTTAGTGTTACAGGCAAAGCGTTTATTCATGTTTCAGTATTACGGGAAAAGAGGTATATTTAATACGTTGAGAATTTATTTATAATAGCAGCGTACAAAGTTTGTTTCTAGAAATGTGACAAATTGTACTTTGTACATGTTTTGGTTTACCGAAAAAATTCCATTGTCCTCACCAATCTTAACTTTCTGTGCGCAAACTTACACTAATTATGTGATTTGTTTGTAACATTATGCATCAAGAATTATGATTAAGAGACAATTATTTTCTTCGAAAATTGAAAACTCGAAAATGAAATTTGCACGAGAACCAATATTTTTTAGAATACAATACTAACAACTGCGTATTTTTATTACTACATGTTTCGTCTCAGGGCAGTGCAGACTGGCAAAGGAAATAAATTAATGCTACTGAAGAAATAAACTCAAATAATACTTACACACTAGAGATACACTTGCACGCTAATGATACGATTTTAATTATATCGTGTACTTAGTAATTTATGCGAAATAATGTATTGAGCGACTGCAAATGAGTGGTATACTGTATGGCAGTGTGCATACAGCCAAAATAATTTTAGTATGCATTGAATATCACTTATTTCATTCGAATCCATGCTTGGCAATCATTAATACATAAAATAATAGAAGAACTTGCATTGTTGATGGTTCTAGATGCTGAATAGTCAAAGCTATGTAGATGAGTAAGCTCACTTCATCGACATCGCCTTTTATAGAGGTTTTGAGAAGACGAGACGTTGATAGTGAGGAGCAATAATCATTCTCGTTTCTGGCATGCGTTGTAGATGGCAAATGGGTTATTTCTCATCTGTATTCCACCATCTTGCACTCAGGCAAGATTGCAAAAGTGAAATGTTCATCAAGGAATCAGTTAGTCACTAAAGAGAATGTTATCAGAATTAATGTGCATTGAAACCAACTACAGTATACAACTACACCGTCTCGCCACCCAACTATGTTCTATTTAAAATATCAGTGTAAATACAGACGAGGTAAATACAAAAATACCAACGAGCATTATACTCACGTTTAATATTTCAAACTTTTAATTGATAATATTAATTCATATTAATCAATTAATTGTTATTTGATATTGATAATAAAACATAGAATCTTGTACTTTTCGTCACTTATGTTATTTCACTTAGGATAATATTATATAAATAAAATTGATAATGAAGCGTACATAATAATTATTACCAAGTGAGAAACGGTGCTTCCGTATCGATTATATTTTCTCATATACGTATTATACACGATGTCCCAAAATAAACGATAGGAACTTCTAGGGCATGTAGAGGGGGAAATAATGCTCACTTCTTGTAAAGTAATGTTTGGTCAGAAATTTTATGTAACGAAGATGTGATCCTTTTCCCTTATACTTAGGTAACTTCTCTTGCGCCGATGTTCGGTAGATACACAAAATCGCTGATAATTGCGTCAGAAAATGACCTGCCGAACACTAGGAGATGGAGTGTAGCCTAGCACTCAAAGGCAAATCTCGTGTGTGTATTTAATAATTCACTTATTTTATAATCATGTGACACGTCGTATTATAAGGAAATGCAGTGCTATTTCATCTGTGTTCTATCATTACGAAAATACTGGGCAGTTGACTCTAAGTTTTATTTGAACTAGTTAGTTCCCTTAATAATTTTCTCACATATCACGAACTTACAAAGTAGAGAGGAAGTATTGTAATGCTCCAGCGAAAAGTGACAATTTATTGACAGAAAACTCATACTGTGGAGCCCTCGATAATGAGATAAATCTTCTTGCTGAATGTAGAAAATTGCGTCTTCTAATACGTTCTGTAGTTCGAATCCACGTTTTATGGTACTTTGAAAAATTAGTTTACAGAAAATACCAGTCCGTCCATGTTCAAAACTAGCGCCTAACCGGCAAACGATTTTTTTTTCAAAATTGACATTCCCAGAACGAGTCGATCTGACCGAACTTGAGACCCTGCGACTTTGAGACGGATATTTTAATTTATACGGGTAGTTCATATGAAACCTCAACATTTTCTAAATTTGCTCAAAAAGTCTTCAAATGTTTTGATTAAAGATTGTCCTCGGATTGCGTAAAGAACTCTTTAAAATGGCGCGAATTTCAATTTCGTTTAAATCCCCTATTTTTCGAAAATTTTGAAAGTTTTAATATTTTAGCGTCTAACTTCAATTTCAATGCCGTAGATTGGGGTGGCTTTGATATCTCCTTGACACTTCATGTTTATGTGATGTAGCAGCTACTAGTCTTGACTTGATACATTTCTTGTGCGGCAGTTGGCTATTCTGAATATCTATGAACGCCAGTAGACATATTACAGTTTAATAACATTCATAACTGTGGCTGTGTTTTGTTTTAAAATTCGTGTATTATATTTCGAAGAAATTCTGCGGCGGAAAATTTCCAATCTGAGTCCAAGGCATATATTTTATTGAATTATCTAACAAGATAGTGGTAAGTAGGGCTCTTTGGAAGAAAAATAGTGAGTAGAAGAATATTTAAACCTAAAATGTCAGAGAGCTTTGTGATCATTTGGTGAATGGGGTGACTTTGATAACAGAGAAAGGGAGACGATGATTAGAATTTTTGTCTAATCATATAATACGGGTAACAACGATCTTTCTATTACATGTTACATTATTTAATATAAAGCAACTGGCATTACACCTTTTAATTCTCCCAAAGTTATGACCAAACTTCCTGATGGTCAATTAGACTTAAATTGACAATTAAAAACTTTTTAATGATCTTCAATTTAGGGTATCAAAGTCACCCCAAAATAAGGGTGACTTTGAAAGGGAGTTTTTGAATATTTTAAAGATGTGAATCATATTATCATTTGTTACATAAAGTATCCTTCAACATCCACGCATCTGCTACAATTCTCAAAAATGCAATTTTCAAAACCGAAGATATAGTTTTTTCAAAAAAAGATGTAAAAGTTATTAATGTCACCCCATTCTACGGTACTGAAGATGCAGATTCTTTCGTAATGAAATTTGTTCTACAGAGACCGACCATTGAAATGTTCTACTCGCATGTATCAATGGTAAAGAAAGGTGGAGCTAGTCTCCTTTCCGGCAAACCCTCTGTAGTTTCGAAACTAGCAAAAACCTGGAAAACGTTAATATTGCAAACTACAAATTTGACGATAGAGAGTTTTGTCTTAAATAAAATTTGTTTTAAAACCCCTCTGTAGTTTCGAAACTTGCAAAAAAATGGTTTTTACTGGTTTCGAAACTACAGAGGGTTTGTACACGGTCTTTACAAAGAGCATGTACATTTTTTTAAGAAACTAGAAATTTTCACGTAATTTCTGCTTGAATTTAATGCAATTTATAAAACAAAAATATATTCTCCAAACCGCTCCAAATTGTTTCTATAATTTTTTACGTGGTTAGAACAAGGGACGCTTAAAAGAATGGCGTAGCTGACATTTTTCCTTAAACTCTCTGAATATTTGAAAATTGCACATTTATAATTAATACGAGAATGTATATGCTATTGCAGCACTTGTTCAAAAATATTTTCAAGATAATTGTCGAATTTTGTTAGTTTTTTCTTTCTGATAGTTCAAACACGTTTTATCTCTTAATGTAAGTAAGAGATGAATTTGTTATAAACTTAATGATCTAACTTCCATTCAAAATTTGTAAGAACATCCATTTATTAAACAATGATTTCGTGAAAATTGATATTAAGAAGTGCATGGGTTCCCAAGATTTTACATTTACTAATATATTATTTCTGCCTCTAGTCCTCATAATCATACCAAACATTCAAATCATTCTCAAGCTGTTGTAAATTAATATTTGAGTAAAGTGTAAGACATAAAAAAATGGCACAAAGTGGGAATAATCTGCTTTGTATTTTGACCAATTCAAATATTCATTATTAAGATTAAAAATTTAAATCTTCAAAATCATGACTATTCTAAAAAAAACTGATATCCATTATATTTTAATGTGTTCTTTTTACATTTAATGACGAATACCCGAAATGCAAGTTAATAGCTTACAAAATGCTCGTTAGCAACATTATATAATAAATAGTTACATGGTTTATACAAGAAACCGTACGTAAGGCACGGTTCTGATAATTCACATCATATGATCATTCAGTACATATTTACCAAGTTTTTATAGTCTTCATGAATCTTCTGGTATTCTTCCTCGTTGTCCGCTCCAAACTCCGCATCGAAAACTGTAAAAATAACTGGACATGTTAGTTACTATAATTTTGGGGGGATATTGTACTCAAACTGAAACTTTCTGGTATATATTTTGTTAAGCTTGTATTGAAAATATTCTTAGTTATTGAACTGATCTCACTATACGACTCCTTCAACAAAGTCTATTAGATTTTGTTAATTTGATTTTGATAATGCCAGAAGAACAGCTGATTCACATGGGTTGTAAATTTTATAATTAGTTGTATGTTTTTATATGAGGGCTGAGGAGCGTTTTGTCAATTGTTTCTCTTTTGAAAATTAAACGATTAATTTATATTAGTATAACATATGAACTGTAATACGTAGGTTTATGATTAAAGTTGTGGCTCGCTCGTGGCTCATAGTGAAGTCGCTCCACTGAGGTCCGGGTTCGATTCCCGTCGAATCTCATGTGAAATTTGTTCCAACAAAACTAATTTGGCTGCTTCACAAGGGCTAGTCCAACCCCTGTGAAGAGCCCTAAACCCTAGCCCTTTACTCATTCCTTTCCATTTCTGGCAGCTGGGTAGTGACGCAGGAGCGCGTGGAAGGAGGCGCGTACGCGGAGATTCTACCTGGCGGTCCTCTTGACAACCGACAGACAGACGAGACGAGACATACATAAAAATAAATATATACGAGATCATAATGGAGGATTACTCCGCGCTCAACGCTCGACATGAGGCGAAGAGACGCGTTGCGTCGATACTGATATGATAAAAAAGTATACATGCAACAATTTTTTTAAAAAAGTAAAATAATTCATGATAAAACGTCTCTAATTATTTTATTTAGAATGCCGAAGACAAATCACCGATAAAGGAATATTGTGATTAAAGGATGAAAGAAAGTCATTCAATGATTTTTCAAGAAACAATTATTAAGTTGTGACAAACTCCGTACTAAATGATCGTGGCCTGAGAAGAGATAAGACTACCAGATATCTCCCTATCCTAGATCAACGAAAAGGAAGGAAATATTCAGTAATAGATAGTTCCCGATAGAGTAGATTCCCATATATATTTCCTTATATAGCTTCTACATCGCTGCTATATCACTCGTTTCCCTTTATACCCTTTCTAAATGCGAGGTTTGTAATAAAGAACGCAACAAATAAATGACATTTAGGTATATACGTTGGGTTCGTGTTTTATATGTGAGAGGAATTTGGACGAAGATGAAGTGATTGAGATGAAGAAGAAAGAAGTCGATTCAATTCAAAAAATTGTTCTTGTGGGAGGGTTTGACAGTACTTAAACATTTCCATGCGAAGTAGACAAATCGAACATTTCTACATCAATTCCAACGGAAAGAGAACAACCTCAGCCAGGTATTTCACAGAAAATACTACATTGGAGAAACCATTAGTTATTTGGAGCAACTTCAGAATAAATAGGAAAATTTTGTAAAATTTTAAATCCTAGTTCTCTTATTGTTACTTTACAAAAATAATTTATTAAGCAAATTTGTAAAGAATTTTCTGGTATTATAGGTTATATTATAGGTCGTTTTTTGCTACCAAAACTTTTCCTGAAATATTTAGAGATGGAAAACTTAGGTTTTTCTTATATCAATACAGACAAAATTTAAAATAAAACCTTCTACCTCACCTTTGCAAGGTAAAATGACTTATCGACTGGACTAAAAGTGACTAAGTCATATTTTCGAAGTCGTTTCGGAATTTGGAACTCCAAAAACAGTCACGTTTGGGCCTCAGAGAATCCTCATAGCACGTTCGTTAGCGGACATTAGGTGTTAATATTTGGGCAGAAATCTTCGGTGATAATTGGATTCATCCGAACATTGGGTAGGCATTATCGGGGATCATTTCATTGGACCGATCATTTTGCAGCCGATCTCAACGTTCCTGCGGGAACATTGCGTACTCCTAGAGGGTGTTTCACTTACTCTGAGACAGTGCCTGAAATTACAGCACGATGGGAACCCGGCACACTTCTCCGCCACAGTTCAGTCACCTGTTTGACATACGGCGGTAAAGTAAATGGCAAAGGCGGTCGAATTGTATTAACTCCGAGGTTGCCAGATTTGACATCTGTAGATTTTTTCTTTGGGGTAAAAAGAAATCGCTGATATTTGAAACACCAGTGTCGTCGAAAGAAGATGGCCAGTGTAACAGTTGTAGCCTTCTGCAATCAGCAGGCATTTCCGAAATGGTGTGTCTGAATGTTGCATCGTCGTTATCAAATGTTTATCGAATCTCATGAGTTGTGGGAATTCTGATGCAGTTTGTTGATGTAATTACATGAAGAAATAATTGAAGCCACTTCCGTCAACTTAATGCATGGGGGTGGCTTTCGACGGCTTTGCCGTCATCATCAGTCTACAAACATAAACAAACTAAAATATAAACAAAATACAAAGTAAATAAAAAATAAGACAAAGTTGGGGATTAATATAAATAATAGATACATTATACATAGAACGTAGATGTGTCTATTATTTACATTAATCCCTCCCACTTTGTCTTATTTTTTTCTTTGTATTTTATTCATATATTATTTTGTTTATATTTGTAGACTGATGACGACAAAGCCGTCGAAAGCCGACTCTTTAAATAAATATATTAAGTTGAAAGGAATGACTTCCATTATTTCTTCATGAATCTCACGGCCGCCACTTTTTTTGTAGTAAAACCGAAATAATAAAATTAAAAATATTATAATCGTATTGTCTTTGCCAATATCGTGTTCTCATTGTCCCCTGAAGATCCGCTACATGCCAAGCATTCATGCAGTATTTGTTGCCCACCCATCGGGAGCTCTATGTGACAATTTACGTGGGCGTATCTTTGTGAAATGAAATTTCTCACCTTATTTTCACTGTCGAAGAAAGATCATCTCGACCCCCCAAAATTCTCTAAAAAATTTTCAGAGACCATTCTCTACAAATTTGTCTAAACATTTATTCTGAGACATCCTGTAAGCAATATGACTTAACTCTGTTCACAAAAAACAGCATATTTTTAGGAGGAAAAATTATTATTATAGAGTGTTTCAATACATCAAAGATATCAATTTCTTTCTTAGGTTCTGCATACTTATCCGTTCTTCAAAAAAGCCGTTATTGTTCAATTTCAAATGGAAAGACCAAAATAACATTGAATGTTGTAATTCATTTACACATCAATAGTCAAACTGATTTTTCAATAAACTATATTTAGGAACACGCAGAAGCGTTATTTTTGTAAAACAAATGCAAACATCACACGAAAACTGACACGAGATCCCGTTGAAGCCACTTCGAGATATTAATATCGATTTATTGAAACAACCCGTCATTGTGCCCTTGCTTTCACCTACTTTGCTTCCTCTTTTTCTTTTTCCCCTCTTCCCCTCCTCTACCCCATCCTATCCCCCCTCCATTCCTTCCCTCTCTCATTCTGAGTTCATTCACAAACCCAATTGATCCGGAAGGAGAATGGACGCGGTTGCATAGTCATTGATTGCGATTTAATTTCTATAATTAATATTCAAAGGGACAAAACTAATTCTGCAATTGTGAAATACAAGCATTGTGTTAATGGACACACTGGAATTTATTCACTAATAACTCTTTCGGCTGCGTGAGGTCATCAGGTGAAAAATAAAAGAAACTGTTTTGAAGGCTAACCTCCTAAAGTCATACTGTTTTGATGCTTTAGCATGCAAACAAAAATGTTATAGAAGTTCTGTTTGCGTTTTTATTTGGAAAACGGAAAGTTAAATGTTCTAGGTTTCTGTGGCATTCTCAAAACAACTTGTGGAAATGTCTTAACTGCTCCTGTTTTGTTGTTGTGGTTGTGTTGAGTGTTTTAAAATAGTAATATTTTTCTCTAATTCAAGAAAGTGCCTGACACAAAGTAAACCTCTCATAAGTTCTCGAGACAGACTGACACGAACTTTTCACTCCTTACATCCACTAGATAATATTACCATTGGTACACTATTCACTGGGTTAAATTTTCCGGGTCTGAGGTAAATTTTCTGTTAAGATAATTCGTATCGATTTACAGTGTTATCTTCCGAGCAAGATTATTTAAGTGTGCCAATAGATTCCGGTTTTAGGTGATCTAATAGGGCAATAATTTTTATTCAAAAGGTGTTTAAATTACACATTATAAATAAAATGCTACAAGAATTATTAGTATAGGGCTGTGAAGGCCATAATGCTTGGTGATGTTTTCTGTATTTTTAATTTCGTTTCCTGCATTTGTAATTTTTTTTTAAATTCCTTTTAATTTTAAAACCTTTATATAAAATTTTAAATTTTAAAGTAAAAAATTGGCTATGTAGGAATTTCAATTTTTTTTTAAATCTTCAAACTTAATAAACTTTCAAAAATTATCTACGGAAACGTTCGACATGTTTCAGTCTTAAATTATTTTTAAAAGATCTGAAAATTAGCTGTCACCGATAATTGCAGTAACACTGTAATAATATTGAATAATATTCTCGAAGTTTGAAATACATAACACAGCTTGCCATAGAGCCTTTTTGTCATTCCAAGTGCACACAATTTTAAATCATTTAATTTTTTAAAAAAATTCAATCGATTAATAAATAAACTAGGTTCACAGTATCATTCATTATATTTGAATGTCATGGTGTAAACCGGCTGGATAAGTACTCTCAAAAGCAAAAAATGTAAGAAATACATGACTTCTGGACACGGAAAAAATATTAATAATAAAAAATATATTTCAAATCAGAGACCCATTTTTCTTGGATGAAAGCATAGATATGTAGTTATCTGAACTTTAAATAGTACTATTAGGGAATAGATAGAGAAAAAAGAAATACGATGCAATACAAAGAAGAAGAAAAGAACGATCAAAATTAACATCAGTACTTAGATTGTTGCACTGATATTGATTATGGTTAAGATCGTGATAAGTGATAATGGTGATAATGGTGATGATGATGATGATGATGATGATTATAAAGAAAAAGAAAAACAAGAAATCTGATTTCTGTAATATCCATGAATAGGATATGGAACCTCGAGGATGTCGAGCATGCATCTGTTTTGGTGCTTTATGGGCTAGCCAGAATAATCATTTAACATTGCAGCGCTTCGCAAGATCATCTGTAGTTTCGTATTCGTCAAAGATCCATTGTCTTCAAACAAGTGCAGTCGTCTATCAATACGAGGTTCGCCTTTCCTGCTCAGGATTTATCAATGAATTTTAATTACTTTCATTTAAACTGATATTTGAATGAAAGAAACAAAATAATGAGTAAGTAAATTATATTACATACTAATTCAGTAGAGCAATGCATGTACCCACGCTAGAGCAGCCAATGAAGGAAAACCACAGGAATTCACCGAGAGGGAAATATAATTTGTTTCTAGCATGTTTTATTTAATAAACACTGCCAAGAACTTCCCTCTACCCTCACTTCCAATCAATGTCATGAATGGCAGAATTTGTGAAACAATCCGCAGATGTGTTCATTCACAGTATGTGAAGTTGCCCCAGATAAGGGATTTCGGTTGCGGCAGCGCGCAGTGAGAGGAGCGAGTGTGAACGTTTAGTCACCGGGCTGGAGAAAGAGCTCAGGCGACTACGGCTAGGTGGTAAGTAGTCGGTCAGTCGCGGGCGGTTCTTATCCACGGAATGCAGAGCATTAGTATGTACACTGATATTCAATAATTAAAATAATTTCTCCGCAACCTAATGCACACGTACAGTTTGTGGAATACACTGACGGTTTCTTCAATGTAAAAATAGATAACAACGTGAAGAATGTTATCGTTCTAATTATATTAATTACAATTAAAATATGTCAGCAAACCCGGAGCAGTAAAATTATTTTAATTATTGTTTTTATTACCAATATTGTGAAACAATGACGATGCTGCGACGGTATTTACCAATGTACGTGATACAGGGAAATTAAAATATTTGCAAACAACATTGTAGAATTAGGATATCCATCTAATAGAATAGAAACTCCAAACGAAGTTCTTTGAGCATCCGTGTTACGAGCCGTTCCCTCTGTAATGCGCTTCTCCTCCAGCTCCTAGAAAAAGTGGCTAGTGCGCGCTACCGCATCGTTTCCGTTTCCGCCTTCTCCCTCCCGGGCGCGTGGGAAATCGCACGCGCGACTCCCTGGCGGCGTGCCGGGCGACGCGCACGGCTGCCAGCGCTCGCGTGCCATCTCGTACTTGCGGACTTCTCCTCGATGAAGGTGAGGATGGGGGCGCTCCACACGGGGCCCTGCAAGAAGCCGATGAGGGAGTCAAACACCCAGGAGGCGTCGTCGGCGCTCATGGCGACGGCGGCGGCGGCGGCGACGGCGGCGCAGCGGACACTGGCGCGACGCCTGCCCCTGCGCCCGCCTTCCCCGCCGCGCCCGGCCAGCGGCACCCGTGCTTGCCCGCGCGCCGCGTCTCCATGGGGACGGCCGGTCGCGTGGCGCCACAACAGTGCCCGTCAGTCAATAGCCCTGGCGTGCCAGGCCCCGACTGGGCTCCGGGGCTCCCGCGTGACCCCGTTTCTTCCATGCCTCGTCCACGCCCTCGTGCAGGCCCCGCCGCCCTCCCGCACCGCCGCCCATTGTAGCCATCCCCGCCCCGGCCCGACACCGACGACGTCGTCGCCGCCACTCCTGCCGCCCCGTCGATGCATTCACGAAGCTAGACAATTAATTCAATCTCTTCACCCCGTACACACCCGCCCGTTCACCTCTTTTACCCTCTCTGCCGTTTATTCTCATTACCTCAATCCCCTGCTATCTTGTCTATCCCTTATGTATCTCCAGTATCTCTTCTTCGAAATTGCTTTCCTCGACTTTTGTCTTCCCCGCGTTTTTCCTCTCTCCTTTCATCTCCACCTGCGTTTCTTTCCTCGACCTTCGATGTCCCTTCTTTTCTTCCCCCCTTCCTTTCCCTACAAGCACTCGTCTTCGCTTTGTGTCAGTTCTTGAGATTCCCCGCTGATACGGTCTTCACTTTCGCTTCCGTCAGTTAACTATACTTTGCCTTTCGTTGTTCCTGCAATTTCCAACCTTCCATTGGCATCCGTCACCTTCCCACCCCACTTAATGCGTTCTATCCCCCTCCCTCTTTCGTTCCGCAACACTTCCTGTCAAGATCCCGCACGCCAACACCTTATTCATGAGTGTAAGGGGTGTTTTTCAATTTACCAACTTCCTTCGGCGTAATGAAATTTAAATGCCTGAATCCGTTTCGATCCTTGAATAACCTACAATTATTTGCATTATGTATACATTTCAGAGGGAATGCAAATTTTTCACCTGTTTTAGACTAGAAATACAGCTTTCGCGTTAACCCATTGATAAGAAAAGAAAGGGTCGGAAATTAACGTTTCCTGGGTGGTCGCCCCACACATCAAAAATATTTAAACAAATTGCTGCATATGGCATAAACATTGTATGCAAGGAAATTGATCGGACAAACCAACAACTAAAATACCTGCATCTGAAAGAAACAAATAGCAATCCTTTTGAACTTAATTTACTTCCGAAAAAATTTACCCAGCATGGATTTTACGTGACCTTGCTGAAAAGCATGCACACGGTAGCCAGCGGGCACGACACATCAAGAACTCGAAAGCTATTCCTGTCAAAAATTCCTCCCTCTCACCTTCTTTAACCTTTAATTGGTATCGGCGGTCTGTGATATCGCTCACGCTTAATTACTACAATTCACCGTATTACTTGACAACATTGAACTGATCTGCTAGTCTAAGAATTTAGTTTGTTTTATCAAGGTTTATGATGACGCAAAACTTCGTGTTCGAGTCCCGGTGATGGCAGGATTATCCACAAGGGGTCACGACACACACTGGGGAACCGGGTTAGTCTCGTCGACAGCGAATGAGAGTCAATGGGGCGGAGTAAAAACGAGTGTAGTGGAATAACACAGGGTGGGTGAGATGATATCAAAGGACGACCGGCTGAGGTAACTCAGAACTTCAATTGATGTTACTGCAGTGCCTCTGAACGGAGGGTTCTAGGGTTCGAGTCCTGATGGTGGCAGCATTTTCAACACTAGCTAGATACCTAGATCGAATTCAGCCGATTTCTGGAGGATAATTCTAGCGACCAGCAGCTCTGATCAGTAGTTTTCAGTGGTTTCTTCGACGAACGCCAGGCTAATGCCGGTACAGTACCCTAAAAAATGGGCCATGGACCGTATGCGATCCTTCTTTTCTCTTCCTTGTCCTATCCTAACCCCTTACTTTCACTTTCACTCACATGCACTACACTACGGCACGGCACATGAAGGACAAACCAATCGGCAGCTAAGCTAGGGCAGTACCCCGCTAGTGGAAGGTACCTGGTTTGGGAAAAAAACCAGTCGATGTGTAGGTCGGCGCCGGATCACATTACCAAGCGGTGGTAGACCATTGACCCCGGAGAAAACATGCACTATACTTGCAGGACAAATAACAGCTGTTGACGCGTCTGGAAACACCAAATAATCATTGAAGGGTAGACATACAACGTGAAGTATTTTTTTATAATAAATGCGTTCATTGTTAGTACTATTTGAATCATTTTCATATTCATGTTATTTTTTGCTCCTGATCGAATTCATAATCATGATCGTTATCTATGTAATTCTATGTTATCTCGTAGTTTTGATGTCACTAGGCGAAAAAAATACTTACGCAATTGGTATCGGCGGTATCTCGTACCGCACCGCACAAAAATATTACATAACTAAAAAGTTCTTTTGCTTTGTTCAAAGATAGATCTACACTAACAAGGAAGGTACTGAGCCGCTGGACGTGTAGACACAACAGTGAGTAATTGTTGTACAAGTGTCAACTTGCCGGTGCGGCTTGTCAGATCGTGATATCAATTCAAGGTTAACTTCTTCGCCTATCGTACCTATCGAACTTCCACAATCCCTGACGTTACTGGATCATGATACTTCTTTCGGCCACGCATTCAAGGAAAATTTTGTTAAAATATTGTATAGCTTCTACTATCTGATGCAGCAAAAAAAAGTGTAGGTACTTATAAAACATTCATACAATATAATGCACTATAACTTAATCTCTCACAAATAAACATCATCGACGCAACGTGGTGCAGACATTTTAAATTTTTAAAGAAAGTATGTAATGCTGGAAAAAACGCGAATTTCGGCAGAAAAACTCTTATTACAGGGCCCTGGTAAAGAAAAAGTGGATAAATCCAGTTGCTAAATTTAGAAAAAAAATCCTCTAATATGTGGAGTATCCAGAATCCCAGTTTTGTGGGTCATTAATACCGAAAAATCGAAAGACTACAAAATATGTGTCTTCCGTCCCGGGACGTTTTCCGACTGTGAAAAACGCTAGCAGCTAAACCATTCACCCGATTTTCTCCAAAATTGATATTCTTTAATCTATCCGGCTGATATCGCGGTGCCTTGAATTTGAAACCGATATTTTAATTTAGGGGTTGTACTTAAGTGCAGCACCTGGGACATTTTCCAAATTTTCGAACAAATCGCTCTATTAAATTTTTATTAAATTTGGAACGCTCTTTAGCAACACAATAATTTATTAGCAAATAAAAGTTGAAAAACATGCTATCAGAATTCTCCAACAATGACTGTACATGCGCGAATGGGCGAGGCCTATGCGTACAAAATTAATTTGGGCACTAATGAGTTAAATTCGTTTAAGAATTTTTTTCGCAAAATTGCTCCATTTTTTCTTCTTTAAAGCTTCTTCTCGTATGTATGAAGGGACGAAAAAAAATGGTGCTAGTTCCTTTTTCGGCGAAATCCGTATCTTTGAACATTGAAATTAACATTTTAAAACTACAAAATTGAAATAGCGATGTTTGCCTTAAACAAAGTCTGTTCTATAAAATAATCTTTTGAGAAAGGTTTTCGTGTAATTTTTGCCTAAAATTAATGCAATTTCTAAACAAAAATATTTTCTCAAAATATGCACATAATTTTTTATCTTAATTTTCTCCTCATATGTAACAACGGACTGTAAAAAATGAAGGCAATTTTTTAATTCCTTTGGGAATTTTTTCGCAAAAACTGCTCCAATTTACATGAAGCCCCTGGGAAATTTTCAAAGTTTTCAAAAAATGGTTCCATAGTTTTTTTATTAAATTTTGTTGGATAACATTATCTAACGTTTAATAAAATGGTGCAGGTCTTGTTTTCGTTAAAAACTCTTATTTTACGAAAATTGCAAAAATTCAAAATTTTTTCGGCGTCTTCCTACAAGTGAATTATGAATAAAATACCGGCGAAAAAGTACATGCTATTTTAGCACCACTAGTTTTGTTTCTGAGGATATTGATTGTCTTGTAATGAGTTTAACACATTACAAATTCCCAACATATCTCTTGCAGACTACTATTGTAGAGCAGGAAAATCAAGATAGCGGTCCACTTGTGAAGGTTCGTGAATTTACATTAAAAATGATATGGTGTCTAATTTCTTCACGGAATTAAATGAATAATCAGTCATGATTCTAATTACATGTAAATATAATTGGTTATGTTGTTAATTGTTATACATAGTTTGTATTCTACCCGGTTGTATCTTTTTGTTCCATTGTGTATCCAGCATAGATTATACAGGCCTAAGCCTTATGCAACAAGTTATGCAGCAAGTATCTCATAATCCCATATATGTCAGAATACACATTATATAACACTTGTGGAAACATGTTGTTTAATCATACTGGTGTAACCAAATATTGTTTAGTTTAGTTTATCCAACGCCCGTCCGTGGCTTCTCAACCATTAGACGTCGAGCCTCCCAGTATCGACCTGTGATGTCTTCTATCGGGAACGTTAAAGCTGAGCAAACTCTTAGGTGGTCACCGTCCATCCGCCCAAGGTTGCACAGCGGGAAGATGTAATCTCCAATTCGGTGAAGATGGGCCTGTAGGTAGTCATGGCCAGTAGTCAGTCTGAAGCGGGCGACGGCTTCAGCTCTTTCGAGGCCTCTCGAGATCGGTCCCCTTGTGGCGAGGTTCTCCCACTTCTTACCCATGCTCATGACCTTGAGGGTTCTTCGGGTGGCGTTGTTGATGGAAGCGTCAATCAGGTTCTTGGCTCTATTCAGGGTAAATGGTACATTTAGTTGCTCGGACTCCGCCGCCCCCTGTTTGGCTTTGGCGTCTGCTCTTCCGTTGCCATATATACCCACATGACTAGGTACCCATTGTAGCGCTATCACCCACCCCGCTGCAATGGCATCAGCTATTTTAATTCGGCACTGTATTGTTCGCATGCATTCTGTTGAGGCGTTGCTGCTTAAAGCTGTAATTGCAACCTGGGAATCAATCAGAAAGACTACTCTTCCCGGAACGTGGATGGTTATAAGCAATTGGTACAGTGCCTTATAGACCGCACTTACTTCGCCATCATAATTAGTGGCATTTTTTCCTACAGCCTCAAAATCTTCGAAGAGAGAACAGTACCAACCTGCTCCGGCTCCGTTGGTTTCAGGGAGGTAAGACCCGTCTGTGTAGATATGCAGCCAGTCGCTTGAAGGGTATGATGTTGATGGTCTCCAGGGCGTATTGTTTTAATTCCAGTGGCTGGCTTCCGTCTTCGTTGATTTCATATAACTGAGATCAAGTCGTTTGGAGGGTAAAGCTGCTACCACTGTGCTGTATTGGAGCAGGGGTGTTGGGTTTTCCAATGTAATGTAATACTTGTTTATTAGAGCTTCCGCGTGCGTGTTAGGCGACATTTGTGTTTTGAGTGCTGCGTTGCGGTCATAAATCCAGACCAGTGGCACCTATCGATTCTCTTTGCCCTTTCCCAGAATTTTAGCGTGTACTTGTCTCTACGGCTATCCTGTGGTTCTATGCCTGTTTGTAACTGCATAGCTACTATTGGAGTAGATTTGGCACCTCCCGTGATAACTCTGAGTGCGTTGTTCTGCACTAAATCTAGTTTGTTAAGCTAGTTTTACTTGCAAGTGAGATGACCTCGCTGCCGTATTCCAGTACTGGGCGAACGTATGTTTTGTAAGCTCTGGATAGGACGTCTTGTGTGGCCCCCCACTTGGTTGCAGTTAGCCTCTTGAGGAGATTAATACGCTTCTGGCCTTTTTGCACTGTATCTACAATATGTGGGTTCCAAGACAGTTTCGTATCGAGGCTGATTCCGAGATATTTCGCAAGTGAAGCTTGTCGCAGTGGTATTCCCATATACTTGAGTTCGATTTGGGGGGCCTTGGTAGACATAATTGGCACACTGTTTTTTTGGTACTGACCTCCATTTTATTCCTGTTGGCCCATAATTCGATGTTGAGAAGGACATTATTCAATGCTTCTGCTATGGCGTGGATGTTGCTGCCTGTGGCCCATATGAGTACATCGTCGGCGTAAAACAAGCACGATACCCCGGGCACCTCTTGTATGGCTAGCCGAAGATCATCTATCATAATGTTGAAGAGGAGATGGCTTAAAACTGCCCCCTGTGGTAGCCCTTGGCGGAGTAGTTTATAGGGAGAGACAGGGTCAAAAAATTTGCAGCGAATGTTGCGCTGCGAGAGGTAACTTTTTATCCACTTTAACATGTTCCCTTGCACTCCAAGCTTTATTAATTTATGGGTGAGTATTTTACGCCAGACTCTATCATATGCCGCTTTAAAATCGACTAGGACGGCTATGGTAGATTGTTTCCTAAGGAAACCGTCCTTTACAGCTTGTGTGAATTTAACAATTTGGTCCATGGTTAATCTGTGCTTTCGAAAGTCAGCCGGACAGTCGCTGATTGCCCCCTTTCTTTCCACGTATTCACGGAGTCTGCACTCTACCATTTTTTCAGCAACCTTGCAGCAGATGCTGGTGAGGGAGATGGGACGATAACTGTTCAAGCTGTTGGCCGGTTTTCCTCTCTTCAGTAGTGGTATGATTTCGGCCTTTCTCCACTGATGGGGCACTCGACTATTCCAAGTTAAATTGATGAGCTTCAGGAAGGTCTTCAGAGCTCGTTGCCCGAGGTTTTTTATGAAGTCCGGAAATATTCCGTCTGGTCCAGCTGATCTGCCTGGTTTCGTTGAGCTGATCGCAAGGGAGAGCTCCTCAACCGAAAATTCACTACTAAAAATGTAGTAGTCGTCTTCGGTTTGACACGATGGTTTGATTTCCTCTGCGATCGCTTTTTGTTCCTCCCCGCTGACATATATTCTGCTGATTGCTGCGAAATGTTTAGTTAGTGCCTATGCGATATCTCCAGGACTCGTTATTAGCTTACCATTCACATTGATTGGTTCCCAATGACGGGACGATTTATCATTATTCAGACGGGGCATAAATTTATGAGCCTTTAGGCCATCTTTCCAAAAGTCCAATTTTGCGACGAAGGATCCATAAGTCTGTCTCTTAGAAACAATAACTGCACTTTCAACTTAGCCTGGGCCCTCCTCAAGGCCACACAGTGTTCAATGTTGTGGCTGTTTTCCGCTCGTCTTCTCGCGATATTCCTTTCCTTTTTCAGCTCATTTAGAGCTACACTCCAGAATGGTGAGTATTTCTTAACCTGTCCCCTGGGTATACTATTTTTCAGACGCTCGCACGATTCCTTTGATGAAACGATCGGTAGAAGCATCCGAGTTATCATCGACAATATCATCCGTTACGTACACGTCGGATAATTGAGAAAATTTCATCCATTGGACTTTTTTAAAGTTCCAGCGGGTGATGTTTCGAGGTTTTGGTATTCGGTTTTTGTACTCGACCTGTAGATGTAGTAATCTATGACCGCATCCATCCATTGGGTCTTTCAAGGACAACTGTGCTCTGGGTAACAAGTTCGCATGCACAAGAGCAAGAACCGGGGTCGTTGTCGAGCCAGTGTATGATAAGAAGGTTGGTCCAGAAGGTGTTCTTGTAAGGGATGTGCAATCTAGGAGATCTTCAACTGATTTTCCCGCTGCACTGGTGACTGTATAACCCCATCTGGGTGAGTGGGCGTTAAAGACCCCCCAGCACAATTGTATTGCGATGTTCGCAAAAATTAGACATTTGGTCAAAGTTCGGCACATTGTTGGGCGGCTTATATAAACCTATGACTTTGAAATGAACACCGTTTTTTCAGGAGTCTATGCATATGTCTTCAAGTTTGTCATTCATGTGCATGTCATGTATTACCGTTTCCTTCAACGGTGACTTAGCAATGACACTCTTGACAAACGCTATTATGCCGGAGGCAACTTGATCTTTTAATAACATGCATTGTATAGTCGGGTATTTCATAAAAACATATGTCGTCTTTATCCGTGGAGGCGCCGGTTTCGGCAATGATAACAATGTCTACGTCAAATTTAAAAACATTCATCTTCAACTCAGAATGTTTTGAGTTGCTCAAGCCTCCCGTGTTCCAAAAAAGTACGCGAAGGTGATTATCAATGCCCTTGTAAGGGTCATTTTGATAACTTGTGGCGATCGCTTGTGACATGTGGAGGCTCGAGAAGCGGCGGTCGCTGTAGCAGATTTAGCGTTACCCAGGGTGCACCACGAGGAGGCCTGCTACTTTGCACCCTTAACCAAATATTGTGGTCAGGTACCCTAGCTTGGTTTTGTATCTAAATTTATAATTCAATAGACAAGGTAATATTGACTCTGTGTCTGTGGTTGTTGTTATTATTATTATTATTATTATTATTATTATTATTATTATTGTTATTATAAAATGTTTTCCCTCAAATAATTATTCAAACCACATGTAAATTCACCGCCCTGTTATATGACTATTCGCCTTTTTCTCACAGTTGAAATTCTACCATTAGTATCTCCATGACTATGTATATTATGTTGTGTGTGTGTGTGTGTGTGTGTGTGTGTGTGTAAATAGTTTTCTTATTCAAGTTTGGTTTTTAATAATAAAATTTGGGTTTTTGGGATAAGGTTTTTAATTTTTTCCAATTTTCAGTTGGCACTTGCTTTCATTAATGTTTTGTCATTAATGTCAAAATCAACAACTAACCCAATGCATTCAAATAATATAAAATAATTAACACACATTGACCGGAAGTACGTCAAATTTACGATTTATTTACATTTTCTTTCAGTACAATTCTCAAGATGTCAATTATGGATAGTTAAATAATAATTTGTCAACACATGTAACAGTTAACAATTGTTTTCCTCATTATTGAGACGTCCGTTTATATTGCTAATTGAACACGTGGTCGACCGGATACGCATGGTTTCTGGCATGGAGTGGCTGTAGCACGTAGTCTTGACACAACACGTTTTTCATTCACTTACGTTCGGGCCGTGGTCAGACGTGGTGTGCAATGGGCCCGTGTGCTGTAGCAACTCCATTCTGGAGTTGGTCTGGAGGCAGACATGAAGCTTGGCCGTCTTGTTTATTAGTAAGGTGTGTATAGTTTAGATTACTTTGGTTTTATATTACTTTTGTTTTTCACGTATGTTGATTTAGATATATATGGTGTGATTATAAATAATATTGTTCAGATAAGTTATCTTCATTCCTTGTGTTGTTTGTGTTTACTGAAGCCCTGAGGAAGGAATTATATATTCCGAAACGTTGGCAAACTAATGTGTTTTATTAATTGATCAATCCTGTGATCAGTAGAAAATATTTCTGAAATATCAGTCGTACGTCTTCCAACGTTCAAAACTATCTTACTTTGAATCAACAGTCATTCAAAAAATGGAGCTATTGAATTCGGCATGTTCTTAGAAAATCTGGAGGTAACTCTAAACCAGGGGTTCTCAATGGGGTCTTGCGGGAAAGCTTGGTAGGAAAGTGTTGGGTGGCAACCTCTGCTGTTCGCCTGAGCGATTCCTAGATAATTAACAAATTTTTGGTTGTTTTATGCAGTTGCCGAAGTGCATGTGTCTTGTCGCATTTGTTATTTACGATGATATTTACTTGCTTTCGGTTTATTTAGGTTCTGTCTGTGAATTTTGCCGATAAATTGGATTTTAAAAAACACTATTTGATCAACACACTTATAGTCGCTACCTTTTCTTTTTGAAAACGGTTCGAAGTAAATATTATCACGAGTTTAGACAGACGGTTACAGACGTTACAGACGTTAGTTACAGACGGATGGACAGACTGACGGACTGACAAACGGACGGACGGACGTTTTGAAAAAAACACTTTTTCGGTATCAGAGGGCCCAAAACCTGTATTTACGTTGAAATCTCGAAATCGATTTTCCGCAGCATTACTACCTTTCTCTATACTGCGTATGTTATTCCCGTATATACGTATGTATATGAGAAAGTAATATATTACGTATATTACTCCCGTATATAAATATGTATGCGAGAAAGTAAAAACTACTAAAAACTAATAAATATTGCACTAGAAACTTGTAACTAAAAACTACTTTTCGCTTCAGAAGAATTTGGTATCTGGCAAATAATTTCTAGATTCTAGAAATAGTGTACATAAAATATTGGCTAGTGACTATAAATAAAATTGTATAATTAAGCTTTTAACAGATTCTACAGTTCGCCTGCTTATTTCTACTGTCCACATCTCTTTCCAGACTTTTGTTATGAGTGGGTCACTTGTTTCATAAAACCTCTTTTTTGATAGACTATGTTTCATCTTGATTCACCAGAGGTGGCTCTCTGATAAGGTCACATGGTCACGTGACCCCCCCCCAGTAATTAATAGTATTTTAAAATTCCTTATATTGTTATATGAACTAAATCAACTTGATGAATATGAGCGCGCTATTTTTACTTGTGCTCTGAGGTAATGAACGAGATTTTTAAAGGCATCAGCATGAGATCTGGCAACACGGCTTTGGTCACGGGTACCCTGCGCGCACTGCCTCATCGGGAGTTACCTCGTAGAACGGCGGGATATGAGAGGGGGTAGTGCAAGTATATGGCACGAGCAGGTCACAAATTATGTGTGCCCCCGCCGCCAGTTCTGCCGCAGAGAAGCTCGGCAAGTGTCCTTTCGGTACGGCCCCAAGAGATGTCTTAGAATACTTTTTTTTTATCAAGTGCTTCTACATTGTAGTAATTCAGTTCTGTGTGTGTGTGTGTGTGTGTGTGTGTGTGTATGTATGTGTGTGTGTGGTTTCTTTGTAAAGTGTAATTCTGAATGTCAAGCCAAACAACATAAATGAAGTAAGGTATGTACAAAACAGAAACTTCAATTATGAAGACAGAATTTTAGCAAAAGAATTAGGCCCACCTAAACCAGACTTGTGCATCAATCAAGTCTTCAGTGATAATAATAGGTAGAAAAATAGGTAGATAATAATAACAATAGAAAATTTAATAGATCAGTGTACGATAAACGGGAGTGGATTTGCGGATGTCAGGAAAGAAATTCATTGTTTTGTTTTCCTTATCTTCTGTTCGGGGGCGACGAAACGTGGACTACAGAGTGGCATTAGAGATATTAAGCATTTACTTGGGAAATGTATAAAACATGCTCTCTCGAAAATCCACTTAAACAATGAAATGAATTTAAAGGTTCTGGGCAAAATTAGTAGTAATCAGCAATTGGATGACGCATATAGAATTTCTCTATGCAAACGAAATGAACTTGTAGACTCAAATAGGTACATTTTAAGTCGCATAATTGATGCAATAAAATGTTGCGGCAAGTTTGAATTGGCTTTGCGTGGTCATGACGAAAGTGAAGAGTCGAATAACCCAAGTATCTTCAGGGGTTTAATAGACTATACATCAACTCTTGATAACATTTTAAAAAATCGCTTGAAAAATGCCAAATCGTTTAAAGGAATTTCAAAGACAATTCAGAACGATATACTGGATGCAATTTTCAAAATTTGCCAAAAATGTATTGCACAAGAAATAAATAATGCAGAATACGTACGTCTCCATTCAAGCTGATGAAACAACAGACACTTCATGTAAAACTCAAATGTCTTTCATTTTAAGATATCAGTTGGAAGGTAACATTCACGAGCGATTCTGTGGCCTTTTTTTCAAGTGATTGAGAGAGATGCGAAGGGTTTAGCTGACACGATTACGGAGCAGCTACATATATTAGGAACTGAGAAAACACCTGAAAAAAACTTATTTCCCAAACCTATGATGAGGCTGCTGTAATGAGTGGGCAAAATAGGGGTGTGCAGCGTTTGATAAAAGAAAATTAACCAAATGCGAATTATGTGCATTGTCACGCTCATCACGCAAATCTTCTACTTCAGAATGTGACATCTTCCTGTTCTCAAAGCAGTGTATTTTTTCAAGATCTTCAAGGAATTGAAACATTTTTTCGAGATCTCTGAAAAGAATGCTTTGCTTGATCGAAATTGTTCAAAAGAAACAATGTTCAAAAAATGTTCAGCTCCACCAACAAGATGGTACTTTCAGCACAGAAGAGTTATTTCTGTGTATGAATATAGAGATAGTCTCATTAAATGTTTTGAATATATTCGGGACAACGAACAGGAAGATTTTAGAGCTAGTGGGCAAGCTGCAGGATTTGCACGTACCCTGAAAGATGCAGATGTGTTGATCTTAAGGAGGGTAGAAGTAATCGTGTTGCCGCTCTTGAAATATGTGATGTCATTGTGAACAATGTCAAAGACAGATTCGATTTCTCAGATCATCTAAGTGCTGCGAAATTATTTCCAAGTGAAAAAATTCCACAATATTCTGTGAAATTTCCAGAAAGTGAGTTTCAAACGACTGTGAGACAATACGCAAACGTTAATGGACCAAAACTTAGAAATGAATCGGAAGTGATATATTCTCGTAAAGACATGCATGGTTCTTCTGGCGCTCATGGGTTACTTAATTTGTTTTTGGAGAATAATATGTCACGTATTTTTTCGGAGTGTGTTAATATTTTAAAAATTATTGTTACCAGACCCATGACCACAGTTGAGAACGAAAGATGTTTTTCCACTCTCAAACGGAATAAAACATTTCTTCGAAACACAAAGGGCAGTGACAGACTAAATGCATTAGTGATGCTTTCAATAGAACAGAGAATGGTGCATGGTATTCGGTACTTCAACTCTTAAGTGATCGAAATATTTTCTCGTGCCAAATATACGAAGATTGAACTACTATACAAAAATTAAGTACGTCAGGTATGTTGATTTTTATAATTGCAGGTCACTTTGATTAAATTTTAATGATCTTTTACCTTTCCTACTCAGACTGATTGGAACGTCCACTGTGATTCACAGTTAATCTCAATTCAGAACACTAGCCAGTGGCATGGGCAGGGGGGGTGCCCAATTATAACATTTTATGGTTCGAATTATATAATTTTAATTATTTATTTAAACATTGTATATATATATATATATATATATATATATATAAATATATATATATATATATAATAGTTATACAATTAAATCATATATACTAAGAAAGCAAAGAAAAATAATGTTAAGCAAAACGCGAAACTACAAGCAGTGGGCCCCAATTCTTCAGTGCTGCAAGAGTCTCGATTTCGGCGATTACTTTATATTATCGTTAATATTGATAAAATATTCTACAAATTGTCTTTAATATCGTGCAAAAATCCTTGTATTTTTATTAAATAATGTATGAACTATTCACATATAGATCTTTTTATATTTAATTTAGGGGGTGACACCATTAGTTTTGCCCCGGGTGACACCAAACTTAACAACGCCACTGATACTAGCAACACCTCTGTGATAAGATATTGAACGAATCATCAACTAAAATTCAGAGTTAAGGTACATGACACAGAGAAATATTTATTTGGAAAATTAATGTAATAATTTTCAAGAAATTATATATAAAAATTAAGTAAAAATGTTTTATAGGCTTTATGAGAAAAGAGTACAATAGAGAACACTGCAGAAAAAAGAGAAAACATGAGAGGATACCTTCTAAAGGAGTTCTTGTAAGTCATCTTTTAAGAAAAAGATGTCTGATCACCCTACACCGGGGGCGGATCCAAAGACCAATTTTGGGAGGGGAAATTCAAAATGTTTTGGTTGAATGAGTCATATTACAAATTTTGTAATATGTCACAGGCTACATTCAGCTCATGCTGCGATACAGTTTTATTTGTTTTAATGATTATCCGAAAATATTTTTGCTTGAAAGTTTAATGACAAGTTAAAATTAATAGTAACTGAAATATTTTAGGGGGGTTCCCTTATTTCCCTCCCTGCAGATCTGTAGCTGCCCTATACTAATGTCCTCAGGTTTGAGGTGATGACTTCTACCAAACATAAGATGGTATGAAGTATCTGAATTAAAAATTACTATTTCTGAAATTCAATTAACAAATCTGAAATACAACTAATTTATTCACAAAACTGACTAATCTGAAATACAATTTTAACTTTCTGAAATCCAAGGAAAAATCTCAAAAAGACATGTATACTTAGCTCCATCTGGAAGAGGCCCTATTGTATAAAGTAATAAAACATTTTATTTCTGTAAATATATCCAATCCCTAATTTTACCGTTTTGTAAACAAACCAATATAGGAAATTGTAATATGTTTCGGGAAAAGGTTCTACAAATTATGAAATCCTGTAAATTGTTTAACATAAATTCAATTGTTTTTAATAATTGTATCATTTAAGTTATAATTTGATCGTCCTGTAGTATGTTTTACGGTTTTATTAGTATAATATATGTCATTAAATAAAAAAAGTTTAATAAAAAAAGGACTCAGAAACATCGCTCCCCTCATGTTTTACGCTGCGCACGCTACAACTGATTTACTCTGATTGACTATTCTGAAATACGAGTGTCGCCTACGGAAATACTACTGGAAAAATGTGAAACCTACTTCGTTATATTCACATTATATTTCACTTCAAGAACTTTATTTCAATGTTGTAGTATTCTGTGTATTCTGTGACATTTCGGGTTTAGAAACTTAAAATGTAGTATTAATTTGGTACGTGAACATTATATAAATATTAATTCTCATAAACTCTTCGGAAAGTTCGTTGTATGTCGGGAATACGGTTGCTAACAGTCGCCAACCCTCGCGTTTCGTACACAAGTAAATCGAAGACCTTTGGAAACCAAGGAGGTTAGAAAATGTATATTCTAATCTCCTTGCATGTAACAGTTCAAACTTATAATACTCTCTGGTTAACCAAATTCGACTCGTTTTCCATACGTTGTCGTTGTTTAAGGCATCAGCAGGCAAATGTAAACAAATGGCAAGCAACATGTTTTTTTAGTGAATGCGCCTCACATTTTTAAGTTTTCGGACCAGACGTGATTGAAAAGTTACGAAATTATTTACGTGTTTGTGTGTTAAGTGATATTTGCTATGAGTGTTGCCTCTAACAGGCGGCATAAGCCGGGTGAAAAGATTGTTGTGAAAGTTCCCGGCATTTATAAACCAGAGGATTGTCATCGATTGATGGATAGTGCGATTAAATTTATCCTTTTTGGTCGAAGCGTTATACCATATCCGTACAAACATCTTTTCGATGTAGTGAATCGTTCAATGCATGTAAGTAAATTGTAATACTTTCTCTTGAAACGTTTTGTTGTGTGTATAAACAGTGTTGATAGTACGTAAATGTATTTTTCTTGCGAGTTGAAAACGAATAAACGGACAACTTGTATTTGTTTGTAGCCAATATATTGAACATTAAACAAGGAAGATCTATCCTGGTTGTAATTATATTGAAAGCTCTTCTCATTACATATGAAAATAATTAACACGCAGAAAGCTCAATAATTTTAATGTTGGCCACGGTGGTGGAACTTGTACGTGAATTAAACTCTCATCTATGAAATGTAGAAACTTGCATGAACAATTCTTATGTTGTATGAAACAGCGTTTGTGTGCCCGTCGTATGACTTGCTGGTTATAACATCTCTAGAAATAAAAATGAAATTGTCATTTTGAAAATCATTTCTTCGCTACAGAATATATAATTACCGTATTGAGGTTGTAGATTGTTTTAAACTTAGTTTTGCGGTCATACGTGTGTGATCTACATTTATTCGCGTCGTGGTAGATAAGCTCTAGTTACTCGGTTTCTTCAGCATACAAACATCCTGCACCATGACGTCACATTTTTAGGAGGGAATTATAAGTGTGCCATGATCCGCGATTACCGTAATCATTGTATTATAAATTGTAGAAACGGATATTTAACACGTTGTTTCAAATTTTATTTAATAATGGAGTGTTGCTTCTCTGAAAAAATGACGGTCCTTTTGATTTACGTTTGCCGGCAATCTAGAAACGCACAGCAAGTCTGCATATCATTTACTGGATATTAATAAAAGATATGAGAATTTTCTTCTCTAGTAATATATTTTATGTTGTATATAGTTTGTGGTACTTTTATAATATGTTTTGTTTTCACAAAAATATTAACTTTCCTGATTATTTTAAAAACTTATTTGCATAAGTATTCTTCCAGCACGTTTTTGGAAAACAGACAAACACTTTCCAATACATAGTACCTTTATATTAATATCTAAATAAAGGGAAATAATCTGATGCCCCAAGCCCCTTCACTGCTAAGGTTGCCCCACTTGCATATTAAGAGTTCAGATTCCTCCCAATTCTTGTAATGACAAAATCACTTGGTGAAATGTGAATCTGTGTGTATTTGAAGTGGAATACACACATTCGGAAAAAAAATCACAGTACTACTAGGTTATGTCATTCCATTCCATTTACATCTTGTACTGCTCATTATTGATTTCTGGGCATGTTGAATAGTCTTATTTGGCAAAACTTTTCCGGTCTTTAATTTCAAAGACTACTTTGTGACTTAATCCTTTTTAGAAACTTTGAAAGGCAAGTACAATCTCATTGTTATAAAGCCTCTCAAAGTACAACGTATGACATGTCCATTATTGCTAAATTGTATGTGTTTCTATCTCAAAACAATTTCTGGTGTGTTAAGGTAAAAGGCAGGAATGGAGTGAACTTCAAAATGAAAAGAAAAGAGATATTAAAAATTTATGAAATTTCCTACTACTTTGTATTTTATGAATCACTTTGAAATAACATATTGAAATAACATATTGACCATAAAACAAGCAGGAAAATGTATTTCTCCCATCAGCTTTTGTCTCCCCTTTTTCTTTTTTCTTTTCCCAATTATTGAAGGAGACTTACATTACCTTTTTATAAAATGTATGTGAATTTCAGCTTTGCTTTCTAAAGCAATAAGTGGAATTTAGTTCCCTTTTCATTGTATGTTATAATTGATTCTAATTTCTTTGTAGTCCAATGGGAAAAACATAGTAAATATAAAGTTGGAAGTTTAAGTTTGTATTTTAATCATTCAAATTCAACATTTGATGAAAGAAACACAGTCTAGTACAAAGTGGATTACATGCCAACAAAATATACCATTAATCCTGTAGTGTCGATATCTGACAAGGGTGTTGAAGGATAGTTCACTTTCTAGTCAAAAACTTCATTTTTATTCACATTCATTTCCTGGAATAATCTTCTGTTCTCAGGCATTAGTTTAAGTTTTTGATGTTTCAATTGATTTCTTTAGAAATTCTGTGGTTGTGTGTGCTGAACTGGTACTGTAAAGGAGCTTATCTATACAGCAGCATGTTTAAAAAATTGAGTGCCATATATTTATTTCATTGTTAGTCTGTTTTATACAGCAGTTTATGTCACGTTAAGTTGCAGAATTTTAATAACAAACATTTTTTCAGGATTGCTAAGTTTTTAAGTTCCCCTTGGCAACTGAAGACACATTTTGAAAATCTAAAATATTCAGTACTTTTGTATTCATTTTGCCTTTATTTGCAGACTGCACAGAGGGACGTTAGTATATTGAAGTTGTAGTTCTTTCCATGATGTTTTCAAAATGTCTGTATGAAAACTGTTGTTGAAACTTCGGGGTGAAAAGTTCTGTCTATATTGTCTAGTGCTTCTATTTGTGCAAGTCCAAATATTTTACTCATTTTTTTTTCCCTTTAAGAAATTCTGTAAAAAGTGCAATATCAGTTTAATGAATATTTTTAAAAGTTGACAAGTATGATTTGGCTTGCACAGTGAGTAGAGCTCCATATGTCAATCTCTTAATATTTACGATTGATTTACAAAATACGAAAAGCATATTTAGTTCTTACCTCTCATGTAAAGAAGTAAGGTACATCATACTTCTTGCTGATTTCTTACTAAAATACAATTTGCTTTAAAATACACTGAAAAAAACCACAATTTCTCACTAGAATGATTACCATAAATGTGAGTGAGGTAGCAATATGTAGATACAGTGTTCATATATTTAAGCAATTAAACTGCTTTCGTTGTTAGTTGAAATAACTTAAGAGGAAAGTATATTAGAATAGTATGTATTTACTTAAGTAGATTCTGCTTTATTGCACTGCAATCTATATTTACTGCTCTGTCACTGTGAATGTCAAAAAATTTGCCAAATTAGTAACCGTTTTTTGTTTGTTTTTTCTTCTTATGTTTTGTAGAGAGAATACAGTTTTTTGTGTTATGTTGCAAGAAACTAAGATTATTGTAAAGATACAAAAAAAAATTCCTGCAGTTTCTGCCTTTTACCTTTACACAGCAGTATTTGTCTTTTTATTATTATTATTATTATTATTATTATTATTATTATTTTTTATTTTTAATTACGATTTGTCCTGTTTGAATTAATGCAGTTAATTTTTTTTTTTTTACTCAGTTTTTTTTATGATTAGTTGCTTCATTATGTTCTAAAATGAAGGAAAATCAACAACGTAATGTCCCTGATTTGCTTTTATGCCCAAGATTTTGATTTTATTCAATTTAGTCTTTTTTTTTTTTTTCTAGATTTTTTGCATTAATTGTGTTCCAAGTGATCAATAAGCACTTTGTTCCAGCTACATACATTTCACAGATATCCTTTATACTAAAACAAGTTCAACAGAAATGTCACAGCATGAAAAACTCACTTTTATAGGGGTTTATTCTTGCGTATAATGCAAAAGGAAAAATGAAATATATTTCAACTGATGAAAATTAATGTATATTAATAACAAATGTATCATGAATATAATAGTGCCACACTGCTTAATAACATAGAAAAGTTAATATGTATTTTTTATACCAAATTAGGGAAAACAGGACTTTCAGGGAACAGGCTAGAATAATTAATTTTATAAGACACTAGATGTTAGTTAATTTTATTATAAGACACTATCTAATAGAACTATTTAGTTCAAAAGAATGTTATAAATATGCTATACGAGTTATAAATATTCTATATAAAATATTAAATTTGGATACACAAATCGTGGCTTTGGACTTGCAAATAACTGAGTTTACACGGATTTGCCTTGTGTTTATACTCCAATAAACTTACACGAAGAAGTCCCAGCACATAATCTCCTATCATATTTCTTGATTGTTTGTCTTTGTATCTAGATTCCATCACCATGATGTCTTGGTAGAACCGTTATTATTTTTCAGAGTAAAAAAAGATATTACAAAGCTGCTTTTTTTTTTCCGGAGGAGAAAAAAGAATGAAAAACAAAACACGTACAAAAGTGAGTTTTTCATGTCATGACACTTCCACTGAACTTTTATTAGTATAAAGAATATCTGTCAAACATGTAGGATGTACAAAACATTTATTGATCATTTAGAACGAAATTAAGACAAAAAATCAGGAATAAAAGGGTAAAATTCTAAAAAAAAATTTTGGCCAAAAGCAAATCGGAAACGTTATGTCAATGATTTTTCTTCATTTAAGAACTAAATGAACCAAGTAATAATAAACAAAACTAAGTCATAAAATTGTGTTGAACTGTGTAACTGTACAATTTTTTTCTGTATAATTGTGCTTCCTGCTGAGTATCCGGCATCAGTGAATCTTCACAATTGTTTGGTTTCGAAAACTGATACTATATTTAAGATAAATGAATTACCATCTATGGGTGATTAGGGATCTATTAAATATATACTATATTACCCCTAATACGTAATGTACAAATATGGTGATAATGAAAACTTAAAATGGTTTCAAATAATTAAGTATTTTACTTCTTTCATGTGTGACTTCTTTTGATTTTCTTTTCATTCAATTCTTATACTCTCATGTATGTCAGAGTACATATTAAACACTCCTTTGCTTCACAAGGACTTGCTACCCTGTAATTCTTCTATACATGTGTGCGAGTGCTTCAAAACTGTAACTCTCATTAGAAATCGAAAGGTGTTGCCATCTAATCTTGTAAATGAAATAATAAGTTTCGACTTAAAATGAAATGTCAGCTCTCACGATGATTGTAATTTTTCTGAAGTGGAAGAGATGTACGTAAGTTTGCGTTTAAATCTGTAAAGCAATATACAAGCAATCTGTAAACAACATATAGAAATGTGTTTAAGTGTCTGAAAATTGAATGAGTCTCTTAGTTTTCTCAATTCATTTTCTTTATCAGCATTTGGAATGTTCTCAGAAGTCTATAATTCTAACAGTTGCATTGTGTGTCCTTGTCTTTGAAATCTTTTGACATGATGTCATCGGTTTTTGGTTGGACATTCTACAGTTATTTGGTCTGTGTCAGGTGGGTTGTCCTTGTCAAAAAATGGTTATGGTAGAAGACAGAAAAGGGGCACCTGCAAATCCATACACTTTCAATTGTTTTTTAGTGGGAATTTGAAGTAAAGTTTCACAGTTTCAAAGTTTTTGATAACTGTATTATGTTACTTTATGGAGTTGTCATCACTTACTACAAAAGTATTAACCATTCTACCATTTAAAAATATCGCATAACCACTTGACAAGCATTGTGGGGATGATATTTTATCAGTTACATTACATCAGTGTAGATTTTATTCAAAATGATCATGATGTTGAATGACATATAACATTTGCATTCAAGAGGTTTCATTTCCATCTTCTACAATAATCCCATTTAGTTTCCATTAGTATTGTATTAGTTGCCCATTTTCTTTATGTTGAAAGTGCTTAGTAATGACATTTTCAGTGATTTGCACAAATACCAAAGCTTTTCCTGTCAGAACAAGCTTCAATTTGCCCTTGATAAATATTTTGGCAAAATATCTCTGAAATTTGCCTGGAAACAATTTCTTCTCATCATTTATTCTTCTTTTAAATTCTGTTTTCATGAAATGGAATGGAACCAGAAAATAAAAAGGTTTGATTTTCATCTGCTTATCCTTGTAGGTTTTAAATGAAAATATTTGACCTGTTCAGACCTTCATTCTCTCAAATTCTTCCCTACCTCATTCTTATTAAGTATATTGTATTGTTTTATATTATGACTAAAATTGTATGGTATATATTTGTATAGATGTAGGAATATTTTTGCATGCTTTATTTGTAAATATAGTATTTTGCAATTGCTCGGTGTTAACTGGTTCAGATGTTAGTAAATATGTTGAATTATTTAAATTCCAAAGAAAACACAAATTTGACCAAGTTTTGTGGATAGAGAAAACAACTCTAAAAAGTATACAGCTAATGGAGATGATTTGTTTAAATAGGCAGGAAATCTATATAAAAAACAACGGATCCTTATGAGTAAATTTTATGTGAATTTAATCAATGTAAGATGTAAATAATGCGTGTAAATTTTTCTGTGTTCCGAAAATGATTGTTGGAATGGGTTTTCATAGCTTTTAACCACTTAACATAAAAGCCCAAGTATACTCGTGTTCGTAATAATGATAATAAAAAGAATTGGAAATTTATGGGCCTCCTTTCGTTTCATAATTGGTAACTTAAGAGATTAAATAACAACTTGTACAAGTAAAAAAATTTTGTTGCCAGCGACATTTGCAGTGGTGGTTTACAAACAATAATACAGACTTGATGGTGTAATTCATGATGCTTGTATATGACATCTTTATAATCTTGTTATATACATTGTGTAGATATTGTTACTTCAAATAGTATTATACTAACTGTGTAGTTAAAAAGTATATTTTTCATAACCCTTAAGATGGAAAAATAATATTTCTGAAGAAAAGTTGACAAGCCAATATCTACATTTTTTGGCGATGAACAACTGTTAATCTGTGATGTATTACAATTTATCTTAAAACTTATTATTCAATTTATTACACTAGTTCTAGTCAGTGTGGCCTTTATAACAGTTTTCTTTTAGTCAGTTAATGTTTGAGAGCTTGAAAAATTATATTTTTTTCTCAGTTTAAATTGCATTGACATAATGACCACAGAAGTTCTTACGATTATAACAATAATAATAATAATAATAATAATAATAATAATAATAATAAATATTAATTGAACCGTTAATGAGAACAATACCTTTTGAAGAATGAAAATTTTTCATCTCTTCATAGGAAGTCCCTCCAATTTTCACAAGTTGCATACTAGGAACCTTTAGTTCAATAACAGTTTGGAACTTTCTAAGAATTTGAGACAATTTTTTCTTCAAATTCTTATTTGTAAAAATCTCAGAAGAAAAGTCGCATTGCAAACCTTAAAAAATTCTGAGTAAAAGTTCCTTATTCGTTGGTATAAACAAAGATTTCAAAGGGAACGATTTTATCTTCTAATTGCCCATCATTTGATGTAGCATATAAAGTCATACTAGCAAGTACTTACTATGTATTTCATTTTTGTAAACCATTGTAATATTTAATGTGTTTATTTTTTCGTATATTAACGCACTCTTTAATTTCACCAAATTAATTAAATATTTCCATCTACAGTTTTGTCCGATTTTTGTGTGTTGACATTAGAAAACACTTTTCAAATCTTGCTCGGTTTATCGGCGAAAGCCGAAGTTCGTCACGTGGTTTGTGACGTCTCAGTGCTGCGCAGAACGAGCGAAAATCATTAAGGTTTAAGAGCTTACCCTCAGTTCTTAAATAAGTTGCTTGAAGTTCTCTTCTACCCTGTGGTTGATCTTCACGCCCTTCCCTGCGATTTGCCTTGTTGGAGCTCTCGAGCATTGGTATGACGTGATGCAAGGATAGGGGCATAGCCTCCTAGGAGGCTATGATAAGTGTGAACTGTTTGGCCACTCCCATTTTCACTCGTGCGCAGCACCAGTTTGCGACGCGAATCACGTGACTTATTTGGCACTTACTTGAAATAACTGGTGGGTCTACAAAAGCAAGTATTTTCTCGCATTAGTTAAGGTTACGTAATATTATAATACCGCCATTTCGGCTGTATTAACGTCTTAAAAATCACTTGTAAATCGCATTACAGATTGTACAGCATTAAGTGCTAAAACTAATTCTTTTAAAACTTATACATCGTCACAAATTCGACAGTCCGAAACTGCGTTCCATGCAGCCATAAACGTCGCCCAATAATGACAAGAATTCTCAAAATTTCAAACTGCAGTTTCGCCCATGATGCAAAGAAATGTTCATCATGGTTTCGCCGCACTGGCATTGTTTTGCGATTTGATATCGCGTGGAATACTAGTCACTGAAACTCGGAATATTCGAAATGGCAATATCTAAGAACGCGAAATTACATATATTTAAAACCAGTGATGCTACTACAGCACATACTTTCTCCCGTTATTAGAAACACCTATGTAATATTGCAATATTGCATTTTCTGCGCTACTACCACCTCAGCTATTATTTGAAAAGTCCAATTCAACCAAGAAGCGAGCTAGGCACTGTTGCCAGCACAGCGTTGTCAAAACTATGTACACTCACTTGGCTAATATCAATGCAGTAAGTAGAATATATGCAATTGACATCAAAATCACAAATATTCCGGCTGCTCACTCCTGAGTTGCCTTTGGCCGTAATTTCGAAATTTTCATGCATAATTTACGTCATAAATACATTTGTAACTTAATTGTAAACTTTAACATAAGTGAAATACTGAAGTGCACACAATGTCCAACATAAACGTAATCAAAATAATATTTTCAATTATCTGTTGGACATTCTAGTTTACTATTAGAGGGCATCTTGGGCATCATATCCGACTTCAGCCAATGAGCTTCAGACACTAGTTTCCGTTCAAATATTAGCGAGAACTTTAAATCCAGCAAGATACCAAAATTATTTCTTTGTTACAAGACAATGAAAGAGATTTCTGAAGCATTTCTTTTAAATATTGCATCTTGTACACCTTTGTATTACTTTTGGTTGGTTCCTGTTGAAAACTTTGTACAACTTTCAAAATGTTTCTCAACATGGAGGGCAGCAACTGGTCTGACTTTTCAAACGAAGTGCCCGTGCTGTGGTCACATGGTTCGTGACACAAACTGGTGATGCCCAGAACCAGCTAAAATCGGTACACCGGTGGAACCCACCCAAGTATTTCCACCGTGGTTTACTATTAGTTGGATGTGAGAACCGATTTCGAAACATCGACTGTGTCCATTGCCTACGGATTCATGTATTAATTTATATATTTTAATTTCAATAAAAATGAATAGTAAATGATACTACTATGAATACAACCAACTAAACGGTACTATGAATACAACAAAACTAAATTACAACTAGAGGTGCTACAGAACGGCACAGACTTTCTCGTAACATTTTTTACTTTCTCGTATACATACGTATATACGGGAGTAAATAACGTAGTATAGAGAAAGTTATGTAATGGTGCGGAAAATCGATTTCGAGATTTCAACAGAAATGCATGTTCTGAGGCCCCCTGATAACGAAAAAGTGTGTTTTTCAAAACGTCCGTCCATGATTACTACTAGCGCCTGAACCACACGTACGACCTTTTCCAAATTGAAGAAACTCATGTCGTCTGGATCTAGTTGAAGCTTTGAAATTTTGAAGAACATTCTTTAAAATTTGGGGGTACTTTACATCAAGCCCCCCGGACATTTTCAAAATTTTCTCAAAAAACGGCGCCAAAACTTTTAAAAAAATTTCTTGTAAGAATGATGTAAAATACCCTTATAAATGTGGTGCACGGTTAACTCTGAATTTTCGAAAATTGCAAAAGTGAATTTTTTTGACGTCTTCCTACAACTATAAAATTGAAGACTCCGATTTTTTTCTTCAAATGACATTTGTTACCCATAAATAGTTATTTCATTAAGGTTATGAAGACTTTGAAAATGTTAGTAGTTTTCGTGCAATAGAGCGTGAAATATTTGTAATTAAAAAAATACAAAAACCAGATTTTCTCGAAAACAACTACAATTTCTTTCTCACTATTGCTTACGATCACGAAAACGTCGGTAAATTCAGTTGCTAATTATAAAAAAGTCCTCTAACATGTGGTGTAGCTAGAATCCATGATGTTTGGAGTGTCCATGTTGATAGAAAAAATCGATTGCATAAAGTTTGTTTAAACAGTGCTAGACCATTCAGCCGATTTTCCCCAAAATTGATATTCCCCAATCGATCTCGCTGATATTGCCACCCCTTGAATTTGAAACCGATATTTTAATTTCAGGGGTACTTTACATGAAGCCCCAGTAAAATCTTCAAGATTTCCACAAATGTGACATCAAATTTTTGATAAAATTTTGAACTCGGATAGTGTAAGAGACGCTTAAGAGAATGGTGTAGGTCTGATTTGCTTTGAAATCCCTGATTTTTCGAAAATTCTAAAATTCTAAATTTTTTCGGTATCTTCCTACAACTGAAATATTGAAGATAAAAGATTTTTTCCTTAATGATCTTCCTATTTTAATGATATTTTCCTAATGTTCTTTAGATAGATTTTGAAATAATGTCATTCATTTTTGTGAGAATATGAGAAATTTTAGTGTTTTTGTGCGAAATATAGGCAATTTGTATTTTTAAAACATTTTTCTCTAAAACCATCAAATTTGTTATTAAATTTTGACCTCGGGTACCGTAAAGGACGCATATGAGGATGGTATAGGTCATTCGTTTAAAAAATCCCTGATTTTTCAAAAATATAAAAAATTCCAACTTTTTTCAGCGTTTTCCTACAAGCACAATTCTGAAGATTTTTTTCTCCTTAATGAAATGTGTTCAGAAATATCTTCCAATTTGAATATGTTAGATTTTTTCAAAAATATGTTTTTGCGTCAAACAGGCAAATTTAAATTTAAACAATTTTTTAGAAACACCTTGAATTTTTTCGCGAATGGTGCAGAGAATGGTAAAGAAAGTTGTGCTGGTCGCATTTTTGGCGCACTGTGTGTATTTTGAAAAACTGGAAAAACTACCGTGGCCCTGTATTAAGAGTTTTTCTGCCGAAAATTTACAGTTTTTTCACGCAGTATTACATAACTTCCTCTCTACTCCTTTCATATTTCAATATCTTAATATTAAATAATAAATTACTTCCTGTAGCACGTTGCCCATGATATCGAAAAATTGGATGACGACAAAACATCTGATTGTGAACAATGCTAGCGGCTAAATCGTAAGTAGGGTTTCCACCGAAATTGATAGTTTAGGACCGATCTACTTCATAGCGAGAAAGTGAAGTCGAAATGGGAGGTTCGAATTTCCCGCGCTTCGTTTGAGGCAGTGTCACTCCAATGGCTATGTTTGAGAAGTGCTTCGAGACGGTCGATGTCAGTAAATGTGTTTATGGCTAAAACAACTCAGTTTGTAAAGTTTTAGTCGGTTTGTAAAGCAAGGTTAGCTATATTATGCTATTGTGACGTCGTGGGAAGACACAGCAATCACAGACACGAGCTTCATATACATATATACACACAGTAATTAATTAAACGTTGGTCATAGCTCTGATAGAATTTTACTCCCCCAATTGCAGGAGCGATCCTTAACTATGCAGTGGCTGACTAGTGGCCCGCACCACTCCTCTGCGAGCCTACGCACACAGCATACGGCTCCGGCGACTTCAGTAACCCGTGTAGTGTTCCACCACGGTGTCCCAACTCATGGGTTGCCGTACGAGCCTAGCTCGTCTCCGCACCGCCCTGGGCGCAAGTTTTGTGCGTTCGCACGATGTTCCCACTCAGCTCGAAACCCGCCCCCGCGCTCTGCGTTCGTGCTTATATAGCTCCCAACCACGTCACCGTTGTTTTGCACGCGGCCTTATTGCGGTCTTGTTGCGTTGCCTGGCATTTTGGACATCCATTTCCATGGATTCTAAGAAATTTGCACACAGCACTACGCGGCAAAAATGCGCTGTCCCGCATTTTGGGCATCCCTTTTCCTAGATTCTTAGAAATTCCAAAAATGTCTCGGCGTTTTCCGCTTCTGCCAGGTGCCTCTTTGTTCTGGCATCGTGCATGCCTCCCTTCTAATCCCCTATGACGCTGCGTGCACCGCCTGTCATTCTGTGTAGCAGTTACACTATATTATACTAGCTATATAATTCAAATTATGCATCTGATTGATCACCGCGTGTACCGTAAAATTATTGAAAGTTTTGGAGCAATTACAAGATGAGCCACACTAACTACAGCCGCCTCCCGCTACTCATAAATGATTGTCTTGGTTTTGGTGAATGTGTGAATTATGTTGTTACTGTATGTCTGCATGTTTGAAAGTTCCACAAGTCAGGTACTGTAAAGTTGTGGGAAAACATGAAAAACTGAATAATTAAGTACAGAGAGAACTTTTTGCTTTGTTTTATTTCTGGTGCATAAATCATGATTGAAAATAACTTGGAGGCATGTAATTTACGTGCATCAATAGTACAACAGTCGCTGGACGTATTTTAAAGTTATGATTTATTGGATTCCAAAAACAAATCAGATTTTCTTTACCTAAACATGTAAATAAATATACATTACAGGCTCAGTTTGTAATTTGACAGATTTATTACAAGTGTGCATCTACATCAAACATGATTCATATGACAGAAAAAGTTGCGTGAAATACGTGTTTGTATGAGAGTACATAGGGATATTTCCGTATTGATCATCGCTTTTAACCAATCTCTCAGCGATATCGCAGTCATACACACTATACATACATAGTCCTACGAACCCCGCAAGTCTATGATTTACAGTTTCGAAGCCAAACCAAAACTTCTCATTGTCTTTACGACCATTCTATTCATCGAATTTACGAGATTACAAATGGAAGGATGCATCTATCCTGCAGCTTCACTTTTCTTACAATAAGCGGAAACGCAAAAGAGAGTGACTCCGGAGTTTTAAAAATAACTGATTCATTTATGATGTGCGTATCAAGATGAGACGCACTTCGATTAAAATCAAGATATTATCATTTACAGTTAGAATGAGGATTGGCTTCTCTGGTTAATGGACGATCATATTACGAACCTCGTAGTAGTGACGTACGCAGGTGAAGCGGTCGTCGCACACGAAAAGCATACTTCTGTTTGCCGTAGTAATTTCCATGTATATGCTTTGCAGGAAACAATAATTATTGTTCAATAATTGTTTTGTGTGAGAGCAAATGTCAAAAGGTAACTTGCAAGAAGGGAATGTATTGTTATCGTGCGCCGGAAAAACGGCGAATTTTTTACAGTAAAACTCTTATCGCCGGGCCCTGGTAAAGAAAAAGTGGATGAATCCGGTTGCTATATCTACTAAATTACTTCCTCTTACACGTGGTGAAAAATCCATCCATAACCGTCCGTCCGTCGTGTCTGTCCGTCCGTGGTCAACGCTTGCGCCTAAACCGTGCGGAAACTTTTTTTTTCTTTTAAGCAGCACCGATTTTTTCTTTAAATTTTCACCTCGTATGTATCAAAGGACGGTAAAAAATATGGTGCTAGACCCGTTTTCGTCTTACTCCGTATTTTCAAAAATAGCAAAAAGTTAACATTTCCGAACTACAAAATTGATGATAGGAATTTTTGCCTTGGAAAAACTTGGTCCAAAATATCAGCTCTTTAAAAAAGGTAATGTACAAGTTTTTTTGAGAAACTAGTAGTTTTTTGTGCTTGAAATTAATGATTTTATTTTTTAATTGCATTCATAATTAAAATGTTTTTTAAAACTCATTTTCTCAAAGACCGCTCCTAACTTTCTCTTAATTTTTTTTCCACGTATAGAAGAAGGGACAGTTAAAAGAATGGTGCGGGTCTCATTTTCGTTGAAATTTAAATGAAATGATGCAAGAAAGTGTTTGCTGTTGTAGCTCACTAGTTCTATCTCGCATGCCTTCGTAACTTTCTCGCAAATGTGCGTTCGCCACAATTACACGTACACCCAATTTCCCGAGGAATTGGAAGTGCCTCCTGTGAAGAACCTGGACTAGTCTTAGCCATTAAAAATATTTTTTTCGGAAAAAGAAAAAAAATCACGAACAGCTCTTGTCTACAAATGGCATCTTTTTCGCGCCAAAGAAGATACTGAGTTTGCAGTGTCATGAGTTCTTGCTGGGAGCTACTATCGACAACTTTTTATTTGTACCAGGGAGGAGGATGGTAGGCCATTGGTCAAGAAACGTTGCGCGGGTAATAGACATTAGTTAAACAGATCTTGCTAAGTGTACTTTAAATTAATATACATTAACATAATTGGTAACATCTTGAAAGTTCCCTTTGCTTCATTATAGAACCATTAAGTCTGTCTTTTTTAATATTTTGCAGGCCACTCAATTTCTGCATAAGAGAAGATCGCAAAAGCTAGAATCTATCAAGAAAAATATATAGTCCAATGGTTGTCAAGCCTTTTAACTTTTGTTTCGATTCTGAACTAGTAGTTCTTGTATGACCGATCTCCATGACACTTGGCATATCGTAGTGTTTTTTCATGGAGGTTTTCCTGTTGTTCAGTTTGTTGTAAGTCTCCACCAAATGGCGCTGCAGCACAAAATGGCGGTTCAATTAAATACAATTTCCAATCCACATGGACTTCATTGTTATTGGGCGTTGCCGTGTGTCGCGGGGGGAGGTCGATCAGGATGAGACGAGCGGGCGGTGCGGGATGTAGACGGGACGAACTAATGCTGAGCTAGGAGACAGCGTGGAGCGTTTGCGGCACGGGAACAACTAGGTCGTAGCAGCGCTGATGGAGCGGGAAGATTGTGGCAGGGCATAATTTTGCTGTTTGATATAAAGTAAACCAAATGCCTGTATATGCCTGTAGGGTTTAGGCCACTTCACAGGCGTTGGACTAGCGCTTGTGGAGCAGCTGAACTCGTTTTGTTGAAACAAATTTCACATGAGATTGTCCGGGAATCGAATGTACAATTTACAAAATAAAAAAAAAAATGCAAATAAAAATGATGGGTGGTGTTTCTGCAACGGAAATGAATACTCCATTACAAATTATTATTTTTTAACAAATTAATTTGTTGCGCCTTTGTCATGACAACGCGCCTCATAACCTCCATTGGGCGTTGAGCGCTTTATTACTGGGAGTAATCCTCCGTTGCTTTTTATACCGTCATTATCAATAGGAGTAATCCTCCATTACTTTTTATAGTCAGTAAGTCTTTCGTCTGTTAGTCGTCAGGAGGACCGCCAGGTAGCATCTCCGGGTACGCGCCTCTCTTGCGTGCTCCCGCATCACTACCCAGCGGCCAGACTCTGGAAGTAACTAGGATAGGTGTAGGGTTTAGGCCACTGCACAGGGCTTGGACTAGCCCTTGTGGAGCAGCTGAACTCGTTTTGTTGAAACAAGTTTCACATGAGATTGTCCGGGAATCGAATCGAACCCCGACCTCCTTGGTGAAAGGCGAGCGACTTCGCTCTTGCGCCACGAGACAGCTCAGACAGACAAGTTCTATCAGATATGCAAGTAAAGAAAACTGGAGACTACCAAGATTTCAAGGGATATTACTTAATGAAGTGGGAATAATTTAAAAATTAAAATATTTTAGACTTTTGTACAATTACTGTGTAGATAAATTATTAAATTTGCTTTGGGCATTAACCCCGGTGGCAAGTTCTTCATACTTATTATACATCTAATACCATAATATAATACAATGATGAACACTAAAATACATAAAATTCAATATCTAGTACAACATTATTCCATTTAAAACATACCTACTAAATGCAGAGGCCCTTCACAGACTACTGATAACGCTTACACGATTACTACAATTTAATCTTGACCTAAAATTCTTAATGTTTGTGGGAAAGGCCTCCATTAGTGCTGCAGACAAGCTATTCCATTACTCTATAGTCCTATTTACAAAAGAGAATTTTTCAACATCAGTTCTGTTTCCGTGGACGTATTTTTCGAAGATGGTCGTGACGTGCTAAGTATACGGGTTCACGCACTCTTTCGTGAATTTCTCTCCATAACGGATTTTTCTCTAACGCTTTGTAAAATATACACAACCTTGCTTTTTCCGTAAGGCTCGCCAATGATTCCCATGACGACGCTTTGTTGGAAATATTTCCTAACGAATTTTCCATTTTAACACATTTTACTGTTACTTTCTGAACACTTTCGATCGAGTTTATTTGGCCCTTTCTAAACGGTTCCCAACACGTTACTCCGAACTCTAATACCGGACACAATGGTTGTATTTTCATCAACGATTTGCATCTCACAGTCAGCATTTCTACATGAAGATAATATTGAATGATTTTTTCCAACACGAAGAGAAATTGGTATGTGCCGTGATATCATAAAGAGCAACCTTTGCTTCATGAATTTGTTTTTGAAACTGACAAAAGCTTTTTACCATCTTGAAGAACAGATATTTTGCTTTCATTCCTATTCAGTATTTGAGTAACTCCCGAGAGTGCGGATGTTCGTATGTGCAGATTCGTCACTCACGGCTAGACCATTTCCTGTGCATCAATCGAGACGAGGTGTTATTCGACGTGTCTCGGTCTTCTGATGGAGAACTGATATTTTGTTTTTTGATCCGGCCAGAAGATAAAAGGAAATTTCCAAACGTGTTTTGCGTGTTTTGGCGCTGCGAACTTAGTGAGTAAGCCGGGAATTAAATCAACTAAAATAAATAACCTAAATAAATGTATATAGGTGTCGTTGATTAAACGTCAGTACCCAAAGGCATATTTCTCTCAATACGTCATTCTTTCACGACTTTGGCAACACTGATGTTGACATCTTAAAGTGAACATGTGAAACTAATTTGAACAAGTGACGGTATATTTCATTTTACGTTTTATCCATAAGGCCATTGCCATTTTTTCAAAATAAATTTGCAAAAACCTACGAACGGTATTGCCTGGGAACTTATTAAATTTGAAGAATTTCAAGTGAATACGGAGAAAACAAAAGTAATGTTAGAGACTGAATGAATGTTCTACGTTCGATTTTTCATTTCTACATTCCTAAGTGTACAAATACAGATTTTCAAATGAATGTGACCCAGAACGTATTCTTATTAAACTTCACTATAGCTGAACCGGTCGCAAAAATACTATCATGGCGTATGTCTCCTTTGGTGAAGTCTCGGAAGTTGCCCCCAGCCTGCGGCAGCTGAGATGTCCCCTATTGGCGATAGGAAGCGCGTAGGCGACAAGGAGAGGCGACTGCGAGACGCAGCGATCGCACTGACCGTCACTCGACATTAGTTTATCACTACCCTCGTCGTCAGAAGAACAACTCGCTCTGCCAGGAGTGTCCAAAGAAATGACGGATTCATCAGTGTGTTGGTCCATCACATTGAATTATTATATGTCGCCTCTATTCCCTGCACATGTTCGCAGCATTTCTTCCATTGTTCAGCACTGTATTGTGCAAACATTTCTCTGCAAAACCTTTCCCTTTCTTTTGAGGGTGCACCAATTGTTTCTGCTGCCGCGCGCCCTTTCACAAATCCTCAAACAAGTTCTATTGGATTTAGATCTGGATGGTACGGTGGAAGACGGAGAAGAATGTAGTCATGTTCAATGATTGTTTGATCAACGATGTATCGCTTTTCATACCTTGAATTCATTGTAATAACTGGGATTTTGTGAGTGATGGATCAAAAACAATTCTATTATTATTTAGCCATTCTACTATTTCTTTTTTTCAGAAAAGCAGAGTTTAGTTTGCTGCCAATTTCGGTACAATGGTACGTTGCGTTGTCCATTACTACAACCGAGACACGGGGCAATCATATCAGGAACTCTTTCAGCCATTTGGTGAAACTGTCTGCATTCATTGACATTTGATAATCTCCTTTTTTTTGTTCCCAAGAGAATATCAACAATGTATCGTCGACAAACCCGTCTTCACCTCCCCCATGAGCAATAATTAATCTTTGTCCTTTGCCTACTCTTGTTGTAACTCCAATTTCTTCCTCAGACTGACAACACGATGTTACACTATGTTGGACCTGAATGTGATAATGCATTATACATTATATGATACATAATGCATTATTTACCATTTGGACTGTATACATGAGTATAAACAACCTGTAACAACTATTGTACTACAGCTTCCGGGTCAATGACCCCCATCTCGATCAGGTTTTTCGTCCAGTTTCCCTGATCCATTGAGCAAATGCTGAGATGGCCCCTTGTTTTGCTTCTGGACATAAATGTAACTTCATTTTCTGTGCACGTCTTCTAGAATTCAGTGGGAAATACAATTATTCAAATTATCGTTTCCATGTTGTCGCGGCAGGAAGTAATCAGAGCCAAAATTTATTGCTTATTTATCTTTGAAAATAGATTTTATTACATGGGAGTTTTTTTCTCCCTTTCAAAATTCAAAATTTATTGCTTATTTATCCTTGAAAATAGATTTTATTACATGGGAGTTTTTTTGTTTTTTTCTCCCTTTCAAAATTCAAAATTTAAGTAGTATATGACTTAGTGTAGGGATCACAGAATTTTGAAAATGTGCACACAATTCACTTTTCCCCATAGCACGTCATACCCAGTTTTTAACTGTTTTTGACGTAAAATAAAAATTTTAAAAAATGTATGTTTCGTCGATATACACCATATAAAATCCTTCTTCCCTGTATTTGCGGATTTCTTGTGAGTAACGCATACGCCATGTCACAATATCGGGGCGTTCGATGAGTTTTCTGTTGGACTTACATCTTTTCCACTTTAAACCAAGCTTCCGTAATCGCATTCTGAGGAGTTCTCTGCCACAGTCGATAACTCCCTTCAGTGCTGTTAATAGCTTTCCAATAGAAGGACATTCTTTTCTTTACAATGTAAAAATACTGAATTTTCTGCATTATAGCAGAATCTGTGAAAGAATCCACTTCGATCAGTTTTGTTCCGTTCATTTTCTTTCCTTTGGGAGTTGAAAATGTCAGCTGACCCTTCGCTACACTTTCACGCCGTTCCCTAATTACGGTCTTCACTGTGGAAGCCGAAATACCTGTCGCATCACTCGCCATCTGCACTACATTCCATCGCGTAAATGTAATGTAATTTTGAGCTGGCGAAAGCAATGAACCACTCGATAAACGATTTTAGGCGCTTGACCTCTCAGGCGGCCTACCCGACACACTGGCCGATGATGAAGATGCCATTATAAAAAGCATAATCACGAACAAAATTTGGCAATAACAGTAGCTACGATGTAAAACAACTGTCAGTGCTCACTAGCCACGGTAAAACTGGGACTGGAGACCGAAACTCTTCAAGACGGCTTATTTTCTGTTGATCGTTTGGATCTCTACTGTAGAAACACCGGAGTATGTAAATTGCGGACCAGAAGGAAAATAAGGGTAAACCACATTGGCAAATTGCGGACCGACCCAGTGGAGGGCATAAGCAAATTGGGGACCGACTACCTGCCCTTTCAGGTAAAAGTGGAAGGTGACCAGTGACCTAGCCCAGGGGCGGCCGGCCCCAGGGGGCGGCAAAATGTCACAATAATAATAATAATATCTTGTAAAAAAATTGAACTATTTCATTTCATGTTCTGTCGCACCTACGATTCGGACCGATTGAAATGAGCACGGAATCTTTATTTACTTATTCTGTGTCTTTAAATTAATGTTTCTTAATGACAGTCCTCTTTGCAGCGTCTGGCAACACAGTCTCTACTGACTTGCAGGTATTCCCCTATTTAATTTTGTTTTTGGATTGTTTATGATTAATATTCAAGGAGAATGACTCCTATCGTATAAAGAATAGTTGTAATATTCTATAATAAAGCCTGCAAATCAGATTACAGTACGGATAAGTCCCTTCAGGGAACTCCGCGAATGATGCTTCGATAATTCAAAGAAAGTTTCATTGATGAATCATCAATCGTCCAATTCACATTAATGTAATCGTATACTAATATACGTATGCGCTGTCCAAATTGAGGTTAGTGCTCATAAGTACTTGTAGTGATTGTTAAGTTATTGAACTTCGTTGAAAAAGTGTATTGTTTGTGTACGTATTGTTTGTGTAAGTATATTGTTTGTGTACGTTCGACTACGTATTAAATATTTTATTTAAGAGAATTATTAAAAAGTAGACGAATAAAGTTGTAGTTAAATGCAAGGACGAATAAAATGCGCTTAAAATGTTTAAAATGCCCTAAAAGAAAAGAAAAATGACGTAAAAATTTGATCAAAATCAATTCTCATGAACAACTCAAACTGTTGGATACGTTACAGATGTAATCGAGGTTTCTATTCGTTCAAGTGAACTCAACTTCTAAACTTTTGGTTTGAACTGTTCTTTGTCAGGAAATGTCTGTCTTTAGTTATCCCGAAATCGGCCCGTCGAAGTGAGTCGGTCCACGTCCTGGCGGGGGATGCAGGGAGGGCTCTCTAGTATTCCTTTCTTTCACAAGTCATTTTTCTTCTCCCCAGTGTTCATTCTCATTCTTTTATAACATCCTGTTTCCTTTCTTCTCCCTCTTCTATTTCACTGGCTCTCTATGCTGAACGCTCACCCATGTGTTTGCCGTGTATGGCGACCCGTGTTGAAGGGAATTTGTGTCCTGGCGGTTGAGGGATGTTTCCCCAGTACTCATCTTGTGCTACGTTCTGCTTTGCACGTGGGGATACGTTGTTTACCAATTTTGGGGAACATTCCTTGTAGGCTTCAATACGATAGCTTTGGCCTCGGACTCTTCTAGACGGGCAGTCGGGAGCTAACCCACTCCCGATCAATCGGGCTTGGACTAGATCTTGTACTGAACTCCAGGGTGAGCGGGGGTATTCACGGTTCACGATTCATTATCCCCCCACTATTTCCCCGTGGTAACCCTGGCACTCCGATGGAGTGTCCCCTTGTTGGGCTCCGTGGTGGGTGGGGACCACGGGAATGAATTTAATGCGCTTATTTAATAAGCGCTTATCCATATGGATACTAAACCTCCTCCCCCGCCATCTTCTGCAAGGACGAGGAGAACCAACTATTGTCCGGAACGAATTATTGATTTGAATAGACTCTTTTCGAAAGAAGAAGATAGGCCAAAGAAGCCTAGATTCCTTCTCATGGAATGCGCTGAGGAAGGAAAATCTTTTAAAATGGTAAGTGCTGTCCGTTTAGCGCACGCAATTGATGAAACGTATGGAAAGCTACAAGCCGTGGTGCGACAAAGGAATGGTACCATTCTCTTTAAAGCACGTTCGGACGCCCAAATAGACAAGATCATGAAAACCAAGCAGATTGCCGGCCTCCAAGTGAAAATAACCACTCACCCAACACTTAACCTGTTTAAGGGAGTGGTAAACCATGAAGACTTCTCTGCGGAGAGTGAGAAAGATTTAATCGCCTGTTTTAAGAGCCAGGGTGTGACGGAAGTGTATAGGATCAAGAGGAGGGAGCATGGGCGAGAAATCCCCACGTCCACTCTTATACTGACGTTTAATCTTTCAACTCTCCCTCAAAAGATCTCATGCTGATTCTATAATCTTCACGTACGGCAATATGTCCCCAACCCTTTGCGATGTTGTAAGTTCCAGAGGTTCGGCCATACACAGCACCGGTGCATGGCAGATAACCCAGTGTGCGGTAAGTGCGGGAGAACGATGCAGGAACCTGAACCCCGCGCAACTACACCGCATTGTGTTAAATGCGAAGGTGACCACCCGGCCAATTACTAGCAGTGGCCTACTTTCTTCAGGGAACGCGCCATACAGTTGATTCGAGCAGTTGACAAGGTGTCCTTTCCTGAGGCGAAACGTCGGTACCAGGTGAGGAACCCTGTGGATCTCTCTCGCTCCTTCTCCGATGCCGTGAAAGTAAAGACATCGAGGGTAGGCAGCGGGCTGCCAAACGGAACGAGCTACTCCCCAAGTGGTGAGTTTCGCATGTCAGGTGTCTCCAGTGGACCTCCCAGTGGATGCCTCGCCCCTCCAAGGTGGGAGAGTGATCATCCCGACGAAATATGTTGGACAGAAAAACTCAGTCGATGAAACAGATATCCAACCCTTCTTCAACAGAAAATGATGTTAGACGCAAATCTTGAGTCAGACACGGCCACAAAAGGCTCATCAAAGCCACTTGTTACTCCTTCCTAAACTCGCACTGAGCGAGCATCCCTGGCAGTGCCCGGGAGGTCTCGGCTTCGGAGGAGGCACCCGTTTGGGAGGAGTCTCGCGCGTCCGAATCCCAACGTCGGAGGAAAAAAGAAAGTTGAATTTACTATGGCTCTCATATGGAACATGAATGGTTTCTCCTCGCGACGGGACGATCTTAAACTTCTGTTATCCCGTCACAACCCTTTAATAATCTGCCTCCAAGAGACTCACCACACCCCAACTCGACCCTTGTCTCTTTGTGGATTCTCCTCTTACAGGTTTGATGTGGATGATGGTCTCCGTGCTCATGGCGGACTTGCTTCATTGGTACATGATTCGCTGCTGTCTACAGAGGTGCCTGTTCAGACTGACCTCCAAGCAGTGTGTGTGCAGGTGCACCTCCCATCCCTCACACTCACTGTGTGCAATATTTACATCCTCCAGGACTGACTGTATCTGCTTATGAACTCCTGGACTTGATAAACCAACTGCCCTCATCGTTCGTGGTTGTCGGGGATGTAAATGCCCATAGTCCTCTTTGGGGCTCTTCCCGCACCTGTCCGAGAGACAGTGTATTAGAATCAGTAATAGACACGGCGAACTTGGTTATTCTGAATTCCGGCGAGCCAACTCATTTTGCCGTCGCCACAAATTCGAGCACGTGTATCGATCTAGTACTCTGCAGCCCTTCTCTTGCAACTGTCCTGCAATGGTCCATCCTAGACGACCTGTGCGGAAGCGACCATTACGCCGTTATCGTCCACATTGATGGACTTGCTTGTGGGTTGGCGCGCCCTCCTCAATGGTGTTCACGTGCTGACTGGATGACATTCCAAGCAAACGTCAGTCTATCGGATGGCAAGTTGGCCAGTGTGAAAGAAATGACATCACATTTTAACAGTGCTGTACTACAAGCTGCGGACATTGCAATTCCCAAGTCGACTGACAAATCGCGACACCCTTTCGTTCCGTGATGGATTGCTCAAGGGCTGTTGGTGCTCGTAAGAAAGCGTTGGCGCGTCTAAAACACTATCCAACTGCGGATAACCTCATTGACTACAAGAGGCGCAAAGCGAAGGCGTGAAGAACCATTTTAGAAAGTAAAAATGAATCATGGAGAGGATACGTCTCCTCTCTGAATTGCCATACGCCCCCACGTCTGGTATGGAGGCAGGTGCGTCAAATTAAAGGATACCCTTCTCTAAACTTAGTGGCATGTCTTCTTAAAAATGGTCAAATGATCATAGCTCGAGACGCCATTGTAGTGTCGTGAAGAGGTAGCGGCGGCAAATCCAGCGGCCTCAAGGCGGCGGGGGGGTGGAGGTAGCGGCGGCAAATCCAGGGCCTCAAGGCGGCGGCGGCGTATGCGGCGGAGAAGGCGGCGGCCACAAGGCGACGGCGCAGGCGGCGGCGAAGGCAGATAGGCTGGCGATGGGTCGCTCGGTTCGGCACGGCGTCGATTCCCGACTCGGTCAAACCCGAAGCAACCGTAGAGCGGGACGCCGGCGATCACTACCGCACTCACGAAGAGCGGGAAACGAGCGACCACTTCTTAGGCCGGGCCCGGTCTTATATACCGCCGGGCCAGTCCATCCCCGGCGTCAGCGGGGGTGGCGTTGCCTTGGTTGGTGGGCACCTACAGGGGTGCGGGGGGGTGGCGAACGGTCGGCCTGGACATCTGGTCACCAGACCAGCGCGGCCCGAGCGGAGGGCGGGCGGTGAAGTGCGCAAGACGGCGTCGCCTCACCACAGTAGAGGAACTTGCCACTCACTATGAAAGTACGTCGAGTTCGGCAAACTATGTTCCCAACTTCCTCTTGCTTAAAGAGAGAATGGAAAACCGCACTTCGGATTTTTCGAACCTAGCACATGAGGATTACAATACTCCTTTCTCAATGTATGAAATGCGCTCTGCTCTCATGCTTACGAAAATTACATTAGGTCCAGACGAAATTCACAATTTAATGCTGCAACATCTTCCCGAAACAGCCACGCAATTTCTTCTCCAGCTCTATAACTGGATCTGGGAAGAACACACCATCTCTACCTTTTGGCGAGAAGCCATCATTGTTCCAGTTCCCAAGTAAGGGAAAGATCGATTACTGCCATCTAGTTATCGACCTATTTCCCTCACAAACTCTGTATACAAAGTACTGGAACGCATGGTGAATCAGCGGCTGGTCTAAACCTTGGAGTACAAAAAAAGTTGTTGACGCCAACCCAAAGCGGGTTTCCCGTCGAGGTGGGTTGGTCCACGTCCTGACGGGGGGATACAGAGAGGGCTCTCAAGTATTCCTTTCCTTCACAAGTCGTTTTTCTTTTCCCCATTATACATTATCATTCTTCTATACCATCCTGTCCCTTTTCTTCTCCCTCTTCTATTTCACTGGCCCCCTCTGTATGCTGAACTCCCACCCATGTGTTTGCCGTGCATGGCGACCCGTGTCGGAGGGAATGTATGACCTGGCGGCTGAGGGGCCTGCCTGTTTCCCAATTACTCTCCTCGTGCTACTTTTTTCTTGGCATTTACGGATACATGCTCTTATGTATTTTGGGGAACATTCCTTGTAGGTCTCAATACACTTGCTTTGGCTACGGACTCTTCTAGACGGGCGGTCGGGACCTAACCCACTCCCGATCAACCGGCTTGGACTAGGTCTTGTACTGAACTCCAGGGTGAGCGGGGGGATCCACGGCGGTGCAGCGCTGTGGTACCCCCACTATATCCCCTGGCAACCCTGGCACTCCGATGGAGTGTCCCCTTGTTGGGCTCCGTGGTGGGTGGGGACCACGGGGATGAATCTGATATCCTCTTAATGGATAAAAAACCTACCCCCGCCCTCTTCCATAAGGAAGAGGAGATTTGTTGGTGAATCAGTAAACCTGAGAGTTTTTTTTTTTGTAATGAGTCAGACAGACCTACTGAGCCCCGCTTTCTCATCATGTGAAGTAAAAGACGAAATGAAACTATGAAGAGTGCCAGCCCAATCAAACTTGCCAGGGAAATTGAAAAGTTTGGTATATTTCAGTCGGGGGTCCGTCAGAGAAACGGCGCAATCCTTTTTGAATGTCGCTCTGACGAACAGATCAGCAAGATCCTTGACCTCAAAGAAATAGCCGTCCTCCAGGTGCATGTGTCCCCCCACCCGACCTTAAACCTCTGCAAGGGTGTGGTAAATCACGAAGACTTCTCTACCGAATCGGAAGAAAATTTGAAAGCCTTCTTTGAGCCATATGGAGTGTCAGAGATTTACAGGATTCAGCGGAGAGTAAATGGGGTACTCACTCCTACCTCAACTCTGATACTGACCTTCGACCGTCCATCGCTACCAGAGCCTATCGTGTAGCTTCTACAATCTCCGTGTTAGGCAGTATGTTCCAAACCTGTGCGCTGCTTTAAATGCCAGAGGTTTGGCCATACGCAACCTCGCTGCATGAGCGCCGCAGTCTGCGTTCACTGTGGAAGGGAGGTTTGTTTTTTTCTAACTGCTCCGCCGAGGCAAAGTGCGTAAACTGTTGTGGAAAACATCCATCTCATTCCAACCAGTGCCCCATTTTCTTAAGAGATAGAGAGATCCAGAAGATCAGGTTCTCTGAGAAAGTTTCCTTTCCGGAGGCACGACGCCGTTACCAGACGCGAAACCCCGTGGACCTGGCCCGAAGTTTCGCTGACACCGTGGGTCAACATAAGAAAGTCAACTCAGAAACTCAAACGTCTAAAGCTTCCACTTTGCGCGATGCTGCCTGCCAGGTGTCCTTTGATGACATCGGCGGAGATGCCAATACCAAATCTCTTGTCCAGCCTGAAACAAAATCGGAAACAAAAACCATAAATATTTCAAAAAACACGCAAACATCCAGAGAAGCTGAGGCCCACAGGCCCTATAGCTAGATCTAGGTCGCCTGTCTCAAGGGAACGTGGTGTCCCAATACATGCGACCCTCTCCAGCAGTAGTCAAGATGACTCTGCCGGGAAGGAGGAACTCCGCATGAACCAAGCCATTACCGTCCAACAAAGAAAGAAAAAGAAAAAGAAACCTGATACATAACCCACCCTAGGACCAAAACCTAAGAACTAGAAACTATGGCTTTCGTACCCGTTTGGACGAATTGAAGTTAATGTTTATATATAGACCCGTGGTTATCTGCCTGCAGGAAACACATCTCCGTTCTGAGCACTCCCTCTCTCTACGTGGCTTTTGTTGCTACAGGCAAGACGTAGACGATGGCCTCCGCGCCCTTGGTGGAGTCGCCACTTTTATCACAGATTCTTTGGTATCGAAAGAAATAGACATACTAACCACTCTGCAGATATCTTGCGTTCGTGTAAATTTCCGAACTCTTTCCGTTACCAATAGCAACGTCTATATCCCGCCTGGACAAGTCGTGTCACAAAAAGAACTGGAAGATGTGCTCTCTCAGGTGCCTACACCTTTTCTCATTGTGGGGGACTTCAACGCCCACAACCCTGCCTGGGGTGGCACAAGGTCGTGCACGAGAGGCAGGTTACTTAAAAATATCATAGATAACCAAAACTTAATTCTCCTAAATTCTGGCGAAAGCACACACTTTTCCGTAGCTTCTAACACATTATCGTCCGTTGACCTAGCTCTCTGTAGTCCCTCCGTTTCTACAATCTTCGAGTGAACTGTCCTTGGCGACCTGCATGGCAGTGACCATTTTCCCATTCGGGTCAACCTCGATATTCCTGATCTGAACGTTGCTCGCCCTCCTCGGTGGCTAATCCACCGAGCTGAGTGGGAAATATTCAAGAAAGATTTACGAATATCGGAAAACTGTCCAAACGACATCGATGCTATGGTTGCCCATTTTAATAACGCTGTCCTTCGTGCAGCCTCATTTGCCATCCCGAAGTCGTCGGGCCATGCACGACACTCCCTGTGCCATGGTGGAACGTTGATTGTGCCACCGCGGTCCGGGATCGGAAGAGGGCATTGGCAAAACTTAATAGGTTCCCAACCATGGAAAACCTAATAAACTATAAAAGATCCCGAGCCAGAGCTAGGTTAACGATACGGGAAAGTAAGGCTGCGTCCTCGAGAGCCTACATCTCATCACTCTCTTGCCGTGCATCCCCTAAACTTGTGTGGAGAAAGGTCCGACAGATCGGTGGAAGACTCCCTTCGCCGTCTATTTCAGGGCTTATGGCAATCACCTAACCTCTCCACAAGAAATTGCTGAAGAAATGGCCTCTAATTACGAACAAATCTCCAGCTCCGTACACTATTCTTCTGGCTTTCAAAAAACGAAAAAAATGGAAAACTGTAAATTAGACTTCTCGAGTCGCGTGGAGGAAGATGACAATGCCTTTTTCTCTATGGACGAACTCTCCTGTGCCCTCGCTTGTGCGAAAAATTCTGCTCCAGGATCAGACCAGATACATAACCAAATGTTGACACACCTACCTGAAAACGCTCGTTCCTTTCTCCTCGCCATTTTCAACAAGATTTGGGCTGAACATGCTATACCAAGGATTTGGCGTGAGGCCATCGTCCTCCCAATCCCTAAAGATGGAAAGGACAGAACAACCCCTCAAAGTACCGCCCAATCTCGCTCACAAGCTGTGTGTGCAAGCTTTTAGAGCGAATGGTAAATACACGTCTGGTCTGGCTCCTGGAACAAAAGAACCTATTTACACCTCTCCGATGTGGCTTCAGGAAGCACAGGTCAACCATGGACCACTTAGTCACCCTCGCTACGCAGATTTCCACTTCTTTCGTGCTACGTCAGCACCTGGTAGCAATTTTCTTCGATATAGAGAAAGCGTATGACACCACCTGGAGGTACGGTATTCTTCGCACCTTGCATGCTTGGGGCCTTAGGGGACGGCTCCCTTTGTTTCTAGTAGGTTTTCTTTCATCAACATCTTTCCGCGTCCGTCTTGGCGACGTGTTATCCTCTAGTCACCAGTTAGAAAACTATGTTCCCCAGGGATCAATTTTGAGCGTCACTCTGTTTGCCATTGCTATCAATAGTATTGCATCAGTTATCCGGGAACCTGTGAAAGCATCACTGTTCGTTGACGATTTTGCAATTTTTTGCTGCTCCAAGAGCGTGAAATTTATTGAGAGGCAGCTACAACTTGTGCTCAACAAACTGCAGGGATGGAGCGAAGAAACAGAATTCAAGTTCTCTACCTCAAAAACCACTTGCATGCACTTTTGCAGAATCCATCACCTCCATAATTACCCCGACCTTTTTCTTGGAGGACAGCAGCTTCCAATCGTTGAATCCGCAACCTTCCTTGGACTCACATTCGACAAGAACCTAACCTGGCGAAAACACATCCGCAAACTACAGGACCGATGTGTATCACTTATGAATCTCCTTTGCACTTTCACTGGTAGCTCTTGGGGCGCAGACCGTGTTTGTCTACTGCGTTTGTATAGAACTCTCATCCGCCCTATCTTGGATTACGGATGCATAGTGTATGGGTCAGCGTCTCCATCAACCCTCCGGCCATTAAATACCATACACAATGCTGGCATAAGGATCAGTACAGGCGCCTACCGCACGAGTCGCATCGAATGCCTCTTGGCCGAGGCTGGAGAACCATCCCTGAGCCGAAGGCGGGATATTCTGATCGCCTCCTATGGCGCGAATTTATCCAATGTTGATACTCCCTCGCGTCAAGCAGTCCTCCATTCTTCTCACCTGACTTCATATGCGCTAAGACCGTCATTACCCCATCCCCTGGGGGTCCGTCTCCGTATGCTCTTACAGAAGCTCCATATAAAACTACCCAACCCTGTGACCCCCCCCCCGAAACCTTGTTTCCCCTTGGAAACTACACCGGCCGGTAATAGCTCTTAGACTGTCTAACGTTCCTAAATCCTTAACTCCCCCCAGTACATTCTTATCGGAATTTGAGGCGATAAAATCTACGTATCCTGGCCATTACTTTCTTTACACCGATGGCTCCTCTCAAAACGGCAAAGTCGGATGTGCCTTCTACTGCAGTAGATCCTCGCAAGGTTTTTGACTAGACTCTTCGTGCAGCGTCTATACCGCAGAGAAGTATGCGCTCTCGGAGGCACTTAAATTTGCTGAATCGATGTCACTAAAGAAAGTAGTGATCTGCAGTGATTCAAAAAGCTCTCTTGAATCCATCTCTTCCTTCTCGTCTTGTGACCCACCGACAATGACCATCCAACAGCAAATCCACCATCTCTTGGTCCGCCACTATATTTTGGTATTTTGTTGGGTCCCTGGACACGTGGGAATAAGAGGAAATGAAATAGCTGACCAGGCAGCAAAGTCTGCCTCGAAGAAAAGAGAATTAGACATCTTCACAGTCCCCACAGAAGACACTAAGCTGTTTATAAAACGCTCTATCCGTAGTGAAGGGCAAACGGAGTGGCATAACTTAAATTTTAAACTCACGAGAATCAAGGATTCCATATATCCTTGGTCTTCCTCATCTCGTGATGCTCGGCGAGAGGAGATCATTTTAACACGCCTCCGAATCGGTCACTGGCATTTCTCCCACGGTTATCTCCTCCACGGGGACCCACCCCCTATATGCGAATACTGCAACATAGATCTTACCGTGGAGCATGTTCTCTTACACAGTGTTAAAATAAGAGAGCCGTCGAAGGCATGACCTTGCTAGCTCCATTGCGGAGATTCTTAGTAATGACGAATCTTCTCTCTGCAAGCTTTTTGGCTTCTTGCGAGAGACTGGCTTGTCCAGCCTTATCTGAGAGAAGATGATAATGCCAATTATAGGCTTTTAGCCCGAGATTTTAGACAAAAAACTATCTGGCCATTTTTCTGCCAAACCCTTTTATTAGGATACGTCCCTTCTCAGTTTTACTTTGCTTTCTATTACAAATTTTAATTTTCTTTGTTAACTTGGAACTGCAATATTATGCACTGGTCTTAAAATAATTTGACACGGGCGCAAATGACCTTAGCCGTTGAAGCGCCCTTAAACCCAAATCAATCAATCAATCAAAGCGGGTTTAGAAGAAACCGGTCAACCTTGGACCACCTCATTTCGCTGGCAACAGCTGTTTCTACATCGTTCGTCTTGAGACGTCTTGTGGCCATATTATTCGATATAGAAAAGGCCTACGATACCACTTGGAGGCGCGGCATTCTGCAAACCCTGCACTCTTTGGGATTTAGGGGGAAGCTCCCTCTATTCCTCCAAAACTTCCTTTCGAACAGATACTTCCGTGTTAGTGTGGGTGACAAGCTTTCCCGTAGTCACCCTCTTGAACATGGTATTCTCCAAGGATCAGTCTTGAGTGTCACTCTTGTTTGTCATCACCATCAATGGTATAGCTTCGACTATGCGTGGTCGTGTAAAGGCATCCTTGTTTGTGAATGATGTTGCCATCTTCTGTTCATCCAGCAGCATCAGTGTGATTCAGAGTTCCTCCAACAAGGTCCATGAATGGTTCACGTCAACAGGCTTTAATTTTTCTGTCACTAAATGTATCGGTTTGCATTTCTGTAGGATATACCATTTGTACAGCAATCCAGTCCTATACCTGGGAGGAAATCTTACTTCCATTCGCGGAATCTGCCAAATTCCTGGGGCTCACTTTTGACAAGTCACTCACGTGGCGTGCTCACATTCGTGAACTACAAACCAGATGTGTCTCCCCGTTGATCTTCTTCGAATGCTGAATGGCACATCATGAGGCGCCGCCGCACTGCTCTATAGCGGTCATATAGATCTCTCATTCGCTCAGTTTTGGATTACGGTAGTGAAGTGTATGGCTCGGCAGCTCACTCAACTCCGCGACCCATCAATTGTATACACCGCGCCGGTATCCGTCTATCAACAGGTGCGTACCGCACCAGCCGAATTGAGTGCCTTCTAGCCGAGGCTGGTGAGTCTTTCTTAAGAAAGGAGGCGGAATATTTTATTATCATCTTACGGTGCTAAAGGATCGGGACTCTCAAATCATCCTTGTCGCCAAATAAATTATCCATCCTGAATATGAAACATCATAGATTCTTCGAACATCGCTGCCTCAGCCTCCAGGTATTCGATTGCAAAATCTTTTGCGGGACCTAAATGTTTACCTTGCCACTTCTTTGAAACCCCCCGTCACTCCATTCTCCCTTGGAAACTCCTCCGACCGAATATTGACCTCAGGCTCTCTAATCTTCCCAAACAAACGACTAGTCGTCTTTTTTACGTGGTGCATTTTCAGGAAATGAGGGTAGCCTATCCAGATCATGTATTCCTATACACAGGTGGTTCATCGTGCAACGACACAGTGGCATGTAGTTTTTATTGTATCAGAGTGACCAAATCATATCGGCTACATTCTCAGTGCAGTACTTTCACTGCTGAAATGTATGCAATTCTTGAAGCCCTAAAATACATCGAGTCAGCGACTTTGCGCCGAGCGAGAGTTCTGTTCTGATTCTCTCAGCTCACTACAAGCTATCGCCCGTCCTTCCTCAGACTATCTGACGGAATCAATTCAAAACCTCATTCATCGCCTTGTGTTTCGCCACTATGATCTGGTACTGAGTTGGTCCCAGGCCATGTGGGAATCATGGGGAACGAACTGGATGGGCGGGCGGCGAAATCGGCGACGGAGAATACTCATGTTGACATTCCTTTTGTACCATCGTCCGATGTTAAAGCTTTTTTAAAACGATCCATCTTTAGAGCGTGGCAAACAGAGTGGCACAATACCATGTATAAACTAAGTGCAATAAAAGATTCTGTTAATTCCTGGCGTTCCTCATCCCGACCTTCCTGGCGTGAGGTTATTTTAACCCGTCTTCGTATCGGACTCTGCCACTTCTCTCACAGTTTCCTCATTCGGGGTGAATCACGTCCTCCTGCATTATTTGAAATTTGTTGGCAGTCGACGTAGACATGGTCTGGGCAACTCTCTGCGAGAGGTGCTCGGAAATGACGAGCCTGCGCTCTCAAAACTTTTTTGTTTCTTGAGAGAATGCGGAATATATAATTTTATCTGACATATAATGGCAATAAAGTCTTTGTTTTCCTGGCCTCAGATTTATGTTTTTGAACTTTGTTTTTATCTACTTGTATCTTTTATGCGTAATTGTAGCTCTCGTTTTTAGGGTATGTATGTGCTTTTAAATTAGCTGGTAAATTACATTAGCAACACTTTCACTAGATCTTCAATCTATTTATTTTGGAAATACTTTGACATGGGCGCCAATGACCTTAGCAGTTGAAGCGCCCTTTAAACCTAATCAATCAATCAATCAATCAAACAACCGAAATCGGCTGATCCGAGAATGGTACTGATAGGCGTCGCAGGAACTTTAAATCACATACTCACAACTGCTGATATTACAATTTCTGAGCGAAGAAATTGAATAGGTTTCTCGTAAATTCTTAGAAAAACATTTGTTGCATCTCGTAAATATTATTATAAGTACCCTTAAAAAGATGTTTAAACGATGAAACCAGCGGAAAATACGAGTACATTAAAAATGATGGGAGAAGGTTAAAAAATGACTTATTAGTGGAAATGGCCGAAAAATGCAAAAAAAGAAGAAAAACGTATAAAAATGGGGCGTTTCCTTTTGTCATAACATAAAATTAATTTCTATACTAAACGACATTTTCCTAGTTTTAAATATGTAATGTCCATGTAAAGTGCATACGTGAAGGGAAATGCACAAGGAAATTCTGGACAGCAGTGCGGCCGCGGCGGCGGCCCTGCCTACATTTCCTTTTCCTCAGGCCGTTTCCTTACTTGAGATGGTTTGGTCCCCAATTTACATACGTCCAGAAACACGTCAGTTGCCTTTCGTCTGATTCTTCTCACTCATCAGTTTGTTATCGCCAAACTCGCGGTGTTGATTTACCGCGTGACCCACGAGAGAAAGACCGAGGCTTTTTTGAAAGTGGTAGAGGAATAACACCTTATTTACATAAACATTCGCCTTTTAATGTTTATATAAATTCGCATATGAAATAATAATAATAATAGAGCAATTGCAGAAGTGGAAGTGGACACAAATTAGACACGAGTTTGTATCCAGCAAGTGTGAAGCAAATCCGGGGAAGAATCAAATGTATTTATATAAGATTTTGCGACATAATTTTGGAAACTAATTGGGAATGGTCTCACATTAGGATTTGAGAATAACCCAGAAGAACAGCTTACAGGTTATCTTTATGCATTATTCAGCATATTAGCAAAAATCGTTAAAAAATGTAGCTGTACTAAACTCTATTCGTGTAGGTATTATTTACGGCGATTATAATTTTGAAATTCCAATATTACCCGTTCATATCCCGTATGGAGGTAATATACAAGGCCATTTAATATTGGGAATTTTTGAAGGGGAGTATAACATTATCAGCTACTACGATTCATTGGTAAATCCAATGCCAGATACTGTAAGAACATATTTGAACAAAGCCATGAAAGAAATGTTCAACTCGTGAAAATACTTTTAAAACTGTTTACAGCGTCGGCGACACCACATTCAACTAGTTAAAGTATTTTTGGGGGTATTTCATCCTGGGCAATCTAACGATAGTGTATGTACCTTAAGCGAGCCACCCTATCCCTGCATCTCAGACCAAGGTCGACTGCGGGAATCCTTCTCAAATACTCCCGAACCCCGAGATGTGGAATTTCAATTAAAGGCAAGCGCGCGAATTAGTTTGATTATTATGTACTATTGCTCTTCATTTTTCAGTTTGTGCGTTCACCATCTTAAGTGATTAATTTTGTTAATCTTAATGTAGTTTATGAATATACACTACTGTTTGTGGAAATTGCAACACCAAGAACGAATGGATCTAGGGAAATGATATTCAATGTACTGTGCACCCATACCACAGGCACTACTTTATTTCATTTGCAGTACCATCAAATACATGGATACATGCCAAGTCAGTAAGTTGTGAAGCCACCACGCGCATTCACAAGAGCCTGTACACGGCGCGGCATTGAGCTAATAAGAGTCTGTATCGCTTCTTGTGGCAGGTCCTGCCATGCTCCTTCAAGCCGCGTCCAGAGTTCGGCGGTGGAAGCTGGCGGATGTGCCTGGCGGACCAGCCTCTGGGAAATCATGCTCCACACATGTTCAATTGGCGACATGTCAGGTGAACGAGCCGGCCACGGAAGGAGCTGTATCTGGTGTTCATTGAACACACGTTGCACGATGCGAGCGATATGGGGTCGCGCATTGTCTTGCTGGTATATCGCTCCAGGCGAGCGTTGTACGAAGGGCACGACCTCCGCCCTCACGACTTCCTCGATGTACCGGTGGGCGTTGAGATTTCCCTCAATGCGGAGTAGGCGGGTCCGTGAGTGGTAGCCAATGGCACCCATACCATTCCGCCCGTTATTGGCAAATTGAAGCGGGACTCGTCCGATTGCGTTCACCCGATGTCGTCGAACACGTATACGACCGTCGTTATTGGACAAATTGAAGCGGGACTCGTCGGAAAAGATGACTTGCTGCTACTCAGCCCGCCAATGTCGATGTTCGACGCCCCACAGATGTCGGAGGCGTCTGTTGTCGAGAGTCAGTGGAAGGCGCAACAAGGGGCGGCGCGCAATCAAGCCCCTTTGCACAAGACGGCGCCGAACACTGCTGGCGGACATGCTGTGACTTGTCACTGTATTCCACTGCTGCGCTAACGTGGTGGATGTCGCGTGCGATCGGTGATGGCCATACGGTAGAGGTGTCGATCTTCCCTCGCCGTAGTGGATAGCGAGGCCCTGGCCCCCCACGCTGGCGGTGGGTACGACCTTCCGCAGACCACTGACGCCATGTTCGCATGATGGTACTGGCGGCTCGTCCCAGACGTGTGGCAATCTGACGGTAGGACAACCCAGGTTCTCGCATCCCAACGACCCTGCCCCGGTCGAAGTCCGTCAAGGTTCGTACTGCACTCGCTGTCGGCGACGAGGCATGGTGTGACTTACAGACAATTTGTGCGAGCTAAGGGTCGACCTGTCACTGTTTGTAGCCTCTCCAAGGCGCCTCTATTTATACCCGAACATGGTGCGATAAGCCGTCCCTACGTCGCAACCACGTGACTGGCGGCGTTGTAAATGTAATCACCTGGCGATCTCAATGTCACAAACTTATCCACGAAATGCGATGCGTTCAATGTCGCTCCTTTGCGGTGTTGCAATTTCCACAAACAGTAGTGTATAATGAGTCGTGTCAAAAAATAAGCGAAGTGATGTTTAATCACTCAATCACGTTCGAGCTGATCAACTGTCAAATGCATTTTATTTTAGATACTAGTGCAGATTAAGTGAATCTGTATGGGGGTTGGAAACGCATCCAACATAGTTGACAAGTCTGGCGGTCATGAGGGGTGAAACGTATGACTTGTGCGGATGCGGGCGCAGAGAGAAACCCTGTGACTTGTTCCGCTCTAATAGCTGAAAGAAACGCTTTTATTGCAGAAGGGAAGAGGGTCTCAAAGTACGACTCCTCAGAGCGATTTCGTATCGTTTTGCACCACTTAAAAGCGCGCGAAATTTAAAACTTTGCGAAAGTCACTCCAAAACTATCGAGTAAAAACTACCTCTTGAGTTATCTACGGACCTACGGATCATATCAAGCACCCCATATCTTAAAACGACTACTTCACCAGGTAAGAAAGTCACGCGACTTCGCTAATAGTCACATTTTGTCTTATAACTCAAATTTCAGTCTGAAGTGACATACTAGGAGTTTCTGCTCTTGAGCATTTCGATTCTTGTTTTGAAATACAAAATATAAGTTCGCGTGAAGTTTCAGAGAATAAAGGTTCAAACAAGAGACAGTATATTTCAGAAGAAATGAAATGTGAATGTGCAAAAATTAAAACCTCGCAATTCTATTTTACGTGTTGTTTTATTCTACTAAATGAAAATGAATTATAGAGTAGAATAAAATATTAAGATAAAAGGTTTCAGAAAAGTCACAAAATTCTGGACAAAATATTCACAAAAGGACAATTCGAAGACATTCTGGGTGAAACGCCATCAAGGTGACCAGATGTCCTGTATTAGCCGGGACAGTCCCCTTTTTTTTGTTCCTGTCCGGTACTTTTTTGAAAGGAAAATGGAACGCCAAAACTCCCATGTTTGTGACTATGACTAATGGGTATAAATTGCCGTCCACAATTTTAAATTTATATTAATGTATTCCGTTGGTTTTGTATTAGTTCATAAAAAAGTAAGTAGATCAAACGCTCATGTATCACGTAACAAGTGTTTCACAGACTATTGAAATCAAGATGGGAGAGATTCAGAGGTCGTTCTAAGAGGAGTATCTAAGGTACGGCAGACAAGGCACGTGCAATGTGCTATGTGCCATGACTGCTATACCATAACGTGTAATGGGCGCCCCCTCACAAGGAGGGATATTTAGAGAATACCCGTGAAAATAAATAACGATACTAATGTGAACTATCTTGACGTGAGCACAAATTCTATGGGCGCCTGAATATGCAGTATCTTGACATGGGCGCCTGAAAACCAAAATACGCCTCTGGTCGTTCTAGGAAGGGAAAATTAATTATAATACTCTAAATTGTTCCTTTTCTTTAATCTTCCATTTTCTTGCTGTCCATTTCATTTTACCTTGTTCTTTTATCACCCTCTTTTTTCTTCCTGGTGATGTACATCCTCCCTTGTATTTGCCGTGAATGCCAATGTGACCAAGGATTGAGGTTTCCGAGCAGGTCTTCTATGGCTATTGGCCCCGTTAGTTAAATGAGTGTATGAGTGATGGTGAGATCCGGCGTCGACGGGCTCGCGGGAGATTTCCCTCTCCAGAAATCTTCTGCCAGTAGGGCACCGCCCCAGGCCCCCGACTTGTTTAGTAATGTAAATGTGTGTATAAGTGGAGAAGAGAGGACAAGGAAGTGACAGGAAACATCGCGATCCGTGGCTCCTTTGTGGTTGGTTGAAGATTCCGGGCGTGTCAACAGATTTGGTTATTAATCCCGTAAGTGTAGTGCATGTTTTTCTTCAGAAAATGGCTGTGATCTTCCTCTGCCGGATAGCGAGATCCGGCGCCGACCTACCGTCGGCTAGCGGGGTTTCCCTCTAACCAGGACTCTCCCACCAGCGGGGCACCGCCCCAGCCTGGACAAGCTCTTAGCTCCCAACTGGTATGTGGTAGTGTATGTGAAAGAGGAGAGGATAAGACCAGGAAGAGGCGCGCGATCCGTGGCCCGTTTGTTAGGATACTGCTCCGGTATTCGCCTAGTCTTGATCGGAGAAACCACGGAAAACTACCGATCAGAGCAGCGGGCCACTAGAATTCTCTTCCAGACAGCGATTGAATTCGATCAAGCTGAAAAGCTAGTGTCGAAAATCCTGCCGCCATCAGGACTCGAACCTAGGACCTCCCTGTCAGAGGCGCTGCAGTGACGTCAGTTGATGCACTGAGCTACCGCTTCCGGTGCTCCTTTGTGATGGTACTCCTTCATTCACCTATTCATGGTATATATTGGTGATTGAAGAACTACCGATCAAAGCGCACCAGCCGCTAGAATTCTCCTTCAGATAGCAGCTGAATTCGACCTATCTATAGAACATTCAAGCATTTGATTGCAGCACAGAGCCTTATGAGTACTGCTCTCTCTTTCTATCCACTACAATTTTACATAGAACTCTCTTTCTATCGTTGCCAATTTAGGAAAAAGCTCGAGGTTATTCCGCTCGGTCATCCTGTTTCTAGCGCAAATATTTAACATGTTTACTCCACGATAACTTCCATAGTGTTGATCTTAGACAAATGATTTTTTTACCAGTTATTCCCAGAACTTCCATCGGTGTGATGGTTATTTTGTAATTGAATTTAATGGTTTAATTACGAAGAAATTAATTATAAATGATGGCCGAGTGTTTACTTCTACATTTTGACGTCCTTAAATTTTCACCATGCGAGAAACTTTTTATTATTGAGAAGAAGAAAAAAAAGCACAAAGATCCAGCTGATGAAATGACAAGGGAAGTCCAAATATTTGATATGAGATCAACCACATTTCTGTGTCAATCACTCTTGAGTTAGACCTTAATAAAAACAATATTCAGTGCGCTCGGAACGAACATCTCGTGTCATTCGGTGATCTTTAATACGTACATCTTAGCGATTCTAAATTGGCGATAGGGAAAAGAAAAGTAGAGAATTTATTTTTGGGTTTCACTTATTACAAACAGTAAAATACAAATAAACATATCTAAAACTAGTGGTGCTAAAGCAGCACATACTTTCTCGACTTAAGTAATGGTTATGTAATACTATTATACCACAACTTATCTCCTAATTATCACATCTGTCACCGTTTTTTGTAAAACTCAATTTAAATCGTAGAACATTTGGTGCGAAAATTAAATGGTTGCAAACATTGTTCAAACCTTTAAACGAAAATATATTTCTGACATTAAATTCATTGTATAAGGTATACGATACTGATAGGGGTGGCAAACAAATGTAAATATATGGAAAAATATGTAATAGTAATTATTAAACACCATGGTATTGTAATATTCTACAAATATATTAAAGTTAGTTTACATTAACGCGAACGAAAGATAGCCATAATCGCCGTTGTTAACAGTGCGGCGTTACAAGAATGTTGTAATACAAGTAACAATGACCTCTAATTCGTATGGAATACACATTTTGCCTATTATCATTGTTGATACCGCAAGAAAATGAAAATGGGTAGAAAAATGTAATAATTAAAAATAGTATTTTTATATTCATCAAAATTACTCGATTTTAACATGCCTTACTCTCCATTCCCAGATCTTATTTTCATGTTCTACAAGAAAAAATCTGTATAAAATGGAATTACTGTGAATTTAATGTAATTGACAGAGAATTGCGAGATGTTCTTAATGAAATTAATGCATCTGAAAGCAAATTCTCTATTCCTGTGACACACGATTTATTCGTGGCACCCGGACATTGAAGGAGAGGGGCATCAGCTGTTGGCGTAGATTTCGACCTTGGGGTCGCTTCTCTTTCAAGGCAAAGGGCGTAGGGGAATTCCCTCTCTCCCGACTCTCTGAATGTGGGAAGGTGTGCGGTTATGGCTTCTATTCACTTGTCTCCCTGCCTCGTGTTGAAAATCATAACCCCTCGACCAGATACGCATTGCTCAACCCCACTGGAGATATGAGAAAATCATAGTACTGGGTTGTGGCGCATTGTGTGCGTTGAAAATCAGCGAACAATCCGAATACAGTCAATAAGGTGTCTTTTTCAACTCAGAAGCTCTCAATGTGAATTTATTTAAAGGTGATTTCTTCCATAAATAAGTTATATGTTAATGTATTTTGATAATTATAATAAAGTCATGCAATTTACTGTTCGTTACAAAATTGAAGTCTTTCTGGTAAGTAAAAAATTTCATTACTCGGTGACAATTATCTTACTGAAATTTATGTAACATTTGAAGGTGATTCAAAAGTACATTAGAATTCGGCCATTCATTACAGGGAACCGTAAAGAATAGTTTCTAATATTTAATTAAGGAATATCCTATAAAAATGTCAAAAATGTTTTGAAACTTGTGTATTACAATAATGAACCGTATTCGGATTATTCGTGCATGTGTTCGACCTTATCAGGATAGGCGACACGTGGAGAAGTCCGCGATTTGACAAGCTGCACGTAATGAAACGTCTGAATTCTAATTGTCGGAAAACCGCTACATGCAATGGTGCATATAACATTTAAGATATTTTCATGGGTTTTGAAAGGTTGGTAAAATTTCGCTAGTCAAATTTCATGTTAATCAGTGTATCCGCATGGCGAGTGTTGGGCGAAAGCGCTGTGTGAGAAGTGGCAACGCTGTACTGCAATCAAATGCTTGAACGCTCTATATGTAGCTAGAGTCGAAAATCCGCCACCGTCGGGTCTCAAACGTAGGACATCCCGGCCAGAGTCGCTGCAGAGACACCGGTAATGCTATCTTAGCTTAAGGCTAAACGTAACGAAAAATACTTGTAGGAAAATCGCAGCATCATCACAGGGGAATTTACTTGGCCGATGTCTGAACAAATGGTCCAATTTTCGATCTGTAAACGGCATTGGACGCCTTTTAAACTAGAATTTACGCCATGAAACCATATTAAAAAAAATTAATTTCTCTCATAGTTCCGGGATGAAATTAACCCGTAACTAGTGGCTGTTAGTACCCCAGGCTTTGAAAACTAAAGAAGCGGATGCGAAAAGGAGCCTATGCTTCTGGGTACCTCTCAGGAAGACAGTTGTTCTGCGAACCCGGTGATGGTCAGATTGTTGGTGTGCAGAAACTTATTTCATTTTTTGTGACGCCTGGGCTATAGTCACTCCCCTCCTCGCCGATTACGTAACTTTTTATCCATTTTTTTTTATTTCCCAAAACTATGGATGTTCGTGAGATATAATAAGGGGAGATAACCCAGGATATGAGGAATGGGTCAACGTCAATTTGTAAAAACACAAAAGATAGAATTCAGTGGTGAAGAGAGCGTGGGATCTGACGAACTGGTAGAGGCAGCATTACACACCAGATTACAGGATGTCCACATGCCCAGTGAGCAGTGGCTGACAATATCCCGAATCTTAAAAGAACCTGTTCCGTTTGCTTAACGCCAAAACAATGTATGTAAATTAGTGAGATGTGAAGTACGTATGTCCAAGGCAAAGTGACCGCAAAACAAAGTTACCCGTACTCACTGTAAGGTGTCAGCTTACATCTGCGCAGGTTACATATGCGCTCAGTATACGGTTCGTATTTGCGGAAATTGCAATGAATGAGGGACTGTGGAAGGTGACTTAAAATTGAGGTTGTGTTGTAATAGTCATAAAATTGGAATATTGCTCCTCCTGTATCAGATTCTGGTCCTCAAAAGACAATTTTATAATTACTCTGCGTATTGGAACACAATATTTTTGGAGGAGTGCTTTCTTATGATTCATGTGGATATTAAAATATTTTTTTTAAATTTGATTAGTAACTGTGCCTCATGTTTAATTATTTTTGTGTTAATCCTAATGATAATGCATACAATTTCTTGTTCATATCACCAAAACAACTTTTTTTATTTCAACACTTTTAAGCAAGTTTTTGTGCTGGGGTATGTGTAGTCTCCACATCAGTTACGGGCTAATAAATGTGAGCTTAAAGCGCGATGACGATAGTGCAATATTTGCAATTTTAAAAAATTACAAAAACAAGATTTTCTCAAAAACGTTTCCAAATTATTTCTTTAAACATTTGGTAGGGATAGTGCTAAATGCACTCTATATGATGACATAAACGCCATATTGCTCTCTTCTTTTGTTTTTTCAAAAACCCCAAAAATGTATTTTTACGCGTCCTTACGTTGTACTTTACATTATCTGCAATTTGTTCGTATTCTTTTATTTATGAGTAAATGCGCTTTAAATAATGTCACATGTTTCTCGAAAACTCAATAATTTTCTGTAAAAAAGAGCTCAAAATTCCGCATTTTTAGAAACGCTCGAACGCAATTTTCTCAAAAACGGCTCCAATTTTTTTCTTCAGACCTTTCGTGTACGGTTAGTGCTAATTGCGTTGTTCAAAGTTTATTTTGGGGTGTTCTTTTGTTTTGTTTTTTAAATTACACCGATGTAATGATTTTGAAATATCTCACCCATTTATATGCGCATTTCCAGCGATGTCTAAACACTTTTGCATTTGTGAGTTAATGTTCTTCGAATGACTTCAAATACAATTTTTCGTAAATTTGTGTGCAAAAGAGCTTCAAATTTCGCGTTAACAGTTGGGCTACATTGCATTTTTCTTTTAAAAAACAGCACACAATTTTTTAATGAAAATTGCCATTTGGGACGAGGTTTTACGCTTCTTTAATATTCTAAAAGTAAATAATTCGGTTGTATTATTAGGAAACCGAAAATTGAGAAAATTTCAAATAAATGTACTTAACGGCGACGATACATAGCAGCTGGCAAGAGTATGTGCCAAGTCCGAATACCTAGTCCAACCCAAGGAAAATAGAAAACGAATGCGAGAAAGTGTGTGCTATGCTGTTGAACCACTAAACAAATTTGTCCGAAAGTACCAAAACCGTTTTTAAAAATTAATTTCGGCTATTTTACTTGGGAAAAGAGATTCACCAGGTGAATCCTATCGAGGAGACAAACGCCGTTATGGACACTGTAGCGTTTCTGACCGGGAGGTTTAATTTCCAGCCTCGACGGTGGCGTATTTTCGCCACTAGCCATATTCTAGCTAGGTCGACTTCTGCCGTTGTCTGGGAAAAAATTCTAATGGTCGGGTTTTCTGAACAGATATCTTTCGGCAGGATGCCCTTTTTCTCGGAGGGCACGTGGGGTGACAAAACCGGTGTTTACATGGCAGATTCGGAAAGATGAGAAGGTCGAACACGGGTGGGTGACTAATCGAATTACAATCATTGCAAACTGGGTTCGTGAAAAAGATATCTTTATATAAATAAATAAATGTATATATTTCGCTTTGGCAGCTTAGAAACAAAATATTCACAATAATGGTGTACTAAAAAGTGTCAAAACAAAGTGTAACTTTAAATGTCATCAAGCGCATGGTATGTAAGTTTCTTTTTCATTTTTCTTGAAAATAGCATTAGTTAACGATATCTTTACAATTGAATTGTTAAGAACGCTTGTCCCTGTACACCTCAAACTAAAAAGTGTCCAACGGATATGACCTTTGTTAAAAGTTGTGAAAGGACGAATGCTCTAGAGATCTGATACCGGTTGATAAGCTTCGCGTAACGTTCCTGGCGTTGCCGATGGATTCTCAGAATTAGTTGCCACTTTGTGGGAGTTGTGAGGGCTTCGCCGTTGCTTAAATTGTTTCCGGAAGGTCGGTGTTCCGACCCACAGACGTGTCCGGTTCGGCCCAATCCATAGATTTCGCTGTGACGAAGGATAAATCTCTCGACATACTCCAGGCTATAAATTTCTTTTCGCAGTGTGGAGGACTGAAATGAGAGACGTATGTTTCACCTAACAAACATTATGCCGAATGTATGTGAATGTGTCTGCTTTTGTGTGTGTGAGAGAGGAGAGAGTGTGTGTGAGAGAGGAGAGAGTGTGTGTGAGAGAGGAGAGTGTGTGAGAGCGAGAGAGAGAGTGTGTGAGGAGAGAGTGTGTGGGAGAGGCGAGAGAGGGTGTGTGAGAGCGAGAGAGAGAGAGTGTGTGTGAGAGCGAGAGAGAGTGTGTGAGAGCAGAGAGAGTGTGTGAGAGCGAGAGAGAGTGAGAGCGAGAGAGAGAGTGTGTGAGGCGAGAGAGAGAGTGTGTGTGAGAGCGAGAGAGAGTGTGTGTGAGAGCGAGAGAGAGTGTGTGTGAGAGCGAGAGAGAGAGAGTGTGTGTAGAGCGAGAGAGAGAGTGTGTGTGAGAGCAAGAGAGAGTGTGTGAGAGCAAGAGAGAGTGTGTGAGAGCGAGAGAGAGAGGTGTGTGTGAGAGCGAGAGAGAGAGATGTGTGTGAGAGCGAGAGAGAGAGTGTGGGTGAGAGCGAGAGAGAGTGTGTGTGAGCGAGAGAGTGTGTGCGCGAGAGCGAGAGAGAGAGTGTGCGCGAGAGCGAGAGAGGGTGTGTGTGGGGGAGAGAGAGAGAGTGTGTGTGTGTGAGCGAGAGAGAGTGTGTGTGTGAGAGAGAGAGAGGGTGTGTGTGTGTGAGCGAGAGGGTGTGTGTGGGGGCGAGAGAGAGAGTGAGTGTGTGTGTGGGGGCGAGAGAGAGTGAGTGTGTGTGAGAGCGAGAGAGAGTGAGTGTGTGTGTGAGGCGAGAGAGAGTGAGTGTGTGTGTGAGGGCGAGAGGTGTGTGTGTGAGGGCAAGAGAGTGTGTGTGTGTGAGGGCGAGAGTGTTTTTTTGTTTTTTTTTTTTTACGAGGGTAGGTGGAAATCTTCAAAAGACACCATGCGGCCCGTACCACATGATAGTGTGAGACTTTTACCCACTAAAACCAACCTCCTTCTCCTCCATCCTCCCCGCGGAACCGCCGTTAGGCATTACATCACGGGGAGTGGATTAGAGTGGCTTAGTCACAAGCCACTTCTCTTCGTCAAAACGTAGGAAGGATCAAACGAGGATCAATCGACTTCCCTTCTTTCCCTTTCTATTCTCCTGAGCTCAGCTATTATGGTCTGCGCATACGAGCTCACCGCATCCCAGTTGGTTTCTGAGGCGAGCATGCACCCAACCATTGCTTCGGGTGTCAGCGGGTCGATCCCGAGTATACTCATAACGTGCCGTCGCTGCAGATGGTATCGCGGGCACTGGAAGAACACATGCTCAGCGTCTTCGACAGCAGGTTCACATAATGGACAGAATGGGGTATCCTCCAGCTTGAACCTGTGGAGATATGCCAGAAAGCATCCGTGTCCAGACAACAGCTGTGTCGAGAAGAAATTTACTTCGCCGTGTTTACGGTTGATCCACGGTGCAATGGAGGGAATCATGCGGTATGTCCATCTTCCTTTAATGGACTTGTCCCATCGATCCTGCCATTCGAGCAGTGTTGTCGAGCAGTCTGGGTTCTCCTCTTCTTTGTGATATCGCCTCCGTCTTTCCTGCGCCAAGATATCTACAGGAGGCATCCCCGCGATGACGCACACTGCATCGATTGACACAGTGCGGAATGCACAAGCTACCCGCAATGCTGATAACCTGTACACTGACGTCATCCCTCGGATGTAACTATTTATCGACGTGGAGTTGGCCCATACTGGGGCTCCATAGAGCAAGACGGACCTCACAACCAAGGCCAGAAGCTTCCGTTTCTACAGCTACAGGGCCCTATGTTGGGCATTAGTCTCGACAATGCTGCATTAATTACCGCAGCTTTATTGCTGGCGTACTTCAGGTGGTCAGCAAATGTCAGACGGGCGTCAATCATGAGGGCGAGAGTGTGTGTGTGAGGGCGAGAGAGAGAGAGAGAGTGAGTGTGTGTGTGTGAGGGCGAGAGAGTGAGTGTGTGTGTGAGGGCGAGAGAGTGAGTGTGTGTGTGAGGGCGAGAGAGTGAGTGTGTGTGTGAGGGCGAGAGAGTGTGTGTGTGTGAGGGCGAGAGAGTGTGTGTGTGAGTGCGAGTGAGTGTGTGTGTGTGTGAGTGCGAGTGAGTGTGTGTGTGTGAGGGCGAGAGAGTGAGTGTGTGTGTGAGGGCGAGAGAGTGAGGTGTGTGTGAGGGCGAGAGAGTGAGTGTGTGTGTGAGGGCGAGAGAGTGAGTGTGTGTGTGTGAGGGCGAGAGAGTGAGTGTGTGTGTGAGGGCGAGAGAGTGGTGTGTGTGTGAGGGCGAGAGAGTGAGTGTGTGTGTTGAGCGGCGAGAGAGAGTGTGTGTGTGAGTGCGAGTGTGTGTGTGTGTGTGTGTGAGGGCGAGAGAGTGAGTGTGTGTGTGTGTGAGGGCGGAGAGAGTGTGTGTGTGAGAGAGAGAGCGAGAGGGGTGTGTGTGAGAGAGAGAGAGCGAGAGAGTGTGTGTGTGTGTGAGAGAGCGAGGTGTGTGTGTGTGAGAGAGCGAGGTGTGTGTGTGTGTGAGAGAGAGAGAGAGAGCGAGAGTGCGTGCGCGTGCTTGTGTGCGTGTGTGTGTAATCACGAATATTTTCACAATTTTCGCGGAATTGTCTTCTCCTAGGGATGCATCGACCGGTTTTTCCTTTACGAGATGAATACAGGGGCGGCCTGGACCGCGTTTGCCACTTTCTTCTGACATGTCAGAAGCCACGGCACTAACGAAACGATACCAATAGGCCAAAAGAAACAACGTTAACGAAGAAGGTTTAAAACAATTATAACAATAATAACAAATCTAACAACGCCTTTACTCAGAAATTCCGCACAAGCTACGCACTTCAAAACACAATAACCTCTCACCGACACAAGACTTCGGTGAGCTAATATTGGAGTCACGCGATTCATTTGATCCCTAATTTTAGGTGACTACAATGTGCAAATGCCGAAACTTCTGATCCGCTGTTCCCTAGGTTACGAGGCTCTCGTCATCACGTGACCACGAAATGTCAACTACATTCTAATTTTATTCGGACCTTATACATAATTTTTGTTGTTTTAATACTAGCAGATATTACCTCTATTCCCTCATTTCAGTTCCTAAACTGAAATTATTCCTCACAAAAATTGATACTGCATTATCCAAGACAAGAAACGCAGCAGATAATGAAACTTAAATTTGAATTTCCCACAACCCAGCAGTTTAATTACCATTGTCTTGTCCGAAGGGGCAGAGTTAAATTTCTTAAATTGAAGGAAATGGCGGTACTCCACGTACCCACCTTGCCACAAATTTCTTGATGCGTGTTGTAAATCACGAAGATTTTTCAGATGAAAACGTTCCAAGCGAAGGACCGGGAGAGATGACTCAGGGCAACTGTTGCCACTGCAGTGCTCGGGAGCTTACGAACATGTTCTGGCTGGTGTGGTGCGCCACTGAGAGATCTGTAGGAGGAATACCTCAAGCCGCGAGTTAGAAGGGGTGGAGTCTGCTGTTCCCAGCTATCCCAGGAACACTCCAAGCCGATGTTCAAACCATATACGTATGGTTCCCTCGATTTCCCTAACGGTGTGTAGTATACAGCAGGGCTGGCCAACTGGCGGCCCGTGGTGCCATTTATTGTGGCCCGCATAACGTTTTTACTAAAAACATTAAGACTTTTAACGTTAAACATTTGACTAAAAACTTTTTGGTCAAATGTGAAAGTTCTTTGCATCTATATCGGGCGAGAACTATCGTGGTCAACATCCCTTTAATGTAAAAATATGTTGTTTATATTTAAGGATTTTTTCTAGTAAATACAGAAACTCAAGATCATCCCTATGTGTTTCACTGCGTTAAGCATGGAACGGCCTGATGCCACGCATCATCGGCCTGATATCACGTCCCCCTCCCCCGTTTAGAGCAACCGGGTAAACTGCCGAGATCAACTATGCGGGGGTACGTGTGAATGGCCCGAGTAATGAAAAGATGGCGCACAACCATATTAGAGGTGTTGTGGCCCCTGAGGCTTTGCAAGTTATGGTATACAGGATAAATCATTTCAGGTGGTAAAAAGCACACCAGCATGTTCCTCATAATGTTAGCAATAAATAATTCCCTTTATCATGTTGGCCTCAGAAGTATAGAAAAAGTCTTTTTGTTTGTTTGAAGTTTTCGATTCTGTCGCAACTTGTATATGTCCGCGACTTCATGCACATTTCCAAGATTCAGAGCGCTCTTGTAGACTCCATTAGAATTATTTGTGAACAACCAGTGCATTGTCATTCACACATCCCTGTCGACAGTCCACGGTTTTGACAGCCTAAAATCGTGCGAGATCGCAGGGCCGCGCACGGAACAGAGCTGTCTTCATTTGCACCCCAATTCCTTCTGTTTACAGATTTGCGTCTTTCTTCATAGAAAGTAGATTTTTTTTTTCATCTGCAATACGTAGAACTACCTTCAGATTCACTAAAAGCACAACCAGCTGGACGTTGAAAAGGCAGTGAAATCGTCAATCGTCAGAATAAAAGTGACCCGCTTCACGGAAATGAAAGAGCTGATGCTTGCAAACCGGGAGTGATAGCATCCATGGTGGATGGCCCTAGGGGTGATCGCAACAACATGCCTGGTCATGTCTTAAAGAGCCCTTCAGTAACTCCATCCGAATTGGATAAATGTACTTACAGGTTTGTCTTCCCCATCGCGAAACACTTATCTGTTGGGGAAGCAATATTGGGAACATTCATTAAAATGCTGCTTGCTCGGGCAGAATGGGAATACACCATTGGAAAGTGATTGTTCAGGATGTAATTATTTTCAATAAACCGTATTCAATTACAATTATGCTGGATAAATGGGAGAACGAAGTCCTTAGTAGATATTTTGCTCTTTTATTAAAATAAATTCCATTCCCTGGCTTTTGATGTCTGGCTGAATTTAAAATTTCCTCGTAAAATATGATGCAATCTTATACCTGAAGCTCATTACCTGATATTGAATATGTGAACAGCTCAGCTTTATCCCTGTTTCATCCATCAACCTGTTATGTGATAATACCAGTTTTGTTTAAAATTCAGATGTCAAAAATTGTTCTTCCTTCCTAATTTTTTAACTCTTGTTAAAGTGTAAACATAATTTGAGGATTAAAATTGCCTTTTTGTTAAGTCTAACATGCAGTGTGATTTATGACATTGAAACCTTTTTTGTAAATGTTAATTTCAAATTTATATAACAGTTTTTCAAAAGGCAATAGAAAATTAAATTAAGATTTGTCTACTGTTCATCAGCAGGGTTAACTCGATTAAATTGCTTAATCTTACTTTTGTGTTAAAAGATTTTTTAAAAGATAGGTTTGGCCTGATAATTTTTAAAATATACTTTGCAATTTTTAAAAGGAATGTTAGTAGTGTTTGGGGGCAGGCTGTGTGTATGGTTTCTCAGAAGTTTTGACTCAAATAATTTCATGTGTAACCAAGAAATCTTAAGGATTTCCATCAAATTAAAAAGTGTTTTCAATTAATTTTGAAATCAACCACGAATGATGTATAATTTGTGTTCCACATATTGTGTAACTGTCCTCTGGTTATATTTTATTTTTAAATCTAATGAAGGGGCTTGGAGACGTGTTGCGTCGAAGTAGACGCAACAAATATAACAAAAAAAAAGTCTGTTGTGTTTCCATGTTCTTTACTAATCTTTGCTTTCCTCTTCAGGATGACATGAATTCAAGAGAAATAAGCCTTGAGCAACTTCATAAAAGAAAAGCTGCTGCCATGATTGCAAAAGTAGATGATATACTGAAGGTATGAGTATTCAATTTACTTGAATGAGGTGCTGTAATAAGTTTATTTTCATTTTACTGTTCTTTGAATTGCCTAGTTCACAAAAATGTTATGTTTAGGGCCTTGAGAAAGAATTCAAAAGCAGTTCTAACATAGAAATCAGAGAAGTTGCCTTTATCATTGGACCAACAATTCACTGTCCTAAGGAAGTGTATATATTTAAATTTCCTGAAGCGTTTCCTAACAAGGACCTTAGGAAAAGTGTTAAAAGTGATCTAATAAGGTAGGTTTAAAAAAGGGAGTATATTAAATTAATATATTAACGTCTTTATCAATTGGTTTAAACAAGAAATTATTACCAATGTTACAAAAAAATTAACAAATTCTCTACACCTTTGTCATGAGAGATAAGGTATTCATTAATTAGAAATGGAAAAACAGCTTGTAATAAAATTATTGAAAGGAGATCTTAACTGGTTCGTGATGGTTAACCCAATCATAACTATCATTTTAATATCCCTGCACCGTTGCAATACTTGGATCACACAAAGATAATATGGGTGTGTGTGAGGTCCCAACATTTATTTAATTATCTACTCTTTTAACTAAATTTTGTATTTTGTAAGAATATTAACCAGTTTAATATCTTTTGTAAATTCATGATCTTGTCAATTTCTGTTCAGATATCACTGGTTGACAAGGTCTTCTTGACAAGAAATCTAATTAGTGTATCTAGTGCATTTTTTCATACTGAATTCAGATATGTGGTCAGAGTTTTTCCATCAGGCTCAGTTTTTTTGCGACAGCTACTTTTTAAAATCTGCATTCTCTTTGAACTGTCGTAGGAACCTTTACCTTACATGAAGTGATTTTTTCAAGCTGTACTTAAGGACATATCATGTTGGAGCATCAATAGGCAACACTGCAGGATCATTCATTTTGACATGCTCAGACCTTTCTTAGGAGTAATGCAATTTTGTAAAATCTTGGATAAACTTTCTGATGGACCCTTGTACTTAAAATCAAAATTTCCCCAAAGTCAGTGATGCTAAATTGAAAGAAGGGATTTTTGTAGGACCACAAATAGGACCATTAATAGTTGATGAACATTTTGAAGAACATCCACTGGAAAAAGCGGTATGTTGCAATTTCCTTGGAAACCATAAAACAGAAAACTAACATGACATAGTGACTGATCTTCTGCATTCTTATAAAACTATGGAATGTAACATGTCTTTGAAAATTCATTTCTTGGACTCTACTGAAAATTCTTCCCCAAAAATCATGGGAGTGTCAGCAATGAGCATGGCAAGTTTTCATCAGAAAATTTCTATAATGAAAACGGGTACCAAGGCAAATGGAGTTCTGATATGCTGGCTAACAACTGTTAGATCAAGAAGAGAGATGTTCCAGAAGCAAAATATGCCTCAAAATCACTATCTAACACTTTCTAGGCAAGGCAGAATGAATAGTATATCATTTACAGTTAGGTAGCTAGCCCTATTTTATTAAAAATTATAAAATATTCAAATGAATATCACACAAAACTCCTGCCTGATGCAGAAAAACTGAAACGATATATGAATTTAGCACGAAAAATACTTCTAAAATCTGCAATTTTCATTCTTGTGAAAGACGAAAAATTAATTTTTGTAGACCAGTGTATTTATTAATTTAAGAACAATCTCATGTTATACATTTAGATACTCATTTTTGATACTACTTTATAGACCCGAGAAACAGAAAATAACAACAAAATTCTAAAATTATAGAACATTAGTTAAGTTTTAAATTGTGGAAACATTGCCTTTTTCAATTAAAAAATCAAGAAAATCAATTGAGGTTGTTCCCAGTCTTATATAAAAAAATCAAACTTGCTGCGCTACTGGAACATTATTTCTCTGAAAGAATTTATTTTAAAAAATTTATAAAACATCGCTGAATTTGTAAATAAAAGCAATTATAAGAGAGCATTATCAGTTGAATTTACAGATAGTTAATTCAGCACACACAATTTTGAAAGTAAGCCCTAACAAGCTCTGACCAAAACAACTATTAACAGATTGATCCAATGGTTTCACAAAATAATCTAATAATGATAATAGGTGTGTAACCTTTGCAGTGGCTTTCACAATTCCTATGCCACACCACAGTATTCTCCTAACTTTCTGCTGAATGATACAAAGATAAATAATGAACGGATAACCAAACAAAACAACCCCAAATTACTCGTTTAGAAGTAATAACTCAAAATTGAGTTAACATAACTGTGCCATTAGAATGTGAACAAAAAGTAATAATGTGATTTGTATATTGGTCAGTAAGTGAAGAGTATATGTTGCAAATGAGCTCTCGGTATTCAAATATAGAATAGTGTTGTGGAGCAATCCATCAGAGGCAAAGCAAATGTTGCACCAGCAGAAAAGAATTATTCAGAACAATTACAAACATTAACAGACGTTGGTCTTATACGCTCAAATTCATAAAACTTGAAATACATCCATTGTATCTTCATATATGAAATTACAATATTTGTGAAAAGAAACAACTTAGTGATAATTCACAGTACAAGTTTAACACAAGTCTTCACTCTTACATCTAAGATAAGCATGTTACCTCCACCAGTTACTCCTTCCAGTTTGTTTGTGATATTTGATAAGAACAATTTGTTTCCACGCCCTGTGGTAGGCACAGTGTAGAAGCTACTGTAGGAAATATAACTTCCCCATCATAGTTGCAAATACAAATTTCCTCATTAATAGTATTAGTACTATTTCAGTAATACTTTGTAATTTACCTTCATTATTTTGTTATCAATTACTTTAGTGGCAACTACAATGTTTAAAGTTGCCTTGTTACACACGATTGTAACTGACCATTTTGACTGCAATATTTCTTTGTTGTTTTTTATTTCAATTATCTCAAAAAACAAATTGGTTCTGTATAAAAAAAATTCAATGGGGCTGTGCAATGCCTTAGTGTGTCCATGCAGGGATAAAATTATCCAGTATTATTTGCATATTGAATACTTAACCACATAACTTACCAATAATACAATTAAAGATGTTCCAAAAATTTCAGACTTTCTTTTAACTGCTACTCTTTCTTTTAGCTGCTAACTGCTGCTGTTCAATATGATTAGATAGCTGACAACAATCTTTTTACAATTGAACATTTTAAGATTCAATTAGGGGTTTTCAAATGAGTATACTTGCCCTGGTATATACTTGTATATATGTAGGAATAGGGAGAAAATTAAAATTAAATATTTTTTGTTGTCTAACAACCAGGTGCATATGTCAGATATGTAAGTTGGTTTTATGAAATTTCCCACACAAGTTAATTGGCAAAAAGCAGAGGACACCCAGGATTTTTCTCTGGGGACACAGGGAGAGGGGTAGAGATATTGCGATGTGCTTTGTATTCATGTAAAGAATTTTTCATTTATGCTGAATGTAAAATTTGTTGACTTTTGTTAGTGTATAAAATTAGTTAAAAGCTACATTTTTAAATACTTATCATTGGTTGGGGGGCCTCTCCCCAAGTGGACCACTGGCAAAAAGTGATAATTTTCAACACAAATACAGGCCTTAGAAGTGTGTAACGCTTCCTTTTCTGAGACATGTGTCTACATACATACTAATATACTGATGTCTCAGAATAAATGATACAAACATCTAGGACAGATAGAGGTTGAAAAAAATCATTGTTGGCCAATAGACATGTATTGGGGTATTTCTTATAATGAAGTTGCACACCTGACAATTGCCCATTTGTTTGGTAAATCATGCATTGGTGTTTGGCAGGTAAACGAAATATCTTTGTCAGAACATGACCTATTCATTATTACGTATCTGGTACCAATGCTGCATATCACTTTGCTTTATGAAACTTCTCATTACATTTTTTTGAGAAAAAATAATAATCTTCAATTCCCCTGCATGCCCTGTGCAATATTTATTCTGAGACACCATATGTGATATATACATACATGTATTAGATTGTATCAAAAAAATAGATTTCAATGGCTTAGTGAAGAAAAGTTAAGTTTTCAACCTGGAAACCTCTGCACTGAAGAAATGGCATTCAAAATAATTTTTGGGGTCCCAAAATCCTCATAAACAAAAATTTGCCTTTTTGAGCTACTTTTTAGAAACTAAGGAAGGTCCTTTTTTTTCTTTTTATATTATTAATTTCCTCCCCAAGGAATATTTGGTTGTGATGGTACCCTCTATATGCTGTAACAATGTCCCGATATAAAAAAAATTATGTATTTGATACAAACATTCACTTTAGTGGAGATGGCCACTTTTACTTTAATAATGTTCAAAGCTTCATGAATTTTTACCAGAAATACTTTTAAGTGTATATAAAATTAAAGCTTGAAATCTGTACTTTAAGAGTCGAGCAGTTTAACCATTTCACCGCAATCAGCTAACATCAGTGTAATTATCCTAGTGTTATCCTTAATTCAAATCTCATAGAAACCAATACTTGCACTACATTTGGCAATTTCACATATTTATAACTTAATTTAAATATTTATATGCTGATTCATATGATATGCGGCTTTAGAACATGGGAGAATATTTACTCACAAAGCGTCAATTTTCCACAAATCGTAACAGAAGTTATTTGCTTGGTCATCAACAAACCACTGAAATTGTGAACATTACATTGAAATTAAATTTCTTTCAAATATGATCCGGCAATGTTTGTATTAAGAGTGAAAAATTTTATGTAATTTGAAGTTCAAAAGTGAACCTTAGACAAATTTTGAAATAACAAAGAAAATCAATATTGCATTACGTGATTACTTTGTCAAATAATGTGATGGATATTTTCATAGGATTTTAAAGTAATAGTAAAATGGTTGGTTTATGGAAACAAATACTTGATTCCATGTTTTCAAAATACAGTTCATGTGTAATATATTGTGTATATGGTGGACATTCTATATAATTTTCTTGATATATCAGGTTGAGAGCATTTTGTGCAAAGCTACATTTTTGCTCTAATGCACAGACAACTCTTACTCACGTGTACATTTAGTTATTTGCATTCAGTATTTGGTCAGAAGAAAGCATTAGGTACAATATTGAATCATTAAGAGTAAGAGTGGCCTTTCTGCAATGTTAATAGATTGCAGTTAGGCTATTGTTCTTATGGCTCCAGACACACACTGTTCTTGGCACTTCACATTTTTAATGTATATCAATAACAAATTTCTTCATTACAACTTAGGCATTAATGTTGATGTTTTCTTTTCCTTTATTTTGGTTGAAAATATATACTTATTATAATTCTTTTGGTGTTAATTTTTAATTATTGTCTTGTTGCAGACATGTGGTACTTAACCCTGACTTCACAAATTTTATTTCAAAACCAATTCAAGTGACGAACATGTATGTGATGATCAAGAAACCAAAAGGGGATGTAGCAACATGGATCTGCCCTACATCAAATTACAATATTCCAACAAGGGCTCCTCAAGTGGAAATAGAATTACTATGTGACGGTCCCAAATGTGGAAACACACAAATAGACAATATTATAGAAAAGATAAGTGAATTAAATGTTTCAAAGTCCTGGTGCCCTCGCCATATTTTATGTCAGCAAAACAGTAAACCAAATATTTCAGCAAAAAAACGAAATTACCCTGAAGAAAATAGTATTTTAGATGAAATTAATACATCATTGTCATCTTTGTTAATAAATAATGAATCTCTCAGAAATTGCCCAGGTATCAGTAAATCTGACAATGGAACTGAAGATGTAATAACTTTGTCAGGAAATACACTCTTGCATGCCCCAACTGCACACCAGGGTGATAACCCTCTGCATGTGAGTTGTAATGCTATTTCAGCATATGAGAATTCAAATTATATTAATAAAAAGGAACTAATGTTGCAAAATAAGACTCATAAAGAAGGAAAACCAGAGACTGTAGCTTTAATGGCAAATGAACCAATATGGTACATTACTTCAGAGTACCTCCCTTACTTTAAAGTACCTGCTATTAGGAAGTGCCTCAGTAATAAGCGTTTAAAACATTAGAATATTGAAGCCTCTTGATAAAAAAAATTGATTAAGTCAAATGACACTAGTATGAGTTGCCTTCTAGGAATTGGGTAGATAATGTGATAATTAATTTAAATTGTATATATGAATGTATGTCCATGTTGAAAATTTTAATTCAAGTTTCCATTTGTTTTCTTTATTTTTAAGGTTATTTACTGTATTTTTTACTCACCAGTACATGAATAAAGCATGAAATGTATTTGCCAATGTGATTCATTACAGAAATTATTGATTTCATCCAAAGAGTATTTGTAGTAGCATAAAACTCATTTTTCCTCTTTACTTTCGAGAAGATTTACATTTAGGAAAATTAAATATTTGCTTTCTGTATTTAATTAATAGAAAGTTTCAATTGGTACCAAAACTTCTTACTTGAAGATTTCCAACTGATTTGGGGGCTGGGGAGAGTAGAAAGAAAAAAGGGAGAAAAAAATGTACATGCACACTAAAAAAAAATAATTAGGTAAACAATTTCTCCTTCAAAATTGAATAGAAGTGTGTTGAATTCTTATGTCATTTTTATGGATTCTTAATGGAAATATAGAGAGCTTGAGATTACAGAATGTTTTGATCGTCATGAACCAAATAAGATTCACACAGCATGTTAGTTTCATTGTGAATTAACTAACAAGTTATTTTGGTTAAAGTCAAGTATAAGGCACAATTTAAATTTATTTTATTTTATATCATAAGAGGTTACTATAAAAAACAACTTTGGAAGGATGGAATAAATACTCATTTTATGTATATTCTGAACTTTAGTTTTAAATAACAGCACAACCATTTCTTTGTTTGATAACAAACACCACTAGTACCATATGATGGCAAATCTGTCCAAGAACATAGCTGATAAACTGCAATAATGCATGTTAACCAGCAGTATTCAAACTAACATATCAGACTATGCTTGCAGTGTGCAATCTGTGATGAAAGTTCCCATATTTTCATGTTAAGTAGTTTAAACCAGATCATTTTCAGATTACCTGAAGGGCATACACATGGATCTGGAAAAGTTATTGGTATGTGTAAGGTTTATATCATTAACAAGTATATGAGCACACAATTATCTGTGGAAATATATTTGTTTAATGCAGATGATAAAATCAATTAGAGTAACCATGAGGCAGGATTTGAATTCACAGTTCAAAATTAACATATGGACATACAGGAAAGCTTCAAAAGCTTTTAGTACTTTATAAATTAATATACTTTTAAAAGATCTGAATGTTTAGAAATTCTTTTTAGATGTCTTCTCTAAGGTACAACTTGTTACCCAATTTATTTTATTATCTGAAAAATGAAACATCGAGAGAACAAAATATCTGTACAGAAAGAAAAAATTTAACAGGTTACAATAACACAAATTTTAAGTAATTTAGGAGGGGAAATAAACAGGGTACACACACACTGTTCGTGAAATATTGGAACTTTTTGTCACACATTGCATCTTATTTCAAACTACCATAATTCATGACTAATCTTAATTGAAAGTTAACTTTGGGCACCTTAAGGTGTTTTCCCTTTTTGAGGAACTTTTATTCCTGGGTTTTGGTATTTTTTTCACGTTTCTTTGAAGAGGAGGAACTAGTTGATGCTGAATCAGCTGGGGATGAAGTATTTGAATGTTCCTGTTCCCAACTCTGTCCTAATGACTCACACATACTCTGACCATCTCCATCTTCATACGAGTCTATGTCCACCTGTAACATGTCAGCTGTACAGTTCATATCTGAGCCCTGCGAGTTCAAGAGTGCTGCTCGCACTGCCCGTCGTTGTTCATCTGAATGCTGAGAGCACCGCATAGACCTCGTACACAGTTTTCTTGTGCTCACTGATATAACACCACAGATTTGCATTAATAAATTCTTCTTCTCTTCATTGGACATGCTATCATAGTTCATGTTAGAGTTGTTCAGCTCTGAACATGTTCCAGTCTCTAATGTTACATCTCCATTGCGGCCAGTCTTTGAATTTTTAGGACGTCTAGTTCCAAAACTTACCCTCTTTTTTCTACGCCTATCTGAACCAAGAGAGAGTTCAGAATCATTATCATCTGTTGCACTATATCCTACCATTTCTTTGCTACTATTTGTTATTTGCCGACTTGCTAATCTTAAACTATTTCTACCAAGACCCATACATTTTGATAAATGAGGTGCAAACCTCAATGCAGCAAGACTACGCTTACAACTGGGACAAATACATCTCTGAGGACGTTTTTTCAATGGTTGTCCAAATATATCCATATCAGCTCCTTCCACTATTTCAAATTTGCTCACTTCATCAGTGATGCCATCCTCATGGTCAACAAGGCCACATTTGGCAGCTCTATGGACTTCAAACACAATACCCAAGACCACAGAATCTACTAAATCATTAAGTACAGCTTCTGCTGCAGCCTCAACATTGTTGGGGTTACTTAAATATGACCTAACCTCACGATCTAATTCAATTTGTTTTTCTTCAACTGATGCCATGGTTGAAAAACGAACTAGAAATTAAGAACACAATCACAATTTGGTGGCTTCTCATTCAGTATTGATTACATGCTACAAATCTGCGGTGAAATAACGGAATAAATTCTCATCACAAGCAACAAGAAAAATCTCAATTATCGCCGCACATCCACACAAATCACTCGTTTTTATTCACGGCGCCAGTCTTGCTGGCGTTAACCTTCATTATTACACAATTACATTTGCACTTCGCATATAACCTAAACGCATTGTGGGTTAAATTGTTATGGGTGCAATAATGTCAATTGTCTGGCACATCATCTCATTACATCGTTGTATCGATGTGACTCCACACTGCACAGGACTGGCGAAGTATTGTTGTTGCGAATTTCAGTTATCATTTTATATGCTCGTAATAAATAATGTGGCTGGAACACCGTTATTAAAGTATTCCAAACCAGATTCACTTAGCGTGTCATCGATTCTTAACAGGGCAGCGAATCGTTACGCTTAACATTGAAGTTTATGCTTAGATGAGACCGGGGAAGACTACGGTTGAAAATATTATTGGTGATAAAAAATGAACTCAGATTTGGCTAGATCATTATATTTTATTTACACAGTCGTACTTATGGCGTTCATAATCATGAAACGTACTGGTCTTGGCTCGGGCATGTTATTCTCAAGTTCCTCTGCTCGGAGCCGGGACTACTCCAGATCGAACACCAGAGTTTGAGTTCTCTCTGGTGGTAAAGAATGGTAACAATGTATGCGTGCGCTCCGGACTAGGGAGTCGATTAGTTGAGATTATTGATACATGTATGAATTGTATTCCATCTTGTAACCAAGTTAATCATTACTAATAGTCTTGGAATTAATAACAAAATAGTGTTTGCTACTGGAATGTATACTGTTTTCCAGATACATGTCTTGAAAATGTTTCCAAAGGGAAAATTACGGGGTAGTATTACAAAGCAAAACAATTGTAAACACAGGAAATGAAAAAGATGAAATAGTAAAGATAATAATGATTTTCTCGTGCATGTGTGCAATTGTCTTTAATGGAAAGTTTTTTAAAGTATATTTTATGTTTATTTTTAACACATTGCAAATGTTTAACAAGGGGCCATCCCTTCAATAATTATTAACAAACCGCCAAAATGCAAGAAATATTTACTCTCCGAAATGGTTTGAAAACAGTTTTTTGTACTATTGAAATGATCTCGATATACCTGTATTGTTACGTGACGTGTTTATTGTCCTTGTCTGTACATATTCAGAACCAGTGGGTGGGCGTGGCCGTGCTAAGTGTTTGACCAATCAAATTAGTTGGGATGTTATTATGTAGTGAATGCGAGTAGACTCCTATTGGTGGCTCGTTATTCGAATCGTTGGCACAGCATTACAACAGTGAAAGTTATTTGAGAATAAATCTTCTATGAACGTCAAATAAATATGAAATACATTTCATTCTGTGAAGTAAACGTCCATAGATGACCTGTATTTATTTATTTAGTAACAAGTAGCCTGCGGCTAATAAATATACAATATAAACTTTAAAAAAGTACCCATTCAAATAGAGTATACAAACAAACAAAAGTTCTATCTCTTATTCAGGAACATCAATCCATATTGTTAAGCCATATTCCAACATTCTTTCGAAACTGTTCTACATTTTCTGATTGTTTAGTTTCCTGAGGTAGTGTATCATACATGACTAATCCGTTATTAAATACAGTTTTTTGTCCTTTAATACTCTTGGTACATGGTAACAATCTGCCTGCCTGGTGGCATAATTATGGATATCCCTATTTCTTTGCACTAAATTGTTCAAATATGAAGGCAACAAATTATGTTCCATTCTATAAATGAATGTTAAAACATCTCTTTTAATTTCTTTTTCAACTGTTAATAATCCCATTTCCTGTAACATACTTTTAACATTGTCTCTACGTCTTTTATTAAGTACAGCACGAAGACCCTTATTGAAAGTTTTCTGTAAAAACAATAAATTTGTCTTATTTGCCATTGTAAGCACTGTAGAACAATATTTCACATGAGGCATCACTATTGATTTAAACAATACTTTCTTGCTGTTCTTTGACAAAATTTTTGTCAACTTACACAGTATATGAACTTTTTTTGCCATTGATATACTCTACATGTTCAGTAAACCGTAGCTGATTGTCTATGTTACTCCCAGGTACTTATATTTTGTGACCCATTCTAACTTTGTATTCATAAGAATAACAGATTGCCTCATTTCAATGTCTTCCTTAAATTGTGGTTTTCCCATAACCATACTTTTGTTTTCCCCACATAACACTAAAGAGTTCTTACTCACCCTCACAACTGCCTGTAAGTCCTTGTTCAATTTCTCAACCACATCAAACTCATTTTTCCCTGATATGTACATTAATGTGTCATCTGCAAACATTTGTATCTTACAATACTTTAGTACTTCTGGCATGTCATTTATATATAAAATAAATAGTAATGGTGCCAATTTACTCCTTTGTGAAACCCCATGTATCACTTCCTTTTCCCTTGACATACCATTATTAAACCTCACCCTCTGATATCTATCCTTAAGGTAGTCCTCAAGCCATTCATACACTGCACCACCTACATTGTACATCTTTGATAACTTTTCCAATAACAACCTTCTGTCAATAGTTTCAAAAGCTCTCCTATAATCCAGAAAAACTGCAACAACTCCTTCATTTTTATCAAGTGATCTCACCCCATTTTCAATCACCAATTGTAGTGCTGTCTCTGTACTATGTTGCTCCCTAAATCCTGATTGACACTTAAAATTTCATGTTTTTTAATATGAAATCAATGTTTCAAATACAACTGATTCTATCAGTTTTTCTATTCCAGGTAATGTATTAATAGGCCTGAGCTCTGTACATTTTGAACTACCCTTTACTTTTAAAATGGGAATCACTGTGGAAGTCTTAAAGCTCTTTGGTAACTTTCTTTGGTCAATTGACCCCTTAACTATACTAGTAACTTTACCCCCAATTACATGCCATGTTCTTTTAATAAATTTACTACTAATACCATCCGGTTTCTTAATATCTTTTAATTTCCTTACAAAATTTCCAATCATATTTTCTGTCACTTCCTGGAACATTTCTAGATCCCCATTTTGTACTTTTGTTATATCATATCCATTTACCTCTGGTATATTTTCCACAATGTCTTGTATGCTATCAACAAAAAAGTTGTACAATAATAGAGAAAGAGAAAAATTTGTCTTCATGAGATTGATGCCTAGGCTGGGTTCATTCTCTTTATCCAACAACCAGCGTGGACGAAACTATATGCAATTTTTATTTTATGTGTATATTGAGTTTAAGCTGTTAAATTCACTAGGGAGTTTGTTATATAGTGTGATGCCTTCAAAAAGGGTACTTTTTTGAAAGAGTGAAGTTTTACAGTGTGGGACATGCAGATCTCTTTTTTGTATAGTATCATAGTTATGAACTTCAGTGTTTAGAGTAACAGAGTCCATGTTTTCCATAAGCGTCTTCTTTGTGAAGATTAATATTCCAAATATGTGTATGCATGCGAGTGCTAGGATTTGTGATTTGTTGAAAAGTGGTTTGCAGGACTTGTGTTTGAAAAAGTTTGTCATTGTTCTCTATATTCGTTTTTGAATGATAAAAGTGTGAATACTTTCTGGGGAATTTCCTCAAAATATGATTCCGTATTTTAGATGCGATTGGTATATATATATACCCCCCCCCCTGGATCTGCCACTGTAAACACAGCATATCAACTGGTCCTCAAAACCTGTAAAGATACTGCAGCAAGAAATGCTTTGAAATGGAATTGATTATAAAATAGAAAAATGTATGAACAGAACTAAATATATGTCAATTATAATTGACACACAACATCTCTCTATCCATAGGAAACTAAAATCGAAGAAAGGTGTATTTATGTCCTTTCTATCTTTCCTATATCAACTACTAGTTACTGCTCAAATTTATTTCGATAAATACAGAGGGAACAAAAAATAAATTTAAGAAAAGTTGTACAGTGTAGGAGCTTAATTTTAAGAAAACTATCAAATTTTTAAAAAATCATTCCAAAATATTTATACTTCAAAGATTGAGAGTTTTAAGAAATGTGATTTTCATAAAAAAGAGCAGTTTCCTTAACTGAAGTTTATTGAAACGCATTAGTTCCAAACACTGGTGCAGAATTTTGTTAACACCCTGACAAGATGCAAAATAGCCATTTAAGTAATGAATTATTGAAGAGGTAATAGCAAGAACTTGTTTACTCAGGAATTATCAAAATTGATTTAACAGTTTCCAGCATAAGCATGTGTAGTTCAAAACAAGAGGGGGGAGGCCAACTGCATGTCCAAGCCCCCTTGTTCATTGAAAATGTTTATTTACATATGACATATTTTACTTGTAAGTGAATAAAACAAACTAAGAGAAGAAATGAAATTACAACTTCTAAAATACAATTGATTTTATGAGCAATTTATCTCTGACGGCCATATAGACATTTACATTCGATTCTTCCTGATGAAGAATCTCTTCCCCAAATGTATAACAATATTTCACGAATTTTCAGGTAAAAAAGGAAAAAATTAGGGATTGAACGTATATAATAAAATAAAATGTTTTATTACTTAAGGCTGCTGGATCTGTTTCAAAATTTTCTGGGTAGGCACCCTATACCCATGTAGTACCCATACCCATTAAGTACCAAGTCCATTAACTTATGGAGTTTAGACATTCTACTTTGGTAATAACCAGTTCAAACCACAGGTAAAAAATTAAAAAATCAGTATGATGAAGAATTTGGTTCAACTTGCACATACCAATATCGTCAGTACAATCGTTTATAAGCTTATCCAATAACTATAGAAAAACAAAATTTATTTTCAAAGTCATTTCTCCCTAGGAACAGTTTTGAATTCTCCACTGCTGCAGTTACATTGAACAGACATTTTTAAACTGTTATTGGATAAATATGCATTTTTAGGTTCTAATGGTGGTTAGGCATTTTAAGGCATTATAAACATGGTTCTGTGATATCTAAAGTTATAATTAATAATAATTATACTGTCATAATTAATTTCAAGTGTCTACTTCAAAAAATAAAAAACTGCATGGTTTTGCCTAAAAATCAAATAGTTTACTATGAACTTTCATTATCTATATTAAATATTGAGTTATTCACTGTACATTTCAATTGTTGTATGTCACTAACTCAACCAAAATGCAATACAAATTATATCATCCTTATTTATTCTACTCATAAAGGTGAGAACTAATTTATTTTTTTTACCATATTGAAATTGTGAGAAGATTATGCCGTAACAAATTGACAGAAGTGAGTCTGTTTCCAGGTATCTGGAAAAGTATCCTAAGAGGAATATATTGGAGTTTTTTTTATTACAAAGTTTTTTGTACGTTAGGTTCTGATCTATGAATATTTCTAAAAACTTCTGGCAATCGGTTTGATTGACTGTTTCATTGTCTATTTCTACTTTTATGTTTTGGTGTTGGTAACTGTGATGAAACTTGAAATTGATTAATACAGTTTTATCAACATTTAATTTCAGTTCCTTCATTGACCAATAATGTTTTATTGATTTTAATGATTCAGACAGATTAGTTTCTAAATGACAAAGATTTTGCCCACTGCTTATTAATGTTGTATCATCTGCTTAAGAAATTACTGAGAAATCAGAAGAGCTTGGAATATCATTAACATATATTAGAAATAGCAAAGGTCCAAGCACAGATCCTTGCAGAACACCTGTGGTAATTGTATCAAAATTTGATTTAACTTTGGATAAGAAATTTTCAGTTTGCTAGAAGATCTCTGTATGTTGCTTATGCCCTGTGAGGTATGACCTAATGAGGTCACTAACTCCACTTCTTCTTCCATAATAATAGAGTTTTGTCAACAGTTTTTCATGAGATACACTATCGAATGCCTTTGAAAGATCAAGGAATATACCTGCTGTTTTCTTATTTAATTCCAAGTTTCCAATGATTTCATGAATAAATTCCACTACAGCAGTGGTGGTGGAGCAGCTCTTCCTGAAGCCATGTTGTGATTTATAAAGGATATTATTAGATTCAAGAAAACAGGTAAGTCTTGCTTTTTAATAATAACTTTTTCATAGAGTTTTCCGAATACTGAAGTTAGAGTTATAGGGGTTATTAGGGTTATAGAATACATCTTGTGTATTATTATTCTTAGCAAGTAGTCTTACAATACTAATTTTCAGGGATTTGGGAAAAGTGAATACAGATAGAGATGAATTTATTAAATAAACTAATAAATTAAAAAGAGCAGGCTTACATTTTTAAGAATTATTGAAGATATTTCATCATTACCTGACGAGCAACTATTTTTGAGGGATTTTATCAGTTTATTAACTTCATTAGCATTTGTATGATGAAGAAACATAAATTTTTAAGTTCCTGAAGATAAAGTATTACTAGTATTAGTGATTAGAGTGTCCTGTTTTGAATGTAAGAAATGGCAGTTAAAGGTCCGACAATATCAGAGGGATTATCAAAAATAATGCCTTCTTGTAGTATGTGTATGTGTTTATGGGTATGATTTTTTCCATTGTTAATTATATTCCACAGTGCTTTAGATTGGTTTGTTGAGTGGTAACTTTATGATTTAATTGATAAGCTTTCTCATTCATCAGTTTTAGCGTATGTTGTTTTTTTTTTTATACTATTTATACTTCTCATTATAAAAGGGGTTCTTAGTATGTTTTTCATTTTATTTCTAGGAACAAAAATTTCATTAGGAAGGTTAATTTTGGGTTTCTTCACTACATTCATTTGCCTCTTAATAATGGGACATGCAATATTCAATTGATTGATTGATTTTTTCCTGTTTCCGGGCGCGTCAACTGCTTCGGTTATTAGTCCCGTTAGTGTAGTGCATTTTTTTTCTCGAGAGATGGCGGTGATCTTCTCCCACTGGATGGCGAGATCCGGCACCGACCTATCGTCGGCTAGTGGGGTTTCCCCCTAACCAGGACTCTCCCACCAGCGGGGCACCGTCCCAGCCGGGACAAGCTCTAAACTCCCGACCGGTCTCCCGGAATATGTGATAGTGTGATGTATGTTAGTGTAAGTGTGTGTGTGTAAGAGGAGAGGATAGGAAGAACCTCGAAAAGCGAGGCCGGGTCCTGGCCCATTTGGTAGGGTACTGCTCCGCATTCGCTGGTGTTGATCGGAGAAACCACGGAAAACTACCGATCAGAGCAGCCGGCCGCTAGAATTCTCCAGACAGCGACTGAATTCGACCTAGCTGAAAAGCTAGTGTCGAAAATCCTGCCGCCGTCAGAACTCGAACCTAGGACCTCCCGGTCAGAGGCGCTGCAGTGACATCAGTTGATCCACTGAGCTACCGCTACCGGTGCAATATTCAAATTATAATTTAATGTACTCGAGAACAAGTTCCGTTTCTCATTGATATCATTACTATTGAGTAGTACTTCAGTCCATTCCTCTTTTAGGAGACATTCATGTAGCAAATGTAGTTTAGTATCCCTAGTGGTACGGGTGAATGTGTATTTAGGTAGTTCAAGATTAACGGGGCAGTTGATTATTTCAAAGATTTGTGCTGTGTGATCAGATAGATGAAAATCAATATTATGAGAAGAGTATTTATTCATTTCAATGTTTGTAATGATGTTGTCTATGGTAGAGCTGGAACGTGTTGTTACACGTGTGGCCCCTAACTCCACATCATGAAGATTGAAGCTCTTTAGTAAATCAGTAGTTCAGTAAAAAAGGAGTTTGTTTTCAATATTAATGTTCAGTTCTCCCAAAATAATTAACTTACAATTGTGGTTTCCTAAGAATTTAGTTAAAGGTTTTTCAAACCTGAGTAGAAAATCATTAATATAGTTTATCTATGCTTATTTTTATGTTCCTTTCATTGGTTTACATTAGTCTCTAATCCGTCATGATTTGCAAATTATTCTGCACTATTATTGCAACACTGCCACTTTTATTGATTTTCTACAGAAAATTCATGAATTATAGTGGAGAAGTTAAGTATTAATTTCATTATTCTTAAAACCATGTTCAGTAGTGACTCCTACATGTATAGAAGTTTCTTCTAGAATTGTCTCAAGTTGTTCAACTTTGTTATGAATGTAATGAATATTTTGGTGAAGATCACTGAAGATACTATCTTGTTTAAAATTTCTATGACAGGTGTGTTGTCTTCATTGCTGAATGTCAAGGGGTATCTTCTTATGTGTTTGCCTGAAGTTGTAAGAAGAAGTAATGTGTGGTTGTTGCGGTGACGATGTGGAAGCCACTACGGAAGCAAAGGTTTGAGAAGGTTGATGAGGTGTGGAAACCCCAATGGAAGCAAGGAATTGGGAAGAGACTAGGTCTATGAGGAGTGACTAAGTGAGAAAGGGGGCAATGAGGTGAGAGTGATGGAGATGACAAATTTGCATGTTTGTGCCATGGAAGAAGGAGGTGGAGGGATGGGTGATGTGAGGAGTGCAGAAAGATTGCGTTTACCTTTTATGGAAAGATGTAGATCATTGCGAGTACAATTTGTTCTATCCAAGGTCTGCAATTTTAATTTGTGTGTTTCTAGCAAGGAATATGATTTCCTTGTTTGTTTGGTGGATATTAGTGTTGTATTTTGTGGTGTCATATCTGAGTGGCAGGGTCGTCATGATTACATTTGTTTTCTTGGTAACCTTATCGAATTTTTTGAAGTTTTCTTGTATGTTAATTGAGACACCTTGATCAATGTCAATGACCCCAGACCACTTATAGAGGTGGTTACAAGCATGTTCGATAGCTTGGAGAACAGATCAATCTTTAAATTGGGTCTCCCACTCTTGGACCAGCAGGGTGATGTCCAAATTTTTTTTGTTCACCATTCACAGTGAATGTAATATTTATTGTGGCACAATGGTGCTGGTGGAATCGACAGAGGATAGTAAAGTGAGGCCTGGTTGAGGATTAAGTAAAATTACTTTTTCCACACTTCAGATAAAATTTATCCCTATTCCTCTCAATGAGGTGATAAACTGTAGGGTGTACAGGATTTCCTTTAAGTGTTGAGGGAGAACACTTCATAGTGAGGTTAGTGTTGACATGTTTTTTGTTAACTGTTAAAAACTTTGTTATTGTTGTTTTAAAATGGTTTTTGAACAAGATTTATTCTAAAAATTACCATTTGAAGTTGCCATCATGATATTGTTTTAAAAATTATGTACCTACCCATTAAATGAAACGAGATTTTTGGGGGGGGGGCACGAAGTAGGGTGTGTTGTACACGTGCATCTTCCCATCTGTCAGGCTTCGAAGGTGGTTCCTTTTTTGCAAGACTAATTTCACTGGTATACATATTTTTACTTACACGCCCTCACGAATGTAAGAACAGAAAGCATTGTTATTGTACGTCAGAAAACGGTGAATTTTTTACAAAATATTCCTATTGTCGGGCGCTGGTAACGAAGGAGTGGATAAATCTTGTTCCAATTTATAGAAAATTACTTCCTCTAAAACGTGCTGTAGACAGAATCCGTTTTGTAAGCCTTTGATATCGACAAATCGAATGACGGCAAAACGTCTCTAATCGCCTGTGGTAAACGTTACAACCATACAAACTATTTTCAATTGATATTCCCCGATCGATCTGAACGAACTCGAGGCTTTGGGAGCTTCAAAAGGGTATTTTGAAATTTGAGGGTACTTGCATGAAGCCGCGACATATTCAAGCTTTTCTCAAAAAATGGCTCCAAATGTGTTGATTAAACTTTGTCCTTGGATAGCGTAAAGGACGTTCAAGATAATGGTGCGGGTCTCATGTTCGTTGAAATTCGAGATTTTTCGAAAATTGCAAACGTGAATTTTTTGGGCGTCTTCCTTTAAGTACAATTTTGAAGAGTGTTCTATTTTTCCTTTTTTATTATTTTACATAGTGGTTTAAAAGAAATGGGTTATTTGTAATGTTCTGTCTTCATCCATTAGTTATGACATATACCGCTAGGAATTTACTTTACCATTTTGTGAAACACTCAAAATAATGTTCTAATATAACATATTGAAGTAAATATGGTATAATTTCCCCTCTCATTGCTCCTGTTGCCGCATGAATCCAACGATTTCCCCCGCCCCGCCCCGATCTCATTTTCTGACTCCACTCTATGCCAGAAGTGTTTTTGCGAGGCCTCAAGGGCCAAAATTAACACCTTTAATATGGTTGCGGGCCATATTTTCATTACTCGGGCGACCCACGCCTGACTTCCCCGTAGTGTTGTCGGCAATTTGCTCGGCTGCTCTGAAACGGGGGGAGGGGGCTGTAACGCAGCGAAACACTTTGTGGTGAATTTGAATTTCTTAATTTACTAGAAAAAATCTTTAAATCCAAACAACCTACAATTTTTATATAAAGGTTGTGTTGACCCCGACAGAGCGCGTGCGCTAGGTGCACAATGTTCTCGCCCGACATGGATGGAAGGGACTTTCACTTTTGACCTTTCGCGGGCCGCTAGTTGGACAACTCTGGTCTATGCCTTTGCCTTCTATCTCTCTTCCGCCCCGCACTCGCCTCCATTCATGCCTCGACCACCTCAGCATCGCATCGGTCCCAGCCTCCTGACCCGTATTCATCTCCGCCTTCACTCCGTCCTTTCCGGTGCACTCGTTGCGTCCCTGCCTCCGCCCACGCTTCCCCCACAGTTCCACCTTCAACTCCTTCGCCCCGACCGTTGCCACGCCATTCCTTCGGCTCCAGTTTCCGCCCCCGCCCCCGCCCTTCCCGGCCCTACCCCGCCCACTTCCTCCCTGCCTCTCCCCCCCGGGCCCCCCCCCCCTTCCCCCCCCCCCCTTCGCCATAGTCCCTGTCTCCACTTCCGTCTTCACCCCCCTTCGTTCCCGACTCTGCCCTCGTCTTTGCCGTGACCTCTCCGGTCCTGTCTTCGACTCCGACGTCGCACTAGCACTCGCCCTCGCCTCCGGCATCACCTGCGTGCGCGCCCTCGCCTCAACCCTTGCCACTATCTCTGCTTTCGTCTCTCCATCCCCGCCCTCGCCGCCGCGCCGTCTCCGTTCCTCCGCGCACAGTTCCGTTCGTCTTACCTACTTCATGCAAATTCGGTGGTTTACAGTTTATTTATAGAAAAGTTAAACAGTAATAAATAAAAGGTATAGCAACGACTAGCGGTATAGTAACGTACCAGAGAATTTGACAAGCAAATAAGTTATCCATTTTCAAAAACCTAAAACTTTGTTCATATTTTTTTATTTATATAATATGAAAGTTATCTTAGTATATATTAGTTATAATTATTGATGAAATAAAAACATTATTTTCAATACTGCTATTGAAATCTCATATTTTTTAGTCACGCACCATTCCGATGTCATCCATAACAAGTAATCCACTGTTAGTACCTGTAGTATCAAACTAAAGCTATGTTTCTATTCGTAGATTGTAGGAAAATAACGCAAAGAAAAAAAATCACATTCACGAAGAAACCTATGAAGCAAATTATGAGTATTCCTGTAATTTTGCGCGTAATATAATCAATTTTTTAAAAAGGTTTTTTTCCTAAAAACCGCTCGAAATTTAAAAAAAATTCCTCGTATTTATGAAGGGCGCTAATCCCATTTTCGGCAAACTTTCCGTATTTTCGAAAATTCAGAAAAGTTAACATTTTAAAACCACAAAACTGAATATAAAGATGTTTGCCTTAACACGACTCCACACATTCGGCATTCGCCGAGCAGCGAGCTAGCGCTCGCCCGATTCCGAGCAGCTGACGTGTTCAGTGAATGTTCCCTCCCTTTGATGTGTCCAAACGACCGACACGCGATGGGTAGGGCGAACCCCGAATATTCGCTACTCGGCAAATAACAAGCAACTCATCCACACTACTCGAGATTCGGCAAGCGGTTGCTCGGAGTTCGCCGAATAACGAATGTGTGGAGTTGCCTTTAGACAAAGTCTTTTGTAAAAAAATCAGCTCTTTAAAAAAGGTCCTGTACAATTTTTGAAGGTTAGAGTAATTTGTGCTTGATATTAATGCAATTTATTAATACAAAAAGCATTTTCGAAAAAACAAATTTAGAAATAATGCGAGAAGGTATGAGCTGTTGTAGTACCGCTGGTTTTAATATAAAACAGAAACAACTGAACAAAAGAGGACGGCTTAAAAGATAACTTTACTCACAATACAGCAATGTTAAATCACAGAAAAGTTAAGACGGAAATTTGTGTTGCTGACCATTGACCCTAACTGGTAAATGAAGAGTGACCAATTACAAATTGCTACCGCAGCAAAAATTGTGCATGCTCTGGGAATCACTAATGCCAGTTCTGATTGGTTCAGGTGTCAGGTCCATGAAACCCATGAAAAATTGAAGGTATGAGTACTAGTTATCTTCTAAAGGTAGTAAATTGAAAAGGGAAAATTGTATCTTAAAAAATATTTGAACACCAATTCTGTGTTATTATTAAAAATAAAGATTTTTTCTCACTGAAATTGATTTTTCAATAATGTTATATATAACAACTTTTCAAAAAATATATAGGCTTTTTCGTGTAATTTTGAGTAAAATTGGGGCAATTAAAAAGTGCTACAAAAGCACATACTTTCTCGCAGTATGTCTAATTGCTCCGCTATATTATATTACTACATAAACCTGCAAAAGAGTTTTCAACAAGGGATTTTTTTCCCTCTCTGAGACCCGAACACATTTCCTTAGAGTTAACTTGCTGTAACTCATACCACTATCCACACAGAAGCGTCATGTGGACCGACCTCGGACAGACGCATAAAAATGTATGTGCTCGCATTATGTAAAAAAACAAAAAAAAACTCAAAATTATTAAAATAAACAATTAAAATATCCGTTCGAAACTTCAAAAACTCTCAGTTCTCAGAAACTCCCAGTTCGTGCAGATTATTCGGAAAATATAAATTTTGGAGAAAATCGGCTAAACGCTGTATGCGCTATGCGTTGCGTTGCGTTGACGTATGCGTATGCGTTGACCATAGGCAGACGTTTTGCGATTTTCGAGAAAACGGAAAGAGCCGCAAATGGAACTAACACCATATTTTTTATCGTCCTATATGAAGATAATTTTTTTAAAAAAATGGAGCGGCTTTTGAGTATTTTTCTCAAACATATTTTTAGCGCAAAATTACAAGAAAACAACTCACAATTTCGAAAAATTCAACATGAACTTATTTAAAGATCCGTCATTAAGGAAAAATATATAGCATCAATATTACAGCTGTAGAAAGGCGCCCAAAAAATTGCAATTTTCAAAAAATCGGGATTTTTAACGAAGATGAAACCTGCACCATTATCTGAAGGCTAAATGCACCTAAAAATACTTGTAGGAAAAATCAATAGATCGCAGCACCATCACAGGGAATTTCCTAGACCAATAGCGTCTGGAAAATTGTCCGATTTTCGATCTGTAAACGGCAGTGGACTCCTATTTAAAATAGAATTTACGCTGCGAAGCCGTTTTTTTCAAAAAAGATTTCCAAAATTTTTTTAGAAAATTTTTCTCATAGTTCCGGAGAGAAATTAAAAAATGTGGGCTTATAGCGCGATGACGACGTGCTTTCTGAATCCAACGCCGTGTCAATCAAGCAAATCGAATGAATAGGAGCGGCGTAAAGTGAAATTTCGGAAAAACACGTCCCCCCCCTTCCCGCTCCACGCAGTTGCGTCACCCGACCGACCCTCGTGGGCGCTCCCTCGACGTGGCCAAACGGCCAAACCCGGCGGCCTGCGGCACGGGAGGAGTCCGTGTTCTCAGGCAGGCAAGCCGGGCAGTCGCAGTTTATGCTTTCGTCCTTTTCAATCTAAATATTTTTTTCTCCACTTATCAAACTAGTGATGCTGTAACACAACCAAACGGTCTCGTATCATCTGTAATAAGTCGTATAAAACTATATATCTGGTTCACATATTTCCGTCTTCCTTCGAATTCCATCAAAAAATTATTTAGGTATTACCCAAAATATCGATTCCGATTTGGAAACTGATTTCAAAAAGAAAATTGAACTAATTGTGTGAATATCACCAATATTCCATGTTCTAACATGTTATTTTACGTACATCTTACTTCTAAGATCTTCCGTTATCATTCCACTACCAGAAAGAGTGAGCAACTCTACAACAATAAAGCACACCCAAACCATACAAAATAAAGTCCTCCGCAGTGCCATAAATGCCCCATGGTATATATCTAATGATCAAATTCACAATGATTTGAAATTCCCCACAGTCGCCCAGCACATCGCCCGCCTCTCCTAAAGATTCTACAACAAGCTAACAAACCTCTCCGAAAGATTCTACACAAGGTTATGAATAACCTTCCCTTCCAACCGATTTTCTCACTAGGAAAAACCACTCACCCTCATCTAAACCGCATCCCGTCCAGATTCCCCAAAGATAAATCCCGCCCTCCATAACTCCTACGCTTTTTTCCATATCATAAGCGCCGTCATCTTACCCATAACACAAACAACCGCAATAATTTCAAAGCACCCCAACCTGATTTTCTTGTAGAGGAGCCCAGTGGGGTCATCCTCCCTCTTATTTTTGGTCTGTATATTATTGTATACATAATGTAAACAAACAATTCTGTAAAGTGGCAATGTACGCTGTATCAGAAAATATATGAATAAAAAAAAACAAGAAGTAAGAGTGAGCCGAGATTACTCACGAGCTCATTTATCCTGCGACTCGATTTTTGATCTCAAAATTTGGTTTGTCTCCTTGATAGATTTCACCTGATGAACCTGTTTCCCCAAGTAAAATCGCCGAAGCTAATTTTACAACTGATTTTGTTGTACTTTCGGACACATTTGAAGAAGTAGTAAAATAGCGTGCAGGCGAGATGCATCCTGAGTCCAACGCTGTAACAAACATTGAAATCTAATATTAAGAATCATGGCATGTCCCAGCTTACTTGCTAAGTTATATTGATATAAAATGAATCTGTTATATTAGTATAAACTTGAAGATGGGAATAAGTAATTCCCGGTGCGTCATTTTGGTACGAACTACGTAAATGATAATGTAAAAGGATATGGTGTAAATCATTGTATTGTGACACATTTAAGTATTTTATAATGCATTGAATTTCATAAAGCAATGGAATTTTAACCCTTGATAGGAATACCATACTAGAAGAGGAATATCCGTCGATGAGGCGGATAAATTATGTTTTGTTATACAGTTATTAATTCGGCAACTTTTACATGTGTACATTGAGGTACTATTTTTCTGAAGATCATACACGCTTTTCTGTAACATTTAATCGAGTAGCAATTCAATTTATAAGATTTAATATACTACTAGTAAAACATGGTTTATCGGTCTCACTGATAAACCTTCTATTAGGGAATGTGAATCAGAATGCAAAAGTATTAAATCGGTGATCCTCTACTAGGTGTCGCAGATAGGGATGCAACATTGATGTTGATATTTTCAAAACATAGATTTTGTTTAGACACATAAACATATTTCATAAAAAAATGAAACATTTATGAAACCTGATGTTTATTATTGATGTTTTAAGCTTGATAAATAGTTTGTGAATGAAAAGAATCGATAATCGTATGAACAAACTGTTCTTTTATATACGCGTACATGTAAAATTCCGTGTGAGATCAGCAAAAAATTTGCACTCTCTAATCTGACTCCCCTCCACTCCATCCATAACTGTTGTGAAATTGTCTTACAGAATCACCTTTTGACTTATAAAATGTTTATGAAGTACACATGACATGTCAACAACCCTTCTCTTTATGATTTTATTGCTATTTACCATGTAGTAGCAAGTGAGTCATTTACCGTTTATTTAGAGGGAAAGGTAAACACTTGATTTCTATTATTATAAAAGTTGCATAAAAAGAAAGGCATTTCCAAACCTTAGTTTTTAGAAAGCATTGACTCATACTTCCTGTTTTGAGTCCCGACGGGTTGGGGTTCCTTGGGCCTCCGGATTTTCCCTCGAGAGAAACAATGAGAAGCTTTTCCAGGTATGTTGGCTAATCCTCACTTGCAATATTTAAAGCAGTAACGATTCAATTACCTGAAATTTGTACTTCATTATATATAGAATCTGTCAGTTAGCTACTGACCGCGAAATGGACATGAAATTGTTCGAACTGTATGTGAAACATTTTGCTTCAATATCACTATTTACTGTTGAGTTGGAGGAACATATTCTACATCGAATAATTCTGAGCCATGGATGTGAAGCTGTCTGTTAGTGACATTACCGAGAGTCCGAGAAAACGAAAAGAAAGAAAAGAACAAAATGAAAAAAAAAAATCACGAAACATGAATCGTTCAAACCGTAAGGTAAGGAAGCCTAACATATTTTTTAAAAATATGTCAAAAATAATTGTTTCTTGATAAAAGGAGGAAAAATGAAGGCGCTCTTTTTTCCGCCAAACGTGTCAATGGATTTGTATAAAATTCTGTAAGTCGGGATATTCTTACTTTAAAAAATAAATAAATTATATACTTTTTAATAAAATTTGCAATAATGGGTTTGTGCAAAACGCTGCAAAAAAGATGCAAGAAAATGAATGTTAATTTTCCCAATATATTTTTATGAATTTCATTAAAAAGAATTTATTTTCCATTCCATTCAAATCAAGATATGTCCAGCTGTCATTCAATCAAAGGATGATAGGTACTTTGCATTAATTCGAAACGAGACATATCCGACGCGAACCTCATGCTAAAATTCAACCAAACATACAACAATTAAATTTTATATTAATAATATATTTAGCTATCATTATTTCATAATTAAGAATTGAGTACAAATAAAATATTAGCATAAATTTGATGCTATAATATTTTGCGTTTTTCTGGAAAAGGAGGTTGACTTGTCACGTTTTGAATGTTTGCTCCTCATTTCGCGCTCCTTTCTTTCCAAGCCCAGCGCCGCCAGGGCCCGCGCTCAGGTGTACAGTCACCCTTCTGAGCTGGAAGTAGGGTCGCACCTCTGGCACACTGCTGTTCTGATAGCGTGACTTTCCTGACCTCCGCAGACATCTCGCCGCGTTCTTCGGCGGGCTGCGTGCTACACTAGGGCAATTCGATATGCCCAAGCATAGGAAGAGGGCGGTCAGCAGTTTTCAGTGGGCGAGAACATTGTGCAATGACGAAGTGGTGATAATATTTACTCTATAAGAATAAGTGGAATCATTCGCGTTTCTTTATTATTAGTAACCAAGTATATTATATATATAAACAAAATCATAATTTAAACTATAAATAACAATTATGAAAGCGTATTTGATAAATAAACGTTTTGTGAGATATTATTAACTAAAGTAACTTATTTTGTCAACATCACTCAAAAATACCGTTTTTAAATACAAAAATACATATTTCAAATACAAGTATTTAAATATTGCTCAACCCTGTCTATATACTATGTGCGATCAGCAAAGTACTAATCTCATTTCCCAGCTCGAGCGTAGTATTAATATGTTTGCCACGAGTAAGTCCGGAAAAATTTGTAGAATGAAATTGGAAAATATGAACATAAATATATAAGGAAAACACAAAAAAACGAATATGTAAAATTAGATTTTCCTGCAATATGTAACATCAAATTTCATTAGAAAACATTTAGTACAATTACACTGTATAAGTATTCTTACAATACAATTGCAAATAAAAGCTAGCGATGATACATCGCATACTTTTTGGCATTATTTCTAAATTTGCAATTTTCGAAAATTGATAGAGTTCAACGAAAATGGTAATTTTTTTACCCATTTCTGCCTGAATTTTTGTTTCACTTAAAATTCAGAAAATTTATTGCTGAATTACGTATTTTGACTAAAGAAACACATATCAAGAGCTCACATGTAGAATTTATTCATTGAAACAAAATTATTGAGTGTTACATATAAGTAACGCTAGGCAGAAGAGGTGGCAGGTTTAGAGATGTTGAACTTACTATACGAAATTTATGATTCTGTTTTGTTTACTTATCTGTGCCATCTGAATTACACAGTAAGTGAACATTTTACTTTCTGTGGAATGTTACAAAACAATCTATGCACAATCCTATATCACATTTTACACACATTGTTCTTGTTGAATTCTTGCAGTTTGTTGCTGCACATCGCCTTCTTTTCTTGTCTGGTATCATTGTGACCAAATGGTTTCTTTCATCATACCGAAGGTCATCTAGCACTCTTGCACATGCTAATGAGTTTGCTGGCCTACCGAGACCTTTTGGGACTGATGCATTTGATGTAAGATTACATGTGGCTATGTAACGCCTGAATTGAAGCTGTGGCATATCTGCACCAGTTTTCCTACAAATCAGCCACGCATTGTGAACAGATGCGTCCAAAAGCCAGGTGAAGATGGGCCACCACCACTTTTTCCCTCTAATGCTGGTTCTGTAAAGTGCTATATTTTCGTCCATTCGGTCTGTACCCCCCATGTGCTGGCTGTATTGCTGAAATACAAATGGACGTGACACCTGAATCTTCTTTTTTTCTGCACTTGAGTATCTATTTACTGTACATACAGGTTTTGTTCCATGGCAGGTAGAAGCAATTGTTACCACAGAATTATCTAATCATCTCACAATGGCAGTTCCGCTAGTTTTACTGCTCTTAAAATCATATTCGCCTCTCTTCTTCTTTTGCATTACTTCAGATGTTAACAGATGACATTTCTTAGGTAGTCTATTTTCACGAATAGTACCCGTTCCACTGTACCCTCGTTTTTTGAGATACACTAATAATGTCTGCGAAGTGAATAAATTGTCAAAATAAATATTGTAAGGCAAATTCTGTTTTTCAATGGATAGAAACTCCAACATCTGTAGTAGTGGAGCTGAACACTTTCCAAATGCTTTCTCGTCCACTTCATTTATACGAGGATCTTTCCCCTGGTAAACCCGAAAATCCACTAGATAACCTTGGCTTGTATTCAAACACCATGCCTTGTAGCCAAAACGAATAGGTTTCCCCTTCAAAATTTGTTTGCATCCATGTCGGCCGTAATATTTGATCATGCTCTCATCATAATCAAGGTTCTGTTCAGGCTGAAAATGTAAAGTGAATTGTTTTCTTAGTTTATCCATCAGTGCTCTAAGTTTCCACATTTTATCAGATGCATCAATTTGTGTGTTGTCACATGAATGCACAAATCTCATTATTATTTCAAATCTATTGTGTTGTATACCATGAAATTCCTCATATCAAATCCTGAATCCCAGTAACACCTTCTGCTTGGGAGTGGATTGTACCCTGACAGAATAAGTATTCCTATAAAACTTTTCATTTCGTGATGAGTAATTTTTGGATCTGTGCAGTTTTTGAAAAGAGCATAATTCGTTGCTTCGGAAATTAAAAATGTATTATTTCATCATTCCAAAACAATTCTAAAAGTTCTACAGGAGATAAATTGCGATAAGCACTATAATTGCTTTCTGGAAAGGGATTTTTTTTCACTTCTATATCTTTCTTTTCCCAGTCATTATAATCCACTTTTTAATTGTGGAAAATGGTTTTGCATTTCTACATTTTCCTCTGTATTTTGGAAGTGTCTTGTTCCTCCAATTCGTGTTCAAGTCCTATCCTATCATTATTAGATAAAGCAGCTTCTGCTCCTGCTTGCAGCCGTCGAGGAGCAAGGTTATCAAACATTCTGCCACTATCTTCCTCGCCAGAATCTTCATCAGATTCGACATTTGGTTCAGGAGGTTCAATAAAAACGCCTACAGCATCTAAATCATCTCTTTCTTCCAAGAGTTGCACGATTGCATGAGCAGAAAGACTTCTGAAAGAAAGTGCAGAAAATAAGGTATAATCTGCCTAGCGTTACATATATGTAACGCAAAATATTAACTTCGATTTTGTTGAAGATTTAAGATCTTAACTTCTTTCGCTAAATTCATTTCACAGTTCAATATGATTAATAATATAGGCAATCGAAATTAAGATTCTAAATTTATTCAGGAACCTTTACAAAATACGTAAAGCACAGATTCTAATTCAATCAGCTATGAGGAGAAAACACCTCTGAAAGTAAAACAGCTTAATCAACAGTAGACGCCAACAAACTGCATGAAGATAAAAATCAAGCTTTGCAATTCATTGCAATGTAGCCATATGTTGCCAAACCTACCGTTACATATATGTAACGCTAGGCAGAAATGGGTTAAGCGTCCCTTCTATCCGTGGTAAAAAAATTGTAGTGGTTTTTGAGATTTTTTAAAAATATATAAACGATAAAATTTAACGCCTTTTTTCAAACTAAACGACTTCTTTCTTCGGAGTGCATTTAGATCCCCTACTTCGCCTGATCTGAAGAGACTAAGACATTCACTAAAACACACCCCATTCGACAAGACATTTTTGGGACAGCCAAACGAAACATCCAGAAGGCACTCGAAAACTCACGTTTCACCCCTTTCATAAACGAGCCCTGAAGAACCCCCATAAACACAGGAAATACTACCCCCACCCACTAGACATTCTTCAACAGTCATCACCTTAACCACAGCAAACCACCTATCCGCTAACACTGACACAATAATTCACCCTGCAATCCAGAGCACTTTCACACTTCGTCCCAACTGCCAAAACAACTTTTCTTCTCACCCCACACTTCCAGTCTTCCCTCTCCAAACAATAGTTTGTCTGGGATGATACACTTCTTCCCAACTCTCCCTTTCCGTTTGCCGCACACGTAAGCTCACTCAACCAGACCGGGATGAGCATTTTGGGAAGCCCGACAACAGCACCCCAACGACTATTTGTGTAGTTTGCTTACTAAAAGTACAATGAAATTATTCATTGACTGAAGAAATCACAGGACGCTGTTTACATTAATGTTGATACAAACGATAAATATAATTCTTTTTTATGCTTTCATTTACTTTATCATGTGCTTTCCTCTTCAAAAAAAAAAAAAAAGAAAACTAAACATGGGTAATTGTGCATGAAATCAGCCGAGAAAAACATGACCCGTTCCGATTGGTCTACAAATTTTTTGACTTGTTTAATGTGATGTAAAAAAACTATAAGCATCATATTTAGTGCATAAGTTTGACTTTTGACCTTGATTTTCTTTATTTCTAAAATTAGTAAAACTTTCAGAGCATTTTGAACGAACGTCAGAAAAAATTGAAACTCCACGTGAAAATCCATTCTAATATAAGAAATATGTCTCTTCAAATAGTAAATAGTTCAAAGAAAAGGTTTATTTGCATTTATTGCCTTGTGTCATTTGCATTTTATACCCAAATTCAAAAGTGTAGGTTTTTTCAAACCTAAATTCCTAAAATACATAATCTTTGATTTTCGAGTTTGTTGACCCAAAATATTATACAACCTCTAAATATTCACGCAGAAAAGAATTTGCGTGTGAAACGAGAAATTTCATAAGTTACGGGTGTTAAAGTCGATTTTTTTCGAACCCATTTTTTAAATATTCTTCGATTTTTATAACGTGGTGTGTCAGGACCTGTCTTCACGGTGGCATGTCACTGCATTTGGCGTCTTGGTGTGACGCTAGATGTCGCATGATCGCGACCGTATCCAGCACTGCTTCAATTGACACTTTCGCGCAGTAATACAAACTGATTTTATCTTAACTCATTGTTTTTCTTACATTATTTTGTTTACCTTTACTTTTTGACGTTGTTCCTTCAATTGACGGAACGACACGCTCATAAATGGAGTTTTCGCGTCAGGCGTTCGCGCAATAATACAAATCGTTTTGGTCGTATCTTAATTCGTTATTTTTATAATTTGTAGTGGTTCCTTTATGAGTTCTTTTTCCTTCGGAGTGCCGAGGCGCTTCGCCCCGAAGACTCGAATTTATTACGCATGAATTTGCGCAAACGCAACTATCGTGTTGACATTTACATTCTAAAACCTCGTTTTTTGTTTTTTAACTTTCCTTATTAAGATTCTCTTGCTCACGTATTAACGAGACTTCTTGCTTAGAACGTGGAGTCTACAAATCGCGAATCGGGGTAAGCTGGTCGCATTGTATCGCCAGTTATTGCCATTATCCTTTTCTACCTCGTGTCGCGAGGACACGTCGCTTGTCTTGGGAATAAAAACTCGTATAGGTACTTCCATTTAAGTCTATTAATTACTTTTCCTTCAATCCACGTGCCACCGTGACAATGGAAACACGATTTTCTCTATATCGCGTTTCTGTGAAATCTCGCCCCACGAATGCACGTCAACAAGCATTCCATTTAAAGAAAACACATTCAAATCTCTTTCTAGTGATGGCGCCGTGACTGAGATATCAGCAGAATGGTTGGCGCGCAAACTTACGAGAGAAAAACAGAAGTAAAACGATTTCTTTTTTCGCCCAGACAGGTAATACTGATAATTGTTTCTATACTTAATTAAGCTTACGCCGAGGAAAGCTAATAGTCTGGACTTACGTCATTTCAGAGTCTGCCCTCATGAGAAACGACAAGTGTTCCTTGGTCCAATCTCTTCAAGAATCTCTCTCAATATTTCGCAGCCTTAACACACTGTGTCTCAATCTTCTGGATTCAATGTCCTCATAAAACATTTCATATTTTTGTAGACTTTGGTTTAAAAATCATGTGTCATTTTATTCAGCCAACTTCAGAGGAGTGATTGTATTCAATTGTATTCAAATTCAAGTAATGACTTGATTTGTTCGGACAAAACATAAAGCATTTGAGGTGGAAATACATATAATAAGAAGTAACAAAAGGAGTTGGAGCAAAGGGTCCCTCTTTTCCACTCTACGAATTGACATCTCAATACCTTTCGACGGTAGGATCCTCAGCGTAAAAGTTTGTTACAAATTAGTAAAGGCGTCGGGGATCCCTTTCCTGGTCAAGACCCACCGAATCGCGTGAATAACTGTCAAATGCTTTGTATATTTCTAGTACAGCACCGACACCATTCCCTGCCTTTCTCATGTCACTGTTTCATGAAGAATTTGAAAATTGGTAAAACAACCAGTTTTGGGGGCTAAACCCCTTTTGACGTGGATTAAAATTCACCACGGATGGAATGCTTTGGCCACACTACCCCAAAGGATTCTGCATAGCAGAGAACCAAATGGTGATGGAGCGATAGTTACAAGCTTATTATCCTTACCATCTTTTGGGATAAGCAGGGAGCCGATTAACTTTCCACCCAGAGGGCACAGAGTTACAGTGTAGAATTTGGGTGTACGGTAGACAATTCAATTTTTGGTCCAGAAGATATGAGGCTAAATTTGATCTTATCTGGTCTTGGAGCCGTGGCATTTCCTTTCCAGCCAGGCGACCTTTAATTTCAGCGACTTGAACCTCTTATAAAATGCTGTTGGGGTCTATTTCAGACGTCACCACACACGGTAATAATCCCTCTCCTAATTCCGAATGCCAAATCGGGGGCGTAGTATCCCAAATTATTTTGAGCCCATTAACCCTATCCTTGTTAATGGGTTGTTGATCGAGACAAATATAGACTATGCTCGATCTAATGCTCATTGCCAAAAGTGTTTGATCATTTTTCGAAAAGGCCCTGCGCCTTGCCTTAAGAGTAGAGCTATCTAGCGCGTTTGACATCATGGAACCTACCTATTTCACTAGAGGGCCTTTTAGGACTGGTAGCGTTGTGTACAGAAAAATCGCCCCAAATCACCTCTAGCTTGGCATAGGTACTGCCTCATCGTTTCGTCTCATTTCCCGCCTCATTGTTCTCTTTACATCTCAACAACTAATATTATTTGAATATATATTATTATGAGATGTAACCCAGGTTCCTACCCAAGTTAAAATGTTTTCCTTCCAGTGACGCGTAGCTTCTGGTGAAGCCCTGTTAAGACTAGTTTCAGTTACGAGAAGTTACGTCTCTGAGCGTCATAGCAGCTGGGGACTCAATAAAATTTTGGCCTCTTCCTAGACAACCGGCGCTGTCGGTTCGTTTCAATAGGCCGTTTCAAAAACTGAATCAAAGAGGACGGGCGCGACCAAAAATTCTTGAATCATATCTGAAACTATAGCGGCCTGTTCGTTGGGGATTGCACTGTATCCGCTTTCGATGCAATGTCTATAACTGCAAGTACTAAGAGGAAGTACTAATACTCCTAGAATTTACATGTAGTGTTAGCCAATTTTTCATTATCAGGGTCCGGCCAATTTTACTGTCTAAAAGATATGCCGATTTTCACTGTACGATTACAATACTTTCTCATTACTGCTTACGTAACAAAGCGCGAAAGTAAAAATCGAATACAATCGTTTGCAGATAATTGAATAAATGGCGTTGAACTGAAAATTCGAGTGTGTGATCCGTTAACATGGTATCGCACAACATAATCACAATAACACATCAAATAAGACTCGCACTTCTGCTTGTCTGTCTATACTTACCGCAACCGTCCGCGTATGGCCCACGGCCTACCACCAGCGTCGCGGCCACGGGTTAAAGGGGTGCGTGTGGTTAGCACGAAGACATCCCCAAACCGTATTCTGGACTTCTAAACCTTAGAAGTGAGTTTTCTCATCGTCACTCAGCAACATATACTGGAACATTGCAAGGAAAACGCACATTATAATATTCCCGACCGGGAATCGATCTCTGGGTCGCATCATGGAAAGCGAACAGGCTGACCAATGGGAGGCTCCTGCATTTGCGTTAAAATGGGGTCGATTCTATCTCCCGTCGAGATGGGTCAGTCTACATCCAAACGGTGTGTGTGTGTGTGCACAGAAGGTTCTTGTGAGTTCCTTTCTGCATCTTCCATTCTGTTGCTCTAAATTTCATTCACCTTCATTCTTTTATCTCTGGTTTCTCTTCACTGCGTGTATATGCTGAACGTCCGACCATGTTTGCCATCCATGGAGTACGTGACGTAGAGAATGGGTGATCTGGGAGCTGAGGCTGAGTTATCCTGCATGCTCACTCGCATTCCGGCTTCTCGCTGGAAACTTGGAGTAGACTCCCACTACATCTTTTCGTTGCATGAACCGTGAACCCTGGCGAAACCTGGTTACTGCTGGACGGTATGTAATGTGTGTGTGAATATACTACCTTTAGCATCAGCCTGTTCTAGAAGCGCAGCTGGAAATCGGCTTGGACTAGGTCATAGATTCACCGAACACCAAGGTGTGAGGGAGGCCCTGCGGGTGTACGGCGGGTAAAAACCCCTTCCAGGTATATTCCGTGGCAATGCTGACACACCAAGGAATGTTCCCATGTTGGGATCCATGGCGCGTGGGGACCACGGGGATAAATCCATTTAACCTTTTCTCCTGTACTCTTCTGTAAGGAAAAGGAGATTTAATGAAAATAAGGTCGAATTAGTTTTTTGCCAAGATGCTGACAAACCGAGAATGTCACTTGACATTCCGGAAAGTACATCTTGTGAATTTTATAATCTGTGCATGCGTTAGTATGTGTCACATCATCTGCGCTAGTGTCAGATTCGGCTATATCTAGCAACGTTTTTGAGCAGTGCGGTTTGCAATAATATTTATTTAGGTACGATTGGTTGATTGCCAGATCGTAATCATTAGACTCCAGATTTACTATACACACATCTACATTTACAGGACAAAATCAATTTAAATTATAACACAATAAAAGAAACTACTATTATACTACTACCACCACCACAATTACCACTACTAACACTTTTACAACCACCACTCTTCTTACCACCACCACCACCACCACCAACACTCCTCCTCGTCCTCCTACTGCTACTATTACTACTCCACTGCTACTATTACTACTCCTCTACCACTACTACTACTACAACAACTACTACTACTACTACTACTACCACTACTCACTACTACTACACTACTACCGCCACTACTACCCCACTACCCCCCACACCACTACACCACTACCACCACCACCACACCACACCCACCTTACTAAAACGATGATACAATACCTGAGCTACCTGTAGAGACCTATGCAAAACTAGCTGTTAACATTAATACTAATTTTAGAACTTTACATACACATACGTGCAGTTCTTACAGACTATTGATATACGGATTAATCCCTCTCCAACCTGATTTAACACATGTATACGTTCCTATATACATATAGGTACCATTTATCGAAGCCCGTGCATAATCTATAACTCTTGCATACACACATCTACATTTCCACGCATACATATACTTATTTGCGGAATGGATTCTCACAATACCCTATGGTGATCTGACTCTATCCTTACGTTTTGCCAGCACCTCGAGAAAGTTGAACTCTAGCAGAATTGTCAAATCGAAACGGAAAACACACCAAACACTGTTCTGACCTGGAGGTTCTAGGGTTCGGATCTCAACGGTGGCAGATTTTCGACACTAGCTACGAGATGGCTGGCTTCAAATTAGCCGCAATCTGGAGGAACATTCTTGAGGCTGGGCTAGCTGCTCAGATCGGTATTTTTACGTGGATTCTCGTATCAATACCAAGCAAATGTCAGGTCAGTACCCTGACAAACAGGCCACGGGCCGCGCGCGAATTTGTCTTCTTCTTTCTTGTCCTACCCTCTCCCCTTACGTAATGACACATACATTTAGACTCACACTCATGTCGGCAAACCAGAACGGAGCTTAAAGGTTGTCCCAGCTGAGCTGGTAATTAAGGGTGAGTATATGTATGAACCTGAATGAGAAATTCTCCGCAAGTCGACGCCGGATCTCACCACCCAGTGGGGGAAGACGACCGCCATCTCCCTAGATAAAAGATTCACTACACAATTGAGACTAGTGACCATAGCAGTTGACATGCCCGGAAACTTCAATTAATCATGATGCAAATAGTCCGTAAAATGTTTGCATAATCTGGAATGCGATCTCGCCAATTTAGACTTGGCAAGATATGATCATATTCACTGCCACAAATTGCTCAAGCAGCACTGTAAAATTTAAAAAGAATGTTGAACATGTATTCAATGTTGAACCCTAAATTCAAAACGATGTACATGAAATTCACATCTGAAATCACCATATTTCGATAAATTTTATATGACTTTATTTCAAGACAGAATTTTGAAAACTGATTTCATAAAAGAAAAATCTCTCTTATTAAACATCATTGTCTGTCACCCTCAATTAATTTAAAACTTCTTTGGCCATTCTTTGGACGAACAGGATCAGGAATTAGATAGTGCAATTAACAATTATTTATTATATTTGCAAAATGTCTTCAAAACGTTTCGTTTTACAAGCGTAATAAATTAATATTAACTGCAATATCTGATCCCTGAATTTATCCGTAAAAGAAGTTTTAAATTAAAAATCTCAATCTCCAATATTGTATTTGTAGAAAGATGCCGACAAAAATTTTAATTTTTCAATTTTGCCATCTTCGAATATACAGAGTAAAACGAAAATGGGACCTGCGCCATTTTTATAAGGATTCTTTAGTAGATTCGAGAAAATATTAAAGAAAAATGGAGCAAGTTTTGAGAAAATTTTATGTACGTTGTATTCATTATTAAAAGACAAGGGTGGGCGCATAGTGGAATAATTTCCACCATCGGTGAGCGGTTGCGAAACCCATCTGGTTACAGCCAATGAGCTTCATGCATTAGTTTGCGTCACAATATTAGCGGGAATTTTAAATGCAATCATTTACTACCACCACATTATACGTATTTATACAATAGCGTAGCTCCGTGTTAAATGCTCTATGACGACGTTGTTGTATGTAGGTTAGCGACTCTAGCGATCCTCACGGCGATCAGGGAATACTACGCCGCCCTACAATTTGTAATACAGCTTCGTTCTTCGAGATCGAACCGAAAAGACATGTTTTTATATATATTTTAATTTCCTTATGCATAAACTAAAACATGTGAAGTAGAATTTGAACAATTTTTAAGGAAAGAATTGAATTTAATCTAATGATTATTGTCCATCGCAAGTGAATAGTGTAATCATCAGGAATAATAAGTATTTCTATTTTATTCATGAAAATATCTAAAAATGTATGTAATCTAAGTAGTAAATACGGGTATCGTTGAGGTAATAACAAATTTCCGTCTTTCCTTTCTAGGTCTATTAGACAAGTAAAGAGCAACATTACTCAGGGTTCCTTCTTTCATTATTGCTGCATTTAATTGCAGAACAGTGCGCTCCTTTCGAACATACGCATTTTTATTAATGTGTTAACCAGAATAGTCTAAGAATTCAGTTGGTGCATATTAAATATGTTACAATACTTGTCAAATATGAGGTTAAAACGTTGGTTCGACAAGTAACGTTGAAGCATTATCTGTTATTTAATGATTTGCCCATGAAATCGTAGGAATATAAAACCATGAGGCCAAATAATATAAATTATCTTTTAAGTTTTTAAACAGCTCTTAATAAACGCAATTTCACGCAGAAATCCGTATACTTCAGTTGCATTAGAACAGCTGACATCCTGTGATCAGTGGACTGTTTCGGGGGTGCCTTATAATTGGTGCTCGCTCCACCATTTACCACAATAGTTTTCGAAAGCTTAGTATGTTTGTGAGAGAACATACACGCTATAGGGTTTCTGAAATGGAAACATAATACTCTGGAAGGATCACTATCATGTAGGGACAGTCAGAAGGCATAAATTGACCGAAGAAGTATAATTGAACTGAATAATTTATTACATAATTGAATTAGCTAACTAAGATTAAAATCCCTTGTAAAGGTAATTGTTCATACAGTTTAAAAACACTGTAAGTTTTACCAAGATTGAAATGATTAATGCACCATAGTCAAATCTACATTAGTAAATATACTGAAAATGTGCGAGAATAAATGGTAATCAGTATGGCATTACCGCAATGAAATTACAGTAATGTACACAAAACACAAATGGGAATGATGATATGGCGTGTTGAAAGAGAAATGCAGGGTGGCCAGCGAACCTGGAATCCTTGAAAACCGTGAAAAACCGGGAATTTGAAACAGCCTGGGAAAACGGGAATTTGATTTGAAAACCTGGATTTTTCGTTACTTTCAGATTTTTCCCAACATTTAGCACATATTCACATACGACATCGTGTTCAATAAAGTGCAGAATTCAACTCGGTACATGATACCGGCAAGTGTTTAAATCGAAGTATATATGAGAAGTGTCACATGTTTACTTGAGGATCGTGAAGTTCTTGACTCACGCATAACACTACTTCAAACACTGCCCCTTGTGTTAGTGCAACATTGGTGGAGTACCTAGCACCTCAGAGAAACCATATGTTTGCCTGTGGGTTGCACGTGCATGGACGAAATATTTGCGGAAAAACGTCTCGCTGGGAACTCAATCTCTGAGTTTCGATTAGTGTCGCGCCTCGTTTTTTATGACATGGGCGGTACCACATTGCTATTTTTTCGATCGAAACGAGCATGTATCACGTCCATGATATTCAAAGGGAATTTTAACATATTTTCTAGAAGAGCGCAGTCAAGGCTATCTTTTTTTGTAGCCTACCTACACGGAGATTAAGAATGCCCGAGTTGACTGAGAGCACGAAGTGCCGTCAAGATCATGTGATCTTGACGGGGTTGCGCGCCAGGAAATATGAGTAGAACCTATTTCCTTCGCTGCATTGTTCAAGACAGCGCTGGTAGTAATATGAAATTAAAGTTAAAATGTTGGTACAAATTTATGGCACCAATTTTTTAAAATGTTTCTTTCATGTAAAGTTTTAGAAATAATGCTGATATAATCCAAACCCAACCAATTCAAACGAAGCGCCTGTGGTGCGTGGCAGCGTTCATTTCAAAAGCCAGGAACAGTAGTCATTTCAAACTTTTACAAATGAAACCTATCATAATTAGAAATCAAAATTTCTTGAAGTACAGAAGTAATTTGTTAGTTTGAAGATAATTTTATGAGCTTCCATCAATCTACTTTCTTTTATAAGAATAGCAATAGTTTCCGAAAGCCTCTTATTATGTTTACGAAGCCCAGGAAATTCGAAACGCCCGACTATGTTTGATGCCAAATTATACTAAAAGTACTCGTATTTTCGAAGAATTCATCACGACCTTATTTGAAGATCTGTTTTTGATGAACATATTTCATTAAGAAAAAAATTGTATCTTCACCATTGAAGTTATAAGAAGACCCACAAAAAAATTAATATTTTAACGTTTTTGAAAAATTGAGCATATTAATCAATTAGCCCTGCACCATTTTCTGAAGCGCATTTTACGCTATTTAAGGTCAAAATTTATTAAAAATATTTACCGTTTATTAAGAAAAATTGTTTAAAAATGCCAATGTTTGACACAAAATTTCGCATAAAACACTCATATTTTTGAAAAATTGAACATGACGTTATATAAAGAGGTTTTGGTGAACACATTTCACAAAGAAAACTTGTGGTGCTAAAACAGCACGTACTTTCTCGCAATTAGTAATGGAAATTAAATAGTTTCAATGACCGCTCATCTATAGATGAGCGATATATTCGTTTTCACATTTAACACAAAGGACGCAATTTAAACTGGAATAACACAAATATAATATAAATATAATAATAACAATAATAATAATAATAATAATAATAATAATAATAATAATAATAATAATTATGGCGTAGGGTAGTAGGACCTCATCGCCGCAGGGCCAGCCGGAGGGCAGGACTGCGCAGTCAGCCAGGTTTCCTTCCCTACAAAGAGGCGCTGACCGCTGTCCTAACCTAGACATCCCCCCTTTCATATTCCTCCTCCCATTCCACCGGGAGTAAGTGGGTGGATCGAGTAGCTCACTTTCTTCCGCTACCTAAACCTAAGCATTTTCCATCTGGAAGGCTCCTAAACCCTAGTTTCCTTTCCTTCCTTACCCTCGTCTCCCAAAGTCCAACCCTACGTCACAGCTCACGTCATCTCAAGCCACGTGGGAGCCGGGATATGTCGATTAAAAGCGACGAACAGGGCAATGGCACATAATACCTGGCCGTAGGTATAAAAGGCGCACCCATCTGTGATGGAAAAAAGAAACTGGAAGCCTCGAAGAGCCGCTGCCTGGGAGCGCCAGGGCACCTCTGGAGCCATCGCTGAGGTGACAGTGCGAACCGATGGTGGCAGGATGTTGACAGGGCGGCACCTGCCGGGAACCCGAAGAACCTACAGCCAACCATCGGAAGGAGAACCCACACTCACCAGCACCAGCAGAACCAGCAATTGATGTTTCAATGGAAACTCAACCACTGACCACTCTTGCTGGCAAGCTAAGGCAGAAAACGAAATGGACTGAAGAAATAAATGAATACATCGTTTACTGCTACCTCAAAATAACTAAACTGAATCCGACTTAACAGCATATAGAGAACCATTGTACCAAATGGTTATTAGCAAATACCCAGAACTTTCCACAAAGACAGTTCAAAACATTGTCGATCAAAACGTTCTATACTAGTCAACAAGCGACTCGAGAATCGCAAATATACACAATTAAGGAAAAATAAAAAGAGTTGGACTGCATCAATTGATGGGAACGGAAGAAAATGAAAATCTAACAGATTTAACTTGTTCTAGTAATGGAACGTTAGAATCAACCTCAGCGAAACCCACCATCTGACAACAAAATGAACTGGAGAACTTAGTAAAACAACACTGGAGGAATCGTATGCCGAATTTATGGATCTGACCCTTTCCAAAGACCGAAACTGCCAAAACTTCAATTAAGGGCTAAAACAAATCTCATTTTGAGCGAAGTCGATAGAATTCTTCAGTATGAAACAAAGAATATGCACAATATAGAATTACTGCATAACTTTGTGTTCATTGGTGCTGTCACAGTACTTAAAGCTAATGGCCAGAAGCTAATTTTAATGAGTGATAGAAAGCAAGTTCAGCCTGTCAGCCTCCTGGGAACGCGACTTCAACACCAAATTGAAACACTGCGTAAGAGCATTGTAGACTTTCTAAACACTCAAAGACAACTGCAGTGCCAGATTAAAGAGAAGCAGAGAAAATTATGTTCAAATATAAAAATGAAGAAACAAGACAATCATCACGGTACTTGATCATCTCAAACAAACTTTTTCTGTTAAAAGTAACAGGCTAAGAAGATACCATGAAAGCAACCTTCGTAAGAAACAAAATAAACTCTTCCAAATAAATAAAAAACAGTTCTACCGCTCTATGCAGATGGATAATGCTCAAGGATTGAACCAAGGTGAAATGCCAGACGCGCAAGAAGTGAATAGGTATTGGGAGACATATGGACACAAAGTAAGCAGCACAATTTTAATGCTGAATCGGATCCAAAACCGTTAGAACGACGAGTGCGAAGACATACCCATGATGAATGACCATAGTATACACATTGAAGATATTAAAAGAGCTGTAAAGAAAACTTTGAATTGGAAGGAACCGGAGAGATAACATACATAATTTCTGGTTTAAGAACTTTCCAGCATTCACGAAACAATGGCAGGGTTATTCACAAAAGCCCTGAATAATCAAGAAGCCCTACCATCATTTTTAACTTATGGATTAACTTATCTTATCCCAAAATCCAAAATACCCAGCTCTGATCCGGAAATAGGCCTATTACATGCTTACCAACTTTATACAAACTACTAACTTCCATAATAACAGATAAGATATATAAGCACCTTAAGACAATAACATCCTGGCTGAAGAGCAAAGGGCTGCAAGAGGGATCAAGGCTGCAGGAACAGCTCATTATAGATGCGGCAGTCTCTGGACATGTGAAGAAAACAGGAGGGACGTTATATACAGCTTATATTGATTATCAAAAGCCTTCGACAGCTTACCTCACTCCTGGCTAATTGATGTGCTTGATATGTACAAAATAGACCCATTGGTTGTATCGTTTCTAAAGGCACAGATGCAAAGGTGGACAACCAGATTGCACATTTGCACGCAAAATAATCATGTCAATGCAGGAGACATACATATTAAACAAGGAATCTTCCAAGGAGACTCTCTTAGCGCTCTGTGGTTCTGCCTTGCTATGAATCCCCTATCGACTTTGTTAAATAAAGATCAAATGGCTACAAAATCAACAGCAAAATCGATCATGTACGCTTATCCCACCTGCTGTACATGGACGACTTAAAATTATTCAGCACCACAGAGAAAAGCTTAATCATTTGCTTGACACTACTGCAAAATTTAGCAATGATATTGGAATGCATTTTGAGTCGAGAAATGTAAACTAAATGCACTGCGAAAGGAAAGTGGCAACATCAGATGGATTACACCCTTGGAGAAGAAATGCTAAACACGAACGAATTCATGCCATGAATCCTGAGGAATATTACAAATATCTTGATATTTACAAAGATTTAATGTTGACCAAAAATTACAAAAACTAACATTACCAGGGAATTTAATACACGTCTGAGAAAAATTTAAAACTAAACTCAGTGCTGGCAGGAAAATTAAGGCTATAAATACCTGTAATTCCAGTGCTTACCTCAGCTTTGGTATTGTCAGATGGACACAAACCGAACTAGAGGCATTTAATACAAACTGCAGAGTACTTTGCACCAGATTTAGATGTCACCACCTAAAAGCGCAGTTGAGAGATTCCACCTACCTAGGTCTTTAGGAGGAAGAGGTGTCATAGATATGTGAATCTCCATCACCAACAACTGGAGAGACTGCGTCATCTTCCGCGAAAAAGCTAATGGAAGCAAGGTACATCGATTGTAACATACATTGACCGGAAAATTACACCATTGAATTTGTCTGATGAAACAATGAACCTACAAAAGCAAATACAGACCAATGAGATGAAAATCAGCAACTGGAAAGAGAAGCAACTCACGGACGCTACCCATACCAGATAGAGGAGAACTGATGGACCGTAAGTCGTCAATTAAATGGCTGTGCTTGGGAGAACTTTTGCTGAAACAGAGGTTTCATGGTAGCTATTCAGGACCAAGTAGTATCAACTAAAACTACCGTAAATTTATCCTGAAAGACAATAACGTTCGTGATGACAAATGTCGGCTATGTGGAGAACATAGAGAAAATATGACCACATTATCAGTGGATGCAGCTCTCTAGCATCCTCAGAATATACAAACGACATGACGACGTTTGTAAAGTGGTTTATCAGCAACTATGCCACAATAATAACCTTTTTACGGGTAACCGAACACCATACTATAAGTACACACCCGAACCAGTCATTTACACAAATAATCACAAAATGTACTGGAACAGGTCCATAATAACAGATAGGTCTGTATCATGTAATAAACCGGACATTGTATGGCATGACAAGAAAAATAAAAAGGGGTATCTGATTGATGTCGCAGTCCCGCTAGCTCACAACATCCCAAAGAAAAGAAGTGAAAAATTCTAAAATATCAACCTCTGGCAAATGAGATAAAGGAAATGTGGAGCGACTGGAAATGGTGACGATTGTACCAATAATTCTAGGCGCCACTGGTGAAATTCTAAGTTCCTACATGAATCCCTAGCTGAACTGCAACTGAAGAAGGGGTTATACATCCAGATGCAAAAGATTGTCATACTGGACACATGTAACATCGTGAGGAAGTTTCTGAACATTGATGGTTGATCCAGTGCTGATTATGACAGTTGGAACGTGTATCTCTTGTTCATGGTAACCGAGATGCACGAGGAAACAAGTTAAATTGTGATGATAGTAAATAATAATAATAATAATAATAATAATAATAATAATAATAATAATGCTATAACCTCTCACACCCAACTCCACTCTCACCCTTCACGTGGGGAGCCCTGTTCAGTCGTACTTGTCTCAAGGTTGTGGTATCCAGCCCCTTCGGCGAGTCAGTCGACCATCTAATGAGAGAAGGAGGTCCTGATAGGGCTACTAGAAGATAATTCTGGGATAAGGCCTATCAGGATGGTGCAAGTCAGCCAACTGGACTTGTACCTAGAGAGTCGGTGGAGGAACCAATTAAATGGTCAACAGCGGTTCTCAAAGCCTGAGTGGCTACAGTTGTCCTGGCAGTAGGAATAAAATGCGCCCATTAAGTATGGAGACACGGCTAGAAAGAAAGCCTCGGAAAAAAATGCTGCTAACCGAGGAGCGTCGGGGCGCCCCTGGAGCCATCGCTGGGGGTGACAGCATAGGCCGATGGTGACCAGGAGTTGAGCAGGCGGGCCCTGGTAGGGATACCCGAAATGCGACAGCCTGAAAGGAGCGAACCCATATCGAATGCCTCTCCTGCTGAAGGTGTTGTGCAGGTGATACAACCAGCGCCCACCCAAGCAAGGATACCAACACAGCGCAGAAAATGGCCAACGGCTGTTAATGAAGAAATAATGCGCATCTATTACCGGATCACAAAAATTAACACAGATGTGACTGGATACAGGCAGAAATTTTTAGAGAATTTCAACAGAGTTTCCCTGAATATTCCGTAACTGAAAAAAGAGTGTCTGATCAGTATCGAGTGATTTTACGTAATAAACTGATTCCTGAGACACGGCTGCAGACCATTAGAATGGGAGTTGGGCGTGAGCTAGAACTGGATGAGGTTCAGAACTTAAAACCCAGTGAATCAGAAATTCACCGGGAGTCCCAAAACTGTCCTACAACAGATGATATAACTACAGTTGAAGACCAAAGACTGGTGGAATCGCTGAAGATGGAAAAGAGAAGCTAGGGTTCCAATTTAAAGGGGACCAACCCAACTATGAGACCAGTGTTACCTAAGATCAATACATCGAGACGAATGGCACGTATTATAGATATCATGAATTGCGAGGTACTACCAGAGGAAATTGAAATGGCGCACAACTTGCAATATCTCCACCTTGTTACATATTGTGCTGCAGTTGTAGTAATAAAATCCCTGGGAATAGACTGTGAAAAACTGTCAGGAAAAAAGCAAAGAGGCCGGATGATGCCACCGTGGGAGAGGTGTCTCGTCAGGAACATCGAAATACTGAGAGGTGATATTCCCCGTATGATGAGTTATCCCAAATGGTATTCGATCACCAAAACTTGTGAAGCTGGCAGATCGTATATGAATAGAAATAAAACGCATACTCGAAGAGATGAACCTAATACGACAGTACAACAGTGCATTGACACGCTGAAACAGAGACTGTCAGTATTAACAAATCGATTGTCCAAATATAGAACCAGCAGAAACAGCAATTACAAAGGATTATATCCAACACGAGAGCAGGTGAATGATTTTTTGGAAGCAACCTTCCGATCCAGCGGAATGTGATGAGGAGCTGGTTTGGGAGAAGAGAAAAAACGCTGTGAACATCTTACCAAGATGCATTACCAAGAATTTACAACCCGAAGAAGTCAGTGAAGTAATCAAGAACCTATTGAACTGGAAAACTCCACGACCAGATAAAATTCATAATTTTTGTTATAAAAGATTATGGGGCACTCACCACAGGTTGGCTGAATTGATCAATGATGTCATACAACAACCAGATAAAATGCCAGAATTTCTTACCCAGGGAATTACATATCTGATATCCAAAGACCCAAAAAAACAAGAAGATCCAACAAAATCCCGCCCTATTTCTTGCTTGCCAACGATGTATAAAATCATTACATCGTGCCTTCATAACGGATATACACCCACTGTGAGACAAGATATTATTGCAGTCCAACAGAAAGGCTGTAGCAAGACTCCATGGGTTGAAAAGAACAATTAATCATAGATTCAGTGTGTGGTAAACATATGCAAAACATCGCAACTTGTTCATGGCGTATTGATTACAAAAAGCCTTTGATTTTTGTACCATACCTGGCTGATAGAAATACTTAAGATCTATGAGGTTGATACAAAAGTTTTCCCCTTCTTGGAACATGTTATGTCGAACTGGCGAACAAAAATTATCTTAAGTAATTCTTTGAAACATCCAAACTGATACAGTCAATGTGCGAAGAGGATTTTCAGAGATACTAAGCCCCCTCGGGTTTTTGTCATTCGTATGAATCCGCTATCTAATCTCTTAAATTTCCACTAAATGGGGATTTGGAATTAAATTGGAGCAAGAATGATGTATCGCATAAATCACCTTTATATATGGATGATTTGAAGATATATGCTTGACAAAATCTCAACATGAACAACTATTGAGTTGTGGAATCATTTTCAAAAAGTATTAAAATGGAGTTTGGCCTGGAAAATTCGAACATTGAATATTGTAAAGGAAAGCTCCAAGAGGGGGCCTTTGAACTTGAAAATAAACAGTTGATACAAGCAATGTCTGTTGAGGAAACGTACAGATACCTGGGAGTGAGACAGGCAAGGCAATTGTCCAAGGTAAAATGAAAGATGAACTTGAGAGGAATTCTTCCGAAGAACCCGAAAGCTCCTGGAAAACAAAGTTGAATGGAAGAAATATCATAAAAGCTTATTAACACCTATGGTCCCAGCCTTAAACTACTCATTTGGCATTATTAATGGACCAAAACTGACATTGAGAACTTACAACGGAAAATGAGAGTTTTAATGACGAAAGCACGCATGCACCATCCAAAATCTGCAATCGAACGTATAACACTTTTGAGAAATATGGGTGGAAGAAGACTCCCGACATTGAAACCAACTTTGTCGGCAAGTAAAAAATATGAGAATGATTTCCCTTGCGGCAAATACATCAAAACTGCATAAAGCAATTTGTAGAAGCGATGTCTATATCCGATAGAGCTGTCGAGACAGGATGTTGCGGACTTCATGCAATGACGGCCAGAAGAGAGATTTATGGATGGCTAAAGCTCTTCATGGAAGACATCCAATGAGATGAGTCAAGAACATGTCGATTTGAAAGCATCGAACACTGGCTTATATCAGGGCAAACTTTCCAGAAACTGGGAAAGGGTTTTGCTGGCTATTCAGGATCAAGTTATTCCAACGCGTAACTATTTGAAGAGAATTGTAGAGATAGCAATGTGCAAAATGAGTTATGTCGTTATGGTTGTCCAACAGTGGAATCAATTCATCATGTTACCTCGGGTTGTACACATTTGGTAGGCACGAGTATAAAAGCGACATGATTCGGTAGCCAAAATTTTACATCAAGCGTTGGTTTCCGAAATGTCGTCTTCTGACTGAAAAATAAGGTACCGTACTTTAAGTACCAACCTATGAATGTTTTGGAGAACGAAGAGTGGCGCTTGTATTGGATAAAACTATCTTTACAGACCAGACAGTGATTCACAACAGACCGGATTTGGTTGTGATTAACAAGTGTGAGAAACATGTCATGCTTTTTGGGTGTTTCTGTCCAAATACTAGCAACATTCAAAGCAAATACACTGGGAAAAAAAACAGTAAATATGCAAATCTTGTTGAACCTGGGTGAGAAACAGTGGAATATAAAAAGTCAACATTATCTCGATAATTGTTTCAAGCACGAGTCATCCCTTTGGGGTTTTGATGTGGGCCTTAAGCAACTGGTTTGAATGAAGACCTGTACAAACCCATGCAGAAGGCAGTTGTTATTTCAACAACAAGGATAGTGCGGAAATTCATGGAAACAATGTATTATAAATTCCTTTAAAAATAGATGCATTGTGCTTTGATTCTGTATATCTGTGCAATTCATTCAAATGTGCCAATAAGATGAGAAAAACAAAAATAATAATAATAACAACATTAACAGGCTTCACCTGCAGACAGTTTGCCGAGCAGCTGCTCGCAACCACCAAGGCGGAAAGTGAGGCGACGTATGAAGTGGAAAAATAACTTAAATGAGTATATTATGCGCGTCTACTACAGAGCCACACTTTTAGAAACAGAAATGTTTGGGATACAGGCAATCTCTGCATGCTGAATTCAGAGAAAGGTTTCTCATATTGGCGTCACAGATCAGAGGCTCGTAGATCAGAAAAGAGCTATACTTAAAAACAATCTAATCCCAAAAGTAAGGTTGGAACAAATTAAACAGGAAGTAGCAACAGAAATCTCTTCCTCCAGTAATGGATGCCCTTGACACAAACTGTCACAGATTCACACGAAGTTCCAATTTCAACCCAATTAGATGAAGCAAATCATGATCCATCAACACCATGTGCAAGAAGCCAACATATCAGATGTAATTGACATATACCAGGAACCTTTTTCTCAAGTACTGGATTAGATCCAACACTTCGCCCCAGAATTCCTAAACTCAACAGCAATAGAAACAACAGGCTCGTTCAAATTATTCAATATATAAATGAGCATGTTTTGCCTGCCAGATCAAAGAAGAAGATACACTAACAGATAAACATGCTATAGTTTACTGTCAGCTGCTACCGTAGCTTTAAAATCTGGTTTTAAATTAAAGGATCAGTCAGAAAGTGAAAAGGGAAGTCAATGAAGAAAAATGCGAAACCACCATGGCAGCAAAGACTCGAAATCAAATTCAGTATCTCAGACAGGAAATAGGTCGAGTAACGCAATATTTGAACCAACCAAACAACAAGAAATTAGCCAAAAAAATTAAGAAAACACTTGCAAAAATCAGAAAACATGAATCAAGAAAACACAAGAACCAGGAACATAACACCATTGATTCAAATTTAATAGCTGAACATTTAAATGAATTGAAACAGAAACTTGCAGCTAAATCACAAAGACTGAGACGATACAAAGAAGCAACAAAGCGTAAACAACAAAATTCAGTGTTTCATCAGAATGAAAAGTGTTCTAGCAACAACTCAGACAAAATTGCAATTTCCAACAAGAGAACAACGGTGCACCAGGTCAACAAAATTTAGAACAGTTCTGGTGAAACATTTGGTCAGAAACTAGTCATCACAATAGTGAGGCACACTGGATTAAGGACGAAATTAATAATGTTCAAAATATAGATTCAATGTTATATCAAGAGATCACAGTAAAAGACGTCAGCACTGCAATTGCAAAACCACAACTGGAAAGCCCCGTCCAGAACACATTCACAATTTCTGGTACAAGCAGTTTACAACGCTTCACCATAAGTTGGCTCAGTGCTTCACACAAGTCATTAATAGCCCAGAAGACATGCCTTTATTTTTAACCAAAGGCATTACATACATGAAACCCAAAAGTACAGACACACAGAACCCATCTCAATACCGCCCAATCTCTTGCCTTCCCGCAATGTACAAAATTTTGACTTCATGCATTACAAGTAAAATCCAACATTATATTGAAGACAGAGAAATAATGACAGAACAACAGAAAGGTTGCAGTCGATTACATAAAGGATGTAAAGAACAACTTCTAACAGATATGGCCATTCTCCAACAAGCACATAAAAACCATAGAAACTTGCACCTGGCATACATTGACTACAAGAAATCATTTGATAGCTTTCCCTCACAGTTGGCTTATTGAAGTTCTCCGCATATACAAAATTAACGAAACCATCATCAACTTTCTAGAACATAACATGACTCATTGGAGAACAACATTGTCCTTAAGGCAGCAAGAGTTAACAATCTCAACAAAAGAGATCAGAATTAAGCGGGGAATCTTCCAAGGAGATTCTTTGAGCTCATTGTTGTTCTGTCTGGTTCTAAATCCCCTATCAACACAACTTAACAGCACTCACTATGGCTTCCAAATTCGTAAAAATAAGAAGACTATTCCCACCATATCACATCTGATGTATATAGATGACAAACTTTACAGTTCAACAGACAGACAGCTTCAATATCTCCTTAATAACACAGACAACAAGGCAATCAAACAGCCTCTAACAAAACTGTACAAATCAAGAATCACTGCACTCCTGAAAACCAAATTAACAAGTAATAACATGATAAAAGCAATCAACACATTTGCAGTACCAGTATACACGTACTCATTTGGAATTATACCGTGGAGCGACACAGACCTTGAAGATATTCAGAGACTTGCCCGCACAATTTTGACCAAATTCAGACATCACAATCCAAATAGCGCAATAGAACGAGTGACACTCCCACGAAGTGAGGGAGGAAGAGGCCTAATTGACTTAAAGAACTTGTGCTACAAACAAATCCATTCATTAAGGACCTTTTATTATGAGAAACAGGCAACCTCAGAACTACACGCTGCAATAGTTCAAGCAGATACTAAATTAACCCCTCTTAACCTAAACAACAAACAGCTGGACATTTCGCCGCGGGTTACAGACAATAACTGCAAAATAGACATGTGGTCAAGAAAGCAACTCCATGGACGCCATGCAAATGATCTCAAGCAACCTCATGTAGACTTAAAAGCCTCAAACACTTGGCTAAAATACGGTAATCTGTTTGGCGAAACAGAAGGGTTCATGGTCTTCATACAGGATCAAGTGATCAACACTAAAAGTTACAGGAAGCATATCCTCAAACAAACAATAGATGACAAATGTAGAAAATGCCATACAACAGTTGAGAGCATACAGCACATCACATCAGGATGCAAATTAATGTCCCATACAGATTACACCTACAGGCACAATCAAGTTGCAAATATTATTCACCAGAAACTGGCAGCGAAATCCAACGTACAAGAAATGACCTGCCCATATTACAAATATGTTCCCGATACTGTACTTGAAAATTCAAACTTTAAGTTGTACTATGACAGAGAAATTATTACAGATAAAACTATTCACCATAACAGACCAGACATAACTTTTGTGGACAAACGGCAAAAGATTGGCTTCCTGATTGACATAACTGTTCCACAAACAGCTAATCTTCAAACAGCACATGCAGAAAAAATAACAAAGTATACAGAACTAACAACTGAAGTCAAGGCACTATGGCATCTCCAAAAAGTTCATATTGTTCCTCTGGTCATTTCGTGCACAGGAGTTATACCAAATAACATGCATAAAAATCTATAACTTATTCAAATACCAAAATATACCTATAAAATTATGCAAAAATCGATCATCTTAAACACATGCAGGATTGTTCGAAAATTCCTAAATTGCGACGAAACATGAATTGACCAGTGTCTTGGTTATTAACGCGACACAAAGTCAAATAAAAATCCGGTGAATACCGAGAAAAACAATGTATAATAATAATAATAATAATAATAAAATAATAATAATAATAATAATAATAATAATAATAATAACTTTTACTTTCACTCCTCGGATAGTGTGTTACTGAAGAATGTAGTTGCTGTAGATGCAAACTATTCAGCTCTAAATCTCCAGAAGACTGAAACCAACACTGAAATTGTTTCCCAGATATGTAACATGCAGACAGATTGGAAGAACAAGACCCTTCATGGAAAATATCCTAATCTCTTAAATAACCCATCAGTTGATAAAGTCTCTTCTCTCCTGTGGTTGAAAATGGGATATTTATTTCCTGAAACTGAAGGATTTATTCAGGATGGGGTAATAAAACACGCAATTATGATAAACACATACTGAAGAGCAGTATAATAGATGTCTGTAGAATGTGTAATCAACCAAATGAGACCATCGACATGTGATTGCAGGTTGCCCAGTTCTTGCCAAAACTGCATATCTAGGGAGGCACAAACAAGTAGCCAAAATAATCCATAGACAATTGGCATCAAATTATAGACTAATTGAGAACCCTCCACCATTTTACAAATATTCACCTTCACCGGTTATGGAAATAGTGGAATAGTACTCACTGGGGTAGGCCATTGTCACTGATAAGACTGTGGATTATAATCGCCCGGACATAGTAGTTATCAATAAAATACAAAAGTATGCAACAATCATAGATGTAGGCTGTCCACTGACAAAAAACCTGAACAAGACAAAATCGGAGAAGATTTCAAAATACCAGAATTTGGCAGCAGAAATCCAACATGTTTGGCAACTGAGTAAGGTTGAAATAGTGCCAATAATCATCTCAGCCACAGGAGTGGTGACAGGCCGATTTGCTTCAGGTCTTACAAAAATAGGATTATCAAAAGGAATCTGCATAACCATCCAAAAAGCTTTAATCCTACAGACTTGCCATATTGTGCGAAAATTTTTAAATTGAAGGACGGACAAAGATTAATTTCTTCTCCGTCTTTCCTCAGATCTGTCATTACCAGTTGCATTTGCTAGAGCCTAAGTCGTATGAATAGATGAATGGTTCTCAATGCTTACTGAGAAAAGTACAGAAAATAATAATAATAATAATAATAATAATAATAATAATAATAATAATAATAATAATGTACAAATCCTAACTTACTTATCATCCAACTGTGTAAGTTGAGACCGGACGACTGAAAGCTAGCAATCTTTATTTCATATTTATTTCGAATAGGTTTTAAATAATTTCTACAAGATTAATTTGTTAATGTATAACAAAAGCTCCAATTTAAAAAACGAAGAAATATAAAATAACATAAATATTTTAACTTACGTAGCATCTAACTGCCTCAAAACATATCTAAAATTACGATCACGAGACGCAGGATTTTCAGAGTGGCCGATTAAATTTGACGCCTATTTACTAAAAAAATACTCATATTTTCGAACATGGCCTTATTCGAAGATCTGCTTTTGATGAACACATTTCATTAAGAAATAAAATTTTATCTTCATAACTGTAGTTGAAGGAAGACGCCGAAAACATTTTGAATTTTTTCAATTTTCGAAAAATCAGGTTTTTCAACCGACATGAGACCTGTACCATTCCCTTAAAAGTCTCTTAGACTATCCAACAACAAAATTTCATCAAAATCGATGGCGCTATTTTTTTAATTGTGAAAATGTCGACGGGCTTCATGTACCGTCAAAATTAAAATATCGGTTTCAAATTCAAGGGGCCGCGACATCAGCCAGATCGATTGGGGAATATTACCTTTGGAGAAAATCGGTTGAACGGTTTAGCCGCTAGCGTTGTTCACAGAAATATTTCGCCGTCAATCAATTTTTCGGCATCAAGGACCCATAAAACATGAATTCTGGCTACACCACGTGTTAGATAATTTTTTCTATATTTAACAATTAAATTTATCTACATTTTCGTTTGCAGGACCCTGTAAAAGTTTTCTGCCGAAAATTTACCATTTTTCGTGCAGGATTACGTAACTATCTATTCTTAAGAAGTTCCTTCTTAAGCATGAGAAAGTAAAATTCATTACAATTGTAAGTGTAGAAAGACGGCGAAAAAATTTTGGATTTTTTCAATTTTCAAAAGTCAGAATTTTCAACGAACATGAGCTCTGCACTCTTGATCGTTCTATGCGCTATCCGAAATGGAAATTGAATAAAAATTGTTTATATCGTTTTTGAGAAAAAATTGTTTAAAAAATAAAAATTACCTATATTTACACAAAATTACGCAAAAACTACTCACATTTTTGAAAGATTGTACATGACCTTATTTCAAAATCTAGCTTAAAGGAGCAGATTTTATTAAAGGAATAATCTCTTATCTTCATAGTTGTAATTATAGGAAGACGCCGAAAAAGATGTTGATTTTTGCAATTTTTGAAAAATCATAGTTTTTAACGAATATAAGATCTACACCATTCTCATAAACGGTCTTCACATATAAAAAACAAAATTTAATCAAAAACGTTGGAGCCATTTCTTTGAAAATTTTGAAAATGTCCCAGGGGGTTCAAGTACCCCCAAATTAAAATAACGGTTTCAAATTTAAGGAACCGCGACATCGCCAGATCGATTAAGGAATACAAAATTTGAAGAAATCGGCTGCCGGTTTACGGCAGCCGATTAACGGTTAAGCCGGCTTACGGTTTAGCCGCTAGCTTTGTTCACTGGACAGATAATGTTGCGGACGTTTTGCCGTCAACCGAGTTTCCAATATTAAGGACCCAGAAATCATTGATTCTACACCACGTGTTAGAAGATTTTTTTCCTAAATTTAGCAATTGGACACTTTCGTTTTTTCAGGGCCCGGCAATAAGAGTTTTTCGGCCGAAAATTCGCCGTTTTTTCCCGTCATATTACATAACTTTCTGTTTAGTAGTGCGTAAGCGGTAGAAGGTAAGAACGTGTTGTAATGTGCGAAAAAGAACCTGGAAAATGTGTATTCTCAGACCTGGAAAACCGGGAAAAAAGCTTGAATTCCAAAATGCCATATCGCTGGTCACCCCGGAAATAACACTACCGGTGTCATTGTGAGCATGGAGCCCACTCACGTGATAAAACACGCATCACAGGAGCTCCGCTGACGGCTGGCATCGGGCACGAGTTCCTGTGACCCTGCAGACTGAGAGATCGCCGGGACAGTGTGGGGTGCACGAGGCACAGCTGGCACCTCAGAGGCTCACTGTATAGTGGAGAATTAACTCTTGAAATATTAGAAACTATCGGCGTGGCGAGCCATAAGACGTTGCGTAGCACACATAATGATTCTGACCCAGTCATTTGTAACTAACTGGCAGTGACCTTGTTGTGAATGCATATCACACTATGTACAAGTTAAAACATGTGCCTTCACACGCATTTTATAGACTATTGCGGTGAAATGACACACACTGTTCATGAGATTGCGCAATGGTTGAAACAGCTCAGGTGTCGCGCGAAAAATTATTCGTAACATAATAATTTACAGTTATTTGACGGAGGCGCGTGTTAAGGTGATTAGAACATAGAATACAATAAAATTAACATTATGATTGTACAAGACACAATTGCTGTCGTATGACAAGACGTGCATGTTGCAGTAGAAAAATGTTTATAAAATAATAAATTGAATGTTTATAAGCTTATTCCGTGAAGCATCTATCCGTAGTTTTACTTGACCTCCGCTAGAATTGCTAGCTGTATGCGCGCGCATCCCTAACTAGCCGAAAAACGGGCTGAGCTGCGCTACTGTGTAAAGACGTATACTGGGCTATCGCCTTGCTACAAGTCATTGAAAAAAATATGAAGCACTTTTTAAATATTGCATATTTTATTTCAACTACACCTTCATTGTTTTGTTTTTGGTTGGTCACCGTTGAAAATTGCCACTTTATGCCCTCAACACTTCTCGCTTGCCATGCAGCATGGCGGCAAGCGTCTGGCCTAGCTTTTCAAATTAAGTGCCCGTATTGTGGTCATATAATTCGTGACAGCTGGTTCGGCGCAGAACGATCAAAAATCGGTGGGCGGAGCAGCTCATCCATGTCTTTGCATTATGATTGTAGTCCTCTAAAGTTGCCTTAATTTCACGCATAATTACGCGAAAAAGACTCATATTTTCACAAAATTTACCGTGACTTTATTTAAAGTTCTAATTTTGAAAAGATTTTATTAAGGGAAAACTCGTTAAAATCAATATATAATAGCTTCATTTGTTGGAATTTATTTATTTATAATTAACATGCCAAATTGTCCTAATACATAATTAAAAATACCGATTACAACCTCACACTCATAAAAATATAACTAATGTTCAAAATATTTTGTATCAGTGATATATTTGTGTGAATTCATGAGTCTGAATAGTTTCAAAACAATGCAAACAATTATATAAATTATTTTCAGATATATTTCTGTTTTCCATCTAGGAATCTTATGTATGAATTCATATATAAATATTATGTAGTGGTCTGAAGCTGATGCACTCTCAAAGGGCGATGGTTTAAGCCTGAAGTTGGTTAAGTGAGAAATTTTTAAATTAACGCGAGCAAGTGCAAGTAATATATATGCAGTGGAATTTAAATAAAATTAAAAATTTTAATTCTGAAATATTAATTTATTATTTTTATTTACAAAAATTAGCCAATCGGTAAAGATGATCTGAAGCTTCTACTAATTTTTGCCTACTGATGATACTGAAAGCGAAACGCGATATTTCTCTAGTTTCAGTCATGAATACTGTAAGGAGAAGATTCAACTCTGGCATTGGGAAAAGTGCAGCTAATAGGCACGTCTGAATATCAGGGACATCACGCGGTCAATGTGAGAACCTTTTAAGGCATTTTCGGCCCATGTCCACCAAGCTCATGAGTCAAATCGTCATGTACCCTTAGTGTAGGTATCGATGGAGAAGTACACGTCTTACGTGTAAGCGCGTCGTTGAGACTTTTGCACGCCTCAGCGAGAAGCATTCGTCTGTAATATTGATCTTCTGTAGTGTGCTTGATAGTGCTGTCGATTCACTCGAGGGTGCAAAAACTAGGAAGATTTTGCACGCCATTGTAGACACCACTATCGATCCGCGTATGCGCAATTCGTTTCGTATCACTTTTGTGCATATGCGCATGCGCAGATGTGACGTAGCTCATCAAGTCAACTGTGTACTTCTGCCATCAGGATTATCAAGTCATATGTGCTAATTGTGTCGCAAGAAAAGGCACCAAATGTTCATTAGAACTTGTCAAGTAAAAGATATTGAACGATAGTTAAAGATACTGAGAATACGTTTGATGATAAATGCTAACATAAAAATCATCGGGGATATCACAAGTAATATTTTAAAGGCGTGCCTTGATATTGAAATTTAACCATTAAAATTGGAATTCAGCACAGGAAACCAAACATGTTAAAAAGTGTAATATTTATTTACATTTTTAAATAACCATATATTTATTATACTTAATACTTTCAAACATTAATACGATAAATTATATTAAATTCTGGTTAACTTATTATTGAAAGTTCCTCCACTCCGTGAAAAATTACGAACGATTATTTGTTTGTTCGTAACATTTTTAACGTATTTAATGTTCGTAACAGTTCTCTCAATGATAATTAATACAATTTTCTTAAATAAATATTTAAAAAGTTGACAATTTATAAAAATATACGGAAGGAGTCATTTCTTCTCGGATAACATAGGGGCCCGAAATTCGTTTTCACTTTTCGTATCCGATAAAAGGGCACGTAGATCCAAATGTTTCATACATTTCATTTTATTACAAATTAACACCTTAGCGTCACCGCTAAGGTCCTGATAATATTTACTTTGAACGAGTTTCAAAATATAAAGATAGCGACTTCATGTATGTCTGATAGAGTGCTTCTTTAAGTTAAATTTATGAAATGCGCAGTCAGAACCCCCAAAAAATCTAAAGGATACAAATATAAGTGTAAATAACAAATGTGATATGAAACACAAACCTCGGCAGCCCATAAAATTACTTATTCTCTAGGAATCGCTTACGTGCACAGCAGAGGTTGCCACCAATACTTTCCGCCAAACCTTGTGACGTCAGTTTGGACATTTCTATAGTATTAATACTTGATAGAGTTCGTGTATTAAAGAATGTATTATCCGCGTACGTTTTCTTGAGCGCTCGCTTCGCTAGTTGCGAGAGGAGTGGGGAATGTAGTTATTTTCACAAAATGAATTTGATATTAAATTTGAATTTCGTTTTTCCATGCCAAATAGTTTCTATTACACGGGAGCGAACATTTTTGGTTATCAGATTTTGTTTACAACGCTCGTTTTTAACATTTACTCTTAATTCAACCAATGGTGGCAAAGGTATTTCGGGGTTCAAGAAAACGTTCGCGAATAATAACAATACCGTTGAAAAATCATGTGGAACACACAACTGGGGCATGCGTACACTAACAGACTCACAGCGAATAGAGTGGATTGTAGGAGTTTGGGAAATGAAAACAGCAAGAGAGGAAGGATTACTCTTCCATAGTATTATATTCTTTGGAGCAGTTGGGGACAAAATCATTTTTAGCGCCGTGAAACTGCACCGCTTCACACTTGTGCTTCTATCTAGTAGAATATTCGAGAAATACAATGATTGCACGGAACGAGTTACAAGTGAGACGTATAGGGCCCAGATCAGGCCAATAGAAAGAATCGAATAAAGAACATATTTTATTTAAAATGCTTTCAAATTTTATTTCTTCACGTTTATAAATTTGAATAATATTAATAATTGAATGTTATTTCATATCCCTACTCATATAATTACAAAATGGCAAAAAACACAAACCACATTATAAATGATTTTTGCTCAAATTACAAAGCCATGGGATTCCTTCTCATGTCTGTTTTTACTGAAATTAAGTATAAGTGGACAAAAATAGGCCGAATATTTGTAAAACGATTATCATTTACAATCGTTCAGAAGTCATCCACACATTTCACTGTTTTGATCCATCAGTCATGTTTGTTAGTATGATTTTAGTTTCTGGAATCATTTATTTGGGCAACTTTGTTTAGCCTGCTAATATTGAATACAGAATTATTTTGTATATCAACTTTGTAAATTTATTATTACATTTATGTTCCATTGCTCTTGGCTGGGCAGCGCGTCCGCCTGACGTTCATAACAGATTGCGATGGCTATGATGCACTGCAAGCTGCGTTGGTCAATTCAGTGACGGTTAGCGTCGTTGTGTTTGGCAGGGATGTTCGAGGGTTGAAGACTTGTGTTGTTTTAGGTTACTAGTGTGTGATATATGGTTTCTCGGAAGTTGAGGAGTGAAGAAAGAGTAATGATTTAAAACTTCGGAGGTAGTGAACGATAAATATTTAATTTCCGGTGTTACAACTCATTAACCTTCATTGGTTGGTAACCGGGCGGAGTCTTGGAAGCAACAAGTGACAAACAACGGTAGGAAATGGGGTGTGCTGTAAGTACAGCGGTAGAAAAAGAAGCTGCGGAGAGGTCGAAAAAGATTGATAAAGATTTAAGAGCAGATGGCGAACGTGCGTCGAAGGAAGTTAAATTATTATTATTGGGTAAGTGATTCAAGTGTTAAGTCAAATAAAAATATATGTATATATATTTAGTTGACGTCGAGTCCTGCGTTTGCGTGATCTCGTGTACACAATTTAAAATTAAGTATGGACTTTTGCAGGTGTACTTATTGCATTTCGCTTTGATATAAGGAAAATTTTTTCAGTGAAACTGTCTGGCTTTCTATGTTTACTTTATTTGCATGTTCGCATTTGGAAAAAAACGTTTTGTTGTGTGTTAAAACCTGTATTAAAATGAATTTTCGAATTCTTTGAGTGGTATTTATTACAATTTTGTTGATTATTATTTTGTTTGTGTAATTCCAGTGATTGAAAAAACTGCCTATGTTTAATTGGATGGAAAAGATTTATATGAAGTGTATGAATTTTACATTTTGTTTTGCAATAATTAAAAATATTAATGTTTTTCAGGGGCAGGAGAGTCTGGGAAAAGCACAATTGTTAAGCAAATGAAGATAATTCATGAGACTGGTTACTCCAAAGAAGAATGTGAACAGTATCGGCCAGTGGTATTTAGTAACACAATTCAGAGCCTTATGGCAATCATTCGTGCAATGGGGCAATAATTGTTTTGCAGGAAATTAAGAAATTAGGTTTTTACATGGCCTTATCTTCGGAATGTACCATTTTGTCATGTAATGTAGCTTTAGATTAAGAGGGTTACAATCTTCAAAGATAATAGAAATAATTATTGCTGATTGTGGCTTAAACGTGTAAAGTATTGAGAAGAATTCCAATATTTTATTGGAATTCAATGTTATAAAATAAAATGGTTTTTTAATGTTTTTGTCCATAGTGAATGTAAAAGGTGTTAGCAGATGTATAGAGTTATGCTTTCTGTCATTATTTCAAGTTCACAAAATGTTGTCCAATTTTTCTATGAATTTGAAACAATGTACACCTTCCATGTACATGAAATGCATATTGCATGAACTGTGAAGAGAATGGTTTTATAAAATAGAAAACTTGTGAAAATTGACATTTATAGTCTAACATTAAAATTTTTATTTTGTCAGTGTCAAAAATGAGCAGAAATGTCCCTTATTTTAAAAATGGTTTTACTCGTCCACCATACAAGTCTGCATATAATTAACTTCAGTAGAATGGAATTACATATAGATAAATATTCTATTGTTAGTGCTCAATAGATTTTGATATTAAGTTGCAAAGTAGTATTTGATGGGTCTAAATGCTTCTGCTTATCTTCTTGCAATGGTTGGAATATTTATTACGATTTGAATGTATTGTCTCGATGAAATAATGAATATAAGGACTTCACAAATTTCTTTATTGTAATAGGTACTACTTGTGCACTATAACACACAGTTTTCTTATCAATTGTATCTATATCTCTGGGACAAATGAAAGAATATTCATGATATTCAAACATCTTATGGGGTAATTATGTTGTTTGGGTTGCTTTACATAAAATACCCAACTGCAGTGTATAATCGCTGAAGCGTTATGTCTTTTTTGTAGTTCATGGCTCAGAAGCAACCCAGTTGATGTTGCACTTATTTTGTTGAATAGCATTTGCTAACCATGCAAATTTGGATACTAGAAGCCAAATTATAACATTCTCCAGCTTTTCTTAATTTATTGACTTTTATTTAGTTTATGGTTTTTTGAATTTTATTAAGTCAAATTTCTGAATTATTACCCTGATTGGTGATGTTGAAGCTTATGAATTCTTTGCTACGAATATTCAATTTACCATTACAGGATCATGCTCGTCAGTTCTTTACATTAGCCAGTGGGGCAGAAGAAGGTGAGCTTACTCCCGATCTGGTTATGCTGATGAAGTGGCTTTGGAAAGACGCTGGTGTGCAGCAGTGTTTTGCACGTTCTCGAGAATATCAACTAAATGACTCTGCTGCATACTATTTAAATGCCCTGGACAGAATCTCTATGCCCAATTATGTGCCTACCCAGCAAGATGTGTTGCGTACCCGAGTGAAGACTACCGGTATTGTGGAAACCCACTTCACTTTTAAAGCCCTCCATTTCAAGTAAGTTATGAATTTTCACCCATATTTTGGTGATTTAGGATAGTAAATGATTGTTATTTATTTATATCAAATTTTTTATGTAAAAAAATTCAATGTTAAGTTTTCTGGTAGTATTGTACTATTTCGTCAAGGATCTATTTGAATTCGAATCATGTCATTTGTGGTCTTAGCTGGACTTAGTCAAAATTGTAGACTTTTTTAAAGCTGTCTATCATACATCAAACAATTGTTATTTTATTTGTTACAGCATTACTTAGACTATTTAGTTGTTAAAATGAAAGTAATACATTGATCTTAATCTATTTGATATGTATTGATCTAAAAGGGTGAATGAAGCAAAAAGAGGCATCAGAACATTTAAAGCAAAGCTCTGTGACTCGTGCATTCCCATCCTGCTTCATCACTGTTAAATAATTTAGAAGTGGAGGTTGAGTTTTGATCAATACATTTTTATTGCTTCGATTTGGTAATTTGTTACCGTTAGTTAAAAATACAATTCTACCAATGGTGTTTTGAGAAGAACAGCGACAAGTTTACTATCTTCAAAAGAGGGATCATCTTTACATTAGCCATTTCCAGTCACTAGACTTCTGAATAAAATTCACATTTAAGATTAGTATTCTACGTGTGAGTAATCACAAACTTAAACATAATTTTTTGAGAAGAAAAAAAATGTTCAAAACAACTATAGAAAAGAAAAAGAATTCAAAAATTTAATGAATTTAATAATCATTTTGTTTTGATAATTTGTGCATTTTATTTAAGTTTGACCATACATTGATTGTTCATAGTTACTTGCTAATCCAATTGTGTTAAAAGTTCTTGCCCATTTATTCATGTATTAATGACTGGAAATTTCTTTTGGGAAATGTTTATTCCATTAATCACTTGTCATCATTTGGTGGCTATTATTGCAATTTTACTTCATTTGTTATTTATTTTTTACATTGGATATTTTTACAATGACAATGAACTAAAAATTAACTTCCATTTTAGTTGGTACAGTACAGTGAAACATGGTCAGATCTGAGAACAGAATTAAATATATTATCAATGGAATTGAATTTTCTGAATTTTATTCAAATTCAGTATTTATTAAACATTCTTTTCCTTGTGTTATAATGATTATTGCTGATATTACATTGAAATATCTTCAATATGAAGTTTATAATGCTATAATGTGCCCAATATTTAGAAACTGAAGACTGTCCTTAAAATTAATTTTATTGCGACTTATTTGTATTTCTTGTTTTTTATGTTTATTATTGCAGTTAGATTATTTGTCATGCATAACTTGCGAGGTCTACTAGCTGGTATTGAATCCGATTAATAAATTGAATTTGAGATATTGTGTGTTTAAAATGTAAAGTGATTACACAAATAAGATATTTGCAATAATAATAACCCTTATATTGTTGTATTTCTAAATTAGGAAAATTGTTTTGTAGGATGTTCGATGTTGGTGGACAAAGATCTGAAAGGAAGAAATGGATACATTGTTTTGAAGGTGTTACTGCCATTATTTTCTGTGTAGCCCTTTCTGGTGAGACCTTCATTATTTCAAAATTCTAATTCTCAGTGATTTTTTTTCTTTTACATAAGAATTTCTTTTAATTGTCAATTTGTTGTGTAGGGTATGATCTTGTTTTGGCTGAAGATGAAGAAATGAACAGAATGATAGAATCTATGAAATTGTTTGATTCTATCTGTAATAGCAAGTGGTTTGTAGAAACATCAATTATTCTATTTTTAAATAAGAAAGATTTGTTTGAAGAGAAGATAGAAAAGAGTCCTCTAACAATTTGCTTCCCGGAATATTCAGGTAAGTTATTTGAAGTTACATCTTATACTTGAAGAGACATTGAAACATTAATTGTAAACATATTATAAGGTTAATCATTAATATTGTTATAAATACAAACTCTTTATCTGACCCTTAGCTGCGTTATCATGGAGTAAGTCGTTTTAATCTATTTATTCAGCTGTAACTAGGTTTGGGGCTGTAAAGAGGAAATGATTGAAATAACATGTCTGTAACATCTATCACATATGTGTTTTGGTGCTTAAATGTAACCATTACCAGATATGTGAGAATCATGGGTTTGAATTGGGCGGTTGTGTATCTTTTCCGTTTATAAAATCTTGTGATTCAGAGCCAAAAAGACAGTTTTCTCCAAGCGTTTGAAGGTGAAAAGAGTGGCAGAATCTTTCAGAAAAGTAGTTTTTATGTAGATATCCCAAAATAATTTCTCTCAGAATTTGAAAATACAAGGTTATAATTTTTCATTTCTGTTGCTTGTATTAATCTCAAATTTGAATTGAATTGAATTGAATTTGCCTTATTTTACGTGGCGAGACTCAGGCCATGAGGCCTGCTCTTCCGTCTGACCACGCAAATTTCGTTACACTCCCTTCACCAATCATGGGAGAAAGAAGGTATTACTTGGGCGACGAAACAGGCGATTTGAATTTAGCTCAGAGGCGTCATTTAGGCTTGAGGATCTTTTACATGCAGTAAATGTACTAACATGGGACAGCGGCTTTACTTCCCTCGAAGGAAGGCGTCGAAGGATTTTTTCGCCCTTAAAAATCCACGACTTCGATCGGGTTTGAACCCGCAAACTTGGGTATAGCAGTCCGATACGCTAACCGCTACACCATCGCCGCCGCTTCATTTCATCCACTGCACCAAGTACAAGTGAAAGAACTTTCTTTTATTGTAAAGTTCTTCCACAAAATAGTGAGTTAGGAAGCATTACCATTGTTGAGATATGAACAATTAAATGGTTCATGTAGATAAAGACAGAATGGTGTGTAAATATAATGTTTTGGTAGAGCTTGCTCTGGATGTCAATTCATTCAATGTTTCTCTCTTTGCACGTGATTTGATCGTGCATCAGGCATGAAAGTTGTTGCTAGTTTTATTTTTATTTTTTTAAATAAGTGATTATAGTATTAAGGATCTTATTCAAGTCTGTTGTCATCGAAGTGAGGTATATTTTAAGGTTACTGTTTCTTGGTCAAGAATGTACATTAACTCATTAAGTACTCAGTTTGTATGTATGCTTAATTTGCAAGAGCTTTGAGCGTGTAGTCTTGCATAATTAATTTCGTATTCAGTTCAGGTAAGGCTTGTTCACTACATTGCAATTATGAATCAGCAATATTTATTAGCCATCAGAGAACTTGCAAAAGAATTCAAATGTTTAGTGTCTTTATGCATCTCAATTTAAAAATCTTGCCAAGATTTGCTGCAAACAAAATGGTGTTATTATGTCATTATTAAACTTAATACTTTGAAAGCAATATGGAGCAGGTTAGTATCTCATTGTGATTACGTGGCAAGAAAAAAATCACTATAGAGTGACCACTGAGGCATAGTAATGACAGGATCATAGCAATTGTAGGAAAATACTGAAATAAAGAAGAGACATACCTCCAAGACTATTCCTGACATAGTGAGTGAGATTTTAATGTATCCTGTCTTAGTGCTGAATGATAATGTGCATTTAACAATATGCTATGCTATAGCACAACAGTGCTCTTCCCCATCTGACAATAGTGACAAAATAGTGAGACCACAGTTGCCTCGTTCAGATTCTTTTGCAGTTTTTAGAATGTTGACTTCAATTGCCTCCTTTTGGAATATGAATAATAATGCTAATTCTTTATCAGCATCACCACCACCACCCTTGGTTTTGGAATAATTTTTCTGTCCTACTACAGTAGAACCGTGCATTACAAGTAACTTAGTTTGTGAGCATTTTGCAACATGAGCAAACTTTTTGAAGATATTTTTACTCCATGTATGAGCAATGCTTTGTAATACGAATAGAATTGATTAGCCTTCCTTCCTCCTTCCCACTCCTGAAGTGGAATTGTGCCTACGGCGATTTTCTCACAATCTGTTTATAGTTTGATAAACTTGGGGGGCTAGCCATGCGGCGAAAAGTAGTGGAAGAGAACTTTTTCCTATTCTTTCTGTCAAAAATTGTTTCTTTTTGACAGTGTCAGTGGGAAAGGGAGAGGAGGGTCCTCTCTTACCTGACACTACACTTGTCAAGTTCCTACTGATGTTGAAGGTTACAGATTTGCGAGGATTGCAGTTGTGTTCCTTGAGGGGAAACTTATCTCTCTGCCCAAACAGTAGTGTTGGGCAACTTGTATTGTGAACGTATCATCTGCATTTCAAATATTTCTTATAGGAAAATTGGCTTCAATACACAAGTGTTTTGAATTATGAGCATGTTTTTAGAATGGATTTTGCTCGTAATTCAAGGTTTTACTGTAGTGTATAATGAAGCAGTATTCCTTCATATGTTGAGCTTTCCTTGTATGTATTCCTTCTCTGTTTCCTTTGATATATTTCTTCTAAGTTTTCTGCTTTTAGTTTTTTTTTTAATTTCCCCATTTCAAATTTTCTATTGTTACTCCTAAAACTGTCCTAAAAAACTTCATCTGAGCTACTTTCATGCTTTTGATTTCCTTTGCTCTCGTTTTCCACATTTCTACACGATACTTTTAACATAGATTTTAATGTAATGTTATGAATTCTCACAATAGCTATCTTTTCCGATTTGTCCAAAATCTCTCTTTATATTATCCTGTATTTTCTATTATATTTGTGTATTTTTTCTCCCATATCCTTCTAATCTGATCCAATTGAATTTCTCAGGTATGTAATGAAGGTAATTTGTTCAATTACACTGGCCAACAAAAAATATGTTTCAAAAAGCTTTTTAAATCTAGATAGATGATTTTTATAGGTTTTTGGGAGCTGAATCCACATCTGCACTCTGTTCATTTCCATCACCACAATTCATACATTTCTAGAGACTCAGAGCTGCATTTGCCTAGCTATACAGAGAAAATATTAAAATGTGAATGAATGGTGGGTGATACAGTATTTTTAATGTTATTTTTAGAATCAACACACTTAAAACAATAAAAATGGATGAATACACGTGAAAAGTTTTTTGGTCGTTGGCCTGTGTTATTGAATTTTTTATAACAATTTTGACTTAAAGGAGTTTATTGCCATAGAAGGCTAGTGTTTTCCTTTTTCAACTTGATATTTTCATTTGAATCCTTTACATATTTTCCTTAATGTTAAGTCTGCTTTCTGTGGTCTCTCTTCAGAGATTCTTCTTCTTCTTCTTCTTCTTCTTCTTAATATTCTTATTATTATGGCTTGGTCTTATGCAAATAATATTGTCAATTATTTCTGCTTTCTTGTCATATTTATTCCTGCTTGAGTTTCCTGTTTTCAAATTTTAATTATATGATTCAGGTAAATGTTGAAAAGCAGTAGAGACAGTGCATCCTTGGCATAGATCTTAATTGACTCTCATCTGTGGTTTTGTGCCTGGATTACATTTAATTAAATTTGTTTTTAAAATTTCCCTTTTTAATCTTTTTATTATTATCTAACTTGTGGTCCCTTCTTTTTTCTATTATCTGTGAGAACATGAATATTGCAACTATTGTACATCTCCTACTATTTCTAGTCTTTGTCTTATTATGTATGCCAACATTTTTGATGCCACTGGTAGCATGTTAAAGCTACTAGCAAAATTTGGTGATAATATTGAAAACATGAGCAACAAATGGAAACCTATATTCTTTATTACTAAAAAATGTGTTAACATATCATCCATTGGAGTAAAATAGATGTCCAGGAATTTATTGTGGAGGCAAAATGTAAAGAAAGATTTCCTAGTCAGTTTTGAGAAATTTTTGTATGAGCATACTTCTTAAAAAGGCTGCTGGTTTTGTAGTACTCAAAAACTATAAAAAGGTGAAACATATTGACCATGTAGAAAGGGACTGAATATTGAATATTTTGATAAAAAAAAAAGGTTTTCCATCAAAATCTGTATGCTCGGTAGCATTAAAGAACAATTGTAATAACTAAAATAATTTTAATTAATTTTGAGAAAAGTTACTTTGTATAAAGTGCTCTTTTTCTACTCGTATTCCTTTCTGATCTGCGATTACTTGTGTGCACCAACAAAGGAACATTGGAATTGTTTATTCAGTAACAAAACCAATAATTGCAATATCTGATCATTCTGATCTGTGCACACTTCAATGCGCCAACAAAGGAACAATTGTTTATTCAAAGACAAAACCAATAATTGCAATATTAATGGTATTTATTAAGAAAAAATATAACTTATTGTATATAATAATATTTAACGTTGATTATATAGTCTCCAGCGTCAAAAGAATTCTCTGTCTCTCTATTAAACCAATATAGTACACACAATAATAATAAATTCGAAGAAAGTGTTTGTATTATAAATGGTATATAGCAACATGGGTATAGTACTGTAATATAATAAAATATACAAAGGATATCAATATTTTACAGAAAGATAATTAGGCACAAATGGTTACTGTGAAGTTTTTTCATTATAAAATGTATTGTTTATTTGGGTAAAGTTACTTAGTAATGTCACAAAATCTAATAAAAATACATGGTTATAAATTTGCTTTAAAACATTGTACATTTCTTATATAAAGTGTGCAGTTCATAGCCCTGGTCCATGTAAAGTTTAGATGATATTTTATGGGTTATGTTAATGTGTTCATCGGTCACATGCGTCTTTCTCTTGTTAACATGCAACCCTGCAGGTTTGTTAAGTGCACTTGTACCTACCGGTACGTTAAGAAATTTAATGTAAACAGCCAGTGATTCATCGCAAGCCAAATGTTGTTAAGGAAAAAAACATGGTGATGTACAAAACAAATCAGATTCAAATAATGCAGAAGTAATTCACATTGGTTTGGGGAATAATAATTTTTAATTGTAATATTAATAGTGCAATTAGAAAAATGTATATAGTTAAATTAACCTCGTTTTCCTCACATTCCACTAAATGAAATTACTCCAGTAATCGTGTTTACTAGGATGTGAAAGTGTGGCCAATGGAAGTCAACACGCCAGTTTCCTTACTGAATGTCATTTCTTTAGGTTCAGGAATATTATTTGCTTCCATATTTCTCGAACCACGGTATATGAATATTGTTTATATAGATATATCGCAAGCAACACCCCACAATATCATACTAACGTGCCGCAGCATCAAAATTAATGTGTTTACTATCACAGTAATGTTGTAAGTTTTCGCATAATTCGTGAGATTTTATGGTGACTGGTAAAATACTGAACATACCACGAAATGTTAGTGTTATTACTTCCTCGTCCAAATTAAATACATTTAATGTTTTGCCTTGGCAGCAATAAAACTCATAACATTTCTAGGTATGTTAATAGCTATTATGAATGAATGATTATAAAATTTCAGTAATAATATTTTACATTATAAATTTTATCCATATTCCTTGCTATCATATGCAATAATAGAACTATATATTGAATGCATATATATAATAGGTAGGATAGGAAATCCTTTTTGTATGTATTTGCATTACTTACGTGGCATACACAGTGCCCTGAAAATGTTTCGGAAAGAATTCAGCTAGAGCACTCATCACTTTTAATGGACAAGTTGAAACACAAATTCAACAGTTAAAGAAACTCAGATGATATGTTAGCTGGAATAATGCAATATGTTGTGTCAGGAAGCAAAAGAATGCTATTGGCACACTCAGTGTGCAAAATGGGTAAATATTAAGAATAGAATATTGAATTCGAATTAGAGGGGATATAGAATTGCAGGATGAATCAGAAGCTAAATTAATTCTCATGAGAAGTTGCTGAGTAATTCTTTGCGAGTACTAACAAATTCACAGCTAAATATAGACAAGATATAATTATCTCTTAAGATGTAATATTTTGCCTATATTTAAGATGGATTATCGTGTTTTGATAAACTTTTCTGTAATTGATAGCCCTCTAAACATATAGAAGTATTTATTAATATCTCGCGATCAAATTGCTCCAAGTATATGCTGTTTTCAAAGTACAGTCAACAGACGTTTATTGTAATCAGGGATAGTCATCAACTGCTTGGTGCTCCGAGAGACACAGTGTCCTAGGTACAAGTGCCAACATTTTGGTCGCCATTCTACACCCTTCCTCAGGGCGAAATGCCCTGTACAGCCAAGTAGCAACTGATGCAGATGCAGATGACTACACTCTCAGGGATAGTTATAATTTTTATAAAGTTCCTTGTGGACTAGTTCTACAATATTGAGGAAACAAATTTTTGTTATCAGAACTATTGTATACTGTTGTTTTATCTTTTTGAAACTCATCTCAAGTGTGTAGTTATAAGATCTGTAGGGTCATGAAATACCAAAAGGATATTTGCTGCCTATGTACATGGTGGCAGAAGTGTCCATGGGAGAAAATTGAGAAGGCTCCATGTGCTCTTAGAGGGTCTTTCCCCAAATTGTGATAAAAAATATCTGACATTCAGTTAACTATGTTAGTGTATGTTTGTACAAAATATGATAGCCTAAATAATTTTTCTTTTCTTGTGAAGGTATGTTTCATGTGAAAGAATGTGTCCCCCATAGCAAATGATTAGAATTTTTCATCTATTGTTACCAATTATGTATTTTTATACTATCTGTAGCCTTGAGTAAACACAATGAATGTCTTGTACTGTATATGACAAATTTACAAAATGGTGGCAAGTGATAATGTAATTATGGCTCTCGTGTTTGTATTGAATGGAAAATATATATATTTGTTTGTATTGATCAGTGTAATAAGGTTCTTTTGATATTCTTTACTCAGCGAGCAGTTGACTGTCTCCGAAAATTGAATTTTTACTTATTGGCCCTAATGCTCTTTTCTGACTTGGAAGGATGTCTGTAGTGTTTATAAATCTCAATTTGTTTGTCTCCTTGTATTTTTCAAATTTATTTGTTTTTTAATGATTAATTTTTGTGGTTCAGGTTCCAATACATACTTGGAAGCTGCTGCCTATATTCAGATGCAGTTTGAAAACTTGAACAAAAGGAAAGATCAGAAAGAAATTTATACACATTTTACATGTGCAACAGATACTAGCAACATTCAATTTGTGTTTGATGCAGTCACAGATGTTATCATCAAGAACAATCTGAAGGATTGTGGTTTGTTCTGAATACATTTTGAGTATGGATGCTGTGCTTACATGTTGCAATTTGTCCTTTATGAATAATTTTCATAAACTGAACAAATGTGCTCAAGCATAATTTCTTAATGTATTAATTATGAAAACTAAAGGACAACTTGCATATTACATTGGCAGGTGAATTTTGGAAAAGATTTGCATTGTACATGTGGATTATAATGCTATTTGACAACTTCCTCCATGTAACATGGAATTACTGACACTGTTACTATCAGTGTTACTGGTATTTGTAAAAAGAGATAGTAATTTTCAGTGTCAGACAAATTCCCCTTAAGTTGTCTTTTGACTAATATGTAGACTTGGACATTATATACACAAGATGACTTTTTTTTTAAGTATTTTATAATTTGCCTTGTTCTATGATTCACCAAAGACTGGAAGTGAGAGGAAAGGGCTCTGCTTAGGCAAAATTGGTATAATGGGATCTCTGGTCCACAAGATAATCAGTATTTCTTCTCATCTAGCAAAGCCAATGAAAATTTTGTTATATTTGAAAAGTTTATATATGTACTATGTAGAATAAGACATACAATAAAATTCCTTCTGAAAGTTTGCAAATTTAAGAGCTAATCAGGTTTATTTTTGAAATTAGGCGACTAGTGACTAATGACAAGTTTATGTGAAAGTTGCACCTTCATCAAGTATAATTTGTGATAAAATGAAAAATTATCTCATTGTTCTTCCCCCAAAGTGTCAAACAATGCCTAATGATTGAAGTGCTTCCTAGAAACAATTATTTGCTGTAAATGCTGTCAAAAAGTAGCTGATGTACTTTCATTTAATTTATTATTTTGATATTTTCAATTGAGCTGATACAAAATACTCACTGGCATCAATATATACAAAAATATTTCATGTTCCACAAAATTATGTAGATCTATTGTTTTTGGTTTTTACAGGCAATATCTCACTAAAGATGTATATTGTAATGATTTCATGTTAGCTAGATGGTTTTAGTGGATTCATTAAATATGGGGGGGGAGGAGTCTTGTAATGACAATTGTGAAGGTCAATCAACACCTCACTTTCTGCTTTTTCTTTTAGTTTTTCTTTCTTTTGTCACCTCTCTAATCAACTCGTTTATCATTTGTATACATGCTCTTTTATTATTCTTTAAGTTTTAAATGATGTTAACTACAAAGTTATTTGAATTTTTTGGACTATTTCAGGAACATGAGTGTATGAGAACCACATTGGTGATGACAAACACAAAATTATTATTTGAGATGTCTATCTCTCTCTAGCTTATCTTTGGTGATACATCGTTGTATAGCGAGTATGTATTTGAGTACAGAAAAACATGCTGCACATTTGTTGTTTGTATTGTTGAGTAAGAACTGTTTTTCTAATAATGAAAAGGAAGAGATATATTGCACACAGCATCCATTCTCATCTGAGTAATGATACTGTTAATTATTTTCTTCTGTCTTGAAAATGAAAATATTGCAGTAGTATAGTCTTGTCTGCAAATGTTTCTGCATGCTTTTTAATTTGTGTCCAATCTTTGTGAAAGTGTTCTGTGTAATGCAGATTTGGTATCTAACAAAAAATGCATTGAGGGGTTGCTTGTGTACAGTGTGCCTCCCTTCAGTGACATTAACATGACGAGTCAAATAAATATATTCAATTTTTATATATAATATATATAGTATATATACATGTATACACGTACAGAAAAGGTCAGATTATTACTGTATATTTACAGCGCTTGTAGATTATTGTATCTAATTCCTTGAATTAAGTTGGAATATCATTTTTTAATGGTAGGAAATTATTGAGCATTTAACTTTTTTTTTTTTTTAACTGCAGAACCAAGAAATCATGACACATATCCACAAGAGAGCCACAGGTGCAGCAATTGCTCCTGCTGCTGCTCTTGTGTTTATCCCCTTACTCATCCTTCCCTTTGCTTCAAATGAATATTTTTTAATGCTGCATGTAATTTGATTCAATTGGGCTTTTTGTGTAGTTTAAACTAATAATATTTGTTTTTTTGGGAAAACATTTGTCCATTTTGAAAAATCACACTTTTTACCAGTGAGCATGCTTTCCTGATCTGCTGATTTCTGCATTTATAATATTGAGATAACATTCTCAACAATTTTGAACTTTTGTTAATTGTGTATTATTCATGTCACAGTTGTGTTTTTGATTTCTTTGTATTATGTTACAGTGTTGATACATTAATTGAATTACGAGTTCATTTCAGTCTCTTGCTCATTCTGTTATGTCATGCAAACAATTATGAGAAATAGTGTCTGCATTCCATATTTTATTGGGACGTGTATATGTGTATTCTACACTTTTTATATATTTATTTTCTTAATTACATTTTTTATAGTCCTTTTGTTCTTTTCCAACCTAAAACATACATTGTGTATATGTACTATTGGTTTCCCTAGTCTGTGGAACTGAATATGTATGAGAGGAGGAGAGAGACAATGTGCATGTGTGTGTGTGTGTGTGTATGTATGTATGTATGTATGTATGTATGTATGTATGTATGTGTTTGTGTGCAGACGTGTGTGTACTTTGTTTCTTATTTGGGACCATCTTGTCAAAAATATTGTTTAGTCAGTGGTATTCAGTTAGTATTCACACAAATGGGAGAATCTAATTATCGATTGTCAAAGAATAATTGAGATCTGGTGTAAGTTTACTTTTGTGGGCAATAGGGGGAATGCTAAGATCTGGTTTATGTTGTAGTTAAAATACAGGAAACAAAATTGAGTTATCCAGAATGAGTGTATTATGTTTGACATTTATTGTTTGGTGTCCAGGGGTAACTGTTCAATTTTCCATTCTTGGATCATTTAAGTTTGTATAAAAAAAAGGGTGCATATATTGTTTGTGATAATTGTACTGCTACATTGTCAATTCTTTGTCTTTCTGATAAAGGCTAAACTAATTATAGAGTTTCCATTGTAGTAGCATAAATGCACAGTAAAACGATGTTATATAATTGATTAACAAAAAGATAAAATTTTCTCTGAGGTGAGCAGAGGGGAGGATGAGAGGCCTTATAATTCTTTATGTAATTTTATTGTCATGGAGAAAATGGAATTGCTAGTAATAGAAAGTTAATATATTGCAGGATCAAAAGAAATATTCATGTGATATTGCGGTAGTGGAACTATATATTAATATCTTATAATTTGAAGGTTTACATTTCTTGTATCATGTGTTCACCTTGATGCCTTACTGGAAGCGGTCATAAGTGACTGCCTTTGGATGTACCTAATTGACAGTTCTTTTTCGTGAGATTGTGTCAAAGTGTGGAATCGATATAGATTTTCTTGCTAACATTCAAGATTCTCAGTATGTGTTCAAATGCTCCTTATGTATAGATATTAATGCTAGACTTTCTATGGGCTGCCAAATTTGTTCTATTTTATATGTTATATGCAGGAAAGAAAATTTATATTTGCTATAGTCTTTCGCTGGTTGTACACTGTTACGCTTTAGAAGTTGTGAATTGTATGTACATTGTGTCAAGTCTGAAGATGTCTTATTAACCTACCCTGTTATAAATTACATGACATAGTGTGAATGTAAAATTGGTGGGCTTTGGTGAATATTCTGCTCTTGGAGTAGCCATTATGAGTAATTGTTTATTGGGCACTGTGGAACCATACAATTGCAATAATGTGATTAATTTGCATTTCCCAATATGACATTTACTCTTTGATCCCGTATTGCTGTCTTCCTAATGATTCAGATGAGTCTAATCCACTGTAGAAGTCTTGCCTTTGATTAAGCATGATTAATTTTGTAATTTATTTTTAATTAAGGTTCTTAACTTCTTACAATTTTCAGTTTTGACAATATTACCATTATCAATGTTTAATTGTGCTGCTAACACAATTGGAATTTACTATATTGTATTCAGCACCCAAAGGATATCATTACAGTGGCTCTACATTTTATTCTAATTAAGAGATGTAATTTATCTAAAATGCTTGCCACAACCATGTTTCAAGTCTGAATTAAAATGAAAAGCCTGTTCGTTTTCAAAGAATACCGTATTTGCTTATGACAATCAGATCGGACTTTCTTTAACATAATGAGTGCAAAATAGTTTTACAATTTGTAATCCTGCTTTTTAAGATGTCTTGGTCTCCTATTGTTCTCATTCGATTTCTATGCCTTTCTGAATGGAATGATGTGATAAGAGGCCATTTTAACATCCTTACTACAGTTCTCTCTCTGTTTTAATGTGTTATGTTGTATTTGAGCATATGAGTTATGAATAGTAAAATTGAGTTATGGGCTGTAATCCTTTCGATAGTTCACCATGTCATTCATGTCCAAGGCAAAGCTAGTTCTTCCATATGATATTATTATGGTGTTGGATAATTAAAGTGAATGTGTAAAATGATTCATGAGCAATGAAGGAATTGTAAATTTTGGTTTTGTCCATTGTTTATTGTACAATCTTTATTTATGTTGGCTAAATTCAACTTGACAAATTTGATATGCATTTAAACATCACTTGCTATTTTTTATGTCCAATATATATAATTAAAAAATTTTTTTTCTTAAGTACTGCCAGTGATATACAGCTTTCATTTGTCTTGGGGTTCTATATAGAAGAGTTTGTGATTGTTGTCTCATAGTGGATACAGTTGTGTGTATACTTAGAGTGTGACTAACACAGGCATCAATTATGCATTTTTCTTTGCTACGGAAATTGTGCCTTTGCTGGATAGGTAAGATCATTGAATTAAGTATTTTATGAAATGATCTCTTTGGAGAGAATAGTGCCATAAAATATGAAGCTTTAAATATTAAGTTTCCAAGAGTATCATTTCTATTCAGTGCCTTGCCATTTGTTTGAATTGTGTGTGCGCAAGCCCTTTGACAATATGACTAATATTTATAGTCGGGTATTGTATGATTGTGTAATGCATCATAATGAATCTATTATCTATTAATATATTTTTAGATATTTATTGTATTTGGAAATGCAGTCATGTCAATAGATTTATATGTAAGCCTTGTGTAAACATTTTGGTAACAGATGTATTTCTTCTGTATCTGTGTAGAAAGGGGGCAAATGTATTCAAAATACTGTATTAGGTGAGCTATAGCAAATGCTGCCTGCAAAAAAAGCCATTATTGTGAATACAACTTATAGTAAATATATCTATTTCTTTTCTCTATGTTATTTCTGCGTTTTAAATTTTTTCCCATCCTTTACAGGCCTAAGATCACAGACGATTTAAGATCGTCTGTAGTGGAAGGTTTTCATTATTTTAATTCTGGTTCTCTCCTTTTTCTCTCTTGTCGCTGGAGAGTAAATGATCATTTTGAAATACCGCGTAGGAGTTGCGTGTGGAATGTGCTATAGGTAAGTACAGATTAGAAGGTGCTTTCGACTCGACTGTAGACTACATAAACGTGTGCTACGGGCACCGCACTTTCAGAGGCTCCCGCGCAAAAGGAAGTTCAAAATCCGTTATCAACATTTTAAAACAATCGCTCTTCTTGAACATCGGAGAAACGAGTCGTGAGAGCGGGAGCGTAGCCTCAGTATCAGACTGCATATTAATTTTTCGGAATCGTGCGTTGCCATATTAGTCTTACTTCAGTCTAGCAGGGCACTGTTCTTTTCAACAAGTTCAGTCTCTTAAATATGTCCATTTTGCTTATGGAGGGTGAAAATGTAGATATCGTGCTACGTTATTGATGAAGCCCTTGTGATGATTGTCACTGACGGTCATAAAATTCTCTCTGCAAGGGGAGACTACTTCTCCCCTGTACAGTTTTACTTTCTCGCTACTGCTTACACAGTATCAGTGCTGGAACTAGACAATTTCGAACCAGGGGCAATACTAAAACGTATTATTGTGGAAGAAAGTTAGTCCTCCGCCTGCGCGCATACTATTTTCAGAGAATCAACAGTTGATCATCAATCACTTGGCTTTTAAACGCTTCACACGTCGAAAATAAGTTATTTTTCGGGACGTGAATGCGATATCCCTTGCCAGACACTACAATTCGTGCTGAATTGGCACCGCGCACGCGTCGAAACCGGCTCCAGGATGCTGCCTTCGTAACGGGACTGCCCTCCCACGACATAGCGTCTGAGAGTTAAGAACTGTTGGGAGAGTGTATCTCGCGGTATGGCAAGGGGCAATGACAATTCCATTGAGTGGCGGCTCGTGCTTGCACGACCTCAGGTAATGGAAAAAGATATTTTAATATCGTAAGAATATACATTTTCCTTTTAATGACATTTAATATTCAAGATATTCCAGCAATATCGATGTATATGAAATCATTTTGAAACCAAAGAGCGTTCAACTGAACTGGCGTCTAGTAACTCCCAGGTATTGCATCACGCTTTTCGCTGTATTACTGGATTTACTGTTTTCTCTCTGGCCCCTTGCTTTAACACGCAAACACGGCCTTTGGTGATGCAAACAAATGGGCGGGGGGTCTTGACGCCGAGCGTTGTGGAGCCCTGCGCGGTGACTGAGGGATCCGAGGGGAATACCAATATTCTGTCTTCATCTGACTAACTGAATTTAATGAATTTCGCGTGTTATTAAAAGTAAACAAGTCAATTATTCACGATATTCAATGCATTGTTCATTATATTTCGAGAATTTGTTTTCATTTGATATTAGGCTTGTTGATTCAAAACATATTTGATGGGTTCTTTGCGTAGAATTGACCTTTCTATAGATGGATTTGTGTCTCGCGGAAGCCAGTCTGTCAGAAGCTGGCCTGGCCAGCAGTTTGCGAGCGTCCTTGTGAATATGAAGTTGTGCAGAAGATCTTTCATTATTGCAATATATACCAGTGAAGTTTTCAAAATAAAATAATTATATTTGTATAAAACGTGCCTAAACAATAGTTTGTGCAACACTGGAAATCAAAACCAGAAGTATGGGCGCGGAAGGTGAATATACCTGACACGGAAACTACTCGTGAAAATATGCAAGTAATATTTCAATACACATTTGTATTAAATTTAGTTTTAATTAATTTATAAGAATTGCTTACATTTCATTATATATTAGGGTTCTGAATTTTGGAAATAAAATTTCCGTCATTCGATGGAGCAGTTTATTCGGGCTCCATCCGCCACTGATTTCATGCAACATGTTGGGCCATGGCAATAGTATCTTCAATAGATTTACTTAAAACATTAGTAATCTCAGAAACCAAATTTATATTGAATTCTGTTTAGGTGCCTATAAATGTTTTGGCAAATTCTGTGTGTTGTTGCTAGGTAGTATCACACATATTCAACAAATTTAGAAGTTCGATCGACGTACCCTTTGCTAACCAATTATTCATTTTAACGATGCTCTCTGAAAGCCAATTTCTGCATTGCCAAAAACACGTCACGTCAATTAGTCGTTTTAATATGTCTCTTGTTTCTAGATGTGTCAATACAACCAACTCCGGTTATAGTGAACACTCGGTTATAGTGTACTTAAGTCACTGATCTCATTTCACTTACAAGTAAGCATAAAACTCGGTTATAGTGACCCTGAACCTCTGCCATAGTGAACGTAGGAAAAACGTCATGGAAATTAGTTCCCTCCTGGAAAAAAAAATTGCCTCAGTGTCACGAATTCCAACACTAGGCAGCTTGAAAAGAATATCGTCGGCCAAAGGTTATAACTAAGGCTAGTATAGTTTTGTAATAACAAATTTTTTCTAATACATTTAAATATATGCATATTGTAAAATGTTCACCCAACAACGTTTCTCCGGTTAGAAGTGCAATTTTTATTGTGCATATTATTACATATTTTGGGAGTCTTTATAATTGCATAATATTTAGAGATATCGTTATAAGTTTTGCTATTTTTGCAGGAAAAGTTGTGAGAAATGCAATTGTTAATTACTTTATTGATGATTAACTTGGCTACCCCGGATAGCCAAGTTAATCATGACTCCGGCCGCGGAAGCCTACGCTCTTACTTTATTGATGGAATTACAAAATTTAACTACATACTAAAAAAAAGTCCAGGTTACCGTACATTACAACATATTGCCATTATCATGTCTGGTAAATCGGAGAGAATCCAACATTGAAGAAACATTGTCGCTGTCAGAAACAGCAAACTTTAAATATGCGCCAATAACATGGTAGCTACCGTTGTTTTTCTCGGTACAAATCAATTTTGAGAAGCAACAGGAAATCGTTTGTTTCCAAACCTTAAAATGATGACTGTTATACACTGGACTAGAAAAAAATTAAGGGTCCTTCAGCAACAGTTCCTGTCCATAATTCCGTGGAATTTTGTCATTATTTGCATTTTTTTTGGTAGACTGTGTTACTTAGATCATCAGTAATAAATATAACAGATGAAAAGAATAAACTATGATAATTTCGTCATTTTATGAGGTTTTTTATAGTACGTATTTTCTGTGTTGTTAATGCATATATACCTGTTCTAAATCTCATAATTACATACATATTTTACATTTTTTATGAATAACTATCCGAGCCCTAGTTACATTCGAAGAAGTCTCCCCTGAGGGGAAGGTAGTGGATCCGGAATGAGGACCTGATGCCACTAAGTTTCACTGTGGAAGCAAAGTGGGCTGCAACTGGCGGCGGTGACGTGCGATTGTGTTCTGTTTCCTGTTAACGAACTGGTGTTTTCATGTTTTATTAGTGGTGGAAATGCACCCTACCCTTTTCTGTGTGCAAATATCTTAAGTCGGGAAGTTCCGGAACATGCCTCCCTACTCCAATAATTCACTTTTCGCCACAAAAGTACTACTAATTTTTTTCATCCTCACTTGTACCTGTATTTTCCACCATAGCACATATCTTTCCGCTATATAGTACCACGGCAGCACACAAAAAGGAAACGTACTTACAATATAATGTACAGAACAAATACCACGCGCAGATGAAATAAATCCACAAAGGACGTGGTATCACTTTAACACCAGACCTGGTAGGCGGCGCATCGCACCAGTGTGATGTCCTTATATACTTCGATTAAACCATTTAAGTCCGTTGAGATTTGGTCAACTAAGGCGCTGTCATCCAATCGGGAGCTTAAGATATATGTGTATTCAAAATTGACCGAGAATGATGGAAATTTGTATTGTCATTCTGAAAGCGTCATTTATTACACTGTCTTGTGGTTAATTTTTTTTTTCGATCTGCGATATTTTTGGAAGTATAATAAAATGTTTTGAAGATGGCGTCGCTGCCATACCCCCAGCCCCCTTGAAGCATGATTTTTGGGAACGCAAGCATGTGAAATTAAAAAACAAAAACTAGCTATTCAACTGAAAACACCAGAGAACAAAAGCAGGAGAAGGTAATTGCGAAGAAGGAAAAGAAAGGGGGAAGACGAAGTGGAAGGAGAAGTGTAACTTACGCTGCAGGGGCACTCTAGCCATGAAATATTTAATTACTTCTGAAAAGTTCATTTTGCTTGCTTATTGATGAACGAAATGCATATAACTCGGGAACTAATAGAGATATTGAGATGATTCTTTCTGTATTTTACAGGTTATTATGTTGACCACAAATAATATTCCACTTGAAGAGATGCATTCAAAAGAAAGTAAAAGAAAATAAATCCAAAATATTTTTTTTAATTTAGATTTTTTTCCTCTATCCTTCATAGCTTCTTGGATGTATTTTTCCCATTCTAAAGCTGGTCTTCCTCTTTTTCGCCTCTCAGGTGGTTGCCATTTTAAGATCTTGTGTGGCCATCTGTTTTCTGACATTCTCTGAACATGTCCATACCACTGTAGTGCTCTATTTTCCAAGGTCTTCGTAATTGAACAAATAATATTCATCCTTCTCCATATTTCTTTATTTCGCACTCTGTCCTTGCGAGTAAGTTGTAGGCATCGTCTCATGTAGTCCATTTCCACTGTCCTTATCTTATCTCTTATTTTTTGTTTGTGGCCACATTTCCGCTCCATATAGTACTATATTTTCTACTACACAATGGAATATCCTTCTTTGACATCTTGCGGATATTGTTATTCCAAATATGCTGTGTAAAGCTTTGGTTGCTTTCTTTCCCATAATTATTCTCGAGTTTATATCTGCAGCACATGTACCCGAGTTGTTTATTAAAGATCCAAGATATTTGAAGGTGTTACAGCTTTTAATTTTGTTACCATTCACGTCTATATCTGTTATTCCTTGTCCAATGCACATACATTCGGTTTTATTAAAATTTATTTCTAATCCCCATTTATTATATTCTTCTATTAGCTTTCTTAGCATGTACACCATATCCTCTTCATCTTGGGCAAAGATTACCTGGTCGTCAGCAAATAGAAGGGAGTGAAAAGTGTCCTCTCCGATTTTTATTCCCATGCCACATTTTCTGTATCAGTTATAGAGGGCTTGTTCTAGGTAGATATTGAACAAAATGGGAGATAACCCACATCCTTGTTTTAAACCCTTGTTTATCAGAAAGCTTCCCGTTAACTTATCTCCAATTTTTATTTGGGCTTCGGTGTTTTTGTAAAGTTTTTTAACCAGATTGATCCACTTTTCTTTTATATCAACCTTTCTCATTGCTTCCCATATCTTTTTTCTTGGGACACTATCGTATGCTTTCTGGAGGTCTATAAATGTTACATAAATATTCTGCTTTTATGTTTCTCTATAACTTGTCTGATACAGTGGATGTTATCTAGGCATGATCGTCCTCGTCTAAAACCACTCTGCTCTTCACTCAATACAGGTTTATCTTCTTCGATTTTTTTACTTAGAATACTAGAAAACAATCTTGCTGTTGACGGTATGACACTTATTCCCCTGTAATTGCACAGTCCCCTTTTTTAAATATAGAAGAGATGTAGGATATGTTCCATTCTACAGGTGGATCCTCACCTAATTCTATCTTATTGAACATTTTCTTTAGGTATTTGGCAACCACATCTCCACCATATTTCAAGAGCTCCATTCTTATATTTCCAGGTCCTGGGGTTTATTGGTTTTTGCTTTGCATAGTGCCTTCTTAATATCATCCTCAGTTATTTCAAAATTGCTTTCCTCCACATCTCTTATTTCTTCTTCTCCTTCACATTCTGGTCTGTTTTCTTGTAGAGCATTGAGTAGTGGTGTATCCATTTTGAGGGGGATTCTTTGTACTATGCTTTTACACTGATTATTTCTTCTAATTTTATTTATAATTTTCAGGCTTCCGAAGATTTATTGTATCCTACAGTTCCATCGATGTATGTACATAACCTATCCCAATGTTCATTTTTCCATTTTTACACCTGTTTTAACTTTTTGTCCAATCAGAACATATTTCTCTCTTGACTCAGGTGTTTTATCATTTAACCATTTCATATATGCCTTCTTTTTCTTCTCTTGAATCATTTCTTCTAAATTCTCAGAAGACTTTTCCGTATATTTCCTTTTCTTTCTTCTTCCCAAGGGCTTCCTTAGCTGCTTCCAAAATACTCCCCTTAAGTGTTGATACATTTCTGTGGGATTGCCATCTTTTCCAAATTTAATTTGTTTCTCAGTCTATTTTTGGAGCGGTTTTCTTTACATTCATATAACATAGCTTTCCCACTAACATGTGATGGTTGCTGGCACATTCAGGTTATCTATAAACCCGCACATCCTTTAATAGTGTTTGTCTTATCCTCCTCATTATCATTAAATCTATAATAGACTTACGTTGTCTTGTGGGATCTTCCCATGTAAATTTATGTATGTCCTTATGTTGAAACATAGTATTTGTTACAACACATTCTTGCTCCCTACGTAGATCAATAAGTCTGTTCCCAATGTCGTTTACCACATCTTTTCCAAAAGGGCCAACTACCTCTTTCTCGTGGTGTCCAACTCTACAATTCAAATCTCCAATGACAATTAGTTCAACTTGCTTGCTCACTTCTTCTATAATATCACCAAGCTCACTAAAGAAAGCATATTTTTCTTCACTTAACGCATTGTCATTAACTCCATATACTCCAATGATATTTGTACATTGGTTGTGAATATTAAGTTCGACTTTGATCAATCTTTCACTTATTTGTTCAAAATTTGTAACATGTTTTCTATATTTATTATTAATAAGTATCGAGACGCCAGATTTTGCATGTTGTGATTTTGATACTCCACTCCAAAAGTGATAGTAGTTTCCTAGCACTTCTTCTCCGTACCCCTTCTTCTTAGTTTCTGTTAGGACCACAATATCCAATTTCAGTTTATCTATTTCTGACAACTTCTGTCTGTTTCGGTCTCAAACCTTGCACATTCCATGTACCGATTGAGATTGTCCTTTTCCGTAGCCAAAGTCGTCTCCGGTTGACTGTCGGTATCCGAGGCTTTTGTATTGGGGAGAATGCACCTCAGAGAGTTTTTACAAAGAATGGGTTGCAGGCCCATTGCTCCAACCCTCCTCCTTTACCCGGGCTTTGGACCGGCAACGGCGGCTACTGAGCTACTCGATCCGCTCAGTGCCTACCGTAGGCGGAGTTATTTAGAATTTTTTTTAAAGTTTCAAATTTTACTTCTTACAAAACATAATGTATTGTAACGAATTGTACGCTCCACTCAAAATGGCGGCGCCAAGGGATTAGACGCAAGGGCCAGGCAGGATGTGAGAACAATGCGGTATTGGGAGAATTCCGAGAGCTAGGGAAAGGGATGCCCAAATGCGGGACAGCGCATTTTTGCGCGTGCCGCGTGCAAAATTCTTAGTATCCAGGGAAAGGGATGCCCAAAATGCCTGGCAACGCGACTAGCGCGGGCCGTGTGAAAAACCCAGTGACGTTTCAGGTCACGTGGGTGACTATATAAGAGCGAACGCAGAGCGCGGGGGTGGGGTTTGTCGAGCTGAGTGGAACCCTCGTGCGAACGCACAAAACGTGCGCCCAGAGCGGTGCGGAGCCGAGCGAGGCTCGTACGGCAACCCATGTGTTGGGACGCCGGGGTGGAGATTTTCCACGGGTGACCTACGTCACGGGAGCCACGTGCTGTGTGCATAAGGTTCGCTGAGGAGTGGCGCGGCCACGAGTCAGATTACATTTTAAGGATCGCTCCTGCGATCAGGGGAGTAAACGTCTTCCAAGAGCTAAAAGTAACTTAAATATTTATTGTACATATTGTGAATAAACCTGTACATATTTATCATTGAAGCTCGTGTCTGTGTTATTGTGTATTCCCACGACGTCACAGACGGGGAGACAATTGGTGGCAGCGGTTATAAAGAAGCCCACGCGGGAGTATTTGCACCCACCAAATAGCATAATTGGTGGCTGCGGTTATAAAGAAGCCCACGCGGGAGTATTTGCACCCACCAAATAGCATAATTGGTGGCAGCGGTTATACGAATTCCACGGGGAATATCATTCACCAAATAGCATAATTGGTGGATGCGGTTATAAGAATTCTACGGGAAAGTGTTGCTCAATTGTGATAATTAATAGCAGCAATTAAAACATTCACGCCGGAACGGCACGGCATTGTTGCACCATACTCATACGTGGTCACAGTATTACGAACTGTGGGTGGGCCAGTGCGTGGGTGTGTCGACGGGCAGACATAATTACGACGCACGGGAGCAGAGAGGGTCCGCTCCTAGCCAGACGCCACGTCTTCACGGCAACGCCGGAAGGAAGGAAGAACGTCTCAAGGCCAACCGGCTTTGACAAAATCAAGAAGTCAGCAAGGATCTGGTGTAAGTATAGCTATCTGCATTGTAAGGTTTAGTTCAGGTCTCAGTTATGGCTTACTTACCGAGATTCGGGAAAGATTGTGTAGTGCACGTGGCACAGGAATTAGGACTCCAAATTACAGGTGGGGAAACTTTGGTAGTACTAAAAAAATTGATAGGGGAGCATTCCGATTACGAGGAGGAATTTGTGAAAGGGATAGCTCAGGCATATAAGGATGAACGCGAACGAGAAAAGACCGAATGCGAATTAGCCGATAAGGATCAAAAGGCCGAACGCGAATCAGAGAAGGAACGTGCATTTCAGTTAGAAAAACTGAGAATAGAACAGGGCCAACTGGCGGGTAGAGCTAGTCCGCAGTCCGAAGTAAATAGCAAAATGCACATTCATTAAACCCATGTTATGAGCCGATTCAAAGGGAGGACGACGACATAACGGCATTTTAAGTGTTTTGAGTCAGCGGAACAATTAGAAATTCCAGAAGAAGAGTGGGTGGCAAATCTTATGGGACTGCTCCCTCACCAAATCAATGCATCGCTAACTTTAGAAGGGCAAGGTAGAAGAACAGAATATGCCGATTTAAAGAATAGGTTATTAGAGATGTATCGATTCAATACCGAGAAGTTTCGACAATTGTTCACGAAACATGTAAAAGCCGCGAATACTACCTGGAACGTATACGCGAGAGAGCTGAAAAATTATTGCAAAGAATGAGTAGCAGGACTAGATATTCATACGTTCGAGGACTTAATGAATCTAATTGTAACCGATCAATTGAAGCGTCGTGTCCTATTGATATTAAAGAGCACTTTATTGATGAGTGGGGAATTTAAGATGCCCTAGAACTAGCTCGTAAACTAGACAACTATGAAAAAATAGGGCAGGCTGGAAACGGTCTTCGTTCAGCCTTATAGGAAATCGGAAGCTGTAGGGGAACATGTTGCAACGAGCAAGCCGAGGCCGATAGTACCGGAAATTCAGGAAAATCGAGCGTAAGAAAACCGATGTTAGGGCAATGTACGAAGCCAGACAAGCGGAAATGCTACGGGTGTGGTGCCACAGACCACATGGTCCGTGAATGCCCGCAGCGCCGCGTGGCCGAAAAAATGAATCATGTGGCAGACAAAACAGCTACGGAATTGTTTTCAACTTACGTGTTCGTTGGCAAAATTAACCAAATGCCAGGCCGATTTTTACGCGATTGTGGTGCCAGCTTCGATCTTGTAAACGAGAAATTTATTAGCGACGAGAATTTAACGGGAGAAAGCGTGTGGTTTTTGCAGCCGCTTGATGCCTCACCGAAATCTCCCGGTGGCAGAAGTCGCTATTGAAGGGCCATTCGGGAAAGTAGTAACTAAAGTTGCAGTCGTGCCGCGAATGCGACGGCGGATATTACGCGGACGAGCAGGTAGAAAGCCTATTGAGCCACAATTAGTTGCCGCCGTAACGACACGGGCAAAAGCCGCTGGAACGGCACAGGAGTCGGGGCCGGCTGAGCGACAGGCAGAAGGGATTGACGCGGACGAGCAGGTAGAAAGCCTTGAACAATTGAGGCAGGAGGAAGCCGTTGGTGAAAGGGAGGCCAGTACAAGCGTACTAACGCCCGAAGTGAATGAACTCATAAATGTTACCCAGACTGAGTTCGCAGCTTCACAACAAAGTGACCAGGAAATCAAAACATTATACGACGCGAATGAGCACAACGTACCGGAAGCAGGGCGAGAGTCGTATATCGTGAAAAATAGTATTTTGTATCGGTCAAGACACAGCAAGCGCGGTGAAAAATTTAATATGTTAGTAGTTCCGACTAAATATCGGGCCGCCGTTCTCAAGGTGTGCCATGAAACAGCGAATGCACATTTAGGTTGCACTAAGAGCAAAGCCAGCATGTCGCGATACTTTTATTGGCCGCGTTGTTTCCAGGATATGGAGACATATGTGAAAACTTGCGATGTGTGTCAAAAGGTTGGTAGGCCCAATGATCGAAAAAAAGCACCGTTAATGTTAGTACCGCCGATAACGGAAGTCTTTGGTAAAATTAATATGGATACTTGCGGACCTCTTCCTGAAAGCAAAGAAGGCAACAAGTTTATTTTGACAGCCATTTGTTTAGCGTCTAGGTATCCGGAGGCTATTCCAATTACAGATTTGCAATCAACAACTATCATTAGTGCCTAGTTGAAATTATTCAGTAGAATCGGATTCCCTAAGGAATTACAAACAGACCAGGGCACGTGCTTTACAAGCGCATTGACAGGGGAATTTGCTAGGGAAATTTGGGATCAAACTGGTGAGAAGTTCGCCCTACCACCCGCAGTCAAATCCTATCGAACGCGTACATAGGACGATGAATCGCTTAATCAAAGTGTTATGCTTGGAAGCAGGAACGGAGTGGGAGGACCAAATGCCCGCGATTTTATTTGCTTTGAGAACCACGGTGCACGAGAGCCTCGGATTCACTCCAGCTGAATTAGTCTATGGGAGGAACCTCAGAACTCCCATAACCTTATTATATGAACATCTTGCCGGTGAGGACGATGAGGAAGAAAATTCCGTCGTCGTCAAATTAATAAATAGGCTTCAGAAATCTCGCGAATTAGCTGACGAGAAGATTGTTAACGAGCAGGAGAAGAGAAAAACTTGGTACGATCGGCGAGCCGTACACAAAGAATTCGCGCCGGGCGACCGGGTGCTGGTGTTGGCCCCGAATCGCACAAAAAAGTTATCTGTTCAATGGATAGGACCGGGAGAAGTAGTAGAGAAAAAATCGGACACGAACTACTCTGTCCGAATGCCTGGGAAAAAGGAAGGGCGTATCTACCACATTAACATGTTGAAAGCGTACGCGCAGCGTACCGAATATCTGAATTATGTAGCAGATCGTAGCTCAATCTTTGAAGTTGAGGAAGACGAGCTGGATAAGTACGCTATTAACCTTGATAGTGTCGACTTCGATGCGGAAGCTATGCTCAAAGGAACAGAAGTCGAAGACGAGTTCCGCGACAAACTGCTCAATTTAATTGTAAAGTACAAGCATATATTTTCAGACAGACCAGGGTTGACCGATGTCGTAACCATGGACATTGAATTGACGGACGAGTCGAAAAAGATAAGAAGTGCGCCTTATCGAATGTCGCCCCGTCAATCAAAAATACTGCAGGAAGAAATCGCGAAGATGTTACGTGATAACATAATCGAAATAGGCGACTCTGATTATGCTTCCCCTATGATTCTTGTAGAGGCGCCGGGACGAAAACCAAGACCGTGTGTAGATTATCGTAAAACTAAACCAAATTATAAAATTAGAATATTTTCCGTTGCCGAACATGGAGGAGAGGATAGAAGCAGTAGCGGCAGCTAAGATTATTACTACTTTGGATTTAGAAAAATTTTATCATCAGATACCGCTCACACCGAGAGCGCAAAGATATGCGGCGTTCTGTACAAGCTTTGGCACGTATAGGCCATTAAGATTGCCCTTCGGGCTAAAAAATGCACCTTTTCAGTGTAGTAGGATGATGGCAACTTTATTAGCAGGATGTGCAGAATTTGCAGTCCCATACTTAGATGACATCGCCATTTATAGCGACATGGCAAGAACACCTTAGACATTTAGAGCAGGTGTTTCTAATATTAGAGAAAGCGAAGTTACATGTGCAGCCAAGCAAGAGTAAATACGCGCGTAAGAATGTACATTACCTAGGCTACATGGTTGGTAGTGGCATGATGCGGCCGGTTGAGGCCAAAGTGAAAACTATTAAAGAGCACCCCGTACCTCAAACGAAAAAGCAAGTGCGTGCCTTTCTCGGATTAACGGGTTACTATAGGAAATTTATTCCCATTATGCGGGTATATCAGCGCCATTAACGGACTTATTACGAGGTCGCGAACGGCAAGGCAGGGTAACGTGGACGCCAGCATGCGAGATGGCATTCGAGAAATTGAGGAACGCTCTATGTCACGAACCCGTCCTTCACGCGCCCGATTTTAATAAGGACTTTATAGTGCAGTGTGATGCGTCAAAAAGAGATATTGGCATCATTTTGGCTCAGTATAATGATAGAGGAGAAGAAAAACCGGTGTTATACTTAAGTCGTAAATTCACAGATACGGAATTATTGCGATGCACAACAGAACAGGAGTGCACAGCCATAATATGGCTTTGCAGAAATTAAAGTACTATTTGGATGGAAATGCAAAATTAAAGTGGAAACAGACCACAACCCATTAGTATGGCTAAATAATTGTTCAAGTAAGAACTGAGATTGATGCGTTGGTCATTAATGATCCAAGCATACAATTTGAGATTATTCATAAAAGGGTAAGGATCACGTAAATGCTGATGCCTTTAAGCCGTATGTTTTACTGATACATGGAACCTGAACTGAACTGGGAATGCGGAGGGGTACACTGAACCGAATCACTTGATTGCATTGTATAAAATCAAGACAAGAGAAAAATCACTGTATATATGTTACAAATTGTTGAAAGTGTATTGTTTGTGTATTCTGTTTGTTCATGTGTGTATTATGTATGTGCAATTATGGGTTTAAAGGGAAGCTCTGAAGACATTGTTGGTTCTGGGGGTATCAGGGAAAGTATCACATCATGATTGTGAATACTACGTATGTAATTGAAGCAGACTGTATCATCTCAGATGATTTTTGTAATTTAAGATTGAAGAAAACTGTATATAGTAGGATGAAAGGAGGTACGTGAAGTAGGTTAGGCCAAGTTAGTATATAGATTCTGTAGATAGGTTAGTTATTTTATATTATCTAGATTTTGATGAAAAAATTATGTTGTAAATATAGAGTAGGTTAAAGAGATCAATAGAGTGTGAGCCCAATGGCCAGGTAAATGACAGAATCATATCCAGATCCACAAATCTAGTTGAGGACGAATTTTTTATTGTGGATACCTCCTGCATAAAAAATTCAAAATAGGATATGGAGAAGTATGTGACGTATTGTACGCTCCACTCAAAATGGCGGCGCCAAGGGATTAGACGCAAGGGCCAGGCAGGATGTGAGAACAATGCGGTATTGGGAGAATTCCGAGAGCTAGGGAAAGGGATGCCCAAAATGCGGACAGCGCATTTTGTGCGTGCCGCGTGCAAAAATTCTTAGAATCCAGGAAAGGGATGCCCAAATGCCTGGCAACACTAGCGCGGGCCGTGTGAAAACCCAGTGACGTTTCAGGTCACGTGGGTGGAGCTATATAAGAACGAACGCAGAGCGCGGGGGTGGGGTTTGTCGAGCTGAGTGGAACCCTCGTGCGAACGCACAAAACTTGCGCCCAGGGCGGTGCGGAACTGAGCGAGGCTCGTACGGCAACCCATGTGTTGGGACGCCGGGGTGGAGATTTTCCACGGGTGACCTACGTCACGGGAGCCACGTGCTGTGTGCATAAGGTTCGCTGAGGAGTGGCGCGGGCCACGAGTCAGATTACATTTTAAGGATCGCTCCTGCGATCAGAGTAAACGTCTTCCAAGAGCTAAAAGTAACTTAAATATTATTGTACATATTGTGAATAAACCTGTACATATTTATCATTGAAGCTCGTGTCTGTGTTATTGTGTATTCCCACGACGTCACAGTATGTTATAATGCTGCAGTTATTTCTTTATGTTCTGAAAAAATATTCTTGAAAATACATTAAATAATAATTGAGATTTTGTCACAAGTGAAACACTTACAAACTCATATAACTCAAAATGTAATTTTTACTTAAAAAATGGGATGTTATTTTAGATTTCTTACATGTATATCTACATTAAAGTCATAAACTTAAGAGATAAAACTAGATTATTAAGAAATGTTTGCTTTGAGTACACATATGCCTTAAACGCAATTAGTGACGATACTATAGAGACGTTCAAGCTGCCGATTGGATGGCAGTGTCATAACAATTATTAATAGACTCAATGTTTTAATATTTTTTATCTGCGAACATTTCTGCAACCTCAGTTCAGGGCCACCCTGAACAGTGCGCCACCTCTCTTATGCTGGTACTACCAAAATCGATTACCAAAAAAACATATGCCACCATTTAGAACTAATAAATTGCTAATTAATTAGACAAAAATTAATTTTTTGCTCTGGAAATTTTTGCGTAATTAATGGTGAGCTACTATAAAGGCGTCTCCACACATTCGTTATTCGGCGAAACCGAGCAACCGCTCTCCGAATCCCCAGTGGTGTGGATGAGTTGCTTGTTATTTGCCGAGTGACGAACATTCGGGGTTCGCCCTACCCACCGCGTGTCAGTCTTTCGGAAACATGAAAACGAGAGAACACTCGCCGAACACGTCAGCTGCTCGGGATTGGGCGAACACTAGCTCGCTGCTCAGCGAATGCCGAATGTGTGGAGCCGTCTTTAGATTATGCTGGCCCTACTGCATTGCGTTACCACAAAACCAAATATACCATATTGTAGAGCGATTTAATTATTAATTACGTAAAAAATAATTTAATTGCTCTTCAAACGTCCGAGTAATTAATTGTGAACTGCCGGCGGCCGGTTGGCCAGGCGCGTCAAGCTGGAACAGCCAAGTCAGCACACCACAACGAAACATGGCAAATCATTTATTCCTAATTAATTGCCACAATTTGGAATTAATTGCCACGTATTTTCGACCGAAAATCATCAATGTCAATGTAAGCAGGCATGACGCAAGACCGAAAATAGAGGAGATATTCGAAAATAATCGAATATAGAGGGAACCAACGAGCACAATCAAATAAAACCTATTTAATAAATAAATACACATTCCATTTTAATTTCTTGAACCAAAGATAAATTTATAAACATGGCCGGTATTAAGTAAATATTGTTAAAACCGAACTATAGTTATTAAACCATGCCAGATATTCAAATTAAAAAATAGAGAGAACCAACGAGAACAATCGAAGAAAACCGAAAACATAGTTTATAGATATTTGACATTAATTTACTACTCTATACAGAATTGAATTGCTCTTTCCATTTATGAAATAAATAATTTTTAAAATGTCATAGTTATGCAACCACACGATTTCCAATGGAAATTCAAGAGTACCAACGAGCACAAATAACTTTAATCTATTAAATAATTAAACACACATTCAATACTAATTTATTACTCCAAAGATAAATTTATAAACGTTGTTAAAAGTTGTTTTTCTGCATTAGAGTTACCAAAGCAAGTCAGATATTCAAATTCGAAAAGAGAGTGAACCCATAGTTTACAGACATTCGATACTAATTTATTATTCAATACAGAAATTAATTTCTCCATCCATTTATGAAATAAATTATTTTTAAAACTTCGTAGTTATGCATCCACGTACGACATTCGAATACGAAATCGGAGAATACCAAGGAGTATCTCAAATATAATTAATAATAAATACATACTCCACATTCATTTATTAGACTGAAGATAAATTTATAGGGGTGGCCGTGTAGTAAATAAATATTGCTAAAAACAGAGTTATTCAACCATGCCAGATATTCAAAAGCGAAAGTAGAGAGAACCCACGAGCACAAACAAATAAAAACTAGAACATCGTTTATAGACATTTGATACTAATTTATTATTCTATACACAAATTAACTGCTCTTGCCATTTATGAAATAAATTATTTTAAAAACTTCGTATTTATGCAACCACGTAAGACATTCAAATCGAAATTGGAGAATACCAATGAATACAAACAACTAAAACATAATTCATAAATAAATACACATTTCATATTAATTTATTACATCAAAGAAATTTATAAAGGTGGCTGTGTAGTTAATAAATATTGTTAAAACTGAGAAATATTCAACCATGCCAGATATTCAAATTCGAAAATAGAGGAATCTAACGAGCACAATCAAATAAAACAAAAAATAGTTTCTAGATATTTTATACTAAATTATTAATCTATGCACAAATTAAGTGCTCTTGCCTTTTAGAAAATAAATAATTTGAAAAAACGTCACAGATGTGCAACCGTATGATTTCCGATAGAAAATTCGAGAGTACCAACTAGCACGATCAAATAACACCAAGAACATAGTTTATAGACATTTGGTACTATTTTATTATCCCATACAGAAATTAATTGCTCTTTCCATTTATGAAATGAATTATTATAAAAACCTCGTAATTATGCAACTACGTAAGACATTCGAATCCGAAATTAAAGAACACAAAAAAGTAGAAACAAATAACACCTTACAAATAAATAAATGTTCATTCTCTGTTAAATAATGACACCTAATATATATTTATAAAAGTGACTATGTAGTAAATAAATACTTTAAAAACTGAGAGGTATTTAACCATGCAAGTTATTGAAATTCGAAAATAGAGAGAACCAACGAGCACAAGTAAATAAAACCAACTACATAGTTTACCGCCATTTGAAATTAATATATTATTTTATAGAAAAATTAATTGCTCTGGCCATTTATAAAATAAATTATTTTAAAATCTTCGTAGTTATGCAACCACGTAAGACATTCGAATACGCAATTAGAGGATAACAATGAGTACGCAAATCCACGCAAATTTCGCTATCCTACTTTCATCATTTAGTGAAGAAAGAAGGTATTGTGGCGTCATACAGTCGCCACATACAATAAATATTGGCTACGTGCATTTCATGCACAAGGAAGTAGAGCTGCGACAGCGGGCAGCATGAAAGGACGCCTCCTGAACAAGGAGGCTATATCAGGACGAAACCCGGCTCTCGCATAGGGCGAAGGCAGAAAACCCCAGGGCTGCCGTGACTGTTGCCACGGGCCAGATTTTGAACCCGAGTTCGGCTGTCAGGTAAACGCGGCTGGCGGAAGCGGCGAGATGACGCAGTTCCGTCAGCCGCCCAGAGGGTATAAAGCGCACTCGCACACGACTTTTCTTCTGATTCTCGAGCTCTGCGTGGGATGTCGTGTAGGTGCGCGGCCGTACGTCGGGTAGGCTACGGGCAAAGGTCTGGACCGGCGTGAATTCGTCGTGATTTGAGAGAAGGTGCATCGCACCGCGGGTGTAATTCTTATCTGGCAAGCGGTTGTGGTGACCAGGTGAAGTTCCTCTTAGAAATAGGCTGTAGATATTGTAAATAGTAGATTCGGGTGTCGGAGGATATCTGTAATAAATATTAATATCACACTGTTTCACGTCTGTTATTCATTGCTGCGGCAATGACGCTACAGTATTCTCGCGCGGCGAAATAGGCGATTTGAATTTCGCTCAAGGGCGACTTTTAGGCACGAGGGTCTTTTATATGCAGTAAGTCTACAACATGAAAAAACCCGCTTTACTTTCCCTCCGAAGAAAGGTGTACAAACGATTTTTTCGCCCTTAAAAATCCACGGCTTCAATCGGATTCGAACCCGCAAATATGGTTGTAACAGCTCGACGCGCCGTTATACCACGGGAAAAGAAAAGAAAAAGGACATTTCAAAGACTGAAACCTGTGCCATTCTTTTAAGCAATCTCTGCGCTATTGAGAACAAAGTTTTTAGCGAAAAATTTGCAGCAATTTTTGAGAAAATGTTGAATACGATTTTGAGCGTTTATGTAAAGTAACCCTCAAAAATCAAAATATCCGTTTCAAACTCACAGGTCTTCGAGTTCGTTTAGATCGATCAGCAAATAGGCAGTTTGAAGAGTCACCTGAGTATAGGGGCTAGCGTTGACCACAGACGGATACAGATGTTTTGCTGTAAATAGATTTCAGGGGCTCGCAAACGAGAATTGTGAATACGCAGCATGGTAATTTATATTAAGAAAGGGTAATTTATTTATCATATTATTATATTATAAAATTTATGGGTAATTTATATAGGAACAAATGTATATACTTTGTCGATACCAGGGCCAGACTATAGAGTTTTTCTGCCGAAAAATCGTCGCTTTCCATTGTACCATACCTTCTCTGCTTACGAAGTAAGGGCGAGAGAGTAAAAAAACTAATACTTACTAAAACTAATACTCTAATACTTGTTAGAAAACTGACAAAAGAGAAATTGGCCTATAACTTTGAAATTGAGCATCACAAGAAAAGTAACATTAATTTTAACAATGACACATAATTAATTATTTACCATTTGGACTGTATAAATGTGTATAAAAAACCTGTAACAAGTATTGTACTGCACCCTCCGGGTCAAGGACCCACAGCTCGATCAGGTTTTCGTCCAGTTTCACTGATCCATTGAGCAAATGCTGAGATGGGCCCCTTGTTTTGCTTCTGGACATAAATGTAACTTCATTATCTGTGCACGTCTTCTAGAATTCATTGGAAACATAGTTATTCAAATTATCGTTTCCATGTTGTTGCGCAGGAAGTATTATTCCTTGACGAAGGACATCATGGATAAGAGCATCATGGATAATGACGAAGGACATCATGGACGAAGGACATCATGGATAATCAACTAGAAAACCCGTAAGAATGTTGTTTTAAAATATAACGATATAAATGTGAACGATCCGGCATCAGTGGCTAGTCTCTTTAACCAATACTTTTCGAGAATTGCTGCCGATCTCACTAAGGGTCTTCAAGCACAAAATTCAAAAACAGACAGTTCACCCAAAATTGTAGGCACAATGTTCGTTTCCGAAACTTCCTCCAATGAAATTCTCAAAATAATCGGTAAACTAAAAAATAAATATTCGTCCGGTTTAGATGAATTCCCGGATTCTTTGTTATAGACTTGTGCGTATGCCATTATACACCCGTTAACTCACATATTTAATGCATCTTTATGCACTGGAACGTTTCCAGATATTTTCAAAACAGCTAAAATTAAGCCGCTTTTCAAAAAAGGCAACAAAATGAAATTCAAAATTATCGGCCCATTTCTCTTCTATCAGTCTTTTCAAAAATATTAGAGAGACTTTTTACATACGAATGGAAACCTTTCTCAGTAAACACGACGCGCTTTCAGATTGCCAACATGGATTTAGAAAATCAAAATCAACGGAAACAGCTATATTTTCTTTTCTTAAAGATGTCGCCTCATCATTGGATCAAAACGAGGCACCTATTGGATTATTTTTAGATCTCTCAAAAGCTTTTGACGTCATTGATCATGACACTTTACTTTCCAAATTACCTTTATATGGAATTCGTGGTATTGCTCTAGATTGGTTATGTTCGTACCTTAAACAACGATCTCAGAGAGTTGAAATACCTTACTGGAATGATGGAACATTACGTACGCACCTTTCCGACTCTTTGCCCGTTGCATGTGGAGTTCCTCAAGGATCGATTTTAGGCCCTATTCTGTTCCTGCTTTACGTAAACGATATGCCCTTGACGATTCAAAACGGAAGAACGGTTCTCTTTGCGGATGATACGAACATCCTTTGCAATAAAGAAACAGTAAATAGTACAATATCAGATGTTTCAAATTGGTTCCGAAATAACAAATTAATAGTGAACGAAAAGAAAACGGTTTTAATGCAGTTTTCCATTTCAAATAAACAATTCTGTGCCCCATTGACAATGAACAATGTACCATTGAATGATGTTAAGGCAACAAAATTTTTAGGTCTCTCAATTCAGTCAAACCTTAAATGGAACGTCCATTTAAATGAATTGAACACAAAATTAAGTTCATTGTGCTACGCGTTCAGAATTCTTGCAAATTCAGTCAGCCTTCATACTGCTCGTTGTGTATACTTCGCGAATGTTCATTCCGCCTGAGATATGGCATAATATTCTGGGAAATACATCTTATAGTCCCAGACTTTTAGATTACAAAACAATTGTACGAATAATAGCAAATCCCACCACGTGATTCATGTAAGCCTCTCTTCATTAATTTAGAATTCTACCATTACCGTGTCTTCTTATTTACGAATCAGTGGTTTTTGTAAAAAATGACTTGCTCAAGGGCGGAATATATTTTCAGAAAATGCCGAAATCTATTACTATAACACTCGACGTAGAAATCATATTCACCAGGTGACAGTATCAACAGCTCATTACAAAAAATTCACATACAATACATGCACATTATTTTACAACACTTTGCCAGATGACATTAAACGATTAAATTCAATAGAAAAGTTTAAATCCCAAGTGAAATCGTTTCTGCTGCATAACTGTTTCTATACAATTAGAGACTATACTGAGCTTCACAAGAAAAGTAACATTAATTTTAACAATGATACATAATGCTTTATTTACCATTTGAATTGTGTAAATGAGTATAAACAACCTGTAACAACTATTGTACTACAGCTTCCGGGTCAATGACCCCCATCTCGATCAGGTTTTTCGTCCAGTTTCCCTGATCCATTGAGCAAATGCTGAGATGGCCCCTTATTTTGCTTCTGGACATAAATGTAACTTCATTTCCTGTGCACGTCTTCTAGAATTCAGTGGAAATACAATTATTCAAATTATCGTTTCCATGTCGCGGCAGGAAGTAATAAGAGCCAAAATTTATTGCTTATTTATCCCTTTCAAAATTCAAAATAAAATTCAAAATTTAAGTAGTATATGACTTAGAGTAGGGATCACAGAATTTTGAAAATGTGCACACAATTCACTTTTCCCCATAGCACGTCATACGCAGTTTTTAACTGTTTTTTTGACGTAAAATAAATAAATAAATAAATAAATAAGAGCCCAAAATTTATTGCTTATTTATTCTTGAAAATAATTTTATTACATGAGAGTTTTTTTTCTATTTTCAAAATTTATGTAGTAGACTCAGTGTAGGGGTCACAGAATTTTGAAAATGTGCACAGAAATCACTTCTCCCATAGCACGTCATACGCAGTTAAAACTGTTTTTACGTAAAAAATAAATAAATTAACATTTCTTGACGTTTATAAAAAGTGGCTTAATGTTTTGGCTGGTGTTTTGAAAATATCTCGAATAAAAACCTGAATATTGTGAGGAAACGGGTGCATATGGCAGATGCACAAGTTTTTTAATAAGCAGTCAGGAAATGTATTTAAAGTAGCCGCATATTTATTGTTTAGTTACTAACAATTCTCGGAATTTCACTGGAAGAAGGTCCGGAAGTAAACTTAGTTTGGAACATTTATTGAGACCGTATGTTTTTTACAGTTTTAGCCCCTTTGAGAGATCAACCATAACTCTCGAAAACTGTTGGTTGAAGAAATTGACCCTTCTAACGGATCTCACCAGTGTGTCATTACTCTTTAAAATATTCTGTACAAAGTTTCGAGACGATGTAGATGTTTGATGATATTTTATGATATTCACATTGCTTTAGTTTTGTTATTAGCGTTCAAAACATCCTGATCATTTTCATTATTTTGCCTGTGCTATTACTTCCCTTGAAATGCTTTTGTGATTTCGAAAGTAAACACGGAAATCGGATGATACATTATGTTTAAAAATAAAGTTGATGTTACCTTTTTACACGATATCGTAATTCTAAATGTTCAATTTGCTCGCTTTTAGAGGAAAGCACGCTGTGAAATGAAAACTTTGAGAAAACAATTTATCATATTTGCCGCTAGAATTCACAGCATTGTAAATCGCATGTCATGATTCTAGCAGGAAGTGGTCTGTAAATAATTATAATTTATTTTTAAACGTGAAATAAGTTCGATTTTAATCACACTTTTTCCTTTGCGAAAATGCGTCACTATTTCTCCCGGAATTACAGTGGCACTTAATTGCCTCCGGGAATAAGTAACCACAGGGTGGGATTAAAGTGATTCTCAGGAATTAAAGGAACCACACCCTTCAGAACAGACTTTCATTATTCGTTCGGATATACTGGAAGTCTAAGTGAATACATATACGTAAGTTAAATAAATTATGATTCTCACATTGTCTCACACACGTATCGTCAACAATTTTTACTTAAGTAATGCCTGGTGAAAAGACGGGGAATTTTCCGCCGAAAAACTCTTATTACAGGGCCCTAGTTACGAAAAAGTGGATAAATCCAACTGCTAAATTTAGAAAAAAATATTTATTTATTTATTTGTTTTTTATTTATTTATTTATTAACGTAAGAAAAAATTGAAAAGTGTTTGTGACGTACTATGGGAAATAAGCATTCTGTGCACATTTTCTTAAATTCTGGGATCCCTACCCTAACCACATACAAATTGAATTCTGAATGCAGATAGAAATCAGTAGTTTTGGCAAGAATTGATAAGAAAAATTAGCTCTAGTTTATTAAAAACTATTTACAAAAGCAAATAAGCTATAAATTTTTGCTCTCATTCCTTATCGTGCCCTTCGTAAAGGAATCGACTCCTGCCATTTGAACATGGAGACGATAACTTGAATAACTATTACTAACTAGAACTCTTAGAAGACTGACAGGTAGTGAAGTTACATTTATGTCCAGATGCAAAATAAGGGCATCTCAGCAATTGCTCGAAGGATCAGGAAATCTGGACGAAAAACCAGACCGAGATGGGGCATTGATGCAACTGAGGTACAATACTTGTTACATGTTTAGAATTATGCAGTTCAAGCTGTAATTGACACATTCAATATCACTGCTAAATTTAATATTGTACTATACTTTGCACTTAAACTTATGAAACGAATTTCATTGTTTTACTTTCCATTTGTTTTCATTACATTTGCTTCCATTTTCATTTCTTTACTTTATTTTTCCTACTATGTCAATGATTTGGACAATAATCTTCTACAATGATATTGAAACCATTAACATCAAGGACTCCTAGTTGACTCCACTAATGCTGCTAAGGAAACTATTTTTGATAAATGTCGGTACTGAAAAATTTCCTTCACACGCTACATGTGTAATGAAAGTGTTAGTGCCTTATTTATGTCCTAAACCATTTTTCTGAGAAGCTCCTGATAGCAAATTATGGCTCATTAAAATTCAAAAGCAGCAACTAATACATTAATGGGCACGATGACGAGTGGTTTTCAACTCAGTTTCTTCAATTTCTTCAACTCTCTGTGTTGGGGGCAGTTTGTCACAGGCAGCGGTCGAGTCAACATCGTGCTGTACGCAGTGACAGTATTCGTTGTACGTGGAGACCGTGAGATTTTCTTTAGTTTGAGTGTTACTAGTGGACATTTTAGTGAACTGCAAATACTGCAAGAGTAGTATAAAACTGTTTCATTTTCCTCCCCTACGGGTGGAAATGACCTCGCATCGGCATTACGGATCGGCTGAAGGGAAGGCCTCTGACTACAGGAGCCAACCCGCCTCAGGTCGCACTAACTGGAACAAAATCGTACAGAATTCTATGTATCCGGCCAAAGAACAAGGATTGTTAATTGATGGGAAGGACATCACTAGAAAGGTATGTAGCAGCCTTAGCTACTATTGTTTCACCACGAAACATAATATACGCGTCGAAGATCTCGAACAGCAGAGTGTGTATCTTTCTCAGCAGTAAAGAACTAGTTAATGAAATAACAGACAAAAATATAAAACCATTAATATTGATGGCAGTGATCAAAATATGCGACCATTTGTTAGTAAGCAGTGGCGAGTAGTTCTTTCAAATGTATATCCAATGATCACTAATGCTATAATTGAAGAAGAACTTGATAAATTGAACGTAGTGCGAAGTTCACAAGTGTCATTCCTTCGAGCGGGTTTCGGGAAATAAGAATTCACACGTATTTTAAGCTTTCGTAGGCAAATGTATGTACCGGAAGACTCACTATACAAATTACCTGATTGTATAGCAGTTGAGTATAAAGGAGAGAGAAACTGGATTTATATATCTTATGGCAATATTAAATGTTATCAATGCAAGGAAGAAGGCCATGTAGCAAGAAACTGTAAAAATAGACAGAGGTAATCTTCTAGCAGCTTGGCGAATCGGTGTGGCGTTTCCGGTGTCTATTCGGTGACGAACAATATCAGTCTTTCCTTTTACACCGTCACTGCATTCAAAGACATGCTGGTAGCGACGTTTTAGGTCTTCAGCCTTATGACACTCTCCCCGAGATAATCCTTTACATGCCTCTGTAACCAGATTCTGCAGTCGTTCAGGAATTCCTTTAGGTGGTGGTTCGGTACGGTTCACATTCTGCAAAACCCGAGGATACCGTAGAACAATTACCAATCACTGTTCCTTTTTCTCAACTTAACAGGATAGTGATTAATGTTCATTATTCTCAGAGGTATTGTTCTATTCACTCTGACCAGTTCTTTGGCCACTAGAATTCCTCGACCAATGTCTTTGTCGTGACTTCTAGGTTCCAGAATAGCAATCTCTCCAGCTGGAACATCGCCCTTAGGGCCTGCTTCTATAAACATCTGCTACGCTCCGTCAAGATTACGTCGTCAACCGTAATTACATTCACGGCAATGTTGTTACGTGAATGTAGAACCACCTCCACTTCGTTGAGTCTCAGCACACCGTGTCGTAAATCCTGCTGACACCCATATGTCGTCATAATATCCATTCCTAAAATTGCTTCTTCTATGTCAGCGACCAGCAGACGATGACTGAAAGCAACAGATCCAATGGCAAGGAGGGCATCCATCTCTCCAACAACATTCCTGAGTCACCAGTGGCTGTTCGAAGCTTCCATTTGGACGGCAGAAGATGAGATGATTTGGCAAAATCGGTTCGTATAATGCTCTTGGTGGCACCAGTATCCAAAAGTAAGACGCATGGCCTTCCATTTACGAGTGCATCTACGTAAACGCTGTCAGAACGGTGTCGAATGGACTTGACGTGTATTTCGTAAGGTGGGGCTCTTGTTTGACAGGTCGATGGATGCCCCCTTCCATCAACCTGCTTTAGTTTTCCTGCTGCTGCTAGGTTTGACTTTTTACGTGCCCTAACTCTCCACAATTCCAACATCGAGGTTGTCGCCTTTTGCCACTAGAAATGCGTGCGTCTACGAACTTCTCCACCATTTCCTCAAAATATTTTTCGTCATATGTATCGACGCCGGTTTGCAATTCTCGTACTCGTCCGTCACGTTTCGATGCTGTTTTTGCAACCTGGAAGTCTAGTGCTTGACTTAATGCGTCAGCTAAGGTTTTCAGTCTTGCCAGTCTTAATGCTTGTGTTTCGCATCATGTAGCGCTTCAATAAGCACCGGACGGCTGTGCGTTGCAGGAACTTTCTGAGCGTCAGGGTCCGAAAGGCGTACCAGACGAGAAATATCAGCTTCCAGTTTTGAAGACTCTCTCCAGGCTTCTGACACGATTCCTTAGCAGGGTAAAATACATGTCTTCGAGGTGCGCTTGCCTGTACCGTGTTTCGAGTCTCTTGACAATTTGCTCGAAGTTTCTGTTCATCGGTCGGTATTGTCTCTAGAACATCGACGCGTTACCACGCAAAGCCAAAATCAGGGCCTGGCACAATCTGTTGCGGACCAGCCATTTACTGTTGCAGCAGCCTGAATTGTTTCAAATAATTCGACCATGAAGAAGTGCCATCAAACGTAGGTGGTTTTACTCCTGCTTTTCCCAGTGGCTCCGTACGGTGGCCACTCGTGCCATTTCCAGTGGTTCCTGTACGATGTTTATATTCGATTTTTCTGTTGGGGAAGTAAAAAATTCAGCTTCTCTTCTAACATATTTAGTAATTTTTCTTCATTCTTCAAAATTTTCTCATCCATCTTCTCAATTTTCTTTCCACTTTTTCTTCGTTCTTCAAAATTTTCTCATCCATCTTCTCAATTTTCTCGTACCAATTCATTATTCTGAGTTCTTTCTGTTCCAGCTTTTCTTCCAAAATCCTGGAATTTTCGATCAATTTTTCTTCCAAAATCCTGAATTTTCGATTATTTTTCTTCTAAAGCTTTGGAGTTTTCAGTCAGTTCTTCTAAAATTCTGGAATTTTCCGTCAATTCTCCTTTTAATATTGTTGACAAGTCCTCGAAGAGAAAATGTTCTTGATTCTCTCCGCTGCCATCATAGCATTAGCAAGACGTTCTTGTAATATCGCTTTCGCCAGTTGTGTCCTGATGCCTCTCTTCTAACTCTCTCTTTAACTCGGCCACTTTCAGATCCGTAAGGTTTTTCCAAAACTCATCTTGATTGAAGTTTTAATTCACCACACAACTATTTCTACCCCACACCTGTCACCAATTGTTACGTTTCTAGGCGGCGAATTAAAAGTCTCGTATTATTTTAACAAAAACGTTTATTTTGTTTCTTAACACAATCACTGAAAACACTTGATTATTTATTTACACTACACTTCTCTTCACTTATTTACACTACACTTCTCTTGCTTTATTTACACTACACTTCTCTTGCTTTATTTACACTACACTTCTCTTGATTATTGATTTACACTACTCTTCTCTTACACACTCGCACAGTCCTAAGCACTGGCCACATTTCACGTCACCGACCACAGTACGATGCACTGACCACGGTTAATGTCACTGAGCACACTCACTGCACTGCTATTCACCGCGATGCACACTTCACAGTTCAGCTTCCTCTGCGGACTTTAGACTGGCCCGCGGTCGCCGGCCGTCGCGTATTTATACTCGTCAAGACAATCCAGAACCTTCCGGACACCGCGCACTTTCTGGAATAATCCGCCGGCAGGTGATGCAACCTGCGTCACAGGCAGCTCGTGGTAGCCCCGGCAAATGACGTAAACCGCGATCACAGGCTCGGGGTGGCGCCAGCGGATGATGCAATATTCGTTACAATACTTTTGTTAATGTATTTTAGGAATGGGGTTCAACTGATGCCAATGTTATTCTTGATTTGAGCTAGATTGCTGTTTCCAAGTACTCGCGGTTGAAGTCACGTCTTATCGGAGAGGTGAAGAATATCTGCATTAAGAGTGAACTGACAATATGCCAAGCTTCAGAAAAAAAATTCCATAATTTCGATGGGAATATTGATGAATAAAATAAAAGAATGTAAAATGTCGCAATCGTAATAGTTGTGACTGTGAATCAAAGAATATCCTAGCAGAATCTATAGCAAGGGCTGTCAGCTTTGCCCGCATGGGCATTCGTGTTCCTATTTATGCCTCGCGGGCGCTGCAACTCAAAATCGTTGCTGCAGCGGGAAAAGAAAGAAATTTGAGTACGGAAACTTTCCTGGGAGGTAGGTAACTGAATTACAAAAGGGAAGAATGTTTTCATGAGGTTAATATTAAATAAAACGTAATAACTATAGGAAAAAGCGCTTATTAATTGGAAAATAGAAAAATTCGTAATGAAAATTTTCTGTGAATAGAATTATAGAGAATAGAATCCCTCCAACTATGGGTCACCTCATAACTTCTAAATGATTCCCGATATCGAAATGCAGTTTTCGCTTAACAATGTGGAATCATGAGGGAAGTAATTTGCGGTAGACCTATAATTCAAAATAATTTTAGTTTTCGAGAAATTTAATTATCTTTAATTTTTTAAATGAAACCATGTATGTTTTTCACTAGCGATAGATAATCATAAATAGACGAATGCATTGATGTAACATACGTTTACGTTTTGATAGTATTTTGAGTATAAAATTATACTTTCAGACATGTGATTTTGAACTAAATGTACGAGATTTCCTGTTAGCAACCGTTGCAATTGTCGCATTTGGAGAATGTTGCCTTCGCGGCGCCGGCACTTCTGCGATAACAGGGGAAAGGTCGCGAAGGCCACTTTCCCCAAAAGCGACAATGTCGACGGCTGCTAGAGGAAAAATTGCACGTTTAATTCCAAATCTCAAGTCTCATAATATAAATATATAGAAACGGGTTTATACGTTTATATTATTATCGTTTTTTTACATCACTACCAATGCGTGAACTATTTTTTTTATTTAATCCCAAAATATCAAAAAATACTAATACAGACTTAGCAATCCGTTTGAATTTATTTAATTCCGCAATTGCAAAGTTAATTTTGAATGAACTTAACCTAATTAAGTAATTTAAATTAATTAAATTAAGTTTAAAAAATTAAAGAATATTGAAATATTTTATTGAAGTTTCTCAAGAAAATGTTTTAGCCTATCTGAACGGAGAGTCGGAGGTACGCTTTCTCTAATTGTAAATTGGGAGTCAGAAAATAAACGGACGCAGAATATTGCCTGGGAAGTGGAACAAAATGAATATTATGCAACACTGTCACTTAATGTCATAATTCGACGACTTTCTTGCTATCGAAATATCAAAATATTTTAGAAGATAACATTAGAATTCAGCTTCATTTGTTAGCATAAAGTACTCGATATATGGATTAAGACGTACTTTTTTCATTGTGACTCATTAGGGCTACAACTTATCACACGGTAAAGAAGTTCTTTTGCTCAATGAACGTAAGTTAAAGTTAATAGTTTTTTTACTAGCGTTATTCTGGTGTTTCCATCACCAAACAATTATAATATCAAAAACCTAGACTGTATTACCATGCATGCCGCAAGTAGTTTTTATTAATCAAAATTTCGAAAAAACGTACTGCTAGCACTTGGGTTTGAACATTATAATATGTAATTTCAGAACATTGTCCATAATCGTTACACTACGCAAAATTGCGTAGAGTGCATAGTCAACGTCAGAAAATATCTCCAGTTACTCGTATTGATCATTTCCCTGAGGAGGAAACCCACCCCTCGCATTTCCCTTCTCTTGAAGCGCCGCGGCTCGCCGCGCCGTGGGCTCTAGCCCACATTATTTCACCATGTCGCATTACGATTGGTCTGTCTAGGAGCGAGTCGTAGCGTTGGTTGAAAATGGGACTAACTCTGCTTCGGAGGCCGGATGTCGTTACGGGGTACTGCACGTACGTGGTTGCAACAGTATCGAGAATCAGGGCAAGTGGGAAGATGTGCTGGCACCGGACTGTGGCGTGTGTCTACCGATGCCCAGGACGCCGAATTGGTGATCCAGGTTACGGTGAAACCATTCCTCAGTTCGGTTCAGTAGAAACGTGTCACGAACTTTGCTGGTTCCTCGAGAACAGTTAGGAACCGCTTAAGGGACACGGAATTTCGGTCCCGCAGGGCAGCGGTTAAGGAGGGGCTCTTCGAGGATCATAGGCTGTACAGGTTAGAATTTGCCGAGGACAACCTTCATCGATACTGGAGAAATGTAATTTTCTCCGTCGAGTCAGTTTTTTCCTCTGCAAGGGAGGTACGGTACGAGTGTCCAGACCTCGGGGGACCCGTCATTATTCGGAATATGTGCGTCAATGTAGGCGTTCTGGACGAGTATCTGTGGTGTGTTGGGGATACATTTCTGCACGTGGCATAGGAATTCACAGGATAGAAGGTCACCTTCCCGGCACCCAATATCTGCATAGTTTGCGAGATATTATGGTTCCGTCGGTGTAACAAACGTATCCGGATGGAGAAGTGAATTTTCAACATGACAACTCGTCGGTTCACAAAAGTAAATTGGTTCAGGAATGGCTTGTACTGCAGAAGGAAGTACCGGTTCTGGGCTGGTCTCTTGGTGGAGCTGGCCGAAATATGTGGACCGAGACGAAACGTGTCATGGCAGAAAATTGGTCAGATACACCGCCGTCCACGGCAGATGCTTTCTGGGATGTGGTGATTGATGCGTGGGAGGAGGTAGCCCATTGTCCCAACTATCCTGCTACGTTGGTGGCTTCAGTTCGAGGAGATTACAAGCCGTGATAGAGAACGATGACTTTTGGCCCTCTTATTGAAGAGAGAAAACGGCCGTGTTTAGGGCTACATAAATAATCAGGAATAAAGAATCCACTGCAATGTGGATGTAAACAATATAGCGTTAAAAGACCTGCACGTTGCTAATTATTTTTGAGTAAAAAATCTAAGGAAAACGGGGAATCGAACCTACGAGCTCACGATATAACCCGCGACACCACAAAGGCAGTGAGCTCCTACGTCCCTGACAAAAATTAGCCTAACATTGACATGTTCCGTACCCCACACTTACTATATTGTAACGAATATTGCGTCACCGGCCGGCACCACCACGAACTACTTGTACGCGCGGATGCGTCATCTGCCGGCGCCACCACGAGCTGCCTGTGAGCGCGGATTGCATCATCTGCCGGCAGATTATTCCAGAAAGTGCCCGAGGTCCGGAACGTTCTCGATTGTCTCGCCGACCGCGGCGGCCGGCGACCGCGAGTCAGTCTTAAGTCCGCAGTGGAAGCTGAACTGTGAAGTGTGTGCATCGCGGTGAATAGCAGTGCAGTGATTGTGCTCAGTGACGTGAACCGTGGTCAGTGCATCGTACTGTGGTCGGTCACGTGAACTGTGACCAGTGCATCGAACTGTGATCAGTGCAGTGAACTGTGGCCAGTGCTTAGGACTGTGCGAGTGTGTAAGAGAAGAGTAGTGTAAATAAATAAATCAAGAGAAGAGTAGTGTAAATAAATAAAGAGAAGTGTAGTGTAAATAAATAATCAAGGGTTTTCAGTGATTGTGTTAAGCAAGAAAATAAACGTTTTTGTTAAAATAATACGAGACTTTTAATTCACCATTTAGAAACGTAACAATATTGTAAATATAGGATACGGTACTGCAATGAAAGAGTAAAGTTATAAATTATGTATAATATTTCTGAGTTAGTGTACGTTTCAACTCTATATTTCAGAGCTGTGTTTAAAATAATAACTGAAATAATATAAATACCCGGTGCCTCACAAACTATGGACTACCCTCATAACTTTAAATGTGTACGATGTAAACTAAAGACAGAGATTTTCTGGTCCAGTTTAAACCAAAAATTTGCCAGTAAAGTTCACTTGAAGGAAACGCAGCAGCCATGATAACATCAGTAACGTATTCAACAGCTTGAGGAGTTGACCTGACTTCTTGTTGCTCAATTTTTTGTCATTTTATGTTTGCTTTTCTAAACATTTTAAAAACACTTTTAGAGCATTTTAATTATCATTCTTGGTAATGATTTAGGTTATCACAACTACCGCTCTGAGCAGCAGGACACTAAAACGCCTCAATACAGGCTGAATTCGATTACCATTTAACAAAGCACTTTTGAATATTCATCACCGTCGCATCCCGAACTCTATCACAGATGCTGCAGTAGCAATGATGGTTGTCACTGAACCCTATCAGCCGGTGCTCTTGGGTGTAAGTTGTCTTTTTGTTGATCGTGCTCTCACTATAGTTCTCATGAATTTTCAATTAAAAATATTAAGATTTTTATACAGAAAGGTTTTTGAGAACTTAACTGAGCCACTGTCCACCTAATCTCAAAAGATTTGGCCCAGCTAACCGCATTGACATGAACTTCTAATAACTTTTAATATGTTATTATACGTAGCTAAACTTTAAGCATTATAGACGGCGAAAACTACATATTTCATCAATGGTAAAAAGTTCCTGATTTCATGAATATACAGTTCTTGTTTTATTATATTTATTGATGTGTAAGTTTTAATTAAATTATCGAGAAGATTGCACTCACCTCACATTTAAAAGCGAAATATCTCCATAATCGGCTACCACATCCAGCGACATACAGCTTTAAATGTGCCAGGGAGCCATTCTTGTAATACAAATTCAAATAATATTTCACTTCTAGAACATTTTAACTTTCTTAACATTTTTTTCTGCATTATTTTCTATAGGCATATTCTTTTTTTTCTATAGTCACTAAATACCATAGATGTCCATGCGACTTAAAATAAATTAAAAAATAACATTTTAGGTGGGCTGACTCACTTAATCCTACACCACCAGGATGAGTTTTTTAAATTTCCCTTTCTAAACTAGTTAATTTCCCTAGTCTAAACTAGTTAAATAGTAAACTATATTAATAATATAATAGACTAATAATAAACTAATATAATAGTAAACTATATATATATATATATATATATATATATATATATATATATATATATTTGTTCGGTTTCTTGGTAGAGACCAATACAAACAATAAAAAAACGGTCTTATTTTCTTGTTTTATTGGTAACGATTACGTAATATATTACAACTTTTACACTACTAACACTTGATTCTTCTAATAAACCTGAAGGAAACGAGAGAGACACGGCGGAGAGACAACAAAATATATAATTATTGGAAAGCAAAACGATATATAGAATTCCATGTCTACAATTGATTTCAAGTTACTTGTCAGATACATAAAATAATGTACAGAACAAAAAATAAGTAATGCAGGCTAGGATTTAAACCCGAGATCTTCAACACAACAAGAAGCCATCCAACCAGATACGCTACGATACTGAACATCAGTCTGGAAGTCACTTATGTTGTGTTTTGAATATTCCAATGTTCTTGATGTCAGAAAATACTTTCAAAAAATAGCAACAGCTACTGTTTTTTCAAACAAAATTCTAAAAGAAATGAATTTTAAAATTTAATATTTAAAAACAATTGCTCTTGGAAATAAATCTCCAGCGTGTATATTGATGGTGTTCGAAAACATATATATTGTCTCCACTCAACACACACTTTTGCGAAAAACACTCGCATTTCAAGAAACGTGCACATGAGATGATTTCAAGGTCTAATATTGAAGAGCAGATTGCATTAAGAAAGAAATATGTATAATTATCTTTCGTCTAACGCAGAGTATTCTTTAGACAACATTCACAGAAGTAACGAATAGAACAGAGAAAACTGCCAGAATAAGAAGCGTTCGTTTCGGTACATTTTTCAGTCTTAGAGGTATATCATTATGTCACACAATAGATCTTCGTTGTATTAATTTTAATTATTGATTAATTGTATTGTAATAATTCTTTTTTAATTATACAATTTGTCCGATTTGTTACACACGATTCAAGCAGGAAGCTTTAAGTTATATTTACTATCCGCACGAACAATATGAAATTTTGTATTTGATTAAATTGAATATTTGTAATATTGAAAAATTAAAATTTTTAATAGAAATAAGACTTACTATATTTTTAAGTACATGTTACAAAGGTCGCGATTGCTCAGTGGCATCGTTACAGTTTTCCCTGAAACGTTACTGACGGGGAGGCCTTAGAGTTTGAGTACCGACGTTGGCGGATGTTCGACTGTGGTTACATACGTTGGTCGAAAAACTTTGGAATCGTTTTGAAGAAAAGTTTGAAAATGCTCCCCAGGGGCTTCAACTAAATTAACCCCAAAATTTAAAGAATTATTTTCAAAATCGCAGGGCCTCGATTCGGGCCAGATCGTTAATGGAAAATTAATTTTGACAAAAATTCTACGAATAGTTTACACACTAGTGTTCACAGAGAAACAGACAGACAGACAGACAGACTAGTGGACATATAGGCGGACAGACGGACGTTTTGAAATAATAACAACACTCTCTTGGTAACTTAAGACCCCAAAACGTGTATTTCCATTAAAATCTCGGCATCGATTTACTGTAACATTACATACATACCTCTCTAAATATTACTTTTGTTACTCCGAATGTTTGCGCGAAAGTAAAAATAAATATATAAATAAATACAGTTTCACACACCACAGAGTAAGTTACACGCAAAAAAGAACACCAATTACCGAGCCCGAATTCCTGCCTGTCAGAATGCAGTTGTAATGTTATTACATAAACAGGGGATCCCACCAACTCTGGACCACCTCCACAACTTCTAATCGGTTCAGGATTTCGAAATGCAAGTTTTTCTGAACAATGCGAAATCATGGGGGAGGTAACAAGCCGTAGATAAATTGTCTATAATATTTTTCATTTTCGAGAACTTTAATCATCTTTGATTTTTTATAAGAAACTGTATAATTTTATCATCAGCAATGGATAGACCATAAAAAGATAATTAAAATGATGTATCATTTGCTAATATTTTGATAGTAACTTGAGTATAAAATTAGGCTTTCTGGCATGTGATTTTGAATTAAACGGGCAATCGTGTAGCAACCCTTGCAACTCACGCTTTTGGGGAAGGTGACCATCGCGGCGTCTAGACTGTTGCGTCCTGACTGTGAGGGGTGACGTTGGGGGATAAGAGGCATAACTACAGCAATTCTTGATGATGACAAAGACATAACACTAAGAAATATCAATTTTAACAATCAGAATGGAAGATTTTTTCCACCGTCTCTTCGTTGGTAAATGTCATTTTTAATTAAAATGATCACTCGTCCACTCTGCAACCATACGACTGCTGTTCATAATTGGAAAAGAAAACGGTACACTTCCGTCTTCTGCATTTTCAAGTTTGAGGCAGCACTTGGCACTGTGAAATGAGAAACTCTCTAATCAGTATGAGCAGTCGCAAATGCAGATATGCATTTTTGTTAAAGTTTGGTAAATTTACACTGATAGAACTATCAAGAGTATTTCAATTTTTTATTATTTTGTTTTTCTGGTAGTACCTGTTTAAATAGGAAGTTTAGTTCCCGTGAATAATAAGAGAAAATGTCTACCTATCAATTATTTCATGAATTAATTAAGATATTACAATGAAAATCTTTAAGCATTCATTCGCTTCCCATGTATTAAAATGACGGTATGTTTCTGTACTGAGTTCGATTTTTGTAAATTTAGAAATGACCTTTATTATTATTATTACTATTATTATTATTATTATTATCGTTTTCGCTACAATATTTTTTATTTCGTTCTTTTCGATTATCGTTAATATGAAATTTCAGAAGTAGAAAAGTTCAACTCAGATGAACAAATAGAAACAATTTCTTATTCAGATCGTTAAAATTGATGTTTGTTCATATGTTATTCATGTCAAGATCATGAATTGCTGCAGTTACGCCTTCATTCTGCTCGGCCATCCCTCTCACACTCCTCTCTCCACAAAACAGTATCAACGACGCGAAGGCCACCTTCTCAAAAAGGCAACTGTTGCAAAGGCTGCCCGTTTACTTGAAAATTTAATGCCAAAAAATCTAATTTTATCCTCAAATTACTCTTAAAATACTAACATATGAAACATCATTTTATTCATGATCTATCCATTGCTGATGAAAAAATATATAGTTCAATTTAAAAAATCAAAGATCTTAAATTTCTCGAAAACTAAAACTATTATAGAGAATTCCTCTACAAGCATGTTACCTGCCCCATGATTCTGCATTGTACAGAAAACTGCAACTCGATACCCTGAACCGTTCAGAAGTAATGGGGTGGGCCATATTTGGTGGGACAATCGGTATCATATAAACATTAGAAACCCTATGTAACATGATCGATGATAAATGAAAGTGATTGTAGTACACTGAGCGAGTGAATAAGAATGTCGAAATACGTCTCGCAGTGGAAACCTCGAAATATTTACTTTTCATAATATCAAATTCAGGTAGCTATATTTTCTTAACTAAACCTCAAAATATCCAAGCAGTTATTTCAAACTAAATAAAACTACAATTTTATTGACAATAATACTAACCTGATATGACTTTCTACAAACAATTATAAGATGTGAACTTCATCCTAAATATTTATTTTTAGTTTTAACGATTATGTTAATGTTTGCTACTCCGAGACACTGAGCACGCTCGAAAGAACACAATAAGTAAACGAAATTGAGGATATTATGATTATTATGTCGTAGTAACTTCGTTGTTGAAATGACGACTGAATGTTTCAAATGCTTAGAGATTTTCTGTGTTTCATTTGAGATGACCTCGGCATATACGTATTTCGAAGACTTGTAAATTTCCATGATTTTGACGCGATAAGCGATGGCCTCAAACAATCCACTTAGATTCAGTGGGTAGTGTCAAAAAGCATTGGCGTGTTAGTGTTGAATGGAAAAGAATGCTTCTAGGAATTGTTCTGAACTTGGAATAATTGAATTTTAAAAACATGTTTATTTACCTTCATTGAAATTTACTTACCTGCATACGTAAGTTCACATTCCTTCAATTACAAATGTCCATAAATAAAATATGTCAATCTTAATATAATAGTATTATTACTTTTTCGCATATTCCATGCTGATGCTATCTGCTTCTAAAGGCAGCAGACTTACTGGTTAGAATGAAATTGTGAATGTTATAACAATTTATTTTGTATTTGGAACGTGTGAATACTGAGGAGCCGGAATCTTTAATGTGTATATTTATTCGTGAAGACAATTAATCCAAAATTATGGTTTTCTTGTATATTTCATTTGAACAAATTTCCACAATTTTATATGTAAAGAATTGGCTTCCTAAGAAGGTGGATAAAGACTTTCTCCAGGGGCAGCGAGTGTTACGATTTATGCTTACAAGCGCAGCCTCTTTCGCCTTGAAACGTGTGGAGGTAGAACGCAACTTTCACAGGGAGGTATTTCTGGAAGCCAATTGATGATTCTTTCTTGCTCCTAAGTAGAAGATTGTTCGGTAGCCGACTCGAGTAGTATTTTAAAATTTATGCTGTAATTGCTACACAAATGGAACTTAAAGTATTTAGAATAAAATTAGAGATCTGAAAAACAGAATATCTAACCAGCAACAATTTTCATGGCAATATATGCAATCGTTGTGCCCGCTTGTCCCTTCCACCCCCGTTAGGAAAATCAAACGTATTTGCCGGAGACTAAGCTAGCCGTTGCAAAACGGCTTGTAGAAAAGTTTAGCGTGTGAACTACCAAAAAAAAAAAAAATAGTTGACATGAGATGCTCATTTCTTATAAACAATTACGTATCGTGAAAACGAAAGACGATAGTGCCAATCGGATTGCAGAATTTTGCATCTTGTTTAAAGGCAATTTTAAAAAAGCAATACATTTTGTTTGAAAAATTTCTACACAATATCCAAATTTTGCAATTTTAAAGTGGGAAGGGTTCTCTGATATCCCAGAACCAAAAACTGCGAATTAACAATTTTGCAACAATTACCAATATAATAAGCAATTCCGAAATATGCGCAATTCCTGCCAGGGAGTGTCCCCAAATCGTCCCTGAGTTGAATACCGCAAAATAACAGTTTTGACAAGAGATGCAAGTTGATTGCTTAATATCTAGTTTAAATGTTACTTTAATGATTAGTATACAGTTGGTCTTTGAATTTTACTGTCTTTTATTAAAATGGTTCCCAAAGTCCCTTTAAAGATAGTATTTTGCAATTTTTCAAATTTAATAAACATATGAACAATTGAAAATATGTAATTATAATTGTTTTTCTTACCAAAAACATCTGTAGTAAACTGGACATTTGATAAAGTTCACAAATTATGTATGGACCATAATATTGGAATTAAAATGTGTATAAGAAATTAATTGATCTAACATCAGTGTTATATTATCTGATATCAATGTAATTTCTTCAAAAGGAATTGTGTTAACAGTGGTTAAGTGCTATGTGTTCATATATATTTCAATGAATTTACTTTCATGTTCATACAAGTGTTTCTCCCATGTATTTTTTATTTGAAAATACTTCCACAACTGAACTAGCGAAGCCCGCTATTTTCTACGACGTAATTTTGTTAGGGCACTCCCTCCTGTGTTGAGATTGGCAACGATGGTTTGTGAGGCTCCACCTGCGACGTTTCGTCATGACAAGGGCTGCACAAGCAGTGCAAAAGCTGAACTTAGCCGCAGACGGTCCCGATCAATTTATGTTTCCAGTACTGTACGAGGTTATCCAATGTAGGGCAGTACCACGAATTCCGTAAGAAGGTAAATTTGAGAGCAGGATGTTATAGTCAATAACGTCAAAAACTTTCGAAAGATCTTTTGATCCATGAATAAGCGTGTTCTTTAAGAAAAGAAAATGTGGCTGTTTCTGTAGATTTTGATTTTCGAAATCCATGTTGGCAATCAGAAAACGCATCATGTTCACTGAGAATGTTTTCCATTTGTACGTAAAAACGTCTCTCTAATATTTTGAAGGAAAAAAAGTGACAATTTTGAATGTCAAAAGTGAAGGGAAAAGCGATAATTTTGAATGTAATTTTTGTTGCCTTTTTTGAAGAGCGGTTTAATCTTAGCTCTTTTGTACATATCTGGAAGAGTTTCGGTGCATTAAAATGCATTAAATAAGTGAGTTAACGGGTGTATAATGGTAGGCGTACAAGTCTTTAACAAACAACTTGGAAATTCATCTAAACCGGCAAAATATTTATTTTTTAGTTTACCGATTATTTTAAGAATTTTAAGGGAAGATGTTTCGGAAACAAATATCGTGTCTAAAATTTTTGGAGATACGTCTGATGTTAAATTTTGTGGCTGAAGACCCTTAGTGAGATCTCTGCAGCCGTTCTCCAGAATAATTGTTTGAAGGAGAGTAGCCACTGTTTCCGGATAGTTCACATCTCTGTCGTTATGTTTTAAAATAACATCCTCTACAAGGCTTCTAGTTGATTTGGTCGCATTTTTACTATATTTCACATTGCTTTTGACTTGTTATTTGACTTGAAAATATCCTGAACGTGTTTCATGATTTTAGCCTGACTTACGACTCTTCTTAACAATTATATGTATTTTTTAAAGTAGAGGAGGAAATCTTGAGTTACGTCATGACGCTTACAAAAGAAAGAATTGGTTTGTTTTACATTATGTCCTAATTCCTTGTGCTATCCAAGAATAGTTTGTGATAAGTAAGTAAATAAATAAATAAATAAACAAATAGAGAATCAAAGAAATATGTGTAACTTACATGATGTAGTTGTATTCAGTCCACGCCAACCGAAAGTCCTTTAGAATTATTAGTGCAGAATTGATTGATTTTTTATGAAGAATGGATTTTCTTCAGTAAGTCATTTTTCATCACTCATACTTTTGTATAAGATCGCACCACTTTGATTAAGCTTCACCTTATTAACTAACATAGCTTCAATGTTCAATAGGTTCTTCATTTTGGTCCATTGATGATGCAATATCTTTAAGAAACGAAAAATGGCAGTTTCCGTAGATTTTAATTTTGTAAAACTGTTGTGATTTTGAAAACGCTTCGTTATTCATGAGAAAAGTTGCCATTCGAGTGTAGAAAAGCCTCTCTAATATTTCTGAAAAAAACTGACAAAAGAGAAATTGGTCGATAATTTTAAATTTCATTTTGGTTCCCTTTTTTAAAAAGTGTCTTAATTTTTGCTGTTTTGAAACTATCTGGAAACATTCCTGTACATAAAGTAGCATTGAAAATGTGAGTTAACCGGTGAATCAACCCATGTGCACAAGTTTTTAATAAACAGTCCGGAAATTCATCTAAACAATAGTTTATTCTTGTAAAACATAGTTCTAGGATTAGGTTCTGTGTTTACTCTAGTAATGAATCTTTTAGTTTATTTTCTAAAATTCTGAGGATTTCGTTGGAAGGAGTTTCGGAAATAAACACCATGTCGGAAATTCTTTGCGAAGCGTATGATGTTGAATTTCGTGGTTTTAATCCCTTCGTGAGATCAGCCGCAATTCTAGAAAAGTGGTGGTTGAAGAGATTTGCAACATTTTCAGATTGTGGGAATTCTGATGTGGTGTTGTTGACGTTCTTATGAGAAGAAATAAAAGAGGTCATCTTCGTCAACATATTAGCTTTATTAAGATAGCCGGCTTTCGACGGCTTTGCCGTCATGGTCAGTCTACAAGATACAGAAAGATATAACAAAATTACAAATGAATACCCAATAAGATAGAAAATTAAATTACAGTTGATGGATACGTTTAAATATTTTCGTTACAGATAGCAGATACAATTTCAAAAAAAGAAAGAAGAGAGAGAGGGGGGAGGGGGAGAGATGTAACGGGAGGATTAGCAGCAGTTCAAATTTAACATTAAAAAAACGTAAATAAAGAAGACACATTATATGATTGCAAAAGATAAGGAACGTATAGCAGATAAAATTGCAAATATGTTGACGAAGACGACTTATTTCTTCTCATTTTCCAGATTACTTGCTTCTCTTTCATTATCCTTTAAAACAACATTCTTTACGAGGTATCCTGATGATGTGATTGTATTTTTAACGATTTTCCACATTGCTCTAGTTTTGTTACTGGCATACAAAATATCCCGATTATTTTTCATTCTTTTTGCCTGAACTATTACTTTCCTTAAAATTCTTTTATATTCTCGGGAGTAGACATGGAAACGTGGTGATAAGTCATGATGTTTAGAAATAAAGTAAAGCCTACTTTTTTTTCAAAATGTTCTAATTCCTTGTGTGATGGCCAGAAATCATTGACGAAATATGATAAACACATAGCAATATAGTAGTCCGCATTAATGAACCAGAGTAAGTGGTATAAAAGAAGATGGTGTTTTCAGGGTTCCATAATTGGATTAGTACGCATGTAATACATAATGAAATGGAAGAAAAGGATCATTATTTGTGTTTAAAATATAACAGTCAATATTATTCTAGAATATTATAATGTAAAATTAGTTACAAATCTGTTTTCTTTTTTGCAGATTTTCTGTTAGACTAGAACTCATGTTTTGTATTAATTCATTCTTTTTGTTTACAAAAATTATTTTTGTTATTTTCTTCAAGGATTTTTTTTACATTTTCTATTTTATAATAAGCAGACATATGGTGAGAATTGTTCGTATTCGTGTTACGAGTGTCGATCCATTATCTGTAGAAATTAAACTATATCTAAGATAACTAAATGCCTCTTTAACCCATCAACGTCCGAATTAAGTTTACTGTTTGTCACGCGCACGTATTGTCGCACACGCATTCAACACAAAGGCATTGTTGGTGTTATCTACTGACCGTTCCATTTTGGAAGCGATGAGAAAATAATACACTCTGAGGCAGTCGCGGTTCGTGTTTTTTTTTTTTAATGGGAAGGCTGCAAATGCATTACATTACATTACATTGCATTTCTAAACATAATCTCTTTCGATCACGGAAGACCACAGTTCAGTATGCTTCGCGCTTCTGATAAAGGCTCAAGGGAGTAGCACTCCTCCCGCAATTTAGGAAAACCAGTCGCCATGCTACTCGCTGAGCTGCATAGTACCGCAATCTTGTGAGCACGACTTTCTTCAGACCCTAGGCCCCACCCTTGAAGGCTGCGTGGCTGTGAATGAATGACGTCACGCCTCCTCGTTTTACACAGGCCTTATGACGGAATGAAGTAAAAGCCTAACGACTTTTCTCATCCTTGTCAACAGCTTCAAATGCAATATGGACGGCCGTTAACAAACTGTCAAAGAAAAAATTTGATATGATTCTTATATAATACAACTCAAAAATCCATTATTCATAAATAAATAATTTATAAATATATTTTTAAATTTCTTTTAGGAAGCGATTTCTATAGGAGAGGCTCCGCCTTACAGCCTTTAATGACGAGCCGCGCCTGCTCTGAAGTAAGGAAACGAAAATATAATTTCCTCATGTTCGTGAAGTTCTCTGGTAAGTGGTCGTTTACTGGTGTCCAGTCAACTACTGGAAACTTTGGTCATTCAATGGTGTGCAGAGTAAAAATTATTTAAATTTTAAGCACTACTTTTCTTGCAACTTAAAATATTAACAATCATGTAACAATTCTGCGACATTTATAAATTCTATATTCATACCGTTTTATTTGAATCTCTTTTTAATGTAGTACTTTCTAGACATTGATGATCACGTCCTTAAATAGTCATTTACTAGTACTTCATTCACCCTACTCAAGGGTAGAAATATATTTTCAGCAAACGCCGATGTAACTATAACACTCGACGTAGTAATCATATACATCAGGTGACAGTATCAACAGCCCACTGCAAAAATTCACATACAACATATGTAGTACATTATTTTACAACACTTGGTCAGATGACCTAAAACGATTAAATTCGATGCAAAAGTGTAAGTCCCCAGTAAAATCTTTTCTGCTGCATAACTGTTTGTATACAATTAGGGAATACACCGAGCATCAAAAATAAAGTAATATTAGTTTCAACTTAATGATATTTAATGTATTATTTACCATTTGAACTGTGTAATTCTAAATTAAATGTAACAAGTATAGTATCTCAGCTTCTTGGTTGAAGACCCCCATCTCAATCAGGTTTTTCGTCCATTTTCCCTGATCCTTTGAGCAAATACTGAGATGACCCCTTGCGTTGTTTCTGGGCATAAATGTAACTTCATTATCTGTGCACATCTAAAATTCAGTGAGAAATATAGTTATTCATATTATGATCTCCATGTTGTCGCGGCAGGAAGTATTTATTCCTTTACGAAGGTCATGATGAGGGATGAGAGCCGAAATCTATAGCTGATTTACCCTTGAAAATATATATTATTACATCGGCACGAATATTATGTAAATGATTCTTGCCAAAAACGCTCATTTCTTTCTGTATTCAGGATTCAACTAGTATATGACTTAAAGTAGGAATCACAAAATTATGAAAACGTGCACAGCATTCACTTCTCCCCGTAGAACGTCCCACACAGTTTTTAACTGGGGTTGACGTAAAATAAATACAAAAATAGGCTCGGCATTTCTACGAGAATTTTATTACATACGAAAGTCCGGAAGTTAAGAACCATGTCATAGAGGGCCAAAAATTATTGGTGATATTCAGTAGTGGTGGATAATTTCTGCTGTGCCCAAAATGTTTAATGCCCATTAAATTTTAGAATCTGCATTTTACGTCGAAATAATTAACACCTTAAATTATATTCAAAATGACAGTAAATTTAAATCAGGTGTTCTAATTAAGGGTAAAGGTTTCAAAGAAGTTTTTTAAAATACGAGACTTTATTAATAGCATATATTTTCAATCAAATTTTCAGTTTAACAGCGCCATTATCCAGTTATTTGCATTGAAATGGATTCAGTATTTTAAATGCGTACGAAATAGTATATTTCTTGTTTGAGAAGTTTTGAAGTATTGAAAGACATGGATTTCCTCATCTTTTTTTATAGTTAACTGCTTTATTATAAATTTTTGAACCAGATGTTTTTATATACATCTTACGTAGCAAGATAAAAAATTGAGATATCCAATGGGAAGAAATTAAAATGCATAACTTTAGGTTCATGTAATGTAACCATCCCAACACAGAGTTGAAGAAATTGAAGAAACTGAGTTGAAAACCACTCGTCATCGTGTCCATTAATGTATTAGTTGTTGCTTTTGAATTTTAATAAGCCATAATTTGCTATCAGGAGCTTCTCAGAAAGAAGGTTTAGGACATAAATAAGGTACTAACACTTTCATTACACATGTAGCGTGTGAAGGAAATTTTTCAGTACCGACATTTATCAAAAATAGTTTCCTTAGCAGCATTAGTGAAGTCAACTAGGAGTCCTTGATGTTAATGGTTTCAATATCATTGTAGAAGATTATTGTTCAAATTATTGACATAGTAGGAGAATAAAGTAAAGAAATGAAAATGAAAGCAAATGTAATGAAAACAAATGGAAAGTAAACCATTGAAATTCGTTTTAATAAGTTTAAGTGCAAAGTAAAATCTTTGCTGCGTAACTGTTTATATATAATTAGAGACTATACCGATCATAAAAAAGGAAATTAATATTAAATTTAGCAATGATATTAAATGTGTTAATTACAGTTTGAACTGTATAATTCTAAACATGTAACAAGTATTGTACCTCAATTGCATCAATGCCCCATCTCGGTCTGGTTTTTCGTCCAGATTTCCTGATCCTTCGAGCAATTGCTGAGATGCCCTTATTTTGCAGCTGGACATAAATGTAACTTCACTATCTGTGCACGTCTTCTAAGAGTTTTGTGGGTAATAGTTATTCAAGTTATCGTTCTCCATGTTCAAATGGCAGGGAGTCGATTCCTTTACGAAGGGCACGATAAGGGATGAAAGCAAAAATCTATAGCTGATTTGCTTTTGTAAATAGTTTTTGATAAACTGGAGCTAATTTTTCTTATCAATTCTTGCCAAAACTACTGATTTCCATCTGCATTCAGAATTCAATTTGTATGGGGGTTAGGGTAGGGATCCCAGAATTTAAGAAAATGTGCACAGAATGCTTATTTCCCATAGTACGTCACACACAGTTTTCAATTGTTTCTTACGTTAATAAATAAATAAATATATAAATAAATAAATAAATAAATAAATAAATAAATAAATAAATAAATAAATAAATAAATAAATAAATAAATAAATAAATAAATAAATAAATAAATAAATAAATAAATAAATAAATAAATAAATAAATAAATAAATAAATAAATAAATAAATAAATAAATAAATAAATAAATAAATAAATAAATATTTTTTCTAAATTTAGCAGTTGGATTTATCCACTTTTTCGTTACTAGGACCCTGTAAAAAGAGTTTTTCGGCGGAAAATTCCCCGTCTTTTCACCAGGCATTACTTAAGTAAAAATTGTTGACGATACGTGTGTGAGACAATGTGAGAATCATAATTTATTTAACTTACGTATATGTATTCACTTAGACTTCCAGTATATCCGAACGAATAATGAAAGTCTGTTCTGAAGGGTGTGGTTCCTTTAATTCCTGAGAATCACTTTAATCCCACCCTGTGGTTACTTATTCCCGGAGGCAATTAAGTGCCACTGTAATTCCGGGAGAAATAGTGACGCATTTTCGCAAAGGAAAAAGTGTGATTAAAATCGAACTTATTTCACGTTTAAAAATAAATTATAATTATTTACAGACCACTTCCTGCTAGAATCATGACATGCGATTTACAATGCTGTGAATTCTAGCGGCAAATATGATAAATTGTTTTCTCAAAGTTTTCATTTCACAGCGTGCTTTCCTCTAAAAGCGAGCAAATTGAACATTTAGAATTACGATATCGTGTAAAAAGGTAACATCAACTTTATTTTTAAACATAATGTATCATCCGATTTCCGTGTTTACTTTCGAAATCACAAAAGCATTTCAAGGGAAGTAATAGCACAGGCAAAAATAATGAAAAATGATCAGGATGTTTTGAACGCTAATAACAAAACTAAAGCAATGTGAATATCATAAAATATCATCAAACATCTACATCGTCTCGAAACTTTGTACAGAATATTTTAAAGAGTAATGACACACTGGTGAGAGATCCGTTAGAAGGGTCAATTTCTTCAACCAACAGTTTTCGAGAGTTATGGTTGATCTCTCAAAGGGGCTAAAACTGTAAAAAACATACGGTCTCAATAAATGTTCCAAACTAAGTTTACTTCCGGACCTTCTTCCAGTGAAATTCCGAGAATTGTTAGTAACTAAACAATAAATATGCGGCTACTTTAAATACATTTCCTGACTGCTTATTAAAAAACTTGTGCATCTGCCATATGCACCCGTTTCCTCACAATATTCAGGTTTTTATTCGAGATATTTTCAAAACACCAGCCAAAACATTAAGCCACTTTTTATAAACGTCAAGAAATGTTAATTTATTTATTTTTTACGTAAAAAAACAGTTTTAACTGCGTATGACGTGCTATGGGGAGAAGTGATTTCTGTGCACATTTTCAAAATTCTGTGACCCCTACACTGAGTCTACTACATAAATTTTGAAAATAGAAAAAAAACTCTCATGTAATAAAATTATTTTCAAGAATAAATAAGCAATAAATTTTGGGCTCTTATCCATGATGTCCTTCGTCAAGGAATAATACTTCCTGCCGCAACAACATGGAAACGATAATTTGAATAACTATGTTTCCCAATGAATTCTAGAAGACGTGCACACATAATGAAGTTACATTTATGTCCAGAAGCAAAAATAGGGGTCATTTCAGCATTTGCTCAATGGATCAGTGAAACTGGACGAAAAACCTGATGGAGATGGGGCTCATTGACCCGGAGGGTGCAGTACAATACTTGTTACAGATTGTTTATACACATTTATACAGTCCAAATGGTAAATAATTAATTATGTGTCATGGTTAAAATTAATGTTACTTTTCTTGTGATGCTCAATTTCAAAGTTATAGGCCAATTTCTCTTTTGTCAGTTTTCTAACAAGTATTAGAGTATTAGTTTTAGTAAGTATTAGTTTTTTTTACTCTCTAGCCCTTACTTCGTAAGCAGAGAAGGTATGGTACACTGGAAAGCAGCGATTTTTCCCCCGAAAAACTCTATACTCTGGCCCTGGTATCGACAAAGTGTATAAATTTGTTCCTTTATAAATTACCCATAAATTTTATAATATAATAATATGATAAATAAATTACCCTTTCTTAATATTGTGATGAACCCATCCTGCCGCCACGGCAACACACGCATGCGCGCAATGCGCGCAGCTCGCGGTCTGGGTACCTCACAAAGGGGGGGGGGGAATACCGTCACACCGAAGTGCGTCGGTAATCAGCTGACAGGTGTGCGCGTTAAATTTATCAATGAAGGGCGCCAAACGGGCACTTACCTGTCACCTGGCACCGGCATTCGAGAACCTCAAGGGGTAGGCACTCTTGAATGAGGGCATGCACGGGGTTTGCTATTACTACCACTACTTTACAATAATCACAAAGTTTTGTAACTTTAAGTGTCAATCACCTGAATGGCAAGAACCCTTTTTCTGCTTTTGTTTCTATAATACAGTTTGGGTAAGGAATCCCCTTAAACTAAATTATATGTTATTTACATTAAATGACACCTTTCCTATTTTTTACTGTCTTTGGAATAATTACAAAATGAAAGTCTTTCGTTCACCTCTTTCGATGGTTGCACAATCCGTAGTCGTCCCCGAAGCAGTCGCTGTCGCGAGCCGCACCACGGCAAGGCGCAGCCAACCGGAAGCAGCAGTGCGTGCGGTGCTAGTGCTCCTGGCTCCGATCGGTGATTATTGGAGGAAGTCGTCTGACGCCACCCACTCCTCACCAGGCCAGCCTCAATGACTCGGCTGCACAATCATTCCTTCCGGAGGCGCCGGCCCGTTGAAATCGGAATAAATTCCTGATTGTCTTTTTATACTGGGCGGCCTGCACTATGTTGGTCGACCCCCAAGTCACTGCTCCCACTACCTCTCATCAACACCGCAGTCTCAATTCTGTCTCGTTCTCTCGCCTTCTATCCGTCTTCTCCCAAAAATCCGCCGCTCTCGAGCTTCCTGCGTCGCATCCCCACCCTTTTTCCAAGTTTCGCCCATCGCTCCTTCACGTGATTGGAATTTTGAATATTATTGGCCGAAATCTTAGTTTCCAAAATATTCGACGCGAGTCGGAAGCCGATAGGGTATTTTCAAATTAACCTCATTTTCTGGGCGCCTGATTGGTGGTCTTTGTTGTGCGTGTGTGTACACCGGAGATGAACAAAGCAGTCCTTTCTGCTGTCTTCGTGACGCTTATATGGGTCCTACGGGATAACTTCAACAGTAGCCGGGATCTCTATAATTTGCTTGTTCCGGTGCCTAGCCGTGCACGTGGACTGGCCGCCGTTTGCCTGAAGGGCTGTCCCCGAGAGACAATTGCACCCTAATCGTAAATCTTTTGAGTCCCCTGGCACGCGTTCGCGCGTCTTGCGCTGAGCCGTGTCAAATCAGGGACCTTCGTAATCGGCGTGACAGAGGGGGAAGTTTTGGGTCCGGCGACTAGCAATGACCTCATTGCAATATAAATTACCATGCTGCGTATTCAGAATTCTCGTTTGCGAGACCCTGAAATCTATTGACAGCGAAACATTTGTATATCCGTCAATCCGTCTCTGGTCAACACTAGCGCCTAAACTCTTCAGGTGACTTTCTTCAAACTGCCTATTTGCTGATCGATCTAAACGAACTCGAAGACCTGTGAGTTTGAAACGGATATTTTGATTTTTGAGGGTTACTTTACATAAACGCTCAAAATCGTATTCAACATTTTCTCAAAAATAGCTGCAAATTGTTCGTTAAATCTTTGTTCTCGATAGCGCAGAGATTGGTTAAAAGAATGGCGCAGGTTTCAGTCGTTGAAATGTCCTTTTTTCTTTTCTTTTATCGTGGTATAACGGCGCGTCGAGCTGTTACACCCATATTTGCGGGTTCGAATCCGATCGAAGCCGTGGATTTTTAAGGGTGAAACAATTATTTGTACACCTTTTTTCGGGGGGAAAGTAAAGCGGGTTTTCCCATGTTGTAGACACTGCATATAAAAGACCCTCAAGCCTAAAAGACGCCCTTGAGCGAAATTCAAATCGCCTATTTCGCCGCGCCAGAAATACCTTCTTTCTTCACTTAATGATGAAAGTATGATAGCGAAATTTCCTTCCTCTTCCTATCGTCAACCGATACTTACACCCACGCTTGCATGCACTACTCTACCACACATGCCGGGAGTCCGGTCGGGGGCTTATAGCTTGTCGCGGCTGGGGCGGTGCATCGCTTGTAGGAGATACCTGGTTGAGGAAATAACGTTAATCGACGGTAGGGTCGGCGCCGGATTTCACCATCCTTCAGGGGTAGTTTTCCGCCACCTCTCGAGGAAAACACATGCACTATACTTACAAAATTAATGTCCTAGCAGTTGACGTTCTCGGAATCACTAATCAATCAATCAATCAATCAATCAAAATATGTCACCTCGTATGTATCTAAGTTTAACGTTTAACGTTAACGTTAGACGTTTAAAAACTGGTGCTTATTCTATTTTCGGTGAACTTTTCTGAAAATGTAAAAAGTTATCATACCGACAATAACAGTAAAACCCTGAAAAGTACTAAAGTTATCTATTGGGCAGCGAGTGATGTTTTTCGATGGCGGCGAAACGACGCAACGCACATCCCCATTGGCAGACGCAGCGCTGGTATCAGCTGTGACGCGGCAGCCGGGTGGAAATTCGAACCCGGAAGTAACATTTAAACTCAATATGTTCGATGGCATTTTTTTTTTTTTTTGGCAAAAGCTGGACTTGCCGTTCTTCATGAAATTCAACGTAAAATATGGGATATTATTTTGTAACAGGAGCTTCCGGTATCGATCGATTGATTAGTGTTTCCAGGGGCGTCAACTACTTAGGTCATTGATCTCATGTATGTAGTGCGGGCTCTTTTATCGCGAGAGGTGGCGGTGATCTTTCCCTGTTGGATGACTTGATCCGGCGCCGATCTACGCGCAGGCTAGCTTCTTTTTCCTCAACCAGGTATTTCTCACCAGCGGGGCACCGCCCCAACCGGGACAAATTCTAAGCTCCTGACTGGTCTTCTGACATGTGTGGTAGTGTAACGCATGTACATGAAAGTTAGGGAACTGATTTAAGTGTACTGGGTGAGTAAGTAAGGGATGAGGTTGGGAAGAGGAAAAGGATGGGAACAGGAGCGGTAGCTCAGTGCATCAACTGATGTCACTGCAGCGCATCTGACCGGGAGGTGCTAGGTTCGAGTCCTGACGGCGGCAGGATTTTCGACACTAGCTTTTCAGCTAGGTCCAATTCGGTCGCTGTCTGGAAGAGAATTCTAGAGGCCGACTGCTCTGATCGGTAGTTTTTCCGTGGTTTCTCCGATCAACACCAGGCGAATGCTGGAGCAGTACCTTAACAAACGGACCGCGCGCGATCTTTCCTTCCCCTTCCTTGTCCTATCCTCTCCCCTTACAAACACACTTGCTGTAACATGCATTACACTACCACATATTCCGGGAGACCGGTCGGGAGCTTAGAGCTTGTCCCGGCTGGGGCGGTGCCCTACCGGTGGGAGAGTCCTAGTTAGGGGGAATCTCCACTAGCCGACGGTAGGTCGGCGCCGGATCTCACCATCCAGCGGGGGAAGATCACCACCATCTCCCGAGAAAAAAACATGCCCTACACTTACGAGACTAATGACCAAAGCAGTTACGCGCGTGGAAACACGAAAAAATCAATCACTGAATGAAAAGGATGGACAGAACGCGCACGGCCCGTGATCTGTTTGTTAGAGTACTGCTCCCAACATTCGCCTGGTGTTGGTTTGAGAAATCACGGAAAACTGCCGGTCACTACAATTCTTATTCAGACAACGGCTGAATTCGATCTATCTATCTACAGTTGAAAATCCTGCCAACGTCGGGACTAGGACCTCCCAGTCAGTGGCCCTGCAGACATCATTTGATGTCCTGAGCTAACGAAGCTGCTAGGAGGTTCCGGACATTCTGTAGACTCTGTCCGGATATATTTAGGTTCAAAAGTTAGAAGCAACGTCTTATTTTTCTTCTCCCTCTTCTTCAGCCTTTCCAGGATTAGACATGTTTGCCTTTTCGTGCTTCACTTTCTTTTCTTCGATCCACTCGCCATTCTTCGTCCGGAAGGTTTGTAAATCAGCATCTTCTTGGGGATCTTCTTGGCACCATACGCATTACATATTCCATCTATCTTCTTTTTGCAAGAGATGATTTTGTTAGATGCAGTGCGTCAAAATTATATGTATGAAGAGTATGTCCTACAAACGGAATGTTCCCATAAATATTTACTTGGAAAATAAATATTCGATGGTCGACTTTATGTATGTTGGCAAGTACGTGTTGTGTTGGCATACTTGCGTAAACTGAGAATATATCAATTGAATTTTCTATGGAAATTTGATTCAGTACTTTTACATTGACAAAAGACACTTCTTCAAACTTTGGTAGTGCTCCGGAAACATAACACCTGACTTTGATTTAAAAATTTCGTACGTAAATTGAAACCTACTCGCAATGTATCATTAGTCATTACTGTAATGTGATATTCATCGTATCATTCCTGAAAATATCTAATTGCATTCCATTTGAGAAATGACTCACGAAGTTTGGAAAGAATCAACGCCTCTCCTGAAAAGATTGCCGGAGAGTCTATTATATCAGTAACTAAATGAAGTACCCTGCATTGCCCGCGTATTTATTTATCACATTCGTCTATAATCCAGGAAAATGAACGAATTCTATCTAAAGCGTATTCTCACCCTGCCCTATGCCACACTTCCGGAAGCCACTGCTCTTTCCCAATGTCATCGCTATCCTAGTCGCCCCCCCCCCCCACTCGTCCTTCCTCGTCATTCTTTCTACGATCACCCTTGCTACAGACATCTTTGCTTCGGGCAGCTGTAAAGAGATACATTAATGCATATTCCCGATTAACTTACAGCAATAATGTTGACCTGCAATTAGCCCAAGCATAATAACGCTATTGGAACGAATCTAAGAGCATTTAGTAGGCAAGTATATGAGCTTTAAGAAACATTTAATTTGCTTCCATGGGTTGCCTAAATATTTTAAAAGTATTTGCCGAATTTTGAAAGAGTGTTCATTAAATTTTGGTCTGAGATGAGGAAAGGGGGGAGAGCAATTTTTACTTTCTCGCTCTTAATTCGTAAGAAGAGAAATTGAAAATTGAATTTACAATTTTTCGAATAATCAGGGGTTTTAACGAAAATAAGACGTGCCATTCTCTTAAGCGTCCTTCACGCTTACATGACAAAGTTCAATAATAATAATAATAATAATAATAATAATAATAATAATAATAATAATAATAATAAAACTAGGTGTGCTACAGAATGGGACAGATTTTCTCGTTGCAAATTTTTCTAACATCCTTGGAGGCTTTAAGATCTTGCTTCATTCTCTCTCCAGCTGCCATCTATCGTCTCCGAAAGTGCATTTTCTTGACATTTACTCAACTTTTCGGTTTCCTAATAGTAGATTCGAAATATGACTTTAAGAATATTAAAGAAAAGTAAATCCTCGTCCAAAATAGAAATTTTCTTTAAAAAAGCCGTTTTTAAGTATATAGCAAGTAAGTATTACTGTGAATGCGAAATTTGAAGCTCTTTTTCACAGTAATGCTTACTGTGTGTCATCAACTTTTGAGTTTTCGAAAACCTCCATTTGAAGTCATTTGAAGCACTTTCACTCACAAATATAATAATGTATACATATCGATGAAAATGTGCATATAAACGGCGTGAGAGATATTTCAAGAAAACTACATTTGTGTAATTAAAAAAAAAAAGAATACACCAAAATGAACATTACTTCATATTAAACAATACGATTAGCACTATCCATTGGGAAAAATTGAAGAAAAAAATTGGAGCCATTTTTTAGAAAACGTTTATGAAAAGGCGGAATTTTGAGCTCATTTTAACAGAAAACTCGAATTTTCCAGAAACTTTATTTGACACTATTTAAAGCACATATACTCATAAATATAATAATGTAAGGAAATTGTCTTTAATGTAAATTTTACAGACGCGAGGGACAAGTCAAAAAATTATATTTTGGAATTTTTTGAAGAAAACACAAGAATAGAGCAATATGGCGTTTATGTCATACCATAGGGTTCATTTGGCACTAACCTTACCAAAAATTTAAAGAAAAAATTTCGAGCCGTTTTTGAGAAAATATTGCGTTTGTTATTTTTTTAAATTGCAAATATTGCTCGCACTATTGCGCGAAAACTACTAAAATTCAAAATATATATATATATATACATGACCGAATTGAAAGAACTGTTTATGCACAACAAATTTCAGTTGAAGGAAAAATCCATGTCTTCAATTTTGTTGCTTTAGGAAGGCGCCGGAAATATTCAAACTTTTGCAATTTTTTCGCAAATTCAGTGTTAACCGTGAAATTATGACCTATGACATCTTTATAAGTGTATTTTGCTCTTATCTTACAAGAAATTTAAAGAAAAATTTGGAACCTGTTTTGAGAAAATTTTGAAAATGTCCGGGGGACGTTATGTAAAGTACCCCCAAATTTTAAAGAATATTTTTCAAAATTTCAAAGCTTCAACTAGAACCAGATCGACATAGGATTCTTCAATTTGGAAAAGATCGTACTTGTGGTTTAGGCACTAGCAGTGTTCACAGACGGACAGACAGCCGACGGACGGACGTTTTGCTTCCAATTGGTTTTTCGGCATCAAGGACCCACAAAACAGGGATTCTGGCTATACCACTTGTTAGAGGATTTTTTCTCTTAATTTAACAACTTTTTTTTGCACTTTTTCGCCACTAGAGCCCCGCAATGATTTTTTGGCCGAAAATCCGCGGTTTTTTCGCGCAACCTTACATAACTTTCTCTATACTACGTATACGAGAAAGTAAAGAGAAGACAGATCTGGCCGGAATTCTACGCCACAGAAGCAATAAGAAACAGAAAATCGACCACGAGAAACTATGAGATGAGGCATGCCTGAGACTATTAGACCAGACTGGCAGGCTGGTTCATGGTTTCCACTTTTGAAAATGTCGTTTAGGCTTCATGCTAAGTAAGGCCAAAATTCAAAATATCAATTTCTAACCCAGAGTGCCTCGATTTCCTAGAAATTGATCGAAGAATATCAATTTTGGAGAAAATCGACTGAAAGTTTTAGGCGCAAGCTTTGACCACAGACAGACGGACCGACGTTTTGCCGTCAATTGATTTTTCTGTATCAAGGACCCAAAGAACATGGATTCTTACTTCACAACGTGATAGAAGAAGTAATGTACTATACAGGGTGGAACAACTAATTGTTAACACCCCTTGTATCTTCTTAACCGTGCAAGATACGAAAATGCTATTTCGACAGTCGATTGCTTGAAAAGGGGCTACTTGATTACAGTATACTTCGTCATTGCACTATTTTTTATTAGGAAGATATAAATACGAAATAGAAAAATACGTTACAAAAATACATACATTTCTAAAAAAAACTATTCGCTTATATACAAAGATATACAATATTTGAAATCATCTTTTTAAGCTCATTACGATACTCTAAAATTTAGAATAGGGTTCCATAAAAAAAAAAAAAACAAGTTGACCATATATCCTCGTAGTAAAAAATAGTGCAACGACGAAGTATGCTGTAATCAAGTAGCCTATGTTCAAGCAATCGACTGTCCACACGGCATCTTCGTATCTTGCACGGTAGAGGAGATACAAGGAGTGTTCACACTTAGTTCTTCCATCTGTGTATAGAAACGATATTTATTGAATTTTTCGTTATCAGGGCCTTGTAATAAGAGTTTTTCTGTCGGAAATTCCACGTTGTCCATGGCATGATTACAATATTTTCTCTTCTTACGAAGTAAGTACGAGAAAGTAAAATTTCTGACAACGTGGCATTTTGTAACTACTGGCACTACAACTGTACATGCTGTCTCGCATTAGTTCTAAAATTGCCATTTTCGAAATCGTAGTGTTCAACGAAAATGCGTCCTGTGCCATTCCTTTAAATTTTAAGAGGGAATGTGTATATATATAAAGGTCTCTATCTTCAATATTTTTGTAGAAGGCAGACGCTGAAAAAAATGAATTTTTGCCTTTTTTTGAAAATTAGGATTTCATCAAAAATGACTCCCGCACCATTCTCTTATGCGTCCTTTATGCTATCCGAGGACAAAGTTGACTCAAAACATTTGAAGCCATATTTGAGAAAATTTTTGAAAATTTTGTTGAGGTTTCATGTCAAGTACCCTCAAAATTCATTCAAGGACCAACTAAACGTGGATGCTGACTACACAACGTGTTAGAAGACGTAATTTACTCTATAGTATACTAACAAGATTTATCCACTTATTCGTTAACAGGGCCCGACAATAAATGTTTTTGTGCTGAAAATTCAGTTTTCCGGTGCACGATTACCACTTTCTCTTCTTACAAAGTGAGGGAGAGAAAGTAAAATGCGATGAGTCATAATCACCCGGAATCGGTCAGACGACCTCAAAGCCCTCGAGAATGTACGCCCTAAGAATACATTAAAATTGACAATTAAAGATCTTGTTTTGGGGACAGTAGTGTGACCATAAAATATTAAAATCCTGTGCTTGTAAGATTTCACATGGATAGCTGGCTGAGGCCCACGAGATAACTTACAAGCCCAGGTTATTTTTTTAATGATTAATGCACATAACAAAATTTGGCTAAAATTATTTTTAAAATATGCATTACTGTGCATCCAAGTCAAGCATTCATTAAATCATAATGCAAGGAAGTCATTGCATCATGGATTAAATATAAATGAGGTTCGATTTCCCGGCAAAGTCGATCTTTATCGTATTTTAAAGGTCATGTAGGTCAGAGCGCCAAAAACAAGTATTTTTCTTACCGCACCGCACGGTACATGAAATGCTAATGAAATGTTTTAGAATAAGTTTCACATAAATTGAGTGTGTCGTGAATACCCTCAGCCTCATTGCTTCGATTTCGTCTGTTTATGATGTTAAGCAATCTTATTTGCAAAATTTTTCATTTTTTCTTTAATTTTTTGAGTATCTCGTTAAATTCCAAACCGATTTCATTAAAAAGCTAGGTCAAAAGCAAGATTAAGGAGTCCACCAGCCTGAAATGGATGACAGTCATATTTCTTGCGGAAAGAAAAGCAAACGTTTGTCACAAGTGTTAAAAGATCAGGTTTTAAAATCAGTGTCATGCTATGAAATTATTCATAGTGCGCTCTTGGAATGGAACCGAATCTCGGAACTTCCGTCACGAAATGAAACTGAAATCGAAGTGAATAAAACCAAACTGTCTGATACAAATGGCAGAAATATTGTGAAATATTTCGCTGATATGATGGACTTGGTACTGCCTTCTATGCTATCTACAGAAACCAACGTCGCAAAGCATTCAACGTGACGTGTAGAATCTGGACGTTTCTGTGTTTATGCTTAGTGTGTTGTGAGTGCGAGGAGTAGGGGATAGTGGGGAGGCGAGGGCGTGCGCGAGGGCGACGGCAGGAGAAGGCTATTAAGCAGGGAAGTGTGCTGAAGGAGCGAACTGTAGTGGCTATTGTTGTATCGTTCCTTCCGGAGAGTATCTTCGGAATACGTGATAGTGGAGCCTGCTATTTGCGGTGACTTGATTTGTGAGGTGTTTGTACGATAAAAAAGCGTAGAAGCAGCACGCGTGTTTAGTAAGAAGCTGAGGAGCATTTTTGGAGAACTCGTGTCGCAGTTGTTTTGGTGTTCAGAACTTATCTCAGGTATAGCGAATGTTTCTAATGATTTGAGAAGCACTGTGTATTGAGTGCCTAGTAGTATTTACAATTTGTTATTGTTATTAGAATGGCGGATTGGGAGACCGTTACTATTTTAAAGAAGAAACCTCCGAAAGCTTCGGCCATGAAGTCTGAACAGGTAGGTGCGCGACGACATCGTGTAAGACATTGAATAATGGTGCAATTTTGCTTAATTAATCTTTGTTACAGGCAATTAATGCAGCTCGTAGGCAAGGTGTGGCTATCGACACCCAAACTAAATGTAAGTGAAAAATAAATTTTGCTGTTTAACTTTCATAGTACAAACTGTTGTCGAGTATATTTTTTACGTAGTATTTATGTCATGTCAGTAGGGAAAGTGTCTTCTGAAACTCATGGTAATGTTTATTGTGTTATTTGTACCCCATTAAATACGTGGCATAATGGATGAAATACAGTGAGTAAAAAATGGGGGGAAATAGATGCATGTAGCTCTTACACCTTTTAAGGGGGGGGGAAATGCAAATACATTTATGTTAGAATTATTATTCAACCTTTTGTTGTGTTTGCCACCACTCTTGAAGATCATGAAAAATATTTATTGAAGTTTTGTGGATCAATAAAGAGACAAGAGGGAAATATTGTAAGAATGTCCAAATGAGAGTACAATAAATCAACCTTTTGCATAGATTTGGAATGACAATGCATTCTGTTTATACAGTATGAAAAGAGTATATTAATAGATATGATAGGAAAGGAAAATTAAGGAAGAATTCATGTGTTGATGATTGTTGCATGTGTTGCTAATTGTCATTTGTTCATTACTGTATTATAAAACCAAGTATGAAGTACCTCAATGATGCTTATATTGGAAGTCTATTAGAAGTATGTTGTAGTAGACAAAGACAAATAGTTTTGTGTTAATTTTGTACTAGTATATATGTTCTATTGCACCATGTTGCTTCAGAGATTCTTATATGCTTTTTTGATTGCAACTTCATGGCTTCATTTACTTATGGTAAATGTATGAAAGTACACTTTTTTGTTTTCTGTTCACCATTCATTTTACATTCTCTTGCCTTAAAATTGTCTTCACTGTCACACATTTAGTATGACAGTGAAGCCAAATATATCATTGATGTTTGGAAGTATATTTGCATTACTGTTAATTTTTTTTTAGATTGTGCAGACAAATGCTAGGAAATCATGGAAATTAATATGGTTCAGTATAATTGTGTTTATTAATGTTTAAAACAAATTTTTTTTCCATACCCCAGTCATAACTGCTTATGTAAGGTGGATTGAAATATTTGAATAATTAAATTTTTTTATATACAGAAACTGTTTCTCTTGTGTGCATTTTATTTTTAAGTAAATTTTGAAGAGAGTTGAAAACGTGTAATTTCAGGAATGTTTATGATATATACATATTCAGACTGTGATGACAGTAGAGTTTGTGATTGATTATTACTTGCTACTAGATGTATTAATCACTGAAGTGGGAAAACATGCATATATACTAAAGAAGTATAATTTTATTTTTGGTCCATAGGGGGTGCTGGAACAAACAAACAACATGTGACCACAAAAAACACTGCAAAGTTGGACAGAGAAACCGAAGAATTAAGGCATGAGAAAATACCCTTGGATTTGGGAAAACTGATTCAACAAGGACGCCAAGCCAAGGGGTGGAGCCAAAAGGAGCTTGCAACTGTAGGTATTTTGTTGCTCTAAATTGTGTAGATGACAACATTTTACTCTGTGATTGTGCTGCTTCTTCTGATTATTATTATCTTTTTTTTTTTTTTTTTTTTTTTCTTCTTCATTTATTTTAATTTTTCGGCAAACAGCGTTTTAGATATGTTTCATTAAAAAAATGTACCTAGAGTAGAATGTTTTTGCAGCACTTCATTGAATTTCTTTGAAAAGAAGCATCATTATATTGAGATTCCTTTCTTTGAGATTCTTTTAGCATATATTTAGTGGGGGGAAAAATCCCTCAGAAATGAGTGTGCTCAGGGTTTTTTCTTTCTTAGTTATTATTTATTACGTCATGTTGTGCAAGTTGCTTGTAACACCATGATATATCATGGCATGTCACAATTTGTAGAAAAGTCAAACATTTTGTACTAAGAGATTTTTTCTCTAAGAACTTTAAGAAAAGGAAGAAGTGGGGGTAATAATAATGATTGGTGAAAGAATGAAATATTAAAAGATTAGTAAATATTCAATTGTGTATGTATTAATTCCAGTAAAAATATTATGTGGGTAGATTTTGCTATTTCATGTAGGTTTGGTGAAAGGAAATGTCAAATAATTTATGATGAAACATTACATGCAATGTTCTTTTCCTAATAAATTATGTGGCAAAATGGAAAATATCTTAGAAGCGAATTACTGTAAATTACATTGCAGCTGCCCTTGACAATGATTTCTATATTTGAATTTACAGAAAGTTAATGAGAAACCTCAGGTCATTAATGATTATGAAGCTGGACGTGGGATTCCTAATCAGTTAGTCATTGGAAAGATTGAAAGAGCTATTGGTAAGTTTTTAAGGTTATTTATGCTTAGTTGCTTTGTTATTTTAAATACTATTTAGCGTGGAAAATTTTTGTCTCTTTCAAGAGCTAATTTATTTTTGATGAACATGATATGTGTAAATGTTACATTGAAATGTGTTTTATTATTGTAATTCTTTAATTATTCACTTTGAAATCAGTGCAATTGGCATAGTGTAAACTTACTGAGATAGTACAAGAATATCTTGTAACTAGTGTGGTGCATATTTATCACGTAAATGGTATTGTGGGAACACCATATCTTGATATTTAAAAGATTTGAAAATTGTGAAAATTGATATTTAAAAGATGTGAAATATCACTGTGTCCTCCAGACCACATGTTATAACTACTGAAATAGCATCAGATAACTATCTGTCATGCAACTTCAAGAGAAATGCTTTTAAGATTTGTGTTATTTTGCTAGCAATATTCTTGAATTTTAAAACTTTCTTCAGAAATTTGTAGTCCTGACATAAAAATTTCTTTCTGGATAAGGGTTCAACATTTTTTCAGAGATTCTGAATTAAAAAAGCAATTGCTGAAACTTTTTATGGACAGTTTTGTGAAAATTGTTGAAAGGAAGAGGAATATAAACAAGTAGTTATAAAAAAATTGTTTGATATGAACAACTAGTTTGAAAATTAATTTTAAGAAACTGATGTACAGGAATGGTCAGCTTTTGAAATGTGTAGAAATTTTGTTAGGTTTATGACAAGTTGGCACTTGTGTCACATTTTCACAAAAATAAGCAAAGTGGAATATATATACACATATACATGCACAAATATATATATATATATTTGTGCATGTATATGTGTATATATATTCCATATATATATATATATATATATATATATATATATATATATATATATATATATATATATATATATATATATATATATATATATATACACACACACATACATATACATATGTTTGTTCCAAATAAAGCTTAAACATCTTTTTAAACAACAGATTTTATTTATTTGCAATATTTCAGCAATGTTTCAGTTTTCCTTACTCCAGCTTCAGGCATATTATTTCTTTAGTAAATTGTACAATAGTTAGATAAAATACAATCTTCTTAACATTATTATGTGTCGTTTCAACTACGTCAACATATCACTATATACACAGCATAACATTATGTAGTAATGTAGTTGACCAAGGTGGACAATAACCAAATCCCACCCACGTGATTCATGTAAGCCACTCTTCATTAATCTAGGAATTTTACCATTACCTTGTCTGTTTATTTACGAATCAGTGGTTTTTGTCAAAAATGACTTGCTTAAGAGCGGGAATATATTTTCAGAAAATGCTGATGTCTATTACTATAACACTCGATGTAGAAATCATATTCATCAGGTGACAGTTTCAACAGCTCATTACAAAAAATTCATGTACAATACATGTACATTATTTTACAACACTTTGCCAGATGACATTAAACGATTAAATTCGATAAAAAGTTTAAATCCCAAGTGAAATCGTTTCTGCTGCATAACTGTTTCTATACAATTAGAGACTATACTGAGCATCACAAGAAAAGTAACATTAATTTTAACACTGATACATAATGCATTATTTACCATTTGGACTGTATAAATGAGTATAAACAACCTGTAACAACTATTGTACTACAGCTTCCGGGTCAATGACCCCCCATCTCGATCAGGTTTTTCATCCAGTTTCCCTGATCCATTGAGCAAATGCTGAGATGGCCCCTTGTTTTGCTTCTGGACATAAATGTAACTTCATTTTCTGTGCATGTCTTCTAGAATTCAGTGGGAAATAAAATTATTAAAGTTATTGTGTCCATGTTGTCGCAGCAGGAAGTATTATTCCGAAGGACAACATGGATAAGAACCCAAAATTTATTGCTTATTTATCCTTGAAAATAGATTTTATTATATGGGATTTCTCTCTCTCTCTTTTTTTTTTCCTTCTTCTCCTTCTTCTTCTTCTCTCTCAAAATTCAAGTAGTGTACGGATCACAGAATTTTGAAAATGTGCACACAATTCACTTTTCCCCATAGAACGTCATAAACAGTTTTAACTTTTTTTTTTTTAATGTAAAATAAATAAATAAAGGTAGGATATTCTGAAGAAAATGTTATGGGTTTGTGTTTTATTATTTAGGTTCGTGACATTAATAATGTTTAGAAGATGGTGTTTTATCTACCTATTGTTCAATTTACTACAGAAGTAATATGCCTGACGAAGGAGTAAGGAAAACTCCGAAACGTTGCTGATGCATTAATAAATAAAATTGGTTGTCTAAAAAAAACTGTTCAAGCTTTATTTGGAACAAATGTGTATATAAAAAGAGAACTTTTATAATTTTTTTGTAAACAAAATTTTCTTACAGTTTTTGCACCTAGACGATACACTGCAAATATAGAGCAACAGATCAAAATGTATAACTACAAAATTTATTTCAATTTTTATTTTGTAAGGAATTCATAAGCAATTGTGAAGTCGCACAAAAGTTATTTTAAATCAATGAATATAAAGTTCATTTAAATAATCATTTTCTCTTAACATACCAGAAAATTTTTATAGAAAAATTTTATAAAATTATAATTTATTATTTTTAAATTTTTATTATTTTTAGGAGACATACCCCCCTTACAAACGCATTATATTTTCTTTTGGGGTTATTAGTTTTTGATTTGTTGCTCCTCATACTAAAATATTTTATCTCTTTATATTACCCTTGATTATGAGGTACTGTCTGAAAAGTTGCATTATTTTTACTTTGAGAAGTTTTTAGTTTTGGAATATTCTTACCTTCGTTTTTCTTACTTTTAAAACATTTGTTGTGTATATAAATTCTTGGACCCTGGTGAATAAACTGTTTAGTTAATTTGCTGAAAAAGAGGTAAGTAAACTACTGGATTCTCCTAATTGTTCTCTGCATTTGTATATCACCAGTTAGGTTAAATTCTTTCTAGTTACTGGGAAATAGGTGTGTTTACAAAAATAACATAAATGTTACAATATCTTAAATTCTAACTTGAGAAATCATATTGTCTGATTATTCACACCAGAATATTAGTTGAAACAATCCAAAATGACTAAGTATGTTGCTCTCCTGTAAAATTTAGTTTTCACTACTTATCGGATTATTCACAGGGATCTAAGAATTGTCATGAAATCTTGCAGTTGGCAAGTTAAAGTATTATGTCTTCTTTTTGAAACTTGCTGCATTGTACTAGTCAGAAGCCTGAGTTATGTTTGTTACATTACTGGAGTCAGTTGTGCATAGAACAGATGTTGGGCAGGGAGTGGACATTTTGCTAAATTCCCTAGTGTATATTTTTTGTTTTACAATGTTAGAGGGGGTAACTATTTTTGGTATAGATGTCTCTCTGGCAGCCTGCAATGTTGGACAGCTGTATCTACCACTTTGTTTGGCCTTTATTTCGGATCAAAGTTTATTTTTTAACATTTTTAATGTAAGAATATTAGTTGTGTATTTCTTTAATTTTTTAATGGATTACAGTTTCATATAACAGAGTAGATAATGGTGTTTTATTATATAAATATATTTATTGAAATGGTGAATCTTATCTTAAAAGTATAAAATATATTTTTAGGAAGTAGTAACATATAGGGGTAGTTTAAACAGTGAGAGGGGTAGATTTGAACAAGTTCAAAACTCTCCCTCTCCTTTAAAGATTTTAACCATGAGACAACTAGCTGGTTTTAAGAAGTGTAGCATCTATTTTCTAAGTTGAGATTTTCAGTGTAGTTCAGTTAAGAGAGACCTACCACAAGAGGCTATGCCTTAGACATCATCATGTGGCCAAACTACACCAACAGAAGGAAAAGTCCACTTTAAGTGTGAACAGTGAACCAATTGAGAACATTGCACTATGATCTAAAGGACCTGAACTTAGAAATACTTAAATATTGATACCAAGAATGATGATTTTATCCTCTACTTAGTACAGAATCTATGCAGCCATTTCTTAAAGCATCGCATAGGAAAAACATTAAAAGGTAGAGGGAGGTTAACCAAAACTACTCACATGCACTCCCAAAAATAATAGGATTCAAAAAATTAAGGAAAATATCTAGAGAGATACCACAAAGAAAGAAAAAACTGAAGAGGAGGCCTAATTCAAGAAATTATTTTGAAGAAGTGACAGATATGACTTCAGGTGAAGTTGTCAGCAATAGTGCTTTGTCAGATTTAAGACTTTCCAGGAACAAGGAACAACCAACATTTAATCTGCTACTTCAAGCCAAAACATGTGAAAAAATAATTATTTTGAGAAAAGTAAGTTTTAATGTTTTTCTTTGGTCATAAGTGTATTTAACCCATTACCCGTCAAAATTAATTCTGTGGTGAGATTAGTGTCATGTCGGTTTTTGTGGTTTTATTTATGACTTTTTGACATTTTGTGAGGAACTTTCCAATTTTTTTCTTTCTTTTTTTCTCTCTCTAAATTGCCCATTTTAGGCATCCTATTTTTGACAATGGCAGAAAATGATAATTTTTATTTGTAGATTAAGCACTGGGAAAATGATGATGAGGAGGAGGTGGGGAAGTGGAATGGAGGGAGAGGAGGGGACAACTGGAAAGAAAGAAGGTAAGGAAGGGGAAGAGGAAGAAAACATGTCCCAGGAGACAGAATCAATCACAAATATAAACATAGTAATGGAGCACAATAACATTGGTGTATTCTGCCATTGTTGCTAAAATGGGACACAGCCTTTCTTTTTATGAATTAACATGCCTAAAAAGTGATTCATGTGTCACAAGTCCTTTCTTCAAGGTAGTTTGATTCAATATCTATGAAAACAAGCACAACACATCAACAACCTTTCTCAAAACTGATTTCTCTGACTCAAATTGAAAAATTTCTTGCAGTGTCAAGTTAAAATAAAAACATAAAAATTAGTCTTGTGATTCCACATAAACCATTTATTAATCAAAACTTTGAATATGTATAAAAAATACTCAATTTTTATTTTGCTTTTCATTTTTAGGGAAAATAGCGGGTAATGGGTCAATATATCCCCTAGATATTTTGAGTGCTAGTTATATTTAGCTTTAGGTGTTTTTTGTTTTATTAATAATGGCTGAATTTTGATGTCTTGCTTGTGATTTGGCACATACTCTGTTTTGACATGGAATACAAAAGGTTTTATTTTTATTATAACCCAGTATCTACAACACTAAATCCATAATATAATTACAATATTATAATAAAATTATAACTTTATTAGACCTAAGAATGGTAAACCAAATCAAAATAAAATAGTATAAGTAAGAACTACTAAATATTTAACCAGCACATTAAACTCTGTTAAATTGTTTGGGCCTTATCATAGTCCTTTCCTAAATTGGTGCAGAATAACTGTCATAGAGGTTGTTTCAGAAATGAATACTATTTGTAGACATTAAGGCCCCACTACTTACTAAATATTAATGTGCTTTCTGGATTTCAGTACCCTATGTATAGGAAGAACTCTTAGCTTAATTTAACAGTTAAATTTCTTCAGTAAAAAGTTTGATTGAGTGTCGAGATTGAGCAGTTTTGTATTCGTACATTTTGTTTGAGTTTTTAACCTTTTGGGGGTGCCAGAGGTCTCTTCCGAAAAAAAAATAAATAAATAAATAAAAAAAAAAATCAAGAAGTCCCATGGGCGTTTGCGCGAAACCACCGACGCTAATGCGAAACAGAGAGATCTAGCGGTACTCTGACGTAGATTATTTCCACGAATTGAGTTCCTTGTACTGGCCATTAGGCAATTTGAAAAGGAAACGTTGGCGGTGTGTTCTTGCTTGTGGATTGCGCGAGATTTGTTGTTGCAATTATTTCATGTATAATTTACTTAAAGCCAGGATATTTTCAGTAAGCATATTGAGAATGCATCCGACAGTGAATATATGTAATATTTGTTCAGCGTAAGAATGATCCTGATATAAACCAACAGGGGCGAATTTACAAATGGGCTGAAAGGACTATAGTCCGGGGCGGCAAATTTTCCAAAAAATATAATATTTTGAATTTAAATGTCACGTTCGTTTGAAACAAAAACTGAAATTAACCCATATTCTATCTATTTCTATCTTAGACATCGCATTTATGAAAGAGCGAGAAATCAGTTTCGGTATTGGTTTTTACTTCAAAAGAAACTATATTAAGTCACGTACTTTTTTTTTAAAATGTAAAAAAATGTGTAGAAAATATTTGTTCCCAATTAGTATAGGGGTATTGGTATATCACAATACATAACCCCCTTTTTTTATAAGTAATACAAATTTTCAAGGGGGGGGGCACAAAATTAATGGAGCCCAGGGCGACGACGTGTCCGCATCTGTAAACAAAGAAGCATAATATTTATCTGCAACTACTAACCTCATGGTCGATTGGCTCTTCCCTAATGGTACACGTGTATACAAACTGTCAAAAGCGCACGTGGCAACAGCAGTCCCACCTACGATTAGAATAAAGCTTCGATTTGCAGCAGTGACACACGCATCTAGTTTCGCGTTCATTGCAGACGCGTTCTGAAGGAGTTAAACACCAAAATCCTTAATTTCCGTAATGTGAATAGTTAAGTGTGTATTCGCCTCTCTGCGTGCATTCATTACACTCGACACTCGTGGTACATGATGTTTGCGGCAACTGCCAATGAGGGATTTTCTTCGGCCTCACGAGAAAACCTTTATAACTAATTTTTTTCAACCCGTATTGATAGGTTACTTCTTTTATGCTTTGTAAAACACAGTCCAGCCGCGGGATCTGGCGTTATAAAATGATAGGCACGCACATAATTAAAACTATTAAAAGAAGCTTCGCAGAACATTCCGCACTACGCGAAGAGAACTGACTATTTTCCTGCTCACGGAGCCCAACGAACGCTGCGTTTGGAACTGGTGTCAAACGCGTTTGGAACTGGTGTCAAACGCCAGTTGCCACCTGACGACGGATATAAGGTTTCTTCGCCGCCATTACTCGACGCCTTTGCCTTCGACGTATTTCAGAACAGTGGCCCTATTCAGTCTCTCAATGACAATTTTCTGTTGTTCTCCAATTACTCCAATGTTATGTTCTCCAATAACGGTTTTTCGGATTGTTTTTCTTTCTTTATATCCCGTCTTGTATTTTCAAAATTGCATTTAAATAAGGAAAGTTATAATTTTGATGAGAACTATTTCCAGAAGCTAAACGTTACACGTACACGTAATACACTCCCGTAAATCTAAGCAACCAGTAAAAGGTGGACCGGGAGCGGTAGCTCGGCGCATCAACCGATGTCACTGCAGCGCCTCTGACCGGGAGGTCCTAAGGTCGAGTCCTGACGGCGGCAAGATTCTCGGCACTAGCTTTTCAGCAGTAGCTTGCAACAGTCGCTGTCTGGAGAATTCTAGCGACCGGCTGCTCTGATCGGTAGCGTTCCGTGGTTTCTCCGATGAACACCAGGCGAATACCGGAGCAGTTCCTTAACATACGGGCCACGGACCGCGCGCTATCTTTCCTTCCTTGTCCTATCCTCTCCCCTTACACACGCACACACTAATATGCACCACTTACACTACCACATTCCATAATGCATAACTTACACTACCACATATTCCGGGAGACCGGTCGGGAGCTTAGAGCTTGTCCCGGCTGGGGCGGTGCCCCACTGGTGGAAGAGTCCTGGTTAGGGGGAAACCTCACTAGCCGACGGTAGGTCGGCGCCGGATCTCGCCATCCACCGGGGAAGATTCCCGCCATCTCCCGAGAAAAACTATTCACTGCACTTACGGGACATGACCAAAGCAGTTGACGCGCCCGGAAATACGAAAGTCAGTCAGTCCAATAAAAGGCGATGTGTCGCTCGTGTGTTTGTTTACGTCAAGATCATTCTAACGCTGAACAGACCTTACATATAAACCTATTTTTACGTAAATTCGAATCTATTCTAGAAGTTCGACGTGTGGTTTCGACCTGAAACCGTTGGGCCACTATGTACTTAATCGGTTTTCATATTGGTCCGTAATTTTATTTATTTAATTTTTTTAATAATTTATTCGGATTTTTATATTTTATTGAATTGTGGCTAATATTTGTTGCTTGTAGTTTACTTATTTGTTTTATGCACTATGAGTTCGTGGAAGTTTCAAGATGTTAAACGTACATGATCTTATTGTCAGTGTTTTGGAATAATTCCGAGCGATACAGGTTCAGAAGCATTTGTGGCAGAGCACATGCCAGTTCAAGGATGATCACTTGCAACTTGTAGCACAAAATCTGATCACAGAACTAAATAGCAATGCAAAGTATGTAATGTGGATTTGTGGCTGGACGAAATGAGAAATTACTATGAAAAATTCCACAATAAATGATGGATGGTTCATGGTAATGTGTCCCATTGGTTTCTTAGTGAAATCCTTTCGTACAAAAGTATTTGTTTTGAAAATGTTAGTTCTATTTGTAAGCTATTAGACTAATAAAAGTATAATAAAAAATATTAATATTTTAAGAATTTTCATATTGTTGGGACTCAAAGGGTTATAGTATACTTTAGCTAATGATCAAGCACAAATCTATTCAAAGATTCATCTGCTTCGAACTTGCCACTTTTTTCTCCACTTGGAGAAAAATTATGTTATCCACAATCTGAAGACCGTTTCATGAATAGTTTAGTGGTGCCCTTGAGGCCACCCAGTTCAAATTGTTTTGGCAACTTTGTAAGATGGTGGATAGTAAGAGAATCAGACCCAATTTCCTGATATACAAATCAGATGCAGTGTGAGGAATCCCATTGTTTATTTATTTATTTATTTATTTATTTATGTTTTTGTTTTGTTCAATTATCAGACTATATGATGAACTCTTTAACATCTTGTTAAAGACTGTGAGACTCTAACTATACCCAAAGACTGTGAATATACAGGTGACTGGTAATTTCGACACTCAGTTGTGCTAAACTAAATTAGGGAGGGGGTGTTATTTGTGAGTAACATGTAGAAACGATTTGCGTTCATTGTATAAAGTGGACTAACTTGTGCAGGGGCTGCGATTCTTCCTATTGTTTGTCATTCTGCTATCTGGGAAATGGTTGTATGAAATAAATGTATTTATGTTGCTAGAATGTAAGAAAAGTAAATTTGAAATTTTCCTTTTAAAGAAATATATACATGTGTAACTACTTGATTAAAATTCAATCTGTTGGCAGTGCAATGATCGTAATGAAAGTAAATAATGCGGGTTGTTTGATATTCAGTGTTTATATGCTGTTTACATCTGTTTGATGTAATTCATATGTGTATGTATTCTCATCCACTTTTTAACATTTTTATTCATTCTTCCAATATTCTTTTTAGTGATAATACCTAAACAATGTAAATGACTCGTGAAAACTGCCCCTCACCTAACTGCATGCACTGAACTGTTACGCACACAACTGCTGGTGCAGTGGCTGACGGAAGAACTACTTTTCTATACTTTGATTCATTTACAGAATCTGTTGACGTTTGATCAGCTGTTGCAGTGTCATCCGATTGGGTTCTTAAATGTCACGAAAAGTAGGTGTTATCCACGCTTGCGATTGGATTACACTAAAACTGATCATATTACACATCAATGGACTCAATGTTTAAATCGAAGAATAGGGCGACATAAATGTTATATACTTCGATTTATTTATTGTCCGTCAATGTTTGATCAGCTGTTATAGTGTCATCCAATCGGGAGTTTAAACTTTACAACTCTAGGTGTTCTCCAAGGTCCCGAGTGCATGACACCATAACACCTGATTTATGTCAACATGCTCTGTTTAAATTGAAGTATAGAACTTGTTAAGAAATCGATCATTGGCCTAAACAGTCTAAATTTTAGACTTTTTTTCTTTTTTTAAACAAACAAAATATTACATTAAATGTCGTTAGAGACCTACAAAATTACTACGGCCGCCATATTTAAATTTTATGGATGGCATAAAAGACGCCCATCGAAAATTTCTTTAAGTTTTGCTTTTCTCATATAAGATGATTCTGATCTCTTGGGTTTATTCCAGTTCTATTGATGAGCAAAAGCCACTTGCTAAAATCATAAAAAGGGAATGGAATTTATTGTTATAAAAAAGCTAAATCAGTACTTATAGTACAGATTTTTTCCAAAAAATGTATGAACATAATAGAAAACGTGTAAAAAAATCATTGTAGTGTTTAAAATTTCTCTACATGAGCATTTTTTGAGCAAAGAACACAGTTGAACAAATATTAACGTAATTTTGGAGCGGCAGAAAGAAAGTTCTACCTCTACAGAAGTAATTGTGCACTTGTTTCACCATACAAGTTTTATTTGAAATATAAAATACATTTATTGTTCATACAATGTAATAGTCCCAAATTTGTTCAAAGAATTGGTCGTCTCAGTAGCTTAGTGTTAAAAGCAGCTGGGTGTAAACCAGAAGGCCCGAGTTAGAAAACCGGTCGGGGATAATAAATCAATTTAATTATTAAAATGCGTTGTTACTCAGTAACATGGGCAAAATTTGGATTTCTTTACGACTCCGAAACATATCTCTGAGGATTTTCCAACAAGGTGACGGGAAAGGTGACAATTGTATGTAGCCAGAGATGGATCCCAGGGAAGTGGTTAGCGTAGGCGCGCACATGCATGCGTGTGCTTGGGTGCTCGTGCATGCATGTGTGTGTGTGTGCGTGCGTGTGTGCGTGCGTGCGTGGGTGTGTGCGCGTGCATGTGTGTGCCGTGGCGTGCATGTGTGCGCGTGCATGTGTGCAAGCGTGCGTGGGTGCGCGTGCATGTGTGTGCAAGCGTGCGTGGGTGCGCGTGCGTGTGTGCGCGTGCATGTGGTGCGCGTGCATGTGGTGCAAGCGTGCATGTGTGCAAGGCGTGGGTGCGCGTGCATGTGTGCAAGCGTGCTGGTGCGCGTGCATGTGTGCAAGCGTGCGTGGGTGCGCGTGCACGTGTGTGGGTGCGCGTGCACGTGTGTGGGTGCGCGTGCACGTGTGTGGGTGCGCGTGCACGTGTGTGGGTGCGCGTGCACGTCGTGTGTGGTGCGCGTGCACGTGTGGGTGCGCGTGCACGTGTGTGGTGCGCGTGCACGTGTGTGGTGCGCGTGCACGTGGTGGTGCGCATGCGTGTGGGTGCGCGTGCACGGTGTGGTGCGCGTGCATCGTGGTGGGTGCGCGCTGCCGTGCGTGTGTGGTGCGCGTGCACGTGGTGGCGTGCGTGCAGGGTGGGTGCGCGGCGCGTGTGGGTGGCGTGCATCGGTGTGGGTGCGCGGGCACGTGGTGGGTGCGCGTGCATCGTGTGGTGCGCGTGCATCGTGTGGGGTGCTGCATCGTGGTGGCGTGCATGCGCGCGTGTGTGGGGTGCGTGGTGCGCGTGGTGCAGTGGTGCGCGGGCATGGGGTGCATGGCGTGCGGTGGTGCATGTGCGTGCGCGTGCGTGCGTGCGTGATGCTGCGCGCGTGTGGCTGCGTCGTGTGTGGCATGCGCGTGCGTGCATGCGCGTGGGTGTGCGCGCTGCATGCGTGTCGTGCATGCGTGTCGTGCTGCATGCGTGTGCGTGCCATGTGTGTGGCGTGTGGCGCGCGTGCGTGCGTGCATGCGCGTGTGTGTGCGGCATGCGCGCGTGTGTGTGCTGCGCGTGTGGGTGCTGCATGCGCGCGTGTGTGCGTCACGCGCGTGTGTGCATGCACGCGGGTGCATGCATGCGCGTGTGTGCGTGCATGCGCGCGTGCGTGGCATGCAGCGCGTGGTGTGCAGATGCAGTGTGTGCGCTGCGGTGTGTCGCATGAGCGCGTGTGCATGCACGCGCGTGGTGTGCATGCATGCGCGTGTGTGCGCTGCATGCGCGTGTGCGAGGTGTGTGCGTCATGCGCGCGGTGTGCGTGGCGTGTGTCGTGCAGCGCGTGGTGCGTGCATCGCGCCGTGGTGCGTGCATGCGCGTGGGTGTGCGTGCGTGCAGCGCGGTGGCGTGCGTGCATGCGCGCGGCTGCGTGCGCGTGTGTGGCTGCAGCGCGTGCGTGTGTGTGCGCGTGGTGTGTGCGCATGCGTGCGGCGTGTGTGCGTGCGTGTGTGCGTGCATGCGTGCGCAGCGCGTGCGTGCGTAAAAGGGAATGTACCCCCCTCCCAAATCCAAAAAGCTCTAGGAGATGATGATCTGAGAAATATTGGTTAGCTTTCAATAGTTATTCGCAAACTGTATGAAACATGAGTAAGCATAAGTTTGAAATTACTTCTGCTTCACTAACACCTGCTAATCCTTGATTTCAAGAGTGCTGTTTCCAAGAAGCAGGGGGGGGGGTAGTTTGGAAAATCTTGGTGAAGGACCCATGGTCATAAAAATACAGTAACTTTACATTACTTTGTAGGAAAGAGGATTCCAGTAACATATCTAACAAACTTGTTCCTGAAATAATCCATTTCAAAATATAAGGACATTAAAATTTAAAGAAATGTCAGAAATGTATAGTTTAGGTAAAGTATGAACAAATGTGTAATAATACCAAAATATGTAAGAATATGTAAAATAAAAATGGTTCTAATTCATTCAGAATATGTTGTAAACTCTAAAAAATGTTATTGATTGCAGATAGTTTGTTCCTGTAAAAATATGCTTTTACATGAAAATCTGTTCACCATTCACAAGTATCTCCCTGTAATTTCCTTTGTTTTGTCACAAAGTTTTGCAGGCTACATCAGATCTTGGAGTGTGTGTTAATTTTAAAGTGTGTGTGTGTGTCTCTCTCTCTCTCTCTATATATATATATATATATATATATATATATATATATATATATATATATATATATATATATATATATATATATATATATATATATATATATATATATATATATATATACACACACACAACACAACACTTCAATTGCAGAGATTCAGGATGTTTGCAAGTAAAATCAACACACATGGATTGTAGTGGTAATTTTGTGACATATCTCATGTCATTGAAAATTAGCATAATTATCTGACCACTCAAACACATCAAGTGCATATTTTGTTTGTTTGTTTTTTTGTTACAATTTTTAGACCTGTCAAGTGTCAAAGCACAGTGTCTGGTATATACACTGTGTTTTGGTAACATGCAAAGCATTTATTTTGTTTTGGGGTAGATAAAAGAAAAAAGTTGTGTAGATACTGGGTTTTAAGGTAGAACATTAAAACATTAAAAACTACTGATGATATTCACAATTGAGTTTGCAATAAAGGTTGTGCCTTATACATATTCAGTGTAAATGATAGTACATATAATGCATTTTTGGAAAAATATGTATTGACATGACATGGAGCGGCCAAAATAATGTCGAGTATTTTGTTGATGTGTCCAAATGTGACTGTGGTAGTGCAGTTAGTAAGTAAGCCTAAAGTACAGTGAAACCTTTCTTAACCGGTCACTGATAGTTCAGGGGAAAATTGACTATTAAGAGGTGGTTGCTTAATCAAGGTTATGTGGTTATGGGAAATGTCCATTAGGTCTGATAGCTTTGAAATAAAGTATGTTTTTCTTAAAATCTTCTAATTTTAATGAAATACAACTTGCACAACAAACTACATTTAAATTATAAAATGCAGTCAAATATGTTCACTCACGGTCTTTACACTCTTCTTTACAAAAAAGTTGTCCAGAGACGAGTGTTTCAAAAGTTTAAATCGGTCTCTAGCTACACAGGTTTGGTAGCCAGAATGCGAGCTCTTTGCAAATTTATTTGTGTTCTCTCGCACCTAACTGTCAGCGACTTTTATAACCAAAGCCCCATCACATTTTCTACGTTTACTCGGCTCCTCTCGGCTATAGTTCAACACCCTTGACTTTTCGCTCTTCAGCCAACTAGACTTCAAAATGCAATTGACATTCTGTAGACCTTTTAGAGTAGGGTCACCCAGTGAGGTGTTCCCAATTGATCTTCATATGGCTTCAGCTTATTTCACGAGCCATCGAGAAGTTTGTGCTGAAGGGGAACGGGGGTAATAAACTTAACATGAATGTTGTGAAGTGAAAGCATTCTTATGTCATCAAGATACTTACTTAAGTCATCCATTATTAGCTGAATTGGAGATTAATCCCTCTCTTAGATTAGAATCCTCTCTTATAATCTTGAAATCAATATTTTAAGTTATCTAGCTGTGCGTCTCATTGCAAAAATACTGATTTAACAATATCACTATAGCTCTTCCGCTTCTTATTTCATTACAATTCCAAATTGCTGGAGGTTACAGCTTAATACAGGTCAATCTTATTAATCCAAGAAATGTGCTTGTCTGCTGGCCTTCGAGGTGGTCGTTTGAGCAGGTTTCACTGTAATGTATTATGCTAGGTACATCCAAGAAAAATAAGATGAAGATGAATGCAATGTAAATTATTTGAGAAAGAAAGGTTCCTGTACTATATTTTCTTTCCCACTATACGTGGATATATCTGTCTGAAAGTGGTATTACAGTAAAGCTGCCTAAACCAGTCATCAGGAGGAACAGAGATCGAAAAGATTGCTGTAATTGTCTTGCACTTGATAAGTTCAAAATTGGTTAAAGTAATGTGTGTTGTTTATTCAGATTTTATCCTTTTCTTCTTCTTAGGGTGCCGTCTCAAGGTGTCTGCCGGTCCACGTAGCTAGCTCTGCTTTTGATTTGGCAGTATGAAAAGCTTTCAATGATGTGCAGCTGAACCATCTTCTAATATCCGTCAGCCACGAATTCTTGGGTGTTCCAGTTGTTTATGTATCTCTAATGTTACTCTTTAGTGCTTGAATAAAACTTAAAATTGTGCAAATATCTTACAGTAGTAACTTGTTCAAAACTGCCCCATGCCTGTTCAAATGTACCCTTTGATGGGGCACTTTTGAACACTTTGCCATAAAAAAATTACAAGATGTTGATTGCTTTTTTAATTCATAATTGGTGAAATTGTAAAGATTTTATGTAAAACTAGAATAATTTTTGAGTCTTTCTGTAGTAAGATTCTTAAGTTTCCTCGTCAGAGGTGACAAAAAGCTTCTTCAGAGAAAGTGTTCAAATGTGCCCCCATTCCTGTATTCATTGGAACTATATTTGATATGGTGCAAATGTATTATATGAATATATTCAAAATTAAATAATTACACAAACTAGAGGTATGCTTCAACATATCATTCAAGTAATTGAATGAGTATTTTACCAATAACTAAATATCCTTTGTCCAAAATACATGTATATAAATGGAAGTGCTATTGACCTGTAATCTACAAATACATTTTCTAAATGTGTGTTAAAGAAGAATTAAGGTATTGATTTTCATTTTATTTTTTGAAGAATGGGTTCAGTTTTCATTTCAAAAATAAAGATCATTATTTCTTGTATTTTTCTGGTAAAATTTTGCTAGCAAGACTGTATTATGTATAACAAATGCAGTTTGTTAGTTAAAAATTAAAATTTGTTACCTGTCTTTTAGCTTCTCCATGACATGTTGACTGATGAAACCTTGAATTGTTATAGTGCATCAGTGTCAATTATGTCAAATTAATCACTCATGATCCTTCCGAAAAAAGTAAAAGTTCTGTAATGTGGGATGGAAAAAACAAATAATAAAAAAATCTCAATTTTCCTCATGTGTCTCTAATATATAAGTGCGATGCCATGACATGCATGACTTTCATGACCTTGGAAACCAGGAATTGTTGGGAATATGACAAATGTACTTGGAAAATTTTGTTTCATAGTATTTTAATATTACCCATTGCACTGAGAAAGCCTGTGTTAGTAATTAGCCCTTCTGGTTGAAGGGGATTTGTCAAAATTTGATAGGGTTCAGAATTTGTTCTTAAAGTCAAAAGGCATCTGAATAATTAATGGTTTTCCATGGAATTTTGTGACCAAATCTCGTGCAACATAAATATCGTATCTCATATTATATTAAGAACACTGTTCCCAGAATTAATCAAAGTGATTAGATGGAGGAGACTGTAAATGCGTCATTCTGAGCTGTTTCTTGTGGGTAGTGCAGATGTGAGTGCAGGAGTGTCTTAGCAGATGCAGTTCAGAAATGTTTGTTAAGTTAGTGCAGAACTCGTACAATAAGGTGTGAAGATTTGACAAATTGTTAGATGAAGTTAATGAAAAACTGATACAGAGGACAAATTGGTTTGCAGAGCGTCTTAGGATTATTTGGAAGATACGAACAAAAGCAGAAACGGATATGAACATGATGACACATGGAGTGCGTGGTTGGATTCTGATAACTTTTTTTAAGATAATTCTTATTCTTTTAAATGCAGGCTGCCGACTGTCAAAAGTTATTGAGTTAACAGTAAAGGTTTTCAGTTTTTTAATTTTTTAAACTATTATTTTGCTAATGATGCTCTGAGGAAGCAACCAGGTATGTTGTTGATATGGTGACGAGATACCTCTTTCATGAAGCTGAGTATTTGGATGAAATGGAGGCATGCCACAAATTAATAAATGAAGTGTGCCCTTTTATGTATTAAAATATTTTTTGAACCAAGTTTTCAGTAGGTTTCTTTCTGTTTTGTTTACATTCCGCCCAATGACATTGTATTTTATTTAGAGGGGGTAAAGATACTCTTGGGGTGTACAGATAAGACTACCTATCTAGAATAAACCTTTCAAATATTTCTATGTTCCTGTGCCCCATTTGTGTGGACAAAGTACCATGAAATTCAAAGGGGAGTTCCATTTAGTTTCTTTCAATAAAAATTTACCATTAAAATTGAGGAATTATGGTTTTTGTGTTTGCAAACTCAGAACATGGATATTGCATGTACATTAGAACTTTTCTTTGGTATTAACAACAGGGAATGTTCTAAGAACTGACCATTATCATTCAACCATTAGAATAATCTTGTGATCATACATCTGTGCCTAAAATTTGTCAGAGGATAAAGCGCAAACATCTTAACTCATCGGTTCAACACCAGTACTTGAATTATTAGATCTAGTCGCTGGTTCTGTTTCACAGTCACAATGATGGTTGTCAGAGCAGATGAATCCCAAGAATGTGAATAAATTGAAGAAAGGATATATGTTTCTATAAGAACGTCTACGTTTTTGCCAATAGAGTGGAAAGGCTTTTATTATTATTATTATTATTATTATTATTATTGTTATTATTTTTTGCGCATATATTACAATAAAATTTTGTTGCCTCGATAATTGGCTAGGAGACTGAACTGGATATTCATAAAGGCAAGATTATTGCGCCTGCCGGAATGAAATTATTAAGCAGGCTGCTCTGGTCAGTGTAACTTTTATATAACGCATACCATTTTGACGCAACGCGTCTCCAAGACTCTTACGGGTCGTTGAGCGCTTTGCGCTGTGGAGTAATCCTCCATTACTTTGCGCGCTTTTTGGAGTAATTCTCCATTATCACTTTCTGTCATGTCGCGTCACGTCGCAGTCAGTTGTCAAGAGGACCGCCAGGTAGCATCTCCGCGTACGCGCCTCCTACTACGCGCTCCTGCGTCACTACCCAGCGGCCAGAATTGGGAAGGAGTAAGGATAGGGGCAAGGTTTAGGACACTTCATAAGGATTGGACTAGCCCTTGTGAAGCAGCCAAACTCGTTTTGTTAGAACAAATTTCACATGAGATTTGACGGGAATCGAACCCGGACCTCAGTGGTGAAAGGCTAGCGACTTCGCTATGTGCCACGAGCGTAGCTCCATTGAGCGTAGCTCCAGTTTCATTGAGCATTTAATGGCGTATGCCGGAGCAGCGTCCTCGACAACGGGCAAGGAACCGCGCAGGAATTACCTTTTTCATTATCTTGGACGCAAAATGACCGTAATAGTACATGTACCCATGTACATGTTATATATAGATAATGATGTGAGGTAATGATAAGGATGTAGAAATTTCAGATCGTTACACTTCATCAAACGCATTTGGACCTCTAACATGAAAAGTATTTTAGCATGGTGATTAGAAGCGCTACTAGTTGGCATACTTTGTCGCTTTATTTGTAACTTTTGCGATTTTTGAAAATTCAAGGAGTTCAACAAAAATTGGATTCGTGTCATTGTTGTAAGCAAACTTAACAACATCCGAGAAAAATAATAATTTGACACGTACAATTCTTCTGTTACCATTCCACTTTCGTGATTAGCTCACCAATAAATTTTTTTATACATCGTTCTAATAGTCTTGATTTTGTTCTTTAAATTAGCAATAGTAAGACCAGAAATTTCTACAACCTTGACATAGAACCCAAAGCATTTTCTTGTGCATCCGTATTTCTATATTTATCGGTTCGGTAGTTCCAATGACAATCATGCTTATGTTATAGTTCCCAAAATTTCATCATAACATTTTTAAATCATTTACGCCTCATTCTAATTTTCTATATCACGCACGAGCACCGCGGCCAGTTGCAAGCGACAAAAGTTGACCGCTCACACAGCAGAGTGCCAGTTACACAGTTCGACAAAAGTTGACTGCCTAGTTCAAAGTTTCAAGACCCATTTCAACTTGACAGCAATTCGTGATGACACATCACTTGAACGACAAAACTTTTGAGTCAAACTGCTTGATCAATTACAACGTTGGTCAATTCTACTGAAAGAAAGGTTCTCAGTACAGTTTTCATTCAACTTTTGTTGATCAACTTAAATCGGTCAACTTAACTTGACTTGTGAGAACGCGCCTGCAGGACTGAGCCTTTGGTTGATGGCAAAGACGAAAGATCTGTTTTATAGTGTTTGCAGAGTTCAAGAAAGAGGAGAATCTACATATAATTCTTTTTGATGGATATGATACATTGCCAAAAAACATCTGCCTACCGGTTCGTGACAACGGCTCTAGTATTAATGAGAGATCATAAAATATATCTACAAAAGCTTTGAGGCTGTTATGTTTTTCAAACAATTTCACAATCTGCGATTTACTTTTTCTGTACTTGAATGAGATGGGTCCACCAAATCCGTGAATGAAGTCTTTTGCTAGACTCTGTTTTTGTAACTTCAAGAGGAACATGTTTTTGTCTCGACCAACTCTCCTTTCTAGGACAAAGAATGTGTTGGTTAGTGATGGAGTTTATAACAAATCAAGGTCTTCGCCTAAAATGTCTATATTGTTCTTAGGTTCTCCTTTGTCAGCCCCGTCGTGACATTCTGAAAGGGGAGGGGGCAATTTGCTCCAGGTCCCGACCTTTTAGCTGGGGCAACATTTTTTCATCTAGAACGTAAAAATATTTAATTTTAATTAAGATAAACTGTCATTTCTGTTGCATGGACATGTTCTATTTGATGTATGGGGGGGGATTTTGATATGAGAGGTCCTCGTGAACTGCCCCAGATCTGATTTCTTTGAGTACCCAAATCTAGAAAACATCACGTTTTGTGTCCTGCAATTGGGTGACTACTATAGTCACCATGTTTCCAGTAGATTTACCTTCACTGTTCTGTGCGTGGGCTTTTATTTATTTTACGTCAGAAAAACAGTTAAAAACTACGTATGACGTGCTATGGGGAAAAGTGAATTGTGTGCACATTTTCAAAATTCTGTTATCCCTACACTAAGTCGTATACTACTTATATTTTGAAAGCGAGGGAAAAAAACTCCCATGTAATAAAATCTATTTTCAAGGATAAAAAGGCAATAAATTTTGGCTCTTATCCATGTTGTCCCTCAGAATAATACTTCCTGGCGCGACAACATGGAAACGATAATTTGAATAATTGTATTTCCCACTGAATTCTAGAAGACGTGCACAGAAAATGAAGTTACATTTATGTCCAGAAGAAAAACAAGGGGCCATCTCAGCATTTGCTCAATGGATCAACTAGACGAAAAACCTGATCGAGATGGGGGTCATTGACCCGGAAGCTGTAGTACAATAGTTACAGGTTGTTTATACTCATTTATACTGTCCAAATGGTAAATAATGCATTATGTATCATTGTTAAAATTAATGTTACTTTTCTTGTGATGCTCAGTATAGTCTCTAATTGTATAGAAACAGTTATGCAGCAGAAACGATTTCACTTGGGATTTAAACTTTTCTATCGAATTTAATCGTTTAATGTCATCTGGCAGTGTTATAAAATAATTCCTTTTCCTTAGGGATTACAGTAATTATATCATCTTAAGAAAACTGACAATCGTCATTCTCATAGAGTAAATTGTAGATCTCCTCCATGCCAATCGACACTTAATCAAAAGGACAACCTTATTTTGCACCTGTTACACATTTGATTGAAAATAATTTCTTGCAATATTTACTGGTAAATTCCATCAGCTGTTGTGAAAGCGACAATAATGATCAGTCTAATATTTCGTCGCCCTTTCCTGTCCTCCCGCTCAGCATCATCCAAAACTTTTTACTTCTTTGCTGCGTACATCGTAGGCTTGCTGGCATGTACTATTTTTCTTCAGTTTTCTTGAGCCTTTCCTCAAATCAGCTGGGTTCTGCTGTAGTTTATCTAGACAAGAAGGGTGAACAACTGCAGATTTCGTCACTGAAGAGATTTTATTTTCCATCTTTCTTTGAAATACTGGCAGTAAGTAATCTCTGCTTTCTTTTTGCTTTCTTGCCTTTGCGAAGGTACTTTGTAAGAAGAGAAAGTTACGTAATCGTGCGCTGGAAAACTGAATTTTCGGTAGCAAAATTTTTATTGCCGGATTTTGGTAACGAAAAAGTGGATAAACCATGTTACTATAAATAGTAAATTCCTCTTTCTCTAACATGTAGTGTAACCTGAATCCGTTTTGTCTACCCTTGATACCGAAAAATCGATTGACGGCAAAACATCTGTCCGATTGTCTCCGTCTGTAGTCAATGCTAGCGCCTCAACAGTTAAACTGTTTTTCTTCAAAAAATTGATATTCCCTGATCGATCTGAACGTACTCGAGGCTTTGGGAGTTTCATACATATTTTGATTTTTTAGTGTACTTTGTATGAATCGAAAACGTTTTCTCAAAAACGGCTCCAAATTTTTTGATTAAACTTAGTTCTCGGTTAGCGTAAAGGACGCTTAAGAGAGAGCGTTGCCGGTCTCATGTTCGTTGAAATCCCAGATTTTTCAAAATGGCGAAAGTGTAATTTTTTGGGTGTCTTCCTACAACTATTGTATTGAAAACAGTTTTTTTCCTTAATTAAATATGTTCCTTAAATAAAATAAGATAAATTGTGGGGTATGAGTGTGAAGAAAGATCAGGATGAGGAACGAAATATTGCACGGGCTTGTTAAGGTACTGATTCGCTGGTATTGACTGGAGGAACTACCGATCAGAGCAGCCGGCCGCTAGATTTCTCCTTCAGTCGTTGAATTCGACTTAGCTCTATATCTAGTGTCAAAAAATTTCTCTACCTTTGGGACAGGGATCCTAGGACCTCACGATCAGCGACTATGTCGAAAGCTGCCACCGACCCACCGCGACCGCTTATAAAAGTCGAAATGTGCATAAATGCAATCTTCAATTGACAGTAATAAAAATCCCTACTATTTGATATCATTTAAACCCGTTTGTAAACACTCCATCGTGGAACAAACAATGAAATTTTCAGGTAAATCTGTCTTGTAGTTTTTGAGTCTATAGGGCACACACACAGGAACATTTTATTTACATTGATCAAAATATATAATAATTGAAGATAAAACTTGTTTGGTTGTATTAATTATATCATTTGGTCATTTTGCAAAAATGCAATAAGACATTTTTAGATTTTATTTTATTATTTATTTTTATTTATTTAGCGTATGGCAGCGTACAGGGTTACATACCAGAAAAGGTTGTTAATTAGAATAATTAAAATTAATTGGATTAAAACAAAGATAAATGTACAGAACATAAAAAACAACACAATCACAATGTAATGTCTAAATTTGTTATCCACTTTAGTGCTTCTGTCGAGACTTTCACCAGGTGCATTGGGTGGCCTTGAAACTTCCCGAGAGGACATTCAAAAGTTGTGTGTTTCTCTGTCTGTCTTGCTTCACCACAGTCACAAGATGGAGATTCGCGCGTACCCCATTTATGAAGTGAGTCACCACTTCTACCATTGCCTGTTCTTATCCTATTCAGTGAGACCCACGTCGATCGGGGAAGATGGAAGCCCCTGGGGGGAGCCAAGTCCAGAATTTGATGGTAGTGAAGTTTACATATTATATTTTTTTCGAAACCAATACTAAAGTTAAAAACTGAACTCCTGTATCTTCTAACGTATCAAAAGAACACTGCGGTCACAAATAGATGTTGGTAGTAGAAAGATACAAGAGTGGCGCGGTGTATAATTGAATTCTCCAAGAAAGATATAAGTATGTGTTATATTCACTCTGTAAATGTTTTACCATTCTTCAAAACAACTGTAGAGGGGAATTTCAAAAGTTTGGCGTGCAAGACGCGACGCGTACGTGGGATGCAGTTTCGCAGATACACCGGAAACAAGATAACCTACAGGCCACCAATCGAAAGATGAGCGTCACTTCACAAGGCGTGGGCCAAGAACTTACGAAAGGATGTACAAATTTTCCGCTTATCACTATTATGACAATGACCAATTCACATTTCGTGTCGCGCTCAATGCCTGCGCAAATACTAAAATGTATAAAATCCAAAGATTCTAGGTCTAAAAATTAATAGGAAGTAGATGGATCCCAATAACATTTTACATTTGATACTTCAGGATTCATACACACTTTGGCCTTGTGTATCAATAAAATATCACTCAATGGCTAGGATGTCAATGAGTTTCTCTTGTGTCTCTTGTCTTGTATAATAAAAATAATAACTAATAGAGTATATACCTAATATAGTAAATGACTAATACAATAATGACTAATAGAATGACTAATAAAATCTGTTTCCAAAGTTCACTTCTCGCATTTTTTTTCTTGAGCTTCCATTCACCGCTGGGAAGTTTTTTTTCTATCATATTTTTCTCTTTACTCTCTCATCACTGTACGCCAAGTAGCACTTGGGGCATGTTTCGAAACAGCACACTCAACCGAGTATCGGACACTAGAACGAGTCACTGTTCGCCGCACCCCAGTGACATCCAGCGGCCAAAGGAGAACTCTTTGGTGCAGCTAGCGTACTCGAGTAAAATGCTCGAATGCAGGGCTCTATCGGGAACGTGGAAGCAAGGTCGGGAATGCGAACGCGAGATACGTGAGCTCCACAATAAACGTCAACGAGAAGAGGAATAGCGCTGTGTGTAGCGGCTGAAACGAGTTACTTTAGAAACAGTTGCCGAAACTTCTAGCAATGCTACTGTGTTCACTCTATTTTGCCATCTTTCTGATGTTTGCGTGGGTTGCTATGAATAAGGAATACTTTAACGAAAGAATATTTATTAGAACTTCGCCATCTTACCTTCTCCCGCTTGGCTTTAATTGTAGGAGCAGCGTTGCCAATCTAGTTCTATATATCTGTGATGTGAACTGATTTTACGGTCTTGCGCCATCCTGTTGTCAGCTGCTGTGTCGTCGCCCAAAGTATTTTTGGACATTTTCTCATATTAATAGAAAACTGTTGAGTTTTCGAGAAACTTTATGACATTATTTAAAGCACTCATTTTAACAAGCAATTCACTTCACTCAATTCACTGAAGCAAATTTAATGTAATAATAAATACAATAATGTAAACAAATTGCCGCTAATGTAAATAGTAACGATGTGAGAGACAAGACAAAATTACATTTTTGTACCTTTTGAAAAACAAAATAATAGAGCAATATGGCGTTTATGCCATCTTATAGAGTGCATTTAGCACTCTCCCTACCAAAAGTGTAAAGAAAAAGGAGCCGTTTTTGAGAAAATCTTGTTTTTATAATATTTTCAAACAGCAAATATTGTGCGAAAACTACTAAAAGTTTCAAAAAATGTACAGGATCTTAACGAAAGAACTAATTGTGGACAACAAATTTCATTTCAAGGAAAAATCTGTCTTCAATTTTGTAGTTGTAGGAAGACACCGAACAAATTGAAACTTTTGCGTTGTAGGAAGACACCGAAAAAATTGAAAATTTTGCAATATTCGAAAATTTAGAGTTAACTGTGAAAATCGGACCTGTGCCTCCTTTATAAGTGTATTTTACTCTATTTTTACAAGAAATCTAAAGAAAATATTTGGAGCCGGTTTTGAGGCAATTTTTAAAATATCTGGGGGGGGGGGTCATGTAAAGAACCCCCAAATTTTGGAAAAAGTTTTTCAAAATCGCTGCGCATCGAGTCGAGCCAGATCGAGAAATATTCATTTTGGAAACAATCCTACGTAAGCTTTAGGTGTTAGTGGTTTGACGGACGGACCTCAAAACGTGTATTTCCGTTGAAATCTCGAAATCAATTTTCCGCAGCATTACATGAGTTTCTCTATACGCATATACTCCATATATACGTATGTATACGAGAAAGTAAAAAACAAAACCATAAGTACAAAATGAAAAAAACTAAAATAAATTAAAAACAAAAATTTTTTTAAAAGAACTACGCGTAACTTAAAATTGTGTCAATATACAAACAGCTCCAATATACTTTAACGAAACAAAAATTTCTAATTATAATTATTAATATGAATAGAAAAACAATTATGTTGTAATTACTAAAAAGAACTAAAACAACTCAACAATGACTAACAAAACCCGCTTCAAACCCTAACCTCGCAAACCCACGCTCTGACTCCAATATCGCACAAGTCTCAATACCGCTCCTGACCAGTGTCGCGAGCAGTCGGGCGCTCGATCAGCTGGAAACCTTCGTCGCCATTTGCGGCATTTCATTGGTCGAGAGGCTACGCGTTCCCAACATTGGGCAGCAAGCGGTAGGCTGCTACAAGCCGGAGCATCTGGATAAAACACGACATAAGTGTCGATTTTCTTTTAAAACGACGTGGTCATTTTTCGTTGGAGATTTTCCTCTGCCTATAATGGTTTAAAAACGTTTTTTGGTTTGTTTAGGTACACTTTCTAGAAGTGAGAAGATTTTTCTTTAAAATGAAGTTGTATTTTCACGATAACTAAGTTGTGTCCGATAGTGGAGGCATGGGGGCAGAGGGGGCTAGGAGAGACAGTAAGCTTTTTTAGATGCCCTACTGTTCTCAAAAATCAGGAATGTAAAATTATAGCACCCTAGGAACAAAGATGATAAAAGATTTTTGCTTTAAAGCAAAAAAAGTTATATTATTATTTCAAGTCAATAGTAGGTACCGCACAACTTCGTAATTCTCAATTCACACGTGTAAACATTTTCAGATATTTCACGTGAAAACTTATGTAGATTTTCCACATTTGTGCAATAATATAAACAACCAACTAAAGGACATAGCGCTTAATAAATAATTTGTCATTTGTTTGCATTGCCTGAACATGCCCCTAAAATTTTGTGGATCTTCAAGACTATTTGTGTAAAATCTAAGCCATTTTCTTTGAGACTATTTGTGTAAAAGTAAAGCCCAATTTACGTAGGTCACCAAATCAACTTTTTCTTCTGCCACCAGGCTATCAAGTCGTGTCCCAATTGTATTGCAAGAAATGGCATCAAATGTTCATTAAAACTTGCCAAGCCAAAGGTATTGAAAATACGTTTCATAAAAACTATTAACATTGTAATCATTGGGGATAACAAGTAATATTTTAAGCACGTGACTTGAATATTGAAGTTCAACAATCAAAATTTGAATTCAGCTCAAGAATCAGCGAACATTTTTTTAAATATAAAAAAGTGGAAGATTTACATTTTTAAATAACTATATTTATTACATTAATATATTGAAAAATTAATAGTTAGATTATATTAAATTCTGGTTAAATTAGTGTTGAAAGGTCCTTTACTCCGTGAAAAATTAGGAACCTTTTGGGAAGTCTTTATGAACTTTCTGGATTTTTTCCGAACAATTATTAAAGTACGAAATATTTCACTCAATGGTAATAATTAATACGATTTTCTTAAATATTTTAAAAGCCGACAGTTATAAAAATATACGGAAGGAGTCACTTCTACCCGAATAGCACAGGGGTTCGAAATTCGTCGATACATTTCATACCCAATGAAAAGACAAGTGGAACCAAAAGTTTCCTGTATTTCATTTTATTATAAAGCAGCAACTTGTCGCTAGGGTTATGAAAATATTTACCTCGAACAGTTTTCAAAAAGAAAACGTAGTAACTTGATGTGTGTTGATAAAATAGTGATTTTTTTAAATACAATTTGTCGACGAAATTCGCAGCCAACGCCGAAATAACCCGAAAGAAAGCAAATATCATTGTAAACAACAAATGCGATAAGACACACGCACTTCGGCAACGGCATAATACAGAAAAAAACTTGGTAATTGTCTAGGAATCGTTTAGGCGAACTGCGGGGGTTGCCACCAAACACTCTCCCGCCTTTCGTAACGTCATTCTGGACATATCTATACCTGCCTGAGTTCATCTTTGAACTTTTTCTATGATCGCGTTCCCGGGCTAATGTGGAGCGGCCTTAAGTCTTAGGAGCTCGAAACATTCCTTTTCTCGCACATCGCGCTATTAACATCAAACCGCAGGTTTTGTGCAAGCGATGGACTCAGATTTTGGACCCTACCCCAGAATTCGCGTATTTCGAAGCAAGTCGATAACTGTTTTTACTTTCCCTAATTTTAGGCTAATTTTAGGGAGAAAACCCCTATAACAGACCTCGCAACAAAAAAGTAGATGAATCCAGATACTAAACTTAGGAAAAAATCCTCTAACACGTGCTGTAGCCATAATCCATGTTTTGTGGGTCCTTGATGCAGAAAAAAAATGGAGGGCAAAACGTCCGTCCGTCTGTGTTTGCTTTTTTTCCTTACGAGGGCAGGGAAAAATCTTCCAAAGACATTACGGAGCCCGCACTCCGCAGCGTGTAGGATTCACTGCTAGCCTGTGCCTACCCACTAAAAAACCCTCCCATTCCTCCGATTCCCCTCCCGTGGAACTGCCATCAGGCAATGCATCATGGGAGGGGCAGATCGGCTTATCGCTCTATGCCAACTGTCACGGGATACTCCTTCAAAATCGTTCTCCAGCCCGAAGCTTCTTTAAAACTTTTGTGGCATAGGTGGCTACCGCACTCCAATTCTCTTGAGACACCAGCATCCTAGCGACGATGATATCAGGAGTCATAACCTGCAGGAGGAGGCGGTAGAGTTCTTCCCTTTCCTCAACGAAGCGCGGACAGTGAAAGAACACGTGCTCCACATCTTCAACCAAGGGATCACAGGTTGAGCAAGAGTCATCTTCCAACCGGAAACGGAGTTGGTATGCACGGTAGCACCCGTGCCCCGTTAACAACAGGGTCAAAAAATGATCCACATCTCCGTGTTTCCTTTGGGTCCACTTTGCTATGTCTGGAATATGTCCATCGACCAGTGGTTGATAGAGTCCATCGCCCATGCCAGTGAGTCATTGTATTCTCCCTCTCTTCCTTCATGACGACGCTCCTATTTGTAGCTCCCTCTCGCTTACGTCTGTACAGCTTGGCCCTTTCTTGTGCCATGGGATCTGTAGGGGGCATGTCAGCTATCACACACACAGCGTCATACGAAACCGTGCGAAACGCCCCGGCTACCCTCAGGCGGACCTTCTGTACACTGACTTCGCACCGCGTGCGTACCACAGGATCCCAAAAGCATCTGTCCCAATGGAGGCTGCGTAGAGCAGCATAGTTAACTGCGCTAGACAGTAGCATAAGGCTACCTTGTCTTGGACCCTAGACATTAGGCATAATTCGTACCAAGGCGGGGCCATGTGACACGCTTTCTCGCTGACTATATGTAAGTGCTACATTGAGAGTAATACCATCTTTCACTTTCCTGCCTGTCACCCAGACAGCCTTCGTTTTATGCTCGGCCGTCTAGAGCCCCAACTTCGGCGTTAGCCACCGCCGAATCGTAGCTACAGCCTTGTTGGCAACCTGCGTGACCTCTTCATTATATTTGCCGACCACTACCACGGCAACATCGTCAGCAAATCCAGAAGCCTTAGCGTCTTCTGGCAGGTGAAGCATCCAAATGGAATCATACATAATATTCCACATCAGCGGCCAAGTACCGAGCCTTGCGGCACACCATCCGAGATACCATACGTTTTTATTCCGGTCTCAGTTTCGTATAGTAAAGTCCTTTCCTCAAAGTAGCTTCTGACTGTTTTTATTATGTAATTCGGAACTCCCAGTTTTTTTAATGCAGTAATTCGGAACTTCACCTAGCCGTATTAAATTCATTCCAGACGGCGAGGGTAACGATAATACATCTTTGCACCTCTTCTCCATCGTTTTTACGACCCTACTATTCCCCGATGTCGACTGCGTCACTGTGGATCTCGCCTTCCTGAAGCCATACTGATTATCAGACAGTCCCTGGTCCCTCCGTGTAGGCTTCAATCCGTTTGCAGATGATCCGCTCTAACACCTTGCCAGCAGTATCCAGTAAACATATAGGCCGATATGCTGACGTGTCGCTAGGTGGCTTATCGCCCTTCGGAACAAGGACCAGCCGTTGTTGCTTCCAACGACAGAGAAAATTCCCCTCTCGCACGCACGCATTGTATGCCTCTAGGAATAAATCTGACCGGGTCTTCATAGCGGTCTTAATAGCGCCATTTGGCACCCCATCCAAGCCCGGAGGTTTGCAATTTTGGACCTTATTGCAAGCCTTTGATAGTTCGTCTAATGAAATCCTCGGAGCCTCGTGTGGATCTTCAATCGGATCCATAGGCGGAAACACATCCCTCTGATGAGGAAACAGGGTAGCAACTATCTTCTCCAAGAAGACCGGGCAAGTCGGGGGTGGTTTGGACAGAACCTGGAGCCTGGCTATTACCACCTTATACGGACGACCCCAGGGATCAGCATCCACCTCATTGCTTAACTCTTTCCAGCGCCGATCCTCGCTGATCTTAATAGTTTTTGTGGAAGCTATTCCGGCGGTCATGTGATTTTCCTTGAGGCTTTTCGTCATTGATGCATCACATGTGTCAAAGACTCGGTTCATTACTATTCCCACCATATCCTCAGACTTTCCGACCAGCATAACGTTGTTCTCCATCATGGCAGCGAAAGAATCGCGATCGAACGTCCTGTGGTTCTAACAAGGGACCTTTCAACAGGTTCAGGTCCAAATCGGGCCTGCTTTTTTTTCTTTTGAAAGATATCCACTATTTATAACAGCTGTAAAATAATTAGCTGCCATTTCTCACGGGAAGTTACTGAAAAAAGTAAAGAATTTTGTCGGTTTTGGCCGCACTGTTTTTGCTGACGGCGTGGACAACCCTTACTGCGGAGAGCAGTGTGATCGCGAACGACTCAAATAGTGCTGTTATTCCTCGGTTGTGCAATGCGATACAGCGTCCTGCCGCGCGGTGCGGAGGGATGGGTTTGGAGGGGCAGGACGAGAACCGATAGCAAGTGCACGTGCGTTGCGTTGAAGTCTGCGCGCGCGACATGGGATACCATCGCTGATAGCGCGTTATTAATATCTGCGACGGCGGCGGCGGAAGCGATGCGGCGAGCACATGGATGAAGGCGAGGAGGGGGGGAATCTTGGGGGCTCGGCCGCAGCCTGCGACGACGCATGCTCGAGGGTCCTTCGACTCCGACTCCGAGGATCTCAACGGTTGTGCCTGGCAGTTCTTGACACGCAGTTCAAGACACACTTGTGATTCGCACACTCAATTGACACTGGTCATTTTTGTAATAACTTCACTGAATAAATTTGTATTGTATTATAGTGACTTCTGTTATGTATTTTTTAAGCATAAATTTAGTTTAATCATGATTACGTGGAAGTTTACAGGATTTACCCTCTTTCCTACGACCAAATTTCTTTAAATCCAATGCCTTCTAAAAATCCAATGCCTCCCGGTGTTGAATTCAGTCACAGATTAACTGAAAGGGGAAAGAAACTCATTTTATTGAACCATCGTACATTGATGTATATGTCAAAAGTAATGGAAGGTCGGTAAACAATGTTAACTATACTTGCGTGTCGCGGAAACACGTTGGCATTGCATCAGGTTTCAATTTCTGAATGTCGAAGAACTACTGCCCGAAAGAACCGGCGACTTGCCTCGCGTCAAGGGCGGGAGCAATGTGTTTCGCGACTTTGAATTGGGACTCGTGCCCGTAGGAGCGCCTGCTCGCTCAGCGGATATTCTTACAGCAGGCAGGGCTGCACAAACCCCAGGCAACCGACAATTTGCGTCGTGAAAAGTGTGGAAATTTCTTAATTTTTTTCAGTAACTCTCAGTGCAAAATGGCAACTAATTTTTTTACTGATGTTATAAATAGTAAATATCTTTCGAAAGAAAATTAAATCAGACTAGATTTCGACCTGAACCTGTTGAAAGGTCCCTTGTAAGTTACCCTCCTATCCCTTGCAGAACTTAACCTACATTTCTCCCTGATTTCATGAATAATAGCTTGGTGGTCGCTATGTGTATAATGATCGCTAACATCCGACGCCGTAATCCGTCTAGCAAGGCTATCACATGCGAATGTCAAGTCAACGATGTAGCTGCGGCCATTCAAGGCAAAGGTCGGACTGTTATCAGTGTTGCAGAGGTAGACGTCTAAACGGGCATGGCTGTCCAGGAGAGCCATCTCACGTTGGTTCGTTACCCTGCTGCCCCACTCAGTGGCCCATGCATTAAAGTCTCCAGCAACAATAAGATACATTCGTTCTCTCGCATCATCCAATAATCTATCGAGTAATACCTTGAACTCCTCAAGCGACTCCTGGGCGCGGCATAAACCTATAAAAATATGTACCGAACCCCTTGATCCAAGTGAATCCATTCCCTGGGACTTGCATAACTTCCCGGACTGGACTATTACCCCAAATCCGCACCGCAGCTCGATTAGACGCGTCCGAAACCCATCGGAAACCGGTTATATTCCGGTATTGCTCGCACAGGTTCGAGACGTCTATCTTCATCTCGCGCACCGTCTTGCTGAGAAGATCTTGCGCCGCCTCGCAATGATTAAGATGGAGCACCCTCATTCTCAGTTTTCCAACTCCGTTCCGCCTCTGCAAAGCCTTTGATAATAGGGGCACTTATAGCTACCAGTTGCATGGTCTCACTGTCTTTCCCTTGACAGAGGCAACAATGAAGACTTAATGCAGGTCTGAACAAAATGCCCTCCTTCACCGCATCGATGACAATCCTTTGACCTGTCAGGCCCTTTACAATTTCGCGCCAAGTGCCCAAAAGCCCAGCATCTGTAACACCTGGTAACAACTATCTTCTCCCGAATGCGGCACCTAACGTGTGTCTGTCCTGCTACGCTGTCTCTGACCCTGTTGTCTCTTACTCTGTCTCTCTGACTCCGCCTGTCTCTCTGTCGCTGTCTGTGTCTGCCTGCCGGTCCGTCTGTATGCGTGTCTGTCAGTCTGTCTGCTCTTCCGCCTCTGTCTGCCCGTCCTTCCGTCTGTCCATCTGCATGTCCTTCCGTCCGTTCGTCTGTGCCTCCTCCAAATTTGATATTCCCAATTGATCTGGCTGATGTCGCGGACCCTTGAAAACCGATATTTTAATTTTGGTCATAATAACCCTGATTTTTAACCACAATTATGAAGATTAACATTTTTTTCTTAATGAAATGTGTTCATGAAAAACATCTAAAAATTATGACATGTTAAATTTTGCAAAAACATGAGCATTTTTTTGCGAAAGTTTGTGTCAAACAGGCGATTTTTATTTTATTTTAACCATTTTTTCTTAACGGCACATTTTTTATTAAAGTGTTATCTTAGCGTAAAGGACGCGATATTATATGAGGAGCCTGATATATCAGGCTCCTCATATAATGCCTGATGTTTCGAAAATTAAAACAATTTACAATTTTTTGAAAATGCCTCTTCCTACGACTACAGGTTTTTTCTTAATGAAATGTGTTAATGAAAAACAGATCTTCAAATAAGGTCGTTATGATTTTGTTTCTTAAAAATAATATTTTTTGGCAAGAAACATAGTCACCCGCTCCCAATTTATTGCGCTTCGTGCACGTAAAATGAATGTTGGTGCTACGCGGTTGGATGCTACGTAAGTTAGAATTTGTATATTATTTCATATTTGATTTTATTATATTTATATTATTTCACTTTTAATTGTGTCCATTCATTGTATATAAATGTGAAATAGATGATTTCGCTTTGCTTAAAAAGATGTGGTAATGAAGAGTAATGCATGTAAAAACTAATAATTTTGATGAATATAAAAATATTATTTTTAATCTTTGTATTTCTTGCTAAGAGTATCAACAATGTTAATTGACAAAATGGGTATCCCATATGAATTGCCGGTTATTGTTGCATTTGTAACCCATTGTTGAAACGTACTGATAACAGAAGGCTATAATGACGGGTGCCTTTTGTTCGCGTTATTTTATATTATAATACTTTTATATATTACACTGTACCTGTCGATAACCCCGGCTTCCGACGTTGACATCTCACCGCCCAGATGCTCTGCCAGGAAGGTAAGAGAAATTTAAGACAGGCTCTGATAATTGAAAGAATTTCGTGTTAGGTCCCTTTCGTATGTCAGTGATGGAATCAAACACAATTAAAACATTAAATTTTGTCATTTCTAGGCTTATACTAAATTACACTGTTACGCATTTTCCTATTACCAAGCAATGTTATAAATTTATTAATTTTCCCTCATTTTATGTGGTGAATATATAGTAGAAAATATGTAGTATATGATAGTGAATTATTTATTTCGAATTATTGAAACCGGGAGCGGTAGCTCAGTGCATCAACTGATCTCACTGCAGCACCTCTGACCGGAGGTCCTAGGTTCGAGTCCTGACGGCGACAGGATTTTCGACTCTAGCTTTTCAGCTAGGTCGAACTCAGTCGCTGTCAGGAGAAGGATTCTAGCGACCGGCTGCTCTGATCGGTAGTTTTCCGTGGTTTCTCCGATCAACACCAGGCGAATGCCGGAGCAGTACCCTACCAAACGGGCCACGGACCGCGCGCGATCTGTCCTTCGTCTTCCTTGTCCTATCCTGTCCCCTTACACACATACACACACACACACACACACTAACATTCACTACACTACCACATTTCGGGAGACCGGTCGGGAGCTTAGAGCTTGTCCCGACTGGGGCGGTGCCCTGCTGGTGGGAGAGTCCTGGTTAGGGGGAAACCCCCACTAGCCGACGGTAGGTCGGCGCCGGATCTCGTCATCCAGCGGGGAAAGATCACCGCCACTCAGAGAGAAAAACATGCACTACACTAACGGGACTAATGACCAAAGCAGTTGTCGCGCCCGGAAACACGAACAAATCAATCAATCGAATTATTGAAAACTACTCGTGTGGCGATAGGACGAGTTGAATAGGCTGATTTGCAGTGGGTGCCGTTGTTTAGGGCCCGATTTCGTCGACCAATTCAGAATCCTTGGCGGCTTACATAAACTGTTCCACGATATATTGTGCCCAGTGACGAAAAGACGTTTTCACACAGGGAAGAAACAGTACCCATCTCGATTTTGTTTACCATATACATTTTTATCATTTAATGATGAAATTAATACTAAATGTTTATTGTGTTTAATAAATATGCCTTACATTCGGTTATGTAAGAAAGTTATATGGCATTCCAATAGGTATGAAATGAATTATTTTTCCCTTAACGCTTATTTTTGTGATTTTATATGTAATTCTAGATTGCAAACTTTTTGCCTTGTATAGTATTGCTTACTTGCAAAGAAACTGCAGGTTTATTTACATCATTAGAGATTCCAATTAATAACCTTTCAATATTTTTCACAGTGTAAAGTAATAAGTAGTAATAATTCACAGTAAGGAGAATTGATGAAAATTATTTTAGTTTTTTATTTTTATTCCATTTTATGGATATAGCGAAAAAGTTGATTATAAAGTACTTTTCACCTTTTTTTTTGTTTTTGCTTTTAATTATTTTAAAAAATGTTTTCTCTCTATAAAATTATTTCCAATTAATCGATTGATTGTTACTTTTCACCTTATTAATATATTAATTGCAATTGCATTTCTTGCGATTATAATTAATCAATTACAACGTGGCGACTTTAAATCCCGTTGAGCGGCCGAGTCTGCCGATACCGGCTAATACTGGCGAGAACAGCTGAGAATAGAGCGGATCCCACAGTTCCGATTCTTGGGGGAGACCAACGTATAGATTTCGACGGGCAGAGATGAAGCGCGCGCGCAATTTCCGAGGCTCCGAGACTGCGAAAGCAAAGCCAGCGAGACCGATCGATAATAGGGGTTTTGACCCGCTGTAACTGAAGGATTGAGGTTTTGAATAAAAATCTATTGCTTGGAAACTATTTAATTATCGCACCAAATGTTTAATTTCAAATCAGTTTTACAAAAAATGATGACAGATTTGTTAATTCAGAGAGAAATTGTGGTATAAATAGTATTATCAAACCATTACTAAAGGCAAGAAAGTACGTGTTGTTTTAGCACCTCTAGTTTTTTTTTTAAATTTATTACATCCCATTCGATAACTCTTGACTTACAATTGATATTCTACCGCACCAGGTGTTCTTCCAGGAAGGTAAGGTAAGGAAGACTCTGTTAATTCAAAGAAGTAAACGTTATGTCAATTTTCTATCCGCCGTCTTGTTAGAAGAAATGAAAGTGATATGAAGCGAGCAGTCGTGATACCATGTCAACGCCCACGGTTTATTGTTACTTGATTCTCGGAATCCTCCTCCCGTACCTTCTTGTGATTTCTCTGAGAATGAAGGTGAAGCGCAGGGCAGGTTGCGCGAATGCTGTTTACAACCTCAATTTTCATTTTAAGTACGGAAAATTTCGTATTCTGTATTCTTAGAATTTTCCTAAAAGTGGTATCTTAAAAAGGAAAAAATTAATAAAACTAGTGAGAACCCGTCAAAATTTGACGGCGAGATCTGAGATAAATGTAAAATACTGTGCCCAGACTAATGTTCACAATATGTTGCATTGTTTGGATTTTTTTTAATTTGTTGCGTCTATTTTGACGCAACGCGTCTCGAAGCCCCTTGGGGGGCGTTGAGCGTTTTGCGCTACTTGGAGTAATCCTCCCATTACAGCGCTTGATTTTTGGAGCAATCCTCCGTTGATATTGTCTGTCGCGTCTCGTCGCAGTCGGTTGTCAAGAGGACCGCCAGGTAGCATCTCCGCGTACGCGCCTCCTACCGCGCGCTCCTGCGTCACTACCCAGCGGCCAGAATTAGGAAGGAATAAGGATGGGAGTAAGGTTTAGGACACTTCACAGGGGTTGGACTAGCCCTTGTGAAGCAGCCGAACTCGTTTTGTTGGAACAAATTTCACATGAGATTCGACGGGAATCGAACCCGTATCTCAGTGGTGAAAGGCTTGCGACTTTGCGATGAGCCACGAGTTCAGCTTATCTTCAGGGTATAACGAACATATATTGTGATGTGGAGTTTCCAAAATTTTGAACATGTATGGCCCAAGACCAGGTGGCAATGCAATATCGGTGCCAAATGACACAAAAGAAAGAGCACTATTATACTGACGAATATTATGTCTAAAGTTTTTTGATGTGTCATCATCTCCTATAAACAACTTTCATTTCTTCTGGCATATTGCTCGAAGGTAAACTTATTTTCCCATCTAAGCAACACAGAGTAAACTCGTTTGCAGAATTTCTCTCACATGGGAAGTACAAAGCAGAACAAAACTGACATTTCATAGACAACGACCCAACAGAGAACGAAATGACCTCACTAACACGACTTCTACGCTGACTTTCTCTTTCCCTGCGTCCACTTAATGTACGTTTGCGTCTATTGGGGCGCGTGGGCAACGATTCGGAATTCGACATAACCTGTGTACAACTTCACTACTTAAGTTCAACCGAGCAAAACCCACTGTCCGAATGTTCTCTACAAAATACACCACAAAAGGCAAATACATTCAATCTGTCAACGCCACAATGCAATTATTACACTGAAACAAAACCTTGGCGAATTGTGAACAAATCTCAACAATGAAAACAAAACATCAAGCAGCGCCACCATGAAGCAGCGTGGACTCCCATCTATCGATTTTGAAACAACAACCTTTTGGAAGAAAACAATTGAATATTGATAAGCGTACTATTAAAGAATGATTTAATTAATTATTTTACACCGTAAATGTTGATGAATCGACACTAACAGTATCTGATAACACATCTAGAGATCACATTCTTTCATTTAAAGGAAAAAAATACTACAATCGGTTTAGTAGAAGCTCCAAACGAAGCCATGGCAGAATACCTTAATTTTTTAAATATATAGATTGCAATTAAAGATTTGGTCTGTGGCCGTGGAGAGGTGTGGTCTGCTAACCGGGAGACGATTTACATACATGTGTGGGTTAAGGCTCCGATGATCGACAAATCGGGCTTTCAGAGGGTGGTTTTTCTGAGAGGATGGTATCAAGTTCTTATGAATCGTGGGATCATGGTATCAGTGTTCTCAAGCTATCGATTCCCAGCGTATTTATAAAAGCAAGATAACTGAAAGTAAGATTTTTGAGCGATTATCCGAGTCCAAATATACGAGACATAGCAAGAACATAGCAAACATAGCAAAAAAATAATTCTTTGGAAAACAATCAATATCAGTGATTCTAGGAATTTCCCCCAATTCCATAATCATTGGGGTCCCTCGTCTGTGTGTGTATCGTTCATGGATGTCACCAGCATTAAAGCTTCCTTTTTTACTTGGGTTCAATAAGTTCAATGAATAAGATGCAAGTTACCGGGGATTCCCCATGTCCCAAACCAGATTAGGGTGACGTGCCCCCCTTCCTTGTACTCCGGTAGTGGGGTTCATTGTGTCGTTCACCATTGCCACTCTGTTTTAGTTGTGTCTCGACTGCAGTTGACATGTTTATTCCATTTATATTGTTTTGTGTAATTTGTATTTTACAATGTACTATAATCATTTATTTAAAATTCTATTCGATTCTAACGAAGGTTTATCCTCAATGATCTCGGATACTCGCGTGTCTTAACCCACAAATTTGGAGAAATTTTTAAGAACATTTTGAAAATATTTAGACTTCATGTAAAGTACCCTCAAAAATCAAAATATCCGTTTCAAGCTCAAGAGGGCCTGGGGTTATTTCAAATTGATCGAGGAATATCATTTTTGGAGAAAATCGCCTGTTCGGGATGGCGCTGGTTTTCAACACAGACGGACGGTCAGACAAGACATTCCGCCGTTAATCGATTTTTCAATGTAAGAACACACAAAACATGAGTATAGTCACCCAACGAAGTAATTTACTATTCACAGGAGAAAGATTTTGTTACCAGGGCGTGGCAATAAGAGTTTTTCTGTCGAAATTCGCCTCTTCCTGGCATATGAGATTACATTACTTCATCTTCGTATGAAGTAAAATTAGGCGATATGCACTCTTTCCATATTTTCATTACATTTATTCAATGGCTACCGGAGCCATAAGTTATCGCATTAGACAAGTTTCACTATTTTCACTCGTGCAGCAGCAGAGAAGAACTACTGCACTACATGCAGCAGATCGTACAATAGAAACCCAGAAATACATCTAGGAGTATTAAGTTTTGGCTCGGTGGTGGGAACTGTTATGTGAAAGTCCTCATCCTTGTCTCCACTTTTCTTACACACTTACATGAACGGCAGCACCACATATGACGAGAGATCAGTAAGCTTATAAAAATGGCGTAGGCTAGATGTTTTTGAAAACCTCAAAATTTTTAAATGTTGGTAATTTCAGATGTTTTCGACGTACCTCAACTACATTATTGAAGATTTTCTTACTGAAATTTGTTCAAATTAAAATTCTCAATGTCACATATATTTTTGAAAATTTTAGTTTTCCCATAATTTTGAGTAAAATTTAAAATAATATCTAAACAAGATAAAAACACCTCCTCCCACTTTTCGAATGGAATAGAGTTTGAGAATGTTTGCGTACGTATAAGCTGTCGGTCCGATTTTCGACTTTCGAAATGTTAGATTTACTTCCTGCGTCGGCCAAGTGGGCTAGTGGAAGTCCGTTGCGGACCTATTCTGTGCCTGGCTTCGAATCCCAGCTCAAGACCATTTTTGTGGGTTGGATACACATTTGCTGTTTCAACGATTATAATACTACGAAACAGTTAAAGTATACGAAAACATTCGTGCCGTTGTAGCGCCAGTAGTTTCTATTTTACCTCTTTTTCCATAGCCAGTTCATTTTTGGTTTTAGTTTCGTCAAAGATGGCTAAGAGCATTAGAATGAGTGATACAATAAATGCATAAAATCAAATATGCTGTTACTTTCCATGGGAGCAACAAATATTAGCTTAAAAAAAAGAACTATTTTGTCAGAAGGTATTTGTAAACAATATAGTTTGTTGTAATACTGAGGATTTCATTGTTTGATGTGGCTAAATGTAGTTATGTGAGTAATATATTGTTGAATAAAAGTGTCAGCAATTCAATTACAGGGTTTGTTAAAAGAACTAAAGTAGTCCAAATTTGAGACGTTTCAGGAGGCACCAAAAACTTTAAAACGTTGACGTGCAAAGTAATGAATTCGTGGCTTTTACCCCACTTTATATCTTTCAATATATTTGACACTTGCCGAAAGGGAATGTCGCAGTAGATAGTGCCAGTTGTTGGGAATAACTTGGTGAAATATATCAAAATACAGAATTTTGGACTTGTTTGGTTCTAGCAAGAAATCCCTCAATTATTCAATTTAGCGAATATTGAATAAACTAGATTGTACAGTACGAATTAGACACTAGATGGCTGGTTCGAATTAAACCACTGTCTGGAGGAGATTCTTAACGACCGACTGCTTTTATCGGTTGTTTTCCGCGGTTTCTCCTGCCAATACCCACCGGGATAAGTGGCTCAGTGCATCAACTGATGTCACTGCAGTGCCTCTGACAGGGAGGTCCTAGGTTCGAGTCCCGACGGCGACAGCATTTTCAGCTAGGTCGTCGTCCTAGCTCGAATGCTAGTCTTAGTCCTAGTCGAATAGTATATCGGGATTATATAGCTATACAATTCACATTTCCTTAAAAACAACATTCAAGGTATTTATATTGTCTTCTTTGACAGTTTGCTTTTCACTTTCTTTGATGGTCACAAAAATATTAGAAAAGCTTTTTACTCATGAGAAAGCTACGTAAAGTTGGTGCCATTAATTCATGTATAATGATTAATTAATTGCCTATTTAGTTTAATTTCACTTACATTTATACATTATACGCGACTCTGAACGCATGGGGTGGTATCAAGAAGCGTCACTATTCAAAATAGAATATCCAAGGAGACCTCATTCTGTAGATTATAGTATGAGGAAAATATCAGTGAGGCCATTGACCTCAAATTTTCAGGTTTTAAGACCGTAGATTGCTTTGTTTTCGAGTTGTATAATGTAGATGTCAACAATGCTTCCCGAGTGTTGCGGGTTGCATTTGAGATGAATATTTTGTTGCATTTTTTCTACAAATCATTATTTAGATATTTATTTTAGTCAAAAATCAATAAAAAAACTGTATGTGATGTATTGGGGAGAAAATCGTTTTTCATATTTTTAAAGTTAAAGTGCAGTTTATCAAGTCATTGTGACATTCTTTTATTTTAGAGACCTCACTTTTAAAGATACATTGCATGTGAGAGCCGCAAAACTCATTAATACTACTGAAATATTGTAGGAGAGGTTGAATACCCTTACATTATAATGTAAGGATATTTCATTACATTATAATGTAATGAAAAAACTGTGTTTGCAAATGCAAATTATTTTTGTTATTAATGTCTGTTGTTAGTTTTAATTTATTTATAAGAAACGGACCAAATTTATTATGATAAATATTAGATTTTTAACATTAATTGTTAATTAATAACAATTATTTAACATTAATTGTTAATTACATTTGCTAGTAACTGAAGGGGTTGTCGATATATTGGCCAAATAGGGGCAACTTTCATCAGGATAGAAAGGTCTATGTAGATAGGAGATGTGTACATCTATAATCTTCATAAATCATGTTATAACGACATATCTACACAATTTGAAGAAGTACAAGATAACAAAGATTACATGACCTTACCCATTCTGCGTAGCAAATGCTACCATACTCGTCCCTAGGCAGTCATGGGAGTAGTCATAAAGTTTGTTTTTGTGATGTTCCAGTGTTATGTTACACTCTTGCCCCAGTTTGTGCTTTTGTACAACTCGTCTCATTAGGCATTTCCACATTATTTTTTGCTCAGAATATTATACTAAAAATGATAATTAAAAAAAATTTTAATGTATTGACCAAAAGGGAAAATAATATTTGAATTAGAATAAATGAACTGAATACAAACACATTGGACCAAAAGTTCATCATATGATGCTACTCTAAATAAATAGTTTCCATTTCCAAGAATGAAACTATATGGGTACTGTATAACAATCAATTGCAGATTGGGTTGAAGAAAGAATTAGAAAAGGGTTTGAAGTTTGGTGTTTCTGATTTCAAATTCCTTAAGTCAAAAAGATGGGACAGAATATGTTGCAAATCATTAATGGATAAAATTTGTTATGCTTAAAGTAGTTTTTCATATTTATCATTTGTTTTGAAGCAGACTACTGTAACTCACTGTTACCATCTTGCACTGATTTCTGTAGTTATTGTTGTCAGAGTGTTACATTTTGCTCTCATTGTTCATTGTATTGTCATTTAAATTTGTGTTAGTATTTGTATGTGTGTTGACATTAACAATTTGTTCTGTTTCAGGAGTCAAATTACGTGGAAAAGATCGTGGCCAACCGACACAGCCCCCTGGGTCAAAGAAATAAAGATATCCCAGGGGGCAGATACCCAAAGTTTGTGATTTGTGGTGGGAAATGATGGTTGGGGCTTACACGTCATTTGTTTGGTTCGGAATCCAAATTTATGAGAACAGACTAAATGATGTGATAATTATATTCGATACTTTCAGTGTATGGCAGATACCCAATAACTGCAGTTTCTTAACTTCAAATAATAAAAATTGTAAAAGTAGTTTTTGGATGAGAATATATGTTAATTTTGCTGTGGGCACCTCCAGACATGGCAATAAAGCTATGAAACTGGATGGTTTTACTAGTTTATCAGGACAGCTAAAAAGATAACATGTGCAGTTTTAGTGTCCACTGCATCTTAGAAAGAGACACTGTTACTGTGTGTTTGCATAGATGAGTTTTGTCGCTGTGTCTGGACATGCTCTGGTGTTGATTCTGTTTTGTTTTTCAATTGTGAATAATGTATAAGTTGAATAGTAATAAGGTCTCAATATAAAATTAGATGTTATTAATTACAAGAATATACAGATTAAAGTTTGAAGGATCTGGGTGGCAATTCTGTTCTTGTTTTCCTGCTCCTTTTTCCTGTTTCTTGTGATCCAAATGTGTCGAATTTTGTTTTTGATAATTGTTTTGTAGTTGTCAAGGTATTTTTAGCAATCAGAAGATTGTACTCTTAAATGCCACATGTTTTGTTTGCAAATAGCTCTACTTTTAGTTGATTTTTTTTCTGCGAAACAAAATATTTTCTATCATTTACATACTGATTCTGAAGAAACCTGGAAAATACGCAAAAATAAATGTTAATTTGTTGTGTCAGTGCTCTTAGTTTTTATGTTTAAGTGATAATTTCACGTTTTACAGTCTTTGTAAAAATATTCTTTGTAAAATAGTAGACAATAAATGTTAATTTTTAAATTACTGCTTTGAGATTTTGTTTCAATGAACAATTATTATGTTTTAGTGGTGTAACGTGTATGGCAACTTCCAGGGTGTGTTTTTACTTGTCTGCTGTTGTGTAGTGCGCTGAGAAATATTTGTATCTGTGCATGCCCTGTATTAAATGCCTGCTGCTTTGAGTGTGAACAATTTGAAGCACTCAAACCATTACTAGTCTTAAGCGCACATCCAACTTGAGTTACAACAGTCAGCTCTGAATGTGTTTGTGGAGGTGTTTTTAAAGTTCCTAACACAATAAATGTCCAACATATCATTTCATATCTGTTATATAATTTGGAGAGCAGAATTATATTGCTTTTGAGAATTTGAAAGCTGAACTGTTGGAAATAAAATCCATTTTATAAGAGGTTGAAATATGTTTTAAAATGTTTCCATTGATATTGTATGAATGAATATAAAGCTGCGTTTGTGACTATTGTAAGAAATCTCGCATTACACATTTGCAATTTTATATTTTTCCTTTTTGAATGTGTCTAATTTACCATTATTAGATCATTGTTTTTGTACTTTATAATTTTTATTTTAGGACACTAGGTAGTGGGTTTGCAGATAAATTAGATTAAGTGCTCTCTATTATATTTATCATTACAGTTGTGCATTTTAAGCTGAGGGTACGGTCAGAGGGCATTCGTTTTCGGCCGTTTTCGTGACCGGTCCAACATGGCCGTTCACGTGCGTCGGCTCGAGCGCAGACCGACCGCGCTGCGTCGGAAAAGTACTGGCGGATACGGCCGAAGTTCCAAGCAGGCATCAAATGAATTATTCTGCCGCACTGTCTTTCAACATGAACGGAGATAAACTTGCTTCGTTAGTTTATACCGCAACAAGAACATCAGGACATTTCAGAAGAAATGGGAGAAACATTGTTGATAGTTTCTACCGAACATGAAAGTTATTCCATAATTCAATACGAACGTGATATTTATTTAACATAACTCTTTTACATATCAAACCATGTTCTTAGTGCGTGCTTGTAATCTTCGCATTTTTTAAATGTCGCATATACGTAATTTGATGTCTGATAGCCTAATTTTGTGATCATTACGTTCGGCAAGATGAAGCGGCCGTTCGCGCCTGAACTTTTTGTTCGACCGAACACGGAATCAGTCGGATCGTACCCGAGGTTAACGTCTCCCGTTGCTTTCGGCAAAACAAATCTGACGTAGCTGGCATGTATCAGCGGCGTGGCTAACATCGCGATATTGCGACGAGTGAAATACTGATGGTGAGATTGCGGATAAACTCACTTGAAATTGTGAAGAACACAACGCCGTCTGGGAAGAGAGAAGGTGGCTAAAACAAATTCTCTTCTTTGAGAATCAGTTTTGCTAGCGATTTTCGGTCATGGGACACAGACAAATTATTGAATACAAGAAACGAATCTGGAGTGTCGATATTTTAAATATTTTTTTAGAACTTAAATTCAGATGTGAGTAATGGAGATAGTTCACTCTATAATGTATGGTGAACAACTTTTGAGTTGCAAGGGCGCTTTGACCCAGATTTTTCTGTTTATGGATATGAATTTTTGCCTTGTAAATTTGCCAAGAAAGTGAAACTTTGAGATGCATGAAAGGTCAATAATTTTGTTTATGTTTTAAAGTACAGAACATCTCTACGCATGTGAGTTGTTTAAAGGGAGGCTGGGGCTAAGTCGTCACCCTAGATAATTTCCAGAACTATCCGAAGAATGGTATTATGAGGCGGTAAATTCATCGCCAACTGTGTAAAGTGGTAACTATAAAAGCAAATATGTTTGTTAATGTCGAAAGTCGCCTACCGCTTCTCAAAAAGTTGCTACTTTTCTAGAATTTCAACCCAGTTTTTTAAAATAGTGATTGATGGAATAATTAAAAATAAGGTCGTGACACGACTCATTATGAATTTTTAATTTTTTGTGGACGAACAAAGAAATTGTATTGGGTGTATGTTACAAAATGACGAATCAGATTAAATTTATAACTGCATGTTGACGGGCATTGAAATAACCCTGTTTACAGGAAGCGCGGCGGAATTTAAGCAGAAAACACAATTCGACTGATATTACACCCAGAAAAGAAAGTTGAAATTACACAATTTTACACAGTCCGTTGCGCAACACGTTATTTTATGTATATTTTTCAGAACAATTGTATGTTGCATCGAATCTATTTCGTTATGAGTATTGTATCAAATTGCTGTATTTTGTATACTTTATCAAGTGTATTGTATTTTGCGTATTCTGTATTAATTGAATTTTTATAATCAGATGGCTATTTATAAATATTTTTTTAATACAACCATTTGTATTTTATTTATAAAAACCAGTCAAAAAGGAATATTCATGAAATGATTTTACTCACTCCGGGAAGTTAGCGATTTCACCCCGAAATTTTTATTTCAATTTTTGCATTATTTATTGGATTTCGGACAAAGAACAAGCTTTATACATATAGGATCATTCCAAAATCTTTATTTACAGATAGTCACAAGTTATTTCATGAATATTATAGTTTTTCTTTGCAAAATGCAGTATATATAAAAGATGACTTAGCCTCAGTTAACCCTTCCAATGGCAAACTCCAAAACCAACCAAGGAACCGATTTCTCACCCGTTCAAACGTTGTTATAAATTTATTTATTTCTTGAAAAATCAAAATTGCAGAAGCGAATGTAGGAATCTTGATAAAATGGTGCTCTGCTTGGTTATTTTGTTTTAATTATACGGGTACAAAAATTGCACACAAAACCTCGCTAAACTGATTTTGCGAAGGCATCATACTCAGTTGTAGTTAAGATGCACTCAAAAGTAAATTTGTAATTAAAAATGTATTTGAAAACACTGCGCACTTTGTGTAACGAAATTATTTTATTTGCACACATCAGAATACGACGACACACTAGTGATTGTGAAAGTACCGCCGAGGTGGCCAACCTTTTACATAGGCTGAAACAAATTTTCTCTCATAAAGAGTTGAGATGCACCATACAACTCGGCACCTTTTTCCCCTTCTTACGTTCATGATTGAGGCAGGAAAATAGGGGTAGACTCCGCTGCGCTTAATTAGAGGAGAAAAGGAAGAGGGGAATCACACAACTAAATTCATTAATGTACACTCATCTCAAAAGATACGCGTTTACTGGAGCACCATTCCACAGTGAGTGATGTGGACGAGAGTGCGATCGCTGTCATGAACCCGGCTACTATTCAGGGCCGGATTTAAGAGTGGAGCGGAGACCCACGTGCCCCCACCAATTGGTACATTGAAATTAATTTTGGCTTTTAACAAAAATCATGCGATGACTTTTTTAAATATAATAACAAATTCAAAGTTTTTCGTGATTTTGTGCAACCTTTTTATTATATTTTTTACATTATAAAAGCAGGAAATGTTTTCTATTTAATATTTATATAATAACAAATAGAATTTCAAACAATTTATATCTGATGTCAATGCTTTAAAACTCTACATAAAATTTCCTTAACACATTAACTGTGCACGCTTCCGTCTCTACTTCAGGGCGGCGCGAAACAAAAGAGATAGAACATAGGTTAAAAAGAGAAAACGCGATGACATTTCAGGGCCGATTGAAGCAGTTTCAGGATCACATCAAACTATAATTTGTTTTTAAATATTTTGTTATTTCATTTAATTTTCACTAATAGTATTTCCATATGAATAATAAATCATAATAGTAAATCATATAATTATAATTTTCATTTAATGAGAAAGTAATATATTAATAAATTAAAATTTTTAAATTACTCGAAGCTGTTAACACTTACAAATATGGTTTCAGAATATTTATATAATATTTAGACCATAAATATATTTAATACTTCATTGAAAATATAAAATGCTTTTTGTTTTGAATTAATTTGTGTCGTTTTCTTGCTTATTTGTAGCAAGTTTTCGATTTTTTAGCATTCTTTAAAATAACATTACATCGTTAAATATTAATATTGAACTTTATGTAATAAATCACGACATTTCACACAAATATTTTAAAAATGTATAAATACTTACCCGAACTAATCCTGGAATCATACTTTTAAAATAATAATTGTTATAACTTGTAATTTGTCACTTGTCATTATATGTCATATGACAGATGTTATTCAGATAAATTTTTATATTTTTTACTGCATGATTTCCACTATACACTAAATACTACCCGTTGGTCTTGTTGTGCAGATGCTATTAGAGCTTTAGTGCTTGGTTATTCCGAAATAAAACAAACACTGCTGTCGATGTCTGAAAATGGTGAGCAACATTCCAAAACTCGAGTCGAATGTCAAGGTTTGCATAATCAAATGTGCAAATTAGAAATTGGCATCTATGCTGTATTTTGGAACTACATATTGAACAGAGTAAAAACGCAACAAACAAATTGCTCCAAAATTCCAAGCTCGATTTGAATACCGCAGTTGTTGCTCTTAAGTCGCTCAGAGTTTTCATCTAGAAAAAACGCGACTATTTTTCACACTATGAGGAACCAGAAAGGGAAAAAGCTGGGAGTATGAGATCTCCAGGATGCGTCACCGAAATGTTCGCTTAATCTCATTAGACTACTACACGCACCAGAATGTGTGAAAAATTTTACGTTGAAAATTACCTTCCCGTGATTGACAAGTTTTTAGCGTCGTTGGATCAACGACTTTCTGCGTATGAATTGGTTTCTACACGTTTGGATTTTCTGGCAAGACTCGAGTCAGATCAACTGATGGAACAAACAAGACTTAAATCAGATTTACAATGACGATGTCGACGAACATCTTGGGGTCGAGCTTGTTGAATTCGCAGAATTTTACAAAGAATTTGCAGCAGAAAAAGACAAATAGTTTAAGCCATGAACATTTAATGTACCCATTGATCTTTTAAAAACCGGTAAAGGACGCTTTTCCTAATGTTGAGACAATTTTGAAAATGTATCTTGTTGTTCTGATGATCACTAATTGCACAGCTGAAAGATCATTTTCAAGATTAAAATGAGTGAAAAACAGATTGCGAACGACAATGACCCAACACCGCTTAATTTTTTAGCAGCAAAGCGATATTTTAAAATTTAAAATTTGCAATGAGAAAGGCACGGAAGGTTCCACTATAAAGGTGATTAATAGGGAACGGATTTTCATGTAAATACATATTTTTACAGGAACAAGATACCTACATTCTCTAATATTTTTTAGACGTAACACAACATTCTGAACGAATTGGATTCACTTTTATTTTACATATTTGTACATATTTTGGTATAATTACATATTTTTACATATTTTATCTATTGCTACATATTTCGTTACATTTTAATATTTGTAACTGGAGAATAAACAAAGTTAAAGAGTGCCGTAATTTTTTAATTTATGGAAAAGTACAAGTTTCGAATAAACGTCTATAGAAAGTTCATTTACCGTCAAAAAGGGACAAGTGATGGCATTTTCTGAAACTTTATTACATTTGAAAACCAGCTTGTTCCTCCAGAATTGAAATATTGACTATGGTATTGGCGATAAAGATATTTAATTTTTTAATGTTATTAAAAATGTAAAAATTTAACGACCCCCTCCCATCTGTTTATCGTTGCAAATTTCGACATGGGATAATTCTTCTGAAAAACAGTGTCGTAACACGAAATTTAATGGTGAAATTACTGCTGAAAGCTTATTTCCATTAGACGTTTCGTTTTCCAGAAATTTGCGAAAGCTTTTTTAAAACACACCATTTTCCACAAAAATGCAATATAAGTAGTCGCTGTGTTTGACAAGTTTCTGTGGATTAAAAATTCAATCCGTACTAGAAGAAAAGGAGTAAAGCACTGACAATCTGAAGACACAAGATACTGAAAACAATGACAACAAACTCATCATACACACCAGCAAGACAGTCTCTCTAAATTTCATGACCCCCGATCCAAAGGAAAACTCTCACACCATTTGGTCATAAATAACCCTGTAAGGATATCCCATGAAGCTAACTTTCCCGGTCTAACAATCCAAGAAAACCTAAAATGGAATGCTCACATTTCAAATCTTAATAAGAAGCTCTCCAAATCTTGCTATGCCCTATACACCGTCAGGTCAAGCTCCGTCATTGAGACACATCAAACAATGTATTTTGTAAATGTGCACTCAAACTTGAAATATGGAATAATATTTTGGGGAAATGCCCCTGAAAGCTCTCGCACATTAATTATCCAAAAAAGAATACTTAGAACAATGAGCAGCACTCATAAGCTGGTCTTGCAAACCCTTGTTCAATAAACTAAGGATTTTTTCACTACCATACATGTATATATCTGAAATAGTCTTCACAAAGAAGATTCTCATGGAAAACAAAGACCCTTTTACTCTAAATTCTGATGTACACAACTACAACACTCATCAAAAGGACAACTTACATGTTCCCCATTCTGAAACTACACTTCATCAAAATAGTACCCTAATAGAGGGCATTACACATCACAACAAATTGTGCCATGATATTAAAGACATAAACACAAAACATACATTTAAAAGTAAACTGAAAGCTTCCCCGCTTAAAAAATGCTCTACAGTGTGAAGGAATATACAAACAACACTACTTCCCTTAAAAAAGTAAAAATTCTTATCCCATTTGACTTTCTGTTTCATGTTGACTGTTCGAGCCGAAGCAAAGAAAAAAGAACTGGCATATCCTTTCCTGTCTGTGTAAAATTGCATTTGCACTGATGTAGAAGGAGAATGCCAGACCAAAATTCTATTTCCTTTATCTTGAATTTACTAGAAGCATTAGGCATTGTTAACAATAATATTGTTAAATAATTCCTAAATTAATAGTATTATTATTATTATTATTATTATAATATTATCAATAATAATAATAATAATAATAATTAATCATATTATTATTATTATTATTATTATTATTATTATTACTACTACCACTACTGCTGCTGCTGCTGCCGCCGCCGCCGCCGCCGCTGCTGCTGCTGCTGCTCCTACTACTACTATCATTAGTAGGAAGTATTGTAAGATCAATGACACCAACCTTATCAGGGTTTTGTCCAGTTTCCCTTTATCCTTAGAGCAAATGCTGAGATGCCCCCTTGCTTTGATTTCAGGACAATAAATGTAACTTCACTCTGTCCAAGTCTTCTTGAGCTCCCTTTTGCTGTGCCTGAGAGGAGTGGAGGTTTAAAAATTGTTAGCAGTGTATTCAAAATCAAAATTGAATGTCGCTTCCAGTTCTCTCACATAGATGTGAACATTCCTTATATCCTTAAAATACTGCTTTACCTTTACTCATAATAGTGTATAGTAAGAGAAAACTAAAATCTAGAGCCCAGGAAAACTTGTGCACCTGCATACATCATATCTGACTCGTCATACACGATTGAAATTGTATATGTGACTCAATAAATATTATTATTATTATTATTATTATTATTATTATTATTATTATTATTATTATTGTTATTATCACCGTGTTTCGGCATGCGTTGTTTGATGTAGTGCAAGCATTACAACAATACTTCTACATAACCTGCTATTTGCATGTGGGCACAAGTGCAAGTGATATAATCAACTGAACGTTACACATCAGTTATTACATATTATCTGTTTTATCCTGTGGATATCTTCTTACGGTGCCCCCTGGAATCTTAACCTCACTTCGGACGGTTGTCATTTGTAATCATGTCTGATTGTGGAATTCGTGGAAAGTCCAGCAAGGAAAAGGATGCAGAGAAATGTGATAGCTGTAAGAGACCCTTTCATCCCCCCGGCCTGGGTCTGAACTGAAGCAAAACCGCTCGCTGTTGTATTATTGTTTGGACTGCCAGTTAGGTTTGAAGGTTCTTCCTAATGTGCTTGTAAAATTATCTGAACTGACAAACAAAGTTTCAAATTTCGAATCCGCTGTTAATCTCTCACCAAAAATTGAAAATACCAACAATATGTCAGCTTTTGGAGATATTGTAAGTGAAGTATTAGATCGAATCGAGCGTAGATCTAATGTTATTATGTACAATGTTCCTGACACTGGAAATGTTTCGGGAAGAGAATCGGCTGCTTACGATGAAAGATAAATTATTGCGTCTATGTCTGATATCTCGAATTTTGACATTAACTCAGTAAAGTCGATGTTTAGGTTAGGAAAAAAGACAGATGGAAAAACACGCCAAATTAAAATTGTTTTTCATGTTGCTGAGGCTCGACGAATTTTGGAATCGAGGAAACGTTGTAAAGATCCTGTCAAAATAAAATAAAATGATCTCACGTTACCCGAGAGAAAGCAACTTTCTGATTTGCGAGACAAATTGGCTGTAATCAATAGAGATAAGGTATCAAAAACTATAAAGTATGTAAATGGACACCGAAAGATTGTTGACATTTTGATTGTTGACATATCACGAAAGATGAAACTAATCCAAAAAATATGTAAACTGTGCAGCCCTCAAAATTAATTTTTTTTACCAAAACGTGAGAGGTTTACGGACGAAAATTAAAAATGTCGAATCCTTTAGTTATATATTTTCTGATTACGATATAGTCATTTTGACAGAAACCTGGCTGTGCCCAGAAATATTTAGCCCCGAATTTAAATTTTCTTTTTAATTTATAGAAGAATCCGAAATGCTGAAAATACGAATTTGACAGAGGTGGTGGAGTTTTTGTTGCAGTTAAAAAAACTATATTAAAGTATTTTGTTGAATGCATCTATAGATGTTGAACATCTTTTTGTTCATTTATTCGGTAAAGATGATATGTCATTTGCGCACTTTATTTTCCTCTACAGAGCTAGGTTAATACAATTGAGTCACACTGTCAAACTTTGGAAGAACTGGATTTGCATTATCCAAATTCTGATTGGTTCATTTGCGCTGATATCAATTTTCCAAAAACACTGTGGGAAAACACTGAATTCCCTGGTACACCTATATTTTCTGTAAATAGTAATTTGCGTGAGAGAAATTTTGTTACTTGATTATCGGATGCACTGGCTTATTTAAACCTTCGACAAATTAATTGTAATCCGAATGAAAATGGGAATCACTTAGATCGTTTTTTCTCCAACACTAATGATTGTACTGTTTGTAAAGCGCTGGAATCAATTCAACCTATAGATCTATTTCATTCACCATTATATTCAGAGCGTTCAGTTGTATTACAAATTACAAACGATTACCAAAGCGATTGGTTTTATGTTTTTTTAACACAATTATAGAGAACGATTCAACGAAACGACGTCATACCCTGTTTTATCTGTTTTTGACGTAAAATAAATAAATAAATAAATTCCTCGATAACTGAAAGTGTTACTCTTTTTTATTACTATTTATATATTGGTCTTCATCTTTTTGTACCGAAGAAAATTCGTAAAACATCTTGTTATCCTCCTTGGTACTCAGCTGAACTGAAAATCACGTTAATTCGCAAAAAAATTGCTCATTATTACTATTAGAAATTAAATTCATTCACATAATATTCTCAATTATTTACCTGAGTAGTAAATGTAAAAATCTTGTCAAGCGAGATTTCGATAGTTACAATGAGAATCTACAAAAATTTATATCGTCGAGTCCGAAACATTTTTGGCAATATGTAAATTCAAAAAAGAAACAGAAGGGACTACCGAGTACAATGCGACTTGGACTGGAAACAATGCGCGACGTGCAGTCCATTGTGTACGTATTTGCAACGTACTTTTCAGCATTTTACAGCCAATCTAACATCGATAATAATGTCGAATTACCAGTTCAAAGTTCTTCCAATTTGAACAATGGTTATATTTCAATCACAGATATCTATAAAAAATTGAGAGTTTAGATATAGATAAAGGTTCTGGCCAGGATGGTATTCCTTCCTTTCTACTGAAAAACTCTAAATTTATTATGACACAAATACTAACAATTTTATTTGAGAAATCGCTGAATGAAGGAATTCTTCCAATGCAATGGAAATCTTCATATATAATTCCTCTTCGTAAGTTAGGTGACATCTGCTATTTCAAATTATAGACCAATCTCTATAATCAGCTCAATTCCAAAATTATTAGAATCTATTATTTCCGATAAAATAAAAAATCTTATTGTATCTTTCTTATCTGTTAGACAACTTGGATTTATGCATGGCAGATCAATAGAGACTAATCTACTCTACTATACTGATATTATTTATAATTTTTTCAGTGAGAAATTCCAAGTGGACAGTTTAACACTGATTTCAGTAAAGCTTTTGATTCCATCAACCATTATCTACGTATACAGAAAATGAAATGTTTCGGTATTACAGGTTCCCTTTTGCAATGGTTTACTTCCTACTTGAAGAATAGGACACAGTTTCTGAGATACAAAAAAGTAGAATCAGGCGAAATAACGGTTTTTTCAGAAGTTCAAGGGTCTCATCTATTTCCCTTACTCTTCATTAGCTTTATTGTATTGTATATTATTAAATAGGTTCTGAATGATGTTAAATATCTATTATTTGCTGATAACTGCAAAATTTTCAAGAAAATCGAAAAGCCAGATGACTATCTATGCCTCCAAGCTGCATTGCACGACTTTTCGAAATGGTGCATCGTCAATCAACTTGAATTACATCCCTTCAAATGTATGTTCGTGTGTGTGTGTGTGTGTGTGTATATATATATATATATATATATATATATATATATATATATTGTAACGCCTCCACAAGTGGAAACGCCCTGATAGACTGCTCTTTCGAGCTTAAATAACTCGGGGGCAGGATCTTTTGGGTATGAGAAAGTGATGTGACAAAGTAACATGGAAATCTACTATAATACGTACAATTTAAATCACAAAAAAATAACACATTCATCAAATAGTGGAACAACTCAATTTTTCCCCAATAACACGGAATGAAGCCAGTTAGTTACATAACATTACCGTAAAATTGTACAAGGTTTTGGCCTTTGGCGAAATCAAACAAGGCATACTTTTAGCAGAATTTAAACCTCCACGAATTTGTTTAAAAGGTGACAGTCTTTTTATACTGAATTTAGGGAGTTTCTCACATGAACTACCACGCAAATTTGCCGTTATCCACTTTCTGGTCCGCACCAATCTTCGCACGAAAAGTCGCAAGTTCGGTTACCTTTACGGCGCTCTCCAGTTCGCTCGAAGGCTACCTTGGCACTCCCGCTGCCCGATGTCGCAGCGACGTCACTCCAGCTTCTCTCGTACGCTTCACCTGTCCGTCACGCGTTCGGTGAAACCGAGCCCTTCTCTCGTTCGCTTCGCCCGTCCGTCACGCGATCGGTCAAATCAGGCCCTTCTCTCGTACGCTTCATCCGCTCCCGGCTCCCCTCTTCTCCCTTTTTTTCCGTCCTCGCCACGAACGTGCATGCCCACGCTCCAAGTCTCTGGCGCGTCGCAAAATCGGATCTTTGCGTTATTACACTGGGCGTCGCAGCTGCACTTCGGATGGCTGCAGCGCTTATACACGCAGTCTCCACTGGATTTTACAAAACTGTCCTCTGCACGAAATGAGCACTCTTGAAAAAAACGTTTACTGTTCTTACTTCGCTCTGACCGCTTTCTTTCTAACGAGCTTGCAGCGGATTACTAATATGTTCGTATTGCAATCACATTCCTATACCAACTAATCCTCCACGCTCACACCACTCAATTATTCACTTTCACTACCAAATTCGCAGAGAACTTACGCGTTCGCCTACACTACCAGACTCATAGAACTAGTGCTTTCGCCCGTGTCGCCGGATTAACCGAGAAGACCCCAGCTTTTCGCCGCACCGCCGTATGAATGCGGCCCTGATGTCATAGAAACCCCTATGCGCGCCGCCCCTCCGTCGAAATTACCCCGCCGCTGCTTCTGGCCGCCACCGACAGGTCGCGCCTTTTCTCTTGCGTGCTGCACTTCCGATGTTATTAATCACTCCGTCACCGTCGAAGATGTGAGAGTGCCGTGTAAGCTTGTGGCCAGGCCACGAACGTCACAATATATATATATAACATATTATTATATATATTATTATTATTATATATTATATTATATATTATATTATATATTATATATATATTATATATATTACTTTCTCCTGGCGCGGCAGATGGATAAAGCTTGCCCGGCCATACCCATAAAAGACCCTGAAAGACTAAACGGGAACATGCGTGGCGTGGGCATTGGCATGCGTCTTGCAAAAAAAGATTGCTCTCTCATGAATTTAATAGCCGTTAAAACGCCTTCTGGTGAGGCCAGATACAAACAAAAACAAAAAGAAACTTTACCTTACATCTAGTTTACACCGGGCGGTCATTCGCCCTTCACTCGCCTCATCTACAGTCCAGTGCGGGCGCGGGCCATTGTCCCGGCGCTGGCAAGGTGGCGCACGGCGGCTCGCTCGGCTTCTCGCCCAGGTAGAGCCGGAAGTCGGGGTCATTGCCGGCAGCTCAGGCGGCGCCTCGGGCCGTCCACCCGAAGCGGCGTCGCGGGGGGCGCTGAAGATAGCGGCGGTTCGGTCTGGTCACCGATCGGCGCGGGGTGCTGGTGTCTGAATGGGCGCCAGGCGATGTCGGCGGCGGCGGCGGCGGCGGCGGCGGCGGCGGTGCGAGCGGCGGCCCGGTCTGGTCACGGCCGTTGCCTGTCCTTCGGTCGTCGCACGTCCGTGGCTGAGCGGCGGATCAGTTGAATGCTCGCGATATGCGACGCGTGGCCCAAAAACTTGGCCTAGCTTAGCGGCATACAGCGGCGCGATGAAGGCGGCTCGGTTTCTACCACCTATAGGAGCTGGACGGAGCGGGTTGCTTTCCACGGGTCACTAGTTCGATATCCGAAGCTCGAAGGACCATGGACGTGGCGGGTTACCTTTGCTTGTAGTGGACTGTTTGGTTGTTGAAAGTAGGTAGGCAATCCACTCAGTCCTTTCGACGCTCGTTAGGAATTTTGTAATAATGTGGATTATCATAGAAACACACTTCTCACCTTGCAGAATGATGTTTAATTACCTTTGAGTTATCACAATTGTTCTTTACAATAAAATTACACTAAGTTATTGTTCTCAGTGTGAGAATACAGGAATCTTCCATCTTGAATCACAATACATTAATTAGTTCAATACATACACAATGCTGAACTATAACAAATTGAAACAATGTGGCTTTCACTTGGCCACAACATAAGTACAGAATATTACTTTCTGCATAAGAATTTACGTGATGTTTTAAACAAGGAGCCCGAGAATCTTCTGCAGGGTCTCTCAGCGACTGATTTATACACAATGTTGAACTACAACAAATTGAAATAATGTGGCTTTTCACTTGGCCACAACATAAGTACAGAATATTACTTTCTGTATAAGAATTTACGTGATCTTTTAACACGGAGCCCGAGACATGCTTCTAGCAAGGGTGCTACTCAGCGACTGATTTATACACAATGTTGAACTACAACAAATTGAAATAATGTGGCTTTCACTTGGCCACAACATAAGCACAGAATATTACTTTCTGTATAAGAATTTACGTGATCTTTTAACACGGAGCCCGAGACATGCATCTAGCAGGGGTGCTACTCAGCGACTGACTTTTCTTCGGTTTGCGAGTTCTGCGACTGCTTTTCCAGCGGTTGCAGTATGGCGAGGTGGGGTGAATTTGAACAGTCCAATAGGCAACTGCTAGAATTTGAAAATGTTCTAGAGCGGTTTAGAAGGTTTGGGTCACGCGGCGCGGTGGTGCCGGTCAGCTCATGGAACTTCCCATGCCGTGCTTCCGGTGTTGCCGCTTAGGGCGTAGGAAGTGCTTTATTTCTATACGTTCCTTTCTGCTTTTGCGTGTGGGCCCGAACAGGAGCCTCGACTTACAACGGCCCTAGTCGGTGAGGCATATGCGCTTACCCGAGGCAGTTCTTTCGACGTACTCGCCTACGCTGCTCAGGACAGAAGACGTCTGTCCGCTACCGCTGCTCTAAACAGAAGACGTCTGTTCGCTACCGCTGCTCGATACAGAAGAACTTAACTTCCCGTCTTCGGAGCTCTCTAGCTCCATGAGGTCACATGACCGCGTCCACGCGACGTTCACACTCATTGGCCCGCGACATCACGCGACACGGAGTGGCCAATCGTGGCAGTGTCGACTTGGCAGTTTGGAGTTTCGAACTAGCGCCGTTACCGGAATTCGTTTCACGTCACGAATTCGCCGAATTCACCAAAGGTCTGCGCGGAGGGTGGAAATCCCATCGACGTCACGGGCGCGCCCCTTCACCAGACTCCGAGATAAAGGAGGGCTCCGGTTGCCTGCGTCGCCGACGCCAAGTAACGGGAAAATGTACCTATTCCTGCCGCTCTTGCGGCGAGCCTCCGCTACGCGCTTCAACAGGCGTTTGAAAATATAATTTCATATTAATTTTAATTCGTCGCTGCCATACATGGGCGACTGTCCCATTACAATATATATATATATATATATATATATATATATATATATATATATATATATATATATATATATATATATATTTTTATACACGCCCACCTACTACCTTCCAGCCGGTGGCGATACAAATATACAATAAGTATGTACTTTACGTAGATGGTCACGATGAAGCGTGAAACTATGATGCTCGCAAGCAGCTTTAAATTCTCAGGAAGCAGGATCTTTCGGGTAAGAGAAAGGTCTGAACCCTTGACACAATGAATTATATAAAATTCTGGTAAAATGAGCATATATTCAGTAAAACAAATTACACAGTGGCACAAATATACAATAAGTATGTACTTTACGTAGATGGTCACTGCAAAGAAAACAGAAACAAAAGAACAGAAATAACACAACCATAAGAGAATGTATAGGCGCCACCTTGACTGCCTGATTACTTCAATACGCACTATTTACAATACTTTTGCTTTGACCTCCTTCTCAATTATTTTATGTACCTCATTTAACTTTTGTTAATCTAAAGTTTTCTCCGTGCACGGCCCTTTAAGTGATTCTCTACAATTATTCTTTTATAGACTTCACAGAGGTCAGCCTTGAGCTGCGCATTTATTACAATGCTGTTAACTCTAGCACAAGAATAAACGTGACACACACGTTACTAAATCGTACCCTTTACAAAATTATAGCAACTGATTATTCCTGACATCATACAATGGAAACAATACTTTCAATAAGATTACTTTTACATTACATGAACAATTATAATTTACTTTAGAAAAGTTGTACAATGTATGGCATTCAACGAATTTACTGGTGCGTACAGCGAATGAAATCAAAACTGCCGCTCATACATTCGAAATATTTCCCCAGTAACTATTTGGAACTTTCACCTATTTTAGGACGCTACGCCTGGTGTTTAAAGCTACACAGTTTCCCAACAAATTGTCGCATAGAAGTTGCCAGTTCTTTACCTCGACATTTCCTTCCCGCTCGCCGTCAGTTAACCTTGGGGGTTCGGCCGCTCGCAGTCCTCGCCACGTCACTTGACTGGTTCGATGCCCCACGGTCACCACTTCTTTCGCTCGATCTCCGGATGCCGCCACACGTCCAAATTCCAAACCTTTCTCTCGTCCTCGGACTCGTACACACCATGAATTGGTCCAAGTCCTTCTCGCCTACGCTTGAGTGTTGAGTCGTCCTTCTGCCGGCTGCCGCGTACCCGTTGCTCGCGCTTCCAGTTTTAAATAACTAACGTGCTTGAATTGACTACTTCTAGCACTCGGCCGACATACCACACTTTGAGCGTGCGTGGTCGTGGCGTACAAAATTAAATACTGGATTTCGTTGGGAGTCCTTCTGCGCGAATTTACTTCGATGATGAAACTATTTCAAGTTCGAGCAGTCACAACGCTTGCTTACTCGCGTAATGTTAGTGCAAATGCTGTACATGCACTTTGCTTGCACGTCACAATATATATATATATATATATATATATATATATATATATATATATATATATATATATATATATTCGCTCGAGAACTCCTATTGAACATACATACGAAATAGGACGAGTTTTAATCCCTAAAGTATTTACTATAAGAGACTTGGGTATTATATTTGACTCTAAACTGACGTTTAAGTGGCATATTGACATTATTCATAAAGCGCACCAAATATTAGGATTTGTGAAGAGAACTTGCTTGGGCTTCAACTCAACGAAAGTTTTGAAATGGCTGTATCTCTCACTGGTTAGACCTATCTTGACGTTTGCCTCAATTGTGTGGTCTCCACACGTTAGCATTGAAAGTACAAGGATTGAGACAATAGAGAAAATACAAGTTTTTCAGAATCATAGCGTTGAAAATGTATTTTGATCTATTTGTTAATCACGATTACAGTTTAATTGCGAACCAACTGAATATACTATCTCTCAGATCCCTAAGAAACTTCATACATTCAATTTTCCTTATTAAATTGGTTACAAACAATCTGGTTTGTCCATTACTCCCGAAAGGTGTTAACTTTAAAGTCCCCCCTGTCAACTCAAGAAAATCAGTTATGTTTGAGACACAACATTAACATTTTTCCCATTTGGCTAACACTCATATGCCACGAATGAGCAACTTATATAATTAGCTGACAATGGATATATTTAAGGAACCCTACTCTAGAATAGAAAATTCGTTGAGAGATTTTCTTTTGAAATATGACTGAGATTGTTATTTGGTTTTTGGATTTTGTTGATGGAATTAGTCACCATTACAGTCATGTATATAACCATAATGATTTGATGAGACTGTAAACTATTATTGTACACATTTCTACACTAGCCAATGTATATATTGTATACAAGGACTACACGTCTGTTTATTCAACAAATAATAATAATAATAATAATAATAATAATAATAATAATAATAAAATAATAATAATAATCAGCACTGTATATCTCAGTGTTCTAGAGCTAAAAGTTTATGAGATCCAGTGAGTCAAATATGACCGTAATTTTGGAATTTTGGGAAAAACAAGATTATCGAAGAAACGCAACTAGAAGTCACATTTATCGACCAAATGGGGCAAGTGATGGCATTTTCTGAAACTTTATTGAAAATTGATAGTAGTTTGTGCCTGCAGAACTGAAATATTGACCATAGTTTTGGAGATATGATCATTGAAACCAATTCTTGTATGTTTTTAACAAAAGAGCTGATTGTTTTGATCATCTCCCTTTTTTCTGATTTACTTTGTTCACATTTTAGAAATGTTCAAGATTTGATAATTAATATAAATCTGTATCGCATCCCCTTTTTTTATATATGTTCCCTCAAATGTTTCAACTTTTCAGCGATTGTTATTACGTACAGTATATACGAAAATAATTGCTATATCGCAAATTTTTGGGGGTATCGTTTGCTATACCATCATTTTTAAACCCATTTTTTAGCAGAATTAATGTATTAGTATGTTCGTAGTTGAAATAGTCGCTGTAGCATTTAAAATATTTTAAAACTCTTTTAAATAGATTATGTTAGTTGAAATTTAGTTAAAAAATTGTTTGCAAATTATACCATTATTACTCAGGGGATTATACGTTTTAGATAGCCGCTTTACAGGTTAGCCAAGCTACCGATTTGAAATATCCCGGATTCGAGTAAATTTTATTTGACGCGCGCTCTTTGTTGTTGATTCTGGCTATTGGTGTGAAATGAGAACCGCGTAACCATGGAATACTCACATAATTCAATTTTGAACTCTTGGGTTTTTATAACGTTTTTAGAATTTTTTTCATAAATGTATATATACATTTTTCACACAACATTCTATACCTGCATGGACTTTATGAATTCGTATTTACGTGAAATTTCGTGTGTAAGGTTAGGTTAGGAATGAGAGGTAATAGTAAAATTGCTTTTTATATTGCTGTTACACACATTGTCATTCAGAATAAGGATGTTGATTATTATGTGTACAAAATGTATTCAAGCCAATGGAAGTGATGTTCTGAGAAGTTATAGGAATTGTCATTTGAAATAGCAGTAGTGCAAATACAAAAAATAATTTTTGGGAATGGAGGTAAATGAGAAAGACGAATCATTGCAGAAGAATGACTCGAGAGAGAATGATATTGTGGTGTTAAAACACAATGTCACTTTACGTGAGAAGTATATTAAGGTAGAGAGCATGGTTTTTTATTGTCATAAATAAGAGTATGAAAATCATTAATAAGTTATATCTTTATTGTCTATAATATATTACTGACATGCTTGTTTATCATTGTGATTTAATTTGGTATTTAATAGTGTTTGTGTTGAAATAGTCTCTTTTATGCCATTTGTTGTGATAGAGATTTAGAATGTGTGTGTTTGGTGTATTTTGTAAGATTGTTGTTGCAAGCATTTTTGTTTGACAGTGTAACTATCCAGTGCCTAAATGTCGTGGTTTAAAACCAGCTGCTGGCACTCTAGAACGTGATCTATGGTGCTGGTACAGAGCTCGAGCATGTAAAGTACCAAAGCATGTCATTCAATTGCGAGCTCGTTGGATATTTAAACAAGCTGGCATTACAAATTTTAAGGTCATTGAATAAAATAAAATATTATGTGACATAAATTCATTGTTTTGTTGTTTGCTTATCATCTCTCTAACAATTTGTTTTATACAGGCTTCAGATGGTTGGTTCAGACGTTGGTACAGAAGATGGCGGAAATTTAGTAAAGAGAGTGATAACACATTTCAAGAAGCAAATGATTTAGAAACATGCTTTTCAAATGACAAGGAAGATCAGCAGATAGAAAATACCAGTGATTCTGTAGTAGAGCAACTTGCACCCACTGGTGAGGTCCTGGCAACAAACAGTGCAGACAAAATTATTACACCATCTCTTGATGCCCCTCTAGACAGTTCTTTTCCATGCCTGGAACATAGACGAATTCCAGCACATATTGAAACTACTACTTCTTCCCAAGAGATAAAAGAATGCAAAAACCTTATAAATTTAAAATTAAAATTAAATCTAATTGTCCCTCTGACATTACAAGAAGAGGGAAAGTAAACAGGAGACTGCCAGAAGTTGCGAGATTGAATGGTTCTACAATCATTGCATTAAGAAAGAAGAAAGGAAATAAAACGCATAAACAGGTGTGGAAATATGACTTGCTTTTGCAAAAAAATTTCTTGCAAATGCTTATTGTTTATTTATATTTATTATGTACAAATCAGTATGTATTTTTAAAAATATTATATTAACTTACAGTTGATAATTATTTGAATTATACTCTTATGTGTTGTTATGATGCTGTAATTTTGAGAGACGTAAATTATAAAATATTGATCTGAAAATGGTAGTTGTGGATTATGTGCACTATTGATGAAATAACTATCAAATTTTGTAGGAACTTGTAATTAAAGTTGAAGAAAGGTGTTTTGGTTGGATGTGAGGCTTTTCTTTCCAAAATTCTTAAAGGGATTTAGTGGAAATTTTTCTGTATGCTATAGATTTTGTTGTATTGTTTCAGTGAAATTAAGAGTAATACAGTAAAATGTAAGCTGCACACCTAAGGTTTCCTATAATTTGCCCTACTTCCAATTGTATAAATAAAAATTCTTTTTAAAACGTGAAACACACTTTTATAATTCATCAATATTTAATTATACATTTGTAACGGTGCATAAGAGTAGTGTGTAAATGTTAAGAATTATTATTGTATGTTCTAAGTAAAAGGAAATGTTGAAAATCTTTGAAATCTGATAAAATTGCCATGAGGTAGAGTATCTTTCAGCTTGTTTGGCTCATGATGGTTTTATCTTCTTTAAATATTTTCATTGACATAGAACTTGAGTTGTATTGTTGCAAGATTTTTAGATTTATTGTTATTGTTGCAAAGATTTATTGTTTTCCTTCTTTTCTCTCTCTTCCAAATTAATACAAAAAGTGCAGTGTAAAATAAATAGGTTCTATCTTGATTTGAAGGTCACTCAGCCTGCTTATTGATATGTTTATTCACAAATAAAAAAATGACATAATCTGGTGTGGAGAAGAAAAAAAGTAATATATCTGGTTTTAATTGAACATTCTGAAGAAAATGACCCTGTATAAACTTTAAATCTGACTTTTCAGGTTGAGGAATATAATTGCAAGGAACGGGAACGCGTTCGGCACATCGGGAAACGATATCACCCTCAATTTAAAGAGAGAGTTCTTGCCTACCTGAAGTCCCATACATTTAAGGAAACTGCACGGAAATTTGGAGTGCATCAGGCATCCATCAGTGCTTGGCAGAAAGATAAGCTGCGATGTAAACATGCAGAAGTAAGTACTTTTTAGTAAACTTTTTTCTTCCTTGATGTTTTTTGTATCAACCTTTGTCATGTGAGTCAAATCTCATAAATATTTCGATTTCCAATTCAATTGTGAATATTGCATGCTATTAACTAAAAAACTTTAAAAGTCTTGCAGAAATTCTAAATGAAACCATGAACAGAAAATGTATTGTATTCAGTTGATGATGACCGTAGATTTAGGTAAGTTCCATTGTAATGTTGAAGTGAAGGTGAGATTTTGATAGTTGGAATAGAAGTTGGCAGTCTTCACCAACAATTTTATTTTCACATGATTAATGAGCTGATTTTAATGACTTAGCCATCATCAGATCCATTGTGTATTATTTTTTCCTTTTTTAATGGTCCCGGGTGCGTTATTAGTTATGAGGACAGATGAATGAGTTAAACTTACTAATGGTTGCTTAGGCTTCTGTTGCCAGTGTTGGTTGTCTGGGAAGCTTGCTGAATTCACTTATTGAGATTTTAAGATGTGAAAAGGTTTTATTGTTAAAAATACATACAAAGTTGCTAGTAGCTTGGATTATTTCTTGTTCATATGAATTACATTCATATTTTTTTTTTGTAATTTGATACATTTATAGATTAGTCTGGTAATGTGTTATTAAGGTGTCTGGTAAGGTTATTAAATAGTGTGAAGTTTTCTTGTTATGTGAACATATTCTACCGAAATTTGAAATTGTTCATTTTTTTATTTTGCAAAAAAGGGGAGTTGGAAAGAAACTTGTGTATGTTTGGAAAGAAACTGTTGTGAATGTTATTTTTCAATTAAAAGCAAAACTAAAAATATAATATTCAAAAGAGTATTTGAAGAACAATGTTTTGTTTTTCTTTTCAGTAATTTTGACACATGCTTGTTGTGATATAAAAATGGATAGTTCATTTATTCAGAATTGGAATGTAGTATCGAGGAAAATTTATGACAGTTGTGAATGTGAGAATTGCTTGTACTTTCAGTATTGAACAAATATATTGTTCATGAATTTGAGATGAATCAATAAATAAAAGAGGTTTGACTTTAGTAAATTTTGAATCTAGGCATAGCTGGTTTTGAAAACAAAGTTGCTTGATTTTGAAAATAAATTGTGACTTGGCCAATTTGAAACTGAGAAATTGGACTGAGTTGCTTTTGAAATTCAGCTGTTTAATAGTAAGATCACTTTTATCCAAAAGATTGTGCAATATTTTCTGAGAGGACAAATTTAAATTAATTAGCGAGTTTATTCTAGGCTTTGAAATATATTGTCGTGGCTAATATTATACTTGTATCGCATTGTTCGTCCAATAATTGTTCAATATTCATGATCTATTATATACTACTCTATTTTCGAAACATCTTTCTCATTTGTTTGTAAGATAATAGTTTGACCATGTCAAATCTTTTTAATGATTTCGGTATCAAACTACACGGTTTTTTATTCAGCCTCTTTACTTAGATTTGTTTTCAGTTCTTTTGTTTTTTATTAATATGTCGTTTTCAAGACTTTTGACTCTTTACCTCAATATCTGTACTTCATTGCCTGGATATTTTAGTCTTGAATGATACCTAATAAGTGGAACTAATGTTGTAAGTCATGGCAGATTTGAGTCGAAGTCTTTCTCTTCTACATAAGGTGTGCCTCAGCAGTCTAATATTGGTCCATTATTTTTTGTATTGTCTGTTGATGTTTCTCATAATTTATGTAATTATACAAAGGAGGTTCCGTAAGTTTCCGACCTCAAATAATGCTCATCAATGGGGAAACCTGTGTTTAGTGTAGATAGTCTTGCCTTTCATTTTGTAATGCTATAAGTTTGCAGCCGACATCTCACTCAGGTTTGTGGAGATAGGTACTTGAGTTAGATGCAATGTGTGCAATCTCGTGGTGTTTAACTTCTTAATAACAATGTGCGCTCGTGTGTGTGTGTTTGTGTGTGTATGTGTGTACATAGATGTGGACAAATTGTTAGCAAAATCATTCCTTATACTCTAAATTATAACTTTAAGGGTAAAAGCATACTAGTGGGACCAGGGAAAAATCGTATTTTTGTGTGTTGTATATACGTTCAGAAATGCAACCCGGCGGTGCGCCGGGCAGGCAGGCGGGTGCGACGACATGAAAACTGTTGCATGTACTGAAACGAAGGGAGAAAAAGTAGCTCATGGGCTTCAAATGCCATATAATGTTCTTTAGTGTAGTAACATCAAAACCTGTTCAATGTCTCTACAAATATGTTCAGTGCATCCTTATAGTACATAATGAAATCACTCACTGTAGTGTAGTACAATTGTGGGTCGTTAAGAGTGATGGCGTGTGACACAATTTTAGCCGATTGCAGTGAAATGGTTAAATTGTGCGAAGCAAAGTTCTTTAAGTAGAGATTTCTAGCTTTGATCATATTTAAATTGAAAGTCTTTTAAATAAAGATTTTCTGAGCTATCTTCATTTGAAAAGTTTGTATTTCTATTGTTTCAACGTAACGTTTTGGTCATATTCGGGCTAATGTGGCACACTGTTTGGGTCAAATAAGTAATGTTTGATGATTTGATAAAATTGTTGCGGTGTAAGGTGGGTACGTACGTACTATTATATTCCATTGTGTAGTAGAAAATATAGTACTATATGGGAGCGGAAATGTGGCCACAAACACAAAAAATAAGAGATAAGATAAGGACAGTGGAAATGGACTACATGAGACGATGCCTACAACTTACTCGCAAGGACAGAGTGCGAAATGAAGAAATATGGAGAAGGATGAATATAATTTGTTCTATTACGAAGACCTTGGAAAATAGAGCACTACAGCGGTATGGACATGTTCAGAGAATGTCAGAAAACAGATGGCCACACAAGATCTTAAAATGGCAACCACCTGAAAGGCGAAAAAGAGGAAGACCAGCTTTAGAATGGGAAAAATACATCCAAGAAGCTATGAAGGATAGAGGCCTCAAACCACGAGATTGGGAGGATCGAGAGTTGTGGAGGGTGAAAACGGCAAGCTCCTAAGGGGAAAATGCCGAAGAAGAAGAAGAAGAAGAAATGTTACCTAGTCGCTGAATGCCATTGGAGAGTATGGTGTAAAGCAAACGGTCATAAGGTTGTTATGCTGCAGTAAAAAGTGCTGTTTTTTTAAATTTATTTTGAGTTATTTTCAAAAAAAAAAAAAAAAAAAAAAAAAAAGACTTAAAAATGGTAAGTAATGTGTGCAGGAGAAGTATAAATCTGCATTCATTTTCTTCAAGTGCATACTGTTTTTTAAGCTTCAAATCCCCCCCCATCCTTTTACTATACATTCTTGAATGATGAATAAAAGTGCGAACAAAACGAGATTAGTAAAATTTGAAAACTAGAAATTTTTGCTTCTGAGTTATAGAAAACTTAATGCAACTTATTGCAAAACTAATTTAATCGATGAATGAACTATAAATTTTATTTTATAGAATTGCTAGCTTTGCTGCCACCTACATTCCCAGCTCTTTTCCTAATTCAGCTTACCAAAGGAGAGCTCAACAAAACATTTATATAGTGAATTTATATTTACATTGAGAAGCAAATCAAGGAATTATATCAGCATTTGTTCAATGGATCAGGGAAAGTAGGCAAAAACCTAATCAACATTGGAAAGACAGAAAGAATTGTTTTGTGGTTTCCTGATCTCGATGCAAAGGATTTTGCTTGGTTCTGTGGTAAATTACTATTTCATATATGTTGTGTTGTCAGAATTCATGGTTTATTATCTCTGTGTTTCCTTTCAGTCTTATTGTATCTATATTTGTTGTAATGCTTCAAGTATCCCTTTTATTTCCTATTCTGTATTTATGCTATCATTGATTTGCTGTTCTGCAGACATTGTGAAAAATTGTTTACTTTTAATTTTAAATCTTTTGTTTTTTATTTTTACATTAGTTTTTTTTAGGAATGTGTTGAATGAATCAGTTATGGGTTTATGTTTCTTTCTCTTTTTTTAGTTTTTTTTATCTCTTTTCTTACAATCAATTATAATGAGACCTAAAGTTTGTTGTTTTCACAGTTTTGGTATTTCTTTTATAGGAAGGGTCATCATCAGGGAATAGTGTGGACTCATCTCCGGCTCCTGCCGACTGTCAGTTTTTGTCTTGGCTGCGCCGGGAGCGTGGGCATGCTCTCACTGCAGCAGAAGTAAGGGCGTATGCTCAAAGACTGGTTTCATTGGCTGGTGGTTTGGCTGTGGTGGAGAGACAAGTACGATGGTTTGCTCTATGGGTTAGCAGGTCAGTGCTCCAAATGTATTTTAGATAGTAACATTTTCTGGCTAATTGTAATTACTTAGCTTTTTCACACGTGTATGAATTTTTGTTGCTAACTTGTTCAATTAAGGCTTTGAAATCATCAACATATAAAGATGTGGGCAAATTATTAGCAAAATGCTATTAATAGAAAAATCTCTTTATTGTCTCAAAACATTAGAACTAAACTATAAAATTGAAGAACTACAAACTTATTAATATTTGGTGTAAGTACCTTTAGCATGAATTAAAGCATTAATTCATCTGGGCATGCCTTGAAGGAATATTTTGCATAATTCAGCATTTTCATCATCTTTATTCCAAATGGTAATAAGTACACCACGAATTATTCCCTTGTTGCCTTCACTTTCGTTGTAAGGCTAAATGTACCGACACTAGTTCAATTTGTTGCCACCATGTGGCAGCACCAAAATTAACAAAATTTACTTGACCGATAACGTCTGAACAAATTGTCAGATTTTCGATCTGTAAACGGCAGTGGACTCCTTTTTAAAATAGAATTTATGCTACAAAGCCGTTTTTTGAAAAAAGGTTTCCAAAAAATTTTAAATTTTTTTTCTCATAGTTCCGGGAAGAAATTAAAAAATGTGGCCTTATAGCGCGATGACGACATGCTTCCTGAATCCAACGCTGCACGGTGGTCTGTACGGGGCCGAAGCGTGTGCATAGGATGTTAAGTTAAATAACTGTTTATTTAGTGGATTTAAAACGGTTCTTTATGTTTAAATCTATTGAAACATGTTCCAAGTGTAAAATAATATTATTCCTCATAATTCATATTGTTTATTTATTTGTCAAAAAAATACTATTCTTTATCAGACATTATTCAAGATGAATAAAACCTTCATTTATTTGTTCAGAAGTAAAGAAAAGGTTATTATAAGCATTTATTCCATGACTCAAGGGAATATGTGTTGAAAATTAGGTAGAGATAGTGTATAAAAAGTTTTTACAATAGTTTTCAAAAGTAGGAAAACCGTAAAAATGTTCTTTATGTAGTAAAAGGAATAAATAGTATATACTAATAGTAGTAGTGACTTACACTGTAACAATTGTACTACTCGTTTTCCATTTATAATGTAAAATAATAATTAATCATTTCATATTATTTCACTATGATGTTACTTAACCTGTCAAGAGGTGGCGCATGGATGCTTTGGACCAAAAGCCGGAAAGTGATATGTTTCATGATATGGAAATGCCAGAGATCTGGCCGCCTGAGTTGGCTTCCTGTGAGACTTATCTTCATGTCCCTTGAGTCTTATTTTTAGCAGTCACGGTTACACATATGCCAGAGGTCATTTCCTGTCCGGATTATTTTACCCTGCGCACCACCTCTGACATGACATCCAGCGCTGACGCTTCGACTGCTGACTGCGCGTCCACCGAGGGAAGCAATTCGGGGCAACGAAGAAATATTTACAATTGTTCATTTCAAGTCATATATTTATTTCACGGAGATGTCTTCGTCTGCTGCTCAAGTGAATTTTAATAGAAATGACACTTTCTTTCAAAGCACTTCAAGTATAATCGTTCGCCATTTTCCACAAGGCAGGCTGAGGCGACTGTTATTAACGAAACTATTTTATCAAATGTCCCCTTAATAACATTTATTAATTTCATGGAAGTGTTTTTAGTTATTTTTGTGTAATTGCCCGTCAAAAATCACTTACTATTGGTAAGGCGCTTTCTTTCAATCCTCATTATGAAAATTTTAAACGGTCGCCATTTTAAAACAGGCAAGCCGAGGCGTCTTTTGTTAAGGAAAAAACATCAACAAATGTCCAATAAATAATAGTTATTAATTTTGCAGAAATTTTTTTAGTCGTTTTCGTGTAACTGTCTGTAAAAAATCACTTAGTTTTGGGAATGGCGCTTTTTTTAAACCGCGTTATGTAAATTAGAACGGTCGCCATTTTAAAAGAGGCTAGCCGAGGTCGCTGATATTATCGAAAAAATATTAACAAATGTCCATTTAATAATAGTTATTAATTTCATGGAACTGTTTTTACTTGCTTTTGTTTAATTGCCCTTAAAGATCACTTAGTTATTAGAAATGGCACATTCTTTCAAAGCTGGTCAAGTAAAGTTTAAACCTTCGCCATTTTCGAAAAGGCAGGCCGAGGCGACTGTTATTAACAAAAATATTTTATCAAATGTCCCCATAATAATATTTATTAATTTCATGAAAGTGTTTTTAGTTGTTTTTTTTGTAATTGCCTGTCAAAAATCACTTACTTTTGGTAAGGCGCTTTCTTTCAATCCTCATCATGTAGTCTTTAAATGGTCACTATTGTTAAACAGGCAGGCCAGTGCGGGTGTTGTTAACGTAAAAACATCAACAAATGTCCAATTAATAAGTTATTAATTTCAAAGAAGTGTTTTCAATTGTTTTTGTGTAATTGTCCGTCTAAGATCACATAGTTCTGGGAATGGCGCTTTTTTCATCCTCGTGATGTAAACTATAAATGGATGCCATTTTGAGAGACGTTGACCAAGGCAGTTGTTATCAATGTAAAAATATTTACAATTGTTCACTTAATAACATACATTAATTTGGCTGAGATGTGTTCAGATGTTTTAATGTTGTAGCCCGTCAAAATTCACTTATTGCATGTTTCAGTTCTACAGATCTCAATTTCCTGTGTTTAAATCGATTGAAAAACACAGAAATGTGGCAAATTGAAAGAAGGAATAATTTTGAAAAGATCTTGAAAATGTTATGTAATTAATGAAAATCTGAAAGTTGAGAAGATAATAAATTTTCAAGAAGTTAACGATTTCGGTATTATGTCCGGAGGTAATGGTGCTCTTTCCAAACACTTAATGCAAACTCTAAACGGTCATAATTTTGAAAGGGGCGCATCGGGGCAGCTGATCTCAACTGAAAATTGTTCAATAATGTTCACTTAAAAATATATATTAATTTTGGGGAATGCGTTTTTGGTTGTTTTTTTTAATCGCCTGTGAAAATTTACTTATTCAAAAGAATGAGCAGTTTTTACATACCTTAATTATGTAACAATTAATTTCATGAAAAAATTTTAAAAAATGACACTGAAACTGCTTTAATATATTTAGAAAGGTATATGAAAGTGCATATAATTTCTGGAAGTTGAAAAGTGGATTAGGAAAAAAGTTATAAACAATCAAAGATAGGTATATTTTCACTGCTTGGGTAGCTGAATTTTTTTCAGCTTGGCTTTGAGAGTGTCGTATGGCTGTAAGCATTGATAAAAATTATTATTTTTCCTTGTTTCTAGTCATTTGAAGTATGTAGAATTGACATTTACCAAGAAATAACCGTTTATCAAAAAATAATATTTGGTGTCTATGTGCGCGTTTCGGCCCTCTTCAGACCACCGTGCGCCGTGTCAATCATGCAAATCGGATGAATAGGAGCAGCGTAAAGTGAAATTTCGGAAAAACACCTCACCCCCCTTCCCGCTCCACGCCGTTGCGTCACCCGACCCTTATGGGCCCTCCCTCAACACGGCCGAATGGCCAAATCCGGCGGCTTGCGGCGCGGGAGCCCGAACTTTCAGACAGGCAAGCCCGGCAGTTGGTTTATGCTTTCATCCCTTTCAATCTCAATATATTTTTCTCCGCTTATCAAACTAGTGATGCTGTAACACAACCAAACGGTCTTGTATCATCTGTAATAGTCGTATAAAACTATATATCTTGTTCACATATTTCCATCTTTCTTCGAATACCGTCAAAAAATTATTTGAGACATTACTCAAAATATCGATTCCGATTTGGAAACAGATTTCGAAACGAAAATTGAACTAATTGAGTAGAACATCTTATTTTACATACATTTTACTTCTAAATCTTCCGTTATCATTCCACTACCTGAAAGAACGAGCTGGGAATACGCACAAGCTCTTTAATCCTGCCACTCGATTTTTGAACTGAAAACTGCGTTTGTCTCCTTGATAGATTTCACCTGTTGAACCTGTTTTCCCAAGTAAAATCACGGAAGCTAATTTTAAAACTGTTTTCGTACTTTCGGACAAATTTGAAGAAGTGGTAAAATAGCGCGCAGGCGAGATGCATCCTGAATCCAACAATGTAACAATCATTGAAATCTAATATTAAGAATCATGACATGTCCCAACTTACTTGGGAAGTTATATTGATATAAAATGAATTTGTTATATTTGTATAAACTGGAAGATGGGAATAAGTAATTCCCAGTGCGTCATTTCGGTAAAAACTACGTAAATGATAATGTAAAAGGATGTAGTGTAAATCATGTATTGTGACACATTTATGTATTTTTTAATGCTCTAAATTGTCATGAAAGGAATAAAATTTTAACCCTTAGACAGGAACACCAAACTAGAAGAGGAATATCCATCTATGGGCGGATAAATTATGTTTTGTTATACAGTTATTAATTTGGCAACTTTTACATTTCGACTTTGAGATACTATTTTTCTAAAGATCGTACAAGCTCTTCCGTAACATTTAATCGGGTAGCAATTCAATTCAATCAATTCAATCAAGATTTAATATACTACTGGTAAAACGTGGTTTACCAGTCTCACTGACAAACCTATTAGGGAATGTGAATCAGAATGCAAAAGTATTAACTTGGCGATCCTCATCTAGGTGTAGAAAACAGGGATGCAACATTGATGTTGATATTTTCAAAACATTGATTTTGTAAAGACACGTGAACATATTTCATAAAAAATGAAACATTTATGCAACCTGATGTTTATTATCGATGTTTTAAGCTTGATGAGTTGTTTGTAAATAAAAAAAGAATCGATAATCGTATGAACAAACTGTTCTTTTATATACGCATACATGTGAAATTCCGTGTGAGATCAGCAAAACATTTCCTTTTTTTAATCTGTCTCCCCTCCACTCCATCCACAACTGTAGTGAAATTGTCTTACAGAATCATCTTTTGACTTATAAAATGTTTATGAAGTACACATGACATGTCAACAATCCTTCTCTTTATGATTTTATTGCTATTTACCATGTTAGTAACAAATGATTCATTTACAGCTTTTTAGAGGGAAAGGTAAACACTTGACTTCCATTATTAAAAAGTTGTATAAAAAGAAAGGCATTTCCAAACCTTAGGTTTTAGAAAGCATTGGCTCTGATTTCCTGTTTCGAGTCCCGATGGGTTGTGGTTCCTTGGGTCTGTGGATTTTGCCCGCCCGCTCGAGAGAAACAATGAGCAGCTTTTCCAGGTATTTTGTCTAATCCTCACTTGCAATATTAAAAGCAGTAACGGTTCAATTACCTGAAATTTTTACAATTTCATAATAAAGAGAATCAGTCAGTTAGCTACTGACCATGAAATAAACATGAAATTGTTCTTTCTGTATGTGAAACATTTTGCTTCAATATCGCTATTTACTGTTCAGTTGGAGTAACATATTATCCTACATCGAATAATTCTGAGCCATGGAAGTGGAGGTGTTTGTTATTGACATTACCGAGCTTTTGAGAAAATGAAAAGAAAGAAAAAAAATAACATAATGAAAAAAAAAATCACAAAACATGAATCGTTCAAACCGTAAAGTAGTGCTGCGATCTATTGATTTTTCCTATAAGTATTTTTCGGTACATTTAGCGTTAAGAACACTTCGTAGTGATCCTTTTGGGTTCATATTCAGGTTATTTCCTGGCCAGTTGATCACACAAATATCACTGCAATCCAATTCACTCTTCACAGTTTTTGATCGGTGACAAGGAGCACTATCGTGCGTGAAAATTCCATCCCAGTTGAAAGTGTCATTTATTGCTGGAACATGGCATCTCAGATGACCTCTGAGATAACCCCACTAATCATTACTCTAGTGGAAAACTTCACTAGTTGCATTATACATTTTTTGTTGAAGGCTTCCCCTGGTCGTCTTATAACATAATGGGGGGCTGTCATCCATAGCCCAGATGATGGTTTCATCACTGAATACAACCTGAAGCAAATTTAGTAAAAAAATATTTTATTAATTTGCGCATTAAAACTGTAGACATACTTCCTTATTTTTATCACAAACGTTCTAAAATTGAGGAAAAATTAAATTTTCATTATAAATTATATAAATGATCTATATACCTTCTACCCGGCTGTATTGTCCATCCTTGGTGAACTTGGCCCCGTGAAGTCGTTTCTTGATCATAGAAACACTCAATTTTTGTTTATTGCAAGATTATCATGCATTCAAATCTCATTCAAACAGCTTCTGTCTTACAGTTCTTGAGGATATTTGTACTCCATCCTCTTGGACAACCCTTTGGGGTTGAGACAATGTTAAATATCTCTTTACAGTTGCTTTTCTTAGCAAAAGACGGACCAAAACTTTGGTTGTAGCCCTCTCATTCTTAAGCCTTTCTTACCTCTGAGGCGAGGTCCATTTTTCTTCCATCAACTTCTTCGCAGATCTATTGGCATAAGCCCAACTAACTTCTACAATAGGACTAATTTCAGTCATGGTATCATTACTGGATTGTAGTAACACTTCAACTCTGACACATTTTTGTGGAGACATGTCAGTTTTCATGCCCAACTTGACTCTCTCGCTTACACGGACTCTCGTACTGTGAAACCTGCCTCTGATACCTGCCACTGCCACCCACCCCAGGCATCTCCACCCCACAGCTGGGGGCAGGTTTGGAATGTGGCCTAGATCTGCAAGGTGGATTGACGAATTGCATTGCATACATACAAGCACTGAGAAAACAATTATGATACCCAAAGACACCTCCTACAAACTATGAAAATGTTGCTTAAAAAGCCATGGTTGCCTTTGCAGTGGATATATGTGTTATAAAACACATATATTCGCTTCAAGGAACATTTAATTGAGGGCTGCGTTTCCAAATGTGCACACAATATATTATAGAAATATAACGATTTTTCCCTCGTCCAACTAATTTACTTTTACTCTTAAAGTTATAGTTTAGAGTATAAGAAATGATTTTGCTAATAATTTGTTCAGGCCTGTATTTCATAAAAATGGGAAGTAAATCAATAATACTTACTCCTTGCAAATATTAGCTGTAATTTTGAGGTGCATGTACATTTAATCAGGTGCCCTTTGTCATTTGCAAATACCTCACAATCACATGTGATCATTGTGAACACTGTGGTGAGTGTTGTGTAACAAAGCACAGAAGCTTCCAAAAGCACTTCTTGGGACACAAACTCATATGTTAGGCAGAACATGTGAGTAAAATTAGGGTATGCACATTAAACATGTGAGTAAAATTAGGGTGTAATGAATGACACAAGTTAGGGGACCAGAATCTTTAATGTGACTTTTTTTCGTATCTTATATGTTGGGTCAAGCTCTTGTCAAAAGTTAAATTATAATGTTGGGGACAATGAGGAAAAACAAAACTAAACTCTCTAATATACACAGTTGAAACTGGAAAATCAAAACCTATCTAACTCCAAACAACCATAATTTACAGTAGAGAAAAATAACATCTCTCGGTGATCACAGATATTATACATTAACTTCATAATATTGTAGAGTTTTATGCCTTATTTATCCTTTAAATACTTCAAAATTTAAATTTTGGACTTGGTGGTTGATAAAAATTGAATTAAACACTTACCAAAAAGTGTAGTTGTGGTTTTTTCTTCTTTTCTTCCTTCCTGACTGACACCAACTGACCGACTGCACATGTTCTTTCCTTTCTCTTTCTTGTTGTATCCTCTCCCTTTCCTCACACACACTTACATGGGCGGGGGCTTAGAGCTTGTCCCAGCAAGAATAGTATCCTGCTGGATGTAGATACCTTGAATGGGACCCACACACACACACACACACAAAGCCAGCATGTAGGTCATTGCCAGTTTTCACCTTCCAGTGGAGGAGGAACACCGCCACATCTTGGAATATAACATTCACTGGTCGAACAGAACTAATGACCATAACATCAGTCCACACAAGAATACATCTTTGAAATGAACTTTTAGCTCCATTCCATTGTGAGACAATAAGGGCGACAAACGGAAAGCTAATGTTTTTCCCAATGAAATCCTCACCAGGAGAAAAGAATTTTTTGCTCGAATAATGGAACTTTTTTAATTATCTTTGAAAACATTTAGTAGTAATCATGAGTGAAATAAAATGACACTGCGCTCACAGATTTCCAGGGAAATGAAAGAAATCTGAAAACTTCTATCACTTCATTATTTTAGAACAACTGCTTTTACTTTTATTTGATGTTTTTTCAGATATGATGAAAAGTTTTATGAAGAAGGAATGGAAGATATTAATGATGTTAGAGTGTGTGAGCGCCGCATTCAGTATCCTGCAGCTTTCAGGATGGAAGTTGCTGCATATGCTGCCAAATATTCTCAAATGGCTGCTGTACGTACCTTTAACGTATCTAGAAAGCGAGTTTTTGAATGGTTACGTTCATGGCAAGATGTATCTATTACAGGTAAGAATTTTATTGTTTCATCATGATTAATCTTGTTTTTTGAGAGTGATTTAATTTTGTGCATAAACCTTATCAGACAACTGTATATTTGTTTTTTTGGTTTTAATTTACTTTATTTACTTCAATGTCAGGATTCCATTCTAGACATTCATTATGCAATTGAACTATTTTGCAGGATTGTTTTTCATGAAGTTTTTCCTTGTGTAAATGATTTTTTATTATTAACACTTTTATTAAGGCTAAATATACTGACACTAGTTCAATTTGTCCCCACCACGTGGCAACACCAAGATAAGCAAAATTTACAGGAACGATAACCTCTGAAAAAATGGTTTGGTTTTCGATCTGTAAACTGCATTGGACACCTTTTTAGAATAGAATTTACACTATGAAGCCCTTTTTTCAAAAGAGTTCCTTTTTTTTTTAAATTTCTCTCAAAGTTCCAGGATGAAAATAAAAAGTGTGGGCTAATTTGGGAAAACACCTCATTCCCCTTTCCTGATCCACACCATTACGTCACCAGCCCGTTGTGGGCCCTCCTGCGACACAGTGGCACAGCCAGCCCTAATGGCCTGCGGCGCAGGAGGAGGCCGAACATTCAGGCAGGCAAGCCGGGCAGTCAATTTATGATTTTGTCCCTTTGCATCTCAATATATTTTTCCCCCACATATCAAACTAGTGATTCTGTTACAGAGGCCTACGATCTCGTATAATCTGTAATAGTAGTATAAAACTATTTATCTTTTTCACATATTTCCCTCTTCCGTTGAGTACCATCATAAAATTGTTTGAGGCATTACTCAAAATATCAATTCCGATTTGGAATCCGATTCCACAAAAAAAAAAAGTTTAACTAATTCTGTAAATATCACCAATATTCCATCTCTTCAAATCTTATTTTAGATGTATTTTATGTCTAAAATCTTCTGTAATCATTCGACTACCAGAAAGAATTAGCAAGATTACATACGAGCTCTTTTATCCTATGACTTGCTTTTTGATCTCATAATGGCGTTAATCTCGATAGAATTCACCTGTTGAATCTGTTTTCCCAAGTAAAATAGCTGAAGCTAATTTTAAAACTGTTTTCATACTTACGGACAAATTTGAAAAAGTGGTAAGTTCGCTGGCGATATGTATCCTGAGTTCAATGCTATAATAGCCATCGAAATCAGATATTATGAATCGTGACACATCCCAGCTTACTTGGTAAGTTATATTGATATAAAATAAATGTGTGTTATATTTGTATAAACTTGAAGATGGGAATAAATAATTGCCGACGTGTCATTTTGGTACAAACTACGTAAATGATAATCTGCAATGATGCAATTGGATTGCTCCACCAGACCAGCTCTACCAGACTCAAAAAAAACCTTCCAGTGGGCATGCCCGAACGTGGTCTCCCTTCAAAGCTTCTGATATTTCCCCACCTGCCTGCGCTCATTCTCCAAATTTAGCTCTCTCCCTGTCTTTCTCTCATGAGTAACACTGTAATTCAACACTTGAGTTTGGCAACAACAAACTGATGAGTCAGAAGGATCAGACGAAGGGCATCTATAGGAAAAGAGCAGGGTCTTGAAGAAAGGTTTCAGTTTTCAGTCTCCAGTCCAGTTTTACCATGGCTAGTGAGCAGTGACAGTGTTTTACACAGTTTCTACTGTTATTGCCAAATTTTCTAGGTGATTGTGCATTTTATAATGGCATCTTCATCATCGGCAGGTGTGTTGGGTAGGCCGCTAGAGGACAAGCTGAAAGAGTTTGCAAGGTTGCCCTGTGCCTCTGCTGTAGTAATGGACAAAGCAAAGTAGCATTGCACCAAAATTGACAGAAAACAAAACTCGTTTTTTTTTTAAGAAAGATATAGCAGAGTGTCTAAATAATCATGGAGTTGCTATTGATCCATCACTCATAAAAGCCCAATTGTTACAAATACTGCAAAACGATACACACACTGTACACACACTGAAAAAAGATATGTCATTGATCAAATAGTCATTGGAAATGGTCACATTGCTCTCTGACTTCCACCGTGCCATCCAGATCTAAATCCAGTAGAACTTGTTTGGGGATTTGTAAAAGGGCGCGTGGCAGCAGAAACAATCGGAGGATCCTTAAAAGAAAAGGAAGAGTTTTGCAGAGGAGCGTTTGCACAATACAGCGCTGAATAATGAAAGAAACGCTGCGAGCATTTGTAGGGAATAGAGATGACTTGTAAATAATTCAATGTGATGGACCAACACACTGATGAATCCGTCATTTCTTTGGACAGTCCTGGGAGTGTGAAGTCCTCTTCTGACGATGAAGGCAGTGATAACGAGTGACGGTGAATGCGATCGCTACGTCTCACAGTCGCCCTCTCCTTGTTGCGTATGCGCTTCCTTATTGCCAAGAGGGGAAATCTCAGTTGCCGCTGGGTGGAGTAAGTCTCCGAGAGTTCACTAAAGATATGTCCGCCATGATGGTTTTTTGCAAGGGTTTTTTTTTGACTAGTCTTCTCTTACATTATGTTAGAAATAGTGGATTTTTAATAAAAAATTATCTGTAGGAATTGCAGTATGCAAAACCAGTTGGATATGATTCTTTATGTATTGGCCACAATGATATAATATGGAAAATTCAAACGAGTTTTAAAACCAAGGAAATCTTCATATCTTTATGCTAACAGTGACGTAATGTAATCTACACAACTTTCTAGAGCAGAAAGAAAGTAAATGTGGCATTTTTCAATGTGTTGTGTTTTTTTTGAAAACCCTCAAAAAATATGTTAATGCTTACATCAACAGATTTTTTAAAAAAATCTTATTAATTTTGTTTTTGTTCCTTTTCTGTGGGAGGACTCTATCACACCCACATCTCAAAATGTTATTCATATCAATGCACTATCGCTGGCTTACCCTTGTACTTCTTTATTATTATTGTTATTATATATTATGTTAATATTGTTGTTACTTTTAGAATCTCAATAGTTTCCTTAATTTAGGAGTGGTAGAATCACAATTTTCAAATCAGAACTTAATACATGAAAAGCCTTTCCACTAACATATCTATGACTAGTTTTTATTAGTTCCTTAAAATAAAGTAATATAATCATTTCAATTTTATTACTTACTTACTATAACAGTAAAACTTTGATTTTACGTTTTTTCGGAATTTACATCATAAATGTCCCAGCAAAACATATAAGTAATATATAATTTTCCTCGATTTTACGTTTTCGTGATTTTATGTTTTCCTCGATTTTGTGCCTGACGTGTGATGTCCTACTGTGTATGAAAACCCCGATATTAAGATTTCTGCACTACAGGACTTAATTTACAAGGACATTCTGAAAGAAAAGGCGGCAATGATGGTGTCAGTGGGGATATATATATTATATATATATATATATATATATATATATATATATATATATATATTAGTGTGAAGGACATTTAAGAGAATGGTGCAGTTCTCATGTTTGTTCCCGTCGAGGTGGGTCGGTCCACGTCCTGACGGGGAATGCAGGGAGGGCTCTCAAGTATTCCTTTCTTTTACAAGTCATATTTCTTCTCCCCATTATTCATTCTTATTCTTTTATAACATCCTGTTTCCTTTCTTCTCCCTCTTCTATTTCACTGGCTTTCTCTGTATGCTGAACGCCCACCCATGTGTTTGCCGTGCATGGCGACCCGTGTCGAAGGGAATGTGTGTCCTGGCGGTTGAGGGGTCTGTTTGTTTCCCCAGTACTCACCTTGTGCTACGTTCTGCTTTGCACTTAGGGATACGTTGTTACGTATTTTGGGGAACATTCCTTGTAGGCTTCAATACGCTTGCTTTGGCCTCGGACTCTTCTAGACAGGCGGAGCTAACCCACTCCCGATCAATCGGCTTGGACTAGGTCTACTGAACTCCAGGGTGAGCGGGGGATTCACGGTGGTGCAGCGCTGTGTTATTCTCCCACTATATCCCCGTGACAACCCTGACACTCCGATGGAGTGTTCCCTTGTTGGGCTCCGTGGTGGGTGGGGACCACGGGGATGAATCTGATATCCATCTCATGGATACTAAACCTTCTACCCCGCCCCTCTTCCGCAAGGAAGAGGCGATGTCTGGAACGAACTGTTGATCTGAATAGTTTGTTTTCGAAAGAAGAAGATAGGTCAAAGAAACCTAGATTCCACCTCATGGAATGCGCTGAGGAAGGAAAATCTTTTAAAATGGTAAGTGCTGTCCGTTTAGCTCGCGCAATTGAGGAAACTTATGGAAATCTACAAGCTGTGGTGCGACAAAGGAATGGTACCATTCTCTTTGAAGCACGTTCAGATTTCCAAATAGATATGATTATGAAAACCAAGGAGATTGCCGGCCTCCAAGTGAAAGTGACCATTCACCCAACACTTAGCCTGTGTAAGGGAGTGGTCAACCATGAAGACTTCTCTGCGGAGAGTGACGAAGATTTATAGCCTTTTTTAAGAGCCAGGGAGTGACGGAAGTATATAGGATCAAGAGGGCGAGAAATCCCCACTTCCACCTTTTTTTTAATCTCCCAACTCTCCCTCAAAAGATCTCCTGCGTTTCTATAATCTTCACGTAAGGCAATATGAGCCCAACCCTTTGCGGTGTTTTAAGTGCCAGAGGTTCGGCCATACACAGCAGCGGTGCATGGCAGATAACCCAGTGTGCAGTAAGTGCGGGAGAACGATGCACGAACCTGAACCCTGCGCAACTACACCGCATTGTGTTAATTGCGAAGGTGACCACCCGGCCAATTACTAGCAATGCCCTACTTTCTTCAGGAAGATTCGAGCAGTTGACAAGGTGTCCTTTCCTGAGACCAAACGTCGGTACCAGGCGAGGAACCCTGTGGATCTCTCTCGCACCTTCTCCGATGCCTTGAAAGTAAAGACATCGAGGGTAGGCAGCGGGCTGCCAAACGGAACGAGCTACTCCCCAAGTGGTGAGTTTCGCATGCCAGGTGTCTCCAGTGGATGCCTCGCCCCTCCAAGGTGGGAGAGTGATCATTCCGACGAAATATAAGATGGACAGAAAAACTCAGCCGTTGCAATCGACTAAACACATATCCAATCCCCCTTCAACAGAAAATGTTAGACGCAAATCTGCCTCAGACACGGCCACGAAAGGCTCATCAAAGCCACGTGTTACTCCTTCCGAAACCCACACTGAGCGAGCATCCAGCCCCTCTGGTAGTGCCCGGGAGGTCTCGGCTTCGGAGGAGGCTCCCGTTGGGGAGGAGTCTCGCGCGTCCGGATCCCAACGTCGGAGGAAAAAAGAAAGTTGAATTTACTATGGCTCTCATATGGAACATGAATGGTTTCTCCTCGCGACGGGACGATCTTAAACTTCTGTTATCCCGTCACAACCCTTTAATAATCTGCCTCCAAGAGACTCACCACACCCCAACTCGACCCTTGTCTCTTCGTGGATTCTCCTCTTACAGGTTTGATGTGGATGATGGTCTCCGTGCTCATGGCGGAGTTGCTTCACTGGTACATGATTCGCTGTTGTCTACAGAGGTGCCTGTTCAAACTGACCTTCAAGCAGTGTGTGTGCAGGTGCGCCTCCCATCCCTCACACTCACTGTGTGCAATATTTACATCGCTCCAGGACTGACTGTATCTGCTTATGAACTCCTGGACTTGATAAACCAACTGCCCTCATCGTTCGTGGTTGTCGGGGATGTAAATGCCCATAGTCCTCTTTGGGGCTCTTCCCGCACCTGTCCGAGAGACAGTGTATTAGAATCAGTAATAGACACGGCGAACTTGGTTATTCTGAATTCCGGTGAGAAGTGCCACAAATTCGAGCACGTGTATCGATCTAGACTCTGCACCCTTCTCTTGCAACGTCCTGCAATGGTCCATCCTAGACGACCTGTGCGGAAGCGACCATTATCCGTTATCGTCCACATTGATGGATTTGCTCGTGGGTTGGCGCGCCCCCTTCAGTGGTGTGTTCGACGTGCTGACTGGCTGACATTCCAAGCGAACGTTAGTCTATCGGAGGGCGAGTTTGTCAGTGTGGAAGAAATGGCAGCAAATTTTAACTGTGCTGTACTACAAGCTGCGGACATAGTAATTCCTAAGTCGACCGGCAAATCGCGACACCCTTTCGTTCCGTGGTGGAACTTGGATTGCTCGAGGGCTGTTGGTGCTCGTAAGAAAGCGTTGGCGCGTCTAAAACATTATCTAACTGCGGATAACCTCATTGACTATAAGAGGTGCAGAGCGAAGGCGAGAAGAACCATTTTAGAAAGTAAAAATGCATCATGGAGAGCATACGTCTTCTCTCTGAATTGCCATACGCCACCACGTCTGGTATGGAGGGAGGTGCGTCACATTAAAGGATACCCTTCCCCAAACTTAGTGGCATGTCTTCTTAAAAATGGTCAAATGATCACAGCTCGAGACGCTATTGTAGAGGAACTTGCTTCTCACTATGAAAGTATGTCGAGTTCGTCAGACTATTGTCCCAACTTCCTCTTGCTTAAAGAAAGAATGGAAAACCGCACTTTGGATTTTTCGACCCGAGCAAATGAGGATTACAATACTCCTCAATGTATGAAACCGACCGCACTACCCTATTACGGTTATATAGATCACTCATCCGCTCAGTTTTGGATTACGGTAGTGAAGTGTATGGCTCGGCAGCTCCCTCCACTCTGCGACCCATCAATGGTATACACCATGCTGGTATCCGTCTATCAACAGGTGCGTAACGCACCAGCCGAATTGAGTACCTTCTAGCCGAAGCTGGTGAGTCTTCCTTAAAAAGAAGGCGGGATATTTTATTAGCATCTTATGGTGCTAAAGTATCAGGACTCTCTAATCATCCTTGTCGCCAAATAATTATCCATCCTGAATATGAAACATCATATATTCTTCGAACACCGCTGCCTCAGCCTCCAGGTATTCGATTGCGTAATCTTTTGTGGGACCTTAATGTTGACCTTCCCACCCCTTTGAAACCTCCAAGTCACCCCATTCCCCCTTGGAAACTCCTCCGACCGAATATTGACCTCAGACTATCTAATCTTCCCAGACAAACGACTAGTCCTCTTATTTACCAGATGCATTTTCAGGAAATGAGGGTAACCTATCCTGATCATGTATTCCTATACACAGATGGTTCATCGTGCAACGACACAGTGGCATGTAGTTTCTATTGTATCAGAGTGACCAAATCATATCGGCTACATTCTCAGTGCATTACCTTCACTGTTGAAATGTATGCAATTCTTGAAGCCCTAAAATACATTGAGTCATCGACCTTGCGTCGAGCAGTTCTGTTCTTATTCTCTCAGCTCACTACACGCTATCTCCCGTTCTTCCTTAGACTATCTGACGGGATCAATTCAAAACCTCATTCATATCCTTGTGCTTCGCCACTATGATCTGGTACTGAGTTGAGTCCCAGGCCATGTTGGAATCATGGGGAACGAACTGGTTGACCAGGTGGCGAAATCGGCGATGGAGAATACTCATGTTGACATTCCTTTTGTACCATCGTCTGATGTTAAAGCCTTTTTAAAACGATCCATCTTAAGAGCGTGGCAAACAGAGTGGCACAATACCACCTATAAACTAAGCACAATAAAAAATTCTGTTAATTCCTGGCGTTCCTCATCCCGACCATCCAGGTGTGAGGAGGTTATTTTAACCCGTCTTCATATCGGACACTGCCACTTCTCTCACAGTTTCCTCTTTCGAGGTGAATCTCCTCCTACCTGTGATTCATGCAGAGCAGTTCTTACTGTGGAACACGCCCTTCTGCATTGTTTGAAATTTGTTGGCAGTCGACGAAGACATGGTCTGGGCAACTCTACAAGAGATGCTCGGAGATGATGAGCCCGCGCTCTCGAAACTTTTTTGTTTCTTGAGAGAATGCGGAATATATAATATTATCTGACATATAAAGGCAATAAAGTTTTTATGTTTTCCTGGTCTCAACTTTATGTTTTTGAACTTTGTTTTTATCTACTTATATCCTTTATGTGTAATTGTAGCTATCCTTTTTAGTGTATGTATGTGCTTTTAAATTAGCTGGTAAACTACATCAGCAACACTTTTACTGTACCTTCAATTTATTTATTTTAGAAATACTTTGACATGGGCGCCAATGACCTTAGCAGTTGAAGCGCCCTATAAACCTAATCAATCAATCAATCAATCAATCAATCAATCATGTTTGTTGAAAACTGATTTTTTGAAAACTGCAAAAGTTCAAACTTTTTTCCGCGTCTTCTTACGATTACAATTATGAAGATACAGATTTTTTCCCCTAGTGGAATCTTTTCCGTAAAGATAGATTTTGGAATAAGGTCTCGCATCATTTATAGAAAGTTGAGTACTTTTCGCGTAATTTTGCGTGAAGGTATGGGCATGTGCTATTTGACCACTAGTTTCTATTCATTTCTTTTCAATTGAAGTTTTAATGTATTATTGGTTTTACAATTACAATGTGTTTTGGAACAAAATCTATGCAAAAAAATAATTTCCTCAATTTTACATTTTCCTATATTTTACACTTTTTAATTTTTATAACTTTTGGTTTGCAGAGGACGATTCTCCTGAGACATCAGATCCAGAAATCCAACGACATGGTTCAGGTCGGTTAGTAACAGATTCAGAAGTAGACCAGCAAGTTTGGCAATGGTATTCTGATAGTCAGAGTCGAGAACAGGGGAAAGGTCGTCGCCCTTCTAGCCAAGAGGTTAGTATTTATATTATTCATTTTGAAAATCCTACACAGTCTTTTAGGAAACTTGGATTATTTTAAGTAATGAAGTGAAATTGCCTGGATACTGGAGCATAATAAATATTCACGCATTAATGAGATTTTGTGTCTAAAATTCATGTATAAAAAAATGTCAGCTTTGTGTTCATAGAAGAAAATTAGTCCCTAGGTGTTACTGCTTTACAGAAATATTGTGCTAGTTAATCAGTTTTGGTTCAAATCTGAAATCGAAAATGGTGTCTCATTATGTATGGAAATATGTACCTGAAGGTATATAATTCCATTAACTGAGTTTCCGTGAAAAGTTTGAAGAGTTTTATATTGTCCTTACTCATTTCCAAAACTGATTTATTGATTCACTTGTTTCTTCATTGATTCCCTTACTCAAGAATTTCCTGAACACCTAATGTACAACTTTTTTTTAAAATCAATGTTCTTTTTCTACTTACATTTTGTCCCTTTTCATATGTAATCACATGCTTCAGTTGTAAAAATTGCTTCCACTTTTAAGAAAACTTGCAATCTCTTCTGTGATATAAAAGATTAGACCACATCGTTACAAACATTGAAATGAATAAATACTCTTCTCATAATATTGAATTTCATCTATGTGATCACCATTGAAATAATCAATTGCCCTGTTAGTCTTGAACTACCTAAATACACATTGACCCATGACACAAGGGATACTGAACTACATTTGCTAAATACATGTCTCCTAAGAGAGGAACGGACTGAAGTACTCAATAGTAATGATATCAGTGAGAAATGGAACTTGTTCTTGAGTACATTGAATTATCATTTGAATATTGTATGTCAATTACATTCAATTATTTCTTTGACCCATGTTTTATCATTTAGAGTAAGGATATTCCGCCTCCCATTCAACTTCATCCTAACAATTTTATAAGGCAAGCCCCATGGGTTGTTTTCGATTTCTAATAGCAAGTTTCTCCAGCCCATGTCCTTGCTTTTTCTTATTGCGCGGTTGAGTTCCTTCCTCGTCCGCTTGTAATCCCTTCTCAGATGTTCAACACCCTTTGCCCTCATTCATCTTCTTCTGGCTGCTACACAATCACTCCTTAGGAGGACTTTCTCATGTGTCCACCAATATTTTGGTCCCCCACAATAACTGCTGGCTGTCTTTAGGGACATTTAAAGGTTGCAGGCCCTCTGGATTATCTTTCGTGCCCTGTCTGCTATACTGTCTATTATTAACTTCCCACCATAGTTCTTGAGTGTACCTGGATTCTGTCAGGGATCTTTTTAGGTTCTCTTCATTAAGCTTCCAAGCATTCCATGCGCGCTTTGGACAGTTTTCTCGCCTTCCACAAAACGATTGTTTGAAGAACTGACTTCCCCAAGGGACTTCCCCAAGGAACTGACCCCAAGGGATGTACAATTGTGGTCACTTATGGACTCCTCCTCTAGGACTTCAGGTCCTGTCGACAGTTCGGTTTGCTAAGAAGTAGCACGTCAATATTATTCACACTCTCTGTCTGCATCAGTAAATTTTGGGCTCCCTGGCTTCTACCCAGATTTACCTGCAGAAACTTTATTTCCTTTTTTTTTTTTTTTTTTTTAATCGTGCAAGGGTTTCTCTCTATAAGGGGCATTTACCGCCTCCGGCCGCATGTACATCTTCAACCCCTTTGTCCTTGCAAGCTATGCAGCAGTCTTTATCCTTACATCCTTTTCTAGTATGCCTTACTTTACTTTACCACATTTCCAACAGCAGTTTCTTCTGTCGGGACTCTTGATTCTTTTGGCCACATGGTCACAGCTCAATCAGAAGCAATGATCAACTTGGATTCTTTCTCTCACCCTACAGTTCACTAGCCGTATTCTTATTTTTCCTACCTTGAGAATCTCGTTGGCCATCTTCTCTGAGAACCTTATTCTTGAGTAGCTTACGACAACTCACGTACAGATCTCTAAGAAAGGGGGTAGTTTTGGCTCTCGTCGCTAATCTTCGCATCTTGATACAGTTCTTGCACAGCTCTGCTATTCCAGACTTCCACCAATAGACATGAGGTTTACTTCTAAGACCTCTGCGTCTAGGCATCGAAGCATTACACGCAGCTATCGCTGTTTCTTTGGTTTCCCGAGCTATATCATTGAAGGAATCTGTACTTCTCATTTAACCCATGGTCCTCATCCGCCTAGATTCCTCCAGGGAGGCTTTAGCCTTATCTACATTCAGCTTCTTTACATTCCAAGGTGTTTTGCCTTTGTTGTATCGAGCCACCTCAGGATAACATTTCTCATTGATAGTGTAGGAAAACTATATATTGATGGTTGCTAAGCGACTCCTCCTCCAGTACTTCCTAATCCTTCACACTTCTGCTCAGTTTTCCGGAGCCAATGGAAATATCCAGGATAGAGGAGGCATTACCAGATTGGAAAGTATACTTATCATCGTTGTTTAGAATAAACAAGTTATTTCTCGCAACAAACTCGCAGACAATAACTTCTCTCTTATCTGACCTAGTCTCCCTCCATTCTGGCGATTTATTATTGAAGTCACCTCTTATAAATACTTCACCTTTTGTCGACATTACGCTTGCTTCAAGCTCGTTGATATCCCTTTTATATTTCTCATATTGTTCGTTCGGAGAGAAGTAACAACTGTAAATCCTAATGTTATTGACATCAACCCAGACGAATCCAAACTTCGTCCACTTGAATTCTTGTACACAAAGCTTCTTGTTGAGGATTATTATGCCTGCTCTTCTTGAGGAGTCCTGATACCACGTAACTGCGTCAGATGTATCAAATTGTTCGCTGACTATCAACAGGTTTGCCCTTCTTTCAGCTGCGACCTGAGTTAGGTCTTGCACCTGCTTACTTTTCCTCAGGTTAATCTGAATAACCCTGAGCATTCTTATTCTTGATTTTGTTACGAACAGCGATAAAGGAAGCACATATGTTACTACCTAGCATATGATTATTGCTCTGATTTCTCTCCTTGCAAAGGATGCAAAGTAATTCACGTCTGCAATCCTTGGTGAGGTGTCCCACTTCACCACACTTATAGCAGGTGTTCCTTCTATCAGGGCCCTTACATACAGTTGATATATGACCATAGTCAAGACATCTATAGCATCTAACTAGTTGCTGCCTTTCCTGATCCGACAGTTTATCCACCAAATTTTAATTTGCTCCTTTGCCGCGTGAAAAGTCCTTTATAGATACCAGTGAAGCTGGTGATGTCAGACTTCCTGATAAACTGTGTTACCGACTAAAAACCTAACCTCCGTCTCCTAAGCCGTTATCTCTCTCTCTCTCGCAGAAACCATCATTAGACATTACTTTGCATGGGAGGTTGGCTGGTAGCAGATACTCTACTTTCTTAGTCTTTGCTCTTTCTTCTTCATAATGCTAACTATGAAGTTCTCCCTTGTCGCCCACTTCTCCTGCGAGCTCAGCATTATCTCGACCATATTATCTGGGTTTATTTCTTGTTGGAGGTTGACATTACAAACCTTTCGTTGCACGTTCCACGCTTTACACTGGAACAACGTGTGTTCTGCGTCGTCTATACCTGTCTGACAGAGACTGCATATTGGGCTCTCCATGATCTTGAACTCGTGGAGGTATTTGTTGAAACTTCCATGTCCCTTAAGAACCTGGGACAGGTAATAGGTCACCTCCCCAAATTTTCAGCCGACACATCTCTCAATGTTAGGGATCAACCGATGGGTCCACCTGCCTTTCACTTCCCCATCCCATCTTCTTTGCCATTTTTCGAGGAGCAATTTCCTTGCCTGGGCTTTAATGACCTCAATTTGCTTAGGAGGGAGACGACCATCTGCTTGTTACGCCTCTTTTCAAGGCAAGGTACGTCGTCTTCCTTTCCATGGCTGTTAGTTTGATTGGTGGTATACTGGCCAACACCAGCACTGCACAGGGAGACACTGTGCGGTAGGCCACCCTCAAGGCCATTTGTCTTTGTACTTGGGTGTACTTATATCTGATGGACTGATTCTCCAGTGAACCCGCCCAAACTGGAGCAGCGTACAACAACTGTGAGTGCACTATGCCTTCTGTTAGCTTCCCTGGGTCCACCAACGTTTGGCAGTATTCTTGCAATGTTGGCTCCTGTCCTCGCCGCCCTTTCTACCATCACATTTATGTGGGGCCCAAAGCTGAGTCTATGGTCTATTTCCACTCCTAAATATCTTATCTGACGCTTCCAGTTGATTCTCTCCTTTCCCAATCAGAGGTCAGGTAAAGGCTCTTCTCTAAGTGATTAAGACAGCTTCGGTTTTTTGCACTGCCATCTGTAACTGTCGTCTATCTAGCCATCTTTTAACCCTAATGAGTGCTTCGTTCACTGCCAATTCGAGGAGTTAAATGTCAATGCTGTGATTGACTATTAATGTGTCATCAGCATAGCCTATAAGTTGCATATTTCTCGGTAGGTCAATGCGTAGAATGTCATCATGCAGAACATTCCATAAAAAGGGCCTGAGTCTGGACCCTTAAGGGACATCGCACGTTACCTTCTCTTCTATCCTGAAATTGTCCACGTAAGTTATTGTCCTTTCATGGAGGTAATCTTCGATGATCCTTATAAGATATTCCGGAATCATCCTGATAACTAATGCTTCTGTGATGTCCCTCCACCTGGCAGAGTTGAAGGCGTTTCTAATGTCAACTGCCATGAGCATGCAGAATCCCTTCTTCTTGCCAGTTCCTCTTCTGGCTGCGTCCGCTATGTAGACCACTTTCAAAATGACATCTGTGAATGTGAATTGTTTGTTGTTGTTGTTATTATTATTTTATGAAATTATAATTATTTTGAACTTAATTAAATTAATTAGTAATTGGTTGAAGTTATTGGTATAATTGGTTGAAGTTATTTATACAAAAATAAGTTTTGTGGATGGGTGCAAATGAAAATTTACATTATGAGATTGCTACCAAATGGGTTGTAAAGAAAGGATAAGAGAGTCAACCTTTACAGGTAAATGATCTTGGCTGTCCAGATGACGCCGCGTCGAAGGCTGTGTTGCCAACACAGCCTTTGACGCGGCGTCACCTGGACAGCCAAGATCATTTACATGACTCTGGCTGCGGAAGCCTACGACTTAACCTTTACAGGTGCCAATCAGAAAAAGGTTTGGAAATTTTTTTAAAGATTCTGCTTTAAGTGAACTTCAAAGAATCAGTGAGAGATAATTCAGATGTAAGTGTTTCATAAGTAAATCTAAATCTTAATTCTATTTTTTGCTCTCATGGAAAATGACAGTCCTGATATGATGATTGTTATATGGTTTATTTTACAATTGTGTTTTAGGTTCGTGCTTATGCTGCTGCTTTGTATGCAAAACGAGGTCTTTCTACTCAAATCCAGTGTTCTTATGGGTGGTTTCGTCGATGGTGTGAACGCTTTGGAGTAAGATTACGCTATTCAACTGATGATGAGTTGTTGGCGTGGGCCTTAGCTCAGCTTGATTGCAATCACGCTCTTTGCCATGCTGATTTGCAAGAGCAAGCACGTCATCTTTGGCAAACACAACGCCCTGACTTTAAGGTTAGTTCATGCCACTAAATTCCTTCCAATTATTAAATTTTTTCCACATGCAAAATGATAAAACAACATTTACAGGGAGGTATGACAATTTACTAAATTCCACCTCAAAATCATTACAGTTAATTTATTTTATGTAATTAGTTATTTATGTGTAGCTATGAATTTTAGTTGTAACTGCCTCTTCCATTAACAGCCGAACAGAAGAAGCAACATAATAGTACATTGTACACTATTATTTGATACTTGTGGATATGTAGGTATTTGAAGCTTACAAAGCTGAGTAAATGATGCAGCTGTTAGAGATACTAATACTGTTAGAGATGTGAAAATACTTCATTGGCTTTCAAACTCTCATCTTTATTTGTAGTAAATGGTAGAATTGATTTGGAAACTGAATTATTTAGTGCCTAACACTGTTCACAATCTGTCGATTGCAATTTATGTATCCTGAATAATAAATAAAATAAAATTGGTATCATTGAAATAGCTTTATTGTTTACCAAAATATTTTCCATGATGATTGATACACCATTGTACCTTTTGAACCAATTTTTGTAGCACTTTTGCCTGTCCATTTCGGTTATCTCCAAAACATACTTTAAACACATCAACTGCTTCTTCTAGAGGCGAAAATCATTGACCTCGTAGTTTATTCTTCAGAAAAGGGAGCAAAGAGAAACCTTTGGGTGCCAAGTGGGGACTATATGATGTATGACCCATCAATTCAATATTTGACTGATTGCAAATTGAGTAATTTTGGCTTGTGTTGGAGACCTTGCATGACCTTGATGAATGATCCTATATCATTGGTTGTTTTTATTATATCTTCAAAGATTTCTGGCAAATGAATGGTTGTCTATCATTTAGAATTAACTGTTCTACAATTCTCTTGTGTCACTGGAGCCACTTGCTCATTTATGATCCCCAAAATGGATGACCCTTTGTATTTATTTATTGAATAATGGTGGCAGCAACAAGCTGTTATACACATAGTAATGGTTTAAATATTGTCTACACATTCCTGTATTAATTTTAACACAAATTTTCAAATTTGTCCAAAGTGTCCTACAGTGCACTCTAGGTCTCTTTATTGATGCAGACAGTTGGTAGCCCATTCCAAGCGCTGACAATGAAGTGTGATCTCTGTCCAATCCTTGTCATTTTCCTCAGTTTCATTACATGACCTCAGTCTGGAGTCTGTAGATCTCATAAAGAAGACATGCAATGGAACATTATAGCGACCATTCAGAATTTTATGTATCTGACATTCTGATTCTATGTATCTGATTTTAGTATTTGGCAAATGGTTTCCAGGTTCTACTGTGTATACCTCTTCAAAGTAGTCTGCAAAAAAGTTCTGCAATTTCCAGAGGATCAGATATTGTGAGCTCTTCAATTAGGATGGTTCTACATGAACTTGGTTTACAAGCTGTCTTTTTCTGAATATAAGAGAAATCTTTTAGCGCCACTGCACAACTTGCTCTTAGTATTCTTCTCTTTTTTTTGTATGTGTTTGACATGAGCCTGTTGGAGATATTCTATATTCTCTATAATGTGCTTGTGTTCTAGTCCTTCAATACTTGAACCATGCTTGGTGTTTGATTATGATTTGCTTCTTAATTTTGTGGTTGATCCATAGTTTGTCAAAATTTTTCCTCCTCTTTTTCTTATATTTTGGCGAATGATTGGACAGTAGTTTTTCCTAGTAGTTAAATCCTCTAACACGTTGTGTAGCCAGAATCCATGTTCTTTGGGTTCCTCGTACCAAAAAATTGATTGACAGCAAAACGTCTGTATGTCTGTCCGTCTAGTTAATGCTAGCACCTAAACCGTTCAGTTGATTTTTTTCAAAATTGCTATTCCCCATTCGATCTGAATGAACTTGAGGCTTTGGGAGTTTGAAATGGTTGTTTGGAGGGTACTTTACCTAAAGCCTCAGAAACATTTTCAAAAGTTTCTCAAAAATGGTACCAAATTTTTTGATGTTCATTAAAATTTCCCATTTTTTGAATTTCCCAAAACTGCAATTTTTTGGGGGTGTCTTCCTATATCTATAATATTGAAGATAGAGATTGTCTTCCCTTAATGAAATCTGTTCTTTAAAGACAGGTCTTTAAATATGTTCATGTTCAATTTTTCGAAAATATGAGTAGGTCTCCTGTAATTTTGTGCGAAATACAGGCAATTTGTTTTCTCAAAAACTGCTCCAAATTTTTTCTTTAATTTTCTCGTCATATGTAATAAGGGACTGTAAAAAATATGGTGCTGGTCCCGTTTTCACCAAACTCTGTTTTTTTCGGAAATTGTGAAAAGTTACCATTTCAAAACTACAAAATTGGAAATTCCGATTTTTGCTTTAAATATAGTTTGTTGTAAAAAACAATTGGCTCTTTACAGAAAGACCTAAAGCAAAAATCTGAATTTTTGACGTTTTCGAGATTTTAATATTTTTGATATATGTAGAATTTTCTTAATAAAATGATGTATACATCATTGTAAAATTCACTATTTTGACATATTTTCGTTACTTTGTTATTTCATCTGCATATGTCAAAATGGCAGACATATTGGCTATAAGTCTTTCAGTACAACACATCTTCTGAACAAATTCATCTAGAAGGCCGTGTTTTTCATTGAAAGGTTCTGTGTTGCTTGAACTGCAAAGCTTTCTCTTCCATGACTATTTTCACGGGAAATGTGTTTTGTTTACTTGTGATTGTTGAGTTGACCGATTTTGTTTGTCGTGTGTTGAAGTTTGTTTCTTTCGAGATAATTATGACAAGTAAAAGTGTTTTTCAGAAACATTCGTTTCGTGTCAGTCAATATAATAAAACGTTAAAAATGATGGTGATGAGGTTGATTGTTAATGACAATCAGCAACCATGCAATAGTACTACCAATGATTCATCTCAATGTGCTTCAAAAAGAAAATTGGCAACAAAACAAACTTTCTCCTAAGGCGAGTTTCTGAGATAATGGGTTAAGCAAAATAACATTGTGTGTAAAGCAAAGTTAACATGGGAGAGATAGAGCTTTATGATTCCCCTTAAAAAATCATGTACAATTTTTTGAAGAAACGAGCAGATTTCATCTAATTTGTCTGAAATTTATGCAATTTCTAAAAAAATTATGTTTGCAAAACCGCTCAAACTTCTTTAAGTTTTGTACTCATATGTAATGAGGGACCCCAAAATATATGGTGCTAGTCCCATTTTTGGGGAATTCTCAGAATTTTCGAAAAAATCATTTCAAAATTACAAAATCGAAAATAGTGTAGGTTATACGCGAGACATGACAGGGAATTCTTGGTTATACGCCAGACATGACAAAAGAAGAGATATAGGTGTTTCTTTGTAACGAGTAACTATTGATAGATTGACCTTGTTGCTGAAACTAAAACGTTTTTGTAACAAATGTGTACACACATTAAAGTTGGTCAAAATACTGACGGCAAATAGCGATTTTTGCCATCAACAAAATCTCTTGTAAAAAATCAGCTCTTTAAAAAAGGCTCGACAATTTTTTGGAAAAACGAGTATTTCGCGTAATTTCCGTTATATTACTATACTACTACTATACATTACTATACTCGAACAGGGAAAAGTGTTTTCAACCAGCAAAAATTATTTTCCGTGCTGTGACTCGAACTCAAGTTCTTCAAATTAACACACCATCACCTACATTACTATGCTACAGAAGAAATTTAGTATGTTACAGAAGTATGAGTTTGGACTGTCGCTTAAAATTGCAATTGTATTAACGCAACATTTTTCCAAAACGTAATTCTTGCAATTTTCGCAAGTTCGGGAGATCGCTTTTACTAAAGTACGCTGAATTTTCAGCAGAAAAACACTTATTGTCTGGCCCAGGTAACGAAAAAGTGGATAAGTCCAGTTGCAAATAAATATACAAAAATTAGCGGTGACACAGCCTTTCTCGCACCAGTTAATTTTCTAATCTCTTTAGTCCAGACTAGCTTTTCGGTTAGGCTTTATTCTCTTCTGAGCTGCCTTGTGTCGCCCAAAGGACACTTATTCACATTTTCTTTTTTTTTTCGCTTAGTGCTCCCTAATTGTAAAACTGAAACATAATGTCAAGGATATTCTAGAAGAACAAGACCCGGGGTGATCTCGAGAGCCGAGATTGTTAATTGCACATAACTTCTCAGCACTTCGGAGCAAATTCGAGTCTTGTTCAGGGCTAATTATTCATTACTTATCTTTCATGAATTCTGTGTCGCCGCAGAAAAGAATTGCGAATTCGAAAAACTTGATTGAAAATAATTTGAACCACCAATACTCACATATACAATTAAAACCGATGAACAAACCAGAAGTGTCTGTATGTAATTTTCGAATTTTCAACTTTTAAACAATTTTTCAACTTTCTTATTAGATTTCTAAAATGTATGTAACGTCAACTCAATGGTCTTTGTGTGCTTCTGCATGAACCGATTGTGATTAAATTAAAGAATCTACCAACACGAAATTTAAATACTAAACTCTACCCATGGCACCAACTTAGATATCACTACTGGTTCCAGATATTACTTTCTCGCCTTAGGAAGGAACTTCGTAAGAAGAGAAAGTTATGTAATCGTACACTGGAAAACAGCAAATTTTTGGCAGCAAAATCCTTATTGCCGGGCCCTGGTAACGAAAAGTGGATAAATCCTGTTGCTACATTTAGAGAAACTAGTGGTGCTGTAGAATGATATAGACTTTCTTGCACTACTTAGTTTTCTAATCTCTCTAGTCTGGACTAGCTTTGCTGCAATGGCCTATTCTCTTCCCAGCTGCCTTCTTTTGCAGCGTAAATGAAATGATTTCACATGTTCCCAATTTTGCTGCTCCCTAATGGTAACACTGAAACAATCATGTCTAAGAATATCATAGAAGAGTAAAACACCCGTCCGACCCGTACGGCCGAGGTGGTTAAATGACGTGAACGGACTCAGCGCTTTGGATAAAGGATCGCTGCTGCGAGTATTATTTGTCATTTGTCTATTATAATAATTATTTGTCATTTGTCTCATGAATCTGTTATTGTAGAAAACAATTGCGAATTCGAGAATTTTTATTGAAAATCATTTGAAGCACTTTTACTCACAAATACAATCAATAAAGATGAACAAACCGGAAGTGTCGGTACGTGATTTTCGAATTTTCGATTTTTAAACACTTTTTCAACTATTGTGTTCGATTTCTAAAATGTATGCAACGACAACTCAATTGTCTTTGTGCGCTTCTGCATGAACCTATTTTGATTAAATTAAGGAATGTACCAACATGAAATTCAAATACATTACAAACACTACCCACGTGACCGACTTAAGTATCCCTAACAGCCGACCGGGAAAGGAGGCTCACGGCAGTAACTGATGTCACTATATTGCCTCTGTTCGGGAGGACATAAGTTTGAGTCCTAGCAATGGCACAATTTTCGACGCTTTTCAACTAGGTCAAGTTCTTTTGCTGTCAGGAGGAGAATTCGGCCGGTTGCTATGATCGGTGGTTTTCCGTGATTTCTCCGATAAACACCAGGCGAATGCCGAAGCAGTACCATACTAAACGGGCCACGGACCACACGCTATCATTTCTTCCTATTCCTTGCCCTATCCTACCCCCTTTACAACCATACACTTACATGCACTGCACATGCCAGGAGACCAGTCAGGAGCTTAGAGCTTGTCCTGCTGGTGGGAGATACCTGGTTGAGGGAAACCCCGCTAACCGACAGAAGGTTGGTGACGAACAACGTGGAGGGAGATCACTCTCACGTCCCGAGCAAAAAAATGCTTACGAGACTATACTTACGGAAAAACTACACTTATGGGACTAATGTCCTTAGCAGTTGACTTGCCCGGAATCACTTGCAATGAACCGTACAGCTGTCTGTACGTCTGTGGTGAACTCAAACAGTTCGGCCTATTTTCTTCAAAATTGATTCCCTGATCCTTCCCTGATCGATCAGAACAGACTGAAGGCTCTCGGACTTTCTAACGGATACTTTGATTGTTAAGGATTTTTTTACATGAATCAGGCATTTACCTTTTTGTGCCTCTACTCGAGTTCTCACTCATATAGCGGTTCTGTGGCATGTATGAGTTGTCGGCAGATTAACTCTGAGGATCTGAGTTTAGGTTTCGGAGCGGAAAAAATTACTGTTTGAAAACTGTTTTGCAGGTTTATGAAGGAGAATAATATTGCAGAACATTTAGAAATAATGTGAAAAAGTATGTGCTTTGGCAGTGTCACAAGTTTGAAGTTGTGCACTCTCAGTGTTCGTTATGATATTTTGCTGTTGTCGCTTCAAAGAAATTTAGTTTTTTGTTGACATTTTCAGGAGGGTCTCTTTTCTCCATGATTACTGCTTGTAAAGTTGTGACAATTACCAGATGATCACTCTGTCCAATGTTTGATCTCCAAATGGGGGGAGTGATAATATCTTCTTTGTTCACCAGTCCCAAATCTAGCATGTTTGGCTGCCTCTATGTCTTGTGGGTTCATTTTTTGCTTAAGATTGAAGTCGACCCAATGAAGAAATTCACTTCAAAGTGCTTCTTGCACAAACAACTTTTGTGAAGTTTGACTCATCTTGGAAGACCCATTCAGTCAAGGGCGGTCTGCTTTCAATCTCATATGCATAAATCCAAGATTTGTTAACAATAGAAATGTTATGAACAGTTTATGACACATCTTGATTGTATTTTTGATGTTTTTTGCAACAATTGGCAGAAACTATTTTTTGAGTAATTGTTATATTATACAGAACTCAATTGCGAACCGATATTTTTCACAGCAAAATGTTCATGTAAAATCTTGTCTAAGGGGGCCTTAATTTCATGGTATGTCACATGACGATCATGCATTATCATTTCACACACAAAAGCTATGTTTTCTGGTATGACAAATGATTTTCAATGACCTTCTGTAAATTTGTCCATGAGGCCCTGATTGAATTCACTGAACCATTGATATTCAGTAATTTTTGATGTTGCTTCAAGCGGATTCCAATGGAGACATCAATTTACTATTATCCACTTGGCATTAATTCCTCTCAAAGCCACTCCTTAGAAAACAAAGAAACTGTGTGGATAAAGATACTTTTCAATTCCACCCTAATTTCTACTTTGTACAAACTACTTCTGTTACCCAAACTACTTCTGGTTCACACTAAGTAGTGGCAGCATTGGAAAAAATTGGGCAGTCGCAGCCCCCATCGTTTCTGAATGTACTTTTCTTCAAGTTATCACTAAGATTTCTTCTTTAAGAAAGCATAGAATCTTTCATGATATCAAGTTTTGAATTATCTACACTTTTATTTGAGTGTAACTGAATATTGACGCAGGAAATGATCAAATGCTTAAAGATGTCTAAAATCAGTGTTCATGTGAGCTTTGACTATGTGTACATTTCTCGCTTTTCACTTTGCATTGTATTCTTGTAAGATACATACAAATTGTTAATCAATTTTTGTTTCGAAAAGGTATACCAAGTAGTGTATCACTGTGTCATTATGATTCGAAAATCAACTTGTCATCTCCTAAGATTATTGGTGCTGAATCCAGGAGAGAAATGTTGGGTACCATAGAACAGGTTTGACTCCAGTTGGTGATGACAAAGAGAATTTTCCAGTATTTATTTCGCGTTCTTAGAGTTGATGAAATATTTAAAGTCTGAGATGAAATTAACTGGCTGTATTATGCTTTACTTTCAGTTAATCCATGTATGAGAAAGAGGATTTATAAAAAGTTCTTTGCAGGCATCTCCTGGATGGGCAATTCGTTTTTGTAAACGGCATCCAAAGTTATTGCAGACTGTTCCATCAGTTACCACACCTCTCCCAGAGCCATTGAGACCTTCAGTTACACAGTTTCGAACATCCTTGCGAGATCTTGTGCGATCCAATGCTTTATCACCTGATGCTATCGGTAACATGGATGAACTACCATTGGGGTTCTCAGCACCTCTTGCAGGTGAGGTTTGTGTAATACCAACCAGGAATTTATTGTGAGCAGTATATGTATCAGTAAGCAATCAGGGAGCAGTGGTGTATTTCTGTGAAGGAACTAGCTCAAAATTGTACTTCATATTATCTTGTTTTAAAAGGTAATGAAAGAAAATGGCAACTTGTCTACCAATAGAGTCCCAAAGGGTAGTAAAGATCAAAAAACATTTGATTATTTTGAAAATTGGACTCGGAAGTTGTGTAATATTGTAATTGTAATATACTGGCTGGTTAATATTAGGTTCAATCTATGTCTATTAAGAAATACATATAAATTAATATCATGACTTTCTTATTAATTAGACTGTTGGTGATGTAGATACCTTATTAATTCAAAGTAATTACTTTGAACTGGTAATACTGATTCAAAGTAAGTTACTTCGAATCATGACTTTCATTTTGATATTTATTTATCCTATACAATGCTTCCTTCAGGCACTCCTAGGAGACAGTTACTTCTTCGCAAGCCTGGCATGGACTCGTGTCATGCAACTGTAGTGTTATGTTGTTTGGCTGATGGAACACTTCTTCCCACAATGCTTATTTTGAAGGTAAATTACGTATTCTTTAAGTATTGTCTCAATTTCTATGTAATAATTTTGTTTTCTGAAACAAATTGCAATTGTTCTAGGATGAAGTGGAATTACCTAAAACTGATCCAAATGTTATAGTTATACAGCAGAATAATGGTGTAATGGACCTGGTGTGCATGCAAAAATGGCTTAATTTTGTCTGGTTTCGGTGAGTTAATTTATATTTCAAAAGAGCTCAACTTTTTGATTTGATAGTTTTAATGTGTGTGTGTATACACGTGCGCACACATACATATACACACGAACGGACGCACGCACGTACGTACATACACACGTGCACACACACACACATACACACACACACGTACACACACACACACACACACACACGTACACACACACACACACGTACACACACACACACACACGTACACACACACACACACACACACACACACCGAGGGTGGGACAGCAGTTAACTATGAGATCATCTGCAAGTCCCATTTCTTGTTTTATTAAATGCTCTTGATTGATTGATTAGGTTTAAAGGGCGCTTCAACTGCTAAGGTCATTGGCGCCCATGTCAAAGTATTTCTAAAATAAATAAACTGAAGTTCTCGTAAAAGTGTTGCTGATGTAGTTTACCAGCTAATTTAAAAGCACATACATACCCTAAAAAGGAGAGCTACAATTACGCATAAAAGATACAAGTAGAAAATAACAAAGTTCAAAAATGTAAATCTGAGGCCAGGAAAATATAAAAAAAAAACCTTTATTGCCCCTATATTCAGATAAAATTATATATTCTGCATTCCCTCAAGAAACAAAAAAGTTTTGAGAGCAAGGAATCGTCATCTCCGAGCACCTCTCGTAGAGAGTTGCCCAGACCATGTCTTCGTCGACTGCCAACAAATTTCGAACAATGCAGGAGGACATGTTCCACAGAAAGAACTGCCCTGCATGAATCACAGGTAGGAGGAGGTTCACCTTGAAAAAGGAAACTGTGAGAGAGATCTTGACGAAAGAAAACCTAGAAACAAAGGGAGCCGTCCCCTAAGGCCCCAAGTATGCAAGGTGCGAAGAATACTGTACCTCCAGGTGGTGTCATACGCTTTCTCTATATCGAAGAAAATTGCTACCAGGTGCTGACGTAGCACGAAAGAAGTGGAAATCTGCGTAGCAAGGGTGACTAAGTGGTCCATGGTTGACCTGTGCTTCCTGAAGCCGCATTGGAGAGGTGTAAATAGGTTCTTTTGTTCCAGGAGCCAGACCAGACATGTATTTATGTAGTATATTATTTATATACTTTCTTTGCACCTTGCATACTTGGGCCCTTTTTCTTTCATCAAGATCTTTCCGCGTCCGCCTTGGCAACGTGTTATCCTCTAGTCACCAGTTAGAAAACGGTGTTCCCCAGGGATCAATTTTGAGCATCACTCTGTTTGCCATTGCTATCAATAGTATTGCATCAGTTATCCGGGAGCCTGTGAAGGCATCACTGTTCGTTGACGACTTTGCAATTTTTTGCTCCTCCAAGAGCGTGCAAGTTATTGAGAGGCAGCTACAACTTGTGCTCAACAAACTGCAGGAATGGAGCGATGAACAGGATTCAAGTTCTGTACCCCAAAAACCACTTGCATGCACTTTTGCAGAATCCATCACCTCCATAATCACCCCGACCTTTTTCTTGGAGGACAGCAGCTTCCATTCGTTGAATCCGCAACCTTCCTTGGGCTCACATTCGACAAGAGCCTAACCTGGCGAAAACATATCCGTAAACTACAGGGCCGATGTGTATCATCTACGAATCTCCTTCGCACTCTTACAAAAATTTGAAAGAATGATAGTTAAATATTCATAGACGTAATGTGGTTAAAGAATTTAAACTGATATAATAAAGTTGAAAAACATATATATTTTTTTTCCATTTGTGCAAAGTACTCCGGGCAAATTGATTTAAATCTGGCAGAAAACTTTTTTTTTTTTTAACTATAAATACGATTTTCAGTATAAAAATGTTTATCACTGGGGGCACTTTTGCCTAGCTTAATTGTTACCCTCCGTGGAAAAACGAATTAATGAGCATAAAATAATATTAAATAACATCCAAGCAAACAAAATTCTTTAACAAAACATGAGATTGAACTTGATCACAGATTTGATTTTGGGAATGTACGTATCATGGACCATGAAAGAAGGATGTATCCCAGATCGATTTCTGAAAATTTACATACAAAGTTAAATTAAATTATGAATACAGAAGTTGAAATTTCAAGTGTTTTTAATCAAAGTGTTCCTAGTGTTTGTGATAATGTATTACATAAAATAGGACTAAATATAGAGTTTTTAGAGCAAGGTAAGAAATTTCCATCTCAGAATTCATTCCTTTCTTATTCAAATTTCAATTTATCCAACATCTCCTACCTTTCTTCCATTGCCCCTTTCTTCCTTGAAACGTAGAGATGAAAAACTTAAAAAATTAATAGAGTATTTTAATAAAATTTATTTAAAATATTTAAACAAAGTACGTTTTCTGGTTATAATGTCTCTCTGTTTTCAATGTTATTAAAAAATGACTGTATATGAAAATTCTGGACAAAAAACCTATAAATCGAAACTTAATGACTCTGAAAAATAATTGAATTTGAAATATTTTCTTGAATTCATTTAATACTTGATATATACTTATTTAGTATAATGAACTTTGTTTGTGTTTATATGTTACATGTGTTTGCTACATAATTTGGTTGCATGACAAATAAGAATCAGTGTACAGAATGCAACTGTGAGTTTGAATTATTCATATATTTTTGTAGTAATTTATTGAAATTATGAATAATCTGGGTCATTATTTCCTCCTGTAAATTGCCCTCCTAAAATTAGAGCGCAATTATTATTTGAGGACAGTATGTTATTTTGAGTATATATGACATTGCATAACTCTTGCCATTAATTGCAACCTTTGTTATCAGATATGCTCCAAATCCTAATCTGCTGGTTGCTGATAGTTTTGGCCCTCATTGTGCATCAGAAGTAACTGATGCCATTGCTAAAGGTTCCAGTGGCAAAAGACTTCTTAAACTTATTCCTGCTGGCTGCAGCTCTAAGCTTCAGCCGTTGGATGTTTCTGTGAAACGGACATTCCAGGTAACGTTTGTTGAAAACTTGTGTGGAGTGTTGAAATGTATTTCATATAAATGCATCAATTATCCATTAATTGGAATATGTTCAATTTGATATAATTCTTGTCTCTTAATGGGCTAATTGATCCATCTCTTGTACAATAATGTTAATTTTCTGTAGTGACTGAATTCAAACATGCAAATGCATTCAAACATGCAAACATTCAAACATGTTTGTTAAGTACATGGTTATGAAAACTTGTTCACTTGGCTATATATTCTTTAGTACTCTTTCAAAATATCTGTCTTAATAAATATTATATTTTGTAATTCCTTTATGATTTTATGGGTTCGAGAAATAGGTTGAATCAAGAAACAAATCGACAATTTTCACATTAAAACTATTATTCGTAATTCAGGTAATTTTAATATCTCTTACTGATTAGTATGGTTGTTTTTCTAACTCTTATACATGCATTTTCAATACTGCAAGTGCATCATATTTCTCATATTTAGTTATATTTTTTTAATATATCATATTTTTCAAGAATTTGTTTATAAGGTATATTTCACATATTTTTATGGTATTCTTTTTTTAATTAATTTTTAAAAAAAGAAATTATAAGTGAATTATTTCAACAACACTAAATAGTTCTAGAGGAGACTATTGTTCCTTTGAACATTTTATTTCTTTACATATGTATAAAATATCTTATGCAAGAACAGAAAGTATTGTAATCGTAGCTGAAAAAGGCATCTGTGTCATTTCTAAAGCAAGCGAAAAAGCCATCTGTGGTCAACGCTAGTACCTAAACCATTCAGCATATTTTCTTCAAAATTGATATTCCCTGATTGATCTGAATGAACTTGACACTTTGAGAGATTCAAATGATATTTTGATTTTTGAGGGTACTTTACATGAAGTCTCAAAAACATTTTCAAAATTTTCTCAAAAACCTCTTGAAATTTTTTCATTAAACTTTATCTTCAGATAGCGTAAAAGAAGTTGAAATCCCTGATTTTTCAAAACTTGCAAAAATGCAATTCTTTGGGGACCATCTTGCTACAAACTCAAAATTGGAATTAGAGATTCTTTTTCCTTAATAAAATTTGTTCTTTAAAGACAGATCTTGAAGGTTGGTCATATTCAATTTTTCAAAAATATGAGTATTTGGCGTGTAATTTTGCACGAAATATTGGCAATTTAAATGTTTTTTAAATCTTATTTTTCTCAAGAAACACTCCAATTTTTTTTTTCTTTAAATTTTCTCCTCATACGTATCTAGGGATGGTAAAGAATATGGTCCTAGTCCGATTTTAGGCTATCTCTCTATTTCTTTTGAAAATTGCAAAAAGTTAACATTTCAAAACTACAAAATTTAAGATGATTTTTGCCTTAATGTCTGTTCCAAAAAATCAGCTCTTTAAAAAAAGTCATGTTCAATTTTTTGGAAAAACAAGTAGTTTTCACTTAATTTGTGTGTGAAATTTATACAATTTGTATACAATAATTTTCTCAAAAACTGCTACCAATTTTTCATTTAGTTTTCTGCTCATATGTAACAAAGGGCAGTAAAAAATATGGTGCTAGTCTTGTTTTTGGTGAATGCTCCCTATTTTCAAAAATTGCAAAAAGTTAACATTTCAAAGCTACAAGCGTGAGTTCAAAACTCACTGTATTTCAATAGCTGAGTGGTAAGGCTCATGATGAAATAAACTTGGGGGACCTGAGTTCAAGTCTGGGTGTGAAAAAAAATTAATTAAAAAAATTATTTATTTATTTTTTTTGTTTTTTAATTCTTTATTTTTAGTCACATCAACGACTAAAGGTTATTAGCGACTACAGTATTCATAACAAGTGATTATACAATTATAATTTCATCCATCATTATATTAATATAAATGTCATAACATATATATCCTAATGTTGTTTGGCATCACATTATAATACATAACATAATAATACAAAATCATCATATATCAAAACATTGAGAATAAAAAAAATTGTTGCTGGTTAAAAAGGTGTTTACATGTTTATGTAAGTAGTATAATGTAGCAGAGCAGTTAGAAATAATTTGAGAAAGTATGCTGTTGTAGCTCTACTAGTTGTTATGATGATGATCATCATTATCAATATCACCATCAACATCATTATTTATTAAGTATTGGTAATAGCCAACAAGCTGATGTATGCTTCTACAATTAATGTGATATAAATTGTAGTGTATGACTTAATCTAAATCTCGATTATCATGTCACTTGTTCCTTTGTTTATTCGGCTTCTTAGCAATGTTAGTATAGTCTATTCTTGAAGGCATTCAAGGTCTCCTGTTAGCACAACTTGCATTTTCTCAAAAACAGCTCGAAATTGTTTGTTTAAAGTTATTCAAAGAATAGAGCACAATGCCCTAAATCCCATGACATAAGTTGCATTTTGATTAATACTTTTGAGTTTTGAAAAATTACCACTGAAAATTCTTTGAACATATGGTTTGGCAAAATTGGTAGTTTTTTTCTTCTTTTCTGCAACATCATCTAAATGACAGTGTCAATCAGTATCACTGACATAACAAATAATTCTCAAAACTGCATAAAATACCATAGGTATGATTTTTGGAGAGTTAATTAAATATTTTCAATGTCAGTAAATTTCACTATGAGTAATATGAACAGTTCTGATTGCTCTAAAAAGAAATTGGTAAGCTATTTAATTGTTTGCCATGATTTTTAACAACTACGTTATTGTTTAGTTACAATGTGTTTCTGATTAAATTTTACTATGGATTCTGAGCTTAAATTTAATAGAATGACTACATATATTACCAGTCTCACTTTGAAATATCCTTCATTCATTTAAAATCTGAAATGTATTTGAGGGCTTGTAAGTCTTCTCTTAAAACATGTCATTGGATTTAGTGAAATTTATTAGTTTTAGAACTATAGGTTTGCTATATATGGCTATAGGTTGGAGTATCTCATATATCATATATTCATTTCCAAAACTTGTTCCAATATCTAAACAGTGTTCTTCATTGGAAAATTAATACTTCTTGTACCTAATTATTTTGTCTTTTTTTAATGAAAAGGCTTGCTCTAAATAGTTTTAAGCCATATCTGGTTCATTAGATAATGATTTCAATCCAACATCCTTTGCCACAGAGTAAAAACAAATGTTTTCATAGTTCATCATTTGATACACCAACATGGCAATATTTACAGAAAGAACATGTAATAATTAATATGGAGAGATTGTTCAGATTATCCTAATTTTGGTTATACTGTGACATATGACTAAGCTCTTCAGTTCATACTTTTGAAAATACTATTTGTGTTTGTTGTGCTATATCATAATAATTATTTCCATGTTGCAGCAATATTTGGATCATTGCTGGGAACGTCTTAATACTGGAGCTGGTATTGGTTGGGCATGTGGACAACAGTTACGTCTGCCTTCGGCAAGGGAGTTAATACAATGGGTGACTAATGCACACCGTTATGTCATGACATCTCGACAGGTACAATTAGGTCCAGTTCTTGTATATATTTATATGGGTCATTCCATGCAAAATCTGACAAATTTGTAGCCAAATTGACCTTAATGTCTCATATCTTTCTGTCATTTGTTGGTGAATTTTTTGGTAACCACACCCATACTTATTTTTGATAATTCTTTCCATTTTGAAGTGGTAATAATCTGGAAGAAAGAGGCATTAATGTGCAGCTGGTAATTGTTGTTTGGAATGTTTATAACAAACCAAAACAATGAAAATTATGAATAAACTCATGTCTCATGTGATAAGTTTAATGATTGAAATAATATAATTGTTATAATGTGGAAGAACAACAATTAAATGAAATTTTATTCAAATCTTGATGACACAATATAAGTGCTGATTGTAAAAGGATGAGAAAGATTGCAAATCAATTCTTCAACCATACCTTATTGCACATTACAATAGATTCTTGGAGGGAATGAGAAATTGGGACTAGAATGCTCAGAAAAATTTAATTTGAATTTTCTCTTCTTTCCAACTTGATTGAAGTAATTGTTTCTAACGTTCATGTCTTATAAAGTTGTGAAAATGTACCCGAAACTTTCCTTGAAAGGTGGACTACAAATAGCTCTGAAAACTGTCAACCATTCTATAAGACCTTCTTAACAAAATAAAAGTGTTCATTGTTAAAAAGGAATCATTTTATCAGTACAAAATACTGTTTGCAATTTCTTACAAAACCAATATTTTATAGGTTTGTTCTATAATGTTTGTTTTTTTATAACTATAAGAATTTTTTGAAATCTACTTTCTTTCAGACTGCATTGTTCAGTAATATCCACTATATAATACTAAATTGTATTTCTACTCATTTGTACATTCGTTTAGAAGTTAAATATTAAATACATTTGTTAAGAACATATGATCTAAAGATGGTTTTTCTTTTTATAGGAAACAATACGAAGGAGTTTTCTTGTTACTGGCCTGTTAGTGGCAGACAATCACAGTGAGGATCATTTTATAGAAAATCCAGCAGCATTACCCCCGGAAACAGAACCTCCTGAATTTGAGACCTGATTTTTAGAGTGGGATGAGATTTGATGCTATCTCCTGCAATGTAGTATGTAGATTGATGAATAAGAAGTAACTGTAATTGATCACTAGTTTATTGGTAAAGAAATATGAAATGATAATTTGAAGGTGCAAGTAGTATCTTCACCAAACTTGTAAACTAGTGACTCTCAGCAAGTCATAGATATATCAAATTCTTTCACAATTTTCTAGTCATAATTCGGACTGTTTATTATAAAACAATTTGATACCTCATATGAAATTTCAATACCATTGACACAATAAATACTGCAGTTTTGTAAAATAAAAAAATTAATGGCAACACCAAGCACGTTTCTAGTACAAACATAATTTTTTATAGAAGAGATGTTACTTTAAATTCTAATCAGTGAAGTTTGAACTGAAATGTGAAATCAATGACCAACCTGTACACGAGGTGAATATGTGTGGGCAACAGGTCGATGATGTGTATTATGTTGGCAGTAGCAAATTATTTGAAATAATAAATGCATTTGTCAATGTATTTACATTTTTACCAATAATGCAGAGTTCTTTGTCTTGAGTTTCTGCCAAAATGTTTAGGTTACAATATGTGGCATATCATAATGACAGCTGTGTAGTTCTGTCATGAATGACACATGCAATATGTCTGTTTCAAAGCTGTTGATCTTAGTAGGCAAAATGATTTTCCAAGTAGTCAGTTGTCAGATGAGTTAGGGAGCAACAAACGTGTAAAACCCAATGAAATTAAGAGTTTTCACCAAAGTTTGAAAGGTAAGAACTGCCTACCATTGCAGGGACAGACATAATTTTGTGTACATAAAATTGTGACATTCACAAGTACTGTATGCTTCTGGGATATTTTTAATTTTTTGTTAAGTCATCAAAATTTACAACTAATTGTCATAAAATTTCATAAAAGTAATACATCATGTATTTATTAGGGAAAAATTTGGAAGACGTAGAAAATTTAATTGAAATTTTCAAGAAAGCTGTATGAAATATTTCAATTTATCTTTTTTGGTGTGCTGAAATTAACAATTATATACTTTTCTTCCAGAATTACTGACCTTTAACCTTTGTTATGTATAGGAAAAATAAAAATTGTCATGTTTCTGAGAAATACATTTTTATTGTGCTTGTCAACTGGATAATTTTTGTTCATCAGTACCATATATTTTATTCTTGATTATGGAATTTTTTTCTTCTTTCTTTCATTGATATAATGCATTTTCATTTGTAGTATCGGTATTTTGCTCTCTAACATCCTACTGTAGTCCTGTATTGTAGTTGTCTCTCATTTTCCGTGATAACATCTCTCAGTGTTTTTCACATTCAAGTGCAATCTCTCCCCATACTTTTCAATGATGAATCCTTGGTTTCCTGGGAAGTAGTTCACATGAGAATGCAAGAAATGGACTTTGAAGCTACTTTTACAACTTTGTGGTATGAGCTTATGTTTGATTAGGTTTCTGTGGTCTGAATCTGAAGTCCAAGTCATGTAGCTTGTTATGGATAAATGTTAGGTCTTCTTCTGCTTCAAAATCTGAATACCATCATTTGATGAAAATAAATCTGACACAATATTCTAGATCTAATGTAATATTTAAATAAGAGGGCAGTTGTCGTTTTGAAGTGGAACCATTTTGAGGAATAGGCCAAATAGCAGATAGTAGGTTGGAAATAAATTATTTCTCTCATTTTGGCTATATCCTCACATCGATTGAACTCAGGATTTTTTTGTTTCCTCTTTCTTTCATTTCATCAGCTCCTCCTTCATGTTTATTACTGTTATTATATCTCAACACAAGCACCTTTCTAGAGAGTTCCGATAGTGGCAATGTAGAAATTTCTAGTTTTGGAGTTGAGGCCAATGTGCCGTTTCCCTGAAACTTTCACCATATGATAAAAAAAAATAAAAAAAATTGAACAAATATCACAGACATTGCTGTACTGCTCCTCCGTCATCATCAGTTGTGTAATGAAATGACTCCTTACCTTTGACCCATAAATGAATATATTCTCATTTGCATACTTAAGAAAAACCCAGTCTTTTTCTTAATATCCTAATTCCAATACACAGTATGTGAAATAGGCTTTCCTACCTGACTCAGTTATACTTCCCTTTTTCTTTTCAATTACATATTCATCACAAATAAAAAGAATATTGATTTAATCTTAAATTCATTGTAACATCATTAATTGGGCTGTTTACTGGTTTACTACAACAACATGCAGAATTACCAAACTAAACTGTACGTGATAAAGAAAAACATAATTTTTGGTTTCAGCATGTCAAAAAAAAAAATTAAAATAGTTCACAGATTCTATGGAGTTTTTTGGTTACAGTTTTGTGTCACCAATGTAGTATTTCACATTCCATGTGTGGTCAAAATGGACTCAATCCATGCAGTACAAGCTTTCTTTTAGAGTAACATTTGTGAAGACTGCTTTTATTTCAATCTTATGAGTCTGAAACTCAGGTAATAAACATTTTTCATGTACAGTTTGTAATGTGGACATGCATGGTGTGCTTTGCAATAAGTTTCTTACAAAATCTGCAGTATTTTGTATAATCATGATCTGCATATTTGTATAATATTTGTAGTTTTGATTATTTTGTTTTTGTACAGAAATAATTGGAAGTGATTCATGAATTGCTTGGATCACAGTCTTCTCACAATTGTTTAATTTGAGGGTGAGATATATATTTTAATTTTACTATTTTTGTAGTGAGATATTGTTGATTACGTTAAAAAAGGAAAGATTTCTTATATAGCGTTTTTGAGTTGTAAACTCCACTAAGTCTTTTAAAAAGGTAGTGTGATATATCTTAAAAATTTGCAATTAAAATTTAATTTATTTCAAAATTCATAATTACATAATTACTAAATTATTCCTTTTTTTACAACATGGACAAACATTCTTCTGCCCAAAAATTGCACTTGCCTATGTATGTAAAATATTGATATAATTATCTATCTATAATTAGATTCATATTGTGAATTCATTGTCTGTTGGTGTGTCCAACATTTTGTAGCAAAATATTGAATGATTCATCCTCATTACAATATGTATATTGATTGTCCAACTCACATTATGATTTTTGCGTATTTTAGCTACATGTTAATGCATATACATTTGATGAAATAATATGAGCAACTTGCAATTTCATCTGCTATAAAGGCCCATTTTAATCATGCAAGAATTTTAGTTTTGTTATGCAGATTTTATTTGTCTAACACCGTGATTCATAACATCTACTCATCATAGATGTTTTTGCATTTGTCTGTTAATTATTATTATTATTATTATTATTATTATTATTATTATAAATAATCAAAGATGTGCAATACAATACTAGAATCCTGTTTAAAAATAGTGGAGAGTAAAGTTTCTAAAACGGAAACAAATCGTTCATAATGAAGCAATAAATAGTCACAGTAACAAACAAGTAATTAATCACAGTTATTCTGATATATTGTAATTTAAGTGTAAGGATTATATATTGCATATAACTATAAATGCTTTCTGTAGTTTGATATTCAGAAAATCATGATTATGGTATATAAACTCTATAGTGTGTTGTATATGTTTGTAAAATTGACCAAACTTAAACAGCAAGACTGGTTGCTAGACTGATGTTAAGACTTGCACTATATATGGTTCAAATGGCTCACTTTCAACATAGCAAGACTGACAGCATTTTTATGATGTGGATCATTCTCTTGAAAATGACAAATTTGGGTAAGTTTTCCCCTCTCACCCAGTTGCCATAATTTTGTTAGAACTTGTACAAAAGATCAGAATTACTGTGTGTTATGAGGTCAGAGTTATTTTAAAACTGTCAAAGTTCTTGTGGCAATTTTGAGGGAATTCATATATTTACATTATAGAAAGGAAATATTTTTGTTATTGAAGTTGCTGTTGCAGTTGTAATAATCTTTTTTCTTTCTCTCCCTTTTTCAAAGGCATTCCTTTTATAATGAACATTTTAGTGTAAAAAATAAATAGATGCTGAAAATATCTGTTAGCAGAGTTAAGTTGTTCAAATTTTAAACTTTTGAACTGTCCATCACTCCTACACATAATGTTGGTCATTATTATTGTGTTGATTTTTTACATTTAATTTTCAGAGAAATGACATTCTTCAATGTATCAAAATTACTTAGATTTTTGTTTGTATGTTCTGGTAAAATTTGATTGTGTCATTGAAGAAATGCAATCATTAGGTAGTATTTGTAAATTTTAAGAACAAAACATTAAAACAGTTCATCGTGAAAATAATTTCTATTGTGTTTTTCATACTATTGTTTCTAATTTTCAAGAAATTTGGATAAGTAATGCAAATTTTTATGTAAATTAATTATAAATGATGGATGCTAATTTCAGGGCAACTATAGATACCAAAATTAAAGTGGTATTTCACTGATATTGCATAGCGCATTTATTATTTTTTATTATTAATATAAATTGCATATACAATACCCTCAGTTTCATAAAGTCTAGTGAATTGTGTACAAGTACAAAACATTGCTGAATATAAAATAATGTAGTTGTTTAAGACAGTGATTCTGTTATCACATTTATAAGATGAAATAAGGAGAGATGAGACTTACAGAAAAATATAATTTTTAAGAACAGGATTATCAATCAATAGTATATGAACGGGTAATTTTAGATAATGAAAACATAGACTGAAGATGCAGACTGTTGTTTCTGGAGTTTGATCCACATACAGAAAGAGAAAAGATATTGTGCTATGACAGTGATGCTCAATTGGACACTTGTTCAAGCAGCATACTTTTACAAGCAAGACTGTACATGTTATTACTTTGTCTCTTGATTCTTATTTTAAATGACAACGAACAAATAATGTAATGGAAACTATGTTTCTGTTCATGCAATAAACAAAGTAATGCATCACTGAAATAATATAATGAACAGCAATAAAGATTCCATTCCTGAAGACTGATTTTAAATGCTTTTGGAATAAACCTTTTGAAAGTGGAAGGAACACATGTATATCTTTTCACTACCTATGTGTTCTTTTGTTTGCCATTAAATTTATGTGCTACTTTGTGTACATTGAAAGAAAAGTTAACTTAAATCATTTTAGACTTATTTTGCCATTTGTGAGTTGATACTTATCTTGGGTATACACTTTTCTGTATTTGTGACAAGAAAATAAACTGTTTACTATCATTATATGTATTGTTTTATCATTTGTGTGGAAAGATAGGAAATTTAATCTTAAAAATGTGAGTAAATCACAATTTCATTTTTTGATTTGATATAATGGACTGTTTTGAATTTAATACCCAGGAGAATTGCAAAAAAATCAAATTAACCTACAAAAACACTTATTAAAAATGGTTTAACGGTAATTTAATGGTAGCAGCTGAAGCTGATATACACATATCAAGTTACTATTAAAACCATCTGCAAGTAAATCACATCGTATACTTGAATTTAACTTTTTGTTAGGCATGCCAGTTTTTGGAATGCATTTAGCCATGCTGGGGGCCCCATGCAATATTTATTTCACTTTTGGAACATTCTATGAATCTGTTGCATGAAAAAATGTCTCAGGAAGTGTTAGGAGGGTATTTGATGAGAAGTGAATGTTAGTATTTATTTATTTTACATCAAAACCAGTTAAAAACACTCTGTGATGTACTATGGGGAGAAGTGCACGTTTTCAAAATTCTGTGATCCCTACCTTAAACCATATAATACTTGAATTTTGAATACAGAAAGAAATGAGTATTTTTTGCACAGATTGTTAACAAAAGTATTCGCTCTGATGTAATCAGATCTAGTTTCGAGGGTAAATCAGCAGTAAATTTTGAATCTTATCCCTCATGTCCTTCATCAAGGAATTCATGCCATTACAACATGGTGAACAATAATTTGAATGACTAGATTTCCCACTGAATTCTAGATGACATGCACAGATAATGAAGTTACATTTATGTCCAGAAGCAAAACAAGGGACCGTCTCAGCATTTGCTCAAAGGATGAGGGAAACTGGACGAAAAACCTGATTGAGATGGGGGCCATTGACCCAGAGGCTGCGATACAATACTTGCTACAGGTTGTATAGAATTATACTGTTGAAATGATAAAGAATACATTAAATATCACTGTTAAAATTAATATCCTTTTGATGCTTAGTATAGTCTCTAATTGTATAGAAACAGTATGCAGCAGAAACAATTTCACTTGGGATTTAAACGTTTCTATCAAATTTAATCGTTTAATGTCATCTAACAAAGTGTTGTAAAATAATGTACATGTATGTGAATTTTTTGTAATGAGCTGATACTGTCCCCTGATGAATTTGATTACTAAATTTGGTTACTACGAGTGTTAGACATCAGCGTTTTCTGAAAATATATTTCCGCCCTTAAGCGAGTCATTTTTGACAAAAATCACTGATTCATATATCAACAGACAAGGTAATGGTAAAATTCCTAGATTAATAAAGAGAGGCTTACAAGAATCATGTGGGTGGGATTTGGTGAGTACACTGTACATTTTTTACAAATTAATTTTTTGACCATCCTTTTTGTCTCACCCATTCTTTTTGTTTCGTTGTAGAAGAGCAGTAATCTATTTCTTTGTACTTTGTGACCCAAGATTTGCCATTTAGTATAGACATTAACTTTATGTTATAACAAAAGGAAATAGCTCATTTTATGTCTTTTTTTTTTTTTTTTTTGCATTTTTCATTTTCAACTAATAAGTCATTTTTTACCTTTTCCCGTCATTTTTAATGCATTTTTCACTTATTTCATTGATTTTAATATTTTAATGGAACTTGCTTCAAATAATATTTACGTGATGCAACATATTTTCTCCACAATTCCTGAGTAGTCTATTCAATTTCTTTGCCCATGTATTGTAATGACAGCCATTGTGAATACTACAGAAGATAATCTAAAGTTCCTGTGATACCTGTGACTGATTTCATGATAAATAAAGGCCTGGTAAAGAATAGTCCAAACCAAATGTATACACTCAGAGTTCACTTGAAACAAAAGGAAGAAACCTTGATTACATCAGTAACATATCCAACAGCTTGAGTTATTCAACTGAACTGGTTTTGACCACATTTTTTACATAATTTTTCTTTGCTTTTTGAGGATTTTAAAACATTTTAAGACCATTTTACTGATTTTCTTTGGTGATGTTTTTAGGTTATCAAAATCCACCCCTTAGTTGTAATAATTGTTCTAAATTCCCTTTGCCTACTTCTTTGGCATTTATGTTCCGATCTCACAATTGGAATTTTCTTCTTCATAATATTTTTCTCGAACTTCGTCTTCTACATGAAGTTTTCATATCTTTCCCACACCATCCACAATTTACAGGTCAAAACATTTACTCATTTAATATAATAAGGGGAAAATATAATGTTATTCAAACACAGGAAGCACATATCTAAGACGATTACACAATGTAATGGACCCAAGTCTTCGTGTGAACTGCGTGTGTCCCCATTAGACACACAGGGTTTGGCAATATCAAGCCTGATATTATATATATATATATATATATATATATATATATATATATATATATATATATATATATATATATATATATATATATATCGGAGGAGCTTTTGCCCCGTCCAACGTGGGCTGGCTGCTTGCCCGGCTGCCAGTGGTAGTGAGAACTCACCTGCGTAGCCACTTATAGTATCTGGCAGAGGATTCGGGAGACATGCATGAGTGGATTCTGGTTTTCTATCATTAAGTGACCTGGTTTTACAAGAATTATTGCTTTAATTATACTAGTATCCACCCAAAACAAACACTTATGCCCCATACATCATTATCAGTACTAAATTACAATTGACGCCTACTGCGCTCTGAATATCTACTCCTCTCTCTCGACCGTCTTTCTCTCCACCTTTTTAAATGTTCGTGGGCGGTTGCGCTATTTGGCGATCTCACCCGAAATGCTCCGTGACCGGCGCTGGTAGGTGGTGATCTCCGGTGGCAGCGAGGCTCAGTCAGCTCCAGTCGACGCCGGGTCTCCCTCGTGACTCGTTGAAGTGGCGGGTGGAGCGTGCCGGTGGTGCCCGCACATGTGGGGCGGACACGCTTGCGTGCGTACACGCGGTAACGTCCACGCTTGTACCAGTCTTCGGCGGCTAACGTCTCAGCGTGAGACACTGATCGCGGCACTCGGCAGCCATATGGCGACGCGACACTTAGAGAAGCCGAACCAGAAGCGAGAAAGTTCCGACTCGCTCAGAAATAGCAGAAGCTCGCTCACCGAAGAATTTTCAAATAAGAAGCTCACTCACCGAAGAATTTTCAAATAAGACCGGGGAAGCTCCTGTCTCCCTATTTATGGCACGCGCCATTCCCCCTCCCGTCATGATGATGCAGTGGCTCTCCGCCAATCACGCATCGGGTTGTGCGTCACGTGACCTGTCTCATCTTGGCGTACGAACCGTCACCTAGCGCCCCCTTTTCGCCTATTAACCGCCCTGTGACGTAGGCCTTCGCGCCCTTTCACTAGACGCGACGCGCCCTTCCCATGACGTCAGGGTTTTTTCCTTGGCGTGGGTTTGACAAGCCGTTGGGCATTTCCGTTCCTTTGTTCGACTTCCTGTGGCCGAAAGGGCTTATGGCCGAAATACCTCGAGGTGTTCTGTGCCGCTACAATATAGTCACATAAATACAGCATATGCTATGTATGACAAGTCAGGACATGTATATAATCATACAATGTACAATATAGGTATTTCTAAATATTAAATACAATACAGATAATAAAATAAATTAAATTTTCATAGTAAATACAAATTAATTTTATAAATGGTAGGGTATAACTAAAGTTGAAAAACAACAATAAAGAGAAAACAATTTTTTTTCTTCATGAGATTGATGTCTGGGCTGGGTCCATCTTCTATGTCCAACAATCAGCTAGGGACTTCAAATCATGCAACAGAATATGCAAAAATTATTAGTACTAGTTTACATTGATGTTGATACGTGTTTATGATGTATATATTATTTTGTACTGTAGAATGTAATTAACAGGAATGCTTTTAGTTTATTTTTGAATGTGTGTATTGAGTTTAAGCTTTTAAATTCACTAGGGAGTTTGTTATGTAGTGTGATGCCTTCAAAAAGGGTACTTTTTGGAAAGAGTGAAGTTTCACAGTGTGGGACATGCAGATTTCTTTTTTGTCTACTATCATAGTTACAAACTTCAGTGTTTAGAGTGACAGAGTCCTTGGTTTTCATAAGCATCTTCTTTGCGAAGATTAATATTTCAAATTTGTATATACATGGGAATGGCAGGATTTGTAATTTTTTTGAAAAATGGTTTGCAGGACTCATGTTTGTGAGTGTTTGTCATTGTTCTCAATATTATTTTTTGGATGAGAAAAGTGTGAATACTTTCTGAGCAATTTACCCAGGATATGATTCCATATTTTAGATGCGAGTTAACATTTGCAAAGTAGACTGTTCGTAGTGTATCCAAGTTAGAATTTGATTTAAGCATGTAGATGGCATAGCATGACTTGGTAAGCTTGTTGTGTACATCTTTGATATGGGAGTTCCATTTTAGATCATCCTGAATAGTCAATCCAAGGAAATTTGTTTTTTTTGGGCTATTTTTACAGGCATGTGTTTTATCATCAATTGTGTTGGAGGCTTTTCTTTAGAGAGTGGATTCGAAAGTTTAGGGAGACAGTTTTACTGGTGTTTATGATGAGTTTATTTTCCTGAAACCATTTTACTAGTGCCTCTAGAACTGTTTGTGCTTCTTTTTGTAGATTTGTTGGGTATTTGCTTTAATAATAATGTTTGTGTCATCTGTAAATAGGACCATTTTGTTCTTTTGTAGAGTCAGGGGCATGACGTTGATGTACAAGAGAAATAGTAGAGACCTTAGGATTGATCCTTGTGGCACTCCATAATTTATCATTATAGGTTGGGAAAAATGGCTTGAAATCTTTTTATCTCTAACATGCTTGATTGTGACTACTTGACAACGATTTGAAAGGTAAGATTTTACCCATTGATGTGCAATGCCTCTAATTCCCAAAATTTCAAGTTTGGATAACAGTATGTGATGATCAATAATGTCAAATACTTTTGATAAATCTAGAAATAAGCCGATGGGGATTTCTTTCTGATCTAGAGCAACTAGTATGTCATTTAGAAAGTTGAAGATTGCAGTGTTTGTAGACTTATCATTTCTAAATCCATGTTGGGCCTCTATCAACATGTTATATGAATTGAGAAAATTTTTTAGTCTATCATTAAAAAGCTTTTCTAGAATTTTTGAAAATCCAGATAGTAAGGATATTTGTTAGTAATTCATGAGATCATGGGTGTTGCCTTTTTTGAATGCTTTTTTGCTTAACTTTTGCGTTTTTGAGAATTTTTGGGAAGCTACCTTTCGTTAAGGAGTGATTACAAATGTGAGTCAGTGGTTCTATTATGTTTGTTGCTGAATGTTTAATGAGGGTGTCAGGGATATTATCCAGTCCTGTAAAGAATTTGTTTTTCATTTAATTTACGATTTTCTGTATTTCTGCTGGTGATGTGTCAGAGATGAGTTTGCATTTGATTATGTGTGTATTTTACTGTATATTTATATTATTTAAAGAATTGCAGTGAATTAACTTTTCTCCAATTTCTGAGAAATGTGTATTGAATGTGTTTGCTATTTCCTGTGGGTTGCGCAAAACATTGTTTTTGCCGTTAAGTTCAATGTTTTTAGTGTTTCTTGTTTTTAGAGTATTTTTCACAATGCTCCACATTGCTTTTGTTTTGTTTTGTGCTTTGGCAATGTGTTGATTATTCATTAACAGTTTGGCCTGTTTAATTACTTTCTTTAAAACATTTTTATGTTTTGTAATAAGCTATGAAATCAGAACTACATTCGTGGTGAAGGATGGTTTCATGCATGTTTCGTTTCCTTTCACATGATGTTTGATTCCTTTTTTTCTGGAAAAGGTTCCTCACAACTCACTTCAAATATGTGTACTGATTCCCTTAGAATTCCTGAACTTTCGTCACAGTTCTAATGCCTGCCCAGATTTTACATTCAGGTCTGGACAGAATTCCATTTTCTTCATCCAACCTTTTAGCCATTTTTATCATGTGTTCGGTTGCTGCGAAGTGTCGTTTAATTGTACTGTATCTCCAAGAGATTAAATCCTCATTTTCTTGATTTCCACTGTTTTCACTTTATTCACTGGACCTTCCGCTACTTTCGTTAATGCCACGGGAGCCACTCGACGCTCTCTTCACTAACAAAAAACATTTTTGGAAGCCGACTCCCTTTTTTCCGACACGAATCACAAATTCGCCAATCTAATGACTCCTCTAAATCAAGTTTCACTAGTAAATTGTGGTTTACACGGCTTGGAGATTTTGTTTTCTTAAAATCGTGATCAGAAAAATTAAATTGATCTGTCGTATCTCATATGGTGTTCGCCACTCATACTGCACAGTATACACATGATTCACATAACAAGTTCTAGCACTCTTGTCTTTATAATATGCGTATTGGGTGTGATGATCAGAAAATTTTACTTGTCTCAAATCCCTTGACAAGTGGTTTGTAGTATTTCACGAGCAAGGTCAGGAGGTCACCCCATCCCTTGGACGCAAAGGGACTCTGCAGTAAAATTCCTTTCGCTGACACGAGGAAAAGCAGTAGTAGAATTCGTTTCACTGACATCCATCCCTTCTGGGGATGGTGAACATACGAGTTACTAAAATTTCTTGAAACCCTAATTAGGCGGAGGTCATTCCTTTTATTGTTCTTGGGCACTTGTATCAAAGACTGATCGAACACAATTCGTTAGTGCAGGGGCGAGAAGCGCACGCCCACATACTTACAATAGATTTTTTAGGACTATATGTGAGGAATGCCCACTTTGTTCTTGTTTTATAGAAAATTGAACAAGGGATATGCTTATTTTTTCAAATTTTTATCTCGTAGAGTTTATATAAAAAATTCATATTTTGGAAAAAATATTTTTTAAATGAAATGTTTATTTTTTGAAAAATGTATTTACATAGGAATAAAATACACATTTCACAGTATTAAGTGAACTAAACCAGGAATTTTTATATTGAGTACGTTCGGACCAGCAATTGATCATATTTTGTGAAGTACGCATAAATTCTAAAATTTAATACAGTCATAACTACACAAATAATCAATTTTCCGAGAAATAAAAAAAATTCATGCCTATCTTTTTGATGTCTAGGTTTAAGAAAAAATCGTACATTTTTAAAATAGTCGTGTCAACTCTTGTGCGATTTAACGTGGAACGGCTCATACGTATGCGAATTTGACACTGTGCAGAATACGCGTATCTACTCTATCCAATCTTCACAATGAGCTATCTGTCCCTCGCCAAGAACAGAACTGTTATCAAGATTAGTGCTCTCGGTGTCTTTCGCTTTTAGGAGGAAGAATACAGAAGATGAGAGGCGTTTTCTTTGATAATAATTTTGTATTCGTTTCGGTGTCTGGTACATTCCAGACTAGTGGGTTTGCTGTTCTTAATAAGCATTCAGGCTGCAGTGCCAAAAGAAAAAGTATTAAGTGCATTGCTGAAAGAGTGAATTCTTTGAAGAAGATTCACGACGGACGAAAATGTAATTTTTTGCCAGTGTTGTGAAAAGGGGGTAAACTATGCCAAAGAGATCATATCTTACAACATAAAAACACTAGCTCGTGCAAAAAATGCGGGGAAATAAAAAAAATATTCAACCCATTCTTCAGCGAGTGCAGTCAGAAGATAAGAAAAAATTCAACATTGACTTGTGCTATGCCGCTAACATTCCATTTTCAAACCTTGATAATTCAACGTATGACTAGTTCTTTACAAAATATAACATTCCATGCGTATCAGCTCTTAGGAAATATTATGTAACTCTGCAATATGATTGCACAGGCATCGCAATATGTTTGGGTAATCGAAAAAAATCGATTTGTTTTTGGAGAATTGTGTTCGTCCCTTTAAGTAGTACGTATTACGTCTACATTTGAATATTAAATACTGTGTGCCAGGAGTCTTTCCGCAGTCAACCGAATCAGGACCTCCCATTAAATCCTGCATTTATATTGGTAGCAACCAGATCTCTGGGAAACAAGGAAGGGGACAATACTTATAGCATCTATTATGTTTGTGGTGAGTACCCGGTTTCAAGCCGCAGCTTGCAATACAACATAATGTCTGTTGCACACAGCAAGGTGCCACTGAGGAGAGACTTTCCTGGCGCACTGTATTTTCGTTTGCTTATTGAAGTTTTCGTGCCTATTTTCAGTTTTATGTCATTTCCCTGCCTTTTTAAAAAAGTTTTTAGTTCCTATTTGCCTGCTTATTCTCAACTATAATGCCTATTTTAAGTTAAGTGACTATTTGCCTGCCTATTTTTGTGCCCACATGTCCGAGTTCTAGTATTCATATTAGTGTAAAAAAATTAAAGTGTTGGCATTCTGGAATTCAAGAAGACATGTGCAATTGCCTCCCCCCCACGTAATTTGACGCGTTCTACACTATTGAAATTGTATATGAGACAATGATTGCTGTTATAATAATAATAATAATAATAATAATAATAATAATAATAATTTAAGGGGGGAATCCTTTACGGATACCTGTGAAACTGATGTCTGACCACCGAACTTGGTTTACGGACTAAAACACTAAACCTCCATTTCAGTAAATTGAGTGCCTTGCAAGGTATTGCGTCTTAGCATAACTTCTTGCCAGACAGGTATTCAGATCGTACATCTTTTCTTCCAAGTACTCTTAAAGCTGTTTATTTCTTGTTCATTATTCCTCTAATCATTTGTGTATTTATATCCCGTTTTTGTTCTTCTTTTAACATTTCTGCTATTAAATTGTCTGAAACAGCCATTTCCTGAGAGGGCTTGTGTTAGCTAGAAATCTGTCTCTCCATGATTTCTCTCTGTCCACTCCTCTAGATTATTTATAAGCTTATGGGTTCACCTGCCGTTTATCTCCTCGTTTCATCGGTGTTACCATTGCCACAGCATTTCTTCCCTTGCTTCTTTCTTCACCGATTCCTTTTCGTGCTTTCGTCTTTGTTGGTCTGTGTCTTTAAGTATATTGTAGATATTTGACTGTTCTCTGACTAGGAGGTATATAGGTCGTAAGTTGGTTAAGACCAAGGCCGCCCTTTCTGACACTGTTCTATATGTTGAGATGGTCCTCAGTTCTATCGCTCTCTCCACTGACAGCAGTTTTCTCCTATGCCTTTCAATGTCCATAACCTCTACCGGTACTGGAGCAGCACACAATATTGCACTTGCCAGGACTGCACTTGCTATGAGTATTCTCGTCTTTTTGTTTTCGCTCGTCGATGTTTGGCTCGTGAGATTTGTTCCTACCTCGGTTACTTTCAAGGCCACTTTTCCACGTGCGGTCCGAAGCTTAGGTATCTATCTCTACTCCGAGATAGGTGAGGTGTTTTTCCCAACCGATCTCCTGTGCCCCGACTTGGAGTCTTGATTTCCTATAAGCTCTTCGTTCTGTCACGAGTATTACTTCAGTCTTCCGTGCTGTCATGTCTAAACTCTTTTTATCCAACCACCTTTTAACTCCGTTTAGAGTTTTATTTGCTCGCATTTCGAGGATGTCTTAATTTTCTGCTTCTACGATTATCATAGCGTCGTCCGAAAATCCAATTACTTCAGCTTCTGTAAGCAATGTGATCTAAAGAAGATCATACACCAACTTCCAAAAGAGGAAGCATTTCTTATATCAATTGTAAAGAGGACAAAGAAGCTTTTCTTCTTGCCAATGCCTTCTCTTGCTGTTTTGGCCAATCCTATTGTGTACATGATGACGTCCACCATTGATCTTCCTTTCCGGAATGCATATTGACTTTCTGCGAAGCTGTTTATTCCATTCAGATGCTTCTCAAGGCATTAAAGTACTAGATCTTCTAAGAGCTTCCCCATTGTACCTAGTAGACAAATGGGTCTATAGGATGAGGTTAGTTCTAGTGGTTTCTCTCCCTTCCTCAAGAGGGTTAGGTTCTGCCTCTTCCAGTCTCTTACAAAGAGTCCCTGCGTCGTGCACATATTGAAGACGCCTAATAAAAGGTCTGGGTATTCTTCTGTAACTACTTTTAATGCTTCGTTTGGTATACCATCAAGTCCCGAGGATTCTCCAGTTTTCAGGCTTTGTCCTACCTTTTGAAGTTCTCGAAGTGTGAATTTATCTATTTCTTCTCTTTTATTATCCCCTTTGTTTTACCATTGGATTGGCGGTCTTTTGGGGAATAATTCCCTTGTTCCCGATCCATGTTTTGTCTCTGAATCCAGGGATGCTTATCCTCGTTTTTAACTTCTTCGTTACAATTTTGTTGGCTTGACCCGCCGGGTCATTTTCCCTTCTTGGATCAGGATTTTCCATCATTTTTGTTTGCCTTTCCTAATTTCTCTGTTCAGTTCTTTACTTTTTTCTTTATATTTACTTTAAAGGATGCAGTTACCGCGCGATCTTGTACTTTTCCTTCTGGCTCATACGCATTCTTCCATCAGTTGTGCTATTTCTTAGGTCCATCAGTACTTTGGTTCTACCACTGTTTATTTCCTCTTGGGCTTCGAGGCATTGCATGCCCGCACGACCTGTTTCCTGACTTCTTTTGCTGCTCTCTCCAGTGATGATAAGTCCAGAATTTTTAAATTTGTTTCTATTTAGTTTCTTTGTGTGCCATCCTTTTTTCTTTCCCGCTTCTGACTTGTTCCTCCTTGGTAGCAACAGAGAATTTGATGTAATTATGATCACTGAGAGTCTCCATATCCAGCACTTCCCAATCCAAAACACTATCCAAGCTTTTGCGAGGTCATGGTTATATCCAGAATTGAGAAAGCATTTCCACGATGGAAACTATGCTTATTTCCCGAATTGATGGTAATCAGATCGTTTCTGGCAGCAAAGTCAAGTCTGCTCTCGACTCCCCCCCTCCCAGTCCGGGATTTACTACTAAACTCTCCCGCTGCGATTACTTCCCCTTTTTGCCGTCTTCAGGCTTGAATCATGCTGTTCAATGTTGTCCTCAAAATTCTCTACACTGTTTTTTGAAGACAGTGCCTTACTTTGACTTATGTGCGTCCTAGGCTGTCAAATGTTTTAGCGCCCTTTTGTAATTTGCTTTTTTGACATAAAAGTTATTAATAATATTTTGAATTAAAAAATCTTTAACGATATTTGTAACCGATGCAAATATTGCATACATATAAGTAATTGATTATATATTTTCATTGTTTTATAACATCAAACATTTTAGGTCAATAAATTAAAAATATAATTACAAAATAATTTATATATTTTAGTATTATTTATATTTTGTTTCAAAAATTTGGATATTAAAGTCAAAATAACATTGAAGCGTACACATAAAATGTGCGTTGTCATTCGGAATCTCATTTTAGTCTCGGCAAATTTCTTAACAGTGTCTTCAAACTCTTGGCATCCCTAAATGTCATTTTTTATATACAACAGACATCATTAAATAGAGTCTTAAAATAATCTCATCATTTGGAAATATATCTTGTATCGACAATTTCTTTAATAAAAAATACCCTCCGAATTACCATTTTCTAATTCCTTTCCTCACAAATGTGGCCCTTTATTTCCATACCGAACACGATGGCCAGCCATAAACGGATCAAATTTGGGTATCAACTTAAAACAGCGTAAGAAGATTTCATTTTGTAACCAGTAATCTCGTTATTACCGAGAAAGACAATCCTCTCAATGCTGAAAATTTCACTTTCTATAATTCTTTTCAGAACATTTCTCCGATGTTCTTCTTTATTTTTGTGCTGTTGACAAGTTCTGAATCCACTCTTTAAGACAGACATACATACAAATTTTCTTACGCAATCTTGATGTTCGGAACTGTTATGTTGAAAAATGCTGTTGCTATATTTCCAGTGCTTTGATGTAGCGAGCAAAGTAGTAGTTCCACCATATAACTTGCAACGAGCACAAAATACATGTCCGAATGGCGAATGTACTAAAAAAAATCTTTTAACAACTATACCATTTGACATTGTTTTAGAGAAATATGATTTTAATCTGCATAATGCCTTTTAGAAGTAGAAAAATCGATGTCATGATTTTGCTTAAATCCATCTTTGGCCACCATTTTTTTACAACCATCGTCAATATTTCACCGTGTTGAGTCGTTTGAAACTATATTTGATTAATTAATTTTCTTTCGATACAAATATGGAAATAAATATTTCTATGAAAACATTTAAAAGTTCTCCTAATGAAATTGTGCATCCACCCCAAAAAATTGCGTGCCCCGGGCTGCAGCCAACTCAGCATATTCGGCAATCTGGAGATAACTGTTTGGAGATAAATAACAGCTATAAATTCTTAAGCCACATTCCACAATCTCCGCCCATTCTTCTTGAAGAATCCGGCACGACGTCACAGCTCCGATTATCCTGCTAGTCGCCGATTATTAAAACATAAATTTTCATTTCTGCTGCCACATGTTCTGCTAAGTCTTGTGCCTGTCTACTTCTTCCCAAGTTAATCTGCAGAAATCTGAGCATTTTTGTTCCTATTCTTATTTATATCTGCCATGAAGAATGTACATCCTTTACTTCCCAGCCAGTAATCATCTCGCTTATTCTTCTCTTTACAGACGATGCACTGAACTTTACCTGCACACTCCTTAGCTAAGTTCCCCACTTCGTCGCATTTATAGCAAACATTACTTCTATCTGGATCCGTGCACCTGGTTGAAATATGGCCAAAATAAAGACATCTGAAACATTTTAGAGTTGTCTGATTTTACTCTCTAATTCGGCAGTTTACCCATCCGATTTTGAATTTTTTAAATTTCCAACAGTTTTTTTAGCTAATTCTGCGAGCAGCACGTCAGCTTTGTCACTGCTTGCACGTTCCCTCATCCTCTCCGCAGACTGCAGTATCCTATTACCTGCGTTCTGTACAGGTCATACTGTGTGCGACCACATTCACAACTTTATTATTTACTATTTTATTATTATTATTATTATTATTATTATTATTATTATTATTGTTGTTGTTGTTGTTGTTGTTGTTGTTGTTGCTGTTGTTTTATTTCACTAGCCTATACGACATGAAAATGTTCCACTAAGTTTTATGGTTTTGAAGTGACGCTATCGCCCGAGTCAGGAGACCCAAATTTCCGTTAATCAACTTGCCCTGCTACTCAGGGGTCTGGCAGCGGCGCTACAAAAGTAAAACATTTGCTTACCTGCTTTTGCCCTAATCTTAAAGATACGGAGTTGCCAGGACATGAAGAACGTAAGGAGTTTCATTAAATAATAAGAAAAAGAGAAGTTACTTTTAATAAACGAGAAAAATTGGAAAGAAGACATTTTGAAAGAAATGACCGAACTTCTGATAAGCATAAATATAAATTGTACGAAAAGGAAATTACATGCTATTTCATAACCCTCATGCATATGTACTCCTAGTCTGTCTTACATCAATTAGTTGATATTTCGATGAATCCAGGAGGCATGCCGGAGAATGTCCCCCGATATTGTAGTTTCCCTCGCAGCCTGTACCGGGAGCGGTAGCTCAGTAATGTCAACGCGTAAGCTCAACTGATGTCACTGCAGCGCCTCTGACTGGGAGGTCCTAGGTTCGATTCCTGACGGCGGCAAGATTTTCGACACTAGCTTTTCAGCTAGGTCGAATTCAGTCGCTGTCTGGAGGAGAATTCTAGCGGCCGGCTGCTCTGATCGGTAGTTTTCCGTGGTTTCTCCGATCAACACCACTAGCCGACGGTAGGTCGGCGCCGGATCTCGCCATCCAGCGGGGGAAGATCACCGCCATCTCCCGAGAAAACACACGCACTTCACTAACGGGACTAATGACCAAAGCAGTTGATCGCACCCACCTGTTCAATTCTTGTGCGGGTGCCCCCTTCCAATACTTCTGACTTCTCTGCCAATATGATAAAGATGTAATCTGATTTCCATTGGAAAGGAATGATTTCCATTCCGGAAATTTCGGAAAGGAATTTGATTTCCATTCCAATGGAAGACGATCTACAATGCTCACTAAGGAGAGGCAAGACTGGGGAGGGAAGGTAGGCAAGTGAAGTACAGTTAGACAAGCAGTGATGAAAATTCACTGTTTAACAGATAGAATGTAAGGTAAAAAAACTGATTGGGAATTCACAGTATTAATAAAATGTCTGTAATTTAAATAGTGAATTTTAACATTTCAATGATTTAGTGAGTGTAGACTCTTTTTTTTAAAATAGTTTTGAAATGGGTTATTGATAGCTCAACATTTTGAACGAGTTAGAGAATTTTGTTCTAGATACACTTTGAGATAGGTGGGTTTGACTGTACTTTTTTGTAATTTGTTTTAAACAGAGAACATGCTGCAGAACTGTTTACAAAAATTTACCTGATAAATGCTTAAGATATAAATGTCTTACAAAAGTTTTTGAGTTTTGTCATTATGTCATATTGCTTTTCACCTGCATTTGTCTATTTTTTATTTAATTGTTTTTGACCATTCTCAAATTATCTCCATTCTGAATTGAGCTACTTTTTTTATTGATTAGCTCATATAGAGTACCAGGTGATAATTTTGCATGTATTAAGTCAAAATACAGATTTACTCTTTGGTCATAAACAGTGATTTTAAATAAGGGCAAAGTTTTTGTGAATATTGATATTGAATTTGAATCGTTCCTCTATCTGAGAAACCTGTCTAATCAGTCTATGGTCCCTTGTATTATCTTGGATCATTAATCAATTAGTTTATTCTCATTTAAATGGATGTTTTTGATACAAATTGCCCTTTTGAAAAAATTCAAAGAAAAATGAATGTTAAGATACTTCAGCAATCTTTGTAGATGAGGACAAATTCTATTCTGTGACCTTCCCCCTTCAAGTTTCAGTACCTTAAGAATGTTTGCTTTGCAGTAAGAATATAATTAAACCTCAGTTAAAAAGTTTTATTTCCATTTTAGATGTTATGCAGTGAATCTGTTTCTAAAAAACTTGAGGAAATTGTATATCAACAAGTAGGAAGCTTACTGATAAAGTATGATTTACTTCTAGATTCTAGCTCTTTAAAATGAAAAATATCACATTTTAAAAACAAACATTAGCATTTCTAGCATTATAGAAATGAAAATTAGGTATTTTGTATCATTTTGTTGAGGACATTATTTTCAAAGATGAACTTTGAGATTAACATTTAAATTTACTTTTTTGGAGCCAGGTTATCCAATTTATTAAGAGGAATGTTGGCTTGTAGACTATATTTTCACTGTTTCGGCAATAAACATGCATCATGGGTCTACTTCAACTACAGTTCAAAATTCGCCAATGTAGCCTCTTCTTGCTTTTTTTTTTTTTTTTTTTTAAGTCTTCCTTTACCTGAATGCATTGATTGCTTTTTGTCTTTCTTTAGCGTTCTGTTTTCTTATTTTTATTCCCAGTAACCCCAATCTCTTATTACATAAATTTACATATTTCTATAACTCACATAGAATGAATCACCCATTTTGATTATTTAGGTATTAGAGGTTGATAAGATTGATATTTTAGTGAGCATTGGAATTAATAAGGTTTTAAAGAAAAAACACACTTGAAAGTTTGTTTATGATTATTTATTGATGAAGTATAATTCATCATTAAAACAATAAATAAATAAGTTAAATATACAATAATTTTCTAGTTTGTTGTACACAAAAGCATGCTTAAAAAAAGCTGCTAGTGTAATATTTGGCATTTACACTTACCGTAATATAAGCGTGGTTATATGCGTTAGTTGTACCTTACCTATATGATTAATAGTGCATCAAATAATTTTCTGAAATGATTTTTTTTAGCACCAAGAAAATAATTCAATGTTTTGTGTTCTTTTTGTTTAATTACTATAAGGTGAATAACAAAATTACAGAATGAACTTCTCCCCTACTTTTGATTAAAAGAGGTAATTACTATTACGACACATTTGATTTCATTTAGCAGCACTGTCTTAACTGTTGTGACTTGCAATGGTGATAATAGGATGACTTGAATTCCATACTGATATGAAGACTTGAATCATTATTTATTTTGCTGACATTAACATTTAACAAAACATAAATTGGTTATTTAGAAATATTTTGTGGATTTTATATTGTATGAAATTTAAAAGTACAAACAGTTTAGTAATGATCAGACTTTATGAGTCTATGTTAAAAATTGCTTTAATTGAAGAAACATTATTCTAAATTGATGTGCATATTTTTAATAGATTGGTTTCAATTATCAAAAAAATTTGTTTGATATGTAGTATATGGTCTTTTACAAGCAGATGTGTATTGATGGCACTTCTTTTGTGTTGTAGAGAAAAGAGAAACAGTAATTCAAGAAAATTCTAATACATATAATGTTATTTAATTGAGAAATGTCAACACATGAAAGGACCTGATGCATTGCATTTGTATTCAGTACAGTATGTATTTGTGCATGAGTATCAGTGATAATCATTATATAATTTGTTTATTAGACATAGAAGAGAAGTGGAATGATTTGCCAAGATAACTAAAGTATTATACCCTGCCTCAAGTTACCCATGATACTAGATATTTGTGTCATGTTTTGCAATAAGTGTTGTGCACAATGACTTCTGATGGTTAAATAACACGAGTTTGTCATTTTCTATAAAAACTTTTGATTTATGTCTGAAGTTGTATGACCCAAATGTCTTCAAGTGTTAAAACTATTTAACTCTTCATTCCTGGTGGCTTTAATGTTAGGAACATAAAAATATTTCTGAATCTCCTTCATTTTATAACTGGTTATTCACTTAAGAAGCTAAATTTGCTTTGATAATCATAGAGTCTTGTTAGATTATCTCATGACTTATCTCATAGTCAGGTACACTAAAGTATACCTACTATACAAGGAATAGTACTAGAGTGTGGTAGAGCAATGTCTTTTCCAACCAATGCCCAATAAACTTGGCCATCTGATTTGTTTTGGGCAAGTTGAATTCTCATTAATATGATAGAGGTGGAGAACTGGGAAGATTGATTATACTCTCACTGCGACATTTCAAGGTCTTAGTCACTGTGCCATTACACAACTATATTTACAAGTATGGTCGTGTAACAGTAGAAGAGTATCATTGTGGTAGTGCAATTTACATTTGCTATCACCTACTCCATTATTTGTCTACTGCAATTATGTGTATTGTTGAATGAGTCATGCAAAACAGAAAGTTTTTCCTTGCTGAAAATTGTTTTGTAAAAAATTAATTGAGTAAATGTTTGACTTTTACCATTGGTATAGTAAAAAATTTTGACTACTTAACAGAGCCATATTTTGAAAGTTGAAAGGGTTCTAAAAGGTATCCTTATAATAAATCTTAACACTCAGGACTATGCTACCTTATCACTTTCAGTCAGTTTTTCATTTCACTTTAAAATATTATTTTTCTGAAGATTAATGAATGAAGAGAATTAATAAACATTTTATTGATTCTAAATGATCACTTCTTCATGTAGTAAAATATCTGTGTGGTAAAGTATAGAACCTTTGAGGTTTCATCTACATAAGTAGGGTAGGGAGAGCATGACAAACTGACTACTCAAGATAACCCAGACCCTAGAAACACCAAACAATTACTGATTTAAGTCTACTAGCCTTTGCAGCAAACAATTTTAGTCATCGGGGCAAGTTTATAACAAGTGGTTGACAAAGATAGAAAATATTATGCATGGCTAGACCCTTATCAACATAGGGATGTGAGAGACATTGAATTGTTTTTCCGGCTTTGTTATTATGAAAATACCATACTCTGATATTTCTGATCCTCTTATTATTTTTATTTTCTTTCTTCATTTCCGCAATGTTCTTCCGATGTTTAACCACAAATGTTTGAAGGAAAGTTCTGTCTGTTTTAACAAGGAACACTTGAAAAACTCCTTAAAAATTTAACGGCGAACCACTAAAATGCGTTAATTCTTCTTTCATTGATCATATTTTCACATACTACAAAAGCATTGCCGAAAGGAATTCATATGAAAGGAAATGTCGAGAATACTTAAGTCACTGTTATTCCAAAACTTTCGTTGCCCCAATATGAAACTTTCGTTGCCCCAATAAATTACTCTTCTTTGTGATAGAGCACAGAAACTGAATAGCTTTGTAGTGAACCTGCATTAAGTATTAGAAGCTGACACGAAATATGGATACTATGTCATGCATTGCAGCCTCATCGTCCGTATTGCGAAGGTTGACACAATTCCATAAATATAAGTTCCTAACACTTCACTGCAATAATTTTCTCGGATTCGTGTTGATTTAATTGGAGTATTCAACATTGAATCATTTCGTGCGACTTCTTGGAGAGTAGTGCATTAATGGTTTAATTCGTATTCACAACGAGTTCATGAATCACACCGTTACTCTTCTTCGAGGCGACCAATGGCACATTTGTAGCCCAACTCTGTTTAATCTTTGATTCGATAGAATCTGTGAAAATCGTAACAAAAATCTACCAATGTGCACTAGCGGCGTTCTTGATAACATAAAGTGAATTAAATGTTATAAGTAGGCACAAAGATATTAACTGCTAAATTGCACTGAAATCCAGTGCAAGCAGTGAGTGGGCGATTGAAATCATATTTATCTCGTCTAACTTTAACGTAGTTAATTGTATATGACGGGCACGACGAAACCAACCGACTTATACTGAGCCAGTAATACACTCTTGGAACGAAAGAGACAAACGGCGGAGGTCGGCGTGTCCACGAGAATTAGGTCGGGAAGCAAGTGAGTTACGAGCATCCTTGCCTACGAGGATGCAGCAATGACCGTCCACGAGATCCTCGCCCTTGAGATAATGCGTTGCCGTCGTTGCCGACGGATAGTAGTGGCAAGGTTGATGGCAAGTGGCTCTTATTTGATGCCGGTGATGCTTTCGAGCCACGGTTTGTAGTAGGTAGTTCGCATGTAGACGCCTGGAAGATAGGGCGCTGCGCACTTGATCCCATGGGAAACGGTGCCGACCAGAGTCCAACGTCCGTCTGGCCTCTCCACCATCAGAGGACCTCCGGAGTCTCCCTGTGAACGGAACACAACATAATGTCAGAGGCAGATCAGGGATGAGAGCCATGGTCCCCGTGCCCCCCCCCTTCCCGCCAAAATTAAGCTTTTTTGGTCATTTGACTCGACGCATTCAAAATAATTATCGTATTCGGGAGACCGAGGCTGGTTGGCACAGGTTCCTACATAGGCCACGTAGTTTTTATAAGTCCTAGCGTTGTGTCATGTGTCCTTCACGCTCTAACAAACTGCCCACAGATGTCTCAGAATGATGTGGAACCGTGAACTGAAATGTAATGTAGAGCTTGGAAAGTAATATTTTCGTAGTTTATGGATTCTCTCTAGTAACATTGAGAAGGAAAGAATTTGCTTCTCTCTTTTTTTTCAGCTAAAACCTTAAACCAAACTCTTGCTTTTCGTGTACTAGTTATTTAGTTTTGCGTTCCATTTAAGGGAAAAGAAAGGGTGTCCAAACTGAACGTGCTTCCTGCTGAAATTTCTTCCTTGTTAGAGTAAACTAGTGGTGCTAAAAGAGCACGTACTTTCTCGCTCGTATTTTCAGGCAAAATTACGCGAATATTACTCAAATTTTCAAAAACTTGTACATGACTTCATTTCAAATCTACCTTTAAGGAGTAGATTTCATTAAGGAAAAAAGTTTATCTTCATAATTGTAGTTGTAGGAAAACGCCGAAAAGTTTTTGAACTTTTGCAATTTTCGAAAAATTAGGGTTTTTAACGAACATGAGACCTACACCATTCTCTTTAATCCCTTCAAACTATCCAACAACAAAATTTAATAAAAAACGATGGAGACATTTTTTGAAAATTTGAAAAATGTTCCAGCGGCTTCATGTAAAGTACACCCCAAAATTAAAATATCGGTTTCAAATTCAAGTGTCCACGACATTAGCCAGATCGATTTGGGAATATCAATTTTGGAGAAAATCGAATGAACGGTTTAGCAGTTAGTGTTGTTCACAGACAGAATGAAGCACAGTCAGACAGACGTTTTGCCGTCATTCGATTTTTCGGTAACAAAGATCCACAAAACATGTATTCTGGCTACAGTATGTGTTAGCAGATTTTTTTCTAAATTTAGCAATTTTCTATATCCCGGGGTGGAACGACGAATGTAGCAGATTGTTAAGAGAATTTGAACAAGATGGTGACAATAGAGACAAGGGTGACGTGGGCGACGAACTGCTAAGGAACTCCGGCCTAGCTAGATCCAAAAGATGGCAAGAAACATTGGCGCAAATGGATTTCAAACACTCAAGCCATAAAGCATGGTCGCTACTTCGGAAACTCGGTGCAGCTAAGCCGGTCGTCCGCCCATTAAACATCATCTCCCCGAACCAGATGGCAGGCCACATCATTTTCAACTCCAAGGCTCCAGCGGACAGAAACTCCTCTACAAAAACAAAGAAAGCTTTATCAGCCCTAAAACGAATCTCAAGTGAAACGAATGAACTCTCTCTAGAGTTTAGCCCCAAAGAAACTGAGGAAGCCATACGACAACTGAAACTTAATAAAGCGCCAGGATTAGACGGTATCCATCCGGAATTCCTCAAGCACACTGGGCCTCTTTGTAGAGAATGGCTGACAAAATTCTTCTCCAACATACTTTCGACTGGTATAATCCCCTGAGAAATGAAAATAAGCAAAATCATTGCCATCCTCAAACCAGGTAAGCCTAATGACCAGGCAAGCAGCTACCGACCGATATCACTGCTGAGAGTAACATATAAATTACTAGAAAGACGTCTGTACAATCGTCTCAGTCCAGTAATCCTTCCAAAAATACCAATCGAACAGGCTGGTTTTAGACCTCTACGAAGCTGCACGGATCAGGTACTAGCCCTAACTACTCACATAGAAACTGAATTTGTCAAAAAACATAAATCAGGGACTGTGCTCCTAGACCTCTCTGCGGCATACGATAACGTATGGAGACAAGGAATGATCTACAAACTCCTAAAAGTGACTAAATGTCTGAGGATCACAAACTTAATGAATACCATGCTAGTCAACAGACAATTCATAGTATATATGAACGAAGAAAGAAGCCGAGTTCGCAAACTCAACAATGGACTCCCTCAAGGTTCTGTATTAGCTCCATTATTTTTCAATCTTTGAATCACTTCTGACCTGCTAACTACACGGGTTAGAAAGTTCTGCTACGCTGATGACATAACCCTAGTCTACCAACACCAAGACATGGCCAAGATAGAAGAAGTACTAAGTGCTGATCACACCACTATATCTGAATATTGTAAAGCCTGGAGACTTAAAATAAACTGTCAAAAAACTGAGTCAACTTGTTTCCATCTTAATAATAAACTAGCCCATAACCAGCTCAAAGTAAAATTTGATGGCAAAACTCTAAAATATAACCCGCACCCTAAATATCTAGGAGTTACTCTGGACAGAACTTTAAGTTTCAAAAAAATCTGATAAATTGCGCAAACAAATTAAAAACCAGAAATAACATTCTACAAAAACTTACAGGACCTCTTGGGGCTCATCGTAAGAAGTTCTAAGAACAACAGTTTTAAGCCCGACGTACTCCTGAATATTGTGCTCCGGTTTGGTTAAATAGTCCACATACCAAATACGTTGACACGCAATTAAACTGTTCTATGAGAATTATTGCAGGAGTAATCAAATCCACACCAACCCACTGGCTGCCTGTGCTGAGCAGCATACCACCCCCAGACATAAGGAGAAAGAATGCACTCAAAAAGGAATATGAGAAGATTATGAACAATCCGTTACTTCCTATACATGAAGATATTGGCGCAAGGACAACGAGACAACTGAAATCACGTCATCCACCGATTACAACCGCTCAAAGTTTGGTAGCCTCAGACTACAATAGCTTCAACGATTGGCAAGAAACCTGGAATAGATCCGAATTTTCACTATGGCAACCTATTTTACAGGAAAATTAAAAACCTGGAGGTTTCTCACTTCCACGCAGCACTTGGACAACTATTAACAGAATACTGGACATGCCATTGTGCTGATTTAATGCATAAATGGAAGATAAGCCCTAGCCCGATGTGTGACTATGCAGATGTTGGGATAACTATACATCACATTGTCAACGACTGTCCGAGAAGGAAGTTTCCTGGAAACCCCCAAGAATTCATCGCAGTAACTGACAATGCGGCCCAATGGGCAAAGGAACTTGACTTAAGGCTTTAGAATCAATATTTTAAGACTGATAAAATTAACTTATTGTGAATTAGACATATATTTTTTACTTAAATGTGCTATATTCTTTTTAAATTGTGTACTTGTTTTTTTAATTGTTTTGAATTGCTCTTTTTGTGTGATTTTTTTTCTTTTTTTTTTGTATTGTTTCCTGCCATACGAAAAAAAAATGTAACATCATCATCCAAACACACGTTTTCTTGAGATCTCGTTTCGCTAGATGAGGGAGGAATAGAGCGAGGTGGGGGCAATTTCTTCAGCAGTACTCTCAAATAAAAACGGTAGCGTTTCTACTAATGCAAATAGTTTATCTTACACGGGAACAAATATTCCTTGCTATCAAATGTTGCCAAAACCGTTCGTCGCTACTTTTATTTATAATTCAACTAAGCATATTAAAACAGGGAGGCTAGAGATTCGAGAGCTCAAGAAAATGTGTGAGATTGTACTTCTCCCTCCATATGTCAGATGCAGTTTTAATAATTTTTTTCGTGATAAATATAAACAGATGAGCACCTAGGATTTTTCTATTTGTGTGTGTGTGGCTACAGATATAGTATCCACCCGACTTGTTATTTTATTATAAATTTTTTATTATAAATGTATTTTAATTTCTTGTCTTGTAGTTAATTTTTATTACGAAACAACGGATATATTGAATGCTTTTTGTTAGTATAAGAAATTAGTACAATAATAGTATATTGTACTATTACTTATATTTTAATATGTATCATTGGTTTGTGAAGGGTGGGGAGTTGAAGTTCCATGCCCCCCCCCCGTGGGTGCGCCACTGAATATATTAATAAAGTTACAGTGTTCCTCATTTTATCTGAAACGTCAGATCACCTAGGTGACTTAGGTTCTTTAGAATATTCCGGAAGTAGATCGCATCCCACGCGCGACAACTTACTCTCCCCTGGCCTAGCGCTCACCTCGCAGGAGTCCTTCTGGCCGTTGGCGTAGCCTGCACACAGGAAGCTGCTCAGGATCTGCTTCTGGTGGCCCGCCGTCAGGAACAACTCTTGGCACACGGAGTTGTCGATCACCGGGACCTGCACCTCCTGCAACACGGAGGGCACGCCACCGCCTGGCGGCCCCGCCCCACGCTACGATCAGGACAGGAAGAAGTGGCGGCTCGTGCCTTCAGGGTTCATAAAATATGCGTGTATGTATTCGGCATTTATGGTCAGATTTATCCTACTTATGCCACCTAGTGATGTTCCAAGGCCTGGGCCCTGTTTTATTTTTTGTTCACGCCTAGGGGTAAGGAACTCTGTGTCACTGTGATATGCGCAATGCTGACCGGGGAGAAATTTCTTGAGATGTAAGAAAAGGTCCGAGATCTGGACTATAGGGAGGATTGTTAGCTGATCGGCCACAAACGGCTCGCCTCACAACGGGTCTTCTGTGGCAGTTCCGTTGGGAGGTTTTTGATTCCACGGTATGACAAATGTCTCAGTTCTGATGGTGGTTATGTGGGAAAATAGTGCAACATGAGGTACATCTGCTGCAATAAAATATTTTTCATTAATTTTTTTCACGGAAATGCACTTGAACCCTTCATCATCAAGATAATACCCATACCGAACACCATATCTTGAAGGTCAAACTGTCGAACCACGCCCACACGCGGTGCATGCATTTATAAAAATAACGATATCTCAATTTCTAGAGCGCGTAATCCAAAAATTTTAAGTGCGTTTTGAAGAGGAAAAATGAAATTACTTTTTAAAGCAAAAACACAAAAATCGATATTTTTGAGGGGTGGGCCCCTCCGGCTTTCCTTAAAAATGAATAATTCCGTTATTGTTATTGTCTCAGAAGCATAGATTTCGTAGAAAATGTTTCTTGTAATTTTCCAATTTCGTCGCAGCCTGTACGTCATCGAAAATGTGGGCGCATTTCCAAGACTGGAAGTGCTATTGGAGACTCGCGAGGTAATTTCCAAACAGCGAGTGCACTGCAAGTCTGTCGGTCGTCTGACGGGATAAGGTGGTGACGGCCTAAGGTAAGGCATAATCGCAGTGCCGCGCGCGATACAGGATTGTCATAATTCCGCCAATTTGTAGTATGTTTTCGTCATCTGTATATGAAAAAAGTAGTTTTTTTCGGTACTACGTAGAATTATCCTCTGCGCGTCGACTCACTTTAACACAAACTTCTTAACGTTACAGAAGAAGAGACATCGTTAAGATACTGCTATACAGAAACAGAGTTTTTCAGAACAATAACATAAGAAATATTTGTTCATGTATTAAGAAAAAAAACGGTGGTGATATATAATATACGTGTGTGTGTATACACACACACTGGGCTAATAAATGATTTTTGAGTTGTGACACTTTTCTCGTGCACTGTTGGATTGTGCACCCGATCCCGGTCGCCTGCGCAGCCTGCTCTGCGAGACGAACGGCCCTCTGTGTGAGATGCGCCTACCGTATTTGAGACGGCCCCAGCCGGTGACGGTGGCGACGCGGTCCGTGAAGTCCTCATTGTCGCGCGGGAGGCAGATGGGCACCACGTGCTCGTCGAACTGCACGGGGGACTCCAGCTCGAGCAGCGCCAGGTCGTTGGCGAAGGTGGCGGCGTCGTAGCCCCGATGCACCACCACGCGCCGCACGTTGCGCGTGATGGAGCGCTTCGACTCCAGCTCGCCCGACAGGTCGAACTCGCCCATCACCGCCACCAGGTTGGCCAGGAAGCTGCGAAGGGAAGCGCGCCCATTACCTGGCTTGCACCCGCGAATTTGCCAGTACTAACGCAACGTTTGATTTGTATCGGGGGGCCAGTCTTCAAGTTGCAACACATTGAGGGGGGCGTCGCGTATTGGCTAGCAAATACGCCCTCTACCGCTGGGGCCGAAGTCCGATACCAGGCCAACCAGTGTGGTATTAGTGGAGAACGAAGGAAATTCTCATCAGCTTTCCTCGGAGTTCTCCCTTTTCCCTATCCCTTATTCTACTAATTCGCCAACACCATTCGCTTGTTATTGTATATAATAACCAACCGCAATTTGCATAGGAGTCCGACACGGGAAGGAGGATTGGATCCAATGGATTGTGTATATCACATTTGGTGGATATTTTTCTTTTCTTCCAATAGACTGTGCATGTTATGCCGGCATTTGATGGCTATGGTGGAAACTCCCATCCGAGTAGGAGCCCTACGTAAAGTGTGGTTCTGATTGTACAAAATATCACAGAAGATGATACGGAGCAGAACATATGAACCAAATTTCATCTAAATGTTTATTATACAATAATCAAGGCGAACACGATTACTTTCATTTCATACTACATCTAATACAGTTTAAATGGTCACAATAGAAGAGAGAATATACTTGTAATAAAAATCGATTATTTTGACATAATTATAACCAATTCCAAGCAGTAATGTAACATTTTAGATGACCTGATAATGGGAGTATACCGAGACTCCCGAGTCGTCAAATAACTAAATAACAAACATCAATTATCATTAAGTTACATTGTTTCTTATACCTTGAAATGAATGTCTAAAGAAACAAGCAACCTTCCGTTACGTCAAATATAATCAAAAGTTTGAATCTTTATTGAAAGACGTCTTGTAGGTCTTTCCTCTGCCTGGCCCTGTCGCCTCAGTTAGCGAGGGCGCGGTGCACTTACCCCGGCTGACAGTGCGCCGCGGTGACGACGTAGCGGTTGGAAAGCAGCACGCCGCCGCACTTGTTCTTGGTGAAGAGACCCAGCCACGTGGACTCGCGCACCAGCACCTGCCAGGGCCACGCGCCGAAGGTGGCACCCTTGCCGCCCACGATGCGGCCGTGCTTCTGCATGAGTGGCCGCACGCCACATTCTGCGCCAGGCAACGAAGGCGTCAGGTACGATGCGCCACAACTTTTATGTTGTTTTATTTATTTTGTTCCTTTTATTTATTTTGTTTCTTTTGTTTATTTTTTATTTATTTTATTTTATTTATTTATTTTATTTTATTTATTTTATTTATTTTATTTATTTTATTTATTTTATTTATTTTATTTATTTTATTTATTTTATTTATTTTATTTATTTTATTTATTTTATTTATTTTATTTATTTTATTTATTTTATTTATTTTATTTATTTTATTTATTTTATTTATTTTATTTATTTTATTTATTTTATTTATTTTATTTATTTTATTTATTTTATTTATTATTAAAACAGTAAAAAACTGCGTGACGTAGAGAGAAACGTCGATGTGTAATCGTGTGTAATGGACTTATATCGATCGTTTAGCCATTCCGAAGTTTTCCTTGATTTGGTTGGTTACCACAAAACCCCCAATTTGGATCTATCGGTTAAATTCGCGCCAAAATTGGAAAAAGATTTATTCGACTGCTGTTGTGGATTGTTTCTATCAAGATAATATGTGACACATTTATCTTCATGTTATATAGAGACACTCGTTAGTCTTAGAAACTTGGCGTCAACATTTTCTAGAATTTTGGAGCTATTTTTTTAGATGTGTAGTTTTTAGATTCATTGTAACATTGTTTTGTGCCGAAAACGTAATTGAATCTAAATAATTCAGCAACGTAGGAAATTAAGAAATACGCTTATGAGTCAGAGACATAGACAATTCGTAAGAAAAAAAAAGCATCTTGGTTGGCCCATATTACACTATGCAGAAACCGGGAGCGGTAGCTCAGTGCATCAACTGATGTCACTGCAGCGCCTCTGACCGCGGAGGTCCTAGGTTCGAGTCCTGACGGCTGTAGGATTTTCGACATTAGCTTTCCAGCTAGGTCGAATTGAGTCGCTGTCTGGATGAGAATTCTAGCGGCCGGCTGCTCTGATCGGTAGTTTTCCGTGGTTTCTCTGATCAACACCAGGCGAATGCCGGAGCAGTACCCTAACAAACGGGCCACGGACTGCGCGCGATCTTTCCTTCCTCTTCCTTGTCCTATCCTCTCCCCTTACACACACACACATTAACATACACTACACTACCACATATTCCGGGAGACCAGTCGTGAACTTAGAGCTTGCGTGAGCTTAGAGCGTGAGCTTAGAGCTTAGAGCGTGAGCTTAGAGCTTAGAGCGTGAACAGCTGGGGCGGTGCCCCCCTGGTGAAAGAGTCCTGGTTAGGGGGGAAACGCCACTGGCCGACGGTAGGTCGGCGCCGGATCTCGCCATCCAGCGGGGGAAGATCACCGTCATCTCCCGAGAAAAAATGCACTACGCTAACGGGACTAATGACCAAAGGAGTTGACGCGCCCGGAAACACGAAAAAATTAATAAATCAATCAATCACTATGCAGAAATTGGAGAGAAATTTAGAGTGGAAAATTAAAGGCAAAAGAGATGGGGAAAATGGTTGAATTTTTTGATACTGTTACAAATGAAAGATACCGAAGACAAATTAGGGAATATTAGCTGAAAATGGAAGAATGGAGATCGTCAATGGTAAAATGCTGTTTCATATTATCTATATCCTTGCAAATTGCGGCAGAGCATCAGGAAAGAGTTGTTGAAAGTGTTGAGGAGGCGTAGATGCGGCCTCGCGGTTGTCGGTTCCAAGTTTTGCGAACTGCTGTGGAAACGCTAGCAATCAACAACGAAAATCTTACAAGTTTACTTGAGGCAAATATCGTTTTGATTCGTCGTAATTCTATGGCCGTCTTGTTAAGAAACCAGAGCTATGCAAATATTACTAATAAAGCCACAAGTTCTTCTCGAAATATAGTAACATTCACATTGTAATATGGTGCATATTGTTTGTTTTAATGCATTGTGGATTTCAATGAATCGGGTTTCATCGCTGTCGTGATATGCGCTGGTCTACTGTGAACTTGAAATATGGATGTCGGTCGGCTCGAATCCCGGAATTTGTCATTGAAGTTAGCTCGTTACAATGAGTTGTTTCAAACGTATTTACTTATGGTATACACTATCAAACCTATACACTTATTATAAGCATGAGACATTGCAACTCAATGCAATACTTGATTTTTTCAATTTAATGGGGTAATAATTTTAATAATGTAAAAAAATGTAATGAATGTTTATAACTGTAGGAAGAATTATACTGATTATTGATTCGTAACTAAGTACAAAATGAAACAGGCAAAAACAGCTTACTTTGATTCTGAATTTGGCTTTATATTTTGCTGCGCATTTGTTTTAAAACGAAAGTTTAAAATTTGTAATCAAATCACCTGCTCGTAAATTATCAAGCACAAATGCATCCGTAATTGAATCTGACTAAATGTTTCAGATATGTTTAGAATTGTTAAAATTAAAATTGAAAATAGGGCTAATTTCCTGTGAAGATGAAGTTTTATAAGAACACCGCTATCAAAAACCATAATCTACAATAATTATTCATTCGAAAAAGTGGCTGTACCATCGGAAACTCAACATTTTCGACAACACTCAAAATCGTAATATGGAAGTTTAGAATTGTGGTAATATCATTTATGCTTTTTAAGGAGTTCACATCCCCTAAATAAGCATACTATCTGCTTGTGTCGTTGCGAGGCAGGTATTCCTTATTTGATCTAACTGCGAATGCCTAAGTGTGGAACTAATAGTTCACTGTAAAACTACAATTTCAGATTTCCTTAATAATGCTTATTATTATTATTATTATTATTATTATTATTATTATTATTATTATTATGCATTACATCAGGACTACATTTTTGAAATCATAGCAATTTTAAACTACCTAACAGTCTCAAGAGGTCTTTTCCCGTGGGACACGTAGAAAACTTCTTTTTCAGAGTAACGGAGTACATTACATTGAAAATACTAAATTAAGAATGTGTGGAGTGCTTATATGTTTACAATAACGGTTGACATGACAGCAGAAGAAGAAAATTATTTGTAATTATTCACATCTGAAAAACCTTCTAAATGTCAATGGAAATACTTGGAATTTGTAGTACATAACACACTGGTCATAAAACATTGTCTGAATTATCGAAAGGATATTTATTTATTTATTATTTATTTTTTATTTAGAGAGAGAAAGAGTGAGAGAAAGAGAGAGAGAAAGAGAGAGAGAGAGAAAGAGAGAGAGAGAGAAGAGAGAGAGAGAAAGAGAGAGAGAAAGAGAGAGAGAAAGAGAGAGAAAGACAGAGAGACAGAGAGAAAGAAAGAGAGAAAGAAAGAGAAGAGAGACAAAGAGAGAGGAAAGAGAGAAAGACAGAGAGACAGAGAGAAAGAAAGAGAGAAAGAAAGAAAGAGAGACAGACAGACAGACAGACAGACAGACACACACACACACACACACACACACACACACACACACACACAACCACACACACACACACACACACCAGCCCATATTTCTGTAAGGTAGGTAACACGCGTTACAGATGTGCCGTGAGGGAAGCATATCCTTCAGGCGTAATGTCATCCCGCAGGAGTAGTTTCAACGAAGGCATTGATCAATCAGGGTTCTTTAAGAAAAAGAATGAAGAAAAGGAAATAAAACACAGGAAGTGAAGATGTTTGGTCGAGAAAGTGAGGATTACCTGCGGCAGGACAAGGAGAAAATATACTATCCTATATGCCAGTGAAATGTAGAGCAGGGAGCGTAACCAGAACCGTACTAATAGTTCGAGGAAGATTCTGCGTGACATACTTTCTTCGTGACGCATTTGAATAGTTGACTCATTCAGCTCCTTTAAAATGAAAGTTCACGGCCAGAGCCCTGATTGGTCGCTTACATTAAAATTAACAAATGAGAACTTTCTGTGCGCATGCACACTGAAGATTGACTTTTGAATTAAATTTGCCTACATTTGAAAGAAACGTCAACTGACGATTTTAATGTATTTTATGTTAATTTTATTTTGCTGTAAATAAAATATTATTACCCTTTTTTAATTACTTTTTTTATCGAAATTAAGGTTTTCATTATCGATTTCCCACCCTAGTAAATTCATCAGTAGATGATAGTAATAACAAAAATATGTACCATATGATGAAATACTCATTAGTTAAGTGGCAAGAGTAAACTATTATTGATCTACTGGTGATAGTTAACGAAAAATCATTAGTTTATTTGTGCAGTGGTATATGGATAATGGATTGCATGAAGCTTACCGTTTTTGTAGTCCACCGGCTTCGGCGTGGTGGTTGTGGTGATAGCGGTGGTGGTAGTGACAGTGGTAGCCACAGTGGCAGGCATCGTGGTAGCTTCGTCTGTGGTCTCTGCAACCACTGGCTCCACGTCCCTGCTCGGCGTGGTAGTCTCTGGCGGGGCGCTCGTGATCGTGTACGATGGCGTGGTGGTCGAGATCTTGGTCGGCTTCGTGGCTTCCTCCTCTTGAATTAGGTTGGTAGTGCTGGAGGTGGTAGTACTGCGCTTGGTAGGCCTTGGTCGTGTGGTGGACGGCCGAGGCGGTCGCCTGGAGGAGGTAACGGGGGCCGATCGATATGCAAGATTCGATACCATATCGATATGTGTTTTCTCGAAACGGTGGTTCCTTTATTTTGCCACCGAACAGTATTTCTGTGTCACGGATTCTAGTTTACCCATTCGGGTTGTGCTAGAGGGCATGTGTCTCGAAAAGGCACAGCGGTTCGATGGCAGCGAGTCCGTGATAGTTCTGGAAAGCTGGGATTCAAATCCGCGGTAACGTAATGTATTGTCCTTCAGTCAGCGTAAGAATTGTAGTCGAAGAATCAAAGTTCTTCAGAAAATAGTCAAATTTGGAAGTATAGTCGAGTAAGGCTAGTCATGTGGTCTGGTAACCGTCCCGTCATCCACAGCGGGTCTTGTACTGCAGAGAATCGGGGTAGGGTAAGAGGCAGAAAAGGGCAAGCCTGTCCTAAATCGGAAGCAGACGCCATTCACTGACTTGTGGGGCTTGGGAGTTGAACCCTAGTGTTCCAGTACATATAATTGTACGGTCGCCGCCACTGTCGCGATGCCTTCTAAAGCGCTGAATAATTTCTACGCTTGTATCATAACTTTAGCTGCGACCCTCAGCAATAATTCTAGTTCATGCTGTTAGATCTTAATTTGTTTGCAACTATCGTCAACAGTTAATCAAGCCAATTAAATAAAATTGTTAGTAAATGTGCGAGATCATTCGATGCTTTCTACAATAAGTGAATAATTGATAAATACTGTAGCTCAGAGCCGAGCGTAGCTACCTGTTTCTTACCCACTCTATTAATATATTGCACGTGAAAAAATAAATAATAATACTGAAAAAGAGATCAATAACTTAACGAAATATTGTATACTAGTCTAATCGTATATAATCTCCAATAACATTTTATTAAAATAATATTTAGTTATCTAACAAAAATTAAAAATATTTTTTAAAATGCAAAATATTTCTCCCTTATTTTTTAAAACACGTAGGAAATAAAGCAGTTAAATATCTAAGCTCAATTGAATCACTCGAAGAAGTAAGTGATCATTTAAAATAATTTAGTTTTCACCTCGCGGGTGGGCCGTTTTGATTTGACTACTGGGTCAGTCATACTGAGAAAGGAACATTGAGTGTCTGAGAAAGCGAGGACATCCGGGAAGGAATGTCAGGAACAAAAGCAGGAAAGACTTCCAGAAAACGTCAATGGTGCCCGCGAAAACGTTAAAAAAAAAGCAGACAGCGGTCCGAGATGCAAGAGGAGACGCTAAGGAAACAGGTAGCTACTCGTCAGTCCGTCGCCTGCTTCCGCGGTCGACCATCGGCTTCGACATCGACGTTCAAACTATCGATATGGCTCGTCATATCGATGGACCCCCTACCTGGTGGTGGTGGTGGTCGTGGGCCGTGCGGTCGGCCGGCGCGAGGTGGCGGGCGGGCGGCTGGGCCGGGCGGTGGGCTGGGGCGGCGCGTGGGCGTGGAGGCGCCCAGGCCCGCGGTGGAAGGCCGCGTGGGGCGGCGGGTGGGCGTGGCCGACGGCGTGGAGGCTGACGGCCGTTGCGGGCGGCGCGTGGTCAGCTGCTGCGTGGACGGCCGCCGCGTGGTGGTGGGGCGGCGCGGCGGCAGCGTCTGCGGGAAGGGGGGGGGCATTGCTCAGATGCATCGAAAATCTTTGGGATTATAACAAAAAACGCTTTATCACCGTTTGTTGTAAACCAATAGATTCTACAACGCTGACATTGAGAGAGGTTAATGTACGTAAAATTCAAGAAGTATATAAATTACTAATTTAATGCTATATTTACAAAAATATAACAAAATTCCAATTAGCGAATCGTGGACACTGCACAAGACGAAATAGCTGTATATTCTTACATGAAATGAAATGTAACACCATCTCAAATTATAAACATTTCATGATTCTGTATAACTCCATAATTGTACATAGGTCTGAAGTTAGCGAACAGAACAACAAAGAATTCAAGGAATATATTAAAAGATACATTCACAGTCATGAAAACAATTAATTTGTTTATTTATGGCATTCAATTAAAATAAAGATTTCTATCCTGATTTAATTTCTTTCTTTAAATTAGTACAACCATGATATATGTAGTTTTCACTAGTTTTATTTATAACCATACGTTTTGTACAATGTTCTGTATGTACGTTACGTTAATATTTTGTAAAACTGATACCTGTATACAAAATTGTGTTGTCTGTAACGTATTTCAGTTTTTGTTTTTGTTATACGCTTACTTAAACTGCGCCAGAATACAAGCATTCGCTCATTCGGGTGCATCTGCTGTATTTGTAAACTTATATTAAAATTATTAAAATTATCTATTATCATTATTATTTGTTTCCGTAGTTTTGAAATTGTTGTCAATCTATCCACAAGCATTTCATTCATTTATGTGGGGTCAGAGCGGAGCCATTTTCGGGCGAACATGAAGGCTGACGTCCGAATATTTAAACACGCACTTGAGCCCAGGACCAATCCAAGACCGAACCCTGCACCCGAAAAGTTCTAGTGAACGCAGCCGAAGTCGAAGAATAACATTATCAATTATTCTAACGGATTGATACATTATGTATGAATGTAGATAAACTTGTTTTGTTAGTTCATGTTCGACAAGCCGGATGAAAGACCTCCAATGGAAGTTACCATAACAAAAAAATAAAAAATAATAATAAAATGTTTTGCTGGAAGTTTTTGAGATAAAACCCTAACCTTACTAATGCAAGAGGACTATAACTTTCATTCATAAATATATCAGACTCAAATGTCAGACCTATCTCTCAGAGAGTTCCTTTCCGCTTCTGTTGTACATCGCACGTACATAATAATTTGAATGTGAATGAACGGATGTCTGGTACAGTCGATTGCAGAATGCCAACTACCGTTCGGCAAAATCTATCAGCTCAAACGTCTCTTCGGCTGAACACGGATCCACTCTGACTGCCCTTTGATACGGTTACGAATAAGTTGCTGCTTTTCAGACAGTAAGTGTCAGTTCCAATATTTTCCTCAAGGAACTGGTTTATTAATTTTTAATTATTAAAATCGTATTATAATTATGTTTGTAAGTAAGATTAATAGATAATTCTCTGTAATTTGAATATTTGTGTTAGAAAGGGAAGCACTAATAGTTGCGTTAGATATTGATTTACGAAACGTAAGATTTTGAGGTGAATTCCTGTGGACCTCCCATAACCATAGAGTACTATTTTAAAGGTTATAACAAACTCACCGAGCTCGGTTGCGCCGTAGTTGCATTTTTCCTCTTGTACAACACGTCTTCTAAATCTTGGAAGTTATCTTGGAGAGATTCAACGATTTTATCGACGAATAATTGTAACTTCGTGTTCAATTTATCATCCTCAACGAACTCCGGTGTAGTTATTTCATTTTCCAGTAGCTCATCTTCTGGTACTAAAGCTGCTTCCGTCACCAGCGCTGGTCTTTCCGTCAGGGTCAACAAAGGAGGTCGTTCGTGCTGAGAAAAGGAGGTATTCAGCTGAGGATTTCTTACTGGTGGGAAATTTGCCAAATCATCAACGGAAGTGGCAGGCCGTTCTTCCGTTGTCGGGAATTTTGTAATAATAGTCGGTCCGCCTGGAGTTGTGCTGTGAGCGTAGAGCGTCGTCTGAGATGACGGCCGCATGGAACCGAGAGACGGGCGAATAGCTGTGCTGGAAGTATACAGAATTGTAGGAGTCTGTGATGGAGACGGCGTTGTCACTGACGGAATAGCAGTGACAGTCAGTGGCGGACGTTTAGTGATAAGAGTAGTTATAAGACCTGGGGAGAATGTTGGAGTATATTTATCCCCTGGTCGAGAGGTTGAGAAAGAAACTCCACTTCCTAGAGAAGGTCTGAAGGTAACTGTTGTCGATGGTGCGTAACTTGTAGTGTCCACGTTTACTGGTCGCGTGTGAGGGTAACTATCGGAACCCAAAGGAGATGAGAAATGATGATGATAATCGGAGCTAGGTGGTCGGACTCCATTAGTTGAAGGTCTGGATACAGTGATCAAAGGATGTTTGGTCCAATTGGTGTCCTCATTGTCCTCAGTAGTAGAAATCTGGTCTAGGAGATGTGTAAGTTGGACGAGTCGTGGGTCGCAGAGTTGGTCGAGTAGGTCTCGATGATGGTCTGTTGGGAGGTCTTTGTGTTGTTGGGCGTGCTGAACTAGTTGTCGGATGTTTGGAAGTAGGCCTGCTTGTTGTCGTAAAATCGGAACTTAGAGGGCTCAGCACAATAACAGTAGGTGCCGGAGGCTTTGATGGCCTCGGAGATGTTGTATGGTAGAACGATGACGTTTGGTGCTGCAGAGTCTGCGCTATGCTAGGTCTGTACGTTTCAGATACAGCGCCGTTGGATGACGGTGAATGGGAAGGCTTGTGATAATTTTCGGTTACAGAACTGACCGGTCTTCCAGCAGATGCTACTAACACAGGGAGTAGATTTCGTCGGTGTCCCCACAGGTCTGTAGGAAGTCGGTCTTAACGAGGAAGTTTCTAAACCGTTGACGGAACCCCAAGTAGAGAGACCTCCTTGTGCAACAGCTTCCGGTTCCGGATCAGGAATTGGTTCTGGTCCCGGCATCGGCTCCGGATCAGCAAACGGTTCCGTGTCGTTTAGTATCCACAGGATGTGATTGATTGACTCAACGTTTTCCGTTACAATTTCGTCTCCGTCATTCGGTTTGCCTTGATTGGACTGAGTGGGGGATAGACCTGCAGATGGCCTTGTCGTAGCAGAGGGAGTATCTGCGTAAATATCAGAGATACTCGGCCGGGCTGCTGTAAAATATGAATCGGTGCTTAATGGACGAGGCGATGTCTGGTGGTAATAATCGGAAGGCTTGCTTGGTGTACTTTGGAAGAAGTGAGTAGTACTCGTGTGAGGTCTAGGGGAAGATCCACTGATGGGACGTGTGATGTAAGATGCGGAGGGTGGCCTGGAAGTTTGATACGTTGTTCCACTCGTTCCCACTGTTGACATTGGTCGACCGTTGGTCACCCTCTCGTTCGTATACTCGTGAACGTTGGTGACCAGGGAGAACGTTGTGTGTTTCGGCTCCAAAGTGGTGTGCGTGGCAACAGGATAAAGTATCTCGGTTTCAGGCTCCGTATACGTCGGTCGCTGAAGAGTAGATGGTTTAAAGAGTTCTTCTGAAAGTTCGTTGTCCAAAACCTACAACAGAATACACATATATTAATTGTCAGAGTTAACTATTTCGCACCTTTTTAAGATTTAATGGTCTGTCTCTCTTTGAAATGTAAATATAGAAACATGTTTGTTATTATTTGTATATGTTTCGAAATATCTCATAGTTAATTTTAAAGATATGATATTCAAAATAAAGACAAATATATTCAAATACCTAGAAAACGCATAGAAATTTCTTAATGTAGAAATATCAATTATATTTTCTCTGTAATGTAATTTATTTTCCAATTTATATTCAAATAGACAGTAATATGTGCCAAAAACTTATTTTGCAAAAAATATATGGGTCAGCTACGGTCCATAAATTGAACTACCCACACTGCCCTGAATTTTCGGTGTGAACCCTTCAATTGTTGAAGGATCTAGGCTGGTGCAGGCGCTTGCTCACCTCGGAGCCGTTGTGGTGCATGAGCACGGTGTCGGCCTCGGGATGGTCCACCGTGAGCGGGGGCATGGCGTCGGCCGGGCGAGTGGCGGCCGCGGGCGGCGAGGGCGGCGGCGGGGGCAGGGTCGGGGGCTCGGCCGGCAGGGGCATGGTGCCTATGTCGACCCCCGGCGGCAGCTTGCAGCACGCGCCGAACAGAAAGCCGTCCATGCACGCCCCCACAACCTGGAAAAGATGAGTAGTTTTGATTCACCTCCATGTACAGGAAAAGGATATCACGAAAAAATATCGGCTACATGTAAAATAACAGTTGTAGTTGCAACTAACATTTCAACAACTGTTTCTCAACGGCTAGGAAAATATTGAGTGTAAAAACATAATAATGATTAAAAAATCATACTAATGCATTGGTTGTCTTGTATTTTGTATAGTTATAGAAGACGAAATAAGCCTATCAACTGAAAAAGCAACTGAATATTGTAAACAGATTCTGGGTCAATGACCCCTGCGTCGTTCCAGTTTTTCGTGCAAGTTCTCTTGATCCATTGCCAAATGCTGAGATTGTCCCTTGCATTGATTCTAGAAAAAAGCAATTTTCTCTTAATTTTGTTTACGTTAAATACAAATGTAAATAAATAAAAGAATAATCGCGATTGAATCACATTTTTGATCAGTTTCACCGAAGCCAACATATTTATAAAAATTGTAAGGCGATTTTATCAAAACTTGATAGCAAGAAATATTATCTCCCTTATAATATATTTGTATCGTCAAATAGATACACGCAACTTGACTCCTATCTTATATTTTCCTTTCGCACTTCACAGGATGTAAAACGCTAGTATAATAAGCTCATAAGCTAATACTCTTTACATCTCTACCATAGATGGCAGTGTGAGCACAAGCTCGAGTTCTAAATGCAAAGGGCTTTAGGAGCAGTTGTCTCGCACTTACTGCTGCTGAGGTAGACATGAGATGCGAAACCTGCAAATGTATAATACCACCGGCAAAAATTAAAAATATCAAAACATTATATAATGTATTTAATTCAATGATATAATTGTGTTTGCGGAAGAATTCTAATGATTAATGGGTGTATTAAAATCTTACAACAGTTAATCATTGTTCTTTTATAAGTACGTTATAAAACGAACAATAAGAGATAAAAAGAACAAAACAGTTGATACACCGAAGATAATATAAAAAATAATAAATAATTGATTACAAAAACAAGATTTTTTACATTCTTTTTCAATCTCGCCTCAATTATTTTGTGTAAACAAAACATCAAACTACTTTGTTTCAGTTTCTTAATAATTCAAAATTCATTATAACAGGAACATTTTGTTACAGTAATTGTGTTTTCCTAATTTTATGTATATCCTTTAATTTTTGTCACTATATTAATATAGTTGGCGGGAGAATTAAAACCAAGATTATTTTCTAACCGAGAATGAAATAAATTAGGTTCAGACGCAATGTTTTCTCAGAGTGAAAGTAATGCTTAATTGCTACTTCTCATTTTTAACTTTAGCTCTTAGGTCCATTAAACTCATTTACTAATACAGCACTTAGTGAGATGTTACAGGAAAAAATTCTTATTAACCTTGTACTAACATGGTAAATCTCTTTTAAGATGGGCAAAATCGTATTGTAAAAAATGGGACTTTCTAAGAGACGTTAGTACATATTGCCAATGCACAAATAAGATAACATATAAAAATAATTTTACTTTCTCACCATTACGAATGTACTTCGTAAGAAGAGAAAGTTATGTAATCGCGAATTTTCGGCAGAAAACGACGATTTTTCGGCAGAAAAATTCTTATTGCGGAGTCCTAGTAACGAAAAAGGGGATAAATTCTATGTATAGTAAATTACTTCCTCTAACACGTAGTGTTGCCAGAATCCATGCTTTGTAGGTTCTTGACACCGGAAAGTCGATTAGTGGCAAAACGTTTGTCTGCCTGTCCATCGTTGGTCAACGCTAGCGCCTAAACTGTTCAGTCGATTTTCTCCGAAATTGATATTCCTCGATCGATCTGAACGAACTCGAGGCTTTGGAAGTTTCAAACGGATATTTTGATTTATGAATGTACTTTACATAAACTCTGAAAAACATTTTCAAACTTTTCTCACGAATTGTTCCAAACTTTTTAGTTAAACTTTGTACTCGGAGAGCGTGAAGAACGCTCTAGAGAATGGTGCAAATCTTATGTTCGTTGAAATCCCTTATTTTTCGAAAATTGCAAAAGTGCAATTGTTTTGGGCGTCTTCCCTTAATTACAATATTGAAGACAGAGGTTTTTTCCTTAATGAAATCTGTTTCTTAAAGACAGATCTTCAAATAATGTTCATGTTCAACTTTTCAAAAATATGAGTAATTTTCGTGTAATACTGAACATAAAAAAATAATATTTTTCTCAAAAATCGCTCCAATTTTGTTCTTGAAATTTTTTCCTCGTGCAGAAGATGATAATAATAAGAGACGTTAAAAAATATGGTGCTTGTTCCAGTTTTGGCGAATTGTCTGTTTTTTCGAAAATTGCAAGAACTTAACATTTTAAAACTATAAAATTGAACACACAGCCTTTTATCTCAGTCTGTTGTAAAAATCAACTCTTTAAAAAGGTCATGTACAATTTTTTAATCAAAAAAGAGTATGTTTTGCGTAATTTGAATTGAAATTTATACAATTTATAAACAAATATTATCTGAAAAACCGCTCCAAACTTTTTCTTTTAAGTTTTCCACGGATAGAAGAAGAGACACTTAAAACAATGACGCGGGTCTCATTTTCTTTTGAACTCTCTTAATTTTTGAAACATACAGATTTAGAAATATTGCGTGAAAGTATATTTTTATCAATAATTTAGTTAAGTGAGGGAATATGTTTACAAAATAAACCTCTACTAGAAAAAAATTCATAAGTATATTTCCCAAGGCTGCCGGTATATGAGTAAAACACTGTCTTCGGGACGAAATAAATAGGTCCACTTACGTTAAATGTGCTCTTCTGCAAAATGACAATTTTTGAGATGTTATTTTTCTTATGCACCGACTATATTGATATTGTCTCAGGGACGTGTTAACGCTAGAATCATGTAGAGCTGAGTTTTTATCGAGCATAGACATATGTATGTACGTATCTGGCGTTATTGGGTCGGTAGTCTGACTTAGCCGGCTAGCTACCGGTGTCCCCCTTACCTGTGTCTAGTTAAATTCCCATGGTTGGCGGTAAGAGCGACATGAGGTGAACATGACGTCTTCTCTTCACCGTAACTAGTAAGATCCGCCTGCTTGAGCTCTTCTTCGTCACAGCTATAGAAACTGGGACGATTTTAAACGAAAGCTACAACTCTATTTTTGCCTCGACCGGGGAATCGAACCCGGGGGCCATAGCACGGGTAGCTAATAAGCTGCCCATGAGCCATTCCAGAGGCTGGAGCATAGACATATACTTATTTTGTTAATGTGACATCTGAGGGTATTATCTTCAAGATAGAAAAAGGCACGACTTTTTGCGTCTTTCTTGGTCCTGCCGCAAGATGTCGTAACCGTATCAAGCAGTGCTGCAGATCAAGCGACTCTAGCGGCAGGACCGAGAAAGACGCAAAACGTCGTGTCATATTCCATCTTGAAGATAATACCCTCAGATGCCACGTTACGAAAACCCAAGTATAGTTAATGAGTAAACAGCTTGAGAGAGCTTGAGTAAATGAGCCTATGATGTAACAAACGCGAGGTAAAACTAATATGCCCTGCTCGATGCAGGAGATCAGAATCTCTCATTAGGGAAAGAGAAGCAAACAACAAAAGATGGAAGCTAAATCGTCTAACTTTCTAGTATTAGACTTGGTCATTTGAAATTTTACTGCGATCCAATACAACAAAACGATGAATTATAAAATAAATAAAAATTATCCATATTTTGGAATTAAAGATGACTATATTCGCATTAAAAAATACTCCGATCTCAAAATGCTTTTGGAGATCGACAAAATAATGGAGTATTATTTCAAGCCAGTAAATTCATATTTTGATTTCGTAAGCTTACTGCTTCCGATTGTTCTCCCGACATGTGTGAGTAACGGATGAGGATACGACAAAAGAAGAGGAATGAAAGATCGCGTGGGGTCCATGGAACGTTTGTTAGGGTAATGCTCCGGTATTGGGATTGTTAGGGTAATGCTCCGGGATTGATCAGAAAAAAACACGGCAAATTACCGATCAGCGCAACCGGCAGCTAGAATTCTCCTCCAGACAGAGATTGACTTCGACCTCGCTATCAAGCTAGAGTCGAAAATGCTGCCACCGTCGGGACTCGAGCCGATCAGAGGCCCTGTGAGGATGGTAGGGACGGGGCACGCGGGAGCGGCTCCTGGACTTACCTCTCCGCCTCTGCGCGTGCACTCGTAGTTGAACATGCAGACTCCCGCGGCGCCGTCCTTCCCCTCGCGGCCGCCCGTCTCCGCCGTGGGCTTGCAGGCGCGCGGCACGATGCGGTAGCCGCCGAACATGCGCCTCCCTGCCACACATGCACATACAGCGAGGTGAGAGGGCAGCGTGTGTCATTGACGCTAAATATAAAATCAATTTTTATTTGTGAACTTATTACCAATGTGTATAACGTTAACAACTGATATAGTATTGGCTTTCTTTAGTATTGAACATTTGTAAAAGTTATGTTTTTGGATATGAAGCATTGGCTTCAGTGGGAGGGATGTGAAACCCCTTGAGCTCTTCCATCTTGGATACGCAACTGCGTAATGGATATTTCGTGTAAACATTCTATTTTAAGAAAGTGGCTGGTTGTCGCGGGAATATTGTGGAAATTCGTATTGGGGAGATACAGACACAGGTACATGTACAGACCGGAATGGACTGTAACATTCCTATGTAATATTTATAGATATACAATAACCTCTCCAATTCTAGTTTAATCTTCACATTTCAGAGCAGAGCAAGTACTCCTAAACCAATGGCAGGAGGGAGGGTAACGATGAATCCGAGCGTAGTTTTTTTTTCTCTCTATTTTTGTTTAGGCAATGATTTACTGTTTCATCTTTCAGTACTTTATTATTAGATTCTTTCTTAATTCTAGTGATAGGTAGGTCTTTCAACGCTTATTGGATGCTTACAAAATAAATCGATACCACCGCCATGCATAATAGCTTCGTGGAAACTCCAATGTTCTCTTTCCTCCACGCCTGTCCATAAATACGTTCAAATCTTTATTTAAATAATTAGATGTAGATAACAGTTGTTCAAACGAAGAAACATAATAAATGTTGAACTAATTCCTTAAAAAATCGGGGGCAGCCAAATGATTTGCCGCGTCAAGTGTCACAAGAACATAAAATGTTCAAAATAGTTATGCCCTTGCCGCAGCTCAAAAACTGAAAATGTTTTAACACAAATTTGCAGAAAATAGTTCTTGTATTTTCTTAAATACATTAGTTATTTATACATAAAATTACCCTTCAATTGTATTGCAATGGCCGACCTGGATGGCCGGGGTGGCTAAGAGCCTGTACCGACTCAACGCTTCGGTCCGAAGGGTCGCGGGTTCGAGTCCTGCCATGAACAGTTGTTTGTCTCTCATTTATATGTTGTCGCGGAGGGCCTCGCGTTCTGCTGACCCCAGATCAGAGGAGCCCGCAAAGTGTGTTGATTCCTAGTGCATGGTCGAATATGCGTCACACCGGGCCGTAAAGGGTAACGGGCTGTCGGCTAGAAAGAACCGTAGAAAAAAATAGTGCAATTTATTGAGGTCCGCCGTTGACCCCCTCATTGGTGAAAGTGTAGGCTTCCGCGGCCCGAGCCAGGATCTACTTGGCTGCCCTGGAGACACACGTGCGTCTCCCGGAAATGCATTGAAGGTCGCAGCATGACTGCCGAAACGTTGGCATCTGCACCTAGGACATAGCGTCTCCCGGACTTCCAAGTACTAGATATCCCCCTCATTGGTGTTCCCCGGATACCAGAATGACTTTTTATGCGACTATTAATTGGTGAAGGGAGGGTGTTATATGTGATCATTTCCAGAAGAGCATTGACACCAACTGTATAATATATCTATAGTAGAGCGTCAATACTTCGGACGTGAAAAATCCGAACCGCCGATAATCCGGAATCGATTTTGGCGAAAGAAAAACTTTTAATTACATAACTTTATTGTACATAGTGAATTTTGGTTGGGACATAAAATAAGACAGTATGTACCTAAGTATTGAAGAATACAGTATTTTTTTGTAATTACAAACAATTAGAGATTTTATTTTCCGTGTCACTTCTGTTACCATCAAAGTTCATTATGAATGATTTCAGTGACCTTTTTTGACGTTGAAGACATTTACTAGCCCAATGATAGGTTCATTTCGAAATTCGGGACAATTTGATAATCTAGAGGGGGTCCGGTTCCAATTCATGCAAAGTATAAGTTCTCTTCTACACCACCGATAACATTTTCTTGATATTTAATCAATAGTATCAGTTAACATTTTAAGAGTCAATAGTAGTGTAGTGAACTGCTTAAAATAGCAACCCTTTATTCTTTGACTGGTGAGTGTTTTAACAAACAATTACTTGGGTTATCCCAGTGTCCATACGCCTACAGAAATATTGCTGACGTTTTGCACTGCAATCTACGTTCTTTCCGAGGGCTTGCGTGAGTAACATTAGGGAGGCCGCAGGTTGACCAAAACGCAAAAAATTCTTTATTTTTTAACTAGTTTAGGTTGTTTCTCGCGTATATGCTTAAACATTAACTCGTGTTTGAGAAAAATAAGTTGTATGTGAATGTTGTCTATAAAATTGTTTATTTAAGTGTTTATGAGTCTGCTAAAAATGTCCACATTCTACGATAGAATGTTTCAACGAAGTGTTTCAAAACACACGTGATTTTGAGATTGTAACGTTAAGACGAGTTACTTGAATTGATATTGATACGCAATTTAATGAATTGTGCATCAATAAGATGCTGGATTATATTTCTATTTCTCCGTTTATTGTGAATCTCATTAGAAGCAATATGGAGTTCCAATTGAACTCTTAAAGCTAAATTACTAATGTTGAAACTTTTCACTTGTTGTTAGTGAAAACTGAAATATACTCACTTCAAAAGTGAACAATGCGACCTGTAAAAATATATATCAGTGAACAAATGTTAATATAGGGAATAATAACTGAATGTATTTCTTCGTTATCACTCTGCCCCGCAGGGTGTAGATTAGGGATTGCCAAGGTGGTACGCGTACCTAGTAGATGGCAAAGACAATTGATGAAATACATGAGCTGGTAAAGGGAGCACTTATACTGAAATAGGTAACCTAAAAATAAAGTGAATTGAAAGCTAGTGGTAATAAATGAGTGCAACTAAGACTGTTCCAGATTGATCTTGTAGTAATATACTTGTACATAATTATAGCAGAAATTCCATTGATTCCAGCTTCGTTAATTTAAATACGCTACTCATTCTAATTAAACAAGTAGTACACGTATTAACGTAACATGCTGCGAACAATATTTTGTAAGGTCTTCTTAGGATTTCCCGTGACATATTGAGAGAACTGAGCTCCCTACTTGTGTTACTGGTATCTCAAGATGGTGTAGGCCAAAATCCCTATACATTTGAAGTGGCGCTCGGTGAGGAAAGACTGGGGAACCCATGGTGTAGCTTCGGCATTCGACGAATGCAATGTGACAATGGAATAGTAATTTACATTACAAGACAAAAAAGTGAATGTAACCATGACTACCGTAGGGTCCCCGGGCGAAGCAGATAGGCCGAGTCTAGGAATCTCGTCTTGTTATGGAAATTCATATTTACTGGGCGATGTACAATATTTTTTGGAGACGTCAGTTTTATTACGATTTCTCCGTGAAAAGTACAAATTTAATTGAGCATAACGAGAACATACGAACTCGTACTACGTATTTTTCGGTTCGGGGGTTGGTATTTTCTTTGTTTTCTAATTATTGTACTTTCATTACTTGTAAGGAAAGTACTTTTGGTACTTTACTAGGCTGAGATAGAAAACAGTTTAACTTTCATCTCCGAATACTGGGCGTCTGTTACTACACTGTAACTATGCGTCATTTTCTAGACGGTTTCGAATAAAATAAACTTTTCTATCATCTAGGTGGACGTTATTATGAAATAATTCTTAATTGATTATCACATTCAGTGAGATAATAAGTTTACCTTGTCTGTGAGATGGAGCAGGGTCTTCCAGGACACTGAAGGACTCCCCGGGAGACGGGAGGAGTAATAAGCAGAGCAGAGTTGCCAGGCCTCCGGCCCGAGGCTCCTTCCTCGATAGCGCTCCCATCTGCAACCAAACAAATGTTGTATATTATGTGCTCTTCGAATGTTAGCCAGACATGTTTCATGGATTATATCGTCATTTTAAGTGGGTTTTAAGTATCTAAAAAATTAACCGGTATCAGTTATAATGTGATAGGATTTACAATTCACACTACAATGAATCTTAAACCAATGACACAGTGAGAAATGTGGAAAAGACGTTTTTTTCATAAAATTTATCAAATTTCCTGAACAGTCAGAAACATAACATGAACTAAACATAGATCAGATCAGAAACCTAACATAACATGAATAGAAAATCAAGCTCATACTTTCATTGTTTTATTTTATCCCCCATTTCGTCGTTTAACTTCGAAGATTAATAAAGATATCAATTAGATACAAACAAATTTTCTCCCTCTTTTTTTTAATTAATAACAAGGTTTGGATTTCATACGCTTTTGAAAGAAGTAGAAAAGAAAAGTTTATCACGACAGACGATTTTCGCTTATTTTAGCCCGTACAATTTGTCTAATATAAGGCAATCTGCCCATGCTTTTTATGGACATATACGTCCATATACACGTTTTTTCTGCGTTATGCGCTAGCTTACTAGTCATAAAGTGGTACTGAAGTACAGTAACAACTCGTTACGAGTCTTGAGGAATGGTTGTAAGCTATTAATGTTCATTCTGCATTGATGTAAACATTATTACTACCTCATAAGCTACTATGGCATACAGCATTCATTTCTAATTCTCTCTTGTGGCTGATGGATGTATAAAATTACTGTGGGCGGAAGTTGAAAATAGGGTACAAATTGTGTCCAAAATGATAGGGACCTTTACGTCATTACAAGGAAATGTAATAGAGAGATCCAATCATTTTATGGACATTAGCTACACAATGGAGTTTGTGAAAAAATTCAGTTTATGAAGGGAATACATGCAAAATTAATGAGCAACACCCTACATTCAATTATTAAAAAAACAATGGCGAATTATTCTGTTAAATCTTGACTGTTTGCAATTGATGAACAAAGATATAATTTGTACAATCTATCTTCTTGTGGTAAAATTTGTAAACAAAAAATACTAAGTTCTCAAGCTTCTTTCTTGACAAACTCCTTTCAGTAAAGAGGAATTAGACTATCATAGTTTACAAAACTGTAAGGAATTTTTTCCATAGAAAATAATTATTTTTGGCCGTCTATCCCATCTTCAAGATTTGCACTTATAGGGCCTTAAAACCTTATCTAGTAGATTTCATTCTTGTTTATGAACGATTTATACAAAAATTATACATTAATAATGGTAATAATCATACATTAATGATTGTTTAATAGTTTGATTAACATTTAATACGAGTAAGGAAACAACTGGAGGCCATCCAAGGTTATCATGCTAGGAGGGCACGGAGTCTCCTGTCTCTCCATTGCACCTGTCTCCCCATTGCACCCCACCCCCCTATTGGTACTAACGATGTGAGTCACATCGAGAAACTAGGCAACCGGGCGGGAGTTTCTAATTCTCCGCCAGAGCTTTATGTGTGGGACCAAAATCCCCACGCCACCCATTGGATACAGATAAGGTACAGGGATATAAAAATTGACAGTTGGATGGGCACTCTTACAATCAGTGTTAACTAAAAAGATACGTATCATTATGTCATTCTACTTCGTAATCCGCTTTTGTGAAGAATGCTGCCAACGCTTCAGAAACTTTGGCGTCTGAATAGATAGTAGCACAGCAAAATTCGCGACTAGAAGAGAAAAGTGTGCGTATGTGCATCGGTAAGAGTGAAAGCAAGCAATCGGCAGGTGGCTTAAAACATAATCACCTGAAAATAGGTTTCATTTTTCGAGGTGCTGTGTTGCTTTCGACAATCTATCAATGTACCTGTATCTAATTTTAATCACTCTTAATTGCGCATAATTCCCAACATCATCTGTTACATTTGCATAAAACTGTCTGCACCAGCTGTTCTCTTTCCATTCATCAAACTTCTCTTGTTGCCCAATTTCATTCTACCTTGTTTGGCTGAGTTCCTCACACACAGAACCTCCGGCATGCCGCCTCGAAACCACTCCAATTATAGGACCGGGTCACGCGAGCAGATTACGACAACGCCAGAGAAACCAGGGAGCAGGGGCGGTCCAGCCAGTCGGACGGGTGGCTGATACCCCGAGGCGCGTGCGTGGAAGTGGGATTGACCAGGCGGGTGCTGGGGGGTGATAATGGCCCCCCTTCGTCGGCAGAAGGCCCGTGGCCGTGATCGATCAACCGCGAGAGTTCCCTCGTTTGCGGGCGGGGGCGAGAGAGGAAGGGGAGGGAGAGGGTGGTGCGGAGGCTTGCGGTCTCGTTGGTATGCGGGTAAGAAGCGCAGGTGACGTCACAAGCTCCTCCCCTTCCGGTGGCCTGGATCGACATCGCGGGAGCGCGTTGCCGCCGCCACCTAGCGGGCCTCCGCCGCCGCCGCTGCCGCTGCATCCGGCCTTCGATATTCGGCTGCGCTGTCGGCACCCAAGTCACTGGCGTGGTTCGTAAGCAGAGGTATTTTCACGCTGGTAGTAGCGTTGTAAATGGTATCGCTTCCCCTCGTTCCTACACTGATCTTCAGTTCTGGTAGATAGCAGACGTGTCAATGTTTCATTTTCTATTTATTTACTTATGCTGCATCAGAGTGAGCCTTATTATGTAATAATATTATTATATTAATATAATGAAATAATAATAATAATAACAATAATAATAATAATAATAATAATAATAAGAAGAAGAAGAAGAAGAAGAAGAAGAAGAAGAACAACAACAACAACAACAACAACAAGAAAAAGTAGAAGAACATCACAACGAATTGCCTTCTCACCTACCATGGGCTGAATTCTAGCATCAAAATCTTTCAACCTTGCGCCGATCACTTCATGCTATTGCAAAGTTATTTTTTTAAAATTTGATTGGAGTTAAAAACAGCACGATTCTTGCAATAACACGAGAGAAAGATACATCGAATGATGATAATGATAATAATGATCAGGATTTCGGAAGTAATGTTATATTGTAGTTCAGATGTGGTTAAACTGTGTCGTATCCAGGGCTGGTTAAAATGAGACGTACTTCAGAACTGACTATATGTTATGTTGTAGTTCATGGACGTTTATAATGTAGTGTAGTTCACACAGCGCTCTACGAGCGGCAGTGTATTCTTCAGCATGGTTCAGAGACCAGAGCAACAGTGCTGCCTATCTTGTCGGCTCATGGTTGCGCAGAGAAGTCTGCGTGACGATGTGCTGGCCTGCTGTAGCTTGCACTTGTGTAATGTACTTTTTGAAGTGCAACAATAAATTTGAAAAATATATTGTTCAGAATCCTCTTATATTTAAAAAATAAATACCGGCTTAGGTGGCTCAGGGCATCGACTGATGTCACTGGAGTGCCTCTGACCGGGAGGTCTTCGGGTGCGAGTCTTGACGGTGACAGAATTTTCCATACTAACTGGGTCGAATTCGCCCCCCAGTCTTGCGACTTCTAGCGGACCGCTACTCTGATCAGTAGTTTTCAGTGGTTTCTTTGATCAACACCAACTGAATACCGCAGCGGACCACGGACCACGCGCAATCTTTCTTTCATCTTCCTTGTCGTATCCTCGCCCCTTTCTTACACATACTTACATTTACGCTAACACATATCGGGAGTCCAGACGGGAACTTAGAGTTCGTCCCGCCTGGGGCAGTTACCCGCTGGTGGGAGATACCTGGTTGGAAAAAAACGCGAACCAACGTTTAGGTCGGTATCCTGCGGGGAAAAATTACTACCACGTCTCGCGATAAAACATTTGCACTGCACATATGGCACTAATGAACATTGCAGTTGACGCACCCGAAAACACGAAATAATCAATCAAGAGAATAATTGTAATAAATTATATTTTTCCGGTAAATGAGTGTTTCTTGATTGAATTCTTACTTTTCCCTACACTCTCAACGAAACAAGAATAAATGGGGTCTCCAGAATTGTAAAATACTAATGCAGCATGACAATCCTCTGCATTGCTTTTTTTTATTTTAAAGGATTTCAGCTCACATGGTTTTTCTGCCCGAATTAATTCTTTGAAATATTCTATGCTCATTACGGCTTCTTATATGCCATGTAATTTTTAATATGTCTGAACTGCAAAAGCTTTTGGCATGTTCTACACCATCTACAGGTTTTACTGTTTGATGCAAATAATGTAATAAAAAGCTAAATAAATAAAATTTATAGAAAAGGCGATCATATATAAGAGGTTATTAACTCTAGAATCTTTCGTGATTGATACTATCTGCTATTTTCCTAGTTTTCGTGATAGTGGTGTATTCGTTATTACGACTAATATTATTAATAATAGGTATAATTATTGTTATTATTATTTTAATATGTGTGTTATATTGCAGTAAAAATAACAGTATTTGCTTTGAATAGAGAAAAGCATTGCAATTCTTAATCGGACAGTATTTTTATGTTCAAAAGATATTGCCAGTTTTGATTTTGCCAGTTCCAAACGCTTCTTGTGGGTAATTAGCACACTTTATAATTTGGAAGTCCCATTATACCATCCGGCCTAGATCAAGAAACTTGACCCGAATTTTGTCATTTAAGTAATACTCAAGTAATTTACCTTCTTGGGTTTGCGGTTATTAGGTATTTAAGTGATATCCTTAACAGTAATATTAAAAGACATTTGTATACATCTTAATGGAATTTTAAAACTATTTTATAGCACAGTTTTAGATTAATTTTTTTAAAAAGGAATGTATTTATTTAATGGATTATATATAATTATAAGAAATAATAATTATAAGAAATTATAATTATAAGAATTATATATAATTATAAGAAATCAGCACATACAATTTTCAGTAAAAGAAACCTGAATAATATTCGAAGATTTTAAAATTTTCCTAAAAGAAGGGGAATTATATCTGTGGTACAATGTTAAACAATCTGACTGAAACAAATTTCATTTTATATTGTTTGTGGGGTCTCTAATTATAATAATGTTTAGAAAATTGTATTTTTGATTAGTAATGGAGAACAAACAACGTGAGAATAGAATAGATAAAACATAATAGGTAGTCTCTCATCATCGATAAATACACTTAATCATTTCATAGATTAACCAATATTTATCTTACGTCAAAGAACAGTTAAAACGGCGTATGACGTGCTATGGGGAGAAGTTAATTCTGTGCACATTTTCGAAATTCTGTGATCCCTGCACTAATTCATATACTACATGAATTTTGATTTAAAAAAAGCTCTCATGTAATAAAATCTATTTTCAAGGATAAATAAGCAATACATCCTCTTATCCATGATGTTCTTCGTCAAGGAGTAATACTTCCTGCAGCAACAACATGGAAACGATAATTTGAATAGCTATATTTCCCACTGAATTCTAGAAGACGTGCACAGATAATGAAGTTACATTTATGTCCAGAAGCAAAACAAGGGGCTATCTCAGCATTTGCTCAATGGATCAGGGAAACTGGACAAAAAACCTGATCGAGATGGGGAATTTTTGAATCTCATTACGAGATTCACTGTCGTCAATAAAATCGGTTCCGCAGAATCGAATTCCATTAAACTGGAAAATGTACAGTACATTTGCGCCGATTCTGAGCAATACGGCCAAGTTCCTTTACATTCCATGGAACATGTTGGTTGTTTTCGGCAAAGGCCTATCGGCGACGGGATAGAAAAAGCTATATTTTCTCTTTATATACCCCTGTGGCCTATAACTGAACTGCTCAACTATGAAGCGACATTATATACAATCTTATAGAAAAATTAATTTAGAAAACGGAATGAAAATGAATGAAATCTACTAATAAGATATACATCACAGCAGTCAGAGATAAATCATACTTTGCACATTTGTTGGGAATGTGAAAAAATTGTCGCCTTGATTTTTAAATTGAAACAGCCCATGTCCTAGTTTACATAATCACTCAGAGAAAATGCTCTTTCACTGCTGTTAGTACGTTTTGTACTAGATGAAAGCTTATAGCTTAGAGAAATTACAAATCGTGCTATGTACTGAATCCGGGCTGTGGACCTTACTTCCCCAGCTAACATGTACCTTGCACCTTTACCAAAAAATACTAATTTTCCACCCACTGGAATATTACATAAATTACTTAAAATGTACCTTTCAAAACGTCTCTCAATAAATGACCCTAAACAGTCAGTTGGTGATGCTGGAATTAGGAATACATTAAATACATTTTTTTGCTAATTGTGGAAGGAATAGAGCCGAGGTATGTATATTTTGTTAGCATACTAAAAAATCAAATCTGTAGTTCGTTTACAAATAAGTTTTCTATAACCCGGGAGCGAAAACGTCTAGTTTTAAAATGTTGCTAACCTCGCTTTTATATACTTTTATTCATCATTCATCTATTTATGGTTAAAAGGTGGGAAAAGGTTGTGAACATCAATTGAAAACACGCAGATTGTACTTTCCCCTTATACGCACATGCAGTTTTTACTGTTTTTTATTTATCAGAATAAATTAAATCGAATCAATTCCTTAGCTTTCTTCTGCATTCCCTTCCAGGCAATAGGAGGCCTCGGCCCATATATGTAGCAGTGTTGAGGTATCTGATTTGGTTTCATTTGATTTATTTTCGTCAAAGAACAGTAAAAGCTGGACGTGACGTGTGGGGAGACGTATAATCTGCGCACGTTTTTTTGAAGTCCTGAATGGCTTCCACATTCTTTTACTATACATACAATAGATGAATAACAGTTCCAACAAAGCGAGGCTAGCAACATTTAAAACATCAGACATTTTCTCACTAGAGCTGTATAAAACTTATTTGCACCTGTAAACGAATTATATATTTGATTTTTTAGTATTGCTAACAAAATAGCCACTCGCACCAGCAGCTCTATTCCTACAAAAGAGCTCCACAAGACGTGTGCATTGTGGAGGTACATGTTTGTTCAGAAGCAAAACAAAGAACCAGCATTTGTTCAATGAATTAGGGAAACTGAAGAGCCCCAGAAGTTGGCTGATCCAGAAGAAGTTCATTACTTATTAGAGGCATATTTAAACTTTTTAAAATTGTACAGTACAAATATTGTAATGTATTATACATCATTATTTCATTTTTTTATATTTTTGATGCTCGGTGTAATCTCTAATGATATATAAACAATTACTGAACAGGAAAGATGTTTACTTGACACGTAAACTTGTGTATGGATTTTATTTGATTAATGTCATCTGGCATTGTGTTTTTAACTACGTACTATGTTATGTGTATATTTCATCAGTCACCGTCAAGACTCGCTGGGACTACGATGATTGATTTGCAAATTCGAAACCAAATCATGTTGCCAAACCCGATAATAAAACAATTAGAAAATAAAAAAGCTCATTTTCCCAAAGATCTTGGTGAAGTAGAGAAATTAATGAAACATCTTGACGTATGTGTATATTATACTTTAGAGATAAAGACACATTTTCTCAATCATTTGCGAGCAATACAACGTACATCGGTTCTTCTAAAATAGTTTTATGCCTATTATTACTATGTTATTAATGTTTCGATTTATATGTTTATAAATTATAGTTTGATATAAAAATTCAATGTGAGAAAAAATGTTCTTCGTCAAAGTCCATCACTAAGAAAGCAGTCAGGTTATTCGTAATTTAAGAGTTGAGGAAAGTCAATATTTGTAAGATCGGCTAGGCATATGATCTTGCTTAGCGGGCAAGAGCATCGGATTACTGTATGGCTCCAAAAGCTATTTTAATTTCAAGAAACTTAACGGTACTATGTTCGAACAAATGCCTTCTCACTGGAGAAACTCTTTAAGCTCAGGCGTTACGTAATCACTCGAAGGGTTATATTTTTACAGCAGAAGAACGGATGGAGGTTTATAGAGCAGTGGTGGGAGTGGTAGGCTAGCGGTAAAGCGCCGGTCATCTGGAGTCTTAGATCCGGGGTTCATATCCAACCGGTCCGGTGGATGTATTTCCCGGTTTTCCTGCGTGCCACCTCCCAAGGTTGAGAAAGAGGAGCGTGGGGAGGAAGGGGAAGTTGGGGGAGGCGGGAGGTGGTGGGGGAAACAGAGCGAAGGGGAGGCGGCGCCTGGCCGGCAGTGGCGCCAGCTGCTCAGATCCGGTCGCAGGGGAGCCCGGGCGTGTGGCCACGGAGGCTGTGAATCTCGCTCGCCTGCAACTGGGACGAACTTCAGTTCACTTAGGTTTGAGACAGTATCGTCAGATACCGCAGTTGCAGGGACGAGTGTTCACTGAATAGTTCGTTTTTAGAGCAACGTACGGGGGTTATTTTTTAAACATGGTCCATTTTTAATAAGAATAAAAATACTGTAAATACCATTTAAATATTTATTTATCCATATTCTACATATATGACCGGAAATCCACTGTCGTACATTGCCAGGACAATTATTTTTCATCCACGTGCATGGAACGACTATTCGTGACTACACTGACCATACAAATTATTCTTGTTCTGACCATAACCTAGTCAATGATAAAAAGCACTGTCTCAGGTCATAAAGTGAATTGTGAAAAGAATAATATGAAGGCTGTAGGCAGATTATTAAGAATTAAGAATTCTTAGTGACACAAAGAGGTCCGTTTTTCCATTTGCCGTTTGTGTAGCTTGAAGGGCTTTCGAATAATTTCAGCTGATCGATTCTTACTGATCACTTGCCATATTTATGAACTCCAAAGGCTATGAGAAAGACTTCGAAAGAAATACAGCTACAGTGACATTATAATGAGGACAAGCTCCATTAAACTATAGTGAAAATTACCAACTTGGGTTTAAGTGCGTGAACTGTCGACGCATTGCGGGAGAGGTGGCTCAAGGCATCAATTGATGTCACTGGAGTGCTTCTGTCCGGGAGATCCTAGGTTCGAGTCCCGACGATGGCAGGATTTTCGGTACTAGTTTGTCAGCTAGATGGAATTCAGTCGCTGTCTGGAGGAGAATTCCAGCGACTGGCTGTTCTGATCAGTAGTTTTCCGTGGTTTCTCCGATCAACATCAGGCGAATGTCGGGGCAGTAAGTACCCTAACAAACAGGTCATGGACCGTGCGCGATTTTTCCTTCCTCTTCCTTGTCATAACCTTGTCCTTGTTACTAACACACACATACACTGAAATGCACTACACTACCACAAGTGCCAATAGACCGGTCGGGACCTTAGAGCTTGTCCCGACTAGGGACAGTTCCGTTGGTAGAGACACCTGGTTGGGGAAAACCCCACTAGTCGACGGTAGGTCGGCGTCGGATCTCGCCATCCAGCGGGGGAAAACCACCGCCACCTCCCGAGGAAAAACATGCTCTACATTTGCGGTACTCATGACCTTCGCCGTTGACGCGCCCGGAATCACTAACAATCAATCAATCGACGGATTAATATACTAGACATTGGGACAACTACCTCATTCTTGTGTCGCGTTTCACTAATTGGGTACCACAATGGCAGCGATGTTAAACGGTGTAAATCTTTAAGTGTTGGTACCAGTAGACTCCATCCTATATATGAACCTTACTGCAAATAATTTCCATTAAAAATTTCAGATTGGAAGATAATGGTATATAGTTTTTTTTTCTTTGTAATGAAACTTCCTAGTGAATGTACTTTGTGTGACTTATGTAGAGCCTTCCTTGCTAAGCAGCTATAAGGAAAACATGTTTCCATTATTCGCAATTGGTCTTTACGATTAGATACATTGTGGTCGTCACAGACTGTGGAGTTCATATAATCGTATGTAATCATTAAGCTTGGGAATTCGGAGGGAAATGTAATTATTCGAAAGTACCAAACCTCAGGAAGACCTCAGCATTCATTTCAAAGCGGGTTAGGAGAACGTCCTGCACGAAAAATCGCATGCTGAAAATCACAGTACAAAAAACTGTTTGCAGCGTGTTTTTGTCAGTGGTCAATTGCCTTACCTTCTAAATGTCGGCCTACCGTGTGATAGGCCAACGCAATAATATCGGCCACGTTTACAATCTTTGTACTTTGATAAATGGTACAGAAGAGATATAGTCGTTTGATTAACCTGAAAACTCGGTGACCTCTGAATATAGAAAGCCGATCGTGATGGATGTGAAGACAAGTGGCCTCATTACGCAGATGACTGAGACCATAGTATCGCGTGACGGATCGAAGTGTAGTGATGCGTAGAGAAGAAAGGAACATTCACCGCATAACGGCAACGTCTTTTGCTGTGGGAGTTTCGATGTAACAATTTAGGTGACGCCTGGGATTCTGCACCGGCATTGCTTGCAGGTGCTAAATGTAGACTTCATATCGTTGGAGCACAAGAAAAGTGACAAAACTCAAAAATTATTTTAGAGGAGAATGATTTTCATCTGAACGGAACCGTTTACTTCCCAGCCAAGGGCAAAGTGTTTTACTTTATTTTATCATATAACGACCTTTTAACAGATCAAAAAGAAAAGGTTAACTTGTTTTTTTATATGTTAAATGGTTGTTAAATGATACAAGAAATTAGATTTAAATAGACGTAAATTATGAAGTGGCAAACAATCTTACCTTTCATTTGCCTAGTGAACTTCCATTCTAAAATTTTTACCAGTAAAAATAGACTATTTTCTAATCATATTTCTTCATGTAATTAAAAAAATGACGAGATTTGAGGTTTCGTCTTTTTATTTATTTTTTACTAACTATAGTATAGAGAATGGGGCACATATTTAGCACATTTCCTATTAAAAAGTTCATTGCATTTTCAGCAGACGTGAAAAATTCGAGAGGTCACGAGCTGTCCTTATTGTGTTAATTTTTGTTATTTTTAAAATTCTGATATTAACTTAGTTGTCTTAACACTAGAATGCTCGTGTTTAACCACTAGAAATTCCAAAGTAGTATTTTCAATTCCACGTTTTTAAACAAAGTCTTGATGACGCTGTATGTAAAAGGTCACAAAGCGGCTAGTTCAAACATAGTTACCTATTAATGAAATTAGGAGTATGTTTTCAGTAATTCTGATTTCGTTTGTCAAGTTTTTTTACTCAAAATATTTTGAATTCGTTTTGTCTCTCTAGTAAACTAGGCAAAGGTACCACTCTCCGTCCAGAAAATATCTAAAGAGCGGACGAAAGCTCATTTTCAATAATATTCATTTATTTAATATGAAAAATCAGTTTAAAACTGTGCGCGATATATTGGATGAGATACAATCTGTGCCCGGTTTCTTGAGCTACACAGCACGAATACATGCCCTCAAAAAGAGCATGAGATTGGTTCGAGTTTCATAAAATCTACTGAAAATGTTGATGTCATAAAGGATGACACGCAAGATACCAACACACTTGCAGACACTTGGGCTGTAGAATCAATAGAATGAGATGCTCTCCATGACACCACATACTCGTAGAAAAGATAATGAACAAATCTTCATTCCACGCCGAGATTCGTAATTGCGAATTTAGGATAGAGCCATTTGGACGACTTACATTCTAAAAACTTAGTTATTTGTCTTATGCATGGACAAAAGTGTGGTTAATGTCAATGTCTTGTACCCTGGAAATCAGGATAGTAGTATACCAGATTGGGGCATATAAGAAACGGAATTATTCATTACATCTTTTGTCGATGTGCAGTTTAAAAAGTAACTAGTGATGCTAAAACAAGTACTTTCTACCCCCCTATTTTCACGCAGAATTGTGCAAAATGTATTTACATTTTCAAAAATTATATTAAACTTTAAAGAACTTTAACGGAAAAATCTATCTTTCAAATTTTATCTGTAGGAGAATTTTATTTATTGGTTTGTTATTTAGAGTGAGAGAAAGTGGGGAAGAGTGGGGTCTCAAAGTAAATATTTTAGCGGCTGTTTTGTTAGGATTTAGTTGAATTTTAAGTTTAGCAGCCCAGCTCTCTATCATATTTAAATAAAGTTGTAAGTGGGTTCTTAACTCAGTGAGGGTTATACCGGAGGCAAATAACCCTCATGTCTGTCAACCCCGTCGTCGGAAAATTGAGCAATCGTGATTTTATGAAGTGTGGGAAGGTCAGCGACATAGAGGTTGAATAGGGTGGGTGATAACGGAGAGCCTTGGGGAAGTCCAGCGTTTCTTTTTCTTGGGTTGGATTAATTGTTGTTAACATTGACTGAGAAAGTTCTATTGCTTAAGAAATGTATTACTATTGATTTTAAGTATTGTGGAATGCCTATTTGGATAAGTGTATATAAAAGAGGTTGGTGCTTCGGTCGAAAGCTTGTGTAATATCAATAAATAGAATTATGGAGTGGTGTTTATTTTGAAAAGCGGAATAAATGTACTCTGAAACTCTTAATAGCTGGTGTAGTGTTGAAATTCTTTCTGTAAATCCAAACTGAACCTTGGGGATAGCATTGGTTGAATATAGGTGGTTTTTCAGTCTTGGCAATATAATTTTCTCGAATATTTTGGAAAGAGTTGTTAATTAGTTGATTGGGAGGTAACTCTCGGGGTTTGATCGGGTTTTGTTTGGCTTTGCTATGGGGATGATGATTGCTGTTTCCATTTATGAGGAAATATCCGATTCTGAAACATGAATTGATATGTTAAATTGCCGTTGGTGGTAGTTTTTAAATTCCAAGTTGTTTTTTTGTGACCTGGGGATTTTTTGTTAGGAAGATTCTTTATAATTTTAGACATTTCAATGGAAGATGAGAAATTTATTCTCTGAACGGACCGAAGAAGTTTAATTTTGTAGCTTGTAGAATATTATTATGTTGCTGGTGAGCATTCGTGTTCTCACAGAATGTGGTTTCGAAATGCGTGGAGAGCACTTCTGCCTTCTGAAGTGAGGATAAGGCCTTGTCTGTCGTGTTTAAAGGAGGGACCGTGTTTTTTGCTGAGAATTTTTTTAGTGAATTGCCACAATGTGTTATTACTGGAGTTGAGTGATTGTATGAGGTTATGATATTGTTTGCTGTTATGATTTATGATAAGTCGTTTGCCCACGTTGGAGATTAGGTTGAGTTCTCTCCTTAATTCTCGTGTTCTTAGCTGAGCCCAGAGTCTTTTAGTCTTATTCTTTACCGATATTGCATTTAAAATGCCTGAGGGTAATTTATTGTAGGGTTTGTGGGATGTATTCGGAGTGGTCGTCAACTGAGAATTTTGGATGGTTGTGTTGATGAGGTCAGTTAGAAAATTAACGGATTGATCTATTTCAAGGGGTGAATTTAGTATTTTTATTTTGGGTATTGTACGTTTTATTGTTTTGGTGAACTTCCCCCAGTTAATTTTTAATGAGTTCGGTTTAGGTACAGGGGCATGTTCAGGTGTTGCTGCGAAGTAAGTAAGACTGGGATATGGTCAGAATCAAGTTCGAATATTACCGATAAATGGAAGTTAATGTTTGTGTTGGTTAGACCAGTGTCAAGAATGCCTGGTTTGCGCGAACGGTCTTGTGGGTAGTAAGTAGGTTCATTCGGGGAGAAAAGTTTAATATTGGCATTGCTTACTAATTGGGCTAGAGTTTTACCGTCTTGGTTGTTGGATTAGCATCCCCAGTTACTGTGTTTGGCATTGAGGTCACCTAATAACACAACTTTATCATTGAGGTTAAATAGGTTTTGGAGATTTGTATTTATTATTTTTGTTGAGAGAGTCGGATAGTGTTAAGGACGTTTAAGAGTATGGTGCAGCTCTCATTTTCGTTGAAAACTTTGATTTTTTGAAAATTGCAAAATTCAATTTTTTTCGGCGTCTTTCTACAGATACAATATAAAGATAGAGATTTTTTCTCTTAATGAAATATGTTCCTTATAGCTAGATTAAAAATGAATCAAAACGAAATTAACAATAATTAGGGATTAACGTTTTTACAAGTGTTTCGGATAGCTATAAATGTATGGAAAATGTTATTAAATTAAACATTGTACTTTTTTTAAAGTTACATATCATTACTTAATACACTTGATAATTAATTTGATTTGTAAGTATTATATTTATTGTCAATCGGAATTAATTTCCGTTTCTTCCACACCTGAGCTGCTATTAGTAGGCGCTCGAGGGACCTTCCGGGGTTCCGCGGTATCCCACCGCTTCCTGGGTTGATCTTCTCAGTGGATATTCCACACGACTCCATTGACCTCGCGCTGAAGCAATGACCATGCATACGAGCGTTGTGTTGACGAGCGTTAATAACACAGTATCGTATGCGAAACGGCGTCTTAACATAGTATCATATGTGAAATGGCACGCGAGCGCTTTGGCCGTTCCGCATAAGGTAGAGTTAATCTACGACGCGCGTTACTTATCGCATCTACGCGACGCTCGTGTGACAGGCCGTAGCCTATGAGCACACCTCGATTCTGTACAAACATTGTTGCCTGATGTAGTCCGTGTGTCCGTTTCACGGGATTAGGGAGCCAGTTCCTCAGTGCGTAATGGATCTCAACAGCACACTAGTTACAGTTAAGGAGAAGGGATTTGAAAAGTTGTAGAAGTGATACTCATAGATTAATTGGAGATTTTGATTTCGTCTTATTAAACTGTATGTAGAGTAGACATTAAGACTGTTCGTAATTTGCATGAATTTTCTTTTCCAGAAAAGAAGCGAGCTCTTAAATTGTCTTAAATATATGTTGTTTAATTGATTTTATTAGAGATTTGGATATAAACTATTTACTCGGTTATTCCCATTCTAATTATTCTCACAGGCAACGACCTTCTGAACAAAGTGTTGTTGAAATTTTCAACCCTCTAAAACCCTCCGTGGTGGGGTTGGAGGGGCAGGTAAAAGTAGCTTCGCTGGCTACGGATTTCTCCGCCACAACTCGACAATCGTCCGAGCAGTTTGAACGCGATTAGAAGAGTGCAAGATGCTTCTCAGTGTGCTATAGTGAATTGCGCTATTTCGATATTGATGCGATTTTATTATGCGGGACGAATTATTTAATGCAGTGTTGTTGAAAATTATGTGCGAGTGATATAATGTAGTATCTACGAAAGTAAAATGGAGAAGGCGGGGTTGAGGCAGATATTTTCTACGTGCATTGCGAAGTAAGTAACAGTTTTTCATTAAACAATTTCTACGTAGTGTGTTCGTTAATTTTTTAGTTAACTCCACTTGACGTAAATAATTATACCTGTACCCCACCAGTCAAATGTGTTTGTGTTTTTAACTACTATAGTTGTTTGAACATTTTTTCTTTGTAAGTATACATTTGAGTAAATGGTTTTAGTAAATAAGCTTTAAATTTCACATTTTATTATTAGTGATTCTTAAAAAAAAGTGTTTTATTTTATCAAGAGTCATGCGTTCACGCAATTTTAATACGCCTTTCCGCATTTTATTAAAATAAAATTTGGTTTTAATATTTTCAGTAGATTATAATCCAATTGGAACCGAAAAACTATCAGCCAGACCATAAAGTTGGATTGCGATTGAGATATTTTTAATTACGCAAATGAATAGTGTCTGGACGATCCTTTGTCAAGTAATGAGATGCTTTTTCAATTAAAAAATATAATTTAGAGAGTAAAACTGTGTGTAGCAGGAATTAGTTTCCTTGTTATGCCAGATTTTTATATTATGTTACGGTAGTGCTAACGTTTATTCTTAAATGTCGCTTTCTGTAGAGACGGTATGTACAACATTCTGCAAACTCGTAAGCCAAGACCCATTCTAGATTTTTTCAACTGGCTTTTATACTTGCTGGTGCTTGAAAATACTTCATGGCAGACCAAAATAGGTTCGAAAATAAAATGCTACAGCATCAAGACCCACGACGTTTATGTTAACAAAACACTACCGATGACGCGAGGTGGATTGGCACGCGTTTCTCAAGGTAACTTATTTGCGCTTATTCCTCTTGACGAGGGAAAACCTCGCACCGGCACGCCATTAAAGAATAAAGACACGTGGTTATCTTTTTCATCGCGTCGTGGTTCGAGGCTAGACAAAGGTCTCCCTCCTCCTGCAGCGCTCATCTCGCGCCAGGAGCGCACGCGCCGGGGCCGCGTCGGCCGGAAAGCCGGGCACGCATAAAAGTGAAACAGGTCTTCCACGAACAATCAATTAGTATGCGCAGCCGCACTTGGCGGCGGCCGGCGCCGTTAGGAGCCCCACTTGACTGACGGCCGTGCCGCCGCTAATAGCCCCGCCCCCGCCCCTCAGACACTGGCGCCGCCGCCGCCGTCTCCGCGGCCTTCACCCGCACCTTGCCTCGTGCACGCCCTTCGGCAGGCGGGCCGGCCTTAGTGGCAAGAAGGGAAACAGCCGTTGCTGATGTGACCGAGGGGTTCTACGGTTCGAGTCCTGACACTAGCGGATTTGCGACACTAGCTGTGTCGAATTTATCCGCTGTCTAGAAGAGAATTCTAGCGACCGGCTTCTCAGATCGGTAGATTTCCGTGGTTTCTCCAACAAATTCCAGGTGAATGCTGGAGCACTATTCTCATAAAGAGGCAAAGGACTGCGTGCAATATTTCCTTCCTCATCCGTGCCTCCTCTTCCCTTATACATACATTGACACTGACATGCACTACACTGCTACATACGAATACATACTCGTAATCGGTCAATCCGGAGCTTATAACTTGCCCCAGCTAAGGCGATGTTCCTCTGGGGGGCTGAAGGAGGAGAGCCGACGTGTATGTTAGCGCCGGTTCTCACGTTGCAGCGGGGAAGGAACATTGCCACCTCCCGGGAAATAACGTGCACTATACTACACGACGCTGATGATTGCATCCCTTGACGCGCCTGGAAACATCAATAAATAAATAAATGAGCCGGTGGCGCAGGGGGCTGGAGCAACGTTCAAGCACGCGGAGGGGGTGATGGCGCACACTGTGAGCAGACCGCTCAGACCTACTACGTCTGGCTATCGGGGTTCAAATGCCGCTCCATCCTTTTGAACTGTGTGGTGGTTGACGAGAGCATGCTACAAGTTTTACTAGGGATTCTTGCGTATGCTCTTCCTCTCATTTCACCATTGCTCTATTGATTGATTGATTGATTGATGTTGATTGATGGTGCATCAACTGATGTCATTGCAGCGCCTCTGACCGGAAGGTCCTAGATTCGAGTCCCGACGGCGGCAGGATTTTCGCCACTAGCTTTTCAGCTAGGTCGAATTCAGTTGCTGTCTGGAGAATTCTAGCGGCCGCCTGCTCTGATCGGTAGTTTTCCGTGGTTTCTCCGATCAACACCAGGCGAATGTCCGAGAAGCTCCCTACCAAACGGGCCACGGACCGCGCGCGATCTTTCCTTCATCTTCCTTGTCCTATCCTCTCACACTTACACTAACATGCACTACACTACCACATATTCCGGGAGACCGGTCGGGAGGTTAGAGCTTGTCTCGGCTGGGACGGTGCCCTGTTGGTGGGAGAGTCCTGGTTAGGGGGAAACCCCACTAGCCGGCGGTAGGTCGGCGCCGGATCTCGCCATCCAGCGGGGGAAGATCACCGCCATCTCCCGAGAAAAAATCATGCTCTACACTAACGGGACTAATGACCAAAGCAGTTGACGTGCCGGAAACACGAAAAAATCAATCAATTCTCGTTCGTTGGATAATGAGATCGGCGTCGACCTACACGTTGGCGCTTGCTGGGGATGTATCGCCCAGTGGGGCATCGCCCCAGCCGGGACGAGTTCTTAACTCCCAACATGTGTGGTAGTGAAGTGCATGTGACAGTATTCAAGGGGAGAGGATAGAACAAAGCAGAGAAAAGAAATTTCACGCACGGTTCGTGGCCCATATCAGGATACTGCTCTGGTATTCTCCTGGTATTGATTGGAGAATTTACGGAAAACTATGATCAGAGCAGCCGGCCACTAGAATTCTCCACCAGACTGCGCGCAGTGGCTCAATTCTACTTAGTTATTTATCTAGTGCCGGAAAACCGCCACCATCGAGACTCGAACTCTAGGACACACAGGCGTGCTCAAAGGAGCCGGGGTGCCTGCCGTGGGGCCTGCCCTCCCCCTGAAAATTTCGAGAGGGGCCCCCGTAACCCTAAGTAATAAAACACTTTTATTTCCGTAAATATTGTCATTTCATGATTTCTCCCCTCTTTTAAAGCTGACAGGTTGGGGAATGGATACATGACATTTGGGGAGTGAACTATGTCGATTACTAATAAAATATGCCATTTCTAAATTAAAAGATTAATGGAAAGGGGGTCTCAAAACGTAGTTGACTCCTCTTGTTTTACACTGTTCGTCCATGCCTGTACTACAATCTACCGGCCAGTCTCTCTGCAAAGACCGAAGCAATGTTGGCTCTGAGCTAAACAGGCAAACCATTGCTCCAACCTCATTCCAATGCTGCTATTACCTAATCATAAAAATTATTCACGTCGGGTATGGATGAAAAGGCAAGTGTCTGAAGAGTATAACAAAATTATGCGGAGCCGACGACTGCGTTTTCGAGTTCGGCGTACGATATTCGAATTTTTCTATCTAAGACGTTCAGATATTATTAACAGACGGTTCGTATTATTTGAGACATTCAGTATTCAGATGTACTACGGCCCAGTTTTTATCAGACTTGAAAGGAAAGGTACATTAAGATGAATGAGGAAAATGCAAATTATAATGTTTGTAATGTATATGAGGTGTTACGAGTATTTGGTTGTTGTTTAATTCAAGATAATAGGGCACAGATCTACAGCTTTTCATCTAAAATTTAAAATGATTTTATGCAAGAAAATGTTCATCTCCCATTACCGCGACGATTCTTCCATAACGTTCAGACGTTTGTGCCTGTGGTGAATCGAATCGGTGAACATAGTTCTCACTATCTCGAGAAGGAAAATCTTGTTTAAACAATACGAACTTCTTAGGAAAATGCTAGTTTTGAATTTGTTATGAGTGTTACAATAATGGCAATCCTGTTTCAGAGCGAGAGCGCTTGACCTCGTGATCCATCAGAAGGGCCATCAGAAGGGCTCTTGTGATATCTGTGAAAAACTGGACAAAATTCCAAAATGACTCTATTAAAAGTATTCTACTTTTATTCTACAACTATTCTACTCCTATTAAAATTTTTTTATGGGTATCCTAAATCTGATGCCAAAATTGAGAAGGAATTGGTTATTATAAAATACTGCACATTGTGGAGATGATTTTTAACCTAAATGGACCATTCTGCATAGACATTAACACACAGTACAAGTACATTATAACTTCTATTATCCAACGTTCTATTGTTTGAAAATCCATTATCTAAGGTCAGAGTCATAATGAAAAGAAAACAAAACGCGACATGTGCATAAATTATGATAAAATGTGATAAAATATGATTTTAAATTATGATATGTACAAAATTTATAAAAATGTACTTCGATAGTTGGTTGGTTAGGGATTCCGGACGAGTCAACATCTTAGGTAATTAATCCCGTAAGTGTAGTGCTTTTTCCCTCGGGAGATGATGTGATCTTCCCCCGCTGGATGGCAAGATCCGGCGTCGACCTACCATCGGCTAGCGGGGTTTCCCCCTAACCAGGCCCACGCCCGTTTGTTAGGGTACTGCTCCGGCATTCACCTGGTGTTGGTCGGAGAAACCACGGAAAACTACCGATCCGAGCAGCCAGCCTCTAGAATTCTCCATCAGACAGCGACTGAATTAGACCTAGCTGCAAAGCTAGTGTTGAAAATCCTGCAACCGTCAGAAGTCGAACCCTGGACCTCCCGGTCAGAGGCGCTGCAGTGACATCAGTTGATGCACAGAGCTACCGCTCCTGGTACACTTCGATAGTCTTTCAATTTTTTGCATAACCATGAATGTTATATTTTTTTATAGAGTTAGATGTTCCTTCAATTACGTACTTTTTTGCATATGGTTGTTGAAAATAAAACATTGATACCATATTATTTGTGCATTATATTATATTTTCAAAAATCTCGTAAGGTATACGGATAGTAAATATGAAAATAAAAATGAGGCTTAATGTTCATTGAAATATTTAGTATTTTTAATAAAATTGTTTGAATAATGCTCGCAATTCAGTTAATTAGAAATCGGGACAAATTTGGAGACACGAACACAAAACAATGAACCGCATATCAACTTTCGGGAGGACTGCACACGAACAATGAATATTAGATTACCGCATGTTTCATGTGTGAGTATTCCACCACCTACCGAGTGAAGTGGCTCAAGGCGTAGCGCGCTGACTTCACGTCCAGGAGATGCGGATTCAAGGGATCCAGGATGCTGGCCATCCTGACCGGGGTTTCGGGCGAATGCTGGGATGGTTCTATTGAAAGGCCACAACCGCGAAACCGGCGCCGCAAGCGGAATTCGTTAACTACGTGAAGTCACAAAGGTAGGCGATTTCGAGACATTGCGGGTTCCTGGCTGGGCGACCGGGATCTAATGGCGTCGAGGTATTGCCTTTTACGGCACATATAATGCTTAAATATAAATACAAATAGTATACTACCTGCTATCGTTGGATACTTCAATATAATGAAACATTTTATTTCTAGATACCTTACATTGACGATTTTCTTTATGTCCTTATATGATCGTGTTTATTCTCACTGCAGTAATTGAACCCTACGTATTACATTTCTAATTTATTTTGTTTGTTTCGTAACGACCACTACATCAACATTAGAGACGACCGAGTGTGTGATATTATGTTTTGTAGAAGAACTTTAAAAAATCTCGTTAATATTGAGGCGAGAACTGGCTTTTAAGATTAACCGCACAACAACCCGGTCATTTAAGTTTTTTCCTGTCTGGAAGCTCTTATATAAGTCAGCTGGTTTTAGAAATGCTTGCGGTAACCTGTAATAGAGAGAGTAACAAACCAAAAAGTATTGTAAATGCTTGAGTGGCTCCACATATGATGCTGTTCTGTACGAACAAATAAATGAGAAGTAAATCACAATCTATAAAAACTAGTCACTTCACAACTTACACTTCACATCTTGCACGACTACTTTTCCTGTTTATGGAACGATTCTTCTTAGGTAAAAACAACACGAAATACTAGACGACTGATATATTATGATGTAAAAGGCAAAATGCATTTCATTTCACGTCGTTTAACATTAGGTAAATAATAATTCAGTATTTCATTGTTGCATGGAAACGGTTCTAACACTGTCGACAACTTTCGGTAACAAGAGTAGGAAGGTGATGAAAGAGAAAATAATGATGATCGTGGTAATAATAATGATTAGGGAGCGTATTTCTATGTTTTTTTTTGCTTCCGGATAAATTTTTTTTGGTTAATTTAGATTACTATGTTAGTGCATATTTGTGCATATAGGGCAGATTTTTCCTGTTGGTGCATATTCGTGTAATTATTGGAGCTTTTTTGCAGATTTCGTTAAAATAGAGATTTATCTGTAAAACGTTTCATATTTTCATACAATCTATTTGTGAGCGTTATTAATTAAAAAGAGCTTGTCACAGTTGAGTTTTTTCTTTTCTATAGATAAAATATTTGTGCAAATGTAGGATTTTTTTGATTATTTGTTAAACAAGATAGTAAAAATAAACAAGACATACAATGGACTCCACGAAGGTGCATATTTACTTCAATTATTTCTCCCGCGAAGTAAGCTACGTTATATTATACTTGTACAAGAGCATCTCCTTTCATTACAAGCATGCTTCTCGTAAATTTGATCATGAAAGTTTTATACATGAAATGAAATGTTAATTGTAATTGCATATTAATATTTTAGAATTTTTAGATCTCAAATGCATATATTTAAAAGCATATTACCAGAATTTTAGGGCATAAAAATCCTCTCCCTAATAATGATTATGTACGTGTCGAATGCTTTGCGGCGCGTCAACTACTGGCGTCATTATTCCCGTAAGTGTATTGCATCTTATAATCCGGAAAATGGCGGTGTTTCTCTCTCGCTGGAACGTGAGATCATCGACCTACCTGTCAGCTTGCGGGTGTCTCCCCTAGGTATCACCCCAACGGGGCATCGCTCAGTCGAGACAAGCTTGAAGATTCCGACTGGTCTCCCGACATGTGTGGTAGGGTAGTGTGTGCAAGAGTAATTGCGTATGGGAAGAAGGGGGAACAAGGTTGAAAAAGGAAAGATGGCTCGCAGTTCGTGATCTGTTTGCTAAGACACTGCTCCAGCATTCTTCTGTACTGATTGGATGATGATGATGATAGATGATGATAGATGATGATAGATGATGGTAGTAATGAAGGCGAAGACGGTGAAGGCAAAGACGACGACGATGATGTCGACAATGAAGGTGAAGAAGAAGAAAAAGAAGAAAAAGAAGAAAAAGAAGAAAAAGAAGAAAAAGAAGAAAAAGAAGAAAAAAGAAGAAGAAGAAGAAGAAGAAGAAGAAGAAGGCGACGATGATTAATCCGATGAGAATGATAAAGACAATTTTAATATAAACTCCTTTCCTTCAATCGATTCACATCGAACCACACTTTTTCTATTTATTTAAGTTTAAACATCATTACATTATAACACAATTATTAATTTATTCAATAATCTATTTGGTCAACAAAACTGTCCAATACCTAAACTATTACCTTAACAACCGTAACAATTTTTCTTCACAGAGATGGGTCACACCGCTTGAATGACCTATTTACTAGACCGAGTTTTGATTCTTCGTAGCAAAAATTGAATGATGATTACATCGACAATTGACTTAATGGAATTAAATGCGAAACCGTCACCAAAACGGTATCGTATCTTCCTTCACAGCTGGAGGAAAGCTGTGAACTGACGAGAAAAAACGCGAGTCATTACAAGGTACGTTTCGTGCAGTTTAGCCGACCTTGTACCGCTTCGACTATGAGCAGTGTCACGTGCCTGAAACTTCGGTTAGCTGAAGCACAAATGCAAGGGAATCCCTCGTTGCTTTGCCTGACTCAACATCCCGACACATCCCGTTGGGTGCCGTCGCTTTCATAATTTGTTCACGTCTCTGTAGGGCACTTTCGAGTTCCGTACGATTCTAACGTTTCAATTGCGGACGCTAAGCTAGCGTTTAGGAATATTTGACCGGTGTTCGACATTCCGCTTTTGGATGATGCCCGTATCCAAATCCTTAACCTCGTGACAAAAAAGAATTTTTTGAATTTGAAAATCACAAACTTAAAACTATATTTAAAACTGTATTAAACTAAACTTATAACTATAAAACTGCAATTACTATAATTCAAAGTATTCTGAGTAGATGAGTATTATTGTCAGATACATGTAGTTTCGAAGAGCGAATGAAACAATGTCTTTGTTTTCACCGTCTAAATTAAACCAGTTAAGAAATTGCAAATATAAGACATCGAATCTTTCCATAATTGTAGAAATATCTAAGGGAATTACTCGTACGTTCTTATAAGTAATTTAGAAAAGTGCTTCGTAAGTCTGCTTACCTTTGTTTTTTTTCTGAATTTGGCGATTTCGTGTTCCGCGAAACGCGTGTTTTGATTGCAAAAATATCTACTTTGTGCTCATTTGAAAGAAATTCTACAATTAGAAAGAGGATTTCGACAAAGATTAAGTATTTATTTACTTTGATTAAGTAGTTAACCACGATTAAATAAGTTAATAGTTCAATTTCTTGCATCTTTTGTTCTGTATAGAAGTTACGGGGCATAAGAGTCTTCAGAGTTGTAGCTGAACGATTCAACTGAATCGTCTCATATAATACCAAAGACAATAAACAAAAGAAACGCTTTTTCTTCAACTTACGAAGGAAAACGACTGTTTTCCGGGAGTTTGTTTAGACTCGTGCACAAACAGAGCGTGTCATAATATTTGACGGTAGGTTACTCATGAGGCAAGATGATACAACGTTGTGGGGAATGTCTTTATCTTTCGTGGTTACCAACGCTCTTCTAGTGCGCTTCTCACGTCCCACTAAAACATGTATATTATCTATTACGTGTAACACGTAAGATGTACCGTTGCGTGCTACAAATGCAAAACGGATATCGTGCATTTAACGAGTCTTCTCTCTTGCTACAAATTCTCCAATTAGACACTCCCATTTCCCACAGTATAATCCTACACTGCATATTCTTTGTAGAGTGGTAACATGCACCTTAAGTGGACATACACGGTACGGTGACTCTCCGGTTGTTATTTTGTAGCAGTTGTGTTAACTACAGAAGTCATAAAAATGTTGTTTGAAGGAAGAAACCTTTTTACGAAGTAAACGTGATTCAAGAGAGCAGAGTACGACTTTCGCCTTAACATCGTGCAAATTTCACTCTCTTGTGATATTTGTTTAACATAATAAATTTTCCTCAAATCTAGGAACATCAACCTACTTTATAAAGAGCCTGTCTATCTTTATCAATGGAGAAGTTAATATTCATGTAAAGAGAATGTCCATAATTAACCTTTACCAACTTCTTCGCGTACTGGTTTTCGTTTATGAAATTATTAGCGTTGTGCTTCATGCGGATTTGGTAAAATGAGGATGGAATTTCAAAATTTCTCGAAGTTCCAACTTCAGTTTTTAGAAAGATAAGATATTTTGGGGGTTAAATGCACATTACAAAAGGTTGGAAAGATGATAAAAAAAATACCAATTTTGAGTGAACTACAATAATTTTAATACCTATTAGACATAATTAAATGCAAAATTTCATTAATTCTAAATTGCTTACTAAACGAAAACTATGGATGGAAACAAACTATTTGTGGATTGCTATTGATTTGATGCAGTTTGATACTTTGGTTTCAAGAAAAGGTAAATCATACAATATAAGACTAAGCAGAGACTCTGACACTTATAACAGAGTAATATACGAATAATATTGTATTTGTACCCATTTACTCCTTACCGTAATGTTAATTAAACATGATTTATGTGCACGAGATAATGTAATTTTATAAATGAGATCTATTTTAACAATAACATATTTTAACAATAAGATATAAATTGGAATATTAACATACAACATTTCAAAATAATTAAAGTGGATTATCGCAGTTGCTTACCACACGATGTAAGGAGACCAAATTAAAGCATTTGCTACCAAATCGACTGATTCCATTATATTTTACCAAAATCAACACTTTATTTTTGGGAAGTTTGCAGGTGAGAAATGTGCAGAGCTAACAGTGGCACCGATTTTGGCCGAAATTTTGGTCGGCCGTTTTTGTTCGACGATCCGGATTCGTTGAAACACGTAAAAGTAGGCGTAAATGGTCATAGCGAACCTGAACGCTCTCTTCCGAAAGCACTGACTGTCGGACGAAGACCTGTTTCGTTTGGTTTTGTCCGTCGGACGTCACCCGACCGCAATTCGACCGAAATCGGCTCCAGTGTGCCCGGCGCCTTCGATAGCCTCCCTCCTCCACCACGGCGGAAGCCTGGAGAGTGGGAAGACGGTCGGGTCTGAGCCTTCTCTGCCTGGTTCTCGACTGTTCAGTACCACGAAATCTTTATTTATCCTGCGAAGCTAAAACGGGTTCTACTTTGGCCGTGATAATTCCGAGTGAGTGAAATGGCCTTCCGTCCCTTCCTATCACGATCATTGGACATTTTCAGAGAGATCTTCTGTCGGGTTGTCTTTAATACGCGAGATCATGACGCGGCAACAGTTCCTGATTGAGCAGTTTTAAGTAACTTGCCTAGTGGGTTGAGGTGATTGCGAGCTCGTGAGCTCAGTCGACCGCAAGTTGCGCATATCGCGCTCCACAATTGAGATCATGAAGAGCCGGAGAATATTTTAGCCCAGCTTAGTAATTGCAATAAATCAAAACGGCAAAGTTTCGCTAGATGTTTACTAGAAACTATAACTAGCTTGAAAGACAACATCGGCTACAACGTACAAAAATCGCTACTCCCTTGAAGTTAGTTTTAACAATTTTGACTGTAGCATGCGCTGTTGTAGCACCACTATTACCACATCACCACTGAACGCCTCAATTATAAATTTAGCATTCTACACCATTCTCAAATATACAATAACACTGAACTCCGCTGAGTTACCAGCTTCTATAGCTCAGCGCGAACACCGTTACCTCGGCAGTATCGTTGACCAGAAGGCTCTAGGGTTCCAGTCACGACGGTGGCGAATTAACAATACTAGCTGCATAATTATAGTGCCACTGTCTAGCGAAAAATTTAGCGCTTCGATAACAAATTACACTTACATGCGCTACTACCCAAAAGACCACACATATCGCAGAAGACCAGTCGGGAACTTATCGTGTTCCGGTTGATATGATACCTTGCTGGGGAGATAACTTGAAGGGATGGCTTTTCGCAAGACTACGACAGCTAGGCGACTAATCTCATGTTCCAGCGGGGAGAAACACCGATACCCCCTGAGATATAACTGCATCACAGTTACGGGAATGGCCTAAGTATTTGACGCACCTGGAATCAATAAATACTCACTCTCACTGCGTCCGATAGTGATATCAATCCATTTTTACTTTTACCCTACCGCTTTCTGCGTGAAAAATTGCAACTTTTTGGCAGAAAAAACTCTTATTACAGAGCCCTGGTAACTAAAAAGTGGATAACTCCAGTTGCTAAATTTAGAAAAAAATTCTCTTACAGGTGATGTTGCCACAATCCGTTTTATGGGTTCTTAGTACCAAAAAATCGAATGACTGAAAAACGTCTGTCCGTCAGTGAACAGCATCAGCGAGTGAAGTGTACAGCGGATTTTCTCGAAAATTTATATTCCCTAATAGATCTGACTGATGTTACGACCCCTTGAATTTGAAACCGATATTTTAATTTTGGGGGGTACTTTACAATGAAGCCGTTGGGACATTTTCAAAAAACTGGTTCCAACGTATTTGAGTAAATTTTGTTGTTGGATTGTGTGAAGGACGTTTAAGAGAATCCCCCAGATCTCATTTTCGGTAAAAACTCTGATTTTTCGAAAATTGAAAAAAAATCAAAACGTTTTCGGCATCTTCCTTCAACTACAATTATGAAAATAGAGATTTTTCCCTTCATGAAATCTGCTCCGTAAAGATAGATTTTGAAATAAGGTCGTGTACCAGTTTTCGAAAATTTGAATACTTTTAGCTTAAATTTACGGGATATATAGGCAATAGGCATAGGGAGAAAAAGTATGTGCTGTGCAAAATAGCACCACTAGATCAAATATTAAAAATGCCTGTATCATGTAATATACTTCATTTCCTAGGTCAATGACGCCCATCTCCATCAGGTTTTTGTCCAGTTTCCCCGATCCATTGAACAAATGTTGAAATGGCTTCTTATTTTGGTCAGAAATGTAGCTTCACTATATGCATATTTTGTTGAGCAACAGGAGTGTTGTTATTTGTGGTGGAAGTAGAGGTGGTTGTGTGGGGTGCTATTTTGTTAGAAATACTACAAAATTAAATCTGTAGTTCGTTCAGCCATGCAAATACATTTTCTATAACCGACGAGCGAAAATCTCTGGCTTTTCAAATGTTGCTAACCTCGCTTTGTTAGAACTTTAATTCACCATTTAAATATGTGCAGTAAGAGATTCTAGCGGTAAGAAAACGTGCACAGATTATATTTCTCCCTACATAGAATTTCTAATGTTTTTGATGAAAATAAATCAAATCAATTTTTTTCAAATCAACATAACGCAGACTTAACTGATATAAAAAAGGTAGACGACTTTCGAACATACATTTCTTTGCGTATATTTGAAATTTTAGGATGAATAGAAAATCTAATATATATTTTTATTGAAGTGTCTTCTCAAAATTTTCACTTTATTCAGAGGGTTAAAAGAGCTTGGTAAAGGTTAAAAATATTCTTCTAAAATACCAATTATCATCTCCGAGTCATACATATTTTTACTTCCTGTCCTCCTTCGTTCTTACGTAGTAAGGATAAATTAATGTAATGCTGCAGCGGAAAGTGGCAATTTTTCGACAGAAAAAAGTATTGTTGGGCCCATGTATCGAAAAAGTAAATGTATCTTACTCATATGTAGTATGTTACTTCCTCTAACACATTGTTTAGTCAGAAATCCACTTTTTGTAAAAATAAATATTATGAAAGTAAAATAAAATACATTTGACAAAAAATACTTTGTTCACTCACCTCCCTCGCCTTTTCATCGATCTTAAAGTAATGCCTTTCTTCTTAGATTAAGTATCTCTTTATCGACTTGTGTAATACTTTACACTATTTATTTTACCTTCAACTTATTCTTTACAGAGTTGAGTGTTTTATAAGCGTATCAATTGATATAAAAAAATTGACCGTGCAGATCTACAATAATAAAAATGAACAATAACAACATACAGGCATACATTCATTTTCATCCTTCAACAAAAATGTGACGTGTTCAATTCTTTTCCCGCAGGTAAAAAGTAAAATTGTATTTTTATTACATAATATTTTCTGCTTAATTCGTTCGATCCCCCTGAATCTTTCAATAAATTCCAAGAAGACCAATGCAATACATTTTAGGTTGTTCTTTCATCCGTGAACAATTACAAACTTACCACTGACCAACAATTTCCCAGAAACTCTCCCTCACCAAAAAACAAGTCTTCGGATTGTAGGAAGGTCCACGAACGTAATGTTTAACTAACTGGTTCCTCCCGTTACAAGGAGTTCAGGTTTTTCTATATTGCTATATAATTTTAAACGTTGCGAAAGCCAAATTCGAAACACTGCAGGTATCTTAACACAATTAGTGTCTTATTTCCACGTGGAATTGTGCCGTAGATAAAACAATGCAATCTACCGAGAAATGGTGTGAAGAGTGTATTTGTGCAGTTAACATGGAACTTTTTATATTTTATTATTAAAGCAAGACTTCATTGGATATAATATATATTGCAACTAACTTTTCTGGAGTTCAGAAGTTTACCAAATAAGTATTTATCATAAAGAATGTCGCTATAAATAGGACAAAATGTAAAGTTCCTGCCATTCAGGTAAAAATTTGCGTCAACATTTCTGGATTTTCATTGCAATAGAATAAAAGGAATAAGTTCAAATTTTATTTTATTTTATATTGGGGAAGAAATGGAGGAAGTACGGGGCTTAGTTTGATTCCCACTAAAGAGCTCTCCCACTTGCAATTAAGAGAATGAATAATATACTAATATACTGAAAATAAGATATTTCCGTGATTTAACACAAACTGGTGTTATGACATAAAAGTTTTTAAAGACTTCGGTGACACTTTTTCGGGACTATGAGGGTTTTGATGAAGCCAAAAAGCTTGGCATATGATGAAGAAATTGCATAGGAATTAAGAGAGATACTAATAATTGTGTAGGAAGATGATTCTTTTTCTGTTGAAGCGTTTTCAATTATCAGAATTTGCTCTACAAACTGAGTAGAAGATCTTCTGCAGAAATTGTTCCACAATTAAGTGCATTTACAAATGAGCTAACTGTAAACTAATTGGCAAAATGAAAGCATGAACGTAACTTGTATTCACGATGTTACCAGCAGTAGCCAAGCAATAGCTGTCAAAGCGGTCTCTTCTAATAGAAATCTGTCTACAATTTGTTTCTGTCAGGGACACATAATCCAAATCTAAGTGCACACCGAAATGTTCAAATGAAAGAAATTTGAAAAGAAAACTTTCCCAGGAACATTGCTAGAATTTATACATATGCTATGCGGCGTACGCGCTAATAGTATTCGGTTCACACGTCATTTCGTCGATTCATCATCCTTCTTGGAATTTTGAACGTCCCTTTGGAAACTTTTCAATTCTCATTTAATTAGTACTACCCATAATTCATTTAAATAGTAAGGGAGCGAACATCCCGTATATTCCTCGCCATTCGCGAAGGAGGTGCGGTTGAGATAGATGCATGGATGTCACCTCGCTTTAATACAAACTTAGAATTTTAGATTTAATAGAACCTTGAACATGGCAGGCCGTCGCCACCGCGTTCGGGATGCTCGCACCTTCACAACCTCGCGGTCCATATTGAGATGTAACGTGATGACACGTTCAGTACAAACTATTTTGTATTTTTATCCCTATATGCCTCGCGATGTCTCGCATCTGATTGGTTGACTCCAGAACGAATTCTCCTTCCCCCTCCCCGCGACGTGACAATCACTACACGCGAAAATAGATTCAAAAGCCTAAGAGCAATCTTATTTTTTCAGAAGGAGTTGAGGAGTTCCTTTGATGGAGGATAGAATCACGGGAAGATACTTTTTATTGACGGCTGCTCATTCAGAACTGAAGCCGCGACCTCGTCCGCAAGCGGCGAGAGATCTTCTGATGTCTGCATGCTAAACCTCTTAGATGTAGCAATTTCTCCGCGATATTTGTCACGTTCTACATTACTGAGGGCGAGGAAAGTTTTACTGGACAATTATTTCTCAATCAAACACCTACACTATACACGTTCACGTTCACGCAGGAAGAATAATGAAATCCCTTCCCCTCGAAAAGTCTACGCGAAGACCCAGCTTGGCAGCAGCCATTTTAGAGAAAAGCAACGAGGACGAAGACGCCTATGTACGCTGAATGTTTTGCATATGACTAGAGGAAAACTAAGAAATTCTTTATCGCATAAATAAGGTTTCAGAAAGATATTCGAAACAATTCAGAGTATCTTGATTATTCGGATATTGATCTATCGAACGACCGCTCGCCGAATCCCGAGTAGGGTAAAAACCTGGAGCGGTAGCTCAGTGCATCAACTGATGTCACTGCAGCGCCTCTGACCGGGAGGTCCTAGGTTCGAGACCTGACGGCGGCAGGATTTTGGACACTAGCTTTTCAGCTAGGCCGAATTCAATCGCTGTCTGGCGGAGAATTCTAGCGGCCGGCTGCTCCGATCGGTAGTTTTCCGTGGTTTCTCCGATCAACACCAGGTGAATTCCGGAGCTGTACCCTATCAAACGGGCCACGGACCGCGCGCGATCTGTCCTTCCCATTTCTTGTCCTATCCTCTCCCCTCACACACACACACACACACACACACACACACACACACACACACACACACACCGCACACTAGAGGAAGAACCGTCGCCTGGCGGCGGCAGGTTCTGAGGCCCGCGCGGGGTGGGTCGCGCCTCAGGGGGTAGCGCGGGGCCAAAAATGCCGTCCCTCCATCGCCCCGCCGTCACCGCCGTCCGCGCTATCTGGAGTAGAAAAGCGGCTCAGGAGGGCGCCGAGTCGGGCCGGGCCGGGCCAGGGCGGATGGGCGGCGGGGGCGCGGGGGAGGGGGCGGGGGCGCGTGGCTGTAAGAAACGCAGGCATGCGCCGCTTCGCGCGCCGCCGGAGGAATCTCGACCTTGTTGCATCGGCGCGCATGTGGGTCGTTCCGGCCGCGCTGCAGCGTTGCGTAACCCGCCGTCCCGCCCGCCTTCGCGCTGCCTTTATTTACGCGGTTCTGCCTGACCCGGCGCGCAGGCAGGCAGGCAGGCAGGTAGGCAGGTAGGCAGACAGGTAGGCGGGAGGATGGGCAAAGGCACGTCTTCGCGGAACGATTCCAGATAGACGTGGCCGTGACTGCGCCCACCGACTTCTCGTTGGGGACTCCGCGAGTTCTGGTTTCGAGGCGTGGCGGATCGAGGAAGCTGGACAAAGAGAGACATCCCGTCCACCCAAATTTAAGTGATTTTTTGTAATATCACATAAAATATTCGCATGACAATTAGCGCAAAGTCATTGCGTCACTGTCCAAAAGAGTTTCTGTTACGATTTTTTCTACGATTCAAGCTAGCAAGAAAAACAAAAAATGTTAAAAATACTAATGTGCAAATGTGGTCTGAGGTTCTCGCTGAAATACTCTCTTGATCCGTCCCGTTTGAGTAAATCCTCTTAATTTGATTCTGCAGTTCGACCGGTCTGCTTGATGGTCAGATGATTCGCTTGTTCCTTTAGTCCACTTCTTAGGCATTTTGGGCGATGTAGAGTCCTCGCGTGATGCTGAATACAGAATCCAGCGCCTGGATCATGAACAATTGTATACGGAGGAGCGAAGTCAAATTAGTGAAGGAAAGGTCGACTTTCATTTTTTCCCCTGGGGTTTTTATCCAGCCTGCCGCTGGACCCTCTATACGTCCCGATGGGATGCATATTCGACCAAACACTAGACACCAACACACTTGCGTGCTCTTCTTATCTGGGTGACCCCAGGTCCTGCTGACCCAGGACGCGAGGCCCTTCCCGACACGATATACATGCAACTCTCATTTTTAATACTTCTGTATTAAGTCGCTGTTCTATCTACTGGTCTTCAGTCGAATCCCATCTGAGGTAGTCCTCCTTCTCCCCGCACATTCTAGAGACTTCAGGTGTCTGGCTGTTTCTTACCTTCATTCGCGGGCACCTCTTCGTCCAGACCGGGAGCGGTGGCTCAGTGCATCAACTAATATCACTGCAGCGCCTCTGACCGGGAGGTCCTAGGTTCGAGACCTGACGGCGGGAGGATTTTCGACACTAGCTTTTCAGCTAGGTCGAATTCAGTCGCTGCCTGGAGGAGAATTCTAGGGGCCGGCTGCTCTGATCGGTAGTTTTCCGTGGTTTCTCCGATCAAAACCAGGCGATTGCCGGGGCAGTACCCTACCGAACGGGCCACGGACCGCGCGCGATCTTCCTTCCTCTTCCTTGTCCTAGTCTCTCACACTTACACTAACATGCACTACACTACCACATATTCCAAGAGACCGGTCGGGAGCTTAGAGCTTGTCCCGGCTGGGGCGGTGCCCCGCTGGTGGGAGAGTCCTGGTTAGGGGGAAATCCCACTAGCCGACGGTAGGTCGGGGTCATCCAGCGGGGGAAGACCACCGCCAGCTCCCGAGAAAAAACATGCATTACACTAACGGGACTAATGACCAAAGTAGTTGACGCGCCCGGAAACACGAAAAAAACATACCAAACCAATCTTCGTCCAGTCACCCTTCCACATATCACCTGCTGGAATGGGACCCTCCCCTGTCTCGGTTGCGAGAGGTACTCCGTAGACCCGTCCTCATTGCCGATTTTAGGGGAAGATAGATGTGAAGGGAATGGAAAGAAGGTTGGAAAGTGGTTGGGAGAACCCAACCATGCTGCAGTACGAGCAGACATCGACCGATTCGAACCCGAGACTCTTCCGCTGCATCTCGAAACTACTCATCTCAAAACTCGACTACCCAGGTCGGCGGGTTCACTATACGATGGTGAAAGGAAATTTTTTGAGTAACGGTAATATTTTAGTGTTCGGAAACAAAGAGATTGTGATTCGAAAGATAACAGAAAATCAATGGAGGAAATCTTTCAGATTTCTTTAATTGATTGCAATGTCATGCTACTTTATAGATAGATATTAACATGCATGATGATGGTAATGATTATTATTATTATTATTTAATAATGTTATAATATTTATAATAATTTATAATTAATAATAATATTATTCAATAATTATTTATTAGTATACTTCTGTAATGGACTTATTGTATTTCCTAGACGAAGAGTTAGTGTTAAAATGTCTAAGTTTTTATGTACTGCAGCCAGGAGATGGGAGTTGTTCAAAGGGAATAGGAAAGTTAAGAAATAAATTAAATATTCCAAATTAATGTATGTGTCAGTGAATGCACTATATAAAATTCTAAACACTGCATAATATTAGATGTTCGTTTGTTTTATTTCGAGTGTATGATTTCTCCTTACTAATGACTTGCACATTTTAAAATTGTAGTTGAGTATGTTTTGAAGTGTAACAACCATTTGAAAAGCGTATTGCTGAGATCATCTTCCACAGTCTTTCCTGGATCAGCCTCAAAAACGAGCCATGAACCTTTCTTGCCGTAAAGTTGTCGGAAGGGCGTTGAAAGTAAGTCTCTTTGTATTTATACACAGAAGTCTAAAACTTCTATGTGCCATGGGATTTTCTTCTTTCAAACGCCTAACCGACAAGCGTTAAGTCAATTGAGTAAACGGTTAAATTTACTTATTTTAAAAAATATTATTAATTATCAAATAACAATACAACTTTTGTCAAAGTGTTTATACCTTAAACAATGTTTTGAGTGTAATGCATATAGGCATGAACAGTATACTAAATTCGTTTCTAGATTGTTAAATTACAAAATGAATGCGGAAGGGAGATGTGGAAAAACAAAGGATATATTTGAAGGAAGGATTGTTTTATATTTGTGATGAAAATGATTACAAATCATACAAACAAAAATAATAATTAACTACAAACTAATATATGCTTTTAGTGCAAGTGGCGTCTTTGGTACTGTTTATTAATTGCTGGAGAAATAAGGATAAGTGGGAAGCTCTTATTCATGCATGAATCTTGCTAAATTGTGAATCTCTGGGTGGAACGAAAAATCATGAGCGGCACGTGAGGCAATTGATTAAAAATATCATGCAACCGAACAGTCGTACATTAATACATGCAATATAAACAAAACCTATGTGTACTGTGTTATAAAATTATACAATTATTATTATTATTATTATTATTATTATTATTATTATTATTATTATCTACAAGTAGTACTACAAATATTGCATGTATAATATTACATCGTTTTAAAATTATATCTGATAAGTGAAAATATGAAGAACAAACCTAATAGTACGTTTTAAGTTACAATTCGTGTTAGTTCATACGTATTTCTATACTTTGTACCAAACTTCTTTCTGGTAACCATTTAAGAATCACAATGACGCTAACAGTGGTTTCTTAATGACAGCTTTTCCAATGACTAATCCACCCTTGTTACCATCAACTCGGAATGCATGAATGAAGAGATAGATTTTCGAATTAGCTCCGCGTTTCAGCCACGCATTTATGACACCCAATATTAAAGTTTCACTTCAATAAAAGTATCTAGACAGTATAAGTAGCGGACTGAAAAATATAGTTTGGACAGAGATGTGGTATTCGCTGTTTATCGCCCGCGAAAGGTCATGCAGGGCGCATGTGGCATGAGCAGGGAAGTGCTGCAACGACGCCTCTGCCGGAAACTCAACTGTCAAGTGCAAAGAAGAATGGTACCTCGTATACTTTTTGTTACACATTTAAACCAAGGTAACTTTCCAGTAACGGCTCAGATTTCATTTCATAACTTTTGAGTTTTGCAATTCTTTTAACTTAACTGGAATTTGAAGTGATTTTTTTACATTATTTCACAACACTTTGCCAGATGACATTAAACGATTCGATAGAAAAGTTTAAATCCCCAGTAAAATCGTTTCTGCTGCATAACTGTTTTTATGCAATTAGATTTTATACTGAGCATCAAAAGGACATTAATTTTAACAATGATATTAATGTATAATTTACTATTTGGACTGTATAATTCTAAATAACCTGTAACAAGATTCTGTGTCAATGACGCCCATCTAGATCAGGTTTTTCGCCCAGTTTCTCTGTTTCTTTGAGCAAATGCTGAAATGGCCCCCTCATTGTGCTTCTGGACATAAATGTAACTTCATAATCTGTACACGTCTTCTAGAATTCAGTGGGAAATATAGTTATTCAAATATAGTTATATAGTTATTCATTATCGTTCTCCATGTTGTCGCGGCAGGAAGCAGCGGCGGAAGGATTCCTTCGCGAAAAACATGATGAGGGATAAGAGCGCAAATTTATTGCTGATTTGTCCTTGGAAATAGATTTTATTACATCGGAGAGAATATTTTGTTACCAATATTTGCGAAAATGGCTTATTTTCTTTCTGTATTCAAAATTCAAGTATTGTATGGCTTAGTGTAGGGATCACAGAATTATGAAAACGTGCACAGAATTCACTTCTCCCCGTAGCACGTCACAAACAGTTTTTAACTGTTTTGCGTAAAATTAAAAAAAAATAGCATATGACCGAAGGAGCGCGCTATTCTTTATTATTCTGAGCAGTTACCCGAGGAGGATGAATAGATAACGTAGTATGGTTGGTTACAACACACTTCGTGCGATGAAGAGGTGACTATGTATAAAACAGTTATTCCGCAGGTTACATATGCAAACTTCATTTATCATTCATCATGATTTTCTCGGAAATCTTCTCTCTTAAGCTTTACATTAAGTTACCGTAATGTATTTCAATAGAGAAAGTAGTGCACGTATGAATTTGATGATTCCTGAAATTTGGATACGGCTTTTAGATATGAAGGCACTCAAGTTGATGAATTCCTCATGAAATAGGTATTGCTTCATCTCCCTCGGTTTCTAAACAGCTGTCTCAGCGACAGCGAAAGTTGAAGCAAGTAATACAGTTAAATATACAATCCATGTTTCCTTCAACGGATCTAATAGAACGTCGCTAAAGTACAGTTAATAAGAAAATATACGCGGGAAGGCATTTTGTATAGAAGAATGCAAGCCAGATATCATTTTAAAAGGAATATACCTAAAACGGAGAAAGGGTAGTAGTAAAAATGGAAGTAATGTTGATCTAGGATGTTTCTATAATTTATGAACTTGTGTGAACGAGACACACAATACAGTAAATTCTCTGCTTTTTCATCTTTAAGTGTGAAAGCTAATAATTTCTTATTATAGCATACACAGAAATTACGATACCTTAATCAATCCATATTTAACCCAGTTTGTCTCGAAGGAATCTTCCTATTCCTTTAATGGATAAACATATTATAAAATATCTACATCGTATAGTTCCTATTGTTATTTTAAAAGTTATGACGATAATATTATATTCTCGGCAATCATGTTATAAAAGTCCATTACCTTTATTTAATGCAACTAACGTTAGTACACTATCGTTTCTTGCAAAACACAACTGACTTGTCGATGAACTGCTCTCAATATATTGCATGGTAGTCGGGGGAAATAATAACTAATTTTTTTGCGAATCGGAAATTCGTTTCGTATTAGGACGACTGCAACGTGACGCATCGTGCGAAGTTCCGGTCGGCGCTCCCGATAGAGCCCCTCTGCCGATTCGGGGGCTACGACATCGCCCAACCACGCACGACTCTCTCCGCCCGATAAACATGACTTTGGCTTGCCCACGCCGCCTACCGCCAAACAACGTACCGACGCCCACTGACGACTTTCACGGGTGTTTCGTCCTTCCTTTTTGCTTTCCTTCCTTTCTTCCTTTATTTATTGCCAGAAAACAATAAAAACTATACGTAACGTGTGGAGAAGTATAATCTGCGCAGGTTTTCTTGAGATCCAGAATCTATCCCCCTCTACTTTGCAAGATGTACTTGAAATATGATTAAAGGTTCTTACGAGCATAGTTGGTACTATTTCACAACTATAATTTATCTCTCTCGAGTTACGGAAAATGTGTTTGCATCGGCAAATGAACTACAGATTTTATTTTATAATATTGTAGACAACATCCAAAACCCCTCCCTCATTCTCTCGCTACCCGCGAAAACGTGCGCACAATAAAATTATATTTCTCCAGAAGCCAACCGTGGTGCCATCTCAGACTTCGTTGAAAGGATGAAGGGAAACTGGAAAACTTGATCGAGATTGGGTGTAATGTACAATGATATCTGAGCCTCCAGCTGATCCCTCTTATCCATAGAATTGACATCAAACATACAGCTGATTGTGGGATTATAAATTATTTCAACGACATCATACGATTATTTCTGATAACACATTATCTATAGCCTATAGCTATAAAAAATCGTCACCTCAGCAGTTGCCCGCGCGCCATTGGCTTTTCGGTAGACTAGAGCTAATCGCGCCCCGACACATGTCCTCCAGGACTGACTTAACAAGCAGTAGGCCACACCACTGGCTCACGTGTAAGCGCTGGGTTAGGGCACGCCAAGTGGGCTGCTCAATTAAACAACTCTGATCTGATAGAAATTGGGTTTCTAATCATTTCTAACCACACCTGTGGTAGTCATCTTCAGTTGGGATTGGGCCTTGCGAGTCATCATCGAGCCGCCGACCCGTTCATATTGCTCGAGACCTTGCCGCCACTGAAGCTTCGGACAAAACGTTTGGAAACCAAATGTCCATTAAACCACGGTTCCTAAGCCAGAAAAACATCAACAATTCTAATACTGTTCGGCTATTGGAAATATCATTATTTTAGAAATTTGTAGTTCGTAATTCGTAGTTCATAATAAAAATTGGGACAATATAAAATACAAAATAAAAAAGAAGTTGCTCAGTTGGGCCCCTCTACTTGAGAAAACCCTCACATCTTTAGCAGCTACGACCCCCCTACGTATGTAAATTGAACATGCTGGGGTCTGGACCAGCACCTTCAAACCACACCTACCGCTACCTACCGCCGCCCACTGCATCGACTCACCAACGCGTTCATTTCTCCTTTCTACCCGACATGGAAACTTACACCAGTGGTAAGCGTGACTCACTTTCGCGAGATGACACGGTATCGAATTCGCCATTCCTCGGTCAGACGGGTTCGACCTTTTCAGTTTATTTTCCTTCAACTGGTCTCGTACTTTCATTTCGTAGGCTGCGTACATGAAATTTATTAGCTGTTTGTCGTCACACTTTCGGAGTTCCACTTATCAAATGTTAAAGCAGACTGAAAAAAATGTAAATCCATCGATAACGTAGAATTAATTTCCAAATATAAACACTAATTTAAAAGTAACAAATAATTTCGTACATATATTTTTTCTATTCGGCAATAACTTTTACATTCAAATTGTCATGTTACGCTATTGCTCGAAATACTAAATGTTTATTAGCAATTATTTGTTCCTTTTATGTGCGTTTTTACTTTTCAACGTCGATTTTACGGCAGTATACGTATACGTGATAACTTGTTTTGTACGGAATTGATATGAGAGTAGTTTAACAAGGTGATAATAAATTAATCAAGTATGTTTTATTTTTATTTATATTGAATATTTTCGCGATTAACAATGGAATTCTTCACTTACGTTCCTTAAAAGAGAACATTTTCCCTTTACAGCAAAGGAAAATGTATGTAAATTTTGATACATTTGCAAAACTTGCAGGTAATGAAAGATTCATCCCGACAAATGGTATTCTTCTCTCTTTTTGCTATTAATTACCTTCTTTGGGCAACGAATAAGTTTTCATTTATTTTGGATGAACATTTTGGAACGTAAGATTATTTTAATTTAGCCCATTCTTTTCTCATTTTTAGACGACCGGTTTTTAAGTACTGTAGCTGTAGTCTAGTATACGATGAAATAAAGCATACAACTGAGCAGATTATTTAATTATTTCTGTGAATCGGGAATTCGCAGTTTTTCGCTGCTTTCGGATCTCTGATACTGTTGGGAGATCTTCAAATTATTTGGATGAGCCAAACAGGAACAGGTAGTCGGCCCTAAGGAGGGGAACGAGATCGGAAAGGAAGGGATTCGCGCGGTTCGAGCTCCCGTATTCCAGGGAGACGCTCCAGCATTCATTTGGAAGTGATCATTCACTGATCAGAGCAATTGACCTACTAAATCGATTCCGGCGGATGCCCCAAACTCACCGATATTCAACACATCAAGTAAATTTCGGAGAATTTGCCGGCGTCGAACACGTGACCTAGTAGTCTTCGTTGCCACTGGTGTTGGTTATTCCATTGTGATAATAAATGACATTTCTCAGGGAATTATGTGGAGAGGACTGTTGAAATCTGTACTAAATTCCACAAATGAGCTCTGTTCTCGACCTTCGTATTTCCCACAAAAATTCATCCTGGAGCAGACATAAAATTTTCGTACACTTTGCGAATATAAATTTAATGATGAATACATGCTATAACCTCAGGGATAGTCACTGCAATGTGTGTGCGAAAAACTTCATGTGTAGCTCATTCATTTCCCTTTTGTCTTTTCACGGAGAAACATTACTGGCTAAAAATCATCAATTTTCTTTTTGTGTAGAAAAAGTTTTTCTATCACGACCTTTATGATATCCATTTTAAACAATTGTCTACTTCCGGCAGCACTACAGAAACTCCACGACCTCTCTTTTCCTCTGTTTAGTGACCCCATGTTCTCTATGTTTCCAGTTACTTCTACCTCCACTTCAAAGAAACCTGTTTGTGAGGCACACGATGCTACGTTGGAGAATCATTGTGAATAAAAGCGTTTTAATGTTCAGCAAAAGCAGAAATGGACCTCTGATATTTTCTGAGTCTCCAGCTTTCAAGTGATGAAAATGTATTATTTCCTTCCGCAATGTACAGACATGCAGGTTCCTAACGTCACAAAGACACTGAATGAGAAAAGAAAGCAACAATTATTTGTGTTATACTTGGCAACAATGTAAGGGATCTTGAATGAAACTGTGATTTAGTGCCAAAACAATAAAAATTATGTTTACAGAACCACATTCTTGTTCTATTGAATTTGAATGTTAATATTCGTATCTGCAGGAAAATCATATCCTGTAAGAAAGACTACAATAAATAAGATATAAGATAAATGCACATAAAGACTTATAACGGATAGTTGTTTAATAATGATGATGATGATGATGATGATAATGATGATGATAATGATGATGATAATGATGATGATAATGATGATGATAATGATGATGATAATGATGATGATAATTATTATTATAATACTAATACATTAAATCGCCTAATCAATATCTCAAGCAAGATTTGAAATGAGAAGCAACGCCATGACAAAGTGGTCACTGTAGTATACGAAAATCTGTTCTGGAAGCATATTTTCCAGGCAATCGATCAGTTGTGGAAGCACAAACAGAACAAGATAGTCGAAATTACAAATTCAAAAATACTGGGATTTCAAAATGCAGACAGGCCATCGTTCGGATTATGACAAGTAAGATCTCACAGTTGTTGAAGAGATGCCAGTAGACATGGCCAAGTTAGCAAATTTCAGAATTGATCAGGACATCGAAAAATATAACGAAATATCGTGATCTTCAGATAGTCTGTCAGATAGTCTGACACAGTTAACCGGTAGTAAATGTGGCTCTAGAAGCCACAACCGGAACCTGGCGAAACACCTGCGCACTCTAGGCTCTAGGCCATTATGCGAGACTAGCATGCCAACAGCAAAAGACCGTATTGTTAAGCACCGCTCACACCGTACGTAAGTAGACCTCTGAGATTCCTAGGTCTCTGGGTATGACATGAGACCAAGAGAATATCAGCCTGCCTAAGGGCTGCGTAGTGTAATTAGTTGTAGTGTAATAATAATAATAATAATAATAATAATAATAATAATAATAATAATAGCAGTGCAATCAAATTATATTATGGATGTGTAATATCTTCTGAGGTACTAATTCATTAATAAGCAAGCATGTGTTAAAATTTCTGTAGCGCATAAACTCACACTCACTTCAACTTAATGACTTATCACTAGACCTCGTATTTTAGGACAAATGCCTATTGAGTTCCTTTAGGAGATTGGGGAGAATAATTGCAGATATTCACGAATCCTGAAAAAATAGATCTCCTGAAAGGGTTTAATAGTGCCTAAAATGCCCTCGGAGGTCGGCTAATGTATATTTGATTATTTTTGCCTAAAACAAAATCGTTTTTAAGAATTATCGTATTTTAATTACACTTTTTTTAAATTTGCTATATCGAATTCCTAAATACTTTCTTGAATTTCTCGAAACGTGAATATTTCCTCGTCGAATACGCTCCGTAATCTCTCATCCAATACAAGCTCTGCAAGTCAATGTAAAGAGGATTTTTCACGTCCCTCTACGATCAGCACGCACTTCTGAGGCAATTGCGCCAATTCCCCGAGTAGCTACACTGTTGAGGCCAATTGTCGCGGCGCGTCGTCTACGCAATCCAGTCGAGGAAAGGCACAGATCAAGCAAAAGTCAACTGTTGGAATGGCGAAGCTTAAAAAATTCGGCCCCGCAAAACGCATTTTTTTCATTTCTGCCCTCAATAATAGCCATATTAGAAGGCAAACAAAAAGCTTTGGCAGATCAAGTGTCAGTGATGCAAAGCGCCGAAGTGAAAATTAGCGCGGATAAAGGAGCCGTTTGAGACAAAGTTAAGAACAAGTAAGAGAGCGAAATAAGAAATCTTGGATACAGTGTAATGGGTCGTGTAGTACACGTTTTGATGGAGGAGGGTGGGGCAGTTAAAAACGAATGGACTTGAGAAATGTGACTAAATTTAATTTTTCCATTGACACAAAGTTATAGGAGAAAAAGTTCTTTTCAGCTTTCAAATTCGATCGATAAGACACAGGGTCGTATTTATAAAGCTCTGCCAGCAGAGCTCTTAGGGGCCTGCCGTCTGAGACAATATTATTTATCACTTAAGACAATATTATTTATTAATGCACTCAAAAAGTGTGTTTGAGGAGTGTTGTTAACCAATAAACCTATTCATTAAACGAATTCAATAGTAAGACGTCTTTTCTGCCGACAAGAAAAAATGAAAAGGAGGAAGAGAGTGAGAGAAAGAGGTTGAAAAGGATGAAGAGTGGAAGAGCTCTGAATCCCGAGTGTGTGCCGCGCCCCTGGATTTGAGTAATAGTCATGCATCCGCGCCTGCGGCGTGTGTTTTCCCTTGGCCGTGACCTCACGCTCTCACCGCCCGGGCCGTTCCCTCCTCCGCGGGGACGCGCGCCAAGTGCGGGCGGAAGTGCAGAAACCGCCTCGCCTCGCCGCCTAGTTCGCTGCCGCGCCGCCCGGAACTAGGGCGCCGCGCGGTGCTTGCGTCAACCACCAAGTATTCCTCCCCGGAAGGGGTCCGGTTGCTCGCGCACTGCGGGCGCGGCCCGAGAGAAACCTCGCTCTCTCAGGGAAAGGGACTGGTTGAGGTGGCTCAGGGCATCAGCTGATGTCACTGCAGTTCCTCTGCCCGAAAGGTCGTACGGTTCGAGTCACGACGCGATGGTGGCAGAGTTTTCCACTCTAGCGTGGTGGCTAGGTCCAATTCAGCCGCTGCCTTGGGGGAGAATTCTAGCGGCCGGCTGTTCTGATCACGAGTTTTCTGTGATTTCCCCGATCAACAATCCCGGAGCAGTAACCTAATTACGTTAGTTGGTTACGGACCTAACGATCTTTCCTTTCTCTTCTTTGTATCCTCTCCCTTTACTTACACACCCTTAAACTTACATGCACTACACTACCACACAAGTCGGGAGCTTACAGCAGGGGCGGTGCCCTGCTCCTGTGAGATACCTGGTTAGGGAAACCCCGCGAGCTGACGCTTGCCCCGGATCTCACCACCCAGCGGAGAATTCTCCGCCACCTCCCGCGATAAAATATACACTACACGTACGGGACTAATGACTTAGGAGTTCACGCTCCCAGAAGCACGAAATAATTAAGTCGCGGAAAGAAAGTAAGTCCAGCCCTGGGATACAAGCAATGTGTTGCAAAGGAAAAGGTTTCAAGGGTTTAAGATTATGTAGTACTGTACCATATTTAAGGCCATCGGTCCGTCAGTTTATCTCTTACATATTATTGTTGTGAAAAACTAAATGTTGACAATAGCAGCATACAGTAAAGTTTGTTATACATTCCTTTTTTTGTTATAAACACATGCCGCCTTATAACTAAATTTCGGTCTGAAGTGGCGTCTTCTTCCGAAGTCATCATTTATAGTGTTGTGATTTTTGGTCGTTCAAGAAATACTCTGGTAAAGGCTTAGACATTATATAATTTTTTTGCAAATAAGACATACTATAAAGATATGTGATGTGTTTGTATCAGAAATAGTAACAGAGTAATCTATTGCATATTAGGTATCCTGTGTTATATTCGTTTTTAAATACCACACTCCGTACAAGGAGGCTTTTAGGGACTTATACTTTCGTTAAGTCTCTCCCTGAGTCGTTCGTATGCGGTTAGCCGATGCTGTCAGCACCCGACGGGGTGCTTCTCATTTGAGTATTGTAGAGCGAAATACCTTCAGATTTCAATGATTCTGACGAAGCGCAAATGTAGATTAACGTGGAAACTCGTAATATTGGTCGTCCGGTTGCAGGCCGCTACGTGTTTCACCGGTGAGCACAGCTGCCGTCTTGACACTTCGTTTGCATGATCGAGTTTCAGTAGCCTAGTTTGAGGACGTAATATCCTTCTGTCACTCTAATTAGATTACACGGCCAAGGATACTTCAAGAACACCTACATTTTTGCAAGTTTATATCAAATATTGAAAATGTACTGGCAGTATTGAACAATATCTCTCCCTTCTCTAATGAAGATCATATAGGTCAGTTAGAGAGTATATGGCAGTAATCACGTCAAAATTGTAGATGCCCGAACGCAGTTAATTGGAATTATTATTATTATTATTATTATTATTATTATTATTATTATTATTACTATTATTATTACTATTATTATTATTATTATTATTATTATTATTTTATTATTATTGTTATGTAGACTAATACTCTTACTTAAAACTTAAGGCATTTAATTTGTCCCTATAGAAATAAATATGAGTCTTTTTTATTGTGTTTATGTCTGCATAAAGCTTCATTTGTCCTTCTTTCCATTTGTTGATAGAATATAAATTAAAGGCTTGGATGAAGAGAAAATAGACTCTTGGTATTTGACAATACACAAACACTATAGAGCCCGAGAATTATTTGGTTCACTTATGAAATAATTGAAAACACTAATGAAATAAGAGCGTAGGCTTCCGCGGCCGGAATTGGAACTTACTTGGCTATCCGGGAGACGCCGCGTCCAGGGCACAGGTGCCGACGTTTCGGTCGCCATTCTGCGACCTTCATCAGGGCAAATTCATTCAAAATCATTTGCCCTGATGAAGGTCGCAGAATGGCAACCGAAACGTCGGCACCTGTGCCCTGGACGCGGCGTCTCCCGAATAGCCAAGTAAGTACTAATGAAATAGTTTCAATAAGTGATAATAATTTAAATAAATGAGCTCCCTTAGAGAACCAAAGCTCGTAAAAAAGTGAAACATTTACTATCATCATTGTTTTTTCAGTTAAAAGAAGAAATATTTGAAAAATAGTGTATTTCACTCGTGAACACTGCATAATTAAAACAGCTGGTGTCTTATTTATAAAATCCCTGATAATGGGATAAAATTGTGAATCATAGCACCGCCACTAATTCAGACATTGTAGAACCTCATGTCGTTTCCATACGCTTCAGAGGGGCACTTGTGTTTTCCCCGTTTGTCGCTCATAATAGCTATTGCAGCCGAAAATATCAACGCTCGCCTCTCTACGTATGGTGCCACCATTCGTCTATGCATATATTCTATTTTAGCACCATAGCCACGTTTTGTAAGCAAAATACTCGATTAAATCCTCTTTGAGCCGACGGCAATTGAAGTTGTTTTATATTACTTCGTCCTTCGCTTATGTCTTTCAAAGTTAATTCTTTCACTTGTCAGTGGGAAATGTACGGGAAAGAAAGAAAACTTTGTCAGAAAACACTTCTTATAAAGAAGTCAATCAAAGGGAGAAGCGAACGTGTCCACAATGCAGCGTTTCAACGATGGATGACCCGGGGACTGAACCCAGGACCGCTGAGTCATACCGAAACAGCTTCTCAAATTGCCATTGTGCCGACACACGATGCATCTGCTTTATGTCACGTCGTGTTCATCTAGACGCTTTGTTGTTTCCTTGACTCTTGCGGTGTGTAGAGACCCGGTCGTGATGTGGCCTTTACAGAAGGACGTGGTGCAGTATCATGGCATGCGCCAAGTGGACACGACTGCGAACGGACGCCCCAGTCACGAGGCATGGCGTCGGTGTTGGCTCGTGTTAGAAGCAGGTGGGATTTGCAAGCATCGGTTTTAATACCTTCTTGCAGTCGCAACAAAGGTGTTTAAAATCCGTCATTTATCGATTCTCGGATCACCCTTGGCATTGACGTTACAGGAAAGATGACCGGCAGATATTGTCCTGCGATATTTTTACCGGACTGAAGGGCTTCGCGTTCCCGTACAAATTTCGTATGTTTAACATGATCAGTAATTTAGTAAATACCTGAATATCAACATTAAACTGCTGAGTTGGTAGGACGAAAAATACCAGTTTATGTGAAAATGAAAGGTTTTTGATGTGTGTCCGCGGAAGTTGATTCAGATTTCAAACTTTAGTTCATGGTTGCCTAAGTTTTGAAACATAGCAAAACAACTCCATCGGCTGCACGATTTTCTTATTATTTTCCGTTATTAATTTTAGGTACTTACGATAAAAATATTAACTCTTTATTTTTTTGTCAAATAATAATGAAAAAGATCAGAATAGTTGCCTTAGTTAATCATCAAATTATTATATGTAACGGCTTTTTTTAAAGTCCGTAATATTCGCTTGTGGGCGTCAAAATAGAATTTTAAAGTCCTCCCTAAATACATTGTTTCTTCAGAATACGATCTTTCGCAATTATCGCCAATTGTAACGTACAGGTCAAATTTCATTGTTTTTAATGCCATCGATATTGGCCGTCAATATTTCTCTTCGCCGACAGAAGGAGAGCGAGCTGGCCGGGGTTCAACTCGGCGGACATCTGTGCCCCGGATCCATCGTAACATTTGTTCTCCCTGGGTCGCCAGACTCCCACGGGAGGGAAGAGTATCTTTTCCAGCAGACGTTTCCAGGTCGGGGTGCAACAGCGTGACTCCAACCGCAACACGGGGCCAAAAACCACGCCTTGGGTGCTTCCGCGCCTTAAGTTCCCTGACCCAGGCCACTTGACCTTGATTCTAATCAGCAGTGCTGTACCGGCTCGCGTAAAGTTTCTTGTGCATTTCCATGGAACAGCTTTCTTCCGAAGAAGGGCATTGAAGCGTGACATGCCGCAAACCATGCCAGAAGAACGTGTAATATAAAGTAATGAAGCGTTAAGAAGAGATCAAGCTGCGAGTCAAAACGCCAAAGACAGAGCAGAAATAGCGCATACTTTGGGATGAAATTAACAATGAGAGCGGAAACAGAATAATTCATTGCCTTTCTTGTCTATTTCTCAAACCTGTGCTCTCACGGCGATGGTGTTTTATCCAAAGAACGTGTAACGTTTTGCTTTTCTGCCCCAATTTTAAGGTTCTGCATGCAATGTAGTCTGTGGAAAATAGTTTTAGTGGATCGAAATACTAAGAATAAGGGATATTTATTGCCAGAGGGAAAAAGAGGAGACTCGAGAAGAGAAAAAAAATATGGTGGCCCGCTTTGAGAAATTGCTTGGGTCGTTGATTGACCAGAAGAAACCACAGTAACCACCAATGCTAGAGACGTTCGCCTTAAAATTTCTGCCCGAGATTTGAAGACAGCTCATCACCACAAGATTAGTGGTACACTTTACTACTGTATATTGAGGAAACTACGTTTTTTACATATTTGTCGACCTAAAATTTGGTCAGATGTTTTCAACGGATTCTTTGAAACCATAGATGATGAAACTCATGCAAAGTATAACTTTCACGTGGCTTACGAAAATTATGGTTCACAAGGTCAGAATTAGAGAGGTTGTTAGATTGTTAAAGGAGTTCTTTCCACTATTACAAGCTTCTAAATGAATGACTTTGATAGTGTATAATATTTGACGACTGCTAATAGAAATGAATTCTCAAACTAGGAAGTATTATCAGTTGTGGGATTTCTATGTTTTCTTATTCCTCTTCAATAGTATTTTTGGTTATAATTTTTTCAGTAATCATTACAATCAATAATCCCGAAATGAACGCTATGAAATCATTAAAATTTCTTTAATTATTTTTTATTTATAGAATTTATCGTTTTAAAAATAATAAATATATTAAGAATAAGGCAGACATATGTATGTTTCACTTATCTTTAAAAAATAATTTTCGGCTGGTAGTTATTTTCTTCACGTATTAAGTATTTGGAAATAAGAAATTAAGTCGTTAATACTTAGGTGCAAGTAAAATTATTACGAATTATTGAGAGTATTGTCACATTTTTCTGATGATGTTTTTCATTTTTGTTTTCTAAATATTTAAAAGAGATTATGTTTGTATTTTCCCTACATCCTTTAAAATTATTAACTTATAAAAACATGCATGGAATGTTTAACGTTTTGCATTGCAAAATATTAAGTTGTTATTCCTACTAATTAATACTAAATAATTCTTTAATAAAGAACCACACAAAGTAGTGTTGGAGCAATTCGAATAAGTAAATGGCATTGCGGTAGCTTGTAGATATGGTAGTAGGTCGCAAGTACGTGTTATTTACATGTCGTCCATATTTGACGTCAAAACAATACAACTAGAGACACGGTCTTCTGAATAGAAAATCACAAGTTGGAAATGTTTGCTGTCATGGAGAGTGCCGACGTTAGAAGACGGACAAAAAAATCTACAAGGAGAAAGGAAATAAACATTCTTGAGTGAGGAAAAATATTTTAGTAGAACGCCCTAATAAGAGTAGTGTAATTTATTGGAGTATTTGATGTAATACAAGAAATGTCGTATTGGTGATGTATTGATTGAGGATAGTCCTATGAGAAATGAAATGGACTAAAATATTTGGGAGAGTGAATACAGTGAATTGTATGTATGAAATTGAACATAACGGAAGGACTTAAGTTATTTGAAAGGTGGAGAAGACATATATAGCTATCGTTGTTTAAAATTGCAAGGTTATCTAAATGTTTCGTTATTATTTCCGTTTACAAAACAATATTGTATATGTTTTTATACAATATACTTTACTAAATTTATACAATATTGTATACATTTTCTACTTTTACGTGTCAAGGGACGGTAAATACGCTGGTGCTAGTTCCATTTTCGGCGGACACCCCGTATTTTCGAAAGATGAAAACTTTAACATTTCAGAACTACAGATTTGAAAATAGAAATTTTTGTCTTAAATAAAATCTGTTCTAAAAATATGATCTTCAAAGTCATCATGTACCATTAAAAAAAAGTATTTTTCGCGCAACTTCTGCTTGAAATAAATTAACGCAACGTTCTCAAAAATCTGTTCAAATTTTTCTTTAAATGTTTTCGAAGAATAGAACAAGGGACGCTGAAAAGAATGTCTCATATCTCACTTTCGATGAACACCCCCAAATGTTCGAAAATTGAAAAGGTTAGAAATAATGTGAGAAAGTATGTACAGATGTAGCACGTAGTTTCCTTCTTGTATACTACACATAGTATAAAGAAAATTATGTAATGCTGCACAAAATTCCATTTTTGCCAATTTTTCGACTGAAAGTTTGTGGGTCCCTGATTTCGAAAATCAGAATTTTTTTTGCCCTTATACCTAGTAAATTCCTTTCTCGTATACGTAGTGCAGTCAAAACAGATGTTTGGGTTTTCGGAATTTTTTCAAAAGATATGTCCGTCAGTCTCTGAACAACCCAAGTGTCTCAACCGAACATAGGATTTTTCACAAAAAAGGATATTCCCCGATCGACCCGAGTAATAGCTCAGGCCCTCGAATTCGAAGCGGATAATTTACTTTTGGGGGTACATTTCACAAAGCACCTATATTTCTCGAATATTTCTCAAAAATGGGCCTAAATGCGTTGCTCAGATTTTTTGCTTCAGAAAAGCAAAGTAGTACGCTTACAGAAATGGCGCTGATTCGATTTTCCGTAAATCTCTGAATTTTCGAAAATTTCAAAAGTATATCTTTTTTACATCATCTCTCAATTAGATTAGAGTAAGTATAGATTATTTAACTTGAAGAAATACTTTTTCAAAGTTAGTTCTAGAAATAAATCATGTTCAGTTTTCTTGAAAATGATCGTAGTTTTTGCATAATTTTGAGTGAAATCGTGAAAATAAAAAGAAGAACCAACTTAACCATGATTTTCTGCTCATAGAAAATTGTTACCTTAATAATGTGAAAAGTTTGATTTTCCTTAAAACCTCTGGAATGTCGAAAATTGCAAAAGTTCAATTTCTTCAAAACTGTTCTGCACTTGCAATATTGAAGCTAAAATCATTCCATGAACACATTTTAATTTTTTTGTGTGTAATTTGAGTTGTGTTACGATTACACACAGTTTAATGGTGATAATGTGTAAGAATCACCATAATTATGATTTCATTAAGGCATAATAAATGTACAGATTTTTTACTCTGTTTATTGTGGAGGTTAGCATTAGTCAAACGCTCGGGTTCGATCACAGCCTGAGTAAATATTTTTTTTTTGTTTTTTGTCTTTTTCTTTAAACGTTTTGCACAGAAACAGCACAATACACTGAATGTAATGGCAGAAATCTTTAAATTTAGAATTTTCAATAAACCTAAAGAGGTGTATTTTTTTCTCGAACTTCTGGCGTCCGTTCGGTTGGGAGTTTTTCAAGGAATTAATAGGATAGAAGATGCAATATTATTAGAATACCAATAATACGAGAAATAAGTGATGACAGCACCACTCCTTTTAATGAACATAAGAAACTCAGTGGTAAAATAAAATTAATTAGTACAATTGTTTTGGTTGTTGAAATTCTATTTCCTTAGAAGAGATTGCTTTCATGTTTGTCCTTGCAAGGAGATTTAACAACGAACTAGACTTTTTTCTTCTCCTTCTTTGTCAAAATATTTGAATAATTCAGACTGCCAAGTGCTTTTAAAACCGAGATGACAATACATTATAAAAATATTATTACATATTTAAGAAAAATATTATATTTCAATCTTTACATTGGTAACCTGAGAAACCCACTGTTTTAGTCGAGACCTGACCTCCACGAAGAAGACGCAGCGGGAAACGAGCGGTGACACGCGTCAAACAGGGTCGTCGCTCGCGGCCGTCAGCTGGTTCAAGGCCGGGCGCGTGCATGCCGCGAAGCCCACAAAGCGGGCGATGTCCCATTGGCGCATAAGAAATCGGCTGCCGCCGCCCAGAGACACTTCAATTAATGTCAGGAGAACAGGGGGCCGTTAGGCGTCGCACGCAACTTTTCCGCGGGCCTCGGGCGAAGGCCGCACACACTGGGGCCGAAGTGGACCAAAAGCGCGCGGCGAAAGAAAGGAAGGAAGAAAATGGAAAAGAGGATTCAGGGGCAATAGATCTCCAATGGAGGTAGCTTTCATTTCTGTGGTAATTAGTGCCTTACGAAAAAAAGTTGCTCAATTTAATTGACTGCATTCTTTTGTGTGTAGTTCTTGAAATAATTTTTTTTAAATCTTGAAATGATTAAAAAACGTCAATCCACCAAAGAAAAATTAATTTTCTTCATTAACCGCCTTAAAAGGGGAATAATATCAAAAGTGATGAAAACTGAAATGTAACGTTACATTTTCTATATTAAAGGAAAATGCTATCTACATGTGGCATTCGCTGGATGTTGGTCATGAAAATAACTATGAAAAATTGACAGGAGGTTGACAAGCGTTAATAGGAAACAAAATGTATTATTTAATTTGTATTCATTTATAGGATGTCCGGAGAGGAAATGTCGAAAATTGGAAAATAAGCAATTTTAAGCATTTTTTGTCTAATAAACTACTTGGATATTCTGAATGGTTCAGCCGCAATAAGCACTCAAAAGTTGGTTGAAAATGCTTTCTAGGAAAAACATTTCATTGCAGAAGCATAGAAACACTCCAGAAACGTGTAAATTGTTTACTATTTATAAAAGAAATGAATTTATTTGTTCAGAAAGAAAAATTAACTGATAAATAAAAAAAAGCATTTGAATTGTGTAAATTGGGTACTTTTTTATTTCTGGGTTACTTTTTATTTCTGAGCAAATAAATTCATTTTTTTTGTAAATAATAAACAATTTACATGTTTTTGGAGTGTTTCTATGCTTCTGCAATGAAAAGTATGCAGAGAAAGCATTTTTTAAACCAACTTTTGAGTGCTTATTGCGGCTGAACCATTCAGAATATCCAAGTAGTGTATTAGACAAAATATGCTTAAAATTGTCTTAAGAGCTTATTTTCCGATTTTTGACATTTCCTCCCTGAACACCCTGGACATGTTACACAGGTCGTGCGTTAGCATTCCGGGTCGGTCGTGGAAGTATGTTTGTGAGTTGCGGCTTGGCGGGACATTGTGTATCATATTTCAGGCGTCTTCCCTCCATTTCTAACCGGCCTGGCGACGTAGGGACACTACATTCAGCCAAATCAGTGGGTTCCAATTCCGCCAAGGCGCAGACATCGTGGGTTGTCGCATGGGGCGAGGGTGGGGACTCTCCAACCTGTCATTTATCGCCTTTAAACCTCCCATCCTTCCCAATTCCAGGTAACTATACCATCAAGGGCGGATCCAGCCGATCATTGGGGAGCGGGTCATCATAGATTTAAAAATAATAATAATAATAATAATAATAATAATAATAATAATATTTGTTATTATATTGTATATTATTGTTGTTGTATTTTATCTTTATTATTGTATTTTATTATTATAGTCGAGATGATATGCGGAGATGTCATTACAATAGCCATGAGAACTGGCTGAAATGGGTCTACGGGCCACCTCTGGCAGACGAGGAAGGGGTGTCCCATCCGGAAATCGTAAAAGAAAACAAGAAGGAAGGATGGGGACAGGGCAAATGTTCGGGAACCCGCGGAGAATGGGAAGTTTGCGGCAAGCGAGGGTGTATGATTCGATTAAAGAACCTAAAAGTTTAGAACGACCTAATCAAATATAATACAAATATTCTTAATATTCTTTAATATTCCAGTGATCGCATGAAGCAGAATTTTTATTCACGAGTTTGGTTTTGATATTCCGATGACAGTTGACAAAACTATGAATTTGAGCGTTCATCGCTTATCCTCTCACTCTATTTAAAACCTTTCAGTTGAATATTTAACTTCCATCGTTACATTTTCTAGTTGTTTTTTTCTAAACTCTAGACGATTAGAGCTGTATTGTATCGTTTTATATCATTTAATGTGATGGAAATGTGTGTTAATGATAGAATATAGTTTTTATAATAAATAACTTTGGCAATTAAACTCATAAAATCATTCTCGTATAATACTCTAAGAAAACTCGAAACGCCTGTGGTTGTGTGATATAGTAATACTTCAGGCAGCCTGCATTTGGAATAATCGTTCCTCAAAGGAAACAGCTGACACTAGACTGAAGTGTTTCCTATAGAGTGGATAAAAGGAACAACGCTCAGGTTAAAAAATTGCCCATTGCTATCGACTATCAAATCAAAACACCTGGAGAGCTATTATGCTCCTCATGATCGACAGCATTATTACTTCAAACGGTGTCACCATGAAGTAATAAAAAAGTTGGACTGCAGTGATTTTCTTTTTGAAGTCGCTAGCCGAATACCTTAACTACGCTCCTTGAAGTCAAGGAAGTTAAGCGAAATCGAGACGTCACAGGTTCCTGGTTGGGTGACCGTTGAGGAAGCCCGGGATTGAACGCGCCGAGTGCTGGCCGAAGGGATAAAAGGCAAGGACTGACTACAAATGACGATGACTGACTACAAAAGATTTCAAGGAGGATTACTCCAAGCGTTCAATGCCCCAGAAAGGCTTTGAGACGCGTTGCGAACGCGCAATAATTTTTTAAAAACGTCACAGAAAATGATGTGTCCATCCGGAGTAATTTCGGCCCACTGTACGGCGGATGGTGCGGGAACGGGGCGGTTAGCGGCGGGGGCAAGGTCACGGGCGCCGGAAGCCCCGCACTGCCGAGGTTGCTTTCTCCCCGTGGGCGGCGGCGGCCGATGCCCCTGGCCAAGGTTTTGCCCTATCGCCGTGCGACACGAATTTCGCTGGGGCGTAAGCCATTCGCCGCAATTGATTTGTTGGAATCGTAGCACTGGATCCGATCGATTCATGCGGTTGGGGCATAAAATTTGTTCTCGCGGTTGAGATCATCATGTGGTCACATGTGATGGGCAATTTCAGTGATCCGATTTCGCAGCTTTCTCGTTCTGACACGAATCCTGGAGATTCATGTCAGATCATTGAAGACAATATTTTTCTTCTTATTATGATTTCTTTCTTGGTGGGTTTGTTTCTTCAATTGGATGCTTTTTTACCTGATGAAACTTCACGAAATAAGTTTTTTATTTAATTATGTATGAATTAATAATATGCAATTTCATTGTTTCATTTTTTTCAAATTATATTAAAGAAACAATTGCAAACAACTTCGTAGACAATAAGCTTTAATAAAAATAATATCAATACAATGCCTGCAACAAATTTAAACTTGTATTCCCGCTAGTTCCAAGGCATTGTCAATTAATACGAGAAGTATTTTGATGATTTATACATTATCCTAATAAATAGGTATTACGTGATATGTCAAGAAGATATTCTGCAATGTTATTAAGTTCGAGTGAGATGTGGAAAAGTTTCAATATTGATAATTGAAAAACAATTAGAAAAAATTTGCGGCTTACATTCCAAATATTTTTTCTTTTTGGCTGTCTATCATTTAATCTTAATATTTCATAAACTTCGAAATGTTATAAGCGAACAGCAGCACTTGTCATTGTCAATATATGTTTGCATATAAAAGTATCCAAAGTTTTTTATGACAATGCTGAAATAAATGATTGTCATAAAAAACTTTGGATACTTTTATTTGCAAACTTGTCATTTTCCTTTCACGATCGGTCACAATTAGTTCGAAAACAATTTCGATTGAATATGCACATTTTTTCAGGTTTAAACCATAAACATACTTCAAGGAAATACATTTTTCTTCCATACTTTGAAATCACACGACCAACTAGATTATCCCAGTAATTGTAGCTTTAAGAATAGAAGAAGGGAAGTGAAGAGAAAACGTAGGGAAAGCGTCTGATGCAATAAGTTAGTTGCTGACATGCTTCAGCCCAGAAGACAGAAGACAAAAGCTGAATATTTTTGAAACCTGTTCAGGGTGATATTCATCGTGTCATCATGAGTGGCTAGAAAATTGATTTTCAAATGAAGGAGGTTTCTAGTTTGTCGAGATGCCTTGAGCTTGTATGTAAGGAAACCTGTTTTTAATGTATCGGATCTTTACGAGTCAGCATGTCTTTTACAGAACAGACTTCAGTAGGACACGAAGTACCCTGCTTTAAAGGAATAAATACTCGGTCGTCCTCAAAAGCGTTTTGATCGCGTAATTGTGAGGAGTAAACATAAGTGTAATTCATAAACTTTCTTGAAAGATTTAAGAATTATTAATACTCGGAGCGGATTATCAAATAACTTTCATGAATAATTTCAAAACTTTCGTTTAATTGTATATCATTAGGGTACATTTCTCATGTATCTGTACGTTCAGGGCTTGATTCCTGGTATCAAATAACTTCGTGAAAAAAGTTAATCATATTGGGCCGGTTAAAAGGATATCTTGGAAAAATTTTAAATTATATTATAAATATATAACTATTTCTATTAAATTAATAATTAATTTGTGGTGCGTTCCGGGACCTACAATTTTATAAATCAAGCACAGTGTATGTTGATATATTTCATTGTTCCAAATGCGATTTATAAAGGGTCAGAGGTGATATTGAATAAATCAATACAAGCAAGTTGTAGTAGAAATATTGTTTCTTTAGTTAGAAAATGGCAGTCGATTCAACATTCAGCCATGCAAACAGGGTAAATTAATATGTTTTAAGTAATATTCCAAGCACAATTGGTGAATGTAGGAGAAAGTAGTTTATATCAGCATATTCATCTAGAGGCCGTGAGAATATATGGAACAAGAGAAAATTCCTGAGGTACGAAATTGCATCCGCAATAAAATTGAAAACAACCCATGTTAAGTTAGGAATACTACATCGAAATCATTACAATCCTTTTTTTTTTAAATTAAATCCAAATAAACCAAGAAAATTTCTTAATATCCCTGACTAGATTCTAATCAATCAAAATGCTTTCCATAAAATAAAAAACAATTGACAATCATTATCCTAGTGTGATAACATTTATAATGGTGAAATGACTGACAGATCGTACACATACACAATATGCTGAGAAAAAATCTTTATCATAATATCATTAAAAAAAGGTTGAATTGTTGTACAGTCGAATAAATAATACAGCCGTTACATGAGAAAGTTTGGAATTGATGTGAAAATAAATATTTATCTGATCTTAATTCTATTTAACACATTATCGGTCAACAGCCTATTATTAACGATATTTGTACGGAACGAATCAAATATGTTTACATTAAAGTAATTCGCCGCCTTCAATGGAACGTAGCGTCATAAGACAGTCTTATGAAGTAGATTGTTACAAGTGGATAATAAACACGTATGAAATTTCCATTTTTGTTTTCTCTTCATATAAAAAAAGTGTAATTTTCCATGAGGGTAAAATTAGAGGTCACGTAAAGCCTCCTCACATAAAAAAAATTATGGCAGCTTGATTATCGACGCTGTAACAGGGATCCATGCACGGCCTTCAGAAGACATTAACGCGAATTAAAACGGTTTTTATACAGTACATCAGATGATGCTCTAAGGGAACCAAAAATCTTCAAAGAAATAAAACCAGATTGCCAAAACTTTCACATTGAAAAAATACTACATACATATTTTTCTTTCTCTTTAAAGAGATTCAAGTTAACAAAAACCAAAATTAGCTACCTGTAAATGGCCATGTGTCAAACTATTTGTTTTGTGGGTATTACTATTAATGAAAAATAGTTGCCGACTGAAATTGTAGTTTATTAGCCACTGAATTACGTGTGCGTAGATAAAAAACACATTAAGATTTTATATATATATATATATATATATATATATATATATATATTTTATTTTATATTTTTTATATTTTTTCTTATAAATTTCATTTTAGGTTTCTTATAATCTATATAGTATGATACAAAAATGTTAAATTATTGAAAATAATTCCCATGCTTTGTGTATTATTGGGAATACAATTGGAGCAGATTCAAAATAGTTTTGAAATCTCAGTTAAAAACGATGGCTAATGGGCCACTTAGAGTATGTAGATAAACAAGAAAGATAAAAAGTGCAATGCAGTTGTTTTGAAGGTAAGTGAATATTATTTCGAAAATATTTCTTTGCACTACAATGCTTTACTGCTGAGTAATAAAGAAACCAAGAGTATAGTTTATTGCTGTTTGTTGAATTCTGCCGTAAATTCGAGTCTAGAATGGGTGGGCCTTCATATGTATACCCTCCACCCATTTACCCACATTTTTTAGCAAAACAGCACTCATCTATTTACATCGTACACAGAAGGAAGAGTACCTTGATTTTCGTAGAAAGTACCGCGGCAGAAACTTCATGAAAACCCCGTTACCGCAACGCGATTTTGAGAGGAAAAACGTTTAACACCCGTAATAAACATTTACTGAAGGGCAATACTTAACTGTCCGGGGACGTTTGTCGCCTTGCCAGATTGGGGGCTGGCCATCAGCATGTGCGGAAACGGACGCGATCTTTTCGGAGGGAAGAACGGCGGTGGAAGACGCTACGCAAAAACCACCCGCAACCCGACGCGCGGACAACGTTTACCGCACAAATCAGTGGAAAAAGTAGAGAAAACATCGTCTGCATCCGACCGCTTCTCGGTCGCGTCTCCGTTTCCCGGACGTGTGTGTGTGACTCGCGTTGTCTTGGCGCGTGTATGTGCTTACTGTTATAACAGTACCTCACTCACCTCAATGCAGCAGCCGCAGCAGCAACAGTGGCAGTAGACAAGCTCCACACACGAAGTCGCCAGCTGGTAGGCGCGGTGACTGGCGTCCGGCAGTTGTTTTGTCGCCGGTTCGTCTTCTTCTTCTTCTTCTTCTTCTTCTTCTTCTTCTTCTTCCGTCTGCCACTCAGTCGACCGACGCAGTTACACCCACGACTCTACACCACGGCTGCTCGAATATTCAGATCAGCGGAAGGCGAAGTTTTGTGGCGTGATATTGGGAGAAGCGGTTACTTATTGCCATGGCGAGAATGGAGATTACTGAATATGTAATTTTTGAATTGAAATCCAGATGTTCTTCTCTTCAGATTTCTTTTTTATTATTTTTTTAAAAGAAATCTAACCGACGATGATCACCTTTAGGAAGTGCAGAAGTCGTTCAGACATGGTTTCGCCTTTTCCGATGAACGGTGACCGAAGACCTGTAAACGTGCCCAACAAATTAGCTTCACTTCGCACCTACCAAAGGACCAACTGTTGAAAAGTTTTCTAGTACGGCACGTGCGTACCGGACCGTATTGACTAAAAGATCGAATGACAGTCCGAGAACCGTTTGCTATTTAACAGTATTGAGGGAGCTTCTCACGTCCTTCATTAGATCTTTATGGGTCAGCGGGCCGCCGTGTGTATCTTGTTCTCGTCAGAATGAGTTTGATTTATGTCATTCCTGTGAACGTTCACACAATCTTCTTGAGAAGGTAAATATTGACATTAAGATTCAATGGGTCACGGTGCTTGAAGTAGCGGACTGTAAATTGTTTGCAATTCGGTTTCAATATGACGTTTTTTTTACGCCGAAGGACAACAATTTCACGTTCGTTGTGAATGCAACTCTGTCTTATTAAATATGTGTGGTTATCACAACGTGCGTTGCTAAAATGTTTCGCTTTAATTGCTGAGTTTACAAAGCATTAGCATAACAAGAAAACGAGTAGTGGCCGATGAGAGCTATTAGCGGGGCAGTATCTCGATGCCGTAAGTTCCGCTCGAAGTGTCGAGATAGTCACGGAAGCTGTGAAAGTATTATATAATCAGGGTTAGCGGAAGACGGCTATCTCTCAGTTTAGCTTCAAGTGCTATGATATGCACAGTGAGGCTATAAATGTCACTGCTTATTTTGGAACATAAAAAATTAGAATGTAGTAGATCGTAATATCACAATGTAAACCTATATTCGAGAACTGTAATTCATCTCTTATTCGGTTTCTAATCCAACTACACGAAAATTAAACCGGTAGTCATATCAGTCCGGTAGGAAACAGTCTTGTAACCATAGTTCTACTTGCGGTGGTCTTGGAGACATTAATGCCTGACAAGGAATGCACCACACCGGGTCAGTAGGCGATGTCCGGAAAACGAATGCAACTCGAGGCTAAGCAGCAAAGCTCATCGGTTTTCTTGGAAAGGAAAGGCGACGGACCTTTCTCTGACCGAATTGCGGTATTTCCAGGAATATGACAGATCACCGATTTTCCGAATTTCGTGATCCACACTTTTTCTCGTGTTTGAGCGTGATCTTTTATTTTTCTTTACGCGTTCGCTCAAAATTAATGACTGACAGAATGGTGTACGATGTTTCACTGACCACAATAATAACGAATCGCTTAGTACTTGGCGCCTAATGAAATAGGAGTCTCAGTTCCTCTATCTCCTTTTAAAAACGCCTTGATTTGGTGTACTTTTAAATTTAAGAACGTACCTTGATGGGCTCGTGTACAGGGCGGTTGTCTCGGGCAAATGCTTTGCCTGGCGATTTCACGAGCGTGCTTCACGCGTTTCAAATCGCGATGTCGATCGAACACGAAACGCGCACCGACAATCGTCGTTCACTTGTCTTGCGGGCGTGCTCGGTTGACGAACGGCGACGGCGGCGAACTGGCGAACGAACGGCCGGCTCCGCCTCTGAGGGAGCTTCCTCAGCCTAACGAAACTTCGCGTCCCGCGATGGAGCTGGGGACTGTCACGTCCGCTCAAGTCGAAACCGTAACCGGCAAGCGCGGGGCGGCACGAATACCTCGGGCAACGGTCGAAGGCGGCGGCGGCGGGCCGGGGTGGGCGGCGGCGGGGCGGCGGCGGCAGCGGCGACGACGGCGGCGGCAACTGCTGGCACGCGTCCCGTCCCGGCGTGTGCGTGTGTGCACGCGTGTGTCTGAGCCGGTCGCTGCGCGCGCGCGCCTCTGGGTTCCACTCCTGAGCGTGGCGTGGCACCGACTGCAAGAATGGCGTTGCGCCGCGGCGGTGGTTGCGGGGAAGACGTCGGTGGCGGCGGCCGGTCGCAGACGCCTGACTGACCTACTGCGCCTATGTGGGTCACGAGGCGCGGGGCAGGTAGGCTCGCGCCCGCCCAACCAACCTGCTGGCGTTCCGCGTCGAGCAACGGGACTCTACCCCTCCGCCCGCGCCGTCCCGTCCCGTCGCAGTCCCCGCCCCCACCCCCGCCACGCCTCATCCCGCTCCCGCTCTCGCCCGTGCTCCCGCTCCCGCCTCGCCGTGCGCGCCGAGCACAGTAAGCGAGCTCGGGGGCGGCGCTTAGGAAACGCGTGCGTCCGTGCATGAGTGTGAAAGACAAAGCTCTGCGACAGGTGGAGGGGAGGCCTGCGGTTGTAGACGCCAACGCCATCGACGTTTGGCCACCGCCGAAGACTTCGAAGGCGATGGAGGTTATGGTGACGGCGCGGCAGCGACGGCGGAGACTTCAACGAAGACGACAACCGAACCCACGGCGGTGAAGGTGACGAAGAGAGAACGTATGCGCAGAGGTCGAAAATTTCCGCTTAATGAAGGCGGACACCGGAAGATTCATCGTGGCGCCGTTTACCACAAGTAGCTACACTAGAAGAGTTGAAGGTAATAGTGAGGAGAATATGCCGATATGGGTAACTGCGGAGCTGATTAGGAACTATGTCGTCGGTTGCGAAGAAATTTATGACGATGATAAGTAGTGCACACTCCGAAGGAAGGGACAATCACAAAGGAAAAATAATCATGAAGATGAAAATGAATTTCTATAGTTTAGAAAAACACGCTTACTGTCGTTTCTTTGTTGCGTCGATTCAATCCGTTCAATTCAGATTCAATCCGTTGAAATTGTGTGCTCTGTAGGAAGGCTCAGAGGAAGCGTTTGAAATGACGAACGTGACATCATAGAACCTTTCTGATAATGGAATATTGTGTACTTACGTTAATTACAAAAACGTGATAAAATGGCATTTCTGAACATTTTGTTTGGTGTTATGACGAATCATATTGATAAAAATGGTGTAATAAAGGAAGAGGAAAGCATTTTGCAACATCTAGGAACATTCAAGGGAGTTGCAAGGCATTCATTTTATATAATCAACGGCTGATGAGATTAAATCTACATTTAAATTTTCATATATATATATATATATATATATATATATATATATATATATATATATATATATAATATATATATATATATATATATATATATATATTATATATATTATATGGTGTAGTACAAAATATATTAATTGCTCTGGAACGCGTGATTTCCAAATATAATAGTTTTTTCTTAATATTATGAAAAATATTGTTGCCGTTATCTCATGGAGCAATTTTAGCAAAACATTGTTGAGTTGGAATTCAGTTATAAAACAGACTAAATTGAAATAATATTCTTTCAACTTAAAGTTGGCGACTCTACTGCGTCATTAATCATTTTTTGTGCATCTTTTTGTGGAATGCAGTCTTAACCCAGGTAGAAGCAGGCGAGCGCCGGAAACGGGGTAAACAGGCCCTGTCTGCGCGATGACAGTCGGTAAGATGGATGAACGTAATAGACAGATGAAAATGTGGGTTTAGAGTGAACAGTGGGTGATTTAGTAGTCCCTTCTGTAATCTTTTTTCTTTTGGTACAATCTTCACGGATATCCATAGAGGTGTAGATAGGAACGTTATTGTCTGATGAACTCTCACTTTCCATTACTACTTGAATGGTCGCTGTGATTACTACTGAAATTTTGTTAAATTACTTTGACTCCATGATATGGTGTCAACATATATTTTAGCATTAACGATATTACAAGGATCAAGAATATACTAAGTTGAATGTGTTTCACTAAAAATATGGTGATGCAACAAATGGAAATGTACAGGATAATTAATTTCAGGTGGGTTCATGGTCGAAAGGATTTCCGGCATTGGGAGAAATGAAGAAAAAACGAATCGAAAGAATTAAGATATAAGTCGGGATAGATGAAACCAAGAATCGAAAAGGAATGTACTAAATACGTTACATTGTCTTAATTTATCTAATATCGGTGATAATATTTACACTAATAATAATAGTAATATGCAGAATGTTTCGTTTCTTTCTGTTGATCCTTTTTTAATGAAATCCAATTTAATTTCTTAACAAGCATCACACATGGTATACGAAACGTCGAGGTGTAACAGCAATAAATGATTTACAAGAAATATTAATTCCTGGTGTCAATGAAGATTGATCCTACTTCTTATATGCAGTGTTCCCCTACTCCAATATCAATATTATTATTATTATTATTATTATTATTATTATTATTATTATTAGTTGTTGTTGTTATTAAGCCTTTATTTGTGGCAAGTCTCAAGCCATTAGTCCTGCTCACCTGCATAAACAATTGCAAATCAATTGTAAAAACGTTGGCGTCAAGGGAGGGAGGTCGGACGGACGGACGGACGGACGGACGGACGGACGGACGGTTTCTCTGTACCATCTGCACCAGAAAATAAAAATTCATTTCTTAATTGATAAACTATAATTCACATTTTCTCATACACTTTTCAGGCATAGCAGAATAAATATTACAAACGCCTACGGCCTGTGGACGGGTCGAAAATGATTCCTTGAAGTGCATGAACCGTGCGTGTGAAATTGCTTATGACTGGGTTGTATAACGGAGTTAGCTGCATTAGTACATGTAGCTTTTGCCCCTGAATATTAGGCATCCCTGTGTGCGCAGGTGTTTGACAGGTAAATGAAATCTTCTTGACTGTGTCATATCGTGACTTTCCAATCATCTGTGCATACCATTTGGCTTATAAAATCTGAGGCAATTGCCACTTTATTGGCAAAAAGTGATCATTTCGATTCCCCCACATGCTCTAGAAGTTCAAAACATTCATTCTGAGATCTCTAAATACAGAAATTTGCATAACGTGCCGATATTTTAAAAGAAATGTGATGATGGTCCCTGATGTCTAAACTAGTGGAGCCAAAACAGCACGTACTTTCTCGCCGCATTTCGCTTTGAAATTACGCGAAAAGTACTCAAATTTTCGAAGAAGTGTACCTGACCTTATTTCAAAATCTATATTTAAAATTTCATTAAAGGAAAAATCTCTATCTTCATAATTGTTGCAGAAAGACGCCGAAAAATTTTGAATTTTTGCAATTTTCGAAAAATCAGAGTTTTTAACAAGCTTGAGTCCTATAGCATTCTCTTGGTCGTCCTTCACTCTATCCAACAACAAAATTTAATCAAATACGATGGAGCCACTTTTTTGAAAATTTTGAAAATGTTCTAGAGGCTTCATGTAAAGTACCTCCAAAATTAAAATATCGGTTTCAAATTCAAGGGGGAGCGACATCAGCCAGATCGATTGGCGAATATCAAGTTTAGAGAAATTCGGCTGAACGTGCACAGAATTCACTTCTTCCCATAGCACGTCATACACACTTTTTAACTGTTTTTGACGTTAAATAAATATATAAATACATTGAAGAAAAAATAAAATAAACTGTTTAACCACTAGCGTTGTTCATTGATGGACATACAGACGGATAAACGTTTTGCTGTCAATCTATTTTTCGCTATCAGGGAACCACAAAACATGGATTCGGGCTACACCACGTGTTAGAGGATTTTTCCTAGCAACTGGATTTATCCACTTTTCGTTACTAAGGCCCTGTGATGAGAGTTTTTCTGCAGAGAATTAGCCGTTTTTAAGCAAGCATTACATTACTTTCTTTCTACTCTGTAGCAAAAAAGTAAAAAGAGGACTTTTCTTACTCTCATAGGCAGTGTACTCCTCATTGATATAGACCATTGTAGAATTCACGTGTGTGCTTTCTTTAACACGTGTTGGTAGTCCATATTTTTTTTTTTGTCAAAAAGACCGACCGTGTGTCGGACTCGTCTGTCTGTGAACAACATGAGGGACTAAACTGAAGAGGATTTATACCAAAAAGCATAATTCCCAATTGATTTGGGTGATATCACAACAAACAGTAAAATATTGATGAAGATAACATCAAAATTTGATTTTTTACATTTCATATTTAGAGAATGTTTTTGCTTAGATTTACCAAACATAGTCTCGAATTTAGGTTCAAGTTATTCATAGAGTCTACCTAAATAAATCCGGAATTTCACGCTCCTGATGTCAAGCACAGACATGTTTAATCTTGCACTACAATGGCTTAAACACTAAACGAGATGTCTCTGTAAAGAAATTACTCATTCAATTTCATTCTACCGAGTCCTTTTCACAAATGTAGAGAGGTTTTATTATACCCCTAAGACCTCAAGAGAACGGATGCGGAAAATATTGAAGGCAAACGAAAATTTATTACCATAAAGTACCTTTTGCACCCGAATACCTCAATTGTAAACAATTTGCAAAATAATGAGGTAAAATATACATTTCCGTATTTCTGGTTTGCTAGGCTAGGGATCATCCCGCCATACGCCGCAAGTGGTTGAGTAAGCCCATAAAAACCTCGATCGGAATGGCGGCCCATTTGGGGCCGTCCATAAATTACGTGAGACGATTTTGGCGATTTTTCGATTCCTCCTCCCCCTTGGTGAGATGTCGAGAGATTTGGCTCGACCCCCTCCATTCCTTCTAATGTCACGTGATATTTTTCAAAATGCGTATTTTTAATGTGAATACGTTAATTTGTGATAGATTGCATTGGGATTTCTTTAAAAAATATAATTTGCTTAATTACATTTAAGGCTAGATATGACTAGTATTTAGAAAATAGTGCCTGAATTACAATGACTATTATTGCACTTCTAAAAACGCTCGGTAATTCTTGGTAGATTATTTTTCTCAGTATACTATGTTACTTATTGTAGCATTCACATTACCACGATAAAAATGATTGTGCAAGAGTTAGACATATTTTAGTATAGAATCGTGTTTTAATTGACTTAGTTTTCTCGCAATTTTGCACTGTTTTTAGAGAAAAAATTACGTGATATTTGCCGAGATCCCCCTCTCCCCCACTTAAGATTAGGTGAGATTTGCTTATCCCCCTCCCTCCCTTTAAGACCTCACGTAATTTATGGATGGGCCCGTTGCCGGCGTCTCGCCACACTGCACACGAATAGCGATTTCTGAAGCGATTCAAGGAGTATTGCTGTTTCCCTAGAGCAGACGGAAGGAAATAATTTATTGTCCAGGAAATCACGCGAAGGATTCCAATAGATAAAGGGGAATATCTGTTGAATACAACATTAGTAACGCTGTCACGTATATTATCCGGAAATTAGTAATATGAATTCAAGACAGAAATATTCATTGCCAGGAAGATTGAGAGAGTAGTTTCAGACTAGTAAGTCCTACCCCACAAACGTGCGGTGCGATTCAGTGAACCTCTTCTTCCAAGATTGAGGTTGAAGTACGGCGTGTGGCATCTGTGGAAACATGTGTGCCCTCGTAAGCATTGGGTGGTCGCCTAACTACCAATTTAGGGCAGGCCTTGATTTGTGTGTATATCAAATTACGAAGCTAAAAGAAAATTATGCATTTTTTGTACGAAAATACATGATGAGTTCTAAATTTTTTATAGGTGAGTTATTAAGCGAGGATGCCGTTACATATGAGAAAACAAAATTAATGTGAAATACAATTCCTTAATTTCACGCTCTCCAAATGACGGTCACTCGAACGTTAAATTATGAATTATACAAAATTATTTTCGGGCAAAAATCTTCGTGAGTGGATAATTGTAAAGAGTGGCGTGAATGCTAGAATAATAGAACCAAATATTTTTAATTTGTAAACCATTATGATTAACGGAATATTAGTGAGATTTTAAAAATTGTTATATATTTCACCTAAAAAATCAATTTCAAACATTAACAATCAGATAGTTCTCTTGACCAAGTGACTAATCTTGATCTTTCAAATTACGAAATGTGTATAGAAGAATTTCGTAAAACAACTTGTCAAAACTGCATTAAATTATTATTGATACAAATGTATTTATAATTGTAATGTGATATAATATTATCGGATGACTATTTATTTATTATTTTATTTATTTAACGTCAAGAAACCTGTATGACATACTGTGGGAAGAACTGCAATATGTGCTTGGTTTCGTGAGATCTGGGATATCTTTTCTAACTCACATAATACATATTAAGTTGAATTATGAATACATGTAACGACAAGCGTTTTTGGTCAGAATTAATGTGAAAATAGTCGCTCCGTATAATAAAAAAGTATTTGCAAAGGTAAATTAGCTACAGATTTGTGATATCCCTAGTACTTTACGTGAAGGAATTGACATACTGCGCGATAAAATTGATAACGGTTATTCGAATACGTAAATTTTCCAATAAGCTCAATAAAACGTACTGAAGCTGCATTTATGTCCAGAAGCAAAACAATGGACCAACACAGCATTTGCTCAAATGAAACTGGACAAAGAACCTGATCGAGATGGGGTCATTGGCCCAGATGCTGAGGTACAATAATTGTTACAGGCTTATTCAGACTTTTAGATTTATATAGTCTAAATGGTAACTAATACATTAGATATCATTGTTAAAATGAATATTATTTTTCTTTTTGATGCTCAGTATAGTCTGTAAAAGTATAGAAATAGTTATGCAGCAGAAAATATTTTAATAGGCATTTAAAGTTGCGTATCAATTTTCATTGTTTAATTCCATCTGGCAGTGAGTTGTAAAGTAATGAACATATATTGTATGTGCAATTTTTTAAGTGAGCTCTTGATACCGACTCATAGTGTATGCCATTTCTACGCCTGGGGTTATAGTTAAAACATCTGTATTGACTGGAAATATGTTTCCGCCCTTGAATAAGTCATTTTTTACAAAGACCAAGGATTCAATGAAGAGGCATGGCAATGGTGGAATTTCTAGCTTAATAAAAAGAGACATTCAAGAATCACGTGTAAGGGATTTACTTATTATTCGTTCAATTCTTTTCTGTAATATAAATGTCTAAGAGCTATACGATGTGTTTCCCCAGAATATAATGCTGTATCTCAGACTGGAATGACAAAAACATTGGCGAATATTACGTTTTGGTGTCTTGTAGCCTTGTATCTACAGAAGCCAAAAGTTGTCAGACCCACGACTTGATGCATTTTTCTCTATGCATGTCGACGCGCTGAATCAGACTCCGAAACCAGAATTGCGACATCACCGTCCAGTTCTTTTAAATTGCGAAAAATCACCGTGAAATTTACAATTTACAATTTCACGGTGTTTTTTGCGATTTAAAAGTACAACTGGAGGGTAGTGGCGCAATTCTGGCCTCAGATTCGGATTCAGCGCGTCGACTTACATAGAGATTCATGTGTCAAATGTTTGATCTGCCAACAACCCCCGAGAACACAAAATAAAATGTCGCAATGTTGTTGTTTTTTTGCGATTTAAAAAATGGAGGGTGATGGCGTAATTCTGGTTTCAGCGCCGAAATACAGAAAGAAACGTGTGTCACGTTTTTGGGTCAGATTTGTGTGTGTGCGTGTGTGTGTGTGTGTGTGTGTGTGTGTGTGTGTGTGCGTGCGTGCGTGCGTGCGCCTGTATAATTGCTCCAGAAATGTTTTTTGTATATTTCTAATTACAATATATTTTGTAACTAGATTTAGGCTGCTAAAGTAATTACGTACGTCTTGTCCCGCGTTGTACTATTCGGTAAAACGTGCCACCGTACTACTCTGGTTTTGTGTCTGTTTCTCCTCATATTCGCTTATTTCTCTTCCACTTACCTTCCACTATCTTCCCTGCTAATGCGGAAGCTCTCCAGGTGTTGCTACACGACACCTGTCATGTCTCCAGTCTGTAACACGATGTAACCCACGGGACTTTAATTATCGTTATACTTACCTAATCCAGGCTAAGCGATGCACATGGGTCCATCGCGCTTAGCCCGGATTATCGGAAGGGAGCTTTAGCGAGCAGCTCTATTGGTTCCCTTTTAGTGTCTGCTCCGTCGATGGCAAAAGCGGTCGATCCATCAAAGTTTGACAAAGGTCAGGTTGTGATGACTCGGTCACTTGGTAGCAGCATATATGAAACGTCTTGTCGAGTGATCTCGGTCATCTGTTGTGTGCCTGTTTAATATGTGATTCAACGAGAGAGATCATATCCTCGTCTACAAGCGTCCTATCGTCGTCGTGCGTCCAAATCTTTGTCCACACCGACTAGGATGCAATGATATCGTGGGCGGCGGCGGCCGATGCCCCTGGCCAAGGTTTTGCCCTATCGCCGTGCGACACGAATTTCGCTGGGGCGTAAGCCATTCGCCGCAATTGATTCGTTGGAATCGTAGCACTGGATCCGATCGATTTATGCGGTAAGGGCATAAAATTTGTTCTCGCGGTTGAGATTATCATGTGGTCACATGTGATGGGCAATTTCAGTGATCCGATTTTGCAGTCAGGATGGGAAACAAATAACGTCATCTTAGACGGTGGCATTGCGAGAGGTAGTGTCGAAGCCATTCCACCTCGCACTCTGGATACAAATGAATAAAATAAATATTGCATCGCAACTACGTTAGATGTAGCAGAAAACATCCCTGTAGGTACTTGTAAAAGACCATTACGTCCAATCTCTTTCAAATATGGCGTCCCATGCTTCCTGCAGCAAGTAGTTCGTAAATAATTCTATTTTGGCTTCAGTAAATAATATTATTGCGTGTATTATTTAATGTGTCAGTGTTCGAGTTACTCAGAGCGACCGCAGAGCTACGGAACTCCAAATCGCAGAGGTATAATTGTAGCACATAAGAACTGTTTCACAGTACATTGTGACCGGGAGAGTTGGCTCAGGGCATCAATTGGTCTCACTGCAGTGCCTCTGACCGCGATGTCCCAGGTTCGAGTCCCGACGGTGGCAGGGGTTTCAACACTTTTGGTAGATAGGTCGAATGTAGTCGCTGTCTGGAGGAGAATTCTAGCGGTCGGCTGCTGTTTGGTTGTTTTCCGCGGTTTCTTGATCAATACCAGGCGAATTTCGGACCAGTACCCTAACAAATGGGCCACGGTCCGCGCGTGATCTTTCCTTCCTTTTCCTTGTCCTATCCTCACTCGCTACCCCTCCACACACACTTACATTCACTACAGTACTACTCATGTCGGGAGATCATTCTGAAGCTTTGAGATTGTCCCGTCTGAGGGTACCGGCTGATGGGAGATATTTGATTAGGGGAAATCCCTGCTAGCCGACAGACAGGTCGGCGCCGGATTTCACCACCCAGCAAGGAAAAATAACCACCACCTTCCGAGGGGAAAAACTTGCACTAGACTTACGGGACCTTAACATTTGAAACCACCGGAATCAGTAATCAATCACTCAATCACACTGTGCGTCGAACACTGCTGCAGATGGAGCTCCGTAGTCGGAGACACACAATGCTGACCGCATCCCAATGACAGCAGCGCACGAAATGGCGAAGAAATCTTTACATTGCTCTGTGGATAATTGGAAAACGGTGGCCTGGTACGATGGTTTCCGTTTCCTGGTTCATTATTCGACGTCTACGTGTGTATAGGCAGTTTATTACCGGAGGCTATGACACCTGGCTGTACTGTTGAACGGAGTTGGAGGAGGTGTAAAGATATGTTTTAATGGCAACCACTTAGGTACAACAGTCGCTGACAGCTATCTGGTATCTAGACACTATTGGGAAGCAAGTTAATCCGATCATGTGGACAGTGTTCACTGTTGGAAACTGCCTCTTCCTGCAGTTCAATACGTGATGCCACAGTGCCAAGATTATGAAGGACTAATTCGAAGAAGATGACTAAATGTGCTTTAATGCACTTAATTCCAAAAAGACGTGAGATGATTCAGAGTTACTCAAACTGTACTGCGTAAACGAAGATGTTTTCGTTTCACTCATCAATTCGTTGATTATTTCGCGTTTCTGAGTGCGTTGACAACTATGGTAATTAGTCCTGTAAGTGCAATGAATGTTTTTATCACGTGGGGATCTTCCCCCGCTGGATGAAGCGTCCCAGCGCCGGCTTTCACGTCGGCCTGAGGGGGGTCCCCTTCTAGGTATCATCCACCAGCGGAGCACGTCACCTGACGAGACAAACTCGAAGCTCCCGGCTAGTCTCCGGACATGTGTGGTAGTGTAGAGCAGTATGTGTAAGTTTGTGTAAGGGAAGAGGGAAATGACAAGAAAGACTAGGAAATGTGTTTTTTCTCCTGCAACATTCGCCTGGGGTTGATTGGCGAAATCACAGAAATCTCCCATCAGTGCAGCCGACCCAGCTCCTTCAGATAGGACTTCAATTCGTCATATATATAGATTGACACTATATATAGTGTCAAAAAACTTGCCACCGTCGGGCCTGGAACCTCTCGATCGGAGGCCCTGAAGCGACATCAGTTAACATTCTGGCCTCCTTAACTGCTCGTCAGTTATTTGATTTGACCCCTTCCTAACTTTCTTGTACGTCCCCTGGAGAATATTTAATTCTTTCCCTGGTTCTGTACCATACTGATCATAATCTAACAACTCATTGGGGAAGTGGGAACTAATAAATAGACGTTTGTATTTCGAATGTTTATGTTTTGACGTGCATTGCCAGTAGAATGTACGCACCGTTTGCCGTACTCTGTTTTGCCAGATCTAGGGACGGATCGTATTGCGGCGAGACAATGAAGAAGGCAATTCATCTGCACCCTGGGGACGTGCAGCGGTTGGCTTGATTGCTGACTGAGATATTCCCCGGTTGCAGCGGGACTCAAACCTCCGTTTCACAGCTGCACTTTACGGAATGCCGCATTATTTTCCTTTTCTTTTTGTTTTTCTCCGTTGATTCTGCGAATCTGACCATTACCTTCTTTCCGACACTCTCTCTCTCTCTTTCTCTTTACATTTTCTTGTTTCACCGTCCCACGCTTATATTCTCTTCTCATTCACATCTTCTCTGCCTCTTGTTTATCTTGGTCTCTTTCTAACTCAATTACTTGCTTATTTGAGTCTCGCCCAGTTTTTTCCGTTCCTCCTCTAAATCTCTAGCCTCGAATTCCCCCTCTTTCTTCTCTTTTTTCGTTTCCCTTTCGTTTCCTTTTCTAACATCCTTTATGTCATCACGCTGCTTCATTATCTTCATCTTTGTTGTTATTATTATTATTATTATTATTATTATTTTATTATTATTATTGTTGTTGTTGTTCTTCTTCTTCTTGTTCTTGTTCTTGTTGTTCTTGTTGGTTCATATTAAAACAGTATATCAATAATTTACACTATAAATATTCATCTATGAGTTAACAAATAAAATCATATTATCAACGCAGATGAGAAATTCTTAATGAGAAAATGAAGTCGGCTGGACACTACCTAAAGTCCCCCTCCAAATTTCGCGGATGTGCCTCTCTATTGTTTTAAAATAGAATCAATTATTCGCTCCGCCGCAATCATCTTGGCCCCATTTCCACTGGCTAGAGAAGTCGATTAGCAGCGGGGCTGGGAGCTCGGCGTTCGCGGCGCGCGGGCGGGGAGGGGGCGGGGCGCGAGATGAAGCGCTATCGCCCTCTGCTTTCCGTCCGCCCCGCCCCGTTCCACCCGCGCCGGGAGCCTCGCGCTCCGTGTCCGAGGGCCGTTGCGGCGCCGGGGACCGGTCTCATGCGGCGCGGCGGGCGGGCGGGCCGGCCGGGGTTCCCGCCCGTGGGAGCGGCAGCGGCAGCGCTCCGCGGCGCCGTCGATCTCGACCGCGATCGCCAAGGAGCTGTCGCCGCCACCGCCGAGGCGCGCCGTCCTCTTCTGCCCCTGCCACCGCCGCCGTGGACCTCTGACTGCTGGTAACGGCTCGCGGGAGCTCGTTGCTCCATTACCGCTTACCGGCTGAGTTTAGCTCAGCCAGCCTCGCCGCTGACGCTGCAGAGATTCTGACCGGAGGACCTAGGGGTCCAGTTCCGACGGTGGCGGTTGTTCGACCCAATTAGATAGCTCGGTGGAATTCAGCCGTTGTTTGGAGGAGAATTCTACCTGCCGGCTGGCTTGATCGGCGGGTTTTCCGTTGTCTCCGATCAATACCAGGTGAATGCAGGAGCAGTACCCTAAGAAACGGGTCGCGGACCGCGAGTCTCTTCCTTGTCCTCCCCCTCCCCGCATACACACATACATATTACACTTCCCTATATGTCGGGAGTTCAGAGCTTGTCATGGCTGGGGTGGTGTCCCGCTGGAGGTAGATTCTTGGAGAGATCCTGGATCCTCTCAAGCCGTGTACGTCGGCGCTGGATCTCACCATTCAGCTCAGAAATAACACCACCACCTCCCAGAATAAAAAAAATTCAACAACTAATAGGACTATGATTAAGAATTTGACGTGCCCGGAAACAATCAATCAATGAAGCTATTGCCCTTTCCCAGGTTGTGACGTAGGCGGCGGTGTGTTGACGGGAACGTCAATGAGCCCTTCAGCGAAAACGGCAACGGGGGCTGAACGTTTCCCAAATGAGTGTTGTGGATCTCCTATGATTTTTCCCGTCACAAGATTTAATGCCAATTTTCTCTGCCAGATGATGTGATAAATCTGCCGAACATGCATGTTTTACTATAACGCAATTTCAATTCATTTAACGCAGAAGGATACCTAAGAATTGTCACGTTAAATTTTCAACTTTCATTTGTGATTTAAATCATACCTAAATAAAGCTATTTTTAAACTGAATTTCGGTTTCTCAAATTTTTCTTCCAATTTTATGCACACATAATCCATCCTATAGTGAACACCTTTTAAAAGTTTTTTTAAAATTTTTTTTTGACCATATTGAGTTTACTTTCTTCTTTCCCTGACTCTAAAATTATACGTTGTTTGGACTCAAACTCAACAGACGAGATCAACACTTCCATACTTGTTATGTGCCACGTATCCATCCGAAATACGTATTCTATTTCACATCTCGTACTTTTGTTGATCTATGATACAGCATATATTTCACATGGCAAATTTCGCGAGTTTTATCACATAATTGAGTAGGTTTTTCTGTGCACATGTAGACTTGTTAACTGAACGAGATCGTACAAAACTCTGTGTTAGAGGATTATCAGGTACCTGTGAAAAACTGCAGAGGCGAGGCAGAATTTGTGAAAAGGTCTGTTCCGACTTTCCTTGTCTATGCTTAATGTTTCTCTGAACTCTAATGCTTACTAGCGATATTTACGAGTTTCGATGACTGTAATTTCTTTGGTGGTTACCTACATATTTGGCAGTATAATTTCTACCCCAGTTTCCAACATCTAAGAAATTTTCAATCGCTTCTGAAATAGATCAAACGTGAAACGTTTAAAATATTTTCAGGTCAACTGAGAAATAGTTCGTATTTATAATTTTCTTCTCATTCTAGCCTTAATAAGACAGTTATACAATAAAATTTCCATTCTAAACTAAGTAGATAATTAATTTACGTTACGATCCGTTTTGTGAAAGTGCATTGTAGGTTTGTAGGAAGTTATTTCCGCTCGCTCCTCTGGTTTCGTTATTTTTTTTATTATTTATTTATTTATTTTACATTGGCAGAAATTGGCGTATATCTAGTTGTAATAATGTTTGCTACCGAGCATTAGCTCAAAGCGAACTTTAATGATAAATCTAATCTAATCTATATATTTCAGCTGCGTTCAGCCGTGACGCTCTTCAGTTGATTGGGCGAGTAACTTTGTATCAGCAAAGCGTGAAGGGGGTAATTTCGTGTTACCTCCCTGGTAATGGTTATAACTTCAACCAAAGTTATTGCGAGGAAATTTTGTTAGAGAGTTAATGATAAGGTTTGGAAAGGAGATACTATGGGACGGACAGGTAAATGCAAGAAATGTTCTTACCTTATAATGTCACAGAGATATTGAAGGAAAATGTGGAATGGAAGTCTGTTTCTTAGGCGGGAGAGTGGGGGTTGATCGGTTCCTATTTCGTAGGTGACTGCACCTTGCACATGACTTAGATTATTGAAGAAATTATGTGCCAGCTTCGTAATAAAGGAAGTAATTGATTCTATTGCAAGAAGGGTCTTGTTGCTGACAAACCAGGGGGCGTTTACTGTTATTCTTAGCATTTTGTTTTGGAAGATTTGTAATTTCTTTAATGTGGATGGAGCAGCTGAAATCCAAACAGGGCATGCGTAAGTTAATATCGGGCGAAGAATGGATTTGTAAATGGTTAAAGCGGAATGAATTTTTAAAGAAGAGTTACGGTTGAGAATGGGACGTAGAATAGCTAACCTTCTATTGGCTTCGATTACTTTGGACGAGATGTGACTGTGCCAATTTAGTCTTGTCCATCAGAACCGCGAGATGACGAATAGATGAATTCAGAGGAGACCAAGGAATGATAGAAGAGTTCAGAGATAAGGGCGAGGGAAGACAGGATACCTTAAAGTAAATACTTTGGCTATTGATTTATTTGGGTTAATTTTGATTTTCCACAATTTTGACCAATTTTTAAGTGACACTGAATTACACGACATGCTGTGTTTAGATTTTGGTTTGCATAAAAGAGTAAGGTGTCATCTGCAAAGAGAGCTATATTAACTGTATTAATTGTGGGAATATCTGCGACGTACAAATTAAATAAGAAAGGAGACAATGGGGATCCTTGTGGAAGGCCAGCAAGAACAGCCCGAGGTGAAGAAATGAAAGTGTTAAGACGTAGAGAGAAAGTGCGATTCAATAGGAAACGTGATTGAATGTTATATAGATAAGATAGAGATTAAGATTAAAGTTTTGGGAAAAAGGCAATATTATGCGGCACTTAAACATCTTGAAAAATTATTAAATCAGGCATTTACAAATCATTGGACATGAAGAGTGAATAATTGGAGATCTAAAACTGATCAAAAACGAATTAAATTACGCATTTTTATTATTCAGGTAAGTTAAATATTTTTACAGTTATGATAGTAACTGCAAGCATATAGTTCTATTCATTTTAATAATTAGCAGCACAATATATAATCAAGATTCGAACCTAACCAGAGATAAAAACTCGAAATGATCCATTTTAATTTGAAGGGTTGAAGACTTGGGCCGTAGTTTGTAAGATTCGCCTTTTCAACAGACTTTTCCATTTCAGTCCCGACCATTGAACCGTTCAGATCGCAGAGCGCTCTTAATAGTTGGAACAATACTGTCGGTACGGGCGTGCCAGATACCGACCAACTAGTTTATATTTCTAGTGCTTCTAATATTCAGTATTTCAAATAGGAAAAATACATTGTTAATCCAGTGCATCGAATAACTTCCACCAATGGCATTCGATGTGAATTCATCAACAGGCAACGTAGTCAGCAATGCTCTTTACGTGCTACACAACACCAGCAACTTCATCAATTTACCAATATCACACAGTGAAAGTGCTACATAGTCATGGAATCATCTACATCAGAAACTTCGTGTAATCAAGATTAATCGCAACCCCTTTAACCTTAGGCAGCCAGCATCAGGGAGACGCCAACATCCACCAAAGGAAAAGGTCAGTAGGCGAGGACGCTACCAATAGCGATAGCAAAAAACACAGCGCAAGTGCCAATGCCAGTGACAATGACAAACGTTATCCAACAGTGTTAAACAGTGCACCACCTACAGACGGTTCCGGAGTTCGCGGAGGCTACGTAGCCCAAAACGTCAATAACGAAAATGAGACCTTAGACTTGCAATCCTCTTACAATGTCCCTATAGGCAATAGATTTTCAGAATTAGCATCCAAGGAAGCCGACACTCCTCCCCCAGACAACCGCTTCAAATATCTAAATTCTGATCAATCTTCACAGTCCATTACAACGTCCAAAATATCCCCAATTTTAATTTCCGAGATAACAAATATAAACTCTTTCGTTATTGAAATTAAAAACAACGTATCTGAAAACTTCATAGCTGAACAAAACAATAATAAAGTGAAAAGAAATCCCGGTACAGCTGAAGATTTTTGCAATATCATAAAATAATTAATAAACACTAATAGAAGGTTCCACTCCTTCAAAGACCCAGCAAACAAAAAATTTTCGGTAGTATTTAAAAATGTACACCTTTCTTTAACTGTGAGTGAAATCATGCAAGATTTAAAACAAAACCCATCCATTGTTAAAATCACACGTCTTCAGAAGGAGACATCCCATTCCTTTAATAGCGGTCGCGTTTAACGGTAACGAACCAATGGAAACTATTCTCAACATAAATCAAACTTGCTACCTCAAAGTCACCCCCGAAAGAAGAAAAAGACCAAAAGGGCCTCTACAGTGTTATAGATGTTTGGACTTTGGACACTCTAGAAACAATTGCAACCACAAAATTAACTGTGCAATATGTTCTGGTAACCACTATACGGTAACTTGTCCCCAAAGTAAAGCTAACCCTACCTGCATTCTCTGCAAGCGCAATCACCGCGCGGATGTAAGAAATGAAAACTGCACAAGAAACCCATCCCAAAGAGCACAACCCCCATCCTTTAGCAACCAACAACATGAACAATTCCCATCACTACCATTTACCCAACCAATCCGAAACTTTACTAGGTCCAACAACCCTGAAAACCAATCAAGTTCCGTTAACAAAAACAGTTCACGGAGCAACTCCACACAACAAAACCAACAAAATAATTAATCCTCTTCTAAATACAATAATTAATTTTATAACGTCCTGCGTAATTAATTTCATTAACTCCCTTATTAAATACTTACTTACTCAATAATCAATACAATCCAGAATACAGTAACAGATTATTTTAATAGCAATTTCAACACAAGCCCGTAGAAATATATCATTTACAAATTGGAATGCAAACGGCTTTACATAAAAAAAATAGAACTGACACAATACTTACATACTTACAACATATATAGCATGCATAACAGAGACACACCTAAACAATAGAAAAAAGTTTTATATAAAGGAATACAAAATTTACAGAAATGACAGGATTGAAAATAAAGGAGGCGGGGTACTAATAGCAATCAAGAACAATATAAACCATCACGAAATTGATATATCAAACACCACAAGAATTGAAACAGTAGCAATAAGCCTAAAAATAAATAATCAACCATGGAATGTAATAGCTGCATATAAACCTCCAATAATAAAAATACAACCCCTAAATATACTTAATCTATTCACCCCAAATAAAAATACATTACTATTAGGAGATCTAAACGCCACACACACACATTGGGGATGTCGAACAAGCAACCAAACAGGAAAAACACTGTCACAAATATTAACTAATACGATTATCAATATATTATCCCCTCCAGAACCAACATACTATCCAAGAGACGTAACTAATACGATTATCAATATATTATCCCCTCTAGAACCAACATACTATCCAAGAGACGTAACTAAAAAACCAGATAGCCTAGACATCGGACTGAAAGAGGGAAATATCAGTTTTTAATAAATAATAAATAATTTATAGAAATTGAGAACAAATTAAATTCCAAAAAAAATTTCCTAAAATAAAAATCTAAATAATTCTATAGAAATTGAGAACGCCGAAACATTACTAAACACCATAATACATACAGCAATAACAGAAACTCAACCCAAAATACAAAACCCTAACATCAGACATTCACCCTGCGCAGAAATTAGAAAAAAACATATTAACTAATATAGTTTAGAAATTTATAAAAAAATCATATGAATATCAAATTCCAAAACAAGATACAATCTTTAACGACACAAAACAATTCTATATGGAACTTCACAAAACAAATACTTAAAAGAAAATCAATTATTCCACTTATCAACTCACCAAAAAGTAAGTTATTCACCCCAACCAACAAGGATGAGGAAATAGCCAATTTTGACTTTGAGTCAACTTTCACGCTCAACCAAACAAAGTCGCACCCGGAACACAACTCAATGATTCAATCAATAAACCGCCGAAACCATGGCCCTTACTTCAAACTCCATTTTACAAACCCTAAAGAAATGAAACAAATCATTATCACTCTCCCGATAAAAAGAAAGCAGCAGGTCACGATAATATTAATAAGTCAATTCTAAAACACTTACCTGCCCCCGCAATTGCATACATAACCAAGATTTACAATTCATGATTCAGAACAAATCATTTTCCATCCACTTGGAAGCATGCCATCATTCATCCCGTTCCGAAACCAAATAAACATGCAGCAAACACCGACAGCTTTCGCCCAATAAGCCTTCTACCATCTCTGTCTAAGATCTTCGAAAAAATAATACTTCAACGTCGCAAAAATCACGTGCAATTAACAAAAGGAATTCCAAGGGAGCAGTTTAGATTTACTGAGCACATGCCCACACAACACCAACTCCTCAGAATTACAGAACATCTCAACACAGCATTTCAGAAAAAACATCATTCAATGCTCATATCACTTGACATATCACAGGCATTCGATAGAGTATGGCAACAGACACTATTTTACAAATTAAAGAAAATCGGCACTCCACAGTATATCACCTCAATAATCGAAAACTATTTATCCAAAAGAACCTTTGCAGTAACAATTAACAACCATCTTTCAGACCCCAGGTTAATCAAAGCAGGATTACCACAAGGAACCCCCCTTTCACCCACTCCTCTATGTATCAGACATCCCCAAACATCTAACAGTAAAAAACAGTTTGCAGACGAAATCCTTATTTTCGCTTCCAATCACTCTCTAATTAACATTTAAAACAACATACAATTATATCTAAACCTAATAGACAGTTGGTCATCCAAATTAAAAATAAAACTAAACCCAAAAAAAACTGTGGCATTTTTTTTCCTTTAAGGCCATACACTCCACCAACCACATTAACGTTAAATAACGAGCCCATCCCATGGTACCCCCCAAACAAACCCATTAAATAGGACAAGCCCATTAAATTTAGGACTGCACTTGGACACCAGATTGAATTGGAAACAACATATAGACACCAAAATAATTCAAACTAAAAACAAAATTCATCAACTAAAATCACTAATTAATAGGAATAAATACCTTCCATATAAAACAGCAACAATACTATACAAAACAATAATCAAACAGACTCCTCTCTATGCCCGTCCAGTATGGATTAATGCTGCAAAAGCAAACATCAACAAAATTCCAATAGTACGGAACCAATTCCTTCGTACTAATGCACCCTGGTTCATATCAAATCACCAATTACATAACGAATTCAAACTCGAGCTCATCATTCACCACATTACTTACCTATCCCATAAGTTCTTCTCTAATATTCAGCATATTCAAACCTTCAAACTCGAGCTCATCATTCACCACATTACTTACCTATCCCATAAGTTCTTCTCTAATATTCAGCATATTCAAACCTTATCCTCGTTCAATCTCTGTTAAAACTCCACTCACCCCACTCGCATCAAAAATACATATCCATTCCACATATTTTGTAAATTCTTTTCAGACCTAGAATAATATCTACGAGGTGCCATCATGGTTTTCTCAACCACTGTATTAGAGTTAAGTTAGGTTAAGTGTTATGAATTAAGCCATCACTACATAAGTATAGTTTTATGAACTGATCTATGTACAAAAACAATCAAATAATAAAACAATTTTGAAAAAAAAGGAGACTCTTCCCTGAGCTCTGCCTCAACGTGTCAACTGAGCAGCTTCACCGGAATAGGTGCAATTGCCTAAAGGCTCATTCACAATGCAAACACAAACATAAGTATGACACAGACGTAAACATTAACATAAGTGATAGACTGAAGTATTCAGTGTCGAACATAAACGTAAGTAAAATAAGAGTTAACGTACTGTGATTGGTCCATTTCATATTTTTGACGTAAGCATAAGCCCAGAAGCTTGAATCTTGTAAGCTTTTAAGTTAATGTCTTACTGTTATGCTTATGCAAACGCATTGCGAATGAGTCCGCTTATGGACGTAGTCCTACCTTTTATGTTAACGCCATGCTTGTTTATGTTTGCACTGTGAATGGGCCTTAATAGTCCACTCAAATGATACTCAAAAAGCGCAAATAGCAGAAAAAATTTGGTGTAGTTTTGATATTTGGTTCCTACATGTTTTTGGGGTCATTGAACACGAATATCAGGTTTGCCAACAAAAGTTTGTCCGGAAACATGATTTGAAACAAAAAATGTGTAAAAATCACGCATTTATTCAGTTTTTTTTTAAAATTAATCAAAAGCAATCCATTTTCCGTAATAAATGACGCTGTATGAAACAAAAGAATATAAAATTACCTACATTTAATGCCATTAAGATTTTTTTCTCCAATTAACGGTTTGCCGTGAGAGCACCGCAAAATTTCGTGATGAATGCGATACGCATGAAAAAACGGAAATTATTCCGTTTTATCTCAATATAACTTAAAAGATATAAATTTTCCGTAAATATTAACCTGATATGAAATGAGAGGATGAAAGTGCCTACATTTTGTATGCAAAAAGTTTTCTTCTAGGATTAATGGTATAACCGTTAGTGGGCAAAATATGCGGTCCGTAGTCGATTACGTATTCGTCGATCAGAGAATATTCGCGTTTCGGTAAATTCGGGAAAGTATATGCGTTTTGATATAACAAATTTAAAGTAAAAATGAGTAATGAAAATATGACTATTCTTCAGAATTTCGTGTTTTAGACAGTTTTAGACAAACAAAAATATCGAAATAGGCATCAACCCTTTTAGGACATTTGAGGCACTATTAGATGCTTTCAATAGATCAATTTTTTCATGATTCGTAAACATCTTTAATTATTTTCCACAGCCTCGTAAAGGAACTAAATAGGCATTAGTCTTAAAATTCTCGGTTTAATGGTCATAGATGTAAACAGCTCTACACCAGGCACGTCAAACCGCGCCGGCACGACGTACTTGCCCGCCTGGAAAGCCCAGCGCTAATGCGAGCAAGGGCAACGTCCTCTGAATCCCCTCTCGTTTCCCCTTCAAATCCACGAAAGGGTGTATACGCGCAAGCTGAAGCAGCGCGAGGCGGGGAATAGTGGCTTCATACGAGAATATGTTTGTCGGAGTTGTTCTATCAAACAATAAGATTTAAATTATGTGTACGAGTGTATTCTTAACTATTTATTACTATTTCATGTTAATTTCTTTTTAAATTCTGTATTGTACAAACACTTTAGTCAAGGGACGGGAATACTTGAATGTCAAATTCTTTCATTGTTTCCGTTTTGTTTTGTGCTTATAAAACATTTAATTATTTATGGTATTTAGCAGTAATGTGAAATAGATTGACAAGTCTCTATTAGTTAATAATTCTCGCTTACGGACGGAGTTTTTTATCAGAGAAGAATCAATTAAACTTCCTAACCTGACCATAGGGAGTCAATGCTATTAAACCACTCTTAAGTAAACATGATTACAAAATCAAGATACATTCGATTCATTTTTTTAAATTTTACTCTCAACTGAATTTTTGAAATTGGACTGATGTATTATTTCATTTTAATGGATCATATCTTTGCTTTAAAGAGAAAGTGGGAATTAATATTGCTAAAATAATACTGTCAAAAACTTCTTCCAAAGACTGGCATGAACCAGGTAACCAGACCAGGAGAGGTGGCTCAGTGCATCAACTGATGTCACCGTAGTTCCTCTGACCGGGAGGTCGAGTCCCGACAGTGGCAAGATTTTCGACACTAGATCGTCAGCGAGGTCGCTGTCTGGAGGAGAATTCTAGAGGCCGTCTGCTCTGACCAGTAGTTTTCCATGGCTTCTCCGATCGACACCGGGCGAATGCCGGTGCAATACTCCAAAAAACGGACCACGGACCGCGCGCGATCTTTCCTTCCTCTTCCTTGTCCTGTCCTCAAACCTTATGCACTACACTACCACACATGCTGGGAGACAGGTCAAGAGCGTAGAGCTTGCCACGCTGGTGGGAGATACTTGGTTGGGGAAACCTCACTAGCCGACGGTAGATCGGCGCCGGATCTCGCCATCTATCGGGGGAAGATCACCGCCACCTACCGATAAAAGCTTGCACTACACTTACTGGACTAATGACCTCATTAGTTGATGTGCCTGGAGCCACTAACAACCAACCAACTTACCAGGTAACCCCTGACGAATCGCCACTCCGGAGCGAATGTGCAACCCTTACTTTTAAATCTTGCGCCAGTTGCCCTGGACGCAGTTTCCCTAAGCTCTAGTAAGCTTGTTAACTTGCCCGCGACCTTGACATGCATGCTCTACACGATTGTAAAATCAATTGCAGTGTCAAATTTACAGTAGTTGTAATATACAACGGTCGTTTTTAGTGATGTCAAAAGATCTGGAATTCATTATCAAAGTCCAACCTTGGTCTGTTATAAAGTATTAAGGCATTTTTAAAATGTAAAATGTTGTGCGTGTTTATCATCCATGGCATATCAAGTAGAAAATAAGACACATTTACAGTATAGATCCGCAGATGGTGTATATTATCAATATTTTATATGATATTACAATCGGCAATTTTGAATATTGGCAACAGATTTTCTAACATACAGACAATACAGGATTTTTCTCAAGTATATCTCCTTCAGAAAATGTGCAGGAGTAATATGTGCATATAGTAGCTGTGCGTGATATTTAACAAGGTTGTGTTTTGCATTCGGTCAATTTAGAATAGTCACAGGAACCGTTTTTCCAAGGTCGACATCTTCGAAATCTTGGAAAAGATGAGGCTTTTAGCTCGCTGTCGTTCTTCGTGCACCTGAAATACCAAGAAAAATTGATAAAATATAATACTCTAAAAATACCCGTTGGTTACATTTTCATAACAAAGAAAAAATATCGTTACTGTTATCCAATGTCATCGCATCAAAATGTTGAATGAGGAACGCTTTCCGTAGGACAAACGCAACAATAACGTAAGCAGGTAAGAAAAACTTATTTCGTATACATTTCAAATAATGTGCAACCACGCAAGGTACGATGGGGTGCACACTTTCCCTAATCACACACGTCCCGACAAGATAGCCTCGGAGTAAACGACCAACAATTTAATTTGAAGGACGTGGTTTTTTAAAAATCGGAAACTGAAGACGCCAGTGTTTCTTATTAATATTTCAGCAGTACAAATATGTAGTCATGTTTGTGGTGATCCATAGGTGGGTATACAGATCTTGAAAATTATTTTGTCTCACCAGCTATCTGCCAAATTGACAAATAATCTCACTGCAGTTACTATTACGTCCAATACCATTATATTCCATTATTTGTTATCATCATTATTATTAATAATATGAATAAATAATAGAATGAAGATGACAAACTCTGTGACGATTGATGCGAAATATTAATCTGTTTTTGCGCTTTATGGAGAGAATATTACAGTTTTTTCCCTTTTCAACTGAATATTAAAAAAGTATTCAGTTGCGCTTATTTATGTCGGGTGAAAATAAATGGCGACTTCCTATACTCCAAAGGTTATGTTTTCCATGAATGAAACAAACCAATGACAAGAAAAGAAATGAAAATATGGTAACAAAACCCAAATACATTTGTAGAGAGATTTTTCATAAAGTAACGATTGGATGGTGGATAAACACAGCACACACTCACCTTTTTTATTGCATATCCCATCAAAATTAGGCAACTCTGTCACTGGTCAGCAAGCACTCCTTTCTTTCTCAAAGCATACTTTTCAGAGGTCTGCAAAGAAATATATTTGAACTTTCTTTCTTTTGGATATATTAATGTGGAAAAATTTGCATTTTACATCTTACATCTACATTATAATTTAAGTCTCAACATAAATTGCCTTGCTTGTCAACATTTCTTGATGAAACTACAGTACATGTAGGTTTTGTATCTATAAATGTTCTCACATTTATAGATACAAAATGGAGGAAAAAATGGAAATAGCAATATCGGTTAATCTTAATACGCAATGGCATTATTTATCAGTAATAAACTCAATGAAAAAAATGAGTAATTCATGAATTGTTAATATTTGGAAGAGAATTACCCGACGCAAGGAAAATTAAAACAAAAACAAACGGAGTTTGATGTATATTCGGGGCAGTATAACTGATTATTTAAAATATTTCGATATCGTACGAGAGGCGTTCAGACTCTCTGAATTTCAGAAGGCAATTTTCCCCTTCAAAGAACAAATAAACTTTTACTTCGTAAATATCTGACTCTCCTATTGCGCATGAATGAATGTACGTGTGGTGAAAACGAAATGAATTTTACGTCTTATTTGTGTCCATAGCACTTCATTGCGGTAAAATTTCCCATTATCTTCGCTACTTCCACAAAACAAACAAAAATGAATATTTACGAATTTACTGACGACAACTTGTGGAATATTTCAGCGTTACGGGTCTGATGTTTCGGGACATACCTGATGGTTCGATGTCATTTCGCAGTATTCGAAGTTCTCATCGCTTTTGTCGGTTCAGGCAGCTTAGGTTTTTAAAATCTGCCTATTCTCCGTCATCTGTTAGATGAGAAATAAACAATATTTTGAAAATCGCTCAGTTCCTCTCCTTTTCACATATTACATTATGCACGTAGGGTTAAAACCAATTCATTTTTCTCTAAACGTAGAAAAGACAGTACATTTTAATCGTGATTTAAAACGTAGCATTGCAGTAAATTGAGGGTGGCCCCAACTTACCATCATTGCTCCTTCAACAAACCAAAACAAAAGAGAAGAAATTGATATGGCAAAACATGCTAGAATATCACAGATATAAGGAACGGAAGTTATATGGTGTTACGTGAGAATTTGAGAACTTATTTCGATGTTCAGCAGTTCCCAGAATCTTTCTGGTCAGTAGAGGCCGCATACTTCTTGAAATATCTTATTATTCCCATCTCATATATTGTGGGAAACTTTCTTTTGTAAATCCCTCGGTTTTACACCTGAACGGATGCATGTAGGTTTAAAAATAGTCTACCAAATCGAACATACGATAACGTGTATTATTCATGCACGGTATTGCAGTAAATTGAGAATAGGCTCAACCTCCCCTTAACATTTTTACTTCTACTACAAAAACGACAAAAATTGAAATAGATATTGCTGACAAGGACAATATATGTACGTATAAATAATTATTTATTTTGTGGTCTATATATGAAGAATATTAAACTATTACGAGGCGGACGTTTTGAGATTACCTGACGATCTGAGATGTTATTACTTTTCACGTTTTCAGTGCGACTCAACTCTGTTCACGCATATTTTTTAAGTGGTAAATTGATAGTTTGATTAATTGATTAGTTTAAGTGGTAAATTGATAGCATCAACGTTCCGTCTTATTGGCTACATAAGAAACGAAAACAAATAAACATACATCTTACTGAAAAGACATCGTGGATTTCCACAGAATTACGAGTCTATGGGTGGAAACTTACCTGTTTGTTTGAAGAGTTATTTGGGTGAATCACATGTCCCCAGTACCATTCTGCTCCGACTAGACAGGCTAATATTATCTTCTCATTCCTTCATATCTGATAAACAAGAAAAAACATCTTCCAAAATTCTGTCGTTCTCCTGTTTACTAATGATAAGATAAACGCAGTTTGAAAACGAAATAAATTTTACCTAAACGTTCAAACTACTACATTTGTTAGTCGTGCCCATAACTTTGCAATGCAATAAATGGAGGGTTGCCCAAATCTCCTACCATGTTCGCCGTTTCTATAAAATAAACAATACAAACGTTACTCATATTACTGGTAAGGAGTTACAAACGTTACTCATATTACTGGTAACATATGTTATATAATTACCAAGATGATGTTTTGGGATGGACCTGATGATTTGATGCGTGATTTCGGTGCCGCAAACGGTCGTAGTTCCTTCCAGAACACTCGAGGCACCATAGTTCTTTTTTTCGCCATCCGAAATTCTACAAAAGAAAATGAGAGTTGCGTATCGTATTGCCAGGAACGTCGTATAGAGAAAATATCTCACAATTATTGGGCAAATGTTTGAGACGTACCTAATGAATAAAGTGTATTATACGTATCCAGTGCTTTTGTGAAGTGTTCTGGCTACAGAGGTTTTTAATGGGGCTTTGTATCAGGATATCATCTGCCAAGCATGAAAGAAGAAAAAACTTGATATTATCCAAATCTCTCTGCCTCTCCCCTTTTTTACGTATGAGCGAACGCACGCAAGTGTAAAACGAATGAACTTTTACCTAAGCGTGCATTCCATGGCACGTCGGACCTGGTGGTGTCAAATAACTTTGCATTGCTGTAAATCACAGGCATCCTCAACATACCAACATCTTTGCTAGATACTTCTGCAAAACAAAACGAGATGGACACACATTTCATTGGCATTGACAAGACATTAATCCACAGAATATCAAAGAAATTCAGAACTGGAATGTTATGATGTACCTGATAATCTAAGAACTAATTTTGATGTGTCAGTAGTGCCATTCTGGTCTGTACAGGCAGCATTGGTTTGGGATCTGCTTATTGTCTGAAATTTGATACATAAGACGAAACAATTTTACAACGATCCTTTTTATATTGGAGAAGATACGCAAAATTAAAAGGAAATAAATTGTACCTTAACATGCAAACGATGGTATTTCTTTGTCATGGTTGCGGTATGGAAGTGATTTATTGCCTCTCTACTTTTTACAGACTTCCGTTGTTGATGAGTCTCTGAAATGCATAAAAACGGGCCTGTTCTTTATCCATTATTTCAAGAATGGTACTGGCAAAATCTGATTTTTGCGTACACCTTTTGTTTGGGAAAAGTGGTATGAGCTGTAGGGATGTGATGAAAGAGGGAATTTTTTTCTAGGGAGTGTAACATTAATAAATATTTATTTATTTTACGTCAAAAACAGTTAAAAACTGTGTATGACGTGCTATGGAGAGAAGTGAATTCTGTGCACGTTTTCAAAATTCTGTGATTCCTACACTAAGCCATATACTACTTAATAAATATTTGTTAATATAATAAATATTTGTTAATATAATAAATATATGTTAATGTTATATTCTATAATAAATATATGTTAATGTGATATACTATAATAAATATATGTAGATGTTAAATACTATTATAAATGTATGTTAATGTTACTCCTGCATTAATTTACCTGACCTTTAATTTGTACTTTTTCTACGACGCCAAAAAGTTTAAATGATATTTTAAAAGATCTAACCAGCATAGATATTTTTTACGAAATCCTTTTTTTGAGATCCCATGAGAAAAAGCTATTAAATCAGCTTATTTCTATTTTTATTTTACTGTTTTTTTAATTCCTATTTCGTTCGCATTCTTTGAATCTTCGATACCACAAATAAGTTATTGATATCAAATAATGTTGTTACCGATATATCTGACCGACAAGTATTGACAAAAGAGATAGATGAAATATACTAATTAAATGAAATAAGTTTTCAGCCAATGGAATAATTCTATTTAATATCAAATATCAAAGACAAATTTGTTTACCTGAGTATACAAGGTGTTATTTCAATCGCACGCTATTTTTAATGAAACTTCTTGCTGCATGCTATTAGCCAGGACGTTTCTTCATCCGCTGCTTCCTACGCCTCAATCTTCTGTTAATCAAAGAAAGAAATCTTGTATTTTTAATATCATTCTTTTTTCCTTTCTTTTCCACACGCGTTGATACGTGTAAGCTCAAAAGGGAATAAAGTTTACTTACGTGGAAATGGTTTTACTAATCAGAATTCCACAACCATTGACAGCGTTTGGTAAATAGAACGTTGCAATAATCTGTGATGGTCTTCGATTTTTCTACAAACAGACGAAAGAAACAAGTTACCCATTTTACTGTTACAGGACGCTACCGAATTGTGGTGCATCTGTGTTTTGAGAGAAGCTCGTCACCTCCGTAATATAGTATACGTTTAAGAAGCCCAGTAAAATTATTTCCTAAATAAAAAATCGTGTTGATATTAAGCTTCTGGAGAGATGAACACGTTTTGCAATTGGCCTTTTATTGTAACGTTTTCTCCAGAAAAGTCAAAATAATTGAGTGCGTCTTCTAAAACATTTCCATGGGAGTTGGTAATTTTTGTTACTGCTTCGTCAAAGTTTATGATCAGTGCTTCCACAATAAAACCCTTTAGATTGTTGGAAAATGGTCAACAAAGGCTTATTGCTAGGACAAAGAGAAAGTGATAACGTAATTTAATATGCTTATTAATGGACAACTCAGTGTATTAATGGACAACGTATCCGGTGTGTACGTGACAAGTAGATAACATAACATGTCAATGAAATTGCCGGCGGAATTGAAACGGCGGAATTTTTTCACAACGGGGAGTGTAAAAGACTGTATTCAGTTAATTTCAAGTATTTTCGGTACCACTTACGAAATGTAATGGGCGTATTTCAAAGATTTTTCTGCAAATTTCGTGTGAATTAAGTTTTCGTATAAATTCGTTTACCTCATGGTTCGAGACGATCTTCTTCCTATCTTGTAATTTAAGCGGCATTTTAGCAGATATCACCAGCTTTGAAGTTTCTTATGATGCTAGTTGTCTTGCCTCGAGCTCCTAAAAAAAAGCAATTTTATAATTTTTGCATTATTTTGTTAATTCCAATGTCAGCATCAATGCCTACTGAATTCTTTGACGCACGGATCCTGGTAAACAAAGAATTTTTTGTTTACACTTAATGTAACTTGTTATAAAACACAATATACACAATTAAGGGCAGAAGCGCCATTTTCATTAAAATATCAACAAAAAAATTGTACTACTCCAACTCTCTAATGCAGTAATAAGGAGTTATGACACAATGACAAAACTAATGTTTTCAATTGGTGGATACATTTCATGAACATAATACAAGACGAAAAGCTAATGGGAAATTCATGTTGTGTCACAAAGGATCGTTCAAAAAATACGTTCGTAAAATCGATCTCTTTTTATACTTCTCCCCCTTTTGTAAAAAGTCGTAACGTTTCCAAACATTTCCTCACCGATTTGAAAGTTCCACATTAAACCGCCCTCTTCCTGAGTAGAAAATTGAGAGGTCTCGTGAACAACACGAAGTACATTAAGTGAAAGCAATAACTATAAAGTTTGGTTTTGTTCTGGCACTTTCCTATAGTCCTAACTCGAAGAATAACATTCACGCAGTACAAAATTATATTTCCCACATTCATACATATACGAAGATATTTACCTGGTTCCGGGTTCCGTGACTTCTTTCGTGTTGAAATACTAATTATCTACGTGGTTGTGCATTTGAATTGGAGTTATCTGTAGGTGCAGGCATAGGGAGCAATAATGGATTTCTGGTGCAATACATTAAAGTAATTGGAAATGTCCGTTGCCAATATATACATCTGCAATTTCAATAACAATAACAGTGATAAATAATAATAATAATAATAATAATAATAATAATAATAATAATAAATCATAATAACATTAATAAAAATGATAAAAAGAAGAGAAGGAAGAAAAAGAACATAGTGAAAATAATGAATAAGATTTGACTACCAAATTCTATCTCGGTTATTTAAAAGAGAAAAGGCAGAAGTGTAGTTTATCACGCATATCAACGCAAAACACTATAAAGAACGACGCTTGAGGAAATATTCAGATAAGACTGAAATTGATGAAGATGTAATGGAGCAGTTCACGATTCTCCGTCTCCTCACATATTTTCTACCTTCTGTAGTGGATCCAGGGAGACAATGTATGGATGCCACGGCCCCCAAATAAGTTTTTGTTTCTTGCATGTTATATATTAATTATTAAAATATGTTTTTAATAAAATACATCCAATGAACTCTCTTTACGCCGACCAAACCATTTTTTGTACTTATAGTGGTCGTCTGTAGAGGCGGTAAGTAAAGAAGTTAATTGAAATTATAGAATCCATCAATTACGTCATTTTCTATTAAGTAAGTAGTAGACCAATTGGACTTAGAGTTCGAGTAAATGTATATAAAAAAGGTATTCTTGAAAACTTGCAAAAATTTTAATATTCTCCCGCTAGTTTGGTGCTATTTGAAGGGAACGTCCGTAAGGAAATATTTTGATGTGATATGGTTAATACTGTTTTTTGATGATGCATATAACCCCCAATTTTTTATGTCTTGCTGGACCCATACCACCGTTACTAACGTTATAAATAAAGTGAAAATAAATTCGTACTGAAACCAAACTTCGGGCGTTTCAGAAAATCGGAGCTACGAAATTGGGTACTTTCAAAAGATAATAGAACGTTCAAAAAGGTTTCTGTATGTAGATCATGATCTAAGACAACGATATCTTAAGATCATAAGACAACGAACAATTCATTGTATGAGCCAAGAACGAATCATTTTCAGTTATGCACAATGGTAAAATGTGCGGGAGCGAACCTGTGGTGCAGGTTGTATGCGCACTAGCTCCTCTTCCTTTTCTGTTGGTCTGCGCTTCTGCCTGCGCCTGTTTGTCCGTGTTTCTTAAAGTTTTACAAAAACAACCTAAAGAAAAGTGTCTCAAAAAGAATTTCATATTTTTTGTTTACACTTATTGTAACTTGTTATAAAACACAATATACACAATTAAGGGCAGAAGCGCCATTTTCATTAAAATGTTAAAATTTCGAATATTAAAAGTTTCCTTTGTTATTAATTTTGATCCTTTAACGCTTGATTTGGCGAAGTTTGTTGAATTATAATTAGAGTACGAGAATTATTAGTAGAAAACGAGTCATTTGTTATAGTATAAGCAATATTATTACGCCATTCTTGTAAATAGTACGAAAAAGTATGTGCTGATGACCATCTGGATTTTGGATACGTCGGGGAGGCGGAAATGTCGAATCACTGTTGTAACATAGTGGATAAGAGCCTTGAATGCGGGAACCATTGCTTTCGAGTTCAAAATCCCAGCTCCAGCAAATATTTTTGCCGATTGAAAACAATTGCAGATGCGTATGTTGGGTGAATGATGCTATAATGAGAATGCACCAAACGAAGTAGCATATGCAATTGAGTTCAAAGAAGCAAAATTTTCGCACGAGCTCAGTGTTATAGTATTACATAACAATTATAAATAATACGAGAAAGTAATTGTTCCACTACTTTTAAAGGAAAATACATTTCAACAAGCACTTACCTAAATGGTGGATTTGGATCCATTGTATCGGTTTTGAACGTGGTTTAACGGAAAGAAATTGGATGTTGAAGCCTCAAATGTGTAGCTATTTGTATTGGGGTGGTTGCTTCAGGAAATTTTGCTACAATGAAAAGAATAATATTAGTTTTACATTGATTATGTTCGTCCAAATTCTTAGATAATATCTTGTTATTTATTATAGAGAAGTTACGCTAAGAATAGGCCAGTTTGTCAGGATAGGAAACTAATAACGTCATCTTAGACGGTGGCATTGCGAGAGGTAGTGTCGAAGCCATTTATAAGATTCTCCCATTCCCTACACCGATTCGCCTCCTATTGATGCCCCAATTCCTTCACAACCTGTAGCTGCTGGGACACGTTACCACCTTCCACCTCGCACTCTGAATACAAATGGATAAAATAAATAATGCATCGCAACTACGTTAGATGTAGCAGAAAACATCCCTGTAGGTACTTGTAAAAGACCATTACGTCCAATCTCTTTCAAATATGGTGTCCCATGCTTCCTGCAGCAAGTAGTCCGTAAATAATTCTATTTTGGCTTCAGTAAATAATATGCACTTGCGTGTATTATTTAATGTATTCAAGTTACTGGTAATTGTTAGAAATTGTGCATCATGGTCACCATAACTAAGACATTCGTTATTTCATAGTTAGTTGTGATTTTGTTAATTATGACTTGTTTTGCATTTCTTATTAAACTGTATTTCAACTTTTCAAACTAGTTCGCATTTTAAAATTCTAAAGTCCTCAAATTTGCTACATTTTAAAGTATCCAAATCTACGTTTAATAAATTAAATCTTCTCAAAATTGGTGCACTTAATTTTTTATTATCGTGTTTACTTAGTAATAATTTTTAATCTACTTTATAAATATTGTATGATACTACACAAGCTCATGCTCAACCGTAATCATAGTTCTTACCTAGATGGAGACGTCTTGAGTAGTCCGGTTGAATTCTTTTCTTCGTGGATTGGCAGTTAATTATATGAAAATTAGATAGGTTAAATTTTGAATAAGTATACTTCTAAAGACGACGCCTCTCACCTGCGTGGATGAAAAAAAAAGTTAATTTACTAATTTGCTGGTGGTAAATTGTTTACATTCATCTTACACTCAGGGTTGTTGCATGGGAAACAAGTAATATCATAAGTTACTGCTACATATTAATCGCAGTTTAAAAGAAATGTCCATCACAATGATTTGTATGAAACATGCAGTGAATTAGATGAAAAATGAAACTAGTACAAATAATTCGATAACCTCAATGAGTTATTTTGTCAACTTTGCTGAAGTAAAAATCGTAACGTCAAGTTCCTTTAGTTCCACCAAATATTAAATATCTAGGAACACTCGAAAGATATATCAGTAATTTACATCACTGATGTTTCTAGGCACATCAACTCCCATTGTAATTGAATTCTCTTTAGTATAGTGATGTGGACAGTGAGGTCCGGCGCCGACCTACACGTCGGCTGCTGAGGGTTTCTCTCCAGCTGTCTTCCTCGGCGGAGCATTACCTCAGCCGGGACAAGCTCTAAGCTCCCGACAGGTCTCGACATGTGAGGTAGTATAGTATCTGAGGGGAGAGGACAGGAAGATGGAAAGAAAGATCGCGCGCGGTCCATGTCTCTTTTGTTATGGCTACTGTTGCGACATTCACGTGCTATTGATCGGAGAAACTACGGAAAATTATAGATCAGTGCAAATGGTCAGTAGAATACTTCTCCAGCCAGCGGCTGAAATCGATCTAACAAATTAGCTAGTGACGAAAATCCGCCACGTCGAGACTGTATTTCGCGAAGAGAGAAACCTCAGAGGGCAAAAGGAATGTGACTACATATAAACAATAAACATGCTTCGAATATTATTGTATGGTATGCTATGGTAAATAGTTTGAGTAGCAAGCCAGAGAAAACGTTTAAATGCTGCCATTAAGGTTTTATTAGCCGTCCAGAGCATACTGAAAAGTAGTGGTGCTAAAACAGCACGTACTTTCTCGTCCTTATTTTCACGTAAAATTACGCAAAACTTTCAAACTTTCGAAAAATATTACATGGCTTTATTTCGAAATCTGTCTTTAAGGAACAGATTTCATTAAGGGAAAAAATATCTATCCTCATAATTGTAGTTTTAGGAAGACTCCGAAAAAATTCTTAACTTTTCCAATTTTCGAAAAATCAGGGTTTTCAATGACCACGAGACCTATACCATTCTCTTCAACGTTCTTCACTCCATTGAACAACAAAATTGAATGAAAAACGATGGAGCCTTTTTTTCGTGTTGAAAATTTTGAAAATGTCCCAAGAGCTGTAGGTAAAATACCCCCCAAAATTAAAATTTCAGTCTCAAATTCCAGGGTCCGCGACATCAGCCAGATCGATTGCGGAATATCAGTTTCGGAGAAAATTGCCTGAACGGTCTAACCGCTAGCGTTGTTAACGGGCGGACGTTTTGCAGTCATTCGATTTTTCGATATCAAGGACCCATAAAACATGGTTTCTGGCTACACCAAGTGTAAGAAGATTTTTTTTTTAATTTATCAACTGGATTTATCCCCCTTTTCGTTGCCAGGGCCCAATAATAAGAGTATTTCTGCCGAAAATTCGCAGTTTTTCCGCACAACATTATCTTCATTCCGTAGCGAGAAATGTTCTCTATTCCGTAGTGAGAAAGTAAAAATCTTTAACTGTTCTATGTACAAGATATTAAAGATATTAAAGAGGGTATCAGCATGAGTATTTTGATATAATCTACATACATATACATACGTACTTACACTAATGTACCTACATACAACTGAAATAGAATGTTATGAACATTCAAAATTTATTGCTTATTTATCCTTGAAAATAGATTTTATTACATGGGAGTTTTTTGTTTTTTTCTTCCATTCAAAATTTAAGTAGTATATGACTTATTTTAGGGATCACAGAATTTTGAAAATGTGCACACAATTCACTTTTCCCCATAGCACGTCATACGCAGTTTGTAACTGCTTTTTTTTTGACGTAAAATAAATTTTAAAAAATGATGGAAATGGTACTCCGTAGCATTGAATCGGTCAGAATTTTATTAGCTCCTTGAAGAGTACGTCGGCTAATTCGCTTCTCGTGATAACTGTTCATACTTTTATAATTGTTACGATATTTAAATTTACAGTATTTAAACTGTTAACTTCATGCAATTGTTATGCAGACGTTATGTATATGTTCGTCCTTAACGCTATGGCAATATAGGAATACACACGTGTGAATGTACAGTATTGGGATAATTTATAATTAATACAAAACTCGTTACACTGAAAAATATATTTATAAATGGGCTGATACATATTTCTTGAGAAAATCTCCTTTTGCACGCTATGAATATTGAAAACATGGCTCAACGTATACTAGCAATGCAAGGTTATTCTATCTTAGAGGAGTCAATTCCGGAAAATTGTCAAATAGCAACAAATAGCGCACCTTTATGTTCTCGGAAGCAACAATGAATATACAGAACACTACGGATGTCACATCAGAAGTAAGCAGATCCATAAAAAAATTATGCACTTTCAGTCTAATGGTTACAGAGTAGAATGAAATGACTAGGGTTGAATATAACGCGGCAAGAGTAATCCATTTTATTGTATATTGATTGTATTATTACTGTTATAGTAAGTAATTGAGAACAATAGCAATTGAGAGCAAAGTGTTCGGGAGCAATCAACGCATCCGAACACTGAAGGAAATAACACCATAATTGATGAAGAGCCTTACAAGAACAAGGTCAAAGTGCTCGGAGATTCGATGCTGCGCCACAGCGGAGGCGTTTGCAAGAGGAAAGGAGCCGACGTTTCGTTCTTTCCAGGGATAAACGTTGTACAAATGAAATCCGTCGTGGAAAGAGCGGAAGTTAACGAAGCCGTGGAAGTCATCCTTGTGCATGTGGGCACAAATGTATCGAAGAGGCAACCTATCTTCGACACTGTGAACCAGTGCGTAGAATTAGGCCGTGCTCTGAAAAGCAAATTTAAAAAGGCGCGAATTGTTCTGTCAGGTGTGATGCAACGCCGAGATGTGCACATCGGCAGGACATGGCAAATTAATCAAGGGTTACGGTGGGCCTGCGGAAAGATCGATGGTTTTTTCGTAGATCCAAACCACTGGCTGGGACAAGAGGACCTCGCACGGGACGGTCTGCATCTAAATTTCCGCGGTGCATGGAAGTTGGGTCGCCTGCATGACGAGGTCATTCAGTCATGCTTGCGAGCTAAGTGACTGCGCGCGAGGAAGGCTGAGGCATTGGTGCTGGCGGAGGTGGAGGCGGTGACAGTGGCGGCAGAGGAGGAGACGACGACGGCGGCGGCGGCGGCGGCGACGACGGCGGCGGCGGAGACGACGACGACGGCGGAGACGACGACGACGGCGGCGGCGGCGATGACGACGCGGCAGCGGCGGCGGCGGCGGAGCCGGAGGCGACGGCGGCGGCAGAGACGACGGCGGTTGCAGCTTCGGGATCCGCGCATTCCCGAGTACACTTTCAGGTGAGGAAGGGATTCATTAGGTTGTTGCAGGTGAACTGTCGTAGTATAATCAATAAAGAAATAGAGTTTTGGAATCTAATTGATGCCTGTGATCCCGACATAGTGATAGGGACTGAGTCGTGGCTAACTCAGGAAATCGAATCCTCGGAAATTTTTCATTCTGATTACAAGATTTTAGGAGGGATAGAAATAGTAGAGGTGGCGGTGTCTTATTTCCGTCAAAGCAGACATAAATATTAGATTAGATTGAGTTAGTACAGAGTTTGAAATGATGGGAATAGAAATTACTACTTCAGGAACCGTGTTAGAAATTATTGCATGCTATAGGCCACCGGGTGACGGCTACGAAATTTGGAAGATATCATACAAAGAACGGGAAATGAAAATGGTCATCCTATTGTTATCGGAGGAGACTTGAATATTCTAGCGCAAACTGGGAGGGAGCCGTGAGCGAGGCGAAAGTCCAAACACTTGTTAACAGACTAGTTTGGGATAGGGATTAGCCCAGGTAGTACGGTGCGCGACGCGGCAGGACGCGGTTTTGATGTTTACCTAATTAGGCCGAAAGATCTTTTCATATCTTGTGAAGTCGTTGAGGGAATTAGTGATCACAAAGCGGTTCTTCTTGATTTAGACGAAAATATTTCAAGGAAATGTATTGCGACAGGAACGAAAGTGCGTCAGTTCAAGAAAGCAAACGTAGAGGGGCTTCATGAGTTTCTTAGAGAAAAATACAACAACTTTCTGAGAACAGAAGGAGGTATGGAAGAGATATGGTGCGCATTTAAAGATATTATAGACGAAGCTTTGCAAAAGTTCGTACCATGCAAAACTCTAAAAAATAATCCGGATCCAGAATATTATAATTCAAAAATTAGGCGAATGAAGAGGATAACGAGAAATGCATTTAAAACCGAAAACGCAGTACTGAGCATATGCATATTTTTAGAAATTGTTCGAAAGAATTAGAGCGAGAAAAGAAAATTGGTATCATTTAATAGGTAAAACCACTCATCACAGGCGATCGGGCAAAAGCTAACGCATTTAATAGGTATTTCAGTTCGGTTTTCAAAAGCAATACGAACCATCCACTTATTCAAAGGTATTCGGTTACAAATCAATTTAATATTGAAGTAAACGTTCTACGTAATAAAGTAAAATTTATGAAAAATGGTAAGTCAAGGGGTCCAGACGACATTTCTACGGACATAATTAAACTAGGAGGAGAGGCAATATTACCGTACTTAATTAGAATATTTCACGTGTCTATGAACAATTCAAAAGTACCTGAAGATTGGAAATTAGCTTTTGTAGTACCAATTCTTTAAAAGTGGGACAAAACTATACTAAGTAATTATAGGCCGGTAAGTCTCACGTCAGTGGTCTGCAAACTTATGGAGCATCTAGTTGCGAGTTACATTAAGCAAGATGGGAAGTCAAAAATGGCTCTATCATGGCCAACACGGATTTAGGACTAATTATTCATGCGAAAGTCAGGTAGTAACGCTATTTCAGGACCTAGCAGATGAAATTGACGCGGGCGGGAGAGTAGACGCAGTAGTTATAGATTTGCCAAAGCGTGCGATGTTGTTCCACACGACCGACTTGTTCAGAAATTAATAAATTCAGGCATCGATCCCAGGGTGGTGGCGTGGATTAGCGAGTTTCTGCGTGACAGGAAACAGAAAGTCCGAATTGGGCAAGAGTTATCTTCCTGCGCAAGCGTTACGTCAGGAATACCGCAAGGAGTGTCATTGACCTCTTCTATTTTAGCGTTCATTAATGATTTGCCAGCGCAATTAATTTCAAATGTTCGGCTATTTGCAGACGATTGCATAATATATCGCATTATAAATTCGAAAGACGATGAAAATATGCTGCAACGGATCTTGATGCATTATCTTACTGGCGGAAAATAATGGTATGACCATAAATAGTTCTAAAAGCAAATCTATCACTTTTGGCAGAGGTCACAATTACAGCGTAACAAATTACCGTTTAAGTAACGACATTATTCCGAGAGTTTCTTCGTGTAAGTACCTAGGTATCCATTTCGATAGTAAATTAAGCTGGAAAAATCACGTAGATTTTGTTGTAGGAAAGCGTGGAGATCTCTTCATTTTGTAATGCGTATCTTAAAAAAGAGTACAGTAAACGCGAAGGAAATTGCTTACTTGTCGCTTGTTCGTCCGATAATGGAATATGGAGCAATTTGTTGGGATCCGCACAAAATTATGCAGTGTAAGAATTTGGAAAGGATTCAGCGTAGAGCAGCTAAATTTACTTTCAGGGACAAGAAAAGGATAGGTGGGATTCACTCGAAAACAGGCGAACATTGGCAAGACTTTGCGCCTTGTATAAAGCTTATAGCGGTCATCCAGCTTGGAAAGAAATTAAACGGCGGCTAAATTTTCCTACGTACATCGGTAGAGGTGATCACAGGCACAAAATAAATTTAAGACCGCAGAGAACGGATGTCGGAAATTTTCTTTACAAATAGAACGATAAGAGATTGGAATAGATTGCCTGAAAACCTTTGAACCCTTTCCTCGAAGCGTTCAACAATTTAGGAAAGTAATTTAGGCATTTCTAAGTTTGAGGTAGTTAACTAGGAATATTAAGTTATACAGTGAAGTGAAGTGAAGTGAAGTGAAGTGAAGTGAAGTGTTGTGCAGTGTAGAGCAGAGAAATAATGAAGGTGTTTTTAGTGTAATAGTGAAGTGAAATGAAGTGAAGTGTAGGCAAGTGCAGTGCGTCTTCATTGTTTAAGCACTCAGTGCTGTATTAGATTGACGTTTCTTTTATCTTTTAGGTAATTTAATGTTTGTTTTAAGATTCACCAGTTTTATATTATTATTATTATTATTATTATTATTATTATTATATATTATTAATAATATTATTACTATTATTATTACTGTATTATTATTAATATTACTGTTATTATTATTTATATTATTATTATTATTATTTTAGCATTATTATCAACATTATTATGTTATTTGCATGAAAATTAATATCTTACTTATGTAATTAACTGCCACCGGGTTACACCCAATTGCAGTTTAAATAAATTTATCTATTTATCTAATAAACGGCATCTTTCTACGAATTACATCTTTTCTCCTGATATTTATTGTCTTAGGAACAGGAGAGCGGATCGTATTGGGGAAGCGTTCTCAGGTTGCCTCTCTCGCATTGAGACACTTCTTCCTCAAACGTCATCAACAGTTTTAGCTTTCTTGGCGTTAAGTAAGTAAATAAATAAATAAATAAAAAAGGATTTCACACGTCCAAAACTTGCACATTGTAAATAGGCCATGAAAACGACCGCACGTAATACCTGGAATTTCCATTCATTCAGTTATTCTCAAACATTCCCACCTGGAGCTAAGAATCCCCATCTACTGAACTACAATCGTGAATGTCACGACTACATTTGACACCGCAACCGTTGATGCATCTTCTAAGTATGAATAATTTCTGCATAATTCTATTCATACGACAATGTTAAGGCCCATTTACAATGCAAACACAAACATAAGCATAACACATAGACATAAACATAAAAGATATACTGAAGTATTCACAATGTCGAACATAAACGTACGCAAAATAAGAGTTTCTATTGGCTGTGATATATTCTAGTTTACTATTGGTTGGTTGTGAGAATGGATTTCGAGATATTCCACTGCGTCCATGACGGGGGTGCTCTTGCCATGGATTGTGTTAGTTCGTCTATCGACTTACTTCAAAGTACTATGATGTCATCAACGTATCTGTACCAATAAATTACATTTGTCAGAAGAGGGTGTCCTGAATTAAATTGTTTCTGGAAGTTGTTCATAAATATGTCTGCTAGTAGTGGGGAAAGTGGGGACCTCATAGGTAGAACTTCTAGTCTATTCAAAATTCTGTTTATATATATTCCAATTTTCTATTTCACTTAAATTCTAATTTTATTCATAATAATATCCTATATTTGAATTTAGTACATTCATGTTATCAGTATTTATTTTTATAATAATATTATTATTATTATTATTATTATTATTATTATTATTATTATTATTATTATTTGTAACACTGACCGCAATGCGTCAGAAAAAGCTTTATGCTAAAATAAATATATACGACAAAACAACGCCTCAATTTCGTTTAGATGACGCAAATGTCGTTTCCTCCACACCATTCCATACCACCGTATTGGTTCATTTCTGATTTCCGATGTAAGCATAAACTCAGAAGCTTGAAGTTTGCTAGGTATTATGTTAACGTCTTACGTGTTATGCTCATGCGAACGCATTGTGAATGAGTTCGCTTATGGACGTAGTCCTAACTTTATGTTAACGCTATACTTATGTTTATGTTTGCATTGTGAATGGGCCTTTACGTTCAACCCAATGCGGGGCGGCAACGGGTTAACTCCCACGTCGCGTTTGAGGCCAGGAGTGGAGGCTACGGAATGGTCAGCGGGAGCGGGAGAGACGACAGCAAGCGCGGTGTATGCCGCGTGATACGCGCAAACACAAGCGGCTCCTTGGCCGTGACGCTGTCCGCCAGACAGTTATGCTCACACGCCGCCTAACAGGAAAGGAGAACCCCGAAGGTCCTACTCGGACTCCGACTCTGCTCCGACTCGTTTATCTCATTCTTAAACTGGGACCTGCACCATTTTTATAAGCCTGCTTTGCTTTCTTCGAGAAAAAAATTGAAGGAAAAATTTCTAGTCGTTTTTGAAAAAATATTTCTATCCATTCATTTAATTGCATTCAATTCAAGTAAAGATTACTAGAAAACTACTCATTTTCAAACAATTATACAATCTTTAAAAATATAATTTTTTAGATCACATTTAATTAAAGTCAACAATATTCAAGTTTTGAATTTTTTTTCAATTTTCGAAAATACGGAGAGTTTACCGAAAACAAAACGTACGCCCTTTTCATAAGCGTACTTTCCTCTGTTGAACAAAATATTTAAAGAAAAATGTGGGGCTAGTTTTGAGAAAATATTTTTAATGGCCGTTACGTCAAGAGTCAATTACTCGAAAACTACTCATATTTTTTTAAAAAAATGCAAGGCCTTATTTAAAGATGTATCTTTGAAAAAAAAACAGCTGTCATTCAGAAAAATTCTATCTTCAATATTGTCGTTGTAGGAAGGCACTAAAATATTTTGAACTTTTATAATTTTCGAAAATTCAGAGATTTCAACAAAAATCGGATATGCGCATTCTTATAAGCGTACTTTTCTCTACGCGAGAATAAAATTAAAGAAATAATTTTGAGCGATTTTTGAAAAAAAAAAAAAAAATAGACGTGGCTTGCCAAGGGCAACCGGTGTGGCCCGCCGCTTGTCGAGGCAGCCCTCAGGAAGGGAAGAGGGAGGCGCTCGGGCGTTGTCAGATGGATTTTGGTGGCCACACTCGGTGATCGGCTGTAGTCTAATGTGATAGAAGAGCAGCTTGGCCCTATTCCATGCATTTCAGTACCATCTTTTAACCGATCAGTCGTTTCAGCAACTAGTATTTTTGTTTTGGCACTGTTTTATTTACGTTTCAGTAACATAGAAAACTTTATTTCTCAACATTAATGTTACGTCTTCGCAATACAAGTTTTCACTGAATTTTTTGAGCTTAATTTTACTTTTACGAAATCATGGTCAATTAATAACATAGAACCCGTTACTTTTTTATAAATATGTGGGCACGTTTTCATAAACTATGGTTATAAAGGTGTACTCGCGATCATGTAGTAAGTATAATTTGTTTGCTTGATTGTAGGACTTGTCACACTTGTGTGAAGGTCTTCCACCTTTCTCCATTGACAATTCTTTACACGTTCCAGAATCCCGCGTCATGGGCACAACATTGGTTCGGAAGTTTTCCCACCTCTTCTCCGTTCTCAAGCTCGTAAATTATAGATGGGATGAGAGGAAAGGTGTATACTTGTTCTTATAAGAATGAGTGCAGAGAAATTCTTCAGAGTTCTCAAGAACAATAAAACAGGAATAAGAAATGGGGTTAATGGAGGGGAGGCATTCACAATATTATATTGACATCTTTTTCTACGCTTCGGGTACTCAAGCTACTTCTTGCGCATGCAATTCCTTCTCTCCTAATTTGTCCTTTTCATTAAATGTAAATCGACTAGTTTCATTTTCAGAGCTTTAAGACTTCTTTATGGTAAAAAAAAATTAATCTCTGAACACTATTTCTGATATCTTGACACCAATTTCTCCACTTTTATATATATATATATATATATATATATATTATATCAATATAAATTCAATTTGAGATGCATGTCACTTCTAAATTAAAACATTTATTTTCTTGTATTCACAAAGCTTTGTTTTTAAAGATTATACCATAAATTTTAGATTTCTCTTGAGTAATAAATATATATAAAAAATTTAGCTTTCCGATTTCAGTGGAAATGTAAATTACAAATCACAACAAAGCGAAGCAATGAATGAAATGGGAGAAAGACTGTCAATTATTTCGTAGTAACATCTTGTGTTGCTTTCTTAAAAACTATTAATAATCGAAACAACTTTTTCGTTTTGAATGAAATCGAACTTTATTTATTTATTGTTAAACCTGTGTGACGCATTATGGGGGTATATTCTGGGCTCGTTTACCCAAATTCTGTGATCCCTATCCTAGCCTGTTGAATTACGAATACAAGTGAAAGCAAGCGTTTTTGGCTAGAATTGAAAACAATATATTCGCTTCCTTGTAACGGTACTTCCGTGGTTCAGATGTTCAGGAATTTACTACAAATATTAAAAAAGAGTTGCTGTGATTCATAGAACATTTCTTTTCTCTCTACCTTTGACAATCTCGTTTTGACTTTGATCTCGTTTTTGAATGTTAGATAATTCTTCCAATAGCATAATTCCTTCTTCTGAAGTTACCTTCATTTCAGAAAAAGTTACTAATTCTTTCGTTCACTCACCCCCCCTCTCTCTCTTTCTCTCACTCTCTTTTTCTCCCTCTCTCTCTCTGACGTTCCTTCCCTTTGCTTTCGCTAGATGCGTCCTGACGTCATTCATTATCGGTCATGCAACAGATTATGACACCATCATCCACTTTCGCGCTTTCGCTTCTCCATAAACGGCGAAAATTTCCAGACTACACGCGATGGCTGCTAGGACAACGGAGGCACCTACTGCGAAGGGGGCCTACCGGAAAAGCTGGCTGATTTGAACGAGGAGATACAGCAGCGAACAAATGAATCCTCGCACACGTTTTGCCGAAAAGCTTGTCTTGTATCAGAAAAACACAAAAATTTTAATTTTCAAAGATGTAAAAAATGCAAGGTACTAATAGTTTGGGAGACTCTCCTTACTTTTAACAAGTGAATGTATCGCTTGTCAATGTATTTTGAGCATCGACGCTGTCAAAATCAGACACTTTTTTTTCTACGTTACGAAACGGAGCACGCACTACTGACTGAAGTAAGTTTATTTTTATCATATTTCATTTTTTCGAGTTCGTTCAATACTACGCAGCCTCACTTTGCTGCTATCGAATAAAATAATGAAATCTTAATGTACTTCTCTAATTACTCGGTATATATATTTTTTTTCAGGGTGGATCTTGTGTGTGTGTATATATATATATATATATATATATATATATATATATATATATATATATAGAAAAACGACAAAACGACAACACATTTAAGTATACGACAGGGACATTTAAGTATAAATGCCACCGGCGCATTGGTAAATGGCCACACAACACAATCAGGCTGAGAAGTTTCTCTTCTTAATATGCGAAAAGAGGTCATTCAAATCCCAGTTAACGGACAGCGGATCTTCATCTGTGGTATCCTACTGCGCACGCACACACATACACCACTCGCTCACACACACGCACAGGCACTCGGATGGACATTGACATTGGCATTGGTACTGATACACCTCATCGCGCGTCACCTGATAGGACCTCAGACATTGCGCCATCGCCCTATCATGCCAATTTCCTCCTTTACATTGACTTCGTACGTGGGCGCACGAGCGCTAGACGCACTGGTGGCTAGACGGCACTTTGATAACTCGACGCTTCGATAAAGTGAGCAACCGTTGCCCTAGGTATCAATAAAACAACCTCCTAGGAATCAATAAAGCAAGATATCAGTAAATAAACAGTTGCTGGCTGAAGATATTAAAAGCAATCAACAAATGTCTAGTTATCAGTAAAGTCCGCAACCGAAAGTTAGAAGTAAAGAATGAAACTGATGCACAGGAATCAATTAAGTATGCAACTTATGTCTGGGCATCAATGAAGTAATCAACTGTTCAAACATATCAAACAAATGACACCTAGAAATCAATTTATCAATCAGTTAGTACCTGGCCATCGACGAATCGAACAATCGATATGGACATGGAACAGATACCAGTCATCAATAAATCTGGGGCCTACGCATCAATAAAGTGAGTAGATGCACTGCATTACGGACCTCCTGGTCGCTGAAACGTGGTAAGGTTCAGGCAAAAGTCAAACCTAGTGGCAGTCGCTCGGGGTTAGAGGTCACGCGGCTCGGTCCCCGGGGGCCGCAAAGTTGTTCCGGACAGGCCGTTCCGAATCGGCGCGGGGCGAGGAGTGAAAGGGCGGGGAGGACGCCTGAAGTGGCGAGGGATGAGACGGCGCGGGGCGAGGCGGGGCGGGGCGGCGCCGAAAACAAAAAAGATGAAGTGGGCGGAGACATGCAAAGAACGCGCGACCTTGTAAAGCAGCAGAGTGTGAAGTCGGAGGCCCGCGCGGCTTCGCGTCGCGGTGCAGGCGACAGCGGGGAATGGGCAGGGAAGAGGAAGGGGAAGGAAACGGGACGGGAGTTAGGGGGCGGGGCGCGAGTGCGGGCGCTGGCACCGATGCGTCGCGACGCCGTCGCTGTACGACGCTGACGTCGAGGCCCCCGCGTCGCCTGTCGCGGGACCTGCCACAGCTTCCTCGAGTGGCGGCACGGTTCGAGTACATCCTTTACGTCTTCCGTTATTGCCGTTTCGTTTTCAGACGATTTTCTTCTTGCATTCCTTCCACTCATTTATCGGTAGCTCTTTTACTAATGATTCGCTTTTTATTATCTTCTTCCCCTTCTAACTTATTTATTTGTCGTACCTTATTGTGTGATCTATTTCTTCTGTCATTCACTTTCCCTTATCCTTCATATTTATTTTTCAAAATTTTCGCCAGTTTTCTTTTATTCGTCAGTATTCTCCCTCAACAATTTTCTTCATTTCAGGGATATTTCCAGCTTTCTTTCCCTCTGTACTCCCTGATTATCTCCATTGCTCTTTTCCATTTCTTCTCCCCCTTCCCATAAATATTTTCGCCTTCCTTCTCGGGCGTTCTGGTTTCGTGAGCCTAATGATGCACACAATACCACGAATTACTTGGATATTACCGCTAAGTCCACTCCCCGCTTTGCTTAATACGTTCTTTCCTGTCTATTATATATACTTTTAAATTGGTTAAAAATCCTGTCTTTGTTAAATCTTCATTGCCAATTGACATAAATATGCTGTTTAACTGAATAAACAAGACCGGTCACTAAAAAATATGTAACGTCATTCTAGCGGCCAACTGCTTTGATCGCTAGTTTTCAATGGTTTCTCCGATCGACACCGGGCGAATACTGGTGCAGTACGCTAACAAACGGACAACGGACAGCGTGCGGTCTTTCCTTCCTGTTCCTTGTTCTATTCTCACCTTTTACTTATACACATACGTGCACTACTTCACCACACATGTCGGAAAACCAGTCGGGAGAGACTTTGTCCCAGCTGGCGCGGAGGCCCCCTTTTGGGAGGTACCTGGATAGGGAAAACCTCGCAAGCCAACGTGTAGGGCCGGCGCCGGAACTCACTATGCAGGAAAAAAGAAGGAATGATAAAGCATGCACAGCACTTACGGGACTAACGGCCATAACAGGTGACGTGCCCGTAATCACGAAATAAATCAATCGTTATGTCAAAAAGTTCGTTCGGTTGTCTCATTTCTCTGAGATCAAATGTCGAGTGTTATGTGGTTAAACTTTCTTTCACCTGAATTGTACTCGAAAAAACAAGCATAAACGAACAAAACACCCGTGTTATTCACTACTTACGGCTCTCAACATACTTTCGGCGGAATTTCCAGATGACCAGGTGATGCAACGAATTTAATCAAAATACCTTCCTAATAGTTTTTTGTGTATCTAAGGTGTACCGTAATTGCCGGTGTATAAGACACGCTTTTTCCCCTTCAGAAACTCGTCAAAAAACAGGATGTGTCTTATACAACGGATGGGAATTTTTGTGTTGCTTGTTTGAATGATGATACTGTTTGAATTATTAGTATATTGCATTACAAAAATCAAATTTTTGTACACTAAAAAACAGGATTTTTTTTTTACGAAATTGATTATTACAGAAGCTGAAAGTGTTGCAAGAAGAAAGAATGCTGAAAATTTCGTTGGGTCAACGTTACAGAAGATTTACGAAAAGGCACGGTCTTTCCATGCGTACTAGAAAAAGATTATAAAGACTCCCGGCGGAATATGAAGAAAACATCATTGCTTTTCCCGGGTCACAATTCCCACTCCTCTCGTTAAAATAAAAATCAAGTATAAAATTTAAAATTAAAGAATAAAATCCTTCTATAAAATACGAGTGCGTCATATACAGCGGTGCGTCTTATACATCGGCGAATATATTTTTTCCTCGAGGGTGACTTCCAATCCCGAGGGCCTCTGGCCCGAGTGGGGTGGAAGTCGCCTGAAAGAACAAAAACCTCAAGTAACGCCCAAGGCGCATACAAAACTTTGTGGTTTACTAATTCATTGCTAACCCAAACCAGCATTTAGAACTTTTTTGAAATTTGCCTTTCATCAAAAGTGAAAAGATGCATTGTAATCGTCAATTGTCAACATAACGTCGGAAAAACAAAACGAAGTGCATATCTAGTAACTATTGCATAATCGTAGTTGCACTGATTTGTTACTACAAAATGAAAAAGTGTTGTGAGGTTCCTGCGGAAGATTTCGAAAAAGCTAACAAGAGCTCTCCTTCTTAGGAAATAGTACGTCTCTTAGCTTGGAAAGTGTCGTGGCAAGGAACTGCTATTCGCACGTGCCGTACCTCGGTTATATTACAGTTAAGAACACAGGTACATTGCACACGACCGATACGTTAAATAAATGAATTGGAAGAACACACAAAACCTAAATTTCCTGTCTTGGCACTTTTTTCTTCTGATGTGAAAAGCATCATGGTTCTTCGCCACAGTGAATGTAATAATATAAGTAACTTAAATACTTTATATACACAATTAAATGAGATATTGGAACTTAAATTATGTTGTAAATTTTAGGTGTCAATGTAGTAAAACCAATAATGCCATACTTTGCCAAAATCAATTGTTTGTAGTATTTTATTACCTTTAGAATGTACTACAGCACTAAACACGAATGTCTATTTTTCTCTAATCCTCCTGGACTAAGAGAGGTTTTCAACGAAAATTTTATTGTTTTTTCCGTACTTCTTAATTGACGCGTAAAGCGTTCTAATATTCTGGGAAAATTTGTATCCGCTTAAAACATAATTAGTCTATATTTCTGTAAGTTACGAGCAAAGTACTTTTCTTAAATAACTTCGTCTCAAATTTAAATTTGAAGACAAAACGTGAATGTTTGAAATAATTAGAAAGATACAGAAAAAACATGGATGACGAATACCGCTGTTAGTGGTAATAATAATAATAATAATAATAATAATAATAATAATAATAATAATAATAATAATAATAATAATAATGCCAAATACATGCGAAGATTCCGCTCTTTGGCAATAAATCTTTAAAAATGAAAATATCTTCATGCTGAAACCCAAAGTCCAATGTTTTTGACAACCCGTGCTACGAAATAGGGATAACCGCCAAAAAGTCTCTAAAGCGTTCAAAAAGGTCTAATTTGGTCGATTACAACATAAGTAACATCGCAGTGCCTCTGAATCTCTGGGTCTTAGGGTTCAAGTCCCGACGGTGGCAGGATTTTCGACACTAGTTAGGTAGCTAAGACGAAGTTAGCTGCTGTCTGATAGAGAATTCTAGCGACCAGCTGCTCTGATTGGTAGTTTTCTATGGTTTCTCCGATCAACATCGGGTGAATGTCGGAGCAGTGGCCTAAGAAACAGGTCACGGACCGCGCGCGATCTTTCCTTCCTCTCCCTTGTCCTATTCTCACCCCTTACTTTCACACACACACACACACACACACACACACACACACACACTGACAACCCTGGATCTTTTGGTTTTGGGATATTTTCTTTGATCTCTTGGGATATTTTACATAAAGTCTCACATCTTCAAAATTTTCTCAAAAATTTTTTCATTTTTTCTTTAATTTTTAATGGAATAGAGCAAAATTCGCTTATAAAAATGACAAAGGTCCGTTTTTTCTGACTCGTCATACTCGTCGATCTGACTCGTCATAAACGATTTAAATTGTATTTGTGACTCAATAAATATTATTATTATTATTATTGTTATTATTATTGTTATTGTTATTTTTGTTGAATTCTCTGAATCCTCCGACAACTATATTATTGAAATAATTTTTCTTAATAATATCTATTCATTATTTAAGTCAAAATTAGATCTTAAAGTAAGGTCATGTCCTTTTTTTAAATATGAGAAGATTCTGGAAATTTGAGTGGAATAGGAACGCATTTTAAAAATTACGTAACAAGATTTTCTCAAATCTACAAATGTTTTCTTAATTGTCTTAATCAAACTCAACGAATTCTCATTTAAATCTCAAAATTTTCGAAAATTAAAAATGTTCAAGTCTCGTTTTAAAACGACAAGAAAATTGTTGCCGACTCAGGCGATTGGTATAGTCGTTATGCTTGTTAAACGTAAGTACCGGACTTCGAACTCCAACTTGTCAAACTTTTTGCAGGTTGGAAATACTTTTGAGGGTTCAAATAATATTATTATATTACTTAACCATTAGAAATAATGGGAGAAATCATGTGCTGTTGTAGTACCAATAGAATAATTAGTTTTACTGTGACTATGGTGATGATACCATTAGTATAACTTTTGATATCATCGGTATTAATATCGAGGAATGTAAAATTTTGTGATTTTCTTTCTTAACAGATTGCATTCGCCTTGGAAACGTAATGGATGAGGTAAAAGTTGCCTGAAATTCCGTTGACTGTTTTGTATCTCGAAAATGATCTGTTTGAAACTTCAGATGTGCGTATTGCGGCATATATCATTTTTTAATACACTGCCTCTAATGATCTTGCAATCTGACAGGAACGAAAATCACAGTTTTTCACATTCGGTGATTTCAGTTAGCACGGCGGTATGATGCATAATGGAACAGAATATTATTTCAATTAACCTGTATTAGATTATCCAAATAATAAAGGCTTTCGACTTAAAGGCAATGATGGCGAACATTTCCTTAGAAATATCAATAAAATTTCAAAATTTTAAAATTTCGCTACATGGATTATCTTAATTTTGTTTAATTTTCTCATCAACATTGAAACCTATTATTCAACATAATGAGATTACCCAATAAATCAAAATAAGTATTAACATCTAATATTTAAACTGATAGAATATTCAGTTACAGAAAGCATATCAATAGTAAAATATTAACATTGACGATAAGAAGTCATATTTAAAAACATAATTATGAATTAGCATTTATGATTATTTCCCCCTTACTAAAAGCACACCATTTTAGATATTCATAAACCGACCAGAGAAATGTCGGGCATTACTTTTGAATGCATTTTGTTCCGTCATTCAGGTATTGTTTGTTTTCTTCTGCAATTCTCGAAAGTGTCCGCTCTTATTCTTTTGTTACTAACACTCACCATTCATTCTGCTGGTGTTTCCAGCGCGACCTATCGCAAAGTAGGTCGTTCGGTTTACTGTGTCGTAAAAACCGTTTTCATGAATATTGTTCATATACTTTCACAAATCGTTTTAGTACTTTGAGTACTAGATGAAATGTTTCAGACTGCCGAGGTGCCTTACTTTCCTTTCATCATTCGTTCGTCTAAGGATTTCGCTTGTCGATAGAAATTTACTTTTTTTCTAATATTCTTGATTTTCTAGAAGTTCTAATTCGTACAATGCAATATCATGCATTTTATTAATTTTACATTTCCTTGAATGTATGACCTATAAAGTTGATACGTTGAATTATTGTCAGGAACGGATGCTAGAGAAGTTAAGAAATTTGAAAGATTCTCCACTGCCCAAAGACGATGTTTAAAAATATATTCCCCGAATCGAATAAGAGGGCTCTTCAATTGAGCTCCAAAGGGAAATTAGTAAAAAAAAACAAATATTTACTAGAATTTCCATACCTCATTTTTTAAACTTATCATTTAAAACTCATCACTAAATAACTACTACAGAATAATACATAAATAACTTATAGTAAGAATGAGAAAAGTGCTTTAAAATGTTTCGGAGGTGTAACGGTTAGAGTATCGGACTGTTACAAGGTTCGAAACGTGTAGAAGCATGGGATTTTAAGGGCCAAAAAAGTCTTCGTACATCGTCCTTGGGAAGGGATGTGATGTCGGTTACCCCAAGTCGATATGTGGCCTGGAAGAGAAACTCAAGCCTAAATGATTCCTCTGAGCTAATCTCCAGTGATGAACGGCTTCAGCTGTACAAGTATCACTGAACAGAATAGAAAATTATTTTCTCCTTAGTATTTATAAACAACTAGAACGTGTATAGCTGTATTCCACATTCTGTAGGAATGCCATTCTTCTATAGCTTGATTTGTGTTTGCAACGCACATTCGTTTCCCTTCCTACTTTAAACTACGATGCTCTATACGCTTCGGCAGTGTGGCATCTATGATCAATATCTTTATGTAGTAAAAGCATAGGCGTGCGCACTGGGGGGGAGGGGGTAGCGGGCCGTGACCCCCTAAAAATACCGAAAGGGCCTCATAGGCTTACGTAATAAAACATTTTATTTCCGTAAAAGTATCCAATCCCTGATTTCCCCCTTTACTATCTAACAAATTGGGAATCGTTAAACACGTGGACAAGGGCAGCCCAGCCATTTGGCAGCTCAGCCCAGCCATTTGGCAACCCTGTAAACTATTGAGTATAAAATGCATCATATTTACAAATTATGAACTTCATTTTATTATTATTAAATTATGTCATACTTGTTGTTTTATTTATTATTAACTTATGTTGTTTCTTATTCCTTGTTTCATTTGTAAAAGTACGTTTTATTATTGACTACTAAAATGTGTAAATAAAGTTTAATGGACACAGAGGACCAGAAAGTTGGTGGTTGGCTTCCTCCCCACCTTTGTTTTAGACTACACACGGCTATATGTGATAGATAATGGCTCGTGATAACTCATTGGTTACAATCTCTTCCCTTAGGATATTCTTGAAAGTATAACTTTGGTGACAGATTGTGATTTCCTTAAAATTCAAAGTTCTCTCATATGATTTGAAATAATTTTTCGACTTCGAATTTTCTGAACCAGACAATTGAAAATCTTAATTTTAAATAACACTTGTATGGCGAAGCATGATATTGAAACATAGCTATCAGTGTGAGGGACCCAAGTGACCCTCATCAAAAGTTGTTACAAAAACGCTGTTATATTGAGTTTTGAATAGTATTTTCTTTATTGTGTTTATTGTTTATCATCTTACAATATTATACATGAACATTTGTGTAACTTTGGCTTTTGCTTACACGTTTAAATCATCTTTGGAATAACTTTTGTATTAAATATTTGCAATTTCACTTCAGTATTATTACAAGATCACTTGGATTTGCTTATAGAGAACTTTTAGAATGTATGTAAAATGAATATCTACCTCTGTAATGCACTGTCTAATAATATATCGCTTACTCATAGCTGTCGTAAAGGCAATTTCTTGTAATTCATGCAACACAACTGACAATATTGTAAAATGCCTGGAGAGTAAAACAGAAGACAATCGCCAGCTAATATTGACTAGTAACTCTAACAATAGTGACATATTAGACATCAAACAATTGTCAAATACTACCGAAATGTGAATGTGAAGTCAAAATATCATCATCGAGGAACAGAAAAGAGATATAACTTCAGTCCTCCCAAAGCCATTCTTATGTAATCCATAAATAGTATGAGCATAAAAAGTGTGTTAAAATATTTGAAATAAGTGAATATTTACATACATGAGAAAAAAAAATTCTCTACCTTTTTTCCGTTAATTGTAAGGGAAAAACAAGAGCTGGGGGACCTTAGGTCAAAAACAAAGATAAATTTATTTCTAATTCAGAACTGCTAATGTTTTAATGAAAATAAACTTTTTGGAAGCATTGGCATAATGATGAGTAAAATAATTTAATTATTGTATTTGAATACAAATTTATCACCATCATATTTTAATAATATTTTATACTCGACTAGGTAAAAATGCCTGTTGCGGCAGACATTCTATGAAGAAAAAACGCGGAGTAATTGAAGAATAGATATGTTTTATTTAACCTTTATTTTAATTAAAAAAGGGAAAATGAAAAACCAACAAAAACGTAATTGTGCATTTTATGCTTAAACACCTTTTAAGTTTTCACATTCACATTAAATGTAGTAAATCTCTTGGAACACACTTTTTAATGAGACTCTCCTAGCTTTCAAAAGTACCATCAACCGTCTCTCTAGATCAGAGGTTCCCAATGAGGTCAGTATAGACCCCCTGGGGGTCAATAAAATTTTTGCAGGGATTGATAGGGGGTCAATAGCTGATTATGCAATGGCAGTCTATCGGGGAAATTAAAATCTCATTAATTAAAAATATTAATAAATGTAATTAACTATTTTGTGATGTAATGCAAAACGTAGAATAATAAATTAGAAATTCACACCTCTTCTTTCATTCTTAGGAAATAGGATGTTTAGAAACTTCAAGAAGTTATAGCTATGCATTGACAATGATAATCTATCACTCATGAAAATACTCTCCGCATTACATAATTGAGAAACGTTTGGCCAGTTCTTAAAAAACACTGAATATTTTGCAATCATTGCATTTCAGTGAAGATTAGAAACTCAGTCTCAAAAGTGGAAGTATCTTCAATAATTGAAAAATCGAAATATTTACAAGAACATTGGGGTACAAAATTCTTTCCTGGGTAATTCTTTGTGTCATGATTATGGATGCTATATATTATAGAGAAAACGTAAGGGTCACGATGAAGCAAACCGTCTTGTAAAAGGGGTCGATGAAAGAAAAAGGTTGAGAATCCCTGCTCTAGATTGTTCTTAGGGCTACACAACTGATTCCGGACATTAAGAAGTGTTCCCCTGCCTCCAGTAGTGGATCATATGGGGGTGGACCTAATTTATATATTGATTTGCTTCCAAAGTTTTCTAATGAGCCTCTAACCATCCCTGTAGGTGGTGTGGGGCCTTTACAATTAGTACTAAATGTTGGGTGCATAGCTATTTATGTAGAAATGTGTGTAACAATGAGTTTATTTTGGAGCAAATAAATTTGTTTTACTTTCCTGTTTTTATTAAGAAGTAATCCTCAGTAATGATGAAATGCAGGGACAGTACGATGAAATGCAGACAAAATATGTTAGGTGGCAAGGCAATTTACATTCACCCCCACAATTTTTTTTTGTGTATGAACTCAAAACGTCAAAAAAGGTTTTTTATAAGATTTCTCCTTATAATGTGACCTGATCGGTAAATGCTAAGTATTGTAAATAAATTGAGGGGACCAAATGTTGGGTTTGGGGTGAAGGTGACAGGGTAGGGCCCCTATATATCTTCCAAAGATAAAATTTTAATAGATGATAAGGGTTATGGTTTATTACAGATCCTCAACATTTTATCTTTTGAAGAATTAAATGGCATTTAAATTTTGTCTGCACATGAACATAACAAAAAACTGTGATTTTCCTTTTATTGCTTCATGCATGAACTGAAAGAAAGCATATATGTGTGTGTGCGTCTATGCATTGGGTATTTACATGTCTGTGATTGTCTTTTGTATGTGAGAGTTTGGGAGAAATAGATGCATTTACAGGAGTGTGTATGTAGGTAGAAGGGAGGAGAAAAATTTTCCCAAGTTTCAAACATTAACGTCTTTTGTGTTTGACCATTTTCATGTTATATATAACATTTGTAATTCATACATTTTTAAAAAGGAAAATTGTTTGCAGTAAAAAATGTTACAAAAAACTTTATTTCTCAAAATATTTTTAAGATGTACCGCCCTCTTAATGATTTCGGAATATCTATTTTACTCATTAGATACATTTCTAAAAAATTATGATTTTGAAATATTCTCAGGGTACTAGGAAAATTGTCAGGCAATTTCAAATTTATAGAAATATTTAATTTAAGTATCTTGTTTCAGACACTCAGAACAGATTTAATTAGTCATCACTTTATATTCATATCTATCATGCATTGAAAACATTGACACGCCCATCAGAGGGGGGTCTGAGGACTCCCAATACCTGTAATTTTTTAGTCCTTTTTTCAAATCTTTTACAAATTTTTTTATAAAAATTTAAAAAATGTTTTGATGCTAGAAATTGTCATGCAATATTTCAAAATGTTAATGGGAATTATGGATAAAATTTAAAATTAAATATATATTGACAGACCTTGAGGGTGGAACACAACAGACAGGCGTTCTGGCACCTTCAGTAAGAATTAGGAAGAATACAGACAGAAAGCAGAGGACAAACACTTGGCAACTTCAATTTTTAGTCTGACCAACTTTCATAAACTCAAAATTATATAATTTTCCATATAACTGTACCATTTGTATTAATCAAAACAATTTATTTGTGGAAATGATAAAATATCATTATAAACTCTAATTTTTGTTTACTACTACTATTATTGTTATTGTTATTATTATTATTATTATTATTATTATTATTATTGTTATTATTATTTTTTATTATTATTATTTATTTTATTTATAATTTTAGTTGGCCAAAAAATTTGGACCTAAAATTTTAAAAATAAAGCACTGCATATTGATATAAAATTGTAATCCAAGTTATTCAAACTTACGAACAGAGGTTCAATTAATAATAAATCTTTTTGCCCTCTCCTTGTGAAGATTGATCATATTGGAATATGAACAATTCCACTTTTGTAGGTTCTGTGACAATGAAAATTTTTCTGACATATTTAGATCAAAATAACTATACAAATTAATGTTTATTTTTAATCTTAAAACTTGACAAAAAGTTTTTTACTAAAATATAATAGGCCCTAGAGGTCAGCAATCAAATAGCATAAAATAATTAATGAAAATTATTATTCAAATTTGACTGTACTATTACAAATCACTCTTATTATTTAATTTTTAAAAATTTAAATTTATTTAATTTGTTTAATGCCCATATATTTTCAATTTCATAAAATGTGGGCACTACCATCTTAGCCTAACAAATGAACAAAAATTTTAAAATTACAATGGAAAAGCAATATCATTATTATTAAAAATCTCACATATGTTTCATACACTCAATTTTTTCCCTATTCATTCCTCATTAATGTTTTCACACATCACACGTTTTTTTCGTGTAGGTAATACTTCTAAATGAAGTCTACTTCAACATTGCTTGTAGGTACACCAAAAATGAGATATCACTTTCACAAAAATAAAATGTTGAGATATGTATAAGAAATCAGAATGAAACATTTGAATTTGGTAACATTTTTCTTGATATTTGCTTGCAGACACTATAAATTTGTTAATTTTCTGCAGGGAACGTGTGTATCATTATTGAGAACTACTAATGTAAAGACATTTTTCTTTGGTTGTAGAAAATGTTGATTTCACCCATTTTGACACACTCTCATTCTAGACTTTTTGTGAGGGGAAAAAATTTCCTCAGATTAACAAAATCATTTAAAGCCTAATAATAAATTTCCTTCCCAAAAAATCATGAACATTATCAGGAATTTTAAAAGCAGTTTACTTCCTTTAACCCGGGAGAGAAAAATATGCAATTTATATAACATTGTTAAATTTCAACAGTAAATAAGTTATTCAGCGAATTTTATTAAGAAGCAAAACACACATCAATATCAGACATATCAAAATTAAAAACTTTCATTTACAACTATTTAGCACCGACATTTCTGGATGGTATTTTTAGTAAGAGTGAGCGAAAATAAACTTTTTGTTGTTCATTAATGAATTGAAAATTCATCAAATACTGCACTAACTTTACCCTTGCATGTATTATTGAAAATGCATACAACTTTCATGACACGCAATATGTGAAAAAAACTATTTATTAAACATGATTTCATTTTATTTTGAACAACTTATTTTTTTTTAAATAAATTTAAATTTTTCTCCTGAATTTTATCTACTTACAAAATATTAACACAAATTTTCATAATTATAGAAAAAATACTTCAGCATAAATATATACTACTTAAGAAACTATTAGTGATACTTACAGAAACACTTCACAGATTTTACCTACAGTGCCTATAAACAAAAGAGGAGACATTTTGAATTTGTTTCCCCTCAAAAACTACTTCTGATTGAATGATGTAAAAGTTGAATATGTTATTTGTGTTATGATGATTTGATGTAATGTGAATAACTGAAATGTAAAATGTGAAAATGTCATCATTTGATTTAATACTAAAGGATGATTTTGCTGAATTCTAAAAGAAATTTGTAAATGGCAGAGGCCTGAACTGTTAATAGGCATCAAAACAGAACTCTTCCGATAACAAAGAATTTGTGCTGAAGTGAATGTGATATACATACAGCCCATATTGTATGCCATTCTGATTTTTTGGGAGGTAATTTAATAAATGTCAGATGATTCATATTTTTAACGTGTAATAGTCATCTTTGCTCCATAGCATGTCTGCTGATAATGTATTGCCTTCATCTGTGGTTTAAGACTAATGAGTGTAATAAATGCAAATGTATCTTGTATATAAGTGCACTGATTTTCCTACATTTTTCACAGCATCACTTTTACTAGACTAGAGAGATTGTAGTAACTGCAATAAAAAAGTAAAACTTCTATTTAATGCTAATCTAATTACTGCACTATCTCTGACATGCATTTAATGCTTCTATTTAATGCACTATCTCTGACACAAGAAAAATCGTATACCTCACTGGAATACTGAAATGTGCAATTTAAAACATGCAAATCACTGAAAAGAAACAAAACATTCTATAACTTCATTACAAGTTTGAAATTCTTTTACTCTTCTGTAAAAAAAAATAATAATGTCTTTGCTTAAAGCATAAACATGACCTCTCCTGAACTACACAATATTCGTTGATACCACCCCCAATCTGTGTTCAATAAAATATATAATTCATTAAAAAATTGTTAATGATTGCCAAAATTATCCTTTTTCTAATAAAAGTGCACTTACAACTTGTTTAAATACTAAGCAATACCAGATGTTGTCTATAAGTCGATTAAAACAAATTACAGGAATCGGTCATACCTGTGCGAAAAATCTTGTTAATGTTTCCCCTCTCCGGAACTTTCACCTTCACTACGTTGATTCAATAGCCGACGGAAAAAGTCTAAACAGAATTCTAGTCCATCTTCTGGACGTTCCACTAGGTAGCAGACGATCAGTTCTGTTAAAACTTCTACAAATTCTGGAGGAAAACGGCCTTGGTTTTCTTGCAAGATATTTCGCCTAGCTCGATTATTTTCCTCTTTATCACTTCTGTCACACATTGTGAAGTTGTTAAATTAAGGTGAAAGTACAAGAAATGGTAAACATTCACAAGAGTAAATTTTCACAAAAAATTTGGAACACTTCCGCGGTAACTGTTAATTTAGAAGTTTGTGCGCCAAAACATCGGAAGGCATTGCCGGTTTCTAAGTCAACAAATAGGATAGTCTTTTGTTGTCAAACTGAGCGCGTTCAAGGATGTCAACGTATTATTTCTCTGAGATTTATTACAATAGTTACAAACAATATTAAATTTGAAATGATTACGGTGAAATTAAAATCTTCTGACAGATTTCAGCTGAAACAACCTTGCGAATCATGTTGGAAGATTAGTAATTTAGAATACATAGATTTTCAAGGAAACGTCAGACGATGTTAGTTCATTTTATACATACAACAGTGTGTATGAAAACGGTGCGTAATGGTAACACGAACTAAAATTAATTTTATGAATGTACGTTAGTTTTTTTGTATCTGACGTATTTGGAAGTTTATTTCGTAACTTTATCCATTTTATTATCTTTCATTTCTTATCTTTATTCTCATCCGGACTATCGAATTTCTGAAATATCCCTTTTTATGCAGATAATTGAAGTTCTACTGTGCTCAAACAAGTTTATTGCGAGTATTCAATGGGCCGTTCTATGCTTTTTTTCCTCTCGTATAAAGATCAAATAGTATAAATTTTGATCAAATATATGCGTACAGAGAATTTTCGTAAGGACAACTACATATACGCTTACATGTAGAAATGCAAGGGTATATTTAAGAACTGTACTGACTGCAGAGTTTCGAGTTATGGCGTCGTCCTGAATTGACGCATCGTTTACCGAAGCGGCTTCAGAATCCATTTTTAACGGCTTGTAGCCACAAAGCTGGCCGCCATCTTGTGGCAACAACAAGATGGCGGCCACCTTTGTGGTTCATTTCTGTATTATATCCTGTTGTGGGTGTGATCCACGTTGCTTGGGCAAGACCCACTGAAGATGGAAAATTGTTGTTCCGAAAAGTTAACTTTGGGCATGAAATAAATATATTTTATATATTGTTATTGTTGTGGATTATTATTCCTATATCTAAAATGGATTATCACAAGATCTCAGCAACCATCACGGAATTTTCTCCACGAATACTAATTCTGGAAATCTATATTTATACGGATTTTTAACAATAGAGAATCACTTTTTTACTAATTGACGAAACTCTTTTAGTTAGTGATGTTTGGTGCATTGTTGTTATTGCATACATTCTCAGAAAATGTGTTTCTCTGTTCCGATCCTTTCAATACGAAGCACCATTTTCTTACTATTATAATAGTCTCGAATTACCAACGCCCTTGTCCACAGAAAATGGAACCAAAGAATCATACAGAAACAATCGTTTAATTTATCGATGTGTTCCCGGTTTAATTTGAATATTTATAGTCCGAATAAAATTAGAATGTATGGCATTGTAGATAACATTTCGTGGTCACGGATGACGCTAGCGTCGTAACCTAGGGAACAGCGAATCGGAAGCTTCGGCATTTGCACATTGTTGTCACTTAAAATTAGAAAACAAATATTACGAGCAAACAAATGTTACGAACAAATTTGTTACGAGTTTCTCTACATTCCTTTCTTCTGATTGCCTAGTGTTGAGAGCACGTGGTAGAGCACACAGTATGCGGCAACGCCACCTCCCTCTATACCCAAATGTCCACTACATTCGAATTTTATTCGTAATATAATTGCACTACATAATTCTCATCAATGCGCAATTCGTGTGCGACGCACGGAATGCACTGTAGGAGACTGTAATTTCCGACCTTGGTTAGTTTGCCATTTCACTTTCATGGGTGTAAAAACTCTTTGATATTCGTATTATCCGCGCACGTTTTCTTGAGCATTCACTTCGTTAGTTTCGAGAGGAGTGGGAAATTTTGTTATTTTGACAAAAGAAATTTTATATCGAATTTGTAGTTCCTTTTTCGGTGCAAAAAGGCTTCTATTACTCGGAAGCAAACATTTCTGGTAATCAGATCGGTTGCTATCATTTATTCTTAATTCATCTAATGTTGGCAAAAGAGTGGGGCTCAAGACAACGTAGACGTATAATACATATATAAAAAAACTATGATTACTCATACACAGAAGGCAGGGATTTGAAGACTGTGGTGAATATACTACTGGGGAAACACGATATAGTAGCAATAATGTGTTTAGTAAAGTTAGGTATCGTTATTTTACGCGAAACACGTTTCCAATATTGTCTTTGAATGTAATTTTATTTATTTATTTAGTTAAATTTATTTTTTATTTATTTCTTGTGAATGTATGTAACCTACGCCGGAGTGTCTTTTGTATGAAAGTAGCTTTCAAAGCAATATTTTATGATGAGTAAGATGAAATATATCTTTCGACGGAACTAATAGTGCTGAAACGTGATCTTTATTGCATATAAATGACGTAGCTCATTAAAAAAAAGGGGTCCGTATATTTCGATTTCCTGAATCCGAGCTGACAATTTGAAAGCGGGTGGGGAATGTCTGCAGTAGTAGCCTACATAAAAACGTAGGGTATATAGGCGCAGAGATAGGCTTTCCCGCTGAGCACGGACGCATCCGGTGACAGTTCTGGATTCATAAAGTTAGCGGGTGCAATCAGAAATGGTTATTTACTTGTTGCTGCAGACAGTATTCCATCTAAAATACTTCGATGAACGCTACTCGATAAAGCAAAGGCCACAATTTGAGGGGAAAAGTGAAAACTAGGAAAAATAGTAATGTTATTTTCAATCTTTGCCACTATTTGCAAATATGAAATTATCAGAAAATTTCCTTAATTCTGAAAAGATAACCGTTGCAGGAAAGATTTCCTAGAGTAATTTGATAGACGTCAATACTTAGGACTTCGTGGTATTGGTTTTCCTAGGCACTCAGCTGTCTTAGCGCCTCTTCACTGTCCGAGGTTTGCCATTGGTTTCACCAATTTCAACTCATACACTTATTTCAAACCTGTTATCAGTAACACAAATTATATTCTGGATATTGTTTTAACTGAAAGTCATATTAATTAAATATTATTTATGGAAGTGATACTCTATTTTTTCGAGTTTTACCACCATTTGGAAAAATTAAAAAAAAATCAACAATATTTAAAACTAAAGTTTCAAATTATATTATTTTTAGTGATTGAAAATACTGTTGGGAATTGTTTCTGAATATTTTTTGTTAAGTATTTCAAAACATTATTGAACAGTAAGATTACTTTAAAAAAATTCTTCAAAATTATATGTGTCACTTGCCTTATTATTAAATGAATGTGTAAATACCAATGACATGTGAAACTCATATTACTTATAAAAAAGGAAAGGAATAAAAACAGACTGCATTGTTCATTTATGGTAAAGTTATATTATTATTTATAATACCATTATGCTTATACTTAGGTTTATAATTCCCACAAACGGGTGCTCACTCCATGTACTTTTCTATATCCCTTCTAAATGCATCTGTAGCATAGATACACATCATGAGGTTTAAAACGGGACAAAATCATTAACTACACAAAGGTGGACAACACTATGATATATTTTCATCGTGGACGAGACCAATAACTTGATTACTCCAAAGCGATGAACACCCAAATCGCAACACAGCTGCCAAATCATTCGCTACAAAAAAATAGGGATGGGACTAATAACTATTGTAGGGCTTTTGTACATCCAATCAGAAGCACAGAGCAAATGACCATTAGCCAATGACAAGACGACAAAAATTACTTACAGAAGAATCTTATTAATTTGATGGTGTTTTTGAATATCTGTATCGATGTTGGTAGAATTAGTTTTAAAATGTGTGCTATTTGAGATATTAACCTTTTTTATTATTACTATTTTCCTGTTTTAACATTTCTGTATTTTTCCAGTCAAAAATATGATTTGTGGAAAATTTATGTTTAGTTACACCATTTTGTTTATTATCTGGTAAATTAATATTTTTCATATGCTCTGTAAGATATATTTTTTATTATTAAGTTTATTATCCATTTTAAAATGATTTTTATGTTCATGCAATGTAGATAACTTGTAATTTTTACTAGATGGAAGTGGATTGAATGGTAAAGTTATTGAATAAATAAATAAATATATGATCCCCTCTTTGGCTTAGTTTACAAATATAATGAAAAAGTTTTAATATTATTTATTTTTATTCAGATTCTCGAAACAATGTTTCGATAATTTCTATATATTGTCATCGTCAGGCTTTGAAATTTATGACTTGCATATCAATTAAACTGGAACACAACAAACAATCACAATCATTAAACATTGAATTATGAACCTTAAACATTAAAGGTTATTATATTAAATGTTATTATATTATGGTTAGTAATAGGTTCATAATTCCATGTGTAATGATTGTGATTGTTAGTTGTGTTCTAGTTCATCGTTATGTATGTTATAAATTTCAGAGCCTGATGATGACAAAATATAGAAATTATCAAAACATTGTGTTCGGAATCTGAATAAAAATATATAATGTGAAAACTTTTTCATGTTTACAAATTAAGCCAACGGGGAAAAAAGGGGGATCATATTTTTTTAACGATTGATACATAAGGTTGTCCAACAATAAAAAGTTAGTAAAGTTATCATTGGAAGTGGAGGGCTTATTTTTACTGTTATATCTTATTTTGGATTTTTAACATGTGTTCATTAATAAACTTTTTAGAATATGAATAACTTAAGAGTGTCTCAGAAATATATTTCAAATTATCTGCATGGAACTTGGGGTGTGCAAGTAGAGTATCTCATCTACCAAATTAAAAATGACCCCTATATTATGGTTTATGGAATATGTAGGCAAGAAATTCAACACTCTCCCTGTATGTGTGTTCTTTTGGAAGCAGTTAAATTGTGTAATTTATACAGACAAAAATATACTATTTGTTATTAGCCATCACAGGAAAAAATCTGATATTCTCTGAAACCAGAATTTCAATAATTTTTACTGAAAGTGAAAAGCGAAAGGGAAATTTTTACACAAGTTCACTATATACATTATACATATGTTCACTATACACATTATTAGTCATTAGCGTTCTATGGTCTAATGACAAAATTTTATTACACACTTCAAATAATTGGCATCATTAATATTTATACAAATTAAACAATTTCCCATTTTATTACATTACACAATTATCATACTGACAATGTATTACTTTCATCTCTAGTTTAAAGACCGATAAGTGAATAATGGACAAATTATAATGCAATGGTACTTACCTTTAAGTGCATTAATTCTATTGAACATCTAAGTATCCCTTCTATTTGAATGGAGAGGTTATAGAAACTGTGCAATATTTAAGAAAAAATTAGTTATTTATATTATTTTTTATATTACCCTCACCACCTTTAAAAGCAGAAAAAATATTTTCCTTAAATGAAGTTCAGAAGTGGGCTGCGAAATAATCATACATTTCTTTCATGTAAATAATTTAAATGCAACATGATTTATCAGATCTTTGTTTATTTGGTTTAAACTCTACTGCAAGTTAGTGAATCATAGTCATATTGCTGAAAACAACAAAACATTATTCCTTGAAATACACAATATTGGATTGTTCTTCAAAAAATGTGCATGTAGTACAATATGCTTTCTCTCTAAAACATTGTTTATGAACAACATCAATTCTGGTAAATCTAAGTTCACTCATAAATTATCATTAATTATCAGTACTACTTAATGCATTATAAATGTTTCCAGTAACTATAAAAATACGTCATACCTGTTTAATTGTGAAAAATTTTAATGTTTTCCGTGGCCTGAACTTTCACCATGCCGCTGCCTTTGATTCCAGATCTGCATAAAAAACTCGTAGCAATATTCAATTCCGTCTTCTGGCTGGTCTAGAATATAACGTAAGGCTAACTGGGTCAGAACTTGCCTCAATTCTAATGGAATTCTGTTTTCGTTTTCGTCTAAAATATTCCTACGAGGTTGGTCACGTTCTGGCTTGTCACTCATTGCGCAGTAGAGTAATGAAGATGAAAGTTCAAACCAGGTATAAATTTACTCACTGAGTTCAATTTCGTAAAATTCAGCGATGAATATTAATTTCTGGAGGCTTGGTTATAACAGGAAATGCCAGAGAATTATGAACACACCATTAGAGGCTTTCACGGAAACGGTTGCTGGGGTATCTGGAATCAACAAGTCGTGTAGTCTTTTGTTGTGAAATTGCGAAAGACCATGGAAATCTAGGGGTTATTTCTCTGAGGATACAGGGAATTCTCAAGGAATTTATTTGTATATTATAGATAATCACTTTCAATGATAGTGCATTTTACATATAGAAAGGTGCGCGTGTAATATTCGCAGCAGCTAGGACGGATCCCAGAATAAACGGGGCTCGGTGCGAAAGTCCTCCTGAGCGCATATAGGAGTACATTCAAAAAACGAATTTTGTTCTCTCCCTTTTTAACTTCGTGACATTAAACTTGTAATGTGGTGTTTTGGGGGAACTGAAATTCATTTAATTCTAAGATTGATTATCCAGAATATCGTACGGCATACTTTTTAGAATCGTTTCGGAATACGAACATGTATCTCTCTGAACAATTTTGAAATTTCAGTATTAATAATAGCAACATATAGCAAAATAAACGCAACAATGATGATGATGATAATAATAATAATAATAATAATAATAATAATAATAATAATAATAATAATAATAATAATAATAATAGACTCAAGTAACAAGAAAATAATACGTAATTATTGATACCGCTGTCACTTCAATATACAAATTGCGTTCTCTTAAAAAAAACTTAAAAACATTCTTTCTCGTATTACTTGTCACTATAACGTAATAATATACTACTAATAGAATCCACAGAAGTATTCCGTAGGGCTAAGAGGCGAACCTAGGTACTTCAGTTTCGTAGGCGACCTCTTAACCATCTGCGTTAGAATATCTCGGTCGTGGGTGAAAGTACGGTATAAATTATTCTCGTTTTACATCGGAGAAAAATGTTTTCAGCACTTTTTGCATGAACTTAATTTGCTATATTCAGGTTGAAAGCCTGTTTTCAAAAACATTCCAAAATGTTGGGTCTTCATGTAAAGTACTTCCAAAAATGAAATATATGTTTCAAATTTAAGGGGCCGCGACATGAACCAGATCAATGATGCATCACAATTATATGGTTATTCGATTCTACAATTCCGATGTACCATGGTGGAAAGCCTTTCCACCATGTTAAAGTATCATCTTTCTACAATCTCTAATCGAAGTGGTATGGTAGTTTACAAACATGCTAGAAATCAACATCGCACGACTAAATTACGTCTAAATCAAACTGCTACAATCTCTGAATACTTTTGAGAAGTAGAAAGTATTGCCAATCAAGGCAAATTCCTCCGTGTGGATAAACTATTGGTTATCGAACAGTGATAATACAAGACTTCTACTTTATCCAGAAGATTTTAGGGGATTTGTGTACGCCTTAGCGGGCAACACTATCGATCTTCTGCGCATGCGCAGGTGCACAAAAGTGATGCGAAACTTGAACTGCGCATGCGCAGAAGATTGATAGTGCTTTAACGTTCGAGGGTGCACAAACTCCCTAGTGAGGTTTTTCGCGGCTAAGCGTTACAGCAATCGACACTATAGATCTTCCGCGCATTCACAATTTGAGTGTCGCACTTCTAGGGAGCTTTCGCACGGCTAAACATTATAGCAATCGACTGTAATATCGATCTTCTGCGCATGTGCAGTTAGAGTTTCGCAGTTAGAGTTTTTTGTGTATCTGCCCTTGTACGAGAAGATAGACGTTGTAGACGCTGTACGCTATGCCGTGCAAAAACTCTTTGATAATTTAACTGGGAGTTGTACTTGGTGATAATACAGGCCCTCAATCAAACAAAGCGCAGCGAGGGTCGGGAGACAGATGACAAAGCTGTCAAAAACAGGTTTTCAAAAATAAATTCAAGTTGCCAGAGATGTATATTATTTCATTCATAAATAAGATCCCTGAATTTAAGAAAATGTGCTCGGAGTGCACTTCTTGCCATAATAACGTCACACAGTTTTTAACTGTTTCTTGAAGTTAAATAAGTAAACATATAAACAATACACAAATAAATAAAATAAATGTCCATCACAACCTAACCAATCCCATAAAAGAATTATATTGTTACTTCGTAGAACTGAGATGTATGTTTGTTATGCACATTGGTTTACATCATTATAATTTTCTTTATTTTCACGTTTCCACATTTATTTAATATTTGAATGTATTTTATCAGTAATTTCCTATTTCATTGAACATTTACTCATCGATTTATCGATTCGATCCATTCAACGGACATCTTTGGTTCAAACGGAGCAACCATGATGCAAGTATAAAATCCTTGCATTATTTATGTGAGATGAACTCATGTACATCGCTCAATTCATTGATCAGCTGTTTACTCCTTAGAAATATAATTTCATGAATTATAGTACATATTTTTTTCTAAAATTTATAATTTTAAATATAATTTTATTTAATCCATGATGTAATTATTTGTGTAATTTACATCATGATTCAACCCAAGGTTATTTTGTTGGCGCACTTGTTTACTCTTTGATCAATTAATTTACGTAATCAAATCTCATAATATTTCTTATATGTGTTAGTAACCGATGTGAACCCATCGTGTGAACTTTTTTTCCTACGATTCCTACTCTTCGTCTAAATTATAAGGTATGTTCTCATTTATTAACAGTGTATTAATAATCATTAGAATGTTATAACAAATAAATTGATTTCTTCACAACTTAATAATTTTTCATACTTTTAAGTCAATTCAGAAAACATTCAGTCAAAGAAGAAAAAATGCATTTTCGAAACGTTTTTTATAAACTCGTAAATCTTGGTATGCCATTTTAATGATTTTTAACGTGAACAAAATAGTACTATGTGAAGTATGGAAGAGAAGTACAATATACATGTAATTTGTTAATGTAATAAGTGAAAAATGTATAATAATTGTGAGTGAAGCTTATTGGGCATCAAAATAATTTCATTGTTCAGGGTAAAAACAAGTATTAGTAGTGTCCTCTGCACCAGTGTGGGCATAATGCAATAATGTAATGTGAAATGCTACTCTTTTGGGCGTACAGTCTCATGCACGTTCAGGAGATAGGTTATGAAGTGGCCATTACTGAGTAAAGTATGTGATAATTACCAAAATTTTGCAACATTTAAGTGAGTACTATTGGATTAAAATCGGAGTTTGGAAAGAATATCTAAATTAATTAAAAAAAAAAAAACTAGCGTGCCAGTGCGAGAGCTTTCGTATGTTGAGGGGAAAGTTGTTAACGAAACGTGTAAAGGTAACTTTCAATGTACTTACAGAATATAAATTTAAAACATGCAATAGATATTTGAAACAAATCTTCAATAAAGGTTTATTCACTATTATAGACATATGTTCTTAGAATAATTCACACTTCCTTAAAAACATTTGAAGTAATTATACAAATATCCTTGACAATTTGCTTTTCGCTCTCCGCGATAGTCACAAAAATCTGAGTATTATAAAAGCTGTTTACTCTTGAGAAAGCTATGTAAAGTTTTCCATGGAAAAATACAGGATCTGGCAAGTACAACCCTACTCTTTGCAACGTTTGTTATTGAAATTGCAATACAATGGAATATGGCGAAATGCAATGAATCGTCAAGCCAGAAAAAAGGCAATAGAATGACCAAGAAAACTTCATCCTATAGATTACGGTATCAGATACGTTTCTTTGAGGCGTCAAAATTACAAGTTTTAAGGTCCCTAGAACGTATAGTTATATACCTTTTTGCGTACCCGTGCGAGAACTCAGGCATGTATTCACCCCCTTCCCTATTTTTCCATTTCTATATTAAGCCTGTAATACATCTTTTTCTTCAAGACCCTCTTATCCTCCGTCGCTTATTCTACATGTCTCTTTATAATTGATAACAATACAATACACCCTCGTCAATACAAACTATTCTCATTTAACTTTATTATCGAGCAGAGAGTTACACCCATGTAATTCAATCGCGTAGATTAACAAGTAATAAATTTAATTTCACATTTAGTTGCAGATTCTACACGTCCCCGAGCGCCGGACCAGCAAAAATGAAATAAAATATTCAAGAAGACCTCATCCTGTAGATTACGGTGTGAGAAACGTTTCATTGAAGCTTTCGGCTTCATGATTTTAGTTTTTAATGCCCTAGACCGCTTCGTTTAGCAGTTATTTAACGATATCGATTCAAAAATGCCGAAGAGTGTTATGAGTTGCATTTGACATGAATAATTAGTTTTATTCTACAGCGCCATTTAGTGGAGTTACAACAAAATTAACAGCACATAAACCTTCTGGGCGAAAAAACACGAAGATGAACCGACTTTAATGGAGATACGGCGTGCCGGTATCTCGAGAATAGTTATATATTTATAATATAATTTAATAATTATTTCCATTAAATTAATAGTTAATTTGAGGCGCGTTCCGTGACCTAACATTTTAGAAATCAAGCACTTGCTAATTTTATTTGGCAATTTAGATTTTTTTGTCAAATAATTATTATATTTTTGAAGTTAAAGTGCAATTCGTCAAATCTCCGTGATGATATTCTCTTTCTTTATAGACATCATTTACAATTATTATCTGCGTGTGAGAGCCGCAAAACGCATCTCTATTACTGAAATAATATAGGAGGGGATATAACATGTAGAAAATTTGCCATTTTTAGGCACAGAATATTTTCAGAAAGAGGTATGACAATTTCCCGTTAAGATTAGCATAACGAATTTAGTACGGTACTGCAGCCCAAAAAGTTTAAGAAAACTACAAGAAAGTTCTTAAATATGGCCTCTACTGATGCTTTTACTCTACTCGTGCGGGCGTCAACATAAAATGAATCCTTTTTATAAACGACTCACATTTGCTTTAATTTTCAATATCATTTTAGCGCCCGTTTATCTAGCTGTAAACCAAATATATAAAACAATTATTCACTGATAATAGAATAGAAATGGGGATGATGTTTCAATAATTAAAAATCTTTAACTTTTTACAAGAACATTTAAATTTCATTATTCGTTTTTGTTTTTCAGGTGGGCTAGGAGGAGCAGCTTTACAAGTTTCTTCTCAGGCGCTTCCTTGTCTGCTGTGTTGGTTGTGCGTGAATTGGTCTATGGTAGTCGAGGGTAGTGGGAATTAGGCAGGTAAGGAAAATCAGTTTCATAATCTACAACACAAATTTTACTTGAGAATGGAAGTGGTGTCTGTGTCTTGTGTGCTGTCATGGGTGCACCGGGACGAGTCAGTGGCCGACTTGTGTGCAACCGTTCGTATAATGAACGACCTGATCCACCCTTCGGATATGTTAATCTAAACTATTGTTTATAAGTGCAGGCTTTCAGAAGTTCGGCTTTGTATGTACAGAGTACGAATTGTAGAACGTACAGTTGTCATGTCACGAATGAGTTTTACCGTACGTGATACAATTGGAAATATGTAATAAAACTCAGAAAGAGCAGCATGTACGCGTACCTATGTTAATATTTTGAAACTTTGAGATAAGTCCCAGTCTCCTTACAACAAAGATACGATCACTTTCAAAGCTGAGGCACCTGAACATCACACTCAAAACAATCTGAAAAGACGCTCTCGGAAAGCGTAAGTTCTCGTTTTAACTTTTCTCGCCCTGTCTTTGTAAAACGAGAGAGTATTGTAATCGGGCGCTGGAAAAAGGCGAATTTTCGACAGAAAAACGCATATCGTCAGGCCCTGTTAATGAAAAAGTGGATAAATCACGTTCGTATGTATGGTAAATTATTTCTACTATGTGGTGTTGCCAGAATTCATGTTTTGTGGCTCCTTGATACCGAAAAATTGATTGACGATAAACACCTGTCTGTCTATCCGTCCGTCCGTCTGTAGTCAACGCCAGCGCCTAAAGCGTTTAGCCGATATTCTCCAAAATTGATATTCCCCTATCGATCTGAACGCACTCGAGGCTTTGGGAGTTTTGAACGGATATTTTCATTTTTAAGGATACTTTACATGAAGCCTCAGAAAGATTTTCAAAAATGGCTCCAAATTTTTTGATTAAATTTTGTCCTCCGATAGAGTAAAAGACGCATAACACAATGGTGCAGGTCTCATGTTCGTTGAAGTCTTCGATTTTTCGCAAATTGCAAAAGTGCAACGTTTTTGGACGTCTTCCTACAACTATAATATTAAAGATAGAGATCTTTTCGTGAATCAAATCTTATTTTAAGACATCTTGAAATAAGGCAATGTTCAATATTTCCAAAATACGAGTAGTTTTCCTGGAATTTTGCGCGAAATATAGACCTTTTAAAAATGTTTAAATACTTTTTTTGCAAAAACCTCTCAAATTTTTTTCTTTAAATTTTCTACTCTTGTATATCAAAGAACGGTAAAAAGCGGCGCAAGTCCCATTTTCCGCAAACTCTCCGTATTTTCGAAAATTGCGAAAAGTGAACATTTCAAAAGTTCTAAATTGAAATTTTGCCTTAAACAAAGCCTGTTGTAAAAATTTAACTCTTTAAAAGAGGTCATACATAATTGTTTTAAGAAACGAGTAGTTTTCACAGATTTCGGCTGAAAAAGAAACGAGCATTTTTTGCGTAATTGGTACTTGAAATGAATGCAATTTATATAAAAAAAAGTATTTTCTCAACAGCAATTACAATTTTTTTCATTTTTCCCAAGATAATGAAATGAAATGATATTTCAAAGAATGGCGCGGGTCTCATTTTCTTTGAACTCTCTGAATTTTTGTTAATTCCAAATTTAGAAATTCGCAAAAATATTGATGATGGATATTATTTTTTTAATAATGTAAATTAAAATATTGGTAATAGAGATTATTTTTCAAGAAAATATATTCTAAAAATAGATCTTTAAAAATGTTCGTGTCACATTTTTGAAAAAAAAAAGATTATATTTAGCGTAATTTCTGCTTGAAGTTAACTCAATTTATATTTTATTCTCAAAACGAAACTCAAATATTATCGTTAATTTTCTTCATTGGATAGTATTTCTCGTATGAATGCTGCGTATGGACGCTTAAAAAAATGTCGCAGGTCTGATTTTCTTTGAACTTTCTGAAAACTTTGAGTTGGAAAGAATACAAAGAAGCACTGGTACAAAGAAGCATCGGGAGAGCTGACTATACCCATGCGAATGATGGTGTTGTGGTAACCGTGTTTTGCGTGTTGACTGGATGACCTGAGGTCGAATCTCGGCACAGAGAAAAATGTTTGCTCGTTGGAAACCTTTTTGCAGGTTCAAGTAGTAGTATTTGTCGTTACAAAGAGTAAGAGCGAGAAAGTACGAGCTGTTGTGCCACTACTAATCTCATTAATGAAATATCTTTAAAAAGGGTTTTTTAAATAAAAATTTTGAAAAACGAGAAAATTTTGGAATTTTATGGCTTCAAATTTTTTCTTGGTCGGAGTAATAAACGCTTAAAAATTCGAGAAATGTGCTTTTGTAACACCGCTTATTGAAGTTACGTAACATTTCTTATCATTTCATATAACTTTTAATTAGAAATGACAGTAAATGGTTCTTAACTATAATATCTTATTCATGGAATGAAACTGTTCGTTGGAAGAACGGAGAAAGAATTTTCTATATACATTCGATAATTTTCTCTCTCTCTCTCTCTCTCTCTCTCTCTCTCTCTCTCTCTCTCTCTCTCTTCTCTAAGAGTGCTGTATCGTCCGGAAGACATCTTTGTTGTCACTGGCCGAACCAATGTGAATGGAATTGATAAGTATAAGGATGTGAACAAATACCCTATTCGTCCTCTTTATGCACACGCTCTGCTTTCACTACAGAACCCGGGGTCCTTGCTCTACAGAGGCGAGCCATCCGTTCCTCTCCAGAGGCACTTACTCGCCCATGACGAATGCGTATTGTGTGCAAGCAGATCGTCCCATTTTACTTGAGCGTAGACCTCCCAGGCGCCCCTTTCCCGCGCATTGACTGTATGCCACAAAAGGTTTGCCCTTGATTGATGGCTATGAAACCGGAACAGTGTCTTCCAACGATTGCTGTCATCGTTATTACCAATATAGTTGCCGTAACTTCGTAAACCATTGCAGACGTTCTGTTACCAAAAGCACTATTCGCCGCCGCAACTGATACCGCAGGGATTCATATTACCATCGTCACTGTAATACTTGTGACGACACTTTAACCGCGCACGAGAATTGAAGGGTATGTTATATTCTGGGTCGTGAAAGTAAATATCAGCATGGGACATCGCTAAATAATCAAAAGTGCTATCGCGAGTTCGTATTTGTATGCTCGTTTCATTATCATCATCATTATAACCATAATGGTCATCGTCAACACATAAAACATTTTTATTACGACTATCGCAATAGTCATGATTTCGCAAGCAAACTAGCTTTACTATCATTATCATCCCCAAGTGAGGTTTATCGTTAGAATACACCAGTTCTCCTCCTGGTCGTCATTGGTCTACGTGTATCAAGAAAACTATTTTTTATTATACCAAGGTTATTAATCCAAAACAATGATCGCCACTTTATTCATTATCAACGCGACTTCTGCCATAATGATATTATATTCCCATATTAATTATATTATGATTTCCATATTATTTTAAATAGAGAATAATACACTGCAATTTCTTGAAATTACTGTCATTAACCAAAAAATGATTAATACTTGATCATTTTTATCCAGTCTACTTCAACATATCACTTATATTACTTCATATTACTACATTTTACATAATTACTACGTTTTATATATTTACCATATCCACATCCAGTTTTCATTGAAATTATTACCTTTCATTATCATTGCAGCAGTTGTCACCATTGTCATTTTCTGTTCCAATTTCACTTTTACTACCATCAAATCAAGTGACATTTTGCACAAAAACAGACACTGTATCCCTCAACACAAACATAATTATGGAGATCAATACAGCTATTATCTCACTATTGTCTCCACATTAATAAACATAAAATTTTCATGAAATAATTTGTTCAAATGTTTTTGTTTGGGTTCATGCACTAGCTATATATTTCTGAATTATAACAAAAAAAGATTCAGAGGGTTACATAGAATTACATAGAACCGGAGATATGATGTTTCAGGTTTCCAATACCAGCCAAAAAGTCAACTTCCGGGGAAATGGCTTTAAAGTTTGTAATGCTCTAGAAAGCTCCAGGGTTATAGGTTATGCCTTTTTCTATGTCTGTATCCTCTCTTATTTTCTTCCTTCCTCTTAAGTATTATCTTCTATTCTTATTTTCTGGTGTTGTGTGATTTTGGCTTTGTTATATTTTTTAGGAGAACCACGCCCCCTTTCGAAAAGGGGGTGTGATTCATCTGACAAAAGGCTACATAAATATCCAAATAAAAACAAAACGAAAGATTCAAGAATAAAACGGGTTTCGCCATGTTAAAGAGACTAAATCAAAGGTTCTGATCCTGTTAAAGTCAAAAAATGTTTTTCCTCCGATTTTCCCTTATTTTTGAGGTATAATTTACAACAACTTGCATACTGTCTACAGACGCCTGACTGTAACACCTACCTTCATGACCAGAGAAAACGAGGCACTCCCGTTATTCATTCTTAGTAAATGTTCTCATCAACATCTGCCACTAATATATCGAACCTGTATGTATCACCAAGATCATGATCATGATCATCATTATCACCTATTGTATTCATCATGGCGATCATTGCCATTGCCACCGGCGCCGGCGTTCCGGCCGCCAGAAGGAGGCTGCGGCTTGGCTCCGCCCGCGCCACTGACCTGGTTCCGCGTGAGCTATGGGCCGCCGCCGCCAGCACCGCCTCCATTGCCACGGCTATCGCCGCCGCTGCCGACACCATCACCATCGGATGCCGCCGCCACCGCCAACGTTGCCGTGTACGCCGCCGCTTCAGCAGCCGGCGCCGTCGGGTCACTGGGTAACTGGCGCCGCGCCTTCCCCCTCCTCAGCCGCTCTCCCGCCCCTCCCCCACCCGGCGCCGTCACCTTCTCGACTGCGCTGCGCCCACACCCGCTGGCTTGCCTCGCGCAGTGCGATGCGGCGCGGTGCCGCGCGGGGTGGAGCGGGAGGGGCAGGGCGAGGCGGGGCGCGGAGCGGAGCGATGGAGTTCGAGGCGGGGTAGGAGAGGCGGCTGTTTACTTTTCCCGCGGTCCGCGGATCAAGTTCTGGCCGCGACGACACAAGCGGCGATGTCGTGAGGTCCGGGACTCGGGCCCCGTTGTGAGCGGGCGGCGCCGGGCGACACCGCGGACGCGCGACGAAAACGAGGCGGCCGGCCACTCCGGGGCTCCGGGGGCACCCGCGCGGGAGGGCGGGCTGGGGTACGTGCCTCTTCAGGACTATACCTCGCTAACATGCCTTTAGCGAGAACGCCCACTGAGCGATTATCTTCTTTTTTCTTTTCTTTTCTTTTCTTTTTTTCTTCTTTTTGTTTTCTTTTCTTTCTCTTTTGTTTTCTTTCTATTCTTTTCTTTTGTTTTCCTTTCTTTACTAATTTTTTCTTCTTTCTTTGCCTCGTGAAACCCTTTCTCCCCCGCGGGTTCGGCAGTGTGAATGCGGTACTATAAGACCGAACATATTTCCTTGAACTAATCTTCTAGTATCATTGAAAAAAATTAGTTACATAGAATGATGTATGTTTTGACTGATTGTTTTATATTTTCGGGCGCGTCAACTGCTATGGTGATCAGCCCCTAAATGTAGTGCATGCTTTTATCACGGGAGGTTGCGTTATTCTTCCCCCGATGATTTATGATCTACCATAATCTGTTGTTGTTGTTGTTGTTGTTGTTGTTGTTGTTTTCAGTAAATTCCCCGTAGACTTAATACTAGATATTTGCTTTTACTTTGTTATTCATTTTTACTTTGTTTCCATGTATTACATACACATTGAGATTCTTTTTTAGACTAGCTCACACGACCACTTTAAAACCACTATCACTTTTGTGAATTTTATAACCCTTTCTTCACCTCCTTTGTTCTTCACTCTTGGACGTTACATTACACACACGTCACTCTACAATCACTTCCTTCGGTATATCACTGCATTTCTATCCACACGAGGCGTAAAAAATATTTTTCCGTAATGATGTTCAGTCCCTCATTTGTTTCCGTTTTATCTGACACTTACTGTACACTGACACAAAAATTACTATATATAAGGGAAGAAGTTCTCAAGGCCATCTGACAGCCCCGTAAATGGTTCACCATAAAATCAATTGAATTTATTTATTTATCATTAAAGTTATAATTTAATTTTATTTCAAAATCCATTTTTATTGATTTACTACTAAAATGTCAGATGTAAATTAATAAGTTTAATGAAAAGGGGGGCTCAGAAATGTAGTTGCCTCCCTCTTGTTTTAGACTGCGCACGCTTAGAACAGGACTTATAGGACTTCCGTCCACATTGTTTAATCACTGCCCCATCTAAGTCGATTCATTTTCTGGAACGTTGTTTAAGTTAGTTTTCCCAGTTGCTGCACAATACTATTCGAATAATACGAATCAACTTCATCTACATATATCCTAGTGTTTGAATGATATTCTTCTATTGATATCTCCAAGAAAGATCTTCAATGTCTCTATCCTATTAAAGGCACATTTAAAATACTGCGTTTTAACTAAAAAAAAAGGCTCAGAGTGTTTATTACACTCCTCCAAACAACATACGCTAAGTAAGACACCTTTCCTTCGTTTCTCCTTTTCTTTTTCTTTCCTCTTCTCTTTCTCTTTTCTTTCCTTTTTCTCTCTCTTTATCTTTCCGTTTTTCTCTTTCTTTCCTTTTTTCTCTTTCTTTCCTTTTTTCTCTTTCTCTGTATCTTTCCTTTATTTCCCTCTCTCTTTATCTTTTTTTCATTCTTTTCTTTTATCATACCTTTAAATATTAGTAACTAGATGTTGCAACGATTCATTTCAGCCTCGCGATTCGTCGCTCTCGACCCTGTCGCCACATTCACCATTCCGCAGAGCGAAGCGTGTTCAGCGCGTTAATTCGACTGGCGTCGACGAAAGTTCCAGTTATCTTTTTTCGTGACAAATGCCCATCTGGTAGCTTACCACAACAACTGCTTCTGACCATTCCTTTCCCATTAGTTTGGCTTTTCCTCATTCAACTAAAGCAGATGTCTGCGTCGTAATTTTGTAGCGTCGTGAAGGCTTCTTGCTTTTCCTTTTGAGCTTTCTTTTACACACAATGCTTTATTCACAATATTCGGGATAAAAATTGTGAGAAAAGAATGACTTTCTCTCCAAAATTCCTTTGAATGAAACAATGATTACTCAAAATATGCAAAATAAGATATGAATCGCTAAAATGTTATCTGCTTTCCTGTTTAGAACAAGCATAGTTCGGGAAACGCCATGCAATTTCCATATCAGTGACATATTTTAATTTACTATACTTACAAAAACACATATATCAAAAACTTTCTAATTACGTATCTACTAGTAACGCACTTTTCTACAAAAATGGAAATACCCGTTAAAACTTAGTGGTGCTAAAAGAGCACGTATTTTCTCGCTCATATTTTCACGCAAAAGTAAGCAAAAAGTACTAAAATTTTCCAAAAATTGTGCATGAACTTATTTCAAAATCTGTATTTAAGGAACAGATTTCATTAAGAAAAAAAATCTCTATCTTCAAAATTGTAGTTGGAGGAAGACTCTGAAAAAAATTGAGTTCTTGCAATTTTGGAAAAATCAGTTTTGAACGAACATGAGACCTACGCCATTTTCCTAAACGTCCTTCACACACCCCAATAACAAAATTTAATGAAAAAACGATGGAGCCATCTTTTTAAAATTTGGAAAAGTCCCAGGGTCTTCATGTTAAGTACTCCCCAAAATTAAAATATTGGTTTCAATTTCAATTTCAAGGGGCTGCAACATCAGCCAGATGCGGAATATCACGTTTGGAGAAAATTTACTGAATGGTTTTGACGGACGTACGTTTTCCCGTCGGTGTCAAGGACCCACAAAATATGGATTCTGGCTACACCACATGTTAGAGGATTTTTTTCTAAATTTGGAAACTGGATTTATCCACTTTTTCGTTACAAGAGCCCTGTAATAAATTTTTTCTGCCGAAAATTCGCCCTTATTTCATGCAGCATTACATAACTTTCTCTTTTCTGTGTAAGCGCTAGCGAGAATATAAAATTGGTTACCTTCTAGTTTCTTTTCGATACGATTTTAAATTATATACTTTACGATAAGAATAAGAAAACATTAAGAGCAAAATCTCTTATTAACGTTTGCGATCTGAAACCATTTTTACGGCAATGGGATAATTTAATGTTCTTCTACTCCCCGATGATATTTTCAGTTGCCGAGCTGTCTGAAACTCGTCCTTAGCGTGATAGCTATAAAGAAGTATTGGATGCGGTCACAAGTCCCCGTTTCCGTCTTTATTCACTTTGCAGTCGCTGAGATAATAGAGGTTTGTTTCATTTGTTGATCCTTTATCTTCCTTCTTCCTGCTTCCTTTCTTAACTTCTCGCCTTAAGTTTCTTCCAGTTTTCTGGCGGACACCGCCAAAGGCTAACGCGTGCTCTGGGACCCAACTCTTGATAAAATGATTTAAGATGGAAAATTTAGTGATGATCTCATCACCCTTAAGGCCGAGAGTTCTCGTTTCTCCTGTGGGGTGTCCCGTAGTGTGGGGACTAGCGGACTCGCTTTCTCTCTGGATACACGGTTTTCATTGCGGTCACGGATTTCATTCTGGTGCGTGAGAAAGACATTGGTAAATGAAAAAGGATCAAGGAAATATTTCAGGAGTTTTCTTTCCTCTGACCCTCTTTCACAATCGCCATCATCAGCTCTTTTCCGTGCATTCTCATGTCTTATGTTTTACCCACGGAATATAAGCGAACTTTTGGCGATATTTCCCTGCCAAAATACCGTTTGTAATTATAGTAAACCTTCATTAACACGAATTACAAGAGACCGAAATAAGTTCATGTTATAAAAATTCGTGTTATCAGAGTATTACAAATGTCCGTACTACCAAAAATTCTTGCCGGGACCGAAATTTTGTTTGTGTTACGGCGAAATTATTAAGCGAATATTAAGTTAATTCGTGGTAACGAGGGTTTACTGTAGTATTTGGTACATTAGGAGCCACAGGTGTCGCGTTATTGATTTTGGCCTGTGTCGTGGAAACATAGTCAACAATCGTAATTCATTTCAATTTGCTTCAAAATTTGGAAAATGAAATATTATATTGATAAGTGTAAACATCAATATTTAACATACGTAAAGTCACAAAGCCACTAGCGTGGGATTGTTTCTCGTGTATTTGATGGGGTTTTCTGTGGAAGGAATGTCGTTCGTTGACCGTCGCCCATAATGAAACGTTGAAACATCATATGACATTTGAGGGGAAGCATATGAATGTGGAAATGCACATCGAACCTAACTTCCAAGAAATGCAAACAGCCCCATTATTTTATTATGAAAGTGTCTGAGTCAGGTGCACAGAATACTTGACGATGAATTAATATAGTTCATGCGTGAATATAGAGATGTGCATTCAGGTATGAATATGTGTTACAGGGAAGACATGTGCTACTGCAACCTGGAATTTTATGATCAACCAAAAAATTGGTATACAAAAAAGTTTGCTGGAGATACAAAAAAAGTTTGAATAAGCAAGGTCGCTAAGGCTGATGGGCCGTAGCTGTCTCGGCCCGAAGGGTCGCGAGTTCGAATCTCGCTTCGGGCATGGATGTTTGTGTGTGTTCGTGCTCTTCTTCCGTGTTTTCCGTACAGTTCCCCTTACAGTTAAAACAATCACAGTGGTCGCTATATGACCAAATTGTTAAAAAGCGACCTTAAACAAGTTTATTTGCTGTACATTTTAAAGTAAATATAGTTTCTATTTGTTTCTTAGCTCACTGATTGGTCTGATCACATCATACGAATTGTTTCAAAAGTACACATTGTGAAAACATTTAGGTGAAACAACAAGTGAAACCGTGCAATTATCTTTAATAGATAAACCACAATCGCAGAATATTACTATTGAAGACATACTAATTTGAATTTATTTAAAAAATTAGAATTGTTGTTTAATTGGGAGATTTCTAAAATGTATTTATTTAAATTTGCATCAACAAGGGTATTAGCGACTGCAACTATACATGATGTACCATAATCAATACAGGATTTAAATTAAATAGTGAATACACAATTTAAACAAGTATAGAACAGTAATTTACAATTTACATTCGACTTGCAGATGCAAATGCAATTTGTTTTCCAGGATTAGTTCTTTAATTAATGGAATGTTCAATTTTTTTGAAAGCACGAGTTGTTTTCGCACAATTCCGAGTGAAATATGGGAAATATTGAAAAAATATGAAATACAAGATGTTCTCAAAACTCAAAAGTTTTCTGTGAAATCGATCTGAACGAACTCAAGGCCCTGCGAGTTTGAAATAGATATTTTTGTTTTCGGTGTACTTTACATGAAGCCTCAAAGTTTTCTTTTTTTAATGACACCAATTTTTTATTAAATTTATTTTAGAATGGAGTAAAAACTCGTAAAATTGGTGCGGGACTCATTTCAGTTGAAATCTTTAATTTTTCGAAAATTGCAAAAGTTTAAAAAAGACGCCCTTAATCGCTACTCATTATTATATATCAAGGTGTGGTTGAAGGAAGTGTTGTGCCCCAACACTTCTTTTTACTGGGTGTGAAATGTGAGGCAAAGGGAATTGAAAATAAATTGTTAAGGAGAAGGATATAATCGAGCAAATGTTCACTAAATGTTAAGGAGAAGGGCAGAATCGGGAAAATGTTCAGTTAGATGTGTTTGAAATATGGAGGAGGATGGAAGAGAATATGAAAAAAGATGCACGAGAGGTATCAGACTATTGATTTGACCTCGTGTCTTGTGGCTACAGTTTGCTACCGAATGCGTGTTTTCTTGCAAGGTTCATGTATCTTACAGAGATAAGTATTCGATTGTGATAACGTCAAATTTACAAAAAGTGATATGTAATTCCCTTAGACTGAGACTTATATATGTAATAAAAATATACGAAATGAAACAAAAATACAACGTATAAAATGTGAGATAAATGTGGCAAACTGTTTTATGATACTATCTTAAGAGTACTTAATATGCTCAGTAAACAATACTTTAACGTAAATGGATTGAACGATATGAGAAACATAAATTCATGGGAAGTTCTTCAGATGAAAACCAACATAATTTTCTTAACATTCAAGGGAGAAAATCTATATTTTCAGTTGTGAACAGAAATATTTTACAACTTATCAATATAGCACACATACAAGTAATACACCTTTTAGAGCTATCGAAGGTCGCTCTAACCCATTTCGCACTTGATTTTGCATTATGGCCATCTTTTTGGGAGTGACGTAATATTTAACATTGCAAATACTATGTACAATAATATAGTAAATATTAGTTACAATCAAAGTCACGAAAGCATCCAAGTAACATAGAAGGAAGAAGTTCTATCAAGATACTACAAACTCATATATAAAAAAAATTGTAATGAGGAGAGATAGACGGAAATGATAAGGAAATTCTACTCTATACTAAATAATTGATTTAGTATATTCACATCACACACTAATTAGTTCATTCTATAACAATAACATGAGTGTTCACTCTGTAAAACAATGAATAGCCACTAACAAGAGAAGTTCCACAAAGCAATTGGTCGATTGTTTGGAGCGTGTCCTCGTACTTATGGTCTCATGACAAGTATTCCACTTTTCAAAACGATACCGTTGAAAAAGACTAAAAAAATAGAGAAAGTTGTTGAAATGAGGCGTTTCAAGGTCGCCTACTTTCAAGTCCTGTCATAGTCTCTCACAATTTAAATTTGCTCACGCTGTACTTCCTCAAAAGAGACAAATTCAACACACATCCCTCGATACTTTCTCAAGTGAGCGAGTTTAAAGGTTACATCTTTCCTATTTTCTACTTCTTCTTGGACTAGACTTTCTTGGACAATAATTTTCATTGCAATATGATAATTTATTGCCATGCGCTATTATTCAAATGCAATCATTGTTAACTGAGCATCCCACTTCAAGTTAATTGATATTTACGTACGTGTTAAACCTAAGATGAAAACATGTAAATCGTGTTTTTTTTCTTTCATCTCAGAAGTAATAATTTCTGGAGTGAATATTATCAACACGTGGCGTCAGATCTGATGTGGAGATAATCAGCATTTATTCACATTAAACACTTAAAATAACTGAATGTCCACTTCTAGAAAGATCTACGTATTGGTAGGTCATTTACTAAGTACGTTTCTGTAATAGTAGCGAGTTACATATTACGCTTTTGAATGCTATGTTCTAAAGATTTAATTAATGATTAAAATAACTTCAAGTTGACGAGAACTAATTCTGTTAGGCAAACTGAATGTGTTAAGGAGTATTGGCACTGCACATGTTACACTTAATAAACACTTCTGTTTAAAATATGTTATATACATCTCTATGTATGTATGTATGTATGTATGTATGTATGTATGTACTATATATGTATGTATGTATTTGACATTTTAGGGTCGGATTAATAAGACTAGCGGTGTTCTCAGACCTGGGTCCTGTTTTTATTTATTTTTCTTTTGTCATTGTAGAAACAGATGATTGTAACGAAAAGGTAAAGCGCAATTTTTGCTCCGACCGTGAATCAAACCCGGGATTACACTACAGAAAGCTTGCACGCTATCCATGTGACAACCAAAAGGATTTTATACACATCTCTATTAGGGAATTATTAAATATTCTAATGATGTCTTCAGATTTGAAATAGTTTCTCTCCGTTACACTAACGGTCGCTTGCACATATGGCCAATCAAGTGCAAAAGAGATTGCTTGGCAGATTCATAAACGGTTATAATCCTTAGCAGCGAAACGAGATTGTATCGTCGTGAAATGCCATTTGCAAACGTTTTACTGTTTTTATGTAAAGGACATAAAAAATATTCATTTTACCGTCAGGTTAACGACCTTTCGCTATTAATTTTGACCTTTCACTATTATTATTATTATTATTATTATTATTATTATTATTGTTGTTGTTGTTGTTGTTGTTGTTGTTATTGTGTATATTCTTCGTGTTTTTTGTATTTCATCAAAAATATTTTATTCGTAGAATAATAGCTAGAAATAATATAACATACCTAGAAATGTTATGAGTGTTATTACTGTCGAGGCGTAAAGTTAAAAATCGAGACTGATCTTCTACCAATATAATTTGACATGCGAAAAAGGCTACTTTACTTTATTGGATGCTTGAACTATAAACTATATCCGAAAATCACACAAATTCTGGGAACATTGCTTTGAAGCAGAAGTTTCCTTTTTCATTTAAATCTGTTTTACTTTTATAAATAGCTTGATTCATGTTGTTTTCTGATAAGAGGGAAAAGGGTATCATGTGAAACATGCCTTGTAACTGAAAAAAATATTAGGGTGGACGTATTATGTTTACCCTTTCCGTTGATTTCTTGTACATTTAGAATTACGTTGGTATCTGACCTGGAATTGTATATGCTATGGTTTTGCCAATGTAATGAATCCATCACCAAACAGAATATTTCGCTCTCTTGATTAGTTTTTGTTTACATGTAATCTATATTCAATGTAGTACAAGTTATATGGGGATCGAGGTACATCCCAAAATATTCACATAGCGTACTTTGACTATTCCATTTGTGAAATTAAAACCAGTAGTGTTTAACTATATCTACCAAATGCCTCAATCTGAGCGGAGTATCTCAAAAAGTTTCTCTTTTCTATCTGATTTTTTTTTACTGTTCCTCGTTACTAGCCAATTATAACCGTGGCAACTATCTTAGGAGGCGGTTTATATCAATCGATATGTCGATGTTCAATAAACCGTGTGTGTACTGTAACACAACATCTTTGAATTTGACATAGCTTTCTGTTATTTTCAATATTTGGCAAAGTTTGGAACTCTGTTGGACATAATTTCATTCGTGGAATACTCCTATTAAATAACACTCGTGCTTTGGAAATTCTCAGATAAATCCTCTCCTCGCTTCACAAATCGGGGATTTATCGACAATTTCCAAGGCACTTGTGGAATTACCTAATATGATAAATTACCACCCCCAACCATCATGTATGAGGATAAACATTGTGTGCTCTGGGTATCTCTTTCGAATATAATGCTCCGTCAAAGGTATTCTAGAATCTCCTGATTCTCATACCTAGCGTTCAGGGTGCCTCCTAGCGGTACTGCAAGCAACTCGTGTCACCGAATACTACTATATGAAAAACTGCACGCGATGCTGCAGTCGCGCTAACTACTACATTTCTTTCTTACATTCCCATTGCACCGTTATGCACTGGTGCAAGGCGCTGTGATGTGATGGTTCTTTCAACGCATTAATAATATTTGGTAATTGAGAATATCACAATAAAAATATTTGGAAGTAGTGTACACATAATTACTAGGGGGAGGGTTTTTAATGAAATGTCATTTTTTTCTTTCAACTTTAGAACAATTCCGTTTAGTATAGACACTAATTATAGGTTAAGACAAAACGAAATGACCCATTTTTAAGTATCATTTTTACCCTCTCTTATACATACGTATATACGGGAGTAATATACGAAGTATAGAGAAAGCTATGTAATGCTGCGGAAAATCGATTTCGAGATTTCAATCGATATACACGTTTTGGGGTCCCCTGATACCGAAAAAGCAGGTTTTTTCAAAACGTCTGTCCGTCTGGACGACTGTCCGTCTGGGCGTCTGACCGTTTGGGTGTCTGTCCGTCTATCGTATGTGAACAAATTTAGCGCCTAAACCACACTTACGATCTTTTCAAAATTGAAGAAACCCCTAACCATCTGGCTCTAGTTGAAGCTTTGAAATTTTGAAAACATTATTTAAAATTTGGGGGTACATTTCATGACTCCTCCAGGCATTTTCAAAATTTTTCAAAAACGGCTCCAAATTTTTTCTTTAAATTTCTTCTAAGAATAGAGTAAAAAACACTCATAAGGGCGACACAGGTCCGATTTTCACGTTTGACGCTGAATTTTCGAAAATTGCAAATGTTTGATTTTTTTCGGTGTCTTCCTACAACTATAAAATTGAAGATAGAGATGTTCCCTTCTAATGAAATTTGTTGCCCATAAATATTCCTTTCACTAAAGTCATGTAGACTTTTTTGAAAACTTTAGTTCTTTTCCTAGAATAGAGGGTGAAATATTTGTAATTTAAAAAAAAAATTACAAAAATAAGATTTTCTCAAAAACGGCTCCAAATTTTTTCTTCACATTTTCAGTAGGAATTGTACCAAATGCACACTACACGATGACATGAACACCATATTGCTCTATTCTTTTGTTTTTCAAAAATTACAAAAATGTAATTTTTTTTACTTGTCTCTTACGTCGATAATATTTACATTAGAGGCAATTTCTTCACATTATTAGATTTGTGAGTACACGTGCTTTAAATAATGTCCATTTTTTCTTGATTACTCAACAGTTTTCTGTAAAAAATGGGCTCAAAATTCCGCGTTTTCAGGCCCATACACAATTTTCTCAAAAATGGCTACAAATATTGTCTTCAAATTTTTCCCATGGATGTTGCTAATTGCATTGTTTAATATGACGTAAAGTTCGTTTTGGGGTATTTTTTGTTTTTTCATAAATTACACAAATGTAGTGTTCTTAAATATCTCTCACGCCTTTAAGATTCAAAGTTCCATTGTTTTATACATTGTTTCAAATGACTTCAAATTATGTGGTTTTCGAAAAGCCAATAGATTCCTGTGAAGAGCATCAAATTTCGCATTTACAGTAATACTTAATCGCCAATTTCTTAAAAACGGCTTGAAAATTTGAAATGAAAATTTTTATTTGTACGAGGTTTTACTCTTCTTTAATATTCTTGAAGACATTTCGGTTCTACTATTAAGAAACCGAAGAGTTGAGAAAATGTCAAAAAATGTATTTTGAGCGACGATAGATGCAGCTGGCAAGAGGATGGGGCAAAACCGTAAAGCCAGATCACACCAGGGAAATTAGAACACTTGACTACGAGAATGTCTGTGCCATTCTGTAGAACCACTAGTCTGTATTCAATTCCGAATTCATTCACCGCATCGGCAATATTTGAGCAATATACTAAACCTGTTGTATTAAAAAAAAGCAAATTGCTGCTGTCTTCTATACACATTAATTGAAGTTCCAGCTGCTAACAATTTCTTTTCCTTGAGTCTGGAGCCAAGCAGTTCAACTTTCTCGTTTGTTAAGTCCAAATCTCTGACAAAATCATTTAGCATAAAAATAAAATAAGGTTCTACACTATTCGGGACACTGAAACTCGTTAACTGGTTCATCTTCATCACTGGCAAATTCACCACTTGACATATTATACTGATTAACAATTGCAATAGCCACTGGCGGTTCAGGAACAGGCAGATCCGAACTGTGGCCGTATTGCAGATGGTAGGTGACGGTACTGAATTCTTTTTTTTTTGTTTTTGAGTTGTAACCAGGAACATAAATGCAACAAAAGTAACAATCATCTGAATGATACCTTTTCTTTCTCCATACCATTGGAATGGAAAATCTAAAGGATGCTTATCCTTTTTTGAGATCTTCGATACTATACTATCCTCGTTGTCGTCCTAATACTTTCTCCGTCTAACTTCCTGCATCTCATACGTTTCCAAAGACTCAGAGCTACATTTGCCTAACTATACTGAGAAAATTGTAAAATGGGAACAAATGGTGGGTAATATTGCATTTTTAATATCATTTTTGGAATCAGCTCACTTAAAACGATAAGAATTATGTCAACATACAAAATGCTTTTTGGCGTTGGTCTGTGTAATTTTTCTGTGAAGAAAATTATTCAGGCAATCGCACTAACTTCCGAAAGGAGAGATTGAGTGGTCTGAATAAAAGTGGAGTTTGTAGTTGTAGTATGTACTTTTGAATATGAGCATGTGCTGGAACTAAGTTCTCATACTCGTGAGCATATACTTATTTAGATATGCATAATAATATTCTCATGCTCAAGAGCAAATACTCAACGAAACCGGAGAATATTCTCACGTAATCTACTTCTATCCAGAGAGTAAACAGTTATGAGCATTCCAGGACACGTTCACCACGAGATTGAACTCGAGACAATCCGATTGAATTTATCTCAAAGCCAGCATTGCCGCTGTCTCTGCAGTGACTCTGACCGGGAGGTCCTAAGATTCAAGTCTTAACGGCGGCAGATTTTCCACTCTAGCTAGATAACTGGGTTCAATTCAGTTACTATTTGGAGGAGAATTCTATTAGCCGACTGTTCCGATGGTAGTTTTCTGTGGTGTCTCCGATCAATACCAGGCAAAAATCAGAGCAAGCGGGCCACGGACCGCACGCGATCTTCCCTTCCTTGTCCTATCTGCCCCCTTTAAACACACACACTTACATGCACTACTCTAACACATGTCGGGAAACCAGTCGGGAGCTTATATCTTGTCCTGGCTGGAGCGGAGCCCCGCTGGGGCAGGCATCTGGAGGGGAAATGCCCCGCAAGCCGATGCGAAGTTTGGCGTCAGATCTCACCTCCCAGCGGAGGAAGAACACCGTCACCTCCCGGGATAAAACAAACACTACACTTACAGGACTACCATATCGGTATATCAGAAGCATCAATGTTAACCAACTAACCAATCTTACCACTTGCCTAGACTCCAAATCCCCTTCTCTGTGTGTGGGAGAGTAGCTTCAGATTTCCAAGACGACACAAGAAAACGAATAATGTGTCTCCTAACGAGGACAGGCATTTCAATCACAAAAACTCCCAAGTCGTATCGTCTCCCTCAGCTTTCATTATTAAGACTTTTCACTAATAAACTCACTGCGGACGATACAGAATAGAATACAGAATCCACTTCCAACTTGTTTTCTCTGAATCTACTTTCTGATTTCCGAGAATTCTTTGTGTATTCAACCCTTTCAACCACGGCTTCACGCTGTCATCGTCTGTGAAACTCGAGCATTTTACTGCGCCCTTGGCACACAAACAAGAAGCCGGTCGCTCGAAGCCATTTCCCTTCGCGGCGCTCGCGAAAGAAGAGCCCGCGAACAAAACAGAGAGGTTCACAAGGAAAGAAGAAGGAATTCCGGCTCGTCACCGGCGCTCGGCCGCGCTTTTATCGGGAAGGGGCATTGTCCGAGGCCCCGAACCAACGCGGGCAAGAGTGAAATGGGGAGCAGAGAAAGGAACGAAACCGGAGCACGTGCCACACTGCGGACGGAAAACGGGCGATGACGCTGCGCGACCACCCCGCGAACACAGCGCGGGCCTTTCGCGCCGACAGGTCGCCCCCGCCTGCTCAACACCGCCCGCGTCGCACAGCGGGGGACAACACATACATACAAAGAAAATTATATATTCCGACGAAATATTTCTTCTTCTTCTTTCTAGGGTTTTTATCCAGCTGACAGCCGGTTACCCTTTACGTCCCGATGGGACGCATATCCGACCATACACTAGACACCAACACACTTGCGGGCTCCTCTGATCTGGGGTCAGCAGAACGCGAGGCCTCCGCGACAACACATACATACAAAGACAAGGGACAAACAACCATGCCCAAGGCGGGACTCGAACTCGCGACCCTTCGGACCGAAGCGCTGAGTCGGTACTCGCTCTTAGCCACCTCGGCCATCCAGGTCGGCCCGACGAAATATATAATTTCTATATATAAATACTAGCGGAGCCAGTCCAAAAGGCAGTAGTGCCGTGGCGATCTCGGACGGAAGGATCGCGGGTTCGAGCCCCGCCTCGGGCATGGGTGTGTTTATGTATGTCTGTTTGTGTGTGCTGTCCTTTCATCCTTCATTATCATCATCATTCCAGCTTCCATCCCCCCAGGACTAACAACCCTGGGGTATAAAAATTGGATTCAGCATAATGCTCATACCTCTGTTTAGTTACATGCAAGACGTGATAAAATGATACTGAGCCCGTGCTACACACACACACATATATATATATATATATATATATATATATATATATATATATATCGGAACCGACAGACATTGTTCTTCCCTTTTTTCCTTCCCTCTTTCTCCTTCCTTCTCCCTTTCTCTTTTCGTCTCTCTCGGGAGCGGCGGCTCAACTGACGTCAGAGTGCATCAACTGATGTCAGAGCAACGCCTCTGACTGGGAGGTCATAGGTTCGAGTCCCGTCGGCGGAGAATGGAGGAGAATTCTAGCGGCCGGCTGCTCCGATGAACGCCAGGCGAATGCTGAAGCAGTACCCTAACGAACGGGCCACGGACCGCGCGCGATCTTTCCTTTCTCTTCCCTGTCCTATCTTCACCCCTTACACACACAACACATGCACTACACTACCACACATGCCGGGAGATCGGTCGGGGACTTAGAACTGGTCCCGGCTGGGTCGGTGATCCGCTGGTGGGAGATAACTGGGGAAACCCCGATGGTAAGTCGGCCCCGGATTTGGCCATGCAGTGGGGAAGACCATCGCCACCTCCCCAGCAAATCACGCACTACACTTACGGGAATAATGACCATAATAGTTGACGCGCCGGGAATCACTAATAATCGATCAATCAATCTCCGTCTCTTTCACCGTCTCCCGAAATAATTGACTTGTAGATGTTTTTCAACTCATAGAGTAATAAATTAGTTAAAAAAATTTCTATAAAAATGTTAACAAAACATTTTTTAATAAAAATTCACCTAGTTCATGAACTTCCAGAAGGAGTTTGTGATAGTGCTACTTATGAAATGTAGACAATTTCATATGCTTTTGAGTGCTCAAACTGGCAAATATCTAGGATTTGATTTACGACAAGGCGAGCCAATTTTGTAACCATGCTTTTATACGATTTCCATGTCTTCAATAATATAATATGTTTTAATATGTTTATAAAATATGTTATATTGTCAAAATTGATAAAAAAATAATAGAAAATATCTTAGTGTTGCTGGAAATCTTTATTATACATCAAATAATATTTTTTATTCAAAACAAAAATGCTTTATATGTCATAAAATACAGGTGTATATACAAAGTAACAATATTTTAGTCATCACTATCTTCGTTGATTACAGGTTCAATATATCCGTCAATAAAAATCTTAGATAAAATTCCATTGGGCCTGACAATACGCAACAACTACCTTGTATGAGACAAGTAGTAAATGATGGTCACAACGTGAGAATAGCGACTAATGGTTCTCAAATCATTTGGTCAATCACACGTATACTGCAGAACACTGCTTATCCCGGGTGAATCCGGCTTGTATTCAACGTATACTTTACACTGCTTCTGATTGATGTGTCGCGACTGGATGTTTACTTTCAATGCATTTTTCTAGGATTATAGTAGTTAAGATTAATCTTATCCATTATTCCCCACAAGTTCAGCAAGGTGAGACGCCGATTAAGCTAGCTGGTACGTTCCCGTTAAGAAAATGATTAATTCTCGTTCAGTCAATTCCTGGAAGTCTAAGATTATTGAAGAAAAAAATTCTTTAAAAATTGTAGTTTTTTTGTCCTAGCTATCAACCTCTGCTGTAAGAGTTTTGCGAAAATCTCTTCTAGTATTGATATGAATTAAAATTTCTTCCTTAAATCCCTCATCAGAATTCAACAGTTTTCCATACAAGTTGTTGATTAAACACGCTATTTTAACATAAGTTCCTCCAACAGGTAATAGTTTATTATCTAGCTGATGGTGTACTTTTTTAAACTTTTTTCCAATAATGCCGTAAACGGCTTCTACAATCCATTTTAGTTTTGTAACGTGTCGAGATTCGTTTGATCCGTAGTCAACTGATTTCTTTTACCATTTAATACAGGCATAAGTACAATAACACCATAACCTAATAATAGTAGTAGAGTATGCCTTTCTTCAAACTTTCGGCTTTTTTTCATGGCCTTTCTTCAAACTTTTGCTTATACCGTTAGACAACATATGGTTGCGTAAATAAGCATCATTTTGAGTTCCTAAATATGGACCACCGATTTCTACAATATACCCGTCAGTAATGCAAATCGTAAACAGTTTGCATAAGAGAACTTTTTTTGAATGATTTTCTCCGGTAGTTATTATTTGTACTTTCATACCTTATGTATATACCGTCCATTAAAAGCACTAATCGATCTTCCAAATTCTACCAACTTTTTACATAGGTGCGATTAGCAATAAGATCTTTTCCGTTACAAGCATCGACGCCAAACATATGGTAAAACATTTTTCTGAAATGCGTCCATAACAAATTCGCAGTAATGCGATACAATTTAATTGCTTTTTAAACGCAAAATTGATTCTAAGACATTATTCGAATTCTCCGTTTTTAGTTTATATATATATATATATATATATATATATATATATATATATATATATGTATATAATTGGAGTTTGGGGTCGGTACTCTGACTTTGCCGGCCAGCTACCGGTGTCCCTTGCCTGGGCCTAGTTCGATTCCCATGCTGGGGGGTAAGAGCGACATGAGGCGAACATGACGTATTCTCTTCGCCGTAAACGGTAACATCTGCCTGATTGGGCTTTTCTTAGTCACACAGCTACAGAAGTTGAGACGATTTTAACGGAAAGCTACAACTCTCTTTTTGCTTTGACCGGGAATGTAGGGGGAATAACACAATCAAATATTTGCATTTGTTTCCGTCAATATCGATACTGTTTAATTGTTTTTCAATTTTTTTTCGAGTTCCTGGGTGTCTAACAAAACGTCAGTTACCTCTCATGCAGCTGTAGCCTACAAGGTTTCCTTTCATTTCTTGGCCGCATTGATCATTAGTAATATAGGTTTAGACGAGGAGCAATCTATAATTTTCAATATTTGAGAAAAAACCGTTAATTCTTTATCATCTTCGATTGAATAACCTGCAGCGTTTTGTACATGCGAAAAGCCGCGCGCACGTTTTAGCCCATTGTAGTCCACTGTGCGTGTCCATGTTCGTCTGCCTGCTCGCCCCCGACGCGGGTTCGTTATCCGGGCCAGCGCGCCCGCCTCCCCCTTTCACTGAGCGGCCTGCATTGCGCCGAGAGGCGCGAGATGGGCTCCTCCTTCATGGACGCCCCATGGCGACGGCCGCTTTACGTTTGGCCCGTTGGGGAGGGGCGAGGAGGAAGGATAGTGTTCTAGTATAGAGGAGGCGGCTTCTTGGGAGAACGTTTTTCTCCCACACGGGAGATAATATATTATTATTATTATTATTATTATTATTATTATTATTATTATTATTATTATTATTATTATTATTATCATTATTATTATTATCATTATCATTACCATCGTGCAAATCTAGCAAAAAAATACGTTTCGCAGCAACGTAACTGCAATCGTCCCCCTATTCGTATCTTGTCCCACCGATTTCCATCTTTTCTTGCACCTCAAGAAGTGTTTGCTCAGTTTGATTGATTTATTGATTGATGTTTCCGGATGCGTCATGTTTTGGGGTCCCCTGATACCGAAACATTGTTTTTTTTTAATGATACAAGCACCGAGATGGGGTCAAGAGTTACCATGGGAAATATGTAAAAGGACAATACTGGCAATAGAATATTCCAGGAGCGCGAAGGTTCAATTCACTGAAATTATTCCCAGAGGACTTGTAGATACTGAGAAAGGCCATGATAGTTCTTCTACGCAACGACACTTAGCTTCTAAAAAGAGGGTGGTGCAAAACCAAAACGCTAGACCCGACTCAAGAGAATAGAAAATTAACTAGTACGACAAAGTCAGTGTCATTTTGTAGCACCATATTCGGTGTTCTTCTGTGCTCCCTATTTTAACTGTCACTCCATATTTCTTTATATTATTTGTTATATTTTTGGATTATTATACTATAGTATAATATTTTTTTTATTTTTCAGAACATTATTTTGCCATATTAGTATTAAAATTGAGATTATATTGGGTATACCAAGAGACTGTCTTTTACTGGGTCACAGTCCTAGAAAGACGGAGGTTACTGAGGTCCAGTGATTTCTCGTATAATCAGACATTTTCGGCATCACGTATGCATGCGTGAATTGATGCGTGAATGAAAAGCTATTTGATAATTTAACAATCCTATTTCAATTTTTTACACATTTACTTCTGATATCATTTATTTTATTTTAGTTTATTTAGTTTATCTCCTATTTGCACAGAATCTATATTTTATGTTAATTTTCAACAAAATATGGCTAATGTAGGTTGTAAATTGGTGAGCGAGGGGGCTGAAGTAGGTGAATTACGTTTCAGGGCCGAGGAAAAACATGGGATGCAAGCGCATTACTAGAAAGCAGGAGAACCTACGCGGAAGCACTGCGCATTAATCTAGTATCAATATGAATCATGTGATTTATAAGAATATATTTCACTTATATGACAAAAAGTCATCCCCTTATGTCTTCCCATACGATCTACCAGTACTGCTGCTTCATTCAGATTTAATTAATTACCGTTACATTAAGATTTAATTAAATAATTTATTCGTTACAAGCACGAACATGAATGATTTTAAGACAAATTAATCGCAGACAGTGGATTGTTCAGTAACAACTGTTGTGTGCACGTACTATCTGGAATGAAGATTTGAGCCTCGTTGCGCTGCCCTGGCAACCCACGAGGCCACAGAGGAAGTGGCGTGGCTGCCAGGCAGTGCCCCGTGCTGCCTGCTGGCCCTGCTCGCGGCTCCGCTTGTGGCCGCAGCGGCAGAGATCGCCGGGGTTAACGACTGGAGCACCCGTCACCTACACCACCGCCACCACCACTGCTGTGGCCACCGCCAACGCATCAACTCCGCCCTGAACATTGCCGCCACTTTTCCTTCTTCCCGCTCTTCGTTCATTTCCACAACCTTCTCCCGCCCTACCTCTTACCTCTCTTCCTTCTCTCCCTCCCCATCTCCTCTCCCCCTAGTTCCCTCGCCTTCCTCCTCCTCCGTCTCCCCTTCTACCCCTCTCGATCTGTCGTCTCTTCTGCCTCTGTGTCAACCTACCCTCGTCCTCCGCGACCTCTTCATTCTCAGCCTCGTCCTCTTTTTCTCTTCCACTTCTACCTCCTTCTCCCCACCCCGCCCCCTTCGCGCCACCCCTACTCTCTGGATGGTCGAGCAGTCGCGCCCCGCCTGCCCGTGACCTTCGTGAGAGAAAGGTCTGCATTTTCTCGAAGAGGACATCGCGAGAGTAGTGCGATCGACTAACAGTAAAATTACCGTGTTAAGTACGAGGAAATACTGCATTGCTAGCATCTGGACGCGAAAGTAGTTTCTCTTTCTCCCTTAATGATGCATGCAGCTGTATTGTTTATTGGCGCAAATAAAGAATTTATGTCCCTTCGAATTTTACACCTACTTACCTAGAAATGATTCCTTTCTCTCGGAGTCCAATGTTTAATTGCATTGTGACGCATATTTCTGCGTGTTCTCCATACGGCCGCTGTCATGTTTTCTGAACTGACGGACGCTTGTAGAGAAGAGTCACCACTGCATCCGATTGTCGGGAAGAACGGTGACGGAGCAGTGCTCTTAAGACGTAACCGGTTAACTCCGTCAATTTCCGTTATTTGATTCAAGTGTAGTTCAAAACTTCCAGTCTGTCATGACGTGTGTTGCACTTCACCTCCAAATAGAAGATTTAGTCCCTTGGATTTCACAGCAGTTGTGGAAAGTATGCTTTCCATGGCAGACTTCCAACTTGGAATCTCACGGACCAGCAGACATTCTACAGACTACTCATGGAAGTGGATATCGATTAGAAGATCTTACACATGAAGTTTACGATTTTACCAAAATACTTGGATGATAACATCTACCACTTCTCCATAGTATTAAACTCAACATTTTTCATACCTATATCTGAGATTTAAATGTAATATCAAGTGGTATCAAACTATGTAGTAAATAAATGTGTTGTGAAAATTAGGCGAATTTGTACCAAAAGTATGTAACATTCTAAAATATGTATTATTATAGACCTCCAGCAGGAAAAATGTTGATGAAATAAAAGGCAAGACTTTCCCTTAAATTTTGTCAATTTCCTTACTGTGTACTGGCTTTAAGGTATTGTTCCATTCTTGGCCAGCTGCCATCTATCGTCACCGAAAGTACATTTTCTTGACATTTTCGCAACTTTTCGGTTTCTTAATAGTAGAACTGAAATATGACTTCAAGAATATTAAAGAATAGTAAACCCTCGTCCAAAATAGAATTTTATATTGACAATTGTGAAGCCGTTTTAAGAAAATGGTGATTAAGCAGTACTGTAAATGCGAAATTTGAAGCTCTTTTTCACAACACTATTGAGTTTTAGAAAAACTTAATTTGAAGTAATATGAAGTACTTCCACTCACACACGTAATAATGTATTCAAATTGATGGAAATGTGCATATTAACGGCGTGAGAGATATTAAAAAAATCATTTGTGTAATTTTTGAACGAAACAAAAGAATACACTTTACGTCAACAATTCGTCAATTAACAGTGCAATTAGCACTATCCATTGGAAAAAAATGAAGAAAAAATTTGGAGCCATTTTTGAGAAAATGGCATTTGAGCGTTTCTGAAAATGCGGAATTTTGAGCCCATTTTTCTGGAAACTGTTGAGTGTTAGAGAAACTTTATCTGACATCATTTAAAGCGCATGTACTCATAAATCTAACAGAGGAAATATCCTCTAATGTAAATATGACCGACGTGAAAACCTAGGCAAAAAACATACATTTTTGTACTTTTTGAAAAAACAAAAGAATAGAGCAACACGTTTATGTTATCGTATAGTGTATCCTTGACATTATTCCTACTAAAAATATAAAGAAAAAATTTGGAGCAGTTTTTGAGAAAATCTTGTTTTTGTAATTTTCTTAAAATTGCAAATATTTCACGCTCTGTTGCACAAAAACAAATAAAATTTTCAAAAAGTCGACATGACCTTAAGCAAAGAACTATTTGTGCTACAAATTTCATTTGAAGGAAAAATCTGTGTCTTCAATTTTGTAGTTGTAGGAACACGCCGAAAAAATTCAAACTTTTGCCATTTTCGAAAATTCAGAATCATCCGTGGTAATCGGACCAATGTCATCTTTAAAAGTGTTTGTTACTCTATTCTTACCAGAAATTTAAAGAAAAAATTTGTGGCCATTTTCGAGAAAATTTTGAAAATGTCCGGGGGGCTTCATGTAAAGTACCCACGAAATTAAAATATCGGTTTCAAATTGAAGAGGCCGCGACATCAGTCAAATCGAATGGGGCATATCAATTTTGAAGAATATCGGCTGAATGGTTTAGTCGCTAGCATTGTTCACAGACGGACGCACTGCCAGCGACAGACGGACAGACGTTTTGCCATCATTCGATTTTTCGGCATCAAGGACCACAAAACATGGATTATGGCTTCCCCAGATGATAGAGGATTTATTTTCTAAATTTAGGAACTGGATTTATCCACTTTTTTCGTTACCAGCGCTCTGTAATAAGATTTTTTTGCGAAAAATTCGCCGTTTTTTCGCGTACCATTATATAACATTCTCTCTTCTGAATTGAGGAAATCGGCAGATCGGTTTAGTCGCTAGCGTTGTTCAGGAACAGATGGACGGACACACAGACGGACACACAGACGGACACACAGACGGACACACAGACGGACACACAGACGGACACACAGACGGACACACAGACGGACACACAGACGGACACACAGACGGACACACAGACGGACACACAGACGGACACACAGACGGACACACAGGCGGACACACAGGCGGACACACAGGCGGACACACAGGCGGACACACAGGCGGACACACAGACGGATTTTTTAAAATTAGCAACACGTTTAATCCACTTTTTGTTTCCAGAGTCCTGTATTAAGAATTTTTCTGACGAATATTCGCCATTTTTCGCACAGCATTATATAACTTTCTCTTTACTCCGTAGCGAGAGTGTACAAAAGGAGTGAAAAATATAAATTATTAAAGAGAAAATCAAAACTTGCATTTTATTAAAATTGGTATTGCCAGATCAATCTGAATAAATTCAAGTCCCTGCGAATTTAAAATGGATATTTTGATATTTGTTAAGGAACAGTTACAAAATTTTCTCTAAAATGGCTTCAAAATGTTGGATTAAACTTTGTTCTCGGGTAGCGTAAATAACGCTTAAAAGAACGGTGCAGGTCTCATTTTCGTTGAAATTCATGATGTTTCGAAAATGGCAAATTTTCAAAACAATTTTTTTTTGCAGTCTTCCTCCATCTACAATGTTTAAGGTAATGTTTTCCTTAATAAAATCTGTTTCCTTGAAGACAGCATCAAATAAGATCATGTTTAACTTTTCGAAAATATGAGTAGTTTTCACGTGAAATAGAGAGTTTTAAATCAATTATTTTCTCAAGAACTACTCGAAATGCTTTCTTCAAATTTTCTCTTCGGATATATCAAAGCACGGTAAACAAAGTTGTGCTAGTCTAATTTCCGGCGAATGCTGCATTTTCGAATATTGCAAACAAAAACGCAAATCTATAATATTGATGGTAGATCGTTTTACCTAAATTAAATGTCCTTTAATACTAGATCTTGATATTAACTGAATGTCTGATGAAATTATTTGAATCCCGTCAGGGAAGGAAATTTGTTGCTGGTTGGAAACACTTTTGCAGGTTAATGTAATGCTATAGCATTGCGTTACAAATAAGGCAAGAAAGTATGTGCTGTTGTATCACCACTAGTTTTGTATTGTCCCATTCCCTTAAATTACTCTTGAATATAAAAATGTCCAGCAAATGAACACTGGGTTCATTCACAAAGGAATGACGGACTAAGGATTTACTGTCTCATGTGTCAACGTCTTTCGTCCCAGCGATGTCAAGCATTGAGCTTCGAATGCTGACAAGGATAAAATTTAAACCCTCATTAGCAATTAGAGACTTGCACTGACTTTCTTAAAAGTATGAATAGGGTCACATACCTACGTACTGGCAATTCACGGTAACGGATTTATGCCGAAACAGGTAGTCACCAGACTTGGAGTGATCGCAGCTAAATTAAGTGCGTAGTGTCATTTTCCTCATGAGATATCGAAAGTCACGTTTTGGCAAAGCGATGAGGTGGGATGATCGTATCAGTCTTGGTCCCTTCATATGACTGTGCGGTGGTATTAAGTTTTTATTTCACTCTCGTCTGAATACATTTAGAACAGCATAGAAAATCGAAAATTCTCGTAGGTAGAATTGAAGTCGTGAAGTTAAACCAAAATAATTTGATCGCAAAGCCTTTTGATAAAGATCTCAGGTTAGAATAGAATATATTAGTTCTCCGTGTATTTAAATGAAGATTTCGGAAATATCTATCTTCATCCATTTTGCGCTTGAAATATTTTTTGAGAGAAATTTTTAAAACAGTTTCATCCTTGAGGTCTGCGGTAAGAAAACCATTTCTTTTTAATAATATTGGCGATAATAATAATAATAATAATAATAATAATAATAATAATAATAATAATAACAACAAGAACGAGGAAAATAAAATGGTGCTTTTTAGTGGAAAGCATCTTTGTAAACAGAGAACTTTGGGTAGTTGCTGAAGAAAGTTCTCTTTTCAAGTTGAACCTACGCTCATGGGCCAGCAGTTATTGTGCAATTACCTTAATTTAAAGATAGAATTCGTCAGTCATGACTAAACAGTTATCTAAAGGCCCTTTTTACACGGTAGAGTTTCGGTACGGACCGGGAAAGGTTGCTCACGGTATCAACTGATGTCACTGGAGTTTCTCTGACTGGGAGGTCCTAGATTCGAGTCCTCACAGTGACAGGATTTTAAAAACTTGCTAGAGAGCTAGGTCGAGTTCAGCCATTGTCTGGAGGAGAATTTTAGCGGTTGGCTGCTCTGATCGATAATTTTCCGTGGTTTCTCCGATCAATACCAGGGGAATGCCGGAGTACTCTAGCAAACGAGCCCTGGACCACGCGCTATCTTTCCTTCCTCTTCCTTGTCCTATCCTCACCCTTTACTTACACACACTTGCATGCGCTACACTAACACTCACTCACTCACTCACTCACTCACACACACACACACACGCACACACACACACACACACACACACACACACACACACCGGGAGACCGGTCGGAAGCTTAGAGCTTGTTCCGGCTGGGGCGGAGCTTCTCTGGTGGGAGATGCCCGGTAAAGACCACATTAGCCCCGACTCAATGGTCGGCGCCAGATCTCACCATGCAGCGGGGACATATCACCTTTACCTCACGCGATGAAAACATTCATTACACTTACAGGTCTAATGACCTTAGCATTTCACGCGCCCGAAATCACTAATGAATTGATCAATCAATTTTCGTGCAGATTCGCATACAGAAACTGTACAGAAACTTCAAGATCCCAAACTAGCAGTATAAAAGCCAAAAGTCGTGTGTACACTGTCTGCTCGTTTTCTGTAAGATTGTCCACTATACGTCACCAGGGACTTTGCTGGCACACAAAGGAATTCCTGAATTGCGCCGTCCGAGTACATTCATTCCCGACATTTGTGTACGTGCGTTTCAGCACTTTATTAATATCTTTTTAAGTATAAATAAAACATGGGGAGAAATATAGAAAGGCAGTGATCGTTGTCGCTACAAATATGGTTGTGGCTGCGAAGGCTTCAGAGAGTGAGCAGAAGAAACGTTTCTAATGGAGGAAGACTTAGCTGCAGATGTGAGATTCAGTAACTTCACCTTTGCAAGATGCAGTGAAATAAACTCCCAGAAAAGCCCAGAACTCTAATCTGCCACGCGAATACATAAAATCTCTCGAATCGCACCTAACCTAACCTAACAAATTTGGAAAAGATGGACGATTTCTCCCAAAAAGAGAGCAGTTGGTGGACATGTCTTCCACTAGAAGCGCTAGAGTCAAACTACGTTTGTGTATGAAAAAACTCGAACATGTTCAAAAGTTTTCTGACAGAAATCGTTTAGTCTGGACTACACGCTTTCTGTACATCCAATCTGCACGAAAACTATACCGTGTAAAACGAACTTAACAACTTCAAACTTAGATGAACGCAAATATTGGAATAATTCGTTTTTCTATTAATTTCGTCTTTAAACGCAATGTCTTAGAACGTGGAAGACACGTGACGGACCTTGGCCGACCAGCGGTGACCCAACCTCTCAGCCACGGGATAAGGTGTTCGTGTGGTTAGCACGAAAACATTACTTCACCGTATATACCGGTCTTCGTAAACTTAGGGTGGGCTTTTTCATCGTCACATAGCAATAGATACTGGAACATTTGTAAGGAAAGCGCACAGTTATAATTTGCTCCCTCCGGGAATCGAATGGGTTGGGTTGCGCTGTGGAAAGCGAGCGCGCAATCCAACGAGCCACCTGATAGGGCTCTTCTGCTTGTGTGGCTTGAAAATGCTCGTATTATTATGCTGATGTCGTAGGGTGTTATGTTTCTTGTCACTAGTAAGTACCTAGCAAAAGTGTACAAAGTAAAATATACATTTTAATATAAGAAGGTAAAATACTTGGCAAATAGTTTTCAAAATTCTCGAGGTTGGTTTTCACCGATTTGTTGTAATGTAATTAAATTTTCGGGGAATTATTTTTGGTGTAATGATTCAGAGAAAGGGGTTGAAGGAATTAATACCTAACGTTATTGTATTTATGCAAATATAAATATTTGTGATGTATTCAAATATATTTTATCGATTTTGTTTATGAAAACTATAGTAAAACGTCATTTACACCAGGCGGTGGCATGCATTGGCAAACAAGTCTCGATGTATGATGTTAAATGGATGAGACCGTTCGACGGAGCTAGAATCACATGGTAGCACTGACTGAGTCAGTCTGACTCTTTATTTAGTGTCATTTTCACTAGCCATTACCTTTTGGAAAGAGTCGCCAGGTAGCCGCCAGAAGCTCGTTTTACTCCTAAGTGAGGCTTTTGACCGGTTTTTTTCCTGTCTGTGCTGTGCATCGTGTTTGCACCCGCATCTTATAACGGCAACGTGCCCTAATCATCGTATCTCGTGCCAGTTTTTGCGCGTATTCACAGCTTCGTTGTGCAAATGCTAAAGAGTGTCAGTGCTCCCGAGTTCGTTGGGCTCTCCATTTCAGCAATTGAACATTTAAACACTGCTTGAGGCTCATCTAAGCCGAAGATCATACATGAAAACATAATTGCCATTAATTCAGCGTCGCTTTATGAAAGTCAGTTGAGGTTTAATTTTTTAACAAGCAAATTTGCGCAAAGTGATGTATTTGATTTTTTTACTGTATGAACATGGCACTAGTGCAATATATTTCAGTGCCTATCTATACAAAAAGTATAATGAAAAAATGTGTCGCTATTGTTGAGAAAACATTATTAACATATTTTGGAAAAAATTATACTATTTGATTAAAAATGCACCAAAACCAGTAATATTTTGAAAAAAACTGTATATTTTAATATTTAAGTTTGAATATTGAATTATATATTGCATTCAGATCAAAATCTGTAGCACAGTAATGAGTGTGTAGGGGAGTTTTCAAACAATTAAAATTTTTCCGATTGTCAAAAATTCTGACTTTTTAACGAAAACAGAAACTTCACAATATTTATAAGCGCACTTTGTTTTATTTGATCAAGTCATTTAAATAAAAACTCTGAAGCTGTTTTTGATAATTAAAAAGAACGAAAAGATCTGTTTCAAATTCGCGGAGCCTGCGGAGTCCAAGTCACTTTGGAAAACATCAATTCTGGAAAAAGTTCTGAGAACGGCTTAGACTAGACTTGCAATTCTGCACTCCCGGCCCGCCAGCGCGCAAACAGATACCTGGCGCAAATAGCTTATCAGGATCTCAGTATCAAAATCAGCTGTTAATCGTCCGTTGGTCGGCTGGTTTGTCTGATCAAGCAGCCAGATCAGTTCGCTTATTAATATTGACTGGTTCTTTTGGTGTGTGTCCCTGTTTCCCTACACACGACAAAGGTATTTCCAAGAAGAAACGGGGAATTGGCGAGGCCGGAGCAGAATGGAAGCTATTTTACTAATTCATCCTTAATGACAGGAGTATTACACCCCTCATTATACCTTGTAATTGATAATTAAAAAATAGTAATTTGTAGTAAATCAAGCAATCAATAAACGGTCGTAGAAAGTGTGTCGTTATATTACCATCATTGCCCAAAATGAGGTATAGAATTTTTATTTTTTTTCTTTCATTTTTTTAGAGGTCGCTTTTCAACTCTTCGGTCATAGCGACCACTGTTACTTTTAACTTTGGGTAACGATAGGGGAACATATACTAACAACACAAGCATCCATTCCCGGGGTGAAATTCGAACCCGCAACCCTTCAAGCCAAGGCAGCTACCACCCTTCAGACTTAGCGACCTCGGCTACCCAGGCCAGCTATTTTATTTTTTGGAAATTTTATTTCGATGTTATACAATGTTTTTGCCTTAAAATTGAACTTAATTTAATCAATTACTAGCTTTCCTGCTAACAAATAAGACTATTCGCGTATAAGAAAAGTCGCGTAGTCTTGTATTTAATAGTTTAAAATAATTGTGCAGGTCAGCCATAAAATGTAGTTAATGCTATTATTGTTAGCAAATTATTATTATTATTATTATTATTATTATTATTATTATTATTATTATTATTATTATTATTTAAGAATGGTTGAATTATTCCTGTTGATCCTGTTTTATATAGTAGAAAGATGGATCTTTTTTAAACTATTGGACCAAATAGGATCAATCAATACAGAAATCAGGAATTATGATGTATAATTCATATAAGACATATACATTTATCTATTGCTTTACGTTTCGCACATTTAGCATGTGCCTTTTCAAAAGCATTTGATAAGTAAAGCATTTGACAATCGGTTGGCAATAAACATAACATTTTTGAGTAGTATACAAAACAAAGGAATACATTAAACATACATATTGGAGATATATTAACATTTAACAACATTTTCATGTAAAGTATTTCTATAATATGCCGAAGTTGGCGTCTAATTTCGTGCTAAAACATTCATATTATGCAGCACAAATGAAATACATCAAGGAATGGATGTGCAAAATTATGAGTGAACAGGGCAAAAAGCAATTATGAATATCTGTTTATTATTAATGATTTATAAATTTGATGTAGATTCAATATGTCATTTTTAGTGTTCATTGAATCATTTAACATAATATATATCATTTCTGCAATTTGTCTTTTAAAAGTTAGCTTTCGTGATGTAAAATTTTGATCTTATCGAAACCAATAGAGTGGTTGCGTTCCGTTCTATGTTTAGTTAATGATGTGTACAATGCCGAATCTTTATTAATATCGTATTTGTGTTGGTAAACTCTTTTGTATTTCATTTGTGCTGCATACATATGAATGTTTTAGCCACCAAATTAGACGCCAACTTCGGCATATTATAGAAATACTTTACATGAAAATGTTGTTAAATGTTAATATATCTCCAATATGTATGTTTAATGTATTCCTTTGTTTTGTATACTACTCAAAAATGTTATGTTTATTGCCAACCGATTGTCAAATGCTTTACTTATCAAATGCTTTTGAAAAGGCACATGCTAAATGTGAGCAATAGATAAATGTATATGTCTTATATGAATTATACATCATAATTCCTGATTTCTGTATTGATTGATCCTATTTGGTCCAATAGTTTAAAAAAGATCCATCTTTCTACTATATTATTATTATTGTTATTATTATTATGGCTTTAAATAATTTAAAGTGACATTGTTAAGTAATTTAAAGTTAATATTTGTAATATGTAAATTGTAGTGTTCAGCCACCACGTTGAATATACCTACCTGCAGAATAATAAATATCTATCTATCTATATCTATCTATCTGTCTATCTGTCTATCTGTCTATCTGTCTATCTGTCTATCTAATCTATTAGTGTTAGAATATCACTCGCGACAGACCGGCATTCATTCCCAAAGCAAAAATGTCCCAGCGTTTCACGTTCCGTCTTGTCGACATCACAGTCTGCCGTACTGCCGGGAGGTGATAAGTGGAGCGCTTTCCTGCTCGGCGGCGCACAAATTTTGTCGACCTCTCGTTTAGCCGCAAGTGTTATTTTTATCGCTTCATTATTTATCAGGATTTATTTGGTTGATTGATTGATTAGTGACCCAAGGCGCGTCAACTGCTGAGACCATTAGTCCTGTAAGTACCGTGCATGTTATTATCCCGGAAGGTGGCGGTGATCTTCCCCCACCATATGACCAGATTCCGGCGCCAACCCACACGTCGGCTTAAGGGGATTTCCCTAACCAGGTATCTCCTGTCAGCAGTGAACCGCCCCAGTTAGAACAAGCTGTAAGCTCCCGACATGTGTGGTAGTGTGGTGCATGTTGGTGTGTGTATAAGTAAGGGGTGACGATACGTCAAGGAAAAGAAATGAAAGATCGCTCACAGTTCATGGCACGGATGTTACGGTACTTCTCCGGCATTTGCCTTGTACTGATCGGAGAAACCAGGGATAACTACCGATCAGAACAGCTGGTCACTAGAAATCTCCTCCAGACAGCGGCTAAACTCGACCTAGCTATCCAGCTAGTGTCGAAAATCCTGCCACTCGGGACATGAACACAAGGCTTCACGGTCAGAGGCACTACTTGATATTTCTAACTACATTATCACAATTTCATTGAATTAACTTAGTAACACCGGGAGATTAAACCAGGGGTGGTGCAATAAAAATAATTTTAATCAGAGTACATTTGCAAAAGTTATGGCTGATAAAACAAACAATATACAGGACGAATTAATGGGGCGACAGAACGAATATAAGGATATTATTACTCCTTTGAAGTAGATTAATAACCCCCTTCTTTCAATGTCGTTTAATAACCCCTTTTTTTGAAATATGTTTAGAATATGCGCTCTGCATTCGGGAAATAGCGGATACCGTAAAATAATTGCTAGAAAGTATCACAACCTACTAGAAAAAAAATGAGATCATACAGTTAATACCGTTCATGTTGTTATTCCGTAGTCGGCGGTCTGACAAAGTGTCAATGGTATGGAAAATTGAGGAATTATGGGAAGTTATGAATAAAATGTAGTGAACTCACGGTGCAACTAATGAGGGAAAGAATGCGAGAAAGAGAAATGTGGTGTGGATGCAGGATTGTACTCTGGAATATCAACGTGAAGTCGACGAACTACAAGAAAATACGAGTAGGGCAATTCCTGTATATAAACACATTACGAAGATTTCAAGATCAACCAAATTCAAAAGGTGGTTATCTTTATAGCCTTAAATTCTACAAATGCATATATATATATATATATATATATATATATATATATATATAAATATATATATATATATATATATATATATATATATATATATATATATATATTAATATAATACCGTGCATGATCTATGTGCCTTTAATTTAATGCCTTTTGGTGAGCCTTGACCTTTCGAGAATAAAATTTTAAATATGTTTGTTGAAACATTTTTTAATAATTATTTCAAACTGCCTGTTCCACATTTATGCGTAGTTTCCGAAGTAATTTTCTTGACTTTTAATCAAGGAATTAACCATCTTCCAAATTGTGATTCTCGTCTATTTATGGACAATGAGCGGTCAAGACCAATTTTGTCAATCTTAAATTAACTATTTTTTTTCATTCGTGTATATCCCTCTGACGGACCTACCCTCACTAAGAATGTTAATAATTTTTTCTTGAAGTTTGTCCCATATAGTGTATCTTGAGTGAGGTTCTCGTTCTTACATCTGCAACCGCAATTCCCCATTCCCATCCATTTCCCTCTCCACGTTTCGCTGACACTGCAATTTAAGAGGATGTACAAACTCCAATCCTCTTCATAGCTGCAAATCACTATATTTTATTGCCATCTGAATTTTTCGATTTATGAGCTCATTCCTGCTCTGACCCTGTGCCTGTCCCTGTGTCCTTTCAGCTCTGGGTCATGTTTGGATGAATGTGTCCACTTGTCCTGTTAATCCATAACTTAAAGGAATTCATTTGGATATAATTTCTATATTCCTTCACTTTTGATCTCTCTTAGCAGGTTGGCATTTGCTGTGGATCTGGGATCTAGGGATAACAGTCTCAAGTAGTACTTTGCAATAATATTGTTTCGATGCTTTCCAGCCTGATCCAGCCTATCCCTGCCTTTTTTGGTCATTCGGGGACGGAAAACAAACTGATTATATATTATACAAAAGTCTTTCGGAAAATCAAGAACTTTGCTCGCGAAACTAACATTTTTTTTTGAAAATATGTCATTTGCTTTGGGTTGCCAATACGTATTCCACCCGTTGTTCGTGGAAAATTTTGCTCTATGGTATGTAAATTCTTTGATACGGTCTAGCTTTTCATAGCACTAAACACTAATTCTTGCTTCCCCTAATTTCCCCTTTAAATTCTTCTCTAAATTCACAATACTTTCCGAATATGGAACTAAATCATAATCTAATTTCTGGAATTTTATCGTCCTATTTCCGGCGCAGATGTAAGCAATTCCCTCGTCTACGTCATTAAATCATTTTATAAATATTGGTTATGAAAGGGAGGGGAACATGTCTTAGCCTTATATCGATTTTATTTTGTTTACTGTACTGCGGTCTCTTCAATTATAGCAAAAAATACTTTTCTGAACAAACTCTGGAGCAAATAAATGAATAAAAAAATTAAATACATAAATAAATAAAAATATAAATAAAATTAATCATTTAAAATATAAATAATCCATCACATCAACTACCTATCAATGTCAACAGTCACAAGGTTTGAAAGACGAGGAAATAAAAACTCTTGAAAGCTGCCTCGTCAGCGATTCAAGATGCAATTATTCTGTGACTCTGATTAAGCATTTATTCTACTTCAAAGGGTTTCGATAACTTCCCCAAATAGACTAAGTTTAATTGTACCATACAATCACCGATACTTTCTGCCTTTTTCTCCCACCAAGATTCTTTAATATCTAAGTTGGAGTGATAGAGAGGCATGTCAGAAAAACGCATGCAACGCAACAGAAATAAACAACTTCGTAATTGAATTACGAGGAGAAAGACTCTAAAGGAAAGCGGAATTAATATCTGTTCTGAACATCCGGAAGACGAAATCTTCCTTCCTCCAATAACTTCCTTAAGTGTCCTACTCTCGAGAGGGTCATTTGGCTGCCCTCCGTAACTACTCAACTCATAAATATCTCCATGAATCTTCTATGCCATCTACTTACTTCATCTTCCACTGATTCGTACCGCCTCCATGCCAGAAAGGTCAAATATTTTTGAGTTCCCAACGTATTCCCAAAAAATGTACATACACATCGCAATAATTCTACACCTCACCTCAAAGCTTGATTGATTTTTTTGTGTTTCCGGGCGCGTCAACGGCTTTGGTCATTAGTCCCGTAAGTGTAGTGCATGCTTTTCCTCGGAAGATGGCGGTGATCTTCCCCCGCTGGATGGCGAGATCCGACGGCGACCTACCGTCGGCTAGCGGGTAGTTTCCCCCTAACCAGGACCCTTCCACCAGCGGGGCACCGCCCCAGTCGGGACAAGCTCTGAGCTCCCGACCGGTCTCCCGGAATATGTGCTAGTGTAGTGCATGTTAGTGTAAGTGTGTGTGTGAGTGTGAGGGGAGAGGATAGAACAAGGAAGAGGAAGGAAATGTCGCGCGTGGTCCGTGGCCCGTTTGTTAAGGTACTGCTCCGGCATTCTCCTGGTGTTGATCGGGAAACCCGGAAAACTACCGATCAGAGCAGCCGACCGCTAGAATTCTCCTCCAGACAGCGACTGAATTCGACCTAGCTGAAAAGCTAGTGTCGAAAATCCTGCCGCCGTCAGGACCGAATCTAGGACCTCCCAGTCAGAGGCGCTGCAGTGACATCAGTTGATGCACTGAGCTACCACTCTCGGTTCACCTCAAAGACATATATCTCAAATCTTTGTTCTGTTAGCCACAAACACTTAAAAATGTACACCCTCTCTAACCAGCCTTCCTTCCATACATTACATTCCTCCATTCCATTCATTATATACCATACTGCACAAGTTGCACACTTAACGCACAATAGCAACCCTAGCAGCAATACAAGAGTAGCAACAGCAGCGAAATGCATGAAACTGAATGCATGCGTGAAACTGAATGCATGCGTGAAACTGAATGCATGCGTGAAACTGAATGCATGCGTGAAACTGAATGCATGCGTGACACTGAATGCATGCGTGACACTGAGTGCATGCGTGACACTGAATGCATGCGTGACACTGAGTGCATGCGTGAAACTAAATGAATGACTGAAATGAATCTAATCACTAAATGAATCACGTGAAAATGACTGTCTACGTGAAAGATACTGCATGCATAAACAAACAACGAAATAATCATAATGTCGGCCCTCGGCCTTTTCGCTCTTTCCTTGGCGAATGGTTTCGTTGATTGGATTGGTCGATGGATGAACGGATGATTACGGTGAAGTTAGCAAACTTTAAATGATGATGGGTCAATTGCGAAAAGAGGGGTAAGGAAAACGGCATCAGTGTATACGAACGTAAACAAGCAAACACGTCCTCCTCCATGCAGCAATATATTCGTGTCTATATAATAGGCGCATCCCAAAAGTAAGTTTTCTTAGGTCGCCAACAAAAAGAATGACAAATTCATTGAAAAACATTATTGTTGCAGAAACAGGACATGTTCGGGCATGTTGTCTCGTAGATGCCTTGACTCGCGCTACTTGCCTCGTAGTCTTGACGTGAAATTCGAATACAAACACACACATCTGCCAACCAACCAAATCAACAGACAGCAGCAGTAGCAACAATGAAAACAGTAACAGACTTGCAAGTTGTCAAATAGGATGCATTCACTCATAAACACACCACAAAATAATATTTATTGCAATCTTCAGAACCCAATCTTTTCAGCCATATTTGAAATGTCTGGTTTTCATGAGTGGGAGATGGCGTTGATAGTTGAAATGACGATTAATCAATGGTGAAATCAGAGGCTTGGGATGCTAGAGAAGCGAATTAACAAGTGTTCACCTACGGACACAAATAACCACTACCATATACTGACACAGAGATACCCATGTAAAACTTAGATAATGCTCTGACGTGCAAACACAATCACACACACACACACACATGTGCGAGCCCAGACAAGAGAAACCAAATCAGGCCCTGGGCGTCGAGTGAACCCGGTCAGGGGCGCACCGGCGGAGGTGCAGCGTCACAGGCAACGCGGATGCGGCATGACGAATGGCGCACGGGCCGTGCGGGGGGTGGGTCGCGCGGCGGGGGCCGCGGGGCGGGGACGGGCGCACGGGGGCAGCGTGGGTGGTGCGAAAGCATCGCGGCGGCGTCAAGGCGGGAGAGAGCACACGGCTTCGTGTTGGCGAAGGGCGGGGCGTACACGCAGCCATGTGGACAGCGCACACCTGCGTCCTGTGAGCAGAGGCTGTGCGCTCCTCTACGTCTTCTGGGTTCCGTTTGTTTGCAATTTGTTCCGAGGTGCGTTGAGTGCGGTGCCGACTGCGGATCTTCGTGGCGTTTTAGGGAAGTGCCAAATCCGGCAGGGGCCAGATGCCCGGAGGACTGCTCAATTCACATTCTAGAAATGTATGTTTGGTCATTATTACAATTTCGGTTAGATGCAGACCTTCCATTGTTAAGTAATTTAGTCATTTTGATTTAATGAATGACGGAGAACTAGGCGCTTTTTATGTATTCACAAAATTCCACATTTTGTTTGAAATAATGCTAAAATATTAATCGCTTCTCGTTACGAATGAATACTCCCATTATCACTGCGGAAACGGAACCCTAGAAGAAATTAACATTCTTACTATTAGTGCTACAACAACACGCCTTCTCGCATTATGTCTTAACTGCTCTGCTGTATTATACTTGTACATAAACCTGCAAAAGTATTTCAATCAGCAAAAAATTGTTTCCGCATCGAATTTTGAAATTGCGACCTACGAGTAAGCAGACCATGATTCTTATCACTAGGCTACAGTAACGCCTTGAGTTGGGAACTCGGGCCGGCGCTTAAAATGTTTCAACTCTATATTTCAAACACGCAGTTCTTGCAATTTTCGAAAATACGGAGAGTGCGCAGAAAATGAGACTAGATCCATATTTTTTCTTATGTTATATACGAGGAGAAAATGTAATGAAAAAATTGTTTCGGTTTTTGAGAAAAAATGTTTATAAAATTTATAAATTGCCTATAATGCACGCAAAATTACACGAAAACTACCTATATTTTGGAAAATTGAATATGACCTTACGTCTAAGATTTTTACAAAAACATTTCCATTAAGGAAAAATATCCATCGTCAATATTCTAGTTGTAGGAGGACAGCCAAAAAAATTGCACTTTTTCGATTTTCAAAATATCAGGGATTTTAATGATCGCGAGACCTACACCATTTTCTTAAGCGTCCTTTGCACAGTCTTAGGACAAAGTTAAATAAAAAAAATTGGAGCCATTTTTGAGAAAATTTTGAAAATCTTTTTGAAATGTCAAATACATTACTATAAAAAATCAAAATATTGGTTTGAAACACTCAAAGCCGTGAGTTCGTTCAGATCGATTAGGGAATATCAAATTTGGAGAAAATCGACTGAAATGTTTAGGCGCTAGCGTTGACAACGGACGGTCGGACGGACTGGCAGGCGTTTTGCCGTCCCCCACACATTGATTCTGGCTGCACGACGTGTTAGAGGAAGTAATGTACTAAGGGTTTACGATACGCACGATTACTATACTTTCTCTTCTTACGAAATGAGTTCGAGAAAGGAAAAGTATCATTTTTCTTAAACAAAGTTCTGGAGGCGAACTGAATTAACCCTCTTTCCCACAAAATGTACTTTCTGGATACGCCCTGATGAATAGGAATGGATGAGTAAGATATTAATGGAAGGCATTACAAAGTTATGTTGTTGTTTGCCATTACCTTCCCCATACAAGTCGAAATTATTCATGCTTAATGAGGGATTCACACCTACCTTTTGCGTTGAGCCGGTGCCGCCTGGGGGATCTTCGGTGCGAATGTCAGCATACTTGAGAATTCTAGTTAGAATTTCCGGGAATTGGATATTTTCATATGTTTATTAGCTGGGTGGGTTTGAAATGATTCAATATGCATATTTCTAATCAATTTTCTCACGATTTCGAGCTAATACACAAAAAGAAAATGTATTAATTGATTAAAAAGTTCATATCTTCACACAAATAATACCAACAGTTTTCACACTTATCAATGTAATTTTCTAAGGAAAATGATTATTCATAAAGGCTTGGGAGTCATTAGTGACAACTGTGCTAATAATACCTACATTACTAATTTCGAATATTCGCAAATGCATATGTAGGAATGACAGATAATTTCTTTCAACTTGTTTTTCCAAATTATGTTTTGGAAATTGTTAATAATAATATGATCCCTTTTCGTTTCGTTGGCTTCATGACAATTTTAATTGATCACATAGATATATCAGGATTTTTTTTTCACATTATTGATTTCTTTTCATTTCTTCACAACGTTTCGAGAATTTCTCTGTATTGTCATCATCGGGTTCTGAAATTATTTTTATTTAAAATTATATTATAATTTTTTACAAATTTTTTATTCATTATATTATTATTTTTATATTAAATTTATTATTATATAAATTAGATTATAATTCATATTGTGTGCATTGCTGTTTGATTAAAGTGTCTTTAGTATCTTCTTCTCTTTCCAGTAATTTCCATACAAATTTTCATGTATTTGCATGCGTATTGGCTTGGAATCTTGGGATCTGCATTCCACATATTCAAAAACAGCAATGTTTGCTGCTCCAGAATCTCATTTTCCAAAACTAATTACGTATTTTTCCGGCAGCGGACCACTTCTCTAAAATAAATACTTTCTTTTTCCTCAATTTTATTTTGTTATCGAAACAAATTTCATGTTCTAAAGTTGGCTTAAATACATTGGAAGTACACAAAGTAGAATAAATAATATTCTACCTTTTGAATGAACTAGCTTGAAAATGAACTGACAATAATAAAAGGGATTTTGAAAAAAAAAACTTTTCTTGTTTAAAAAATCATAATAATTAAGATGCGTATTTACTACAGAGGTTTAATTATATTCATTGATTATACTAATTAATTAATTATATTAATGAACTAAACGGCACTAGTTATAATAACACATGTAAGGATTCCAACTTATAACGAGAGGAAAACGAAACCCTTCGTGAGTCACTGACGTGAGACAGTTTCTGTGCGTAAATCTGGTTTTTCAAGGTATGTCAGAGGCCAGTTACTCGGATACCGTAAAGTGACGGTACTAATTGGTAGACACCTGTGAAACTATTATCCTCGTGTCTAAAACTGGTGCAAACACCACACCACTCTGAGTGAAGCATTCACTGCCGGATCCACAGAGAGCTTTATGAGTTGGACTGGTATCAGATGTGAACATGATCCAGGCATCGAGCGCCAAGTGACCATTTTAAGTAAATTAATCATTAAATTAATATAATTCAGAACAATCATATTATTAAACTATTGTTTTTAAATAAATATTGCTTAAAATTGTATATACCATACTTTTTATTTCACACGTTTGGAATTTCAAATTTTAAATCCATCTTCCAACTTTATAAAATCATAAATTCATAGATTATTTTCTTGAAATAAATCAGTTTAATGTTAATAAGTTCTGTTAAAAGCTTTTTAAAAATCTATAAGTTTTTGTACTATCAGGGTTTCTAAACTATTTCAAATATCATGTTCAAATACATTTAGAGCTTCCAAGTCAATCTGCACTACGCTATGACTGTTTGGCAACTAGTTGGTAAACTAGTTGTAAGTTAGTAAACTAGTTACTAGTCAGTAAACTAGTAAAATTTGGTAAACTTGTTGGTATAAAAGACACCGCAAATATTTTTAATTTTTTGGGGAGATTGAACAACACATTCAATTAAATTATGGCAAGAAAATAATTTAAGAATTTTTAATTTTTTAAAGTTGGCACTGATGATCGGAAGATGAATTTAAAGGTCAAAATCCGAAACGATGTGTACAATCAAATAAAAACTAGTGTATAATCACTTCTTTAAAATATTTAATAATAATGGTTTTAGTGATCTAATAGTTCTTAAGGAATCGAAGATGAATTTATTTAAGATTACGATCAACATCAATAGCAGCAGCTCGCTACAAAACATTCACATAAAATACACATACCATGTTTTACAATGCCAGATGACATTAAACAAAATCGAAATACAAGTGTAAGTGCCAAGTAAAATCCTATCTGCTGCATGACTGTTTTTATACAATTAAAGAATATACCGAGCATCAGAAAGTGAAGTAATATTAATTTTAATAATGATATTTAATGTATTAATTACCATTTGCATTGTAAATTCTAAATAACCTGTTACAAGTATTGCACCTCAGGTCTGTGTCAATGATCTCTAATATCGAACAGCTTTTTCGTCCAGTTTCCTTGATCCTTTGCCCCAATGCTGAGATGGCCCCTTGTTTTTCTTCTGAAAATAAATGTAACTTGTCTGTCTGTGCATGTTTTACAGAGTTCAGTGTCAGATATCGTTTTCAAATTATCGCTATCCATATTCTCGTGGCAGTAAGTCTATTTCTTCACGAAGAGCACGATGAGGGATAATAGCCAAAATCTGTAACTAATTTGCCTTCACAAATACGTTTTATTACACGGAAGCGAATGCTGATCGATTCTTGCCAAATGCTGTCATTTCCAATTGTCTTCAAAATTCAATTTGTGTATGGGTTAGGGTAGGAAATCAAGCGTACATAGAAGTCAAGATAGCGTACACAGAAAACGAATCTCCCTATGGTACGAAATACACTTTTTTTAACGTTAAATAAATACAATTATTCAAAAATAAAATGAAAATTTGGAGTTCAATCCCTGAAGAAATGGCCCACCAATAGCAGTAGCATCAAGCGTAAAGGCCTCATGGCTTCATTTGGAAACATGCTCAAATCATGTCGTAGGTTCGACGGCCACAAGGTGCTAGAAATATTCTTGATGCGTTCAATCCATCTTGATGAGTTTGTGGCGCCTGCCGGAATCGAATTCCTGGCGAGACTGCTCAGATATGAGGTTTCGGTGGTTTCCCTGATCTCTTCCAGGCGAATGTCAGAGCTACACTTTTATACGAGTACTGGCGACAGACCGCATGCGATCACTTTCCTTTCACATCATCCGCATGATCATACTACCATATCTCGCACACTGGTCTGGAGCAGCGACGAGTGGGGACGTCCCGTCGTAACTCCCGTCTTCACCAGCGACGTCGCCAACGAGGAGGCCTTGCGGACCCAGCTGCGGCGTGAAACTCACGCGAAGAAATAGGCGAACCTGAATCCTGAATCATTTATACTTAGAAAGGTATTAATAAAGTGCTGAAACGCACGTACACAAATGTCGGGAACGAATGTACTCGGACGGCGCAATTCAGGAATTCCTTTGTGTCCCGGCAAAGTCCCTGGTGACGTATAGTGGAAAATCTTATAGAAAACGAGCAGACAGTGTAAACCCGACTTTTGGCTTTTATACTGCTATTTTGGGATCTTGAAGTTTCTGTACAGTTTCTGCATGCGAATCTGCACGAAAATTGATTTATCAATTCATTAGTGATTCGGGGCGCGTGAAATGCTAAGTGTATTGAAACTCGCGCGAAGAAATAGGCGAACCTGAATCCACGAAGAGCGCGAGGTAAATCCAAGCAGCATTGGGCAGCATTCTTGGCGCCTGACTGGTTAATAAATAGAGATGTTTTGTTCATTTAATTTATTGATTAATCTACAATATAGACACACATTAATTACCATAATAAAAAATACGTTCCTTGTCCAGACCACGTTCTGGTGTTGATAATATTTGTTACTTACTTCAATGTGAAATTCAGACTATCAAACAGTGGCCTGACCAAGGGAAATGCAATCATTTTGGCAACTGTAACGCGTGTTCACTTTAAAAAGAAAATCAATTCAGTCGCAAATATTAATTTTATTATCTTTTGGCTCTACAAAAAAATGGCAGATTATAGTTGACTTTTTAGACGGATAAATAATGGTTCTCTAGTTCATAAAGTTTTGATGGCTATCAACATGTGTGTAAATAAAAAATAGTAATATATAAAAATGCTTTTCCATTCCATTATTGATCATGCACAATTTTCAATCCCTGGAATTTTAATATATCATGTAATCTGAATTGCTGTTATGTAAAGACATAATTTTTATACTTGCTCATATGTAATTATAAAGAATATTTGCTTATATGAAAAGTTAAATCGATTTTCCGTACATTCCAGACTTTTACCGTATCTGTATTTTGTAATTTAGTTATTGTTCAATGATGGGTTGGTACACGGGTTTAATTGACCGGTAAATTATATGCATTTTAGAAGGAAAATTTTGCAAGGCATATTGGTACACTTAATTTAAACATCCGTAGGCCACGAAGAAAAGTATCCTTCTCAAATGCACACTATTTTGCCAGCAAATTGAACTCTTGTCCAGTTTTCTGTCAAAAAGCTGGTCAAACATTTCTTAATAGTCATCACGGCACTAGAGGGGATACAGAAGAGAATAGCAATGCTCGGTTGTCAAAGAGAATAAAGTGGTCAGTGAGGCTGGGAGCGAGGCGGCGAAGAAAGTAGCAAGAGAGGGGCAGAGTTCAAGTGTCAGCCTCCTTTTATTGGACGCCTGAATGCTGCTTTGAGTGGGGCAATCCTCCGACGGAAGAATGAGAGAAAGCAGCTTCAATGGGGTTGTCCCGCACACCCAGCAATGGTATTCAAATTTGCCTTTTGTGATCTCTCTAACGACCGCTAACATCTGAAATACCGACTCTTTTACTATTACAACTCAGCGTCCATTTCCGCGAACTGTTTACGAACGCATGCGAGATTTGCTCTCTAAGTACATTGGAAATTCATGACAATACTTATTGTTAACATTTGATGCTGCACCGTTCATACGCATTTGCGTGGCAGTTCTGAGAATAGTATTATATTCCAATTTCAGTTCTACGTCATTTTACTTTCTCGCCATACTACATACTTATGTAGTAAAAAGGAAGTAGTAATGCAGTGGATAAAATTTGCAATTCTCTTTACAAAAAAAAAAAAAAACTACTGTGGGGCCCTTGTATCGAAAAATGGAAAATCTTGTTCCTATATAATAGTAACTAACTTCTTCCAACACGGATGTGCCCGTCCTCTTTGATTCTGTTTTATCTGTTATTAATACGGCCCGTTCCGACACAGCTGGTCGGTTAGGACGGGACAAAACTTTTATTGAGTCCCCGGCTGCTATGACACCCGGAGACGTAACTTCTGAAACTAGTCTTCACAGGGCCACACCAGATGCCACACCTAACGAAGGAAAATATTTCAACTTGTAGATCTATAACGCGTTGAGGTGGGAAATGAACTCAAAAGAAATATTCAATCCCAGGACCAATTGAACAAGACCTATGCCAAATTAGTGGAGATTTTGGGCGGCTCCTCTGTACCCACCACTACCAGTCCTTAAAAGTATCATGGGTCCCGTAGGCATGGGGGCAAACGCGCTAGGAAACGCTACTCTTATGGTAGGGCGCAGGATCTTTTCAAGAATGATCCAGCGCTTTTGGCGAAGTGCATTAGAACAGGCATTGACTGTGTCGGTCAACACCCCTTAACAGAGATGAGGTTAATGACCTGTAAAAATCCATTTGGGGTAATACGCCCCCGATTCGGCTTTCCGAATTAAGAGAGGATGATAAATTGTCGACACCTGAAATGGACTCAGACACAATTCTATACGCGGTGCAAGTTGCCGAAATTAAAAGTCGTCTGGCTGGGATGAAAAATTTCACGGCACCAGGACCAGATAAAATAAAAATTAGCAATATATCTTTCGTAGCAAAAGTTGAAATATTGTCTCTACTGTACACTCAAATTTTATACAGTGGCATTGTGCCTTCTGGGTGAAAAGCAAATCGCACCATCCTTATACCAAAAGAGGGTAAGGATAATACGTATGTCACTATCGCTCCATCACAATTAGTTCCCTGCTATGCAGAATCTTTTCGGGCATTATGAACAAACGCATTCGATCCGTGGTGAGGTTCAATCCACGCCAAAAAGGGTTTATCCCTTAACCTGGCTGTTTCGCCAATGTTCAAATTCTTCACGAAGCAGTCAGTGACATGAAAAAAGCAGAGGGTGGTGTCGGCGCTGTGCCAGACATATCCAAAGCATTTGACACTGTTCCTCACGCGGCGATTCGGTGGGCTTTGTCCAGGATCCACGACGCCTTTACCAATTTGGTAATGGACTCTTACGCCGACGTTTCCACAGTTATTCAGCACCCCTCGAAAGGAATCGAGATGCCAATTCGTAGAGGAGTAAAACAGGGGACCCGTTGCCTCCACTCCTTTTTAATCTCATTATGGAGTGCATGCTTGAGAAATTGAATAATATGTCAGAATACCCGCTATTGGAAATGAGTGGGTCCGTATTAGCATTTGCTGACGATCTGGTGCTGTTAGAAAAAGATGTCCCAGGAGCTCAAGAATTGGTTGATATTGTGGTGGAATATCTTGGGGCCCTCGGAATGACATTGTCCGTCGCGAAATGTTCATCATTCCTAATTACAAACTTTGAACGATCCTGGTTCATTGAAGACCCCTGTCTGGAATGGTTGGGGGAGAGAATTCCTCTGGTCAATGATTATCATACCCTAACATACTTGGAAGTGAACTACTCTATTTGGAACGGCTTCCCATGTAATGCATCCATATCGAATTTGATGGAAGCAGTGACGAGGCTACAGAAGGCGCATTTAAAACCCACTCAGAAGTTTGCATTACTTCACACATACATAATGCCACATTACCTCTACCAATTGGTTCTATCGATGTCATCTATGTCGACGCTCAGGGAAGCGGACTGCCAAATGAGAGTGACAGTCAAACTGTCCCTACACCTGCATATGAGTACTGCAGATGGCTTATTTTACCTGGCCAAGAGAAATGGAGGACTGGGATTGCTGCGGCTTGCCCAACACGTTCCTAGGGTAGCGCTGAACTTAGGATTACGACTAGAAAAATCTGCAGATCCCATTTACAGATGGCTGAGCTCCTGTCCGAGTTTCTACCAACGGACATTTAAAACCGAGAAAGCATTGAGACTCAACTGGCCCTATAGCGATCAAGATATAAGAGCTTATAAGAAGAAATGCGCCGATGACGAGGTAGCCGCTTGGGAGAACCTGGGATCCCAAGGGAGAGCGGTTAAGACGCATATAAATGATGGAATGCATTTCCGATTGGAAATGCCTTTTTGAAAGATTATAATATTTTGAAACTTGGTCTTTTCATCACTGCATTCCAATTGAGATGTAATACCGCTGCCAATAAAACTACTCTTAGTAGAGGAAGGCCCAGAGAGGATGTATACTGCAGGAAGTTCAACACGGCGGATGTATACACAGGAAGTTCAGCGGTAGAAACTATGAATTACATCCTCGGTCAGTGCATTTTTACGAAACCAGCAAGAATAAAGCGTCATGACGAGATAAAGAACTTTATAAAGGTGAAGACGCTCCGAAAATCAGACACTGTGATGTCCACGGAAGCCACTTTCTCTGTTGCCGAAGGGGTTAGACTCAAACCTGACTTGGTAATAAAAAGCCGGGAGGGGACCCACGTGGTCGATGTGACTGTCCGCCATAAGGATGGGTCTAGCCTTCTAAAAACAGGGGAGGAAAAAGTGGTAAAGTACCAACCAGTCATTCCCCTGGCAGCCCAACTTCATGGAGTTGCCAACGCCAGAACCCTGCCAGTGGTGGTTGGAACCACTGGGGTTATGCCACGGTCAACAGTCAGTGCCCTCAAGATGTTGGGGATCATGTCTCTAGGCGATCTACTGACTATCTCGTTAATTGCTCTCAGAAACTCTATTAAGCTCTACACCCAATTTGTAAATTACGATGGAGTAATGTAGCATTGCTGGTAGTAAATGAAGAAAACGAATTTCTTGGTCCCGTGGAGAAGTCTAGGGAACCCAGGGGATCCGAAAATGCCTATAATTTACCTAGTTACCACGATTTAATTGGGAAGTGTACGCTATTTAATGTAGCATATATAAAATTGTGCAGTCAGAACCAACGTTTTATTGGTTCCCGATATCGAAAAATTATTGGGCGGCAAAACGTCTATCTGTGCGTCCGTTTGTCCGACTGGGATCTATTATAGCGCTTAAACCGTTCAGATGATTTTCTCCAGAACTGATGTTCACAGGCCAATCTGAACGGGCTCGAGGCCCTGATAGTTGGAAACGGGGATTTTAATTTTTGAAAGTTCTTTTCAAAAAACCTCAACATTTTCCCAATTTTCTGAAAAATTTTTCAAATTTGTTTATTAAACTATGTATTCGGATAGGATAGAGTACTTTTGACAAATGGCGCAGGTTACATTGTCGTTGAAATCCCTGAGTTTTTGAAAATTGCAAAAGTTCCAACATCCTTCGACGTCTTCCTACAACTATAATATTGAAAATAGAGGTTTTTGCGTTAATAAAATCTATTCTTCAAAGACGTCTGCAAATTAAGTCAGATACAAACTTTCGTAAACACGTATAGTTTTTGCACGATTTTTCGTAATATCTAGGCAAGTAAAAAAAAAATCTCAATAACGGCTCCAGATTTTTGAAACGCGACGTTTGTGCTATTGCTGCTTCACTAGAACACCGTTATGTTTTGGAGAAATGTTTTTATTAATTAAATACTACCGACATTTCACTGTTACTTCATACCTTCCTCAGAGCTTGTAAACCACATTCCCAAATGCAACATTGACTTCACTGCTCAACCATCACCCAAGTAAACTTTGTAAGGGGTATACAAACTTTACTAGAATGATGGATCAACGTTAGTCGTCAATGGATGTAGGAATAAGAAATACATTTTTCTTTGAGGAAGGCTGCGGGACCAACGCTGAAAGGTTGACACTTCAGCCTAAGCAGCGGTGCTGCCCTGGGAGCCGAGATAATATTGACACTGGTCGCGAAAGCCTTCGCTTACTGTTAAATAGATGTTTCGAGTGTCATGTGCCTTGACATCATGTATTTATTTATGATTCCTCGTGCCGGAGCTTCAAGTCATTCCAATTTTTATGTAGTAATATAATATAAAAATAGGGCAGTAAAACGACCTAGAGGACGTGCCTACTACTACTATACAATATAAGCTAAACTACAAAAATATCGTATACTGAAATTCTATGTAAATGTGCAAATTGTCAACAAATAAATTTATGAGTAACACAAATTTGGACCCTTCACTCCGTGGCACAGTGTGAAATTTCGAGCAACAAGCTCGTAAAAATTAATACCTTGGAAACTATTGCACATATTTCAATGAAATTTGGTATACATACTTCTTTAAAGGCATTCTTTAAGTATGTGAAGTTCCAATAACATACGTTTATTATTTCTACCAATTTTAAATAAATTACATACCAAATGCAAAGTATTCCAAATTGTACACATGTTTTATAAAGAATAAAGTTCGTTTTATTCACGATTTTCATCTCATTATCAATTTGTAATTTTTTAAATATATGTTTCGAGCTTAAAATATTTATTGTATTATAGAGTATGTTTATTTTAAACATTTTAATTTTTAATGTATATTGTTTTAAAATGTATGTATAATATTTTAAAATGTAAAGGACCCCCAAATTTTAAAGAATGTTTTTCAAAATCTATAAGCTTCGAATCGTGCCAGATGGACAGGGGTTTCTTCAATTTGGAAAATATCCTATTCATGGTTTAGCCGCTAATAGTGTTCACGGACGGACGGACGGAGAGAAGGACATTTTGAAAAAACTTTTTTTCGGTATCAGGGGACGCCAAAACGTGTATTTCCGTTGAAATCTCGAAATCGATTTTCCACTGCTTTGCATAACTTTCTCTGTACTTCGTATATTACTCCATATATACTTACGTATAAGAGAAAGTAACTTAAGTTCTAAAGAGGTGCTTTAGAATGGCACATACTTTCTCTTAGCAATTTTTTCTAATTTCCTCAGTGTCTACTGGCTTTAAGGTCTTGCTACATTCTCTGGCCAGCTGCCACCTGTCGTCACCGAAAGTACATTTTCTTCACATTTTCTCAGCATACAAGAACCTAAATATGACTTCAAGAATATTAAAGAACCGTAAAACCTCGTCCAAAATAGAAATTTTCACTGAAAATTTTGAAGCCGTTTTAAGGAAATGGCGATTAAGCATTACTGTAAATGCGAAATTTGAAGCTCTTTTTCAGAGGAGTCTATTGAGATTGCGAAAAGCTTCATTTGGAGTCTTTTGAAGAACTTCCACTCACGAATGTAATAATGTATAGAGACTGATAGAAATGTTCACATTAAAAGAAATGTGCAAATTCTTTTGAGAGCACAGAAGAATACACCAAAACGAACTTTCCCTGATATTAAACAGTGCAATTTACACCAGCCATTAGAAAAATGTGAAGAAAAATTTGGAGCCAGTTTTGACGAAACGGCGCTTGTGCGTTTCTCAAAATGCGAAATGTTGAGCTAATTTTTACAGAAACCTGTAGAATTTCCGAGAAACTTTATTTGACATTATTTAAAGCACATGTAATCATAAATCTAATAATGTGAAGAAATTGCCTCTAATATAAATGTTAACTACATTAGAGACAAGTAAAAAAAATTACATTTTTGTAATTTTTGAAAAAACGAAAGATTAGTGCAATATGTCGTTTATGTCATCATACAGAGTACACTTCACATTATCCCTTACTTCACATTAAAAACTGTATATGACGTATGGGGGAGAAGAATATTTGCGCACTTTTTCTTGAATACCAGAATCCCATCCCAACATTTTAATAAATAGTTGAAAGTTAAAGAAATAATAATAATAATAATAACAATAATAATACTAATAAAATTTAGAAAAGCGGGAGATTATCAACATTTAAAAAACTAGACATTTTCGTTCCCGAGTTATAGAAAAACTATTTGCAACGATAAACGAATTCCAGATTTGATTTTTCTGCATTGATAACAATATTGTAACTCACCCTCAGCTCTACTGCTACCACTACAAGCAAAAGGAGACATCAACAAAACGTACGCAGAGTGAAGCTTCATTTACGTCCAGAAGCAAAACAAGGGGCCGAGATGAGGGTCATTGATCCGGGAGCTGAAGTACATTATTTATTACAGGCATATTAAGTTTTTTTAAAGAAATTTTAAAATACAAATATAAACTAATCCATTATATATCATTGTTTTGTTAAAATAAACATTATTTTACTTTTTGGTCAGTATAGTCTATAATTGTATAGAAACAGTTATGCAGCAGAAACGATTATACTTTTAACTTAAATTTGTGTAACGACATTAATTGTTTAATGTCATCTGGCAATCGTTGTAAAGTAACGTACATGTATTGTATGTGGATTTCTTGAAGTGAGTTGTTGATACTGATACTTCATGAACGTGATTTCTACGACGTGTATTGTAATTATAAATCTCAGTATTGCACGAAAATATGTTCCCCTAGTTAAGTAAGTCAGATTTGATAACTATTACAAATTCGAAGATAAATAGGCAAGGCAATTGTAAGATTCCAAGCTCAATGAAAAGAGGCTTGCAGGGATCACTTGGATGGCATTTTTTCATTATTCGAATAATTTTCATTTGCAATCTAAAGATCTGAGTACTACAGGATGAGCTTCCCCAGAATATTATGCCATATTTCAGCCGGGAATGTACATTTTCAAAATACACGCAACGAGCTTCATGAAGGCTGACAGAATTTCAGGGAATTCTGAATGCGTAACATAATGAGCTTTAGTGTTTAATTCTGATATATGTGCATTCCATTCGAGGTTTGACTGAATTGAGAGACCTAGAAATTTTGGTATTTTAACATCAGCTAATTGCATATTGTTCATTTTTAATGGAGCATGCGATTGCCGATTTGAAATGCAAAAATCCATTAAAACCGTTTTACCTTCGTTAGCTATTAATTTGTTATTAAAAAACAATTTGATACTTCTGTATTGTACTATTTATTGCTTCCTTTTTTTGCAAAGAACATTCGTGTCATCGGCAAACAGAACTGTTCTTCAATTTTAATAAAGAAGGGTATATCGTTTATGTATAACAGAAAGAGGATTGGACCTAGGATCGAACCTTGCGGGAACCCATGATCAATTGGCAAAGAATTGGAAAGATATGTAAATAATGTCCTTTCGTGCCAGTACGATATTTCTACACTTTAAGCTCAATGTTTGAGGTAAGAGGTAATTCAATCTAGGGCAATACCACGAATTTCATATGAAGGTATTTTTGAGAGTAAGATGTTACGGTCAATGACGTCAAAAGCTTTCGAAATATCTAAAAATATTCCAATGTCTGCTTCATTTTGGTCCATTAATGAAGCAACATCTTGAAGAAAAGAAAAAAATGGCAGTTTCCGTAGATTTTGATTTTCTAAAACAGTTTTGCGAGTCTGAAAACGCTTCGCTTTTCCTGAGAAAAAGCTTCCTTTCGAGTGTAGAAATGTCTCTCTAATATTTTTGAGAAAACTGTCAAGAGAGCAAATGACCGATAATTTTGAATGTCATTTTTGTTCCCTTTATTAAAAAGTAGGTTAATTTTTGTTGTTTTGTAAATATCTTGAAATATTCTTGTGCGTAAAGAAGCATTGAGAATGTTAGATAACGAGTGTATAAAGTCAAGTTCACAAGGTTTTAATAAACAGTCCGGAAATTCATCCAAACCAGATGAATATTTATTTTTTAGTTTACTGACCATCCTGAGGCTTTCGTTGGAAAATTTAAAACGTGTCGGAAATATTTAGGGAAGTCTATTGTATTGGATTTTGTGATTTTAGTCCCTTCGTGTGATCAGCCGCAATTCTAGAAAAGTATTGGTTGAAGAGATTTGCAACTTTTTTCACATTACTTGCTTCTCTTTCGTTATCCTTTAAACCAACATTCTCTACAAGGTATCGAGATGATGTGGTTGCATTCTACGATATTCCACATTACATTAGTGTTATTACTTGCATTTAAAATATCCTGATTATTTTTCATTATTTTTGCCTGAACTATTACTCTTGTTAAAATTCTTTTGTATTCTCGTAAGTAGACATGAACACCGATACGTCATGATGTTTAGAAATAAAGTAAAGGTTACGTTTGTTTTTACACGATGTTCTAATTCCTTGTGTGATCCACGTATTACTTTTCCGTGAAATGTTTAATTTTCCCTTTTTAAGAGGGAAGCATGCGTTAAAGTGAAATGAAAACTTTGAGAAAAATAAATTATATTTTTCATTTGTGTCACCCGCTTATATACTGCGTGCCATGATTCCTTCAGCAAGTAGTTCGTAAATAATTTAATGTTAACTTTAGTGTATGCTCTGATCATGAGTGTATTATTTATTGTGTTAGTGTTCATGTTAATAGTATCTGTAAGAATCTGTGCATTGTGGATCCTAGATAATTCGTTATTACTTCGTATCTAGTAGTAGTTTTGTTGATTATAATTTGATGCTTTTTGTAATTTAAGTCATTTCGATTGTGATTTAGGTCATTTAGATAAAGCGAGAGATTGTCGAGATATAAGCGAAAAGTTGAATAATGCGTGAAATATATGTTTTTGATTTTTCTTTGATTTTTTTTATTTGTGAATCCGATATTTCCCGAGATGGCAAACAACAAATTCGAATTCCCCCAAAAAACTTCAAGAACCGCTGAGGAAGAAATATCCGACTTTTTTTCTGAATCAGGTCTTTTTGAGCGCCAGCTATACTACGTACTTAATAAAGAGAATATATTGCAATATTTTGCCACGCTAGCGAAAAGAGGCTATTTTGCACATAAAAGCTTGTATTGTGTGTCCCTGATACCGGAAAAGAGGGAAATTCTTAATCTTTTGTGTAGTACATTACTTCTAATACATTGTCAGAATCCGCGTCTTGTTGGGTCTTTGATACCGAAAAGTTGGTTTTTGGCAACTTTTCGGTATCAAGGACTACAAACACTACTCAAAACTTTAGCGCCTAAGCCATAGGGTTTTCTCCAGAATTGATATTCTCTCATCGATTTGGATGAACTCAAGGCCCTGCGAATTTAAAACGAATGTTTTGAGTATTGCGAGTACTTCACATGAAATCTGAATGACATTTTCAAAGTTTTCTTAAACATGATACCAAATGTTAACAAATAGGTATAACTTTTTGCTCAGATTGAGAAAAGTACGCTTTTAAAAATGGCACAGGATCAATTTTTGTTGAACTCTGAATGTTTGAACCATGCAAATGTTTAATTTTTTTCAGTGTCTTCCTACATATTCATAATTGAAGATAAAGATTGTTTTCTTAATGAAATCTGTTTCTCAAAATCGTCTACATGAGATCATGTTTATGTTTAAATGAGATCATGTTTATTTTCTTTAAAACAGACGTTTTTGAGTAAATTGACGTGATATAAAAGCAATTTTAAGGAAATGCGTTACCAAATTTTCTAAGGAACGGCTCTAAATATTTTCTATTTTTCTCGGTAGAATACGTATGCTCATAAAATTGCGGAATGTCTGATTTTCGTTGAACCCTCTGAATTTTTGAAAATTGCAAAAATAAAAAAAATTCTGCGTTTTCGAACAAATAGAACACTGAAGATAGATATTTTTGTATTAATGAAATCTATTTAACCCTTTTATGCCCGAGTTTATTTATTTTTTACATAATTATTATTTTAGCAAATAAATATGATATATTATGTTCTAAATGAAAATTGTAATTTTTTCTGTTAGCTTTTTCAAAATATGGACTGTTCCAATATTAGAACACCAGGCACAGACGGGTCCAGAGTTTTTCAACAAGTCAGGTCACATCTATAATATTTTTTCTTTATTTAAAATATAAAAAAATGCTACAATTTGGTTATTTTCTATATCAAAATTAGAGTTAATAATTAGTATGGAGTATGAAATAGTTTTCATGCAATTTTGTGTTTAAATTTTTGAAATTGATTATTTGTGTTCTATTTACATGCACATCTTCCTTATTTTGTGGTTATTGAAATCCAGTGTCTTGTACTATCGAATCCCTCAGAAGTTAATATGCGAAATATCATTCATTTGCTAGTATTGTGTCATGAGAATATTCTCATGAATGCACTCGTCATAGTGTCCAGAGCCAATATTACTCTCTAGTTGTCTCAGATGTGAGTCTTTCAGTTTCACTGAATCGCATAATTAGTGCCTCACTTTTGATCTAAGTTGGGTTCCAGGTTTTTCAGTGTGCTGCCTATCTTCATCCCCGCTGTCCTCCTCACTGATACATCGTCTGGAGGCATTATAAAGATAAATGCACTGAAGTAAACATTATCTTCCACCAAAATTGCAATTATTTGTTCTGTTGTTAATAATCTAAGAAGAAAAATATATTAGATGATTTTTGAAATAATAATTAATGGTACCATTCATGCCTGGTGTTCCAATATTGGAACATTTTAGAAAAATTGTTTCCAGCTCAGCTAAATTGTAATATTTTAAAGATATTTGACTTTACTGATAAAAATGTAATGTCATTTAACTATTCTCATAGGAACAAAAAGTTTAAAGAAAAAATGTAATACGATTTTTTTCACCTTGTATCACTCATAGTGCGAGCAATGAAACGACAACTCAATAAACACTCTCTGTTCTGAGTGCAATCTAGAACTAAAATCAACTCTTGGCACCATCAGGAAATTCGATCCCTGTTTTAAGTTCTAGTATTATAATGAAGTCTCCAAGTGCGTTCCGCAATAAGGAGTCAAAGACAAATCCACTGTTGGCTGTTCCAATAATGGAACACCGGGCAAATATGGGTTAAAGATCAATATTTCAAGAATAATGTCATGTTTTTTTAATGTGTTGCACCTTTTCAAGTTTCGTTTTAGAGCGTCGGGAAGGTTGTAATGCTGTTTGAGTAATTTGGTACGGTGTACATGCCTGTAACTTGCTAAACGGAAATACAGGTGTTCGAATTCCAGCGTGGACGTTTGAAACTTTACATTTTTAAGACAAACCAAGGTCATTTCTATCGCAACTTACTGATATTAATGTTCTGTTAGCCGTCGAATGATTCTTGTATTGAGAAAAAGTATCTAAATTAAAGCTCATGATGACAAACACTCTGATCAATACGTAGAACGGGAGAGTTCTGTTTTCAGATCATAAATAAATAATAGCAAATCTTCATTTGTTAACAATGTATCTATTAATTTTATTTATTTATTTTACGTCAAAAAACAGTTGAAACTGCGTATGACGTGGGTGCTATGTGTGAAGTTATGACAGAAGTGAAGCTATGACAGAAGTGAATTCTGTCAGGAATATGCCACTACAATTAACGAAACAATGCAAAATTGTCGAGTTATGCATTGACACAAGAATATAAATATTAAAAGAAAAAAACAAAAAATATGTATATAAACTGAGAGAAAACGATCAATCGAAATGAATAAGTTAAAAGCTTAAAGCTTCTCATGTTGATCACAAAACGCTCTAAGAATGACATCAGTAGAAATTGATAATTTAAAATGCAAAACCAAATTTTAAGAACAATAACACATACTTATTGAATTATCCAGTCTTTTTGGTTTTAAATTATTAATCTAAAAATTAATTTTTCTGTTGCAATTCTTTTGTTAACACTTTTGAAACATTATTTGAATGAAGAAATGGTCACACTTGTAAAAAAAATAAAAAATTGTTATAGTTCAATATGACAAGTCACTAACACAACTCTTTAAAAGTAAATGTTAGTTAAATTTTGAATTCTATTTGTAAACTTAAATTATGTAGTAATAAAGGTTAAAAGAAAACACATCTTACATTCTGAAATATATTTCTCTTTTATACAAACATGTTTACATATAAATTTACATTACAAAAACATATATCACCAGATTCGATGTTCTCGACTAATTTCACTTTGCAGAGTGTTCGTCTTGGGCTGGTTAAGTTGGCACCCATTTCGTTTATCACAATACGCGTAACGCACTCACTCAAAAATAAATTACTTATTCTACATAGCACAAAAGGAAAATAAATAGAGTATATATTGTTAAAAGCTACGTTGTAGCCTAGTATATTTGAAAATTTTAGTTTCTATTACTTCGCCAGTGTCATAGAGTGACTCCTGCTGGAATAAATCAGTTAAAAATTGTAGGGAACTCTCAATGAAGGGTTTAGCCAAAATATCTTACACTTTAGTTAAAACGAACTTTTTGTAGTAAAATACTGTAAATTACAATTTTTACAATTTTAGAATTGAGTTGCATTCACACTATTTTCCTTTTGTCTTAATCATGTCATGATTATACACACTATCAGCAGGATCAGCCAAGCAAGAAATCTGGCTGGCAAAGCGTAATGTAATTATTTTTTATTTATTGGATCTTTTTCTGGTATTTTTCGTTCCAGTTTGTAAAACTTAATTTTGTTCACAGTCTTGAATTAAAATTAAGTGTATTTATACCATTCTCTAATCTTCTAACAATGATATGTCAACATACTTATTAAAACAGTACTATTAGTACTTCCATGCACTGTAGTTCAACATACCCTGCAGTTCATGCTTTAGAATACAACATTCATCTTTTAGCAATCAAAAAACATACATGACTTACATATATTTACCATCAAACTGATGATATCAGCCAGCTGTTTACCTGAGTCCTTGCTTGTTTTGAGAATTAATTGTGCTTAAAAATTACAAAAAAGATGTGGATTTGATCATTATTTGTCGTTTAATGATAAGCATAAATTTGGTTAGTGTAGTACGGACTATGTCACCAACAGATCCAAGATACAATGAGGTTCTCACCTTTATTTTATCGAAACAAATTACACCATCCAAGGTAGAAATCAAGATGCAACTTGAATATCTCGACACAATCTTGTTTTGAGAAATAATATCTAAAGTAATGCTCGTGGTGACAAACACCCTGGTCAATACTTAAAACGGGAGAGTTCTGTTCTTCTGTACTTTTAGTGACTTACAACTGAATAAATTGCAAAGGCACACGTTTTGACAAAATTTCTATAAGTCTCGGTCGTCATCGTAAAGAATTTTATATAAAATGTAATACAGTAATGATCAAAATAAAAAAAAAATCAATTAAAACAATAAAATAAATCTATGGCATATAAATCTTACTAGTACACTCGTTTGACCATAGGAAAAGCTCATGACATATTTATATTCGGTTTAAAGAAGTGTGTTGGATTTCTCTTCTAACACCTCCATAAAAAACATTTAACATTAAAAAATATATAGGTCAACGTTCACATCCTTTTGAACTCGGACGCAATAAGCTAGAGATCCTCAACGCTGACATAACAGTTAGCACTGCTGCATCGCATATGCACATGTACACTGAACCAGCTTATACGGAACGTCTTAAACAAGCACAGGAATTTCCCGAGCGCGTCCGGAAGGCGAAGTATGCAGCCCCCGGCGATCGTTTAAAAGAAAGGGGGTAACAGGGCAACACAATGCCCGAAGCACTGCATAGTTGCTGAGGACGCTCTCTTAGGCGCTGGGCAACTACTTTATGTTTGCGCGGGGACAACAACTCGCGAATGGCATTTGTACGACCACTAAGAGCCCGTTAGTGAATTCCACTTTCTACTCCACAAAACAGACCAATAGCATCATTTTGAACGGTGGAATTAAAAGGAGAACATAAAATAATTATAAAATTCGTTGTTTATGTTTCGTTGCGTAGTTCGTACATAGAAAATGTCACAGTTCTACATACTAAATGTAGAGTCAAAAGTAACATTTCCATTTGGGAAGTAGGCCTATTATGTATTGAACTGGTGAAGTGTTGAACACGTGTTACTGTATTAAGCATATAATAATAAATACACTTTTAAAAGACGTCAGAAAACCGCGATGCTTCGACACCAAAATGAGATGCATTCTCGTTTTAATGCATTACGACGCATTACGTTTCTTCATCTAACCATGTAATTTCTATTAAAATGATATTCATGTTGATTCAACCGTCATGTCATGTCATTTCGTCATGTTGATGACGAAAATGTTGAAAAGATTATTCTTTCTTCTAAAATGTTGAATGTTCGTGAACTAAACGTTTTTTTTATTGCAAATGAAAATGAACTTTGAAATAAATTGGAATGAACTTTAAAATAAATGAATTATATATTTGAAATTTGAAGATAACTATTTTTTCTTACAAATTCCCAGTTGCTTAAAACGTAAATACATAGACATTAGACGTCTCCAGTCATTTGGATATTTTTGCTACTCGCGAATCTCATCTCGGCGTTACCACACGAGGAAGCGTGTGCATGCCGTAGTGTATATTACATATTCAGCTGCTCCCTGCTGGCAAAGGAGCTGAGTCAAGTGAAGCCGAGCGGAGCTGGAAGCAGGGAGCCCGCTCCGCATCTGCGCGAGTGTTACGCGGTTACTCAAGCGCGCACAATCGCCGCTCTTGTTACCCCCCGCCCCCCTCGGCCACTCCGAGAACGCTACGTCCTTCCCCGGCTCCGGAATCGTGCTCGGCACGGGAACGTTTCCGCTCGACGATGACTGCTTTCCCCCGCGCGGTTGCTGACTCGCGGCCAGGAACTTTTAGGGGGCCAGTCGGTCGCGGGCGTACGCGGTGGGCGCGGCGGCAGCGGCGGCGGCGGCGGCGGCGGCGGCGAGGGGGGAGCTTGCGGTTCGCTCTGGCACGGCGTGCAATGCCGCCTGCTCGTACGCGCTGGCTCGCTCGCTCGCCCGCGTCCTCCGAGGCAATGATCGTACAGTTTTTACGGTCTCCTTAAGTTTGAGGTTAAGCGTATAGAACGTCTGGTGGTGTATGACGTGCGTGCTTGCTCGCTGGAACGGCTGGCGATCAGGTGGCGCTGAAAAAGGATGAATTCCGCCGAGGAAATGCATCTGATTCGTGGAACAGCTTGGAGGTATTTACGCGGTTGTTCTTTTGTAGGAGGAAAGACGAACAAGAGACGTTCAGAAGAATATTTACTCTGTTGTTACCTCAAACGTAATCACTTTTTTTTTTATTTCGAGGAAACATTTTTCGAGTTTGTACCTTCACTATGGGTATCTGTAGACAGATAAACTGTAATTTTAGCCACAACATGTAAGTTACGTGGCCTAAAAATATTACGTTATCGTAAAAAGGGCTTATAAATCGTTTTAAAAACCTATTTGGACAGTACTCTCAAATTCTTATTGAACGTCCTGGTTCGTAGACTATACATATATTTCACAAAACTCGAGTGCTACTTCTCGCAGCAAAATGGTTTAAGAAGCTACTTCTACACACATAGTCCTCAATCGACTCGCTAAAGAGACCTCACGCTTTGCCGTAAAGACGTGGATACCTGAAGACATGACTGTCAGGAAGACACAGTTTGACTGCAGTCTCCCGGCCGAGCTCAGCTGAGGAGTTGCGTGTAAACCTCCGATCACACGAACACAAACACGCGCACTCATACATACACACATTCAGTAAAGCAACGTGGAGGTCCAGGAGCATAGGAAGAGCGACGTGCGCGCTTGGCGGGCGCCTGCCTTGAGGGCGACGACTCGAGCGTTGCCATCCGGATCGATCGAGGCGATCCCGAAGGGTCGGACGGTCGGCGGAGATGTGGGCGGGGAGGACAGGCCGCCTGCCTCTGGGCGAAGGGCGTCTGGCGGCGGCGGCCACGCCCCCTTCGCGGCGGTGCGCGCGGTGCTCGGCGTGGAGCGCGGCGAGGGCCAGGGCGAGGGGGAGGCATCTAGAACTGCAGGATCTGGTTGATCCAGTCGCGGAACTGCGACACCCGCGTGTACACGCCCGGCTGGTTGGGCTCCGCGCAGCCGATGCCCCACGAGATGACGCCGGCCAGCAGCCAGCGGCGGTCGTCGCGCTGGATCACCATGGGCCCGCCGCTGTCGCCCTGCGGACAGCGTGCGCGCACTCGTAAGTCGGGCGACTTGGATAACGAGCTGTTTGAAATGACACATAGAGGGACAGAGATAGGGAGAGGGAGTGAGGAAGAGGGAAGGGGAGAGAGGAAAAGAAAAGAGGGAAGAGAGGAAGAGGGGAGAGGAGAGAGAGGGGTGAGAGGGAAGGGAGGGAGAGGGAGTGAGGAAGAGGGAAGAGGAGAGAGAGAAGAAAGAGGAAAAGAAAAGAGGAAGAGGGAAGGGAGAGGAGAGAGGGAGAAGGAATGGGAGATAAGGAGAGGGAAGGGGACAGAGGGAGTGAGGGATGAGAAATGGAGAGAGAATTATGAGCAGAATACACAAAAAATAATTTAGTTCATGTTCTCAAAGCTACATTTTGGGGTGCAGAATATACTGTGATAAGTAGAACATATCGAGCTACTGTTAGATCAAAATTGGATTATGAAAGCATATTCTACGACGCGGCTAATAAGAACGTTAAAGAAATGAATTTCCGTTAATAAGAAAGCAAAGCTTACGTGAAATCTAAAGAATTGCTCAACTATATGTTGACTATGTGAAGCGCCGTTACCATAATTAGAAAAAGAGTAAGTTTCAGGCAACAACGCGAACACACTCATTCAAATTATCCAGTATATTTACAAGTACTACAGAATTCCACGCTAAAAAAGCCTCAAAACCTCTGGCACAAACAGTGTTCACACTAGAGAAGATACAAGAAAAAATCTCCCCTCTCCGGTCTGTGAATATACAGTCTTTGAACAATATAAAACACCAAGGTGTTGGAAATTCCGGGCAATCCTAAATAGAAGGTTGACCGTCCTGTAATCCGCGTTGAAATTACAGGTGTAATGTAAAAATACAGGTGTTTTATAATTATAGCAAAACTAGTTGCCTGCAGAACAAAACCACCCGAACTTTTCGTTTTTCCAAAAAGTAGCACGCACATTGCTCAAGAACAAATATATATACTGTACAACAGTTCTGTACACACCAAGAATTTCATGAAAGCTGTTGTTTCATAACACAACAGAAGAATTGCAAATATTTAACTGTGGGCGATTTCTTCCTTTGATCTTTGCTGTCACATGACGTCAGCTGCGTCGCAAGCAGTAACTTAGTGTGTATGAGAATTCGCTACGAGCAGTATGAGAATAAGCTGAAAAATACTTGTGTAAAATACCTGTATATTTGTTAAATCAAAATCCAAACTATTTCATTGTTTTTTGATTTTTCCCAAGTTTGTAGGTAACTAATAAAACCATAGTCACCTCTTACACGGCCTGGGTCTGCGTTGTTTTGTCTTTCAATTTCTGTGGCACTGAAAATTCGTAATATAGATATACAGATGCACAAAAGGATCTTCCTAGTTACTCATATATAATTTCAGAGATTTTTGTTTGTGTTCTGTCTAATAAATTGCAGGCTATAATCGAGGTCAACAATAGTAATGACACTTATCGAAAATCAGTAAATATACTTGTGCTGTTATGTACTATATACTACTGTGTAAATAAACTTATGTTTGGGTGTCAGAAAATTTACCAACTTCAACTGTCGGCAACCTAAATATTCAAAATATGGAGGGGAACCTTATTATTAAGTTACAGCTGTAAAGAAATAGGCTTGAGCTGAATTCATTTTGGTATTGCCATTTTATTTTATCCTTCTCTGAAAAGAAGGCAGAAAAAAAAAATTAAATGATGAAAGAAAGAACTTAAATGAAATCTTTTCCGAATAATTTAAATATATATTCTCAAAACGGCTTCATGATTTTTCATTAAATTTAGTTCTAGAATAGAGCAAAGAACGCTAGTAGAAATGGCTCAGGTTTCATTTTCATTTAACTCTGAATTTTCGGATGTTGCAAAAGTTACAAATAACATGTGAACGTATGTGTTTCTGTACCATTCGGTGACGTTTGAGGACTCTGTGTGTGTGTGTGTGTGTGTGTGTGTGTGTGTGTGTGTGTGTTGTGTCTGTGTCTGTGTCTGTGTCTGTGTCTGTGTCTGTGTATGCGCGCGCGCATGATGTTTCAGATAAATAACGGCGGGAATTTTTGTTTATTATGACTCTTGATAATTAATTGAAAAGTGGTTAGTTTGTTTTATTCTGTTTATAGTTTTTTAGTATGTATCAGTTTAATCTGATTAGAAAGATAATTGGTTTACAATGTTGATACTTTTTTATACTTATTTGTATTATTAACACATTTTCTTCCACTAACATAATCTTTTCACTTAACGCATTGAAAGATGTAATTAAAGTGTTTCCAAGTTTTCTCTTCTACACCATATTCTCCGTGTTAATAAGAAAACGTGCACCTTCCTACTGTGGGGGCATTAAATGCCCTTGGTGATCGTAAAGATAAAACATTAATGATTTTTCTACGGGGAGGAAGTTATTACGAAAAAAACGGATGAGGAAGTTATTACGAGCCTTATGAGGGTTTGTCTTGCACACTAACGAAACTAATTGTAACTAAGATTTAATGACATTTATCAGGCTGTTCTAGTTTATAAATTGAATATTACGTCGTCGCGCATTATTTTATCAATAACATTCCAATTACATAAATAGATTGGAGATAGGTTAGAATTTGTACTCATTTCATCGTTACTTTCAAATTTCAAGTACAACTTAAACCACTTAATGCATGAACCAAATAGTCAAAAGAGCAGATGAAGGCGCGGAAGTAGGTGAAGTGGCCAAAGAGAACAAACGAACGGTGCCGGTGCGACGAAAACCAAGTGGCAGCGTGACTGGAGTGTGCGAGAGAATATGAAGTCGTCGCAAACTTAATGCATATTTAATACCTCTTTTGTAAACAGACCGCGCACTTCATGAAAGAGGTGAGAGATGGAAACTGCGGAAAGCATTATTTCGGCAACCAGCATGTCCACCCTTCCTTGTCCGGCAAATTTCGCGTTTATTCACGCCTGCTAATTTGGCACAAAACGCCTCAAGAGAAATATGCGCTCGTGCTTAACGACTGTGGACGTCCACCGACAATCTTTCTTTTGTAAATGCTGTGTAAACTGATGTAGTCGTTTTCACAATGAACGTCTTTTTTTCACGGTCTGCTAGACGCTCCTCTTTAATTCGGGGTTTGTGTTAGCTACTCTCACGATCTTTCTTCGGTTAGAGAAGAAATACAATACGCAGGATGAATCACCTAAAACAACGTTTCGCAAACAGGAGGTGGCAATCCCTCCGGAGAAGGCAGTGCCATTTAACGAGGTCGCTAAACAAACGCTACCTAAATAATGCCCCCAATGTTTTTTAACAATATTTGTTTAGAAAGAAAATAGGGCATTTACACAAACAGTACGCTTTACGTTATGTTACGCTTTATGTTACGCACAGAAACTACTTGAAAGTAAAAGCAGCCGACGAAAGCTCATTTCAAATTGTTCTTTTCAAAAATCCAATGAACCTTGAATTGAAATCTCTCTACTACTTTTTGTGTATGAAAATGTTTCCTTTGTGAGTTGTGCTTTAGTCGATTAAATACGATACAGAAATACTGTCGGTACAGAGAACACAGGATTTAGAAAAAGCAAGTAAAAATACAATAAGTCAAACAGTTGGTCTACATTTTCGACTAGAAGCTTTCTCGATGAGATTTCTTTGAATTGCTAGGAATATTTTCAGCTCGCCTTCCTAAATTCTTTTATCTTCCAAATTGTGTCATCTAACAGGAGAAAATACCAATATCCATTAAAAGAACATGGCAGTGAGTAGTGTCATAGTATTGTGAACAGATATAGTTTATTGCAAAATTGATAGTTGGAAAATTATTTATCGGGTTCAGAGATGTGAGCAGAAACCTAAACCACCCTACGTACAAACGGGTTGTGAAGATCAAATTTCCACTCCATCCAACCAAAAAACTAGTGCTTTAAAACAGCACATGCTTTCTCGCATTATTTATAACTTTTGCCATTTTCGAAAATTCAGATAATTTAACGAAAATGAGATATGCCCCATTTTTAAGCGTTCTGATTCTATCCGTGGAAAAACTGAAAGATTTGGAGCGGTTTTTGAGAATTCTTTTTTAAACTGCAATAATTTTAAGCATAGATTACCTGAAAACCACTCATTTCTCAAAAAATTGTGCATTATCTCTCTTAAATCTCTATTTTTTACAACAGATTTCATTTAAGACAAAAATCTCAGTCTTCAATATTTAACTTTTTTTAACGTTACCTTTTTGCGATTTTCGAAAACACAAAGCGTTCGCCAGTAATGGGACTAACACCACTTTTATTTACTGTCCTTTGATACATACGATGAGAAAATTTGAAGAAAGAATTGAAGTCGTTCTTCAAATAACATAGTTGTTTACAAATTTTAAAAAATTGCCTTTATTACACAAAATTACGAGAAAATTACCAATATTTTCGAAAAATTGTACTGGATATTATTTGAAGATCTGTGTTTCAAGAACAGACTTCATTCACAAAAAATCTCTATTTTCAATATTGTACTGAAGACGCCAAAAAATGTTGAACTTATACAATTTTCGAAAAAAAGGGGGATTTCAACGAAAATTAGGCCAGCGTCATTCTTTTAAGAGCTACGCTATCCGAAGACAAAATTTAATGAAATTTGGAGGAAATTTTGGAGGAAATTTTGGAAATGTTCTTGAGTATCTCCCAATATCAAAATACCCATTTCAAACTCTCAGGGCCTTCGGTTTGTTTCAAATCTGTCGGCGAACATTTATATATATATATATATATATATATATATATATATATATATATATATATATATATAAACGTCTGAACGATTTACGCGTTAGCTTTAACCACTGACTGACGCACGGACGGACGATTTGCTGTCAATAGATTGTTTGGTAATAAACCCGTAAAACACATATTCTATCTACAACGTGTTAGAGGAAGTAATTTACTATATATAGAACCGGCCATGTCAGTCTTTCTGTTGAAAATTTGCCGTTTTCCGGAGCACGAATACAATTCTTTCTTTTCTTATCAACTAAGGCGAGAAGGTAAAACTTAGATTGTATTTCCATTTGATTTCTGAAACTTTCGCTGGCATGGTCTGCATTGTCCTGGGAAAGAGAAAATAAGTATGTTCTCGAGCCGGTTATTCGGGATCTTAACTCGAATACAAGGTAAGTAATTTTTTTCCGCTGACCTAGTGGCTCTCTCGCGTGAGGTCACTAGTAATACATGTCGAGGTTTACTCGAGAGTTACCGGGTCGATTTTGGAGTGACAAATAAATGTATGTTACCCCCTCCCCTACGTGCTTGCGTCATGGTTTTCTATTCGAACCATGTGAACTTTTACTGATCTCACATTTTAGAAGGTCAAGATGACAAAACATTAGAACAGACGAAACATCACCTTATTATCCAATATCACAGTCATAAAGCCGGTGGCGCTAGCCGAATGCGTTTACTACGCTCCGTGAAGTCACGAAGGTTAAGCGCATTCGAGACTCGCGGGTTCGTGGTTGGGTGACCGGCCAGGAACCCCGGGATCTAACGGCGTCGAGCCCCTGGCCGAAGGGATAAAAGGCACTGACTGACTGCGACGTGACGAGACTGGACTAATATTAAAAAAATAATAATGCCCATTAATGGAGGATTACTCCCAAGGGCAAAAGCGCCCAACGCCCCTTAAGGGGGCTTGGAGACGCGTTGCGTCAAGGAGTGGACGCAACAAATTAAAAAAAAAAAAAAAAATAACAGCCAACACATTCCCAATTGCAGTGGTGACACACAAATAGATTGCTGGTCATTAGGCACAATGCAAAACGTCCATTGAAAAAATGCCCAAAAATGTTAGTATCCAAAACATATAAAAACATACAATTCAAAGCAAACAACCACAATGTTTATTTTTAAGTTAATGAAATCAAATAAATTCTAAAAATTGAAAATGAACTGGAATACAGCAATTTATGAATCACACTTACAAAGTGTTTCATTCATCGACCTCTTTGCCTTATATATTAGGATTCACGTTTAACTTTACATGTAACGTTTGTGCGCGGATGTACTGCGTAATGGAACAATTGTTTATAACCTTTCTACTGCCGGACATTTCTTAGTTCTTCTTTGATAAGTGATGTAGTTTCTAATCACAACATATTTTAATGCAGCCAGTTCGAATCTGTAGTATCGAATTTTCATTGTCATGTTTTTCTTCACATTAATTGTCAAAAAACTCTTATTATTCATACTAGCATGATAACCGTACAACTTAAATATCAGTATTTGGTGTAAGTTATCACATACTTGCATTGCACATACTTGCATACCCACATGGATAATTGTAGCTCTTTTCTTTTTACTCTCTACGCACTCAAGCCAACAATGTGAGCATTCACGCGTGTAAAGAATATGGATTAACATATTCGAAGGCATGAAGAGTTCGTTTACTACTCACTGTTGTACAATAGTCAGACGCATCGGAAAATTTATAAATCGTACACCCGATATTGCTTACAACACAGACACCATATCCAGTCACAACACAAAACAAATTAAGCGTTTTAGATTACGAAAATCGTTTTCCTCTTTTCCTGATCACCACTACCCCTCATTATAGCGCGTATATTTTCTTCTATCCAGATGTTATTAATAGATTAGCCCTTCTCGTAAAGCTTGTTTGGCCTCCTAATAAAAAACCAAAACCTAAATTTAAAAAGAACGTAAAAAATGTTATCAAAATGAATAAAAACAACAAATATTATAAAATCTTTTATTTATTATTTCATATTAAAAACATAAATTGTTTACAATAATTTTCGGCAACGTTTCGGAGGTGAGGTGTACCTCCATCATCAGGCCGTGGCCTTACATTGATTTTACATACGTTGGGTATCAATCAATCAATGTAAGGCCACGGCCTGATGATGGAGTAACCTCTCAACGTTGCCGAAAATTATTGTAAACAATTTATGTTTTAATATGAAATAATAAATAAAAAATATTATAATATTTGACTGTCTATAAATAAATATTTGGAACTTTTCTAGTCAATCGTTACTAACAGACAGCCTATTGCTATCTTCTAGAATAAAAACAACACTTTTTAAAATTTTTCGTGTATAGAAAAGGGGTGTTTCTGTGGGTGCCCTTTTTCATTCCCGAGGAACTTGGATTTACCTACGAAAAATTATGAATATTGCAGTTGTAAGCTGTTTCCACCCTTTTAAATTCTTTACAATGTAGTATGATTGATGTACATAATCCCTCCATTTAACTGGGGAAATATAACAAAGAAAATATTTCAAAATGTATTCATACTACTACATCATTCGCTCGCAAATAAACAGAATTGTTCAAGAGAAAAAGAAGAAGAGAAAATTCGGCAATGGCACCGACATTGTATTCAACTGAATAGATGTGGACTCTCATTTAATGTACGGATCTGTAAATCGCAACCCAAGGGAAACAGCGTAACAAACACAACGTTTCTCGAACCGCCGTCAACTTCGTCATGAAATGGTCTCAGGAATTGACTCAAGGAGTGTGAAGAGTAGCGTATCACCGCGCCAATGAGCAGTATGCACATTTAAGTTGGTAAAAGGGGTACTAGAAGAAATCGGTGTTCTACAGAGCATTATGTAGATTTTTGCAAAAAAACAAATATAATTATCTAAAGGAATTTTAAGGAATACCTTCTGTTTCTTCGGTTAGTTTTATTTCCGGACGAGGCAACCTTTATGAAGGGGTGAAAATGCCATTTATCAATAACATAAAGACACCAATTCAACTGTGAGCCCAGAAGTAATGAATAAACTTACTATTTGCATTTATAATATTTCATATTAGCAACAAAACGCTTTTTTATTACGTCATTGTGGGTCCATAGCAGCAGACTATACGAGACATTAGTTCACATGGAAGATTCTCTAAAAATAATAATTTTAGCATTTCGAGAGTTTCAATGTCGGCGAGCAACTGTCTTGAATCGTGTTCAGCGTTCCGCCAGCGGTCCGTTCAGTTTGCATGCCGCTGAACAACGTGATCATATTTTCAACTTTTGATGTAATAATGAATATTGTATTTTCAGTAAATTTAATTCATTTGATAAAGACTACGCACAGAACACATGATACAACTAACGTATTCTAGTGTGTGGCACGTGATGTTTTCCTCGACAGTATCGCCGATAGCAAGGAGAAACAAGAAACGCCCAGCGCTGCAGTCTCTGATGGCGCGGCACCGGTTTGAATTGCGCCCCGAAAGTGATTTTAAACCCAATTTTTTCTAAGACAACTTTGTTTCGAAAAACTGTATCTATCGTTTTTCATAAAATCCAACACAGAATCTGGTGTATTAGTTTGTCTCGGTTGCTTCCGGACACCTTATAAAATAATAATACCTTACCTTACCTTATAAAATAATAATAATACGGACACCTTATAAAATCCTAATAGTAATTATACAAAAACGTGTTGCACCGTCCTGGGGTAGTATGCAACCCTTCAAACATTAATGCACAACTGCACTGTAGGGGCAGCATATGGTAAGCGAATTCTTACTTTCCTTCTTACGTTTAGTCTTACATAAAGAAAACAAACCCATTCCAGTTGTTGCAGCAGAATTCCGCGGGAACGAACTAGAGACTATATTGGCAGAATTAGAGACTATATTGTCAGTTAACGAAATATGTAACCATAAAGTGAAAACAGAAAGAAGGCGAAGACCTTCCGGTCCCATTCAAGGTCAAAGATGCCTTGACTACGGACACACAAAGAACAATTGTAACCATGTAATAAATTGTGCGTATTGCGCAGGAAATCACTACACAGGTTTTGGATTTTTATTTGGCATGTAACTAAGTGTGATAACTGGAACGGGGTATACCAGACAGATGTTAGAGACCCAAACTGTTCTTACTATAAAGCTATAAATGAAAGAAATACCATTAAAGTAAACAGTAGATACAAATCTGACACCAAACCAGAAATCCCATCCCCTCCTTCTAATAATTCAACATCTCAATTTCCATTCCTGCCAACTACTCAACCCCTCCACATTTTTACCCATAGTAACAATGGCAAATGCAAATCATCCAAAATCAATATCTAAGGACAATAACAAATGCACCATGGTATGTTACAAACAATCACCTACATAAAGAATTTAATCTACAGCAATTAGCCTATTTACCCCAACATCCTCACACATACCTCTCCTAAAACTTTAATATAAACCTCATGCAAATACCATCTCTATCTGAATTCACGCTGTGCAGAAACCCAACCCACAACACACGAATCAAAAACAGGTATCCATTCCATGTTTTTCTAAAATTGTTCTCCGAAATGGAATAAACAGAAGTGCCTTAATAGGTTTCCTCAGTCAATGTATCAGATGTGAGAAAATAGTTATAAGTTAGTTTTTAAGCCACCAATACATGTGACAAAGTTGCTGTAATAACTGAATCATGTAAACCTCTTAAAATGTAATAAATTGAAAAAACAAAACAAAAAGAGTTTAGTCTTATTCTTCTCACATTCTTATTGCACCTCTTACTTTCCCTCTCCCAACATTACCATTATTTACATTTATAAATTCTATGAACAAATATAGGAAAAGACACGCAAGTTCTGCGAAGCTGACCACATCACTCCAAAGCAATGAACTGGAATATAAGAGTTGTAGACACGACACGGTTAATAGATTATCAATAGTTTATTAGTCATCCATGAAGTAGAATTGCTCCTGAGGAGACCAAATCCACAGTTTCGGAACGTCGATGACAAAAAAATATATTAATAGATGTGACTTAACCGTTTTTACTTTCTCGCATACTACGTACGTCGCATAGGGAACATATTGTAATGCTGCTGCAAAAAAAAAGCGATTTTTCGACAGAAAAACTTGTATTGTGGGGTTCCGATAAAAAATAGTTAAATCTTGTTCAAATAAATAGGAAATTACTTCCTCTAACTCATTGTGTGGTCAGAATGCATGTTTTGTGAATCCTTAATATCTAAACTTTGGCTGATGGCAAAAGTCTGTGTTAAATATGATCACTTTTTGGCTATAAATTTATAGTGGTAAAACTCATATGATGATGTTACACATGTAACATTTGCTCTGATTAGTAGGCAACTCATTGGACACTGGCGTTTGCCAGACACAGGAAATGTCTTTGACAGCATCAGAACGTTTACCCACCAAACACCATTGCACAATGGCACGATCAATCTGATGTAGATGTGAAACTTCATTATAAGAGATTTCTCACCACATTTTAATTGGTAAAAAGGGATCATCTTCGATTCTCCTACATGTCCTAGAAGTTTGTAACATTTATTCTGAGACGTGTTCAATTTGGATGTTAAAATAATGAAAATAAAAAAATTATTAACCCATTAATGGCACTGTATTTATTTATTTATTTACAAAATATTCTCTAGGGGTTTCATGCTGAACATGGATGTACTTTTGTCCTCTGGCTTTTGAGTGGCTATTTCTTTGTTTCATTCAAAAAGACTTGTAATCAACAGAGATTAAAAGAGGATTCTTCAATGTTGCAGTGTTCCTGCTGAAATTTACAATTTGCATCTGTGCACATTGTTACAACATATTGTTAACCCACATTTCTGTAATTTTTGTCAAAAAATCTAAATCCAGTCATGTGTCAGTCATATATACTTTTTGCTGCTTTCTATACACAAACTGCAATTTTATGAACACATTTGTATACTGTCTATATGATAACTTTTGTTGTGTATTTCTTCATTTGTGCATTTGTTTCTTTGTTTGTTTCTGTGTTTGTTTGTTCATTTTTGAGAAATTCTATAATCTTTATTTTGGATATGTGAAATGTGAGTTAGCACTATATAGTCCCATCACCTTCAATCAGAATTATATTTTACTCTTTTTTTCATCAAAGATCTGTGGAAACCATTGAAGGGCTTTAAATAGACATACTATTTTAAACAATTGATGGCAAAATGTATGTAAATTGTGCTGAACTAAAATGAGAACCCTGCCTAATGAAGTGGACTATGGACAAAACATCCATTTTTTAATTGAAAACTCTCTGATGATACAAGCATGACAGAAGAATGACTGTCAAACAGTGTTGTTGAAAACCTCTTTACATAATTGATAACCCTCTGACTGCAACAATTTTTTGAGGATATCATCGTCTGGTGTTCTGTTGGAAAAATTGACATTTATTTTTGAAAAACAATTAAGTATTTAATGTTGTAGTTTCTGGCTACGATTAACTTATTTTCTTTCTTGCTAGACAACAATTGAAATCTGGGCTACTAATTTAAATTTAAGAAAAAAATTAAAAGATAGTATTTATTTGACGTTAATTAAAAATATTGATTTATAAGCTTTTCATTTGATTCTGTGTTTCAATATATGCTTATGACACCATTGTATATGCTAACTCTCTTGACCACTAACATCAGCTCCAATTGGACTCTGAATTGATACATACTCAAAGAAAGGGCTGCTACCACAAATGTCCTCATATTCACAAAAGGAACCCATAGCTATGTAAAACTTTCAGTGATCAGAGAATAAACGTAGGTACAAACTCTGACATGGACTTAGAAACATTAGTCTCTGATGATCTAAAATGTTCAGACCACACAAGTTGTAATGAAGGCCCATTTTACAATGCTCATTATCAAGAAAACTAAAAACAGAGACCATCAAGCAGGGGTGCACAGAAGATGGAGCAGGTGGGGCACATTCCTCCAGACCCCAACTTATTTCAGATTCTGAAATTTTTGTTCCATTCATACGAAAAAATGTACTTATAATTAAAATTAACTGATATAAGTTATTTCTGTTGCATGGAGAAATAATTCTGTTAAGTCTCGAAACTTTTGTTTGAAATAAGGGGCCCCCACGGATCTATTGCTCCAGACCTCTCATATTCTCTTTGTGCTCCTGGCTTGAAGCTGCTATTTTCTACATACATTCTGACGATACTGATGTGATGCCTTTATAGAACCTTCATTATGTAATGAGTACAAAAGGGAATAGATTAACCAGAGTGCGCTCACAAAAGGTAGACTCACGCCTGTGCCTGCAGTGTATCTCTCAGGGTATCATATAAGTGCCGGTGGCGCTAGCCGAATTCATTTACTATGCTCCATGAAGTCACGAAGGTTAAGCAAATTCGAGACTCGCGGATTCCGGGTTGGGTGACCGGCAAGGAACCCCGGGATCTAACGGCGTTGAGACCCTGGCTGAAGGGATAAAAGGCACTGACTGACTCTGACGTGACGAGACTCAAGCGACCAACAAAAGTGCTTAACGCCCAACAAGGGTTTAGAGACGCGTTGCGTCAACAACGACACAACAACCAAAAAAAAACAACAAAAAAAAACACCTTTTTTGTGAATGCGAATGATCTGAAGGTCCATTTACGGAAATACATATTTTATTAAGTTTGTACATGTCCCCCAATGCAACTGTTTTGAATCTTACACTGCAGAATTCTTGTCTGAATAGTTATGGTGAGAAAGGTAAAAATTGACACGTTAAAATCATTAAACATCTATTAAATAATATTATATAAAAATTCCACAAATTATTTTGGCATGTTCTAAACAAATATATATTTTACTTTTTTCACAAAAATATTTAGAAAGTCTGTTTTTTTTCCATTCTGCAAGGTTCACATTGTTTTCATTTCCCTACAGAAGTCTCCTGTACATCTTCTTTCTTTTTGGTAAGAAATTGTGACAGTCGATTGTAGATAAGGCAAATAATTTCATTTTCTGAATAGGCACTTGTCATACACATGGCTGAAAATAATGCCATGATATGGACTGCTCAGGTCAGGAGCTCACAATGCACTGGTGCCATTGCACTCAACATACATGATAGATATTGCGTAGCGATCAAGCTTCAACATGCTCACAGGAAATGATTCAGCAAAAGGATAATAATAAAAGGCGAGGCAATCTCTGAAAAGTTCAACGAAGGAATACACGAAATAGCAGATGACTAACTCAGAAACATACAATTACTGTGGCTTGGAACTTGCAGATCTATTGCGAGCCCTTCAGAGTTAAACATACTAGCATGAGGGCCTCCCCACTGAGTAGGGGCTCTCAGTTTGTTAAACCAAATTCTATATTTCTTGGTTTATAAATATTTAAAATATTTTAATATATATTTTTGAAGTTGCAAAGTTTTGAAAGTATGTAGATAAGAAAGTAAAAAGACTTATTCATTTTGAATAAGTATCTGCTCCAGATTTCAATTTTATTTTGAGGACCTATGGTGTTGTCATGTTTACGGTCCCTTAAGTTAAAAAGCCATACCTGGTTTCTAACCAATTGTTAAAAAAGGTACAATATGTAAAATCTGTAAAGTGTAAATAAAATTCCACAAGATATCTATTGAATGAAAAAGCTGAAAGAGATTTTCTCCTGAAACTGTTCAGGGGGAAATGATGACAATTAGTGAAGTTCTAACCGAACATTACATTTAATTAAACTGTGCTTTCATATTTATGTTTATTTTACATGTAAATTTTCAAGCATTATTAATCGTATGTAATTTTGTAGAGTGTGAGGTGCTGTGGGGAATGCATTATCAAAACATTTGTTTTGTTTTAACTGTACTCTTATATTTGTATTTCTTGATCATGTGTAATAATTTTTTTTAGCTTCCTGATTCTTATGTAATTTTCATGATCGATGACAAGTAATTCAGCTTCATGATTGACCTCGCCTTCTGGATCAATGGCTCCCATCTCAGTTAGATTTTTCATCCAGTTTCCCTATCGTTTGAGCAAACCCTAAGATGGTACCGTGTTTTGCTTCTGATCATAAATGTAGCATCACTATCTGTGCAAGTTTTCTAGAGTTGTGGGGAATATAGTTATTCAAATAACTGTTCTCCATATTTTCATGGCAACGATTTGATTCCTTCACAAAGGACACAATGAGGAATAATAGCCGGAGTAACCATGTAATACATGGGAGTGAATATTTTTTATCAATTCTTGTCAGAAATGCTCATTTTCACCTGTATTCATAATTTAACTTGTTTATGGGTTAGGGTAGGTATCTCAGAATGTATGTAAACATGCACAGAATACACTTTTCCCCATAGTATGTCACACACATTTTATCTAATTTTCACATAAAATAAAATAAAATAAAATAAATAAAACTTTAAAAAACAAATTATTGCTGCCTATAGTAAAATTATATGAAGAAAACTGTTTAAATCTTACTAAAAAATTTCCAAATCAATCACTTGCAAATATGACTACTTGGTTCTCTTCTCAACATATTCACAACGCAAGACAATATTCTTTTAAAGTTGCTCTCAAGATCATCCTAGCTCTTCAAATCTCCATTTTCCCCATTTCAAGCTTTCTTGGTTCCTAACACTGTTTTGTCATCTTTTGACTTATCAGTAGATATTCAAAAATTTTCAATTAATTCAAAACTGATTTTATGTGCCAGAATCATGAGGATTTTTCTCTAGGGGAGAGCTTGAGATATAATGTCCAAGTGACTTGATGGTTTTTATAAAAAAAAATTCATTTATAATGAATATAAAATGTGTATTTTTATTTGTTGTAATTGTGTATTATACTTATTGTAAATATTTATAAAACTTTTTTGATTTTTAAAAATTTCTTTTTCGCAATAAGTCTCTTAGTCCTTTTGAGAATTGGGTGTATATATATTCAGAGTTATTCTTCATTAAGTTTTAGCTTGTATCTCATAACGTTGCAGTTGGTCAATGCCTTTTATCTCTTCAGCCAGGGACTCACTGATGTTAGTAACCAGGGTTCCAAGACGGTCACTCGTCTGGCTCTTGAGCTATCTAACTTCCATGACTTTATAGAGAGTAGTTAAGCAACTCAGCTAACAACACCAGCAAGTTAACAATTGATATATTGAATGACTTTTGTTAGTATGGCAAATTAGCAAACTATATTTTTGAATATATATCTTTGGCTTCTAAGGGAGAGGGCACTGAAGTCCAACCAGAATTAGAGACCTGGTTACTATTGACATCATCTTCAGTTTATAACCTAGCTTGAATGGCTAGGCCACAAAATGACCCCAGCTACAATTATATCAAATATGGTAATTTGGACATTGATGATTTAATTACATTTCTGCTGCATTACACAAAACAGAACTATCTCGCACAATTGTCTGGCATTAATTTTTCTTTTACGGTTTTTAGAAAGCACCTACAAATGTAATTCTGTTTTGATCTCTTTCCAGATTTTGTCACTAAAATAAAAACTTCACTTGTACAGCATCTTCCTTTAAGGAATTAAATGTGCAGCTGTTAAAAGAAAGTGAAATTATGAACTGAATTTGCTAAATCAATATCTCAATTCCATTTCTTCAGTTTATACTTCAATTAATGTGTTCTTATTGCATGGGCATATGATTGGAAGTGTTTGGGGTGCGTCTGGGGCACTATCTGAGGCAGCATTTGGGGAAGAGTTTTGGGGCATGTTTGGAGGGTGTTCAACCTAAAACACCCTTCTGAAGCACCCACCAAAATTTCCTAAATTTATAGTTCCAAGAGAAAATAGTTTGTTGTTTACAGACAAGACAAATCTTGAAATTTCTGACAAACACCTCTCGAAAATAACCAAGTATGCCAATGACTTATGACTAACGTGTACAAATAACTGATATACTGCATTATTTATTTATGCAAAAATTATTTCTGTTGACTGAAGATGGAGAACCATCAAAAAATTATCAAAAGTGATTCATCTGAAACAAATAGTAACTAGAGTAAATGCAACCACTCAAAGTACATTAGCAAGACCAAATAAAATACTATATGGAGTATGGATTATAGGTGAGTTGAATTCCATAGCCTTTATTTAAAGGCAATATATGAGGACCCAAAGGATAATACAGTGGTGGTGATGACAGATGGTAACAGATGACAATAATAATGACTTTTAGAAGTATTAAACCTACAAGTTGATGGACAAAGTATCAAAAGTATTTGCGAGTATAATATCCATAATGTTCATTTCAGACTCTGAGGGAAATTTTACAAGTTGTTGTTTCGAGACATTTGTTTATATGGATGATACCTAGAGTATTACTTCAATACCCTTCAACAAAGATGTTTAAAGTTATATCACTTTTGGACTGACATAGTGGATAAATTATTTTTTAAGTTTCTCTTACAAGAGAAAAATGTCAGTTTTAGAACATGATTAGGTGATCAATCAAATATCAAATAATCTCTGTAAATAAATAATCTAGCATCTTATTTAATCATATTATCATTCAAATATTCCCAAAAAAGAAACAGGCACAAATTCATGTAAATTCCAAGTGGTCCAACTTTACATAAGATCCACACCAGAATTTCATGCACAGTATAAGAGCCCAATTTTCTAAATTGTACCTCAGTGTTCAATTGTACTTGTTAACAGTGAAAAATTAATTTTCATTCAGAAAAATTCAGGGTGTGCTGTCAGCATGAAAATAAATTTTAACAACAACTATGAAATCATGCTGAGAGGAATCTTCACATTCTTTCTTACCACGGTTTTAACAATAAGAATAAAACACAAATGACAAAATGACAACAATTATGGTTTCAAAACCATCAGCAATTAGCATTCTTTTTTATTTTTTGCAGGATGAGTAATGTAAGTCAATTTTTAACTACTAGGTCATGTAGTGACCACTTTGATAGTTTTATTTTGGGTAACTGTAGGGGGAACATGAGACATAAGGACATGAGCTCACAGAATGATTGAGGCAGAATTCAAATCCACAACCATTCGAGCCGTGGCTACTACAGCCCTACAGCCTTAGTGACCCTGGCTCTTCAGGTCAGCATTATGCAACATTACTGAAACTTTAAAGTCAAAAAAATTAATGAAGTAGTAATGGAAGAATTTGATTACACACTCACCTCACAAGAATCAAAACCTCCCTTGCGCCAACCAGCACAAATAAATATGTGTGGAATGTGTTCAACATAGCCAGCTTGTCTGTACATAGCTTCACATGCACTGTTGTTTAATACTGGCACTGACACTTCCTGTAGAACACTGGGTAACGGCCCATCTATGAACAAAAAATGTAGTTCATATGAAAATGACACCAACTAGCAATTACTCTGTATTATTATGTAATCTTATACATTAAAGGGAGAAAAATAGCAGGGAATCATAGACCAAGCTTATAATAAAACTGATTTAAATTTAATAAAAAAAGTTAATCTAACACATTATAAAAAAATCCTTATTTTCTAACGAAGAATTCAGAAGGCAACAAAGTAAAAAAAGAACAACAAATCAAAAAACAAACTACATTCATACTACAATTTAATTTTACTTAGGATTCAAGTTACTGTAACAATAAGGGTCCCCAGAAGAACTAAATCTCACATCTAATAGAAGATTCAAAAAGGTCTCATTTTGTAGCATAGGTCTCAGTTTGTAGTAATAATCTATCCAACAATAACACATATAAAGGGTTTTATGTTGATTTTTTCTTTGAAGATTTAAATAAACTGTCATGTATCGTCAGCATATTATGTAAAGAGAATATTCTGAAATTTCTGGTCCAAAATTATTATCCATATTATAGTTTTTATTGCTCTAAGAAATTTTTCAATACAATAAAAATTATTAGGATTTTTCTTGAGATTACATTGTGTACAACAATAAACATAACCTTGTTTTAGTTAATAATTTAGCAAAGAAGTCAAGAAATGGAAGAGTGTAAAATAATAATTATTAAAAATTATAAAAATTTTCTTTGTTGATGTAAGGTAATGAGTTCTAAGTGCTATTAGTTATTTGAAGCATAGATCCAGCTTTCCCTAACTAATTTGACTGTGTGTTTTTTGTATATTCACATTTTCCTGAAATCAATATTCATGTACCTCTGTCTTAATGCACACTGGCCAAATATTTTTTAAAGCAAATTGAAATGTTTGAGAGTACAAAAAAGTTGAAAGAAAAAAGAAAGGAACAACAAGATTTTAAAAAAGGAAAAAAGCGAAAGAGAAGAAGAAAAGAGAAACAAAAGAAAATAGAGAGATCAGAAAATGCAATCCAATGGTAAAATGAAACATGGGTCATTCAGTGCAAAAAAAACAACAAACAACAACAACATAGATTTTATGACAGGACTCCTTCAAACTGAAAAATATTTTGAGATATTGTTGTCTATGATGCCTACATCGTCGAGGTACAATAAGAAAATTTTCTAACTGATTATTCGGCAATAATGCACTCTTAAAAACTAAGACATCTTGTGAAGATACTCACCTAAGCTGAAAGGGGCAGTATGCAACCCGCCACAAACATCTATTATTGCGGCGGCTCTAATCGCGTGGTGGCTGATGGACTACTCAGCCACAGGTGCCTTTTGGAAAACACATTCCCTAGGCACTAAAGTTGAATTTGATACAGGTTTTACTGAAAGTTTGTTCTCACTGACTGGAATGACACAGATTTTATGAAAATTGAAAAAGCGCGAGATGTTTGGGTCGTCTTCCTATAACTATAATATTGACGAGAGAGATTTTTTTCTTAACGCAATCTGTTCCTTAAATAATTTTATGTTCAACTTTTCGAAAATGTGAATAATGTTCGTGTAATTTTGCGCGAAATATAGGCAATTTATTTCTCAAAAACCGCTCCAATTTTTTTCTTTAAATTTTATCCTCATATGTAATAAGAGGGGAATAAATATGTTGTTAGTCCCATTTTCAGCTATTGTTCTGCTTTTTCCAAAATGTCAAAAGGTGAACATTTGAAAACCCTAAAATTGGAGATAGCGATTCTTGCAACAAAGTCTGTTGTAAAAAAAATCGTCTGTTTTTCTTTCAAAAATATTGTACATGACCGTTTTAAAAGATCTGATTTTTTTACAGCGGCTTGTTTAAAGAAAACCTCGTTGTCTCCAATTTTCTAGCTTTCAAATGTTCAGGTTGTTAGGCATTTTCGTCAAAACGGAACAAAAGCGGAAAATGGGAATAGCACCATATGTTTTACCGTTCCTTAATACATATCAGAAGAAAATTAAATAAAAAAATCTGGAGCGGTTTTCAAGTTTTTTAAGTTGCATAAATTTCAGACACTAATGAAGCGAAATAATCTTTTTTCTCAAAAAATTGTAGATGACCTTCTTTAAAGCGCTCATTTTTACAACAGACTTTGTTTAAAGCAAAAATTGTGCTATCTCCAATTTCGTAGTTTTCAAATGTTCACTTTTGACACTTTTGAAAGTGAGTAACACTAGCCGAAAATGGAGCTAGCACCATATTTATTACCATTCCTTATTATATAAAGAAATAAATTGCCTATATTTCGCACAAAATTACACAAAACTTCTCAAATTTTCGAAAACTTGAACATGAACTTATTTAAGATCCGTCTTTAAGGAAGAGATTTCATTAAGAACAAAATCTCTCTCGTGGATATTATAGTTGTAGGAAGATGCACAAAAAATTTGCCGTAGGTGCCAAAAGGCTCCTATGACTGAGTAGTCCATCAGCCGCTGCGTAAACGGAGCCGCTGCAACAATATATGTTTGTGGCGGGTTGCATATTACCCCCTTTCAGCGCAGGTGAGTATTTTTAATGATAATTTTTGTTCCTTTTAAGATATCATCAAGAAAATGTAATAGCTCCTAGAAATCCCTCAATGAAAAAGGATCGCAGATTTTTATAAATTTTAAAAGGTTGTCTTGCGAGTAATTGCGATTTAAAGAAGTATTTTATTGTTGTATGCAAGAATATCACGATAAAAAATTAATATTTAATGAATAATTGTACTACATATCTTACGTATACTTACACTTTTTTTTAGAATTTCTAGAAACGTTTATATATGGGCAAAAAAATTAAAGTGTAGGGGTGTTCTCAAGAAGTCTTAGGTTTAAAGAACAATCAGTTAGAACTTTTTTTATTTATTTAGTCAAAAACTGTAAGTGACGTATGGGGGAGAAAATCATCTGCGCACGCTTTCTTGAGTTTCAGAATCCCTTACCAACAATTTAACTATTAATAGTTGAAAGATAAAAAATAGTAATAATAATAATAATAATAATAGTAATACTTATAACAAAAGTAATAATTTTTTAAAAAGAAAAAAAAAAAAAATTTTCGTTGCCGAATTATAGAAAACGTATTTTTAACGGTAAAGGAACGAACAGATTTGATTTTTTTGTATTGTTAACAAAATAGAAACTCACCCTAAGCTCTACTACCACTACAAGCAAAAGAAAAATTCAACAAAACGTGCGCATAGTGAAGCTACATTTACGTCCAGAAGCAAATCAAGGGGCCATCTCAGCATTTGCTCAATGGATCAGGGAAACTGGACAAAAACCCGATCGAGATGGGGGTCATTGCCCCGGAAGCTGAAGTACATTACTTGTTACAGGCATATTAATATTGTACCTCGACAATGTAGGCATCATGGACAATAATATCCAAAAAAATTCCAATTTGAAGGAGTCATGTTATAAAATCTGTTTTTTTTTTGGATGGAATGACCCACATGAATTTAAAAAAGTAAAGAATCAAAAACAATAGTGAAATGGAATTAATAAATAGTTCATGAGAATGAGAGAAGAGAAAAGGAAAGGAAAAGAAAAGAAAAAGGCGAAGGTAGAAAAAGGAAAAGAAAAAAGAATGTGAACTGAGATCCTAGAAGGGAGAATTACTCTCTTTCATGATGTGATAGGCCCATACTCTGCAAATGAACTTCAAGATATTCTTCACCAATCTTAGAAGTGAGAGAGAAGAAGGAATGGGAAATTTTACTCAACAGAAAATGATGATGCAGAGCAATGGAAAATGAGAAATTGACGATTTAGATTGACGTAGTTTACAAATCTTCAAACGTAAATTAATAAAAGACAAAAAATAATCAGGTGAAAATCGGAAGAAGTGGAGAAATATAGATGTTGAAGAGGATCAGGGAAGGGAGAAGTGTGAGTAGCAGAGGATGTGATAGAATTGCCCTCAGCCCCCTGATGAGGAAAAAAGTAGGAGTTTAGAAAGCAGAAAAGTTGGGAGGAGAGACAGAAATTACCAGCTTTAAAAGAAATACTGCAGAAAATAAATAAAGATAGTATATGAGACGTAATGAATCCACTGACTCACACTCATATGGAATAACTAGTAATGTAAGTCATTAAAACTGATAAAAAGGGAAGCTGGAAAAATGCAGTAACAAAAGGTAAAATTAACAAGGGTAAGGTGAAGACAGAAGAAAGTGAATTTATCTCTAAGAAAACTATTTAATAGGAGTAGAAAATCATAACAACTGGAATAAAAAGAACACAAGAGACAATAGGATGAGAAAGAAGTACATTTGACACACTGCAATCAATAGCTCATCCCATAGAAATAAAGCTCAGTAGAGTACAAGTCACCTCACTTTGAGCCAAAGTAGAGTACAAACATCAAAAGACATGTAATAGAGAAGATGAAACTGAAATATGGAAACAGTGCAGAGAAGTAAAAAAAAAACACTACGAGAATGAAGAATGAAAAAATGGAAAATGGATCAGAGGATCAGAAAGAGGAATAAAAGTGGCATGAGAAACAAAATGAGAGAAAAGAAAGGATTAGGAAGAGGGATAGAAAGAGTAACAGAAGATGAGGTGAAGTAAAGGAAAAAATAGGAAGATAAAGAAAAGAAGTAAGTGAAGATAAAAGAAGTGTACAAAGGAGAGGAAGAAGACACAGAAGAGAGAGAATCGAGAGTGGATCCAGAAAGTATTTCAGGGGTCCGATTTCAGATCGACCCTCCTATATTTGAAATAAAATTGTTTTAATTCTTAGCTTAAAATTTAAAAAAGTACGAAAATATTGTTTTGAATGCGATGAGATCTATCTATGGTAATTATTTTGAATAAATAGAGTATAATAACGAAAAATGTTTGCTTTGGAAGAGCATAATCTTTGGGCTCCCACTCCCCTTGGATCCACCACTGGACGGACGGAAAAGAAAAGAAGGCTACAGAAGAGAAAGGAAAGGAAGAAAGGAGAGGAAGAAGAAAAGGAAAAGGAGAGGATGGAGAAAAGGAAAATAATAATAGAAGAAGAAGAGGAGGAAGAGGAACTGGAGGGGAGAGGAGAGCAAAATGGGGCGGGAAAGGAGAAGTGGGAGGCGCAGGGACGAGAGAAAGCAAGCCGCTGGCGCCACTCACCCTCGTAGAGGCGGCCCCAGCCGGTGACGTGCGCCGTCTCGCCGACGAAGGAGCGGTCGTCCTCGGGCACGCACACGGGCACGATGTTGGGGCGGAAGGCCACAGGCCGGTTGAAGCGCAGCAGGGCCAGGTCGAACTCGAAGGTGCGGGCGTCGAACTGCGGGTGCGACGCCACGATCTGCACGCGCCGCTCCTCGTGGCCGAAGGGCTCGTCCTCGCTCGACAGGTCGTGCTCGCCCAGGCGCAGCAGCAGGTCGGCTGGTGGCACGCTGCAACGCAAGCACGCCGTTTAGATAGGGCCACGACCCCTCAAACCCGGTTTTGCGTCTACCTTGACGCAACGCGTCTCCAAGCCCCTAAGGGGCGTTGAGCGCTTTGCACTGGGGAGTAATCCTCCATTAATGTGCAATTTTTTAATATTCGTTAAGTCTCGTCACGTCGCAGTCAGTCAGTGCCTTTTATCCCTTCGGCCAGGGGCTCCACGCCGTTAGATCCCGGGGTTCCTGGCCGGTCATCCAACCACGAACCCGCGAGTCTCGAATTCGCTTAACCTTCGTGACTTCACGGAGCGTAGTAAACAAATTCGGCTAGCGCCGCCGGCTGAATGTGCGTGCATGACTGCTTGTAGGTACAGTACGTGAATGTATGGATGTCTGTATATGTGAGCGTGCATGAGCAAGTGTGGGTATGTTTGTGCTTGTATATGTGCATGTTCTGTGTGTGTATGGGCTTCCGTGGGCATGCATCCGCGTATATGTGTTTGAGAATGCATCCGTGTATATGTGTGCGTGAGCATGCGTGAGTGTATGCCGTGTGTGTTCATGAGTGCACGTGCATTCATCGTGCGTGTGCTGTGTGCGTGCCTGTCAGAGGAGTTATGAGTGCTTATAGGCGTGGGTACTCATGAAGGGGCGCTTGTATTTGTGGATGTACGTATGTGTATATACACATTTAACTCCTGTAAGACACCATAAAGTGTTTTTTATCAGGCGGTGTGCGGTCAACACATTGGGATTCATGTCACTGAATAACTGCATGGCTTTGTGGTCGGATTTCACTTTCATCAAATGATCTCATGACGCTAGGCAAAAAATAAAAAAATGTAACTTCATTATCTGTGCATGACTTCTAGAATTCAAGGGAAAATATAGTTATTCAAATTGTTGTTTCCATGTTGTCGCGGAAGGAAGTATTATTCCTTGACGAGGGACATCATGGATAAGAGCCCCAAATGTATTGCTTATTTATCCTTGAAAATATATTTTATTACATGGGAGCGTTTTTTTAAATTCAAAATTCAAGTAGTATATGACTTAGTATAGGGATCACAGAATCTTGAAAACGTGCACAGAATTCACTGCTCCCCGTAGCACGTCATACGCAGTTTTAACTGTTTTTTGATGTAAAATAAATAATCAGTAATAAAATTCAAAACAAGAATGATAAACCCCGAAAGCGTGTGTGTTAGCTATCTACCTGCATCTCAACGAAAATGTTAGGAAACATCTAATTTATTTTCACCTTACGAAACAAAAAGACATGGGAGGCTTTTAATTGACTTGCAATTATAGACTAACCAAGGGCTGTCAAACTAATTAGTTCGCAGACGTTTACAGAATACGATTTTCCACGCCAGTCTCCTGTGGTTTAGTTTTTGGAATTAAAAATTGTTTTCTAATGGTCACAAAGACATTCGTAGATATTTGGTATTCTGACACCTTGTATCACCATCTGCAAAATATGCGAGATGAGTTAATAGGAAGAATATGATAAGCAACTTCAGGATTTGTCGGTATTTTTTATTGCAACATCTACCCATTTAATTATGATTTTATTTTCCATTAATCTAGATCATTTATGAACTTGACGCCAGTATTTGTTTATGAATGATCACACACATTATAGTTGGACCAATATGAGGGCAATTTGTCGAGAAGAAACAAATGCACGTCAGTGTATTAAGTAAACGAGGCGAGTGGACAAGGACGATGAATATCAGCAGGGATTTATGATCTTCGCACAAAGTTAAAATGTATTTGTTGTTTTCGGAGTATGTATTTAGTGCGTAATTGCAAGAGCCTTAAACAAGTCTTAAGTGTTTTATTATGCATTGTTTCTGCCACGTGACCAGCCCGGTACCAGTCCCGAGCGACGAGTTCTACTTTCCGCACGTGTGACGCGAGAATTCTAGGTATTAAATGTTGCCTCTCTCATGGGTATAGTCTCTCTGTTTTGGTAGATCTTTGGTAGATCATGGAGGCTATGTTTACAGTACACAGATATACTCTTTAAAAGACAGGAGAATAAGCGGCATCATAAATGCTTTTATGCATTAAAGTATGTGAAAACAATAGCGGTATGTATTAGTAACAATAGCGTGGTCTGTATTAGAAATCAAGCAAACGTTTTATATTAGAATTATGAGATTCCTCACTCTACCATAAATAAGCATTTTGGAAAAGTTTAATGTAAAAAAAAATATTCTAGAACAGAACTGAACTTAAATATGTTACGTGGTGACAGCTTAATCATTAAATGTATGCGATAATATACTTAAATATATAATTGGAATGTGACACGGTAGTAAATATATATTTTAGCAATTATACACAGCACTAAACGGAATCTTTATTAATTTCTTCTCATAATTAAATTACTCTACAATTAAAGGTGTCTAATGTGTGACGTATGACATTTAGATGAGACAATTTTCTTATTTTGAACAAATCGTTCGCTCCACCTTCGTTATCGAAATTACCTTAATCAAATTTTCTTTCATTAGACTCGAGAAAGACACTTCGAAAAATTTAGTTTGCGAGGGAAGATTAAGATGTATGTGTCATAGTTGTAATATTTTAACTTGTCAATAGATTTTTAAAATTATTTTTGTACCCTGTTGCTACATTTGTCCTACACGAAATGTACTTTCCCTTTTCGACATTGTTTCCATTTCTTTCTACATCCTTGCGCCAACTCGTAACTAGCCGAGCAAGACCGTCGGAGATAAATTCCGGTGGTTCTCGTCACCAGGAATTACGATCACTTAGCGCTAATTAAAAACGTATAAGCTCCGCGCACGGTACTCCGCGTTCGGAAGAATTCACTTCCTTCGAAGAATTCGAACCGTCTTCTGCAGCACGACGATGCCCCACAGCACACGAGTCACTAAACATAAGAGGCGTTGCCGAGCCTGCAATCATTAATTCTCAGCGATCTATTTATAGATCAGCAGACACATCATTTTTTCTGACACTGCTCCTTATTTGATTTAATTTATATTTCGAACGCAAATACTTTGGACATTTCGAAGTATAAGGAGGTTTTGGAATTCCTGCATGCTAGATGTTTATTTTGCTGAGATCGGTAAAGCTTTGTACAGGGCAGGGTGTATTCATGCCTTGCTCCGGTTCAAATTTAAGCAAATGATGGTTGGTCTGCACCAAAGCTGACAGGGCTTATGCAGTTAAGGTCTAACGGTTTTGTTACTTCTAGAAGAAAAAAAAAGCTCATATAATCAGCAGTTGACGCTTCGGAGCGCTCTAGCAGTTTAATTTAGCAATGTAACAATGGTTTAGAACTAAAAGCTGCAAGAACATGCAACCAGAGAGAATCAACAATGACTCTTCGCGCACTGTCGCGACAACGGGGGAGCGCCAGGCGCACAAAATTTCGTCAGGCGTTAAACTGGCTTTTCACTTGCAATAAAATGGCGAGCAATATTATTTCCCAAGAAAAGTTGCCAATGTAAACATTGCGACAATATATATGTCTGATGTTGGCAAAATTTCTTGCTAGATGTTCTGGTCGTAATGTAAACATGTGTGTTTCCTTCCTCGGAAAGGGGCGTCAGTTTCGTTTTGTAGACGGGTGCAAACTGCCAGTAAATCCAGGTGTTGACACTCACCAGCATTCACGACCCGCGGATTTGGGCGGCCAACCACGCACTAGGGCAAGTGTATGAAAAGCGATGGGTACTAATTCAAAATTGAATAGTACATTGCTTAAAGGGCAAATGTAGCTATCAGGTACAAAAATAATTTTGGAAATCCGTTTCTAAGTAAAAGAGTTATTCATGGATGAATTACTTTTCAATCCGTCCTCATAGTAGACAATATTTAATCTTTTGACTGAGTAGAATTATTCCTCAATCTTTCTATTCTGGTCGCTCCTTAGCCACACGATTAGCCGTTTTGCCGCAATTGTCCGACCTCTGAAATGGCTTTCAGTCATTTAATTTCGTCACATCCATTATCGTTTAGCCTAATATAGTATCTTTTTTCAGCAAATGAAACCCCATGAGATTTTTTTGTAAGTCGTTGTGAATATTAATCCCCATTTGCTTTCAAGGTCTCGCATCAAAAAGCATTCTTTTGTCGAGATGGAACGATTCGCCCAGACGCTTTGCTTATCGTGGTCATCAAAGCCTCCGCCATATCCATTTTTTTTAATGATACATGCAGTGCACAAGGAGACCTTCAGCAAAAAGCCGAACAGGTGGAAACGGGCTTTGCGAGATATTCTCTGGCCTTGTGTTCGCGCAGCTAGCGAGCTGCTTGCACATGCGTCAGTCGGCCTCTTGCTGAAAGCTCGCAATTAATTTATTCTGACAGACGGTCTTAATGGTTTCCCTTCTCTGACAGGGGTATTATGGCTTTAATCCATAATTTACATCTGGCTTGAATTTTCCAAGCATATCGCTTTGGATAATCATTATAATATCCGTAATAATAATAATAATAATAATACAAACATAAAAACACAAATACAAACACATACAAACACAAATACTTATAACAAAAGTAATAATTATACTGATTTTCCAAATAAATGTTAATTAGAATGTAAAAAGATTATTGTTGTATTTTAATAAATTGTTGACTGTCTATAAAATTCTTTGGAACCAATTTAATCAACTAACTCAATTAATATTAACATTATTATTATTATTATTATTATTATTATTATTATTATTATTATTGTTGTTGTTGTTGATTTGTATTGTATTGGTACAGAACAAGTAACATTGATCAAACTGAAAAAAAAAACCCGGCAGGTTTCGATCATTATCACGATCATCGTTGTTAGATACATTGCTGGCGCACTTCAACAATTTATTCAAGAAATCTACAATTAGCCATCTGCAATTACAGAAATACATTTTTGAAGTATGTCTGTTCAAAAATTCTCATAATTAAACTTAAGTTAAATGCCAAGCATGTACTAGAATTAAATATTTTTAAAGTGCTAATATATCATTTTCATTAAGGGTCATATAACTATTGTTGAAATCTTCATTGTTTTGCCTCCACAAAATTTCTGTTTCAACAGTTCAAATATTAATATAATTCTTGAGTTGCACTAATACACAGATTTTTTTCTATGCTCGATTCAAACACATACATACTAAATACATTTCGTTGCTAAGGATCATAACTCACTTTTCTACACAATGTGCCGCAGTTACAGCCCAGTTCTCGTTCAGCAACGCCGCCCCACATTTGTGCAAATATGTGTTAGTTCGCCACTGCCGAAGGGATATCTGAAACAGAAAATATGGCTTTAAAAAATGTTCAGGGATTCGGAATAAATTGGTTAAAATAGAATGCGAGGAACAGTTGATGACCATAATAATAAATGGCATCTTTTTTCTTCAGTGAATAAGCACAAGGATGATTTTAAATCAAAATATAAATAATGATTAATTATTAACTCTATTTCAGAAATTTTGTTTTCATTTTTACTCAAATTTCGTAGTATTCTTCTTTGATGGAAAATACAAACATATCACTTGGTAGAAAGAATAATATTTGTTTTTAAAGAGCTGTTACGTGGGTAAGACTGAATGGGTTACATAAAATTACGAGTGATGAAAAATGATTTAAAAACAATTCACAAATGTAGGATTACTTCCTGACTGACTGCTTTCATGATTTCTGCCCTATGGGGGGAGGGGGAGACGGAAGGCAAGCAGAGAGTATGCCCCGTCCAAACTCTTTGTTTTTTGTTTTGTAATTTGTAATTTATAATTAATTATTGTAATTTGTTTTGTAATTTTACCAAATGTATTGAAAACTATTATCACTTATTGATCGCATCCCGAAGGAGCTCCAGCGGACGGCATTTCAAAAATAACCTAATGTTCTAAGAAGTGTCTTTCTTCTTGAAAGTATTTATGGGGGGGGGGAACTGACATTGCCCCCCCCTTAAAATACTTGTTGGATCCGCTCCTACTGATATCCGTAATGTTATTGATGCAGAGTTTTAAGTGCACCATTCTTTACAGAAAAAAAATCATAATACTTTTGTGTATGCAAAATGAATTTTAAACGAGCATGTTTAACATAACAATTATTATTCAAATAGAAAATTATTATATTAAATTTGCATCGAATAATTTTAATCATGAGTATTGTCATTGAATTGAACAAATCTCCTACATTTAAAATTTAAACTTTCACTAATTTCTGATATGACATATCGAATATTTTTCTCTACATATTTACCACGCGATTTGAGGAATCGTAGTTCGTGAGAATTACTTTCTACACTCAAATGTATAGAGAAACAAAACGCACTTCACCTTTCTCTCAGAATGGGCATGTTACAGTTGAAAGCGCAACCATGCACAAAGCTCACCATGAGCTACTTTGTGAATAGTATACCTTGCGGCAATAGCTTTTCAATCAGACCCACCGTGACTCCCATATTTGCCTCCAATAAGAATTGCCTCCAACCATCAGTCCAAACCAAGAGTATTCATCGCATGTGGCTTTCTTATCCAGCAATTACGGAACTTCGTACGCGAAAATTTTTGACGGGTTTACTTTTGCCAGCCCTCCCTTTAGAATTTTTTTTAAGAATGAGGCCTGACAATCACTGTTTCTTTTTCATCCTTCGAAAATTGATAGATCATGTCAGTTTCGCGGTAAACCTCAACTCATTTTTTCTACGTTAAAATCAGAACTGTATAAAAAATATTACGAATATGAGTTTCCTTCCTCCCAAGCAGAATAAAAATCCCAAAAATAAAAAGATTACCCTAACTTCTAGTCAAGGAGATTAACATTTGCTTGAGTTCATAAGGGATGTAGAGGCGACCAAGACTGCAATGTGTCCACCAGAGCAACATTGAAAACCGAAGAAGCAAAATGTGGCATGTCTCCTCTTTTCTTCCACCATTTCGTTACGCACGTGCGAGAATTACGATTCATTAGCGAGTCTGATTTGCCTTGCAAATACATTAGGATTAGAGATAAAAGGTAGTTTCTCAGACTCATTATACTAGGATGATTTAATTCAGAGCGCGAAGAAAATTTAAATGTAAGATTTCAGTAACAACGAGAGATTACGAAAAACTAGTTCGTTTTCTTTGAGGTGAAGGTCACAAATATAAGAAGGTGCTTCACCGGAAGTTCAGCGAAAATATATAACTGAAAACAATTTATTTACGAGATATTAAAGATAGAATAGCAATTGTTGTTCTTTCTATTTTGTACCAAAAGAACCATTGCAACAACAACAACAATAAAAAGTGGCCAATACGTATGGTTTTGCTACAGTGAACTGCCAGTCAGTATCGGTTAGTTAGTGTGTCACAAATTCCAATGATATTCCAGAGATTTTTAGTCGCCCACGCATCTGACGGACGAATTGTGAGGTTGTTTATATACTTGATGCCTAGGTGATTTGCAATATTCGTGTGAATGCTCTTTGGTATCAACATTAATAACAGAATAAAGTAGTTCTTATTCGTCAATATTATCGAGCCTCGGGTAATGTCGATAATCGATCAATATCAACACACCATTTGTAATAGAGGAAATTATATCTATTTTATTTAACGTTTGAATACTTTTTAGGACATAAAAACAAAAAATTGTTGTAATCCGCATTCAGTTGTTGCAAAAAAAAAAAAATTATACTCACGCCAGAGGAAAATTCTTCTTTCCCTTTTAAAAGAACTAAACTCATTATTACTAAATTAAATTCATTAATAAATAAATTAATGATACATATTTTAATTAACGGCAGTGTACTTTTGGCATTGCTATCAGTACTGATACTAACATGTTGAAAATGAAAATATAGCCTCTTCAAGTATCGGAAGTGTCTCAACCTCTATTGTGATGCATTCCCACAAATCCCATAACTGTTTTTGAGCTCTGATGCGCAGAAACATTATCAAGACAAACAAAATCCTGAGATCCGCTTGAAATTCGTACGATCGTGCTTCTTGATGAAATGTGCATAACATTGTATAACTCCTTTGTTGTCTTGTTCGACTGCTTCCGCATTCGTTTGTCCCTTGATGGAACCATCCTTTCGTACAAGGCCGACGACTTTACAGGCGGTTGAGCGGAACCCGTCTACTGACAGAGAAAACCTGTCGAGGGTTTTTGTGATGATTTTCGTTCCAAACAAAACCAAGACAATATACAAGAAATGTTTTCAGAAATGATTCGAGTCACGATGTTTAATGCAGTAGTGCCGTACTTGCACGAGTGGATAGCGAATTACTTCACCTGAACATCTTCTTCGAGTAAATTGCCTTGTCCATTTTATACAAAATACACTTGGCTGTTAAAATACCATACAGTATGCAAATGTAAGATTAATTATTTTCGAAAAACGCTGAAGTGAGACAATGGGAATTACTTCCAAACTACTTGAAAGAGCACGTTCTTCTCTTAGCTCACGAACAATTGTCGATATCCATAAATGTAGCTAAATGAAGAATTAGGCGAATTTATTAAAGCATAACGATGGCTAATGTGTAACAACGCGAATCCCAAAAATTCCAACTTTTCTGGAGAGAAAAATATGAAGTTTCTGTTACAAGCTACCAAAAATGTGACAAATTTCTGCCATTTTAATATTTCCAGTTAATTTCTGTGATAAGAGACACAATTTGGTAGATGATCCCATCTTTTGGGTGATATTATTATCGGCCAAATTTTAAGCAGTGTTGATGAAATTTAACTGTCGATATGCATATTTGCGCCCACAATTTGTAATACTAAAATAATTTGTACTTTTTGTTGTGAATTCGATAAGAATATCCAATCGAGATGATCTAAAGCGTATTGTTGATTAATTACTTTCAGTCGTACGTTCCGAAAATAACGCAAGATACAAATAATTTTGAAAATATAATGTTAACAAAGATACCCATTGAAGTTAGGAAAGTTTTCCCACCCACCAAGTTCAGGCTCAACTCATTCCTAAAAAAGTCCGAGATAATTCCCTATCATCAATTCGGTTTTGTTCCCAACATTGTGCTCGCTATCATCTCTTCAGAATAATAGAATTTAATCATCCAGGCTTTCAAAAAGGGCATCACACCATAGCAGCCTTTCGCAATGTGAGCCAAGCATTCGACACCATTGGACATAATGGCCTAATCCGTAAGTTATTAAAGCTCCGTATTCCACTCTATCTCCTTTAAACCATCCATAGTTTCTTATCAGATCGCCTATTCTCAGGAAAAATTCAGACTCACCTTTCTAACCCTCGTTCCATCTTAGCGAGCGTTTCCAAGGCTCCCCTCTTTCCCTAATACTCATGTTCTTCGCCGATACACCCACATCTCGATTTATGAGCACATCTCAATTTGCAGACAACACTTCTCTATTTCTTTCTAGGTCCCAAACTAAACACACTAGCTGACCAGTTTCAGAGACACTAATACCATATCGAACAATGGAGTACCAAATGGGGTATCATGATCAATCCCTAATACGTCCGTCAGCTGTAGAGCCGAAAGGCTTACCGATTCTGATAATAAATAAATTAATTATTAAAACCCAACAGCTCCAATAACCGGTGCCGCAGCGCCCGCAGCTATGCGAACACTAATTACGTGATTAGTCTTATTACTAGTATACTAATTATTAATTACACTAATGCATATATTGAAATTTTCTAATTAGCAAAGGCGAAGTTATCAGAGGAAACTTTTAAAGATCGGCTTTTCCATAATTCGCCGTTTCCTTTATTCGAATGAGGCGAAATCCAAACGGAGAATGAGAAGATGCGAATATCGTGGTAATGGGCTAAGTTTCCAGGAGAATATTCTTGAATTTTTCGTCTTTTTACTTAACTGGGCATAGATCTAATCTCATAACACTATTCTTTCTAAAGTCGAAACACACAAGAACGAAGGACATCCAAACACATTTATATATTGCAAAGCATTTAATAAAACCGCGTGTACCTTATATTGCTATATTCTTCATATCACATTATTTTTAAATTCGCGAACGATGGCTTATTTATTCCGAAGAATTAAAGTATAATGTAAACATATATACATATTGTAGGATTGTTTTTATTTAATCTGTAAACCAGCAATTATGTACCATTGCTTTTATTTTACGAAATATCCATCCCTATGGGTCACCCTTAAACCTTCCACTTCGAAACCAACGAATATAACATAATTTACAATTCTGTAAATGTTAGTTTTACGAACAGAAATAAATAGGGTTGGGAATTTAATACTGATAAAACCACATTATGCAACTAAAGATGCCTGACGAAAATTATGAAGCCATCTCTTGAAGGGATTCCCAGAAATGAAAAGGAAACTAACAAGAAAAAAAGAAAATATAAAGAAAAGGGAAAAAAAAGACGACAAATAACCAAACCAAAATGAGCTAGAAGACGAAGGAGCAGGAAGACAAAGAAACAAAAGAAGAGCAAAAAAATCGAACGACACAAAGGGAAAAGTCGAAAGAGAATAGGAATGAAAAGAAAGCAAAGGAGAAGGATACAAAGAACATTAAGAAGAGAAAAGTTAGACGAAGTTATATATTGCGAAGGAGATCTAGGAATTCGAAGGAGACAAAAGAGATTCACCGCCACCACAAAAACAGTAGCAGCAGCAGCAGAAGAAGAAGAAGAGGAAGAAGAAGTACAAATCCGACGTAGTGGTTCCGAGATGCTTCCAAAAGCCTCTGTGGGAAAAGAAACCCGAGGGAAAAAGTCCAACCGAGAGCGGCGGATGTCGCGAGGGCTGGAGGAGAGGACGTCCGAGCGGCTGCAGCGTCCTTCGAAGACGCCGCCGACCGCAAGGCTCCGGCGGCGGTGGCTGCGCGGACGCGGCGCTCGTTAATCGGTGCCCCGGAGCGCGCGCAGCGGCCGTTGCGCAACGACGTACTCCAGGTATTCCAGGAACAGGCGTCGCGCCGCTCCACGCCCGCCCCGCGCAGCCGCCACAAAAAGAGCAGGCCGCCGGACCGGAGCGGCGACTGACCGCCTCCTCCGCCTCTACCATTTCCTGCGCATCCACCGCCTACTTCGCCCCCTGCACTTCCTTCGCCTCCTTCGCTTTCTCCGCCTCCTCCGTCTCCTCAGCATCCTCCGACGCCTTCTTTTTCTTCGTCTTCACCGCCTCCTCCGCTTCCTCCGCCTTCTCCACCGCTACCGCTTCCTCCACCTCCACCGCCGCCTCCGCCACCTCTGTCTCCTCCGCCTCCCCCGCCACCTCTGTCTCCTCCGCCTCCATCGCCTCCTTCACTTTCTTCAAGTCCTCCGCCTCCACGACGAATTCGCTCTCCCAACATTCACGGATTTGTCTCGTGCCTGCGGGCACTCAATACGGAGATTGATTGTTTCCGGGCGCGTCAACTGCTATGGTCACTAGACTCGTAAGAGAAGTGCATGTTGTAATGCAAAAGTCAGTTCGTCCAGAAACATGAGATTCGGCGCCAACCTACCTGTGGGCGTGCGGGGTTTTCCCTTTTCAGGTATCTCAGCCCGCAGAACAGAGCTCCAGTCGGGCGAAGTTCTAAGCTCCCGACTGGTCTTCGGGTATGGGTGAGTGAAGTGCATGTACGTGTAAGTGCAAGTGAGTGTGGAAAGGGAGAGGATAGGAAGAACGGGATACACGAGGACGAAGCAGTGGAAGAAAATATAACACCCAGCTCGTGGCTCGTTTGTTAGCGTATGTATGGCACGTAAATGTAAGTTTGTCTGTGCATAAGGGGAGATAAGGGTGAGGAAGGAAAGACCGTGCGCGGCCCGTGGTCCGTTTGATAAGGCAGTGCTCCAGCATTCGCCTGGCATTGATCGGAGAAACCACGGAAATTTACCGAGCACAGAGCCGTCCGCTAGAATTCTCCACCAGATAAGTGCTGAAGAATTGCCTCGTGCATTCGCCCACTCAGTAGAATTACACCCATATGAATGACAAAGCGACTTTGGTATAAGAACCTGGTACACTAACCGTTATACCATCAAAGTTTGCGGGCTCAAACCCCCATCTAAGCCGTGGATTTTTAAGGGCAAAAAAAAATTCTTCCTACGCCTTCTTTCGGAGAGGAAGTAATGCCAGCTGTCCCATGTTGCAGATATACCGCATATAAAAGATCCTCAAGCCTTAAAGGAACTTCCGACCTAAATTAAAATCACCTCTTTCGTCGCCCTAGTGATAACTTCTTTCTCCGCTAGACGACGGGGAGCGCTTCGGGGGCTGGGATTTCCCGAGACCAGGCGTGTCAAAATGTTCCTGCATGAGCTCCTTGCCAGTCTGGAAAACCTAGCACACCTGCGAGCAAGGACCACTTCCCCAGACTCTCCTCTTGTTTCCCCCCAAATTCAGAGAGTGGTGTACACATGAGAGATGTTTTGGTGAAGGTCAGCGCAAAGCATGTTCCTAATATCACGATGACTGGATGCTTCCCACAAAAAATTCCGTCGGATGTTTTCTTACAAAAACCGAGATTATAATTATATTTATAATATTGTTATTTCCTAATTGCTTTATTTAATACACATTTATATTCTCTTCTACTTTCTCGTATACGTACGGAGTAATACGCGTAGTATAGAGAAAGTTGTGTAATGCTACGGAAAATCAATTTCGAGATTTCGACGGAAATACGTTTTGGGGTCCCCTGATACCGAAAATTCTTTTAATCGTCCGTCTCTGTCCTCGTCCGTCTCGTCCTCGCCCTCCGTCCGTCCGTCCTCTCGTCGTCCGTCCGTCCGTCCTCCGTCCGTCCGTCATCGTCCGATCCTCCGTCCGTCCTCCGTCCGTCCGTCCGTCCGTCCGTCCTCCGTCCGTCCGTCCGTCCGTCCGTCCTGTCCGTCCGTCCGTCCGTCGTCCGTCGTCCGTCGTCCGTCCGTCCGTCCTCCAGTCGTCCATCCGTCCGTCCTGTCTCTCCTCCGTCTCTGCTCCGTCCGTCCGTCCGTCCGTCCTCCGTCGTCCGTCCGTCCATCCGTCCTCCTCCATCCGTCCGTCCTGTCGATCCATCGTCTCCGTCGTCCTTCTCGTCTCCACCCGTCCATCCGTCCGTCTGCCTGATCCTCCAGTCCATCCAGTCCGTCCATCCGTCTCCGTCCGTCCGTCCGTCCTGTCGTCCGTCCGTCCGTCCGTCCGTCCGTCCTGTCCGTCCGTCCGTCCAGTCCGTCCCGTCCTCTCGTCCTCCGTCCGTCCGTCCGTCCGTCCCGTCCGTCCCGTCCGTCCCGTCCGTCCCGTCCGTCTGTGAACATCACTAGTGCCTAAACCATACATCAAACTGTCAACCATACGTTCAAAAATGAATATTCCTCGATCGACCTGGATCGACTCGAAGCGCTGCGATTTTAAAAAAATCTTTAATTCGGGGTACTTTTCATGAAGCCCCAGGGACATTTTCATAATTTTCTAAAAAATGGCACCAACTTTTTTCTTTAAATTTCTAGTAAAATAAAGTAATGAAGGAGACATAGGACCAATTTTCACTGTTAACTCTGAATTTTCGAAAATTGCAAAAGTTTGATTTTTTCGCCGTCTTCCTAAAACTACAAGCCTCTCATGTCGTTAATATTTATATTAGCGGCTATTTGTTTATATTATTACATTTACGAGTACATGTGCTTTAAAAGATGTCATAAAGTTTTCATGCAAACTCAAAACTATTCTGTGAAAACGAGCTCAAAATTTCGCATTTTCAGAAACACTCAGTTTCTCAAAAACGGCTCCAATTTTTTCTTCAAACTTTCCGTACGGACAGTGCTAATTATACAATTTAAGAGGGAATAAAATAATATATTTTGTGGGCTTTTGTTTTCTTTTTTTAAATTACAAAAATGATTTTTTTAAATATCTCTCATGCCGTTAATATCCACATTTCCAGCGATTTGTATACATTATTGCATTTGTGAATGAAAGTGATTCAAATGACTTCAACTGAAGTTTTTCCAAAACACAAAAGATGTCTGAGAAAAAGGGCTTTAAATTTTGCATTTACACTACATTGATGGATGTTTTCAATGAATATTTATTTTTGACCTTCATAATATGGAAAAGTTGGCACCCCACTGGACAAAATAAAAATCGGTGGTAAAGATTTCATCTGTTCTTCGTCTCCCACATCAAACCTTAAATCAATATAAACAATGTGAAGAGATCAGGAAAATTATTTTACCCTAGTCTTCTTCAGTGTCAATTCAATTGTCAATAATGAAGTAATTATTATGAATCTTAATTTTATAGTAATAGTAACATGTCTGTAGAAAAATTTAGGCGTTGTCCTTCCCCCTCCTTCGTCTTTAGACCCGGGCAATGGGATGATCCCCTTCTTATATTGCCCATTCCGTATAGATAAAAGATCTTCGACAATCGTCCGAAGTATGGAGGAAGCGACAAGCTGCGTGAACCCAGAACACCATATCTTGTGGCGAGTCACGTGGAATACAGACAGGCTGCCTTATCACAGAGCCAGCATTGCCGTTGTCTGCGTAGCGACTCTGATCGGGAGGTTCTAGGGTTAAAGTCCCGACGCTGGCAGATTTTTGACACTAAGGTATCTAAGTCGAATTCCGCCGCTTGCGCTGTCTGGAGGAGTATTCTAGCGGCCGGCTGCTCTGATCGGTAATTTTCCGTGGTTTCTCCGTTCAATACCGGGCGGACGCCGGAACAGTCTCCTACGAAACGGGGCAAGGGACCGCACGCGTTCTTTCCTTCCTCTTTCTTGTCCTATTCTCACCTCTTACACACACATTCACTACACTACCACACGACACGTCGAGAGACTAGTTGGGAGTTTATAGCTTGTTTCCACTGATGGGAGATACTTTAATGAGGAAAATCCTCCGCTAGCCGACGTACAAGTTGGTTCCGGATCTCAACATTCAGTGCGGGACAACATCGCCACCTTTCGTGATAAAAGCATACACTACACGTACGGGACTAACGACCATAGAAGTTGACGCGCCCGGAAACACCAAATAATCAATCAATAGGGAGCTCAGAACTTGTGCTGACTAGATTGGGACCCCGCTGGAGGAAGACATCCGGAGGAGGAATTCCTCCGCAAGTTGACATCTACCGACGCTATCCAGCGGGGGAGAAACACCGTCACTTCCATCTATGAAAACAGCCACTACAGTAACGAGACTAATGACCGTAGCAGTTGATGTGTTCGGAAACATCAATCAAACAATCGAATTGAGATCAAAAGACATTTCGAAAAAATTGCAAATTTGTTCAACCTCTCTCTTTCTCTAATGTTATGTTAAAATTTAAAGAAAACCTTATCTCAAGATTATTCTTAAAAGCTGAGGGATCACGTTACTACAACATAAATTTGTGCGCAGAAAAGATGTTAAATTCCAGAGCAAAACAGTGACGAACGTTTGGAGCACCGAGATTCCTAACGCCATCCGAAAAAACACTCGTTTCTGCGCACTGAGAGAAATGTCTCTTCGCCAAGGGCCAGTGTGTTTCAAACGTTTTGTTGAGTTAGAAAAAATTTTGTAAAACAAATAAATGGCAAATAGATATTCGCAGAAGAAACTTGTTGATAATTCATAGAAAGTAAAATGTAATTGAAAGCCGACTGGCTACTTTCTTTTGAAGCAAACGTATTAACTAAACTACTACTTCTTTATCTATGTGGATTTTCACAACATGCTCAGCTGCAGACGCTGTTGCAGTAATGCCGGAGCCATTTCTGAACGTTGCAAAAATATAATGCAACTTTTTATTGCCCAGTTGTGCGAACCAGAACAAGAGAGACTTCTTAGCGTGAAGCACCTTGGCATATTCCACTTTTGAGCCTCTACGCATGCGTCATTCGAAACAGACAGTATCTTCCGGATAGAATCGAGTCAACAAGTAAATCGAAGTAGCCGACCTGGTGATGCAAGAGCTTGAGGCAAATGTGAACACTATGGCCGTGGTTCGAATATTTTGCCTAACGCATGTTTGTTTTCAAACGTGATTGTGGAACTCACTTCCCAATACAGCATCTTTAAAACTTAATCCTTTCCGACGTCCTCGTCCTACTCGGTAACTAATGTGCTATGGAAGATCTTGCGATCACTGAGGAACTGGTTTCCTAATCTCTAAATATTTGAGGCCAGCGAAGGGCCCATCAGCTACCTCGAACATTAATACAGGACAGAGATGAGCGCAAGTGTACCCCGGTGTAAGGTTTGAAGGGTTACGTGGGCTCTCGGTTGATAGGAAGTCATGAAACGGTTGTATACTTCTTGGTAGGTCCATCAGGCGCCTGTGGGTGGCAGCCGGTAGGAAGTCAGGCAAACACAGAGGCATCACGTCTATAAAGAAAAACGAATAGTCGTATCTACAAGCAAATCGACGTTGGTATACCGATGCCGGGATCGAATCGTCTGCAGATACCAAAGTAGATATCATGATTATGAAATGTATAAAATTGGCCGTATCATCTATTAGAACAGGTAAACAATATTTCTGCACACCAAGCTGCCACACGATTCCGATAACTATGTATTCTACAAATTATCCACACACATACATTTCAAAAGAACCATAATATTACTTACTGAGAAACTGCGATGTCTACAAGACTCTTACAATACCCTACATGTATTCTTTAATTGTATCAAAATTAAATTTGTGTAGGTTGTGAACATGAATTATTTTAAAGGTATACAAAATTTGCTGTTTTGTAATGGGAATGTGTTCTTATTCTAGTTAAATCGGTGGCGAAATAGAACATCTGCGCGACGCATAAATACAAGTGTAGTGTAAATTGGAAAAGGTGCATAACTATGAGAAAGCTATTGCAGAATGGTGAGCATGCCCTTTCTACTACATGGCTTTTTGGCCTGCTGATGGTTCATATAATTTCACTATTCAAATTCGTGTCACCTCAAAGCCATATCATGGGTTAGAGCAATGGGCTGGAGCATTTTCATAGTTAAATAAGTTTGTACCAAGGGATAATTCCATGGGAGGAGACTAAAATAGGTAATCATTTCATAGAAAGACGATATAATTACCCATCAATTGGTAAATATATAAAATATCAATTTAAGTATTTATTAAGTAATGTGCTACAAGTAACATGGATGAATAGAATTGGAAAACTAATGAACATATGTTGATTTTATTATTATACACTTCAAAAATGATTTTGCGGCTACCCTTCAAAACACGCCCCCTTCAAAATGCTTGTTTGGACACACCCGTTTTTTCTTGCTTTTCTTGCTTCCCGAATTTCGCATCATATAACAAGGTAAGTTCTGCAATGTTTCAAGGAGGAGTTGAATTTGTTTCCACGCAGAGTAGGTTAAATATTTACCAAAGAGTTGGTAAATAAATTATTAAATATGACGATGATGATGATTATGATGATGACAGAAAATGAGAGAAACCTGCATCAATCTGCCGCGGACTCACTCTCAATTCAATTTAGATCAATTACGTCATTATTTTACGTGGCAAGGACAGCTCTTCCTCCTGACCACATAAAGTTCGCTTTCTATGAGCGAAAGAAAGAATTATTCGGGCAAAGAAATAGGCGATTTGAATTTACTACAGACACTTCTTTTAGGCATGAGGATCTTTCACGTGCAGTAAATCTACACCACGGGACAGCCAGCTTTGCTTCCCCTCCGAAGGCGTACGAAGGATCACTTATTCCACCACAGATTCCTCACGACAAGACCGGGTCAAGCCGGGGTTTGAGAAGCGACGCCGCGCGCACTCGCGTGCCCTGGCGTGCCATCGCAGGGCGACGTCCGAGCGGGTCATTGTCGCCGGCGTCACACAGGACGCGTTCGCCCGGGGGCGTCGAGGTCCCGCCCACTCTGTCCCTCACTCTCTTACTCACTCACTCGCACCAGTCACTCCTCTGACCTGAGGTCCTAGGTTCGAGTCTCAGCTGCTGCGGCAGGAGTTTCGACACTACCTTTTCAACTAGGTCGAATTCAGTCTCTGTCTGGAGGAGAATTCTAGCGGCCGACTGCTCTGATCGGTAGTTTTCCGTGATGTTTTCGATCAACACCCGGCGAATACCGAAACAGAATCCTATCAAAAGGGCCACGGACCGCGCGCGATCTTTCCTTCCTCTTCTTTGCCTTATCCTCACCCCTTACACACACATAATAATATGCCCTACTCTACCACACATGCCGGGAGACTGGTCGGGAACTTGGAACTTGTCCCGGCTGGGGCGGTGCCCCGCTGGTGGGAGATACCTTATTGTGGAAAACCCCGCTAGTCGACGGTTGGTCGGCGCCGGATCTCACCATCCAGTGGGGGAAGATTCCCTCCCGAAGAAAAACATGCACTATACGTTCGGGACTAATGACCGCAGTAGTTGACGCGCCTGGAATCACTAACAATCAATCAATCAATCAACCAGTCACTCACTCACCTGCCAGGGCCACTTGCCGAAGGTCGCCTTCTCGCCGCCGACCACCCGCGACTCCGGGAAGAAGCGGCGGCCGCACACTGAAAGCACGAGGAGGGTGGTGTTGAGGGCGCCCATGGCGTCGCGCACGGGCCGCATGCGCGCGCCGGGCGCCGGGGGCGGGTGCGTACACGCGTCGGAGCGTACGCGCGGGGCGGCGTGGGCCGGGCCGAAGCGGCGCGGCGCGGCGCATCGCGGCGCGCCGCGTAAACAACGTGCGGAGCGCAGAGCGCGCCCCTGCCGGCCCGAGCGTGAACTAGGCGGCGCGACCGTGAGGTCCTTGGCCCAGCCGCTCGGGTTGTCACGCTCGCTCGCACGCGCGCCGTCGCGCGGTTTCCCTCTCACTTACGCCGCGCGGGTGGGAGGGGATCAGACGGATCCCCTCCTACCCTTTCCCCCCATGCACACTTGCCCACACACCCGTGCCCACTTCTACCGTGAACATTTGGTATTTTTTTTCGCTTTTCAACTCATCCTTTAGATGCCATAAGGCCGGATATGCATGACTCGTCATCTTTTGCTCTATTCCTTACTTGTACTTCCTTGCACTTACTTGTACTTACTCGTACCACAGATTTGAAATTTATTTGTCTTATCGTATGAAATGCATTGAAAGAAGCTAGGTCATGTTTCTGTCTCTTTTGGTCTTTCCTCGGGATCTGTCATTTTTTCATACTTCGGTCACAACTTTGTAATATATCTGAAATAATTTCCTTTCCATTCGTCTCACTAATGGACATTATACACTTAGAACTATTTGTTAATAATTCTCAGGATTGCGGCCTACGTGGATATACTATCTCTCCCTTTCAGTACATACGAGGTATAAGCACATTATTTGCAGAGCGGACTGTGCTAGAGAATACTAAAAGACGGTACATCTATTCTGAATATCAATGGCAAAGCGAATTCTGCGAAAGAAAACTATCGCCAAAGCCTTCGTGGCCTCTGGTAATGGATCGTTTAAGGAAAGAATGTGTAAGAGGAAAACGGTTTGCTGTGATCTATCAGCTAGGATAATTATGAATATTTTGTTGTTGTTTTTCTCTAAATCATTTGTACACTTATTTAATATTCAATTATTTTTTTCATTTGAATGACAACCCATTAGAAGTGCAGTAAAAAACGTGTGTTTAGGTCATATTTTGGGATATGTTTTCATAGTTTTTATGTCATAAATACAAGTTTCTTTTCAACATTTGTAGGTCTAAATACTCGGAACCTAGTTGTCACTCTTGCGATATCCGTTAAATGAATAACGGATATGTAGTAAAAGAATTTGTTGTACAAATCCAGTGTTTCTCTCTCTCTCTCTCTCTCTCTCTCTCTCTCTCTCTCTCTCTCTCTCTCTTCCTCTCTCTCCCTCTCCCAATCCCTTTCCCCCTCTCTCCCTTCTCTCTTCCTCCTTTTTTTCCTTATCCACTCCCTTATTTATTTCCTTTCTTCCATACGTCGGTCAAGTTCCATTCAGTGAAGTCTTTAGTTCTTATTTTTTCTTTCGATAACTCGAAGCCTCCATTTTATTAATTTTGGTATTATTTTCGCCCCATTCACATTTTACCTTGATTTATTTTCGTTTCGGGGAACAAGACTCATTTTTAATTGTAATTGAACGCTTCGTGTTGTTATTTTTATCCGATTCTTTCCCCCGATTTATCCGTTTTTTCTCCACTTTCACCATCCACAGACCAAAATGAAATTCATTTCATATCCTGTTTGATACGCAAACGCGTTTTATGTACTGCTCTTAGGGAAACATCCTTGTTTCAATTCTATTTCATTTTAAAATTAATTCGTATGTTATGTTTTTTGTACACTCTCTAAATACGTTGTAATCTCTTGAAATTTTAAGTGTCCAAAGCCTTTTATTTTTTTACTTTCTTTAGAATTTATGTCTTCCTTCGTTTTGATTCATGTGTAATTTGCGGGCTTACATTGTTGCTGTTTGATTACATTTCATTTAGTTTCAAACTTTTTCAATTCGGTATAAAAAGAACTTTTGAATTTAGGTTCTTTTATTTGCAGCACGAAATGGACAGTTATACCTGTCCCTTCATCTTACTGCTGGATTCGTGGTAAATGGCACATTTCAATTCAACCTGAGCTCACGTATGTTTTGAACTGGTCAAACCGGACTGTCCGATGTGAAATATTTCACAGGTAGTAGCCCAAAACTACGGAATAACGAAGGGAACAGGATATTCGAAGTCGTATTTTGAAAATAAGAAGAATTTATGTTGTTGCACTTTACATTTGATTGGACAGTGATTTCCCCTGGCTGAATGCCTGTAACGTGCGTCACAAGACGGGCAAGAATAATTTTCGAAATGGCTCTCAGCTTACAACAGTTCGAGCTCCCCAGCTCTAAGGCAACGCGGGGCCACTTCACAGCTAGGTTTTCATCGTCTTTCCTCTCGCTCTTCTTCCATCTTCCGCACTTGGCAGCACACGCTTCCGTTAATTTTCGTCGTAATTGCACCATGCTTCCTCATGCGTTTCCTTTCCGACTCGCGTCGTATTTGCACGTTAAGTATCGCCAAGGAGAGCCATCCACGGGTCTGAATTGAATAACGTTGCGTAGTCTCGTAGAAACCTGTTAAATATAAACAATCTCCCAAGGTTCTTTCATTGATCGTCTGACGTCGTAGTTCGTCGATCGTTTTGGAGTTCTGTTTTATCTTATCTTTCCTGTGGATGATCGCCCGTGGGAAAAATGGTAGATCAGATGATCTTCCTTATCATGGAGGGTGACAAGTATGTATCACTTTCATCTTGAGAATTTATAAGATAATTGAAAGTCGAGAAGCACGCGTCAAAATGAAGTGTTCATTGTAGTAAGACTTGTCTCATATTTCTGACGTCATTCCTTCCCACCACTTTTCTCTAAACTACTTACACCGTTTTAATATGTATTTCATTGATGTTTATTCGCAGAAACTGAGCGCATTTTCATATTTAATAGTGTTAGTGTTTTCGTGTAAATGTATAGGTACATAGAAAAATGGGAAATATGAAGAGAAATTAGATGAACAGCTTCATCTGGTTTTGTATATTTGATGGAGAAAAAATGTATAAAATTGATTAAAATTCACAAAACCTCGCTTGAGTTAAATGTAAACAATTACAATATTTCCATTTTGTATAGATAAGTCCGTTTGTCAATTCGGACAGAACGCAATATTTTGAGCCGGTCTGTCTTTGTAAGTTATTATTGTTCACAAATAATCATTTGGAGCATGACTTTGAAGGAATATTGTTAAAAAATAAACAGATGCATGTTACTGGTCAAAGATAAAATTTTGAACATTCAAATATTAATAAAGTTTTAATAAGACGACCAAATATCATCAAATTAAGAAAATATTTCTTGCAGAAACATATCTTCTGAAAAAGTTTTTTTCTGCAATGAATCATTTTATTTAAGATGTTACGGAATAAGTCATGATTAATCTAATATTTTATTAAGGCGGGTCTAACCTAGTATTTATTTTGACACACATGACGGTTACCTTATCTACTACATTCGTAATAATGTCCTTAGTTCAACAATACTCCACTCATTTGAAATTTTATTTCCGACTTGATGCACATTACTTTCAAGCCGTGTATCTAATGAAAATGTCTACTGAAGTTCTTCCGCATGTTTGAAATTAATAAATGATCGTGTAGTTTTTGTCTACGGACACGAGGTAACAGTCCTGCAGTCATAAATCTTAGTTTGGAGAGAACAAAAGTTATATTATTCAGCCATTTTTGATGAGTGATAAATTGAAAAATATTTTTCATCCTAAGGTTTTATTTTATTTAATGAACAGGTAGCTTACCAGAAAAAATCGTTATAATAAACATGTGATTTAATGTATTTTATATAATGATAATGATAGTTTAGATTTGTGATGTGTTAGACATTACTTCGGAGACAAACATTTTTTCCCTTTCTTTTTTTCTTTCTTTTTCTTTCTTGTTTTCTTTCTTTCTTCTTATTCTTTTCCTTTTTCTCCTCCTCATGTTTTGCTTCTTCTTTATTCCTCTTTATTTTATGTTAATTTTGTTACCGCAGGTTGCTTACTATTTCACACGAAATAATCTTCACTCAACTCCCCAGAAAATTAATGATACGTCCCCAATAAAATACATGAAACTAATACTTAAGTCAGAATGCAGTGTCGCCATCCCCAAAACTTTATATCTGTTACTTGATAAAAGTTGTCAATTTGTGGTAACAACATTTACCCAGAACTATAAATTTCAAGCAGTTCCTAAGTAACTTAAAAAGTTTGACCCAATTAAGAAGAAACTAAATTTAACGTGTTATATTTCTCAAAGGGATTTTTTTCTCGATTTACCGTGACAGAAAAATTATTGCCGGGCCGTGCCAATGGAAAAATGGATAAATCTTTTTCCTACATGTAGTAAATCACATTCGCTTACACGTTGTGTAGTCAGAATCTAGGTTTTGTGGGTCCTTGATACCGAGAAAACGATTGATGGCAAAACGTTAGCGCTTAGCAACGCTAGCGCTTAACCGTTTAGCGGAATTTTTCCAAAACTGATATTCCTTGATCGTTTTAAAGTAACTCATGGCCCTGCGAGTTTCAAATGAATATTTTGATTTTGGGGGTATTTTACATGAAGCCTCAACTATATTTTCAAAAGTTTCTCAAAAATATCTCCAAAGTTTTGGATTAAACTATTCGCCTCGAGTAGCAAAAAGGACACTTAGAAGAATGGGGTAGATCGGTTTTTTGTTCAAATCTCTGAGTTTTCGAAAATTGAAAAACTTCAAAGTTTTTTCGGCGTTTTCCTACAACTACAATATTGAAGATGGAGAATTTTTAATGAAATTTCTGGTCCAAACAAGGGCAGACAGACAGACCGGCGGGCAGTCAGACGGACGGGCAGATAGACGGACGGGCAGACAGACAGACAGACGGACGGGCAGACAGACAGACAGACAGACAGACAGACAGATGGACGGGCACGCAGACAGACAGATGGACAGGCAGGCAGGCAGGCAGGCAGGCAGACAGACAGACAGACAGATGGACGGGCACGCAGACAGACAGGTGCCAAGGCAGACAGACGGTTTGCCGTCAATCTATTTTTTGGTATGAAGGACGCATAAAACATGGATTCTGGCTACACAACGTGCAAGAGGTTTTTTGCTACATTAGAAACTGGATTTATTCACTTTTTCGTTACCAGGGCACGGCAATTAGAGTTTTGTGTCGAAAATTTGCCGTTTTCGGCACACAATTACAATACTTTCTCTTACATTAGTAAGTGCAAGAAAGTAAAAATCAAATGTTTGGAATCAGTCGTGTACAATTTTTTTTAGAAAACGTATTTATTGCGTAATTTCTGCTTGAAATTAATCTAATTTATTAAAAAAATTTTTCTAAAAAATTAAATGGAAATATACGTATTTCACTCGTTGTTACTCAATTTGGTCAAAACTTGACTTAAAATTTTTTCCGCTGTGACCTCAGAATTGTTATGCAAAGCTTCCACTGTTATTTGCAGTCCATGGACGAAAAAGGGTACTATCGTAAGAACAACTTTTTATTTTATTACCAAATAATACGTAGTGTATGACAGATGAAATGAATTTGCTTAATAAATATTTGTATGACACTTGAAGCGAAAATTGAAGGGGATTGAAAGTTAATAGCATTAAGCGAGTGTTCTTGCTGTTTAGTCGTGAAACTTTACGAGTCTGCGGCCATTCAAATAGAAATATTTAGTTTTGTTTAATTATTTTTAACATTTGTTATCTTTACAATCTCATACAACGCGTGTATGCTAAAAGTACAATTTTAGACATATTTCAAAATTACTTCCAAAAATTTCCAAAAATTAATAAAGTATTAAAGAATTAATATAAACCTTGTCTATAGTCGGACATATTGAGGAAAGCTTCAGCTTCTTCAAGAGGAATCTCTCCATAACCTGGCGATTCCGGTGTAGTCTCTGGGCTCGGACTTTCCGTACTCGCATTTTGTGAAGTTGAAACAGCCGCCGAACTGGTGGTCGGACTTGTGCTGCTCTCTGTTGCCGTACTTGGAGGTTTCGCCGTCTGGCCGGTAGATGGCGAAGGCGCCGCGGCTGTGGTTGCTGAAATGTGAAAATTAGATGAGAGTGGAGTAAATAATTTCGTTCATCAAATAATATAAAATTTGCTTCACTTTCTTGTATGGAAACATTAAAGTAACCAATTATGTTTTCAGAAAATAAGGAAATATTTGTTGTCAATGTGCTGGGAACAACTTATGTTTGTTACTGCAGTAAGCTTTAGCGTGGGTGGGCACACATGAAGTCAATATTAGTCGCTTTGCCGTATTAAATGTATAATAATAAGTCATAGTTACATAGTTCTAAATTGAAAAAATTAAATCAATTAAATATGGTAAGATATTCTATTCGCATTATAAGTGCTCTATAAAGTATACAGAAATAAAACGAAATATAATTAAAATAAAGAAAAAACAAAATCTTTATTTGAAAATTTTAATAACGGTAAAAGGATATAGTATACCTTCAATGGGAAACGCAATTGGTCTAGAACAGCGTTTCTCCACCTGGGAAGTAGCGACACCCGTATTGATTAGAAAGGAGATCGTGAAATTAGACCACAACTTTGGACGTAACCATTAATAAAATTATTTTAAGAAAAAAATAATTTATTAAAAACATTTACTTACTACATTTATAACAACCTACACAGTCGTGCAAAAAATATTATTGAGATAGTTACATTTGTTTTTCCTTCAAACTTTATTCCATGAATGTATGTATGTAAGAAACATACAAAATCAATCAAGTGATAAGAGACAAGATATAAAGTTTTCTAGCGCGACCATAGACGAAGTACGTTTTTGCAGAGATAAGATGTGACGAAGGGGATTAATATTACCAATGCTTCTGCGACTTAATTTTCATATTCACTTCGATAAGCAAGCCAAAACACATCTGAATCTTTAGATGCAAATTGTAGTTGAAACGTGTTTATTCAAAGACAATTCAAAAAGCTGACCGCGAATCTCAAGTGGCAACTTCTCAGATACAAGAACGTTTTCACTTAATTAATACACAATTCCACCCTTCAAGAACTCCGTTAATTCTTCCGAGAAATCTACAACAAAATTAGATCTGGCGCAAATGCATCGTCGTGCCATCTAAACTTTGTGGATAAGTGTGCATTCTTCATAAAGATTTTACTTTCGGTAAATTTTTCGTCAGAAAAACTCGTATTGTGAGTCCCCGATATTGAAAAAGATGATAAATCTGGTTCCTATAAAAAGTAAATTATTTTTCTCTCACACGTTGTGTAGTCAGAATACACGACCTTAGTGCCGAAAAGTTGGTTTACATTGAAATGTACTACATCCGTCCGTGGTTAACACTAGTACCTAAACCGTTTAAATGATCCTCCCAAAACTATAAAATTTGAAATACGTATGTGGAAGCACCTTCAATGAATAATTCTAATTTCATCCAAGATAAAAGGATCTTCTCTTAATGAGTAAAGTTCAGTCATTTAACTGGCTTTATTAAATGAGTTATAAAACTTATTTACGCACTCTAAAACTGCCGTACCAATATTTTTAGGATGAATTCGTAGATAAACATATTACATTTTGAACTTGGACAATAATACCTCATAATTTTACGACTCAATAAATTAACATATTTCATTCCTTAGCGGTCGAGACGATAATGGTTCGAGGGGAGAACGGGATCGTCAATCAGTTTAGAGGCTGCAGCGAATCTAGACCAGGCTGTTTACTTAAACGTCCATCGTTGCTTCAAAGGACCAAACTTCAAAATATGAACTTCCTATCTAAGGCTAGTACTTTCAGACAAAGAAGTTTTAGATGAAATTTCCTCCCTGTTTAAATTTTTTACTTAGTCATTTTTAAAATGCGGTCTTGGAAAACATATTGGTTCCTGTTATTTTTATATTCTCTGAAACGTATAATTGGCACGTCGCAATGTTTTCACCTAAAATTAAAACGCTTCATTACATAGCCATTACTTACTATGTATGCCGAAATGCTGTAATTGTAATTACAATTTTAAGCAATGTCTTGATACTTTTGTAATCATTTGTAGAACGTATTTGCACGCTATGCATTTCTTGTCACGTAAATGTTTAAAAAATTAAAATGATTTTTCACAATGTTAATAAAAAACAAAAATAACTATATATGTATTGTAGCAAAGAAACCTAAGACAGAGCGAAGCTAAGAACACCAACCAACACAATTGAGTGATTTGGTTGATTAGTGATTCCGGGCGCGTCAACTGCGATGGTCATTAGTCCCGTAAGTGTCGTGCATTGTTTATCGCAGGTGGTGGCGGTTATCTTGCCCCGTTTGCTGACGAGATCCGGTGCCCCCTGCGTCGGCTTGCGGGAATTTTTCTCCGACCAGGTATCTCCCACCAGCGTGGCACCGCCCCAGCTAGGACAAGCCCTAAGCTCCTGACTGGTCTCCCGACATGTGTGGTAGTGTAGTGCATGTGAGTGTGCGTGTGTGTGTGTGTAAGTAAGGGGGAGGAAAGGACAAGGAAGAGGAAGGAAGGAGCGCGCGTGGTCTGTGTTAAGGTACTGCACCGGCATTCTCCTGGTTTTGATCGGAGAAACCACGGAAAACTACCGAATAGAATTCGCGCTAGAATTCTCCTCCAAAAAGAGACTGAATTCAACCTAGCTGACAAGCTAGTGTCGAAAATCTTGCCACCGTCGGGACGCGAACCCAAGCAACATACACAAAAAAGGAAACAAATGGGAAACATGCCTACAGTGCTTCATAAATAGAAATATGTTACTTAGTAAATTCCTTGCGTTTTCCGATGTACACTAATAACTCGCATTGTTTATAATTTAAAGAATGAATAAAATCTATTATTGGCTGTAGACGATAAAGATTCCTCGCTACGGTGCATTATAAGAGCCTCAAGTATTTGGTGGTTGAATCGCGAAGAAAGCGCACTGAAATGATAAATGAAAATAACTGATGCACTTGAATGTATATTTGATCACTTAAGCGATACTCTTATTGATCTGAATAATAAATTTCTGTTAGTATTGTTTACCGCAACAGACCATATTCCTGGATTTCCGCCAGCAACAAAAAATAGGAATTGAAATGCTATATATTTATATTAAGTAAAAGTAGTAAACCAGTAATGTTTATTTACTAATGAATGAGTGAATGATTCTAAGGCAAAACATTATGAATCCCCTTTCTGAACTATCTGTACTCATTGTACAGCAGTCAGTAACTAATTCTGAGACCATCAGGTACATTATGTTTGGTGTTTTTGTGTCTATCAACCTGGCCGTATGAGAGAATGAGTTTCCGGTACATTTTGTGAACAGAGCTTCTAAAACAATGTAAAAGTTTTCAAAACACTGATAATGAGGTTATTTTTTAAGATTTTCCTGTTCCTATTAGAGGGATTCTCCTAGACACTACAAACGATGAAATAAGATTTTCAATTGATAACGAATACCAATGAACTGAAGAGAAAATCATTCCGAAGAAATAAGAATGCGATGTATATTCCGGCCAAACCCAACATAAGTTTGTTATTGATGGAATAAATTATTTATAAATTAGTATTTTGATTGAACAAATTGAAATATAATAAATGATTTAAGCTTTTTCCAGTCTATCAATCACGTTCCATTCTTCCATTCTTTTCTGATTGAATTTGGAATGCATTTCCAATTTACCCGAAAAAATAGCATCTCTCCCCATAAAAAAGAAGAAATAGAATTCTGTAAAACTCGCGTTCACGAGTTTCAACGCATGTTATCTATATATTAATGAAATACAGAAAGTATGAGTTATTATTACATCCTCGGTAATGATAGCTATTTTCATGGATTTTTCAATGGACATTCTATCTAGAAAATTTGAACTCTAAATTTCTACACAAGATTTTCAACCTTTGAAATACTTTGACTGGAATTCTTCTATCAACATTGTTTTCCATTGATTTATAGAGAGTAGAAAAAAATCAGTAAAGAGCGTGATTTGGCAATACAACTCAACTTGCTTTTCTGAGTGATTTCGAATTGCTGAGATTCACGGAGCGTGAAAAAAGACTGCGAGATATAATCTATTCAGTGAAGTGGATGCACGCGTCGCAGATTGGTATCACATGAGATTAAAAACCTTTTCCTTGTAAAGAAAATAAAATTGAAAGAAATTAAGACGACACTTTGGATGTACACCGATCAGTTTAGTGAACGTATCCCGTCAGTTCTCGATCAATGTGGTCGCAATGCGGTACATGTGAGCTACAGCTTCCAACTAAACAATATAGAACTTGATGTGTGAATCTTAAATAGTGATATAACCTCAAATTTGATCCAAGAAATGCCAGTAGCATTCGAAATATAATTATTATATCATTATTTTTTATGAATCAGAACTACATAGGTAATTTGTCAACTTTTTATTTTTAGGCCGACAAAATTGTTCATATATGTATATGCTACAATGCTAGACCGGTAGGTAGAGAGTTGCTGCTAGCCCTGTAGCTTTTTACCTGCGGGCCAGGGTTCAAATCCCATCTCTCGTGTTAAATCTGTGATGTGCAAAGGTGATTCGTGGCGGGTTCCATTGCGGATTTGTCGTTTCCTCTGTCTTACCGACCCTTTTTTACACTCATTACTCACCATATCATCGGTCATTAAATCGCCACCACTATCATCCTATTGCAACACGAGAGTCATGTCGGAGAGACCCAACGATGAGCGGGATAGGTTGATCTTGTTGTAGAACAACTGCATTTGCGCCGACTCTTAGTAATTAAAGTCATCAGAATATCAAAAATAAAGCAGGCCTATAATTGAATTATCTCTACAGGTCACAGGTTGGAGATAGATTCTTCAATTAATTGATTGATTATATCTTCCCTCCTCATAATTCTCAAAATTAATTCGTATCATATTACTCACTACTTCAATTTCTTGATTACAAGTGTCTGAACAGTAAATTTTACAAACTTTTAAAGTATATAGGAGTCGAAGATATTCACGTTTTGCCAATGAACAATTGGGAAAATTTCCTATAACAAAGTTACACTTGTGAGATTAATCCGTGATTCGGAGGCAGCTCATTACGCATTCTTGTATGGCGGCAACACGAAATGCCCGAGACTGCGTCAGATTTTGACCCGCCAAACACACGTGTATCATGATATAAATGTATCAGAATATTTATTACGAGAGCTACAATCTTCTAGGACTTGTAGGGGGAAGGGGTAAAAGATCACTTCTTCCAACACAAGGAACTAGCTACAATCTTCTAGGACTTGTAGGGGGAAGGGGTAAAAGATCACTTCTTCCAACACAAGGAACTCAATTACGCTTCACTGCTAACTCAGGAATAATCACTCGTCACTGCTAATGAGCATTGTCATATTTCTATAGAAATCTCGTATAACTGCGTTACACGAGACATTTGCCCCTGATTGTACACAACGTCGTATGTACAGTGTTCAGCAAATTCATGAAATCTCCTTGAAAGAATGTGACCTACGGGTGCATAAGAAGTTGCTTAACAATCACGAAAAAATGTAACATGTGTAACTTCGTTATATGGAATTCGAGTATCGAGTATTTATTGAACTGATAGCAATGAGTGGCTATGTTTAAGTTCAAAGTATTGTGGATGGAACCTCCATGCTTTTGTTACAATTATAAGTTTTTGTCCTCATGTCTGCGTTATCGATTCCATCGTGAGTGGTCCTTTGCAACCACACCAACAACAAAGTAATGCACTTGTGCTTCTCTCAGTCTCGTCTGTCCAAGCGCGAGTGCTGAAGGCATTTCTCTCGAGATAGAACTCAGCATAAGGGGGTTGCAGTTTTACCCGAGGAAATGGTGATGCCAGGCAGCTGTTCCCAAGTACTGGGAGCCTCGGATGTAGAAGGTGGTGATGTTGATGTCGCCCCTGTCGACGCCGACGCCGACGCTGTCGACGCTGTTGTTAACGACACCGGCGCTGGCGTCGTCGTTCCAACTGTAGAAATGGTATTTTCTTCTTCATACACTTATACATCGGGAACTCGATAAATTGATATATTTACGGTCTGTTAAATCAACCAAGATGTGTACAACATGTGATGATCATTATTTACCATCATAAATGATAATTTCGAAGAAGAAAAATCACACCTTCTCCAAAGTCTATATTTACAACCCTGGTTATTTTGCTTATAGTGTGTACCGGCCTACGTGCCTTGGCCGTGTTAGAAAAAAATAAAGAAAGGGATGTAAGTATGAAGATAAGATAGAGATGGCAAGTTTGAAGTCGCAACAAACGTATCACTCATCTCATTTAAAGCTAAGAAAAAGAACAAAACATATTCCACGGCTAATTTCTACATGAAAGAAATGAAAAGAACTAATGCAATATTTTTTGTATTGACGTGGCATGCATATTATAATACACAAAAATACAAGTGATATAATTTATTATATGGCTTGTATATTAGATAGTTTCTGCATAAAATGCAACCTAAACATTGAAATATAATCTCGCCTTTGATTATTTTTAAAATTCGACCGAACTTTCTTTTCAAAATACAGTTTCCTTTTTTACTTTCTCGTGTATATATATAGAAATTTATGTCATTATAAAAACAATCGTTGATATTTTGACATAAATATACATTTTGGTTTTTTGATGCCGTCAAAGCGTTTTTTCTTTCACAAAACGTCTGTCTGTGAATAATACTAGCACCTAGAGCGTGCGAAGGATTTTCTTAAGTATAGATGGATAACCCCCGATCAATCTAGCCGAACTCAAGGGTCTGCGAATTTGAAACGTATCTTAATTTTTAGCGGTACTTTACGCAAAGCCGTTGGGATATTTAAAAAATTTTCTCAAATATGTTTCTCATTCTTTTTTCAAATTCTTTCTCAAATAAAACAATATGCGCTTAGTAGTATGGTCTTGATCCAATTTCCATTCCATTTCATTTCCATTTTCATTTCCATTTCCATTTTTCATTTCCATTTCAAAAATCGCTGAGGTTTAAATTGTTTCCGTCACCAACAACGTTAATTATTGAAGCTACAGATTTCTTAATCCCATCTATTTTATAATAGTAGATAGTCTGAATAACGCAGAGGGTAGGAGCATCATCCAGCGTAAGTTTTGGATGTTGTGTTGTGACTTGGTATGTATTCCAAACCTACTCTGTGTGTGTTAATCTTGAACTCTCCTTTCCCTGTTCCGGTACGTAATGATTTGATTTGATTCATTTTTCTCCACGAACAGTAAAAAATGTATGTGACGAATGGGGCAGAAATTCATTTTGCGCTCGTTTCCGTTAGTGTGAGCGACAAACACACCTAGTATGCGACTATGAACAGCATCGTCAACGCCATGGTGTGATCTCGCTCACTTTCCCTGCAAAGGAGTCGCACGATGGGCTTACGAGGTATACGAATACAAAATAGTATGTACAATGACCAATGTGTTTTCACTAGCACATCGGCGCGATTTACGAAATAGTTTCGGTCGAGAAGGTTGATTTGGGTATCATCAAAATGTGAGAATATGTAAAACAAGAAATACATTCTACAATAATAGATGATTAAAAATTATATACACTTTTATTCGAAATATTAGTAGTTTGGAGATAATTTGGAGTCAAATCGTGACAATGTCCTCTAAATGTAAACAGGATATTCTCAAAATCGTTTCAATGTTTTCCTTTAAACTTTTTGTATTAATAGAACACAAGACATGGTCTAAGACCCATTTTCATTAAAACTTGAATTTTCATAACTGCATGCATATTTTTTATTCATTCGGGCCTCTGTAACGATAAATCTCCGCAGAAATTAACACGGAAATCAACGCGCTGGAGTTCAAATCGCAGCCCGCACAAATGACTTCATGTGTTGGAACATATTCAAAGGCATGCGTTGGGTCAATGAGGCGATAGTGAAATGAAGAACCTTTCGTTGGCTCTCAAAATCACAGACACTCGATATCAAAAACGGAAAATTTTTGCACGGATTCAGTTACTATTTGTAACTCATACTAGTAATATGAGAAAGTATGTGCTGTTGTTGAAGCAGTAGTTAATTTTTAAGTCCTTAACGGAACCAAATCTGCTTGATATTTTCTCAATAATAATATCAACGTAAAATACTCTCTAAGCACAAAATCAATAAATGACCTCAAAAACAACGACATTCATCTTATTGATAAAGAACTGTTGACGCGATACATCAATTACTTAAACCAATATATCCATGAAAGTAGGGAGTTAATCCATTGTGATATAGATAACCATGTACTGAATAGCATCACTTTTCTGAGCTTTGATATCGTGCTTCACGTATTGGTAATGCTCCTTTAAAATAAGTGATGCCTCTAGAGCATGGCATAATTCTTTCAATGTTCGTTTTAATTAAAAATATAAGTTTTTTTGCTTCATTTGTTTGAAAACTAGCCTATTTTTCAATATATGGCTAAATAAAAACCTTTTTTTCATTGGTGAAGAAATTGGTGTAAATATCAGCGTGGCTTATCATTTTCTCGTAAACCATTTTAACTAATAAATGCGAGAGAAGTTAAGTGTTCATTTTATTTTTAACGATATTTTATTACAATACAAATAGCTGCACTTTTATTATCAAGTTTAAACCTAGTTTTTCTTTTGTCCAAAATAACTAATATCAACTCTGATTTCTTGAAAAAAACGTATTTTTGCTTTTCACAGAGGTCAATCGATGAAGTATAAATAGTTGGACGTCCCGATCGTAGCAATGTAACCTAACAATTACTAAACATTTGTTTTTCAGAATTTTCTTAAAAATATTATTTAAAATTATATATGTAAAAGTTTGATTATCAATTCAGCAAGTAAAACAAATGTTTGTAATGGAAAGAGGAGGACGTACGTTTCGTCTCATTTGCAAACCTTACCAGTGCTTTTAGATGAAAAGTCAACAAAAATGAAAACACAAACACCCTCTAACAATATAAAATTTTAACTTGCATCACTACAAACTACATTTACAATGTTTACACTAAACTTCAAAAACATGAGATAAAAATAGGTAACATTATAACATAAATTGCAACATTACAACACTTGCGTTGAAATGTTACTTATTTGAATCTCTTGGTGGAACCTTTGAAATTGGAACCTTTGGTATGTATAATACAATAGTGACGATAACTAAAAATTTAACATTTTAAATATTTTCACACAAATCTTAAAAGGCCGCCAATCCTTGTACGTGTACAAAAATTATGTAAATAATTATGGAAAAAGTTAATTGCATGTTTACATATATCACATTGTATCAAATAATTTTAGGAAAGTTTCAACTTTTACGATCAATTCACAAAGACATAGGCTTATTTGTGAATGCGTGTTATTTCCCATTTTTGACGACATAAATCCTTATTTCGTTGGTAACACCCTCTAAATATTCACGAATTCCGGATTCGCCTGTTTCACACTTAATGTTTTTCCATTTTGAATGCTATGATTGTGTGAACCCTTAAAAAGCCTAAAATGACATTAATTGCCTCTCGCTGGACTACCGCATCTCATATCGTCGAGATTTCACCACAGTATTTTTCTGTTGTTCACCTTTAAACTATGAAACAAATGTACACCTCAAACACCCAAAGAATCCAGATAAGAAAAAAGTAAGGTCACGCCCATTCTTTCTACAAGATGACGATATTGATGGAACAGCTTTGCGTACATCAGTGTCTTCTTAGATAGTATAACGCTTCCTTATGATCCTGACACTGACATGTCAATTATAATCTCTGAAACAGCAAGTTTATCATATCTTGATGAATTTTCTCACGTATAAGTACAAAGTTTAACTTTTTGTCTTGACATGTTGATCTTAAGTGCAATTACATAATGTATCTGGCAGCTTCCGGCTCCCTTCTGCCAGAATTATCAGCTTCTGGGAAAATATTTTTAAAAAATTGCTTTCCCACACTTTTTTGTAAAATCTGTGAATGGAGCTGTCAGAATATATCTTTTGGAAATATCGCGAAAAACATACGAATTCACTGTTCAGTGATTCATATTATCTGATGGAACATGTATTTTGTCACGACTCGTGAAAGTCTTATATGTATTTCATCAACAATTTCAGTAAAATATGTTATAGTATATATGTTCATTGTGTGCAAATAAAAAAAGTATTTTACATTGTGCATTTGACAAAACACACATGGAATGAAAATTTACTCATAGGAGGGCAACACAAAAAATAATTTGAAGAAAACCTCCGCAGATGGCTTCTCCCCCGTACGTCACATAGAGTTTTTACTGTTCTTTGACTAAATAAAGCAAATCAAATAAATTAGAATAAGCATCGCTTAACATTTTTTCTTCTTTATTCTATTTGTTCAGAATCTGTATAAAATGTTTATAATTGGTATAACAACTAATATTTCAACTGGTTGGTTTGATTCATCGTTGTTAGTGATTCCGGGCGCGTCAACTACTAGGCTCATTACTTCCGTAAGTGTAGTGCTCTTTTTCTCGGGAAGTGGCAGTGTTCTTTCGCTGGATGGCGAGATCGGGGCCGACCTACCGTCGGCTAGCGAGGTTTTCCCAAATCAGGTATCTCCCACCATTGGGGCACCGCCCCAGCCGAGACAAGTTCTAAGCTCTCGACCGGTCTCCCGTCATGTGTGATAGTGTAGAGCATGTTAGTGTGAGTGTGTGTGTGTGTGTGTGTGTGTGTGTGTGTGTGTGTGTAAGGGGAGAGGATAGGACAAGGAAGAGATAAAAAAGATCGCGCGCGGTCCGTAGCCTGTTTTTTACGGTACTGCTCCGGCATTTGCCTGGTGTTGATCGGAGAAACCACTAAAAAGTACCGAACAGATGGGCAGGCCGCTAGAATTCTCCTCCACCCAGCGACGGAATTCGACTTAACTGACAAGGTAGTGTCGAAAATTCTGCCACTGTCGGAACTCGAACCTAGGACCTCCCGGACGGAGAGACTGCAGTGACATCAGTTGATGCCCTGAGCCATCTCTCTTGGTAACTGGTTGGTTCTGCAACGTGTAATTTGGAGGCAAAAATTAATTGCAGTTGAATGTAATAGAACATATTTACACGGAAAATGCTACTCAGATCAGAAAAATAAAAATAATAAAATACCTGTGAATGTTTAATATATTCAGGCTGCGATATAATATGTTCTTGCGAATTTGGAACTGAAGTTTTGTTGACGGGTAAGTCCTAGTTTCGAGTCCTAGTGGGTTATATCTTTGACATCAGTTACACATTTAGTTCGAAACGTACCATTACTTGGGTGAGAATTCATGAGGTCGGCTTCACTGATCGGTCGAATCCCGGCGCATGCCGGAGCAGTACCTTAGTAAACGGCTCACTCTACTTCCTTCCCCATTTTCTTCTCATTCCTAACTTTTCGTCCGAGTGATGGGCTAATCTCCCACATTCGACTGATTCCTCAACCCTAATTGTTTGAAGAAAATCTTCACAAACCTATGAAATTCAGAAAGCAACCACGAGCATTGAATATACCGGGGCTCTATGTTTCCGGGTAGGACAATTGGAATAATAGAATATAATTTTACAATATGTCTTATTTGATGACAGAGTGTAAGAATAAGACAAAATATAAACAAATTGTCTGTCGTATCTCTGAGAGTACTGAATACAATTTACATTTTAAATATTATTTTCTCTTTATGTCTTATTGAAAACATAAAACGTCTATGTAGTTCTGTCATATCATTTACAATGATATAAACCATAAATATGGCGATTGCAGATGTTACAGTAAATCATAAATCAGATGTTATGAGTAACCAGGGTAACGACCATATCAACAGTAGTCACTAACAGTATTAGTCATCATTAACAGTAGTAATCAAATATCAACAGTTTCATCAATAAAATTACGTATCGATTTTTCTCTCTAAAATGTACACAATTGTTTTATTTCCAAAATACATTAATATGTCGAAATAATATTCACTCCAAAAACGTGAGTAGATTCTCAAAAGTGTATTCTACAACTACATAAACACAAGTAAACTCTAGAATTTTAATATATTTTTTGTATCCGTTAAAGAATTTTTATTAACGTCTACAACTGCCTTACATGCTACAGCACACTCCATGGTAGCGGTAGAAAGTGCACGCGCCGCAAACAGGGACGGTGTTCGAAATGCAAGTTATTATTATGGGTAGGCTTTTAACTTGTTAACCTTGTCCAAATTAAATAGTTTTCAGCAAATTGAACAATTAACTTCAATACCAAATCCATTTCCAATTACTCCAATACCATTTTATTGGTGCATACGCAAGACCTAGTTAGATGTTTAAAACGTACTGTAAATCGAACACAAAAGCGGAACCCATCTCGATCGGGTTTTTGTCCAGTTTTCCTGATCCATTGAGCAAGTGCTGAGATGGCCCCTTGATTTGCTTCTGGACGTAAATGCAGCTTCACTTTGCGCACGTTCTGTTGAGCTCTCGTTTTGCTTGTAGTGGCAGTAGAGCTGAGGGTGAGTTACTATTTTGTTGGCAATGCAGAAAAATCAAATCTGGTTCGTTTACCGTTGCAAATACGTTTTCTATAACTCGGGAACGAAAATGTCTAGTTTTTCAAATTTAATATCACCCTTTTTAAAAATATTATTATTATTATTATTATTATTATTATTATTATTATTATTATTATTATTAATTTTTTGAACTTTTTTCATCTTTTAACTATTAATAGTTAAATTGTTAGGAAGGGATTCTGGAACTCAAAAAGCGTGCGCAGATGATTTTCTTCCCTATACGTCACATACAGTTTTTTTACTGTTTTTTGACTAAATAAATATCTCTAAGTCAGAAAGAAAAAATTGCTGAGTAAAAATGGATTCAAATGTCTTTAGACTTCCTGTGCGGAACACCGTTTGAGGAACTGGTCTTTATAACGCCCTACCCGTGTACCGGCGGCAGTTTTGTTTTCATTTCCTTTCATCGCTTCTCAACATTGATTGCGGCAGGCACCGCTAACTGTAGCCGTGTGCTTCACGCGTCTGCTGACTTCGCTCGTTAGCAGCAGGACGCTAATTTGGACCATCACTGCCCACGCTTTTCGGCTGAACTCCGTAGCGGGTGGCTCTACTCCAATTCACTCACGTGACTGATTTAAGGCGCAAGGAATTATCGTCTTCGGACTCGTAAAAAGGAAGAAATGGATTTTGATTCATTAATGGAGAGGAGGAAATCGATTTTAATAAATAACTACTAATTCTTTCGCAACATAAAATAAGTGTTATAGCAATCGACATTTCTTCAAACTTCCCTTGGTCCATTGAGAAAATGTGATTGTCCCTGGTTTTGCTTGTGGATTCTGAATGCAGCGTTTCTCTCCCTCACATCGCACGCTTCCTTATATTGTTGCGGTTAAATAAAGAAAGAAATAATGCAGGCGATTAATCCTAGCATAAAATGACTGAAGTCGTATATACAGCATTTGACCAGAAGACTAAAATATTTGTAGTTAATGGGCATTATAATGTGCAGGTAATACGAACGGTAAATGAGTATTGTCAAAGAAAGCATGGATTTTCTGTAAAGATATTGGTACATAATTGTTATTGGCGAAGCTGTTGAATATTTTATCACGATCATCAAAGGCGAATTTTCAGTAAATGAAGTTCCCACAGGATTAAGAACCTTTTATATTATTACTAATCACAGAGGGTACACCAGATATTTTAGGGATATTTGGTAAATAATATGATTTTATGGAAATTCTAAATCCAATGGCTTTGCATTGCAGTCAGATTACTTACATATTTTAATACAAGAACAATTATTTAAGAATACAAAATTGGCTAGGAGAGAAATTGGGTTAAATTTTCGGTGACTCGATACACATGACCTTTATTGTAAATATTAGAAAAGTAGAGAGTACCCTCTTTAGTGAATAAACCTTTCATTTCAAATCAAGTCATACCAAAAACGTTTACACCATTAAGTTTCACAAAGTATATTTTTATACTTATAGACAGGGTTGAGAAGCAGTAGAGGAATTAATTACACTAGCGAACACAATTTGTACCTCCAGAAAAGTAGAGTGCGCAACGTACTCAATTGTATACGTAGATTACGAATATTACAATAAAAACGTTATATCACGTCACAGGATTTAAATATACCGTATCTTCAACCCGTATCACGCCGGATTTTGTTATTAACGCAACTGCATTTAAATTGCACCTGTAAGATATGTAGAATCAATACGCATAAAATCTCCATTAAAAATAAAATATTTCTCCAGTTCATCTCTGCCACTTTCATGAGATATCAACAAAATTAGGCTTTCGTATTTTTTTCTTTACCTTCTGTATTCGAAGATTGCCGTCTTTATTCTCGCGACTGGTAGTCGCCCTTAATTACGAGTAGGTCTTGGTAGGTATTAGTGGATTTTCGTAAACAAGTCACGTGCACCCTTATAGTATATATTCTACTGCGCATCAGTCACAGAAACGAATTATTTTAGCCCCTTACCTTATCGCAAGTATACAAGTAGGGGTGGCAGATTCTGTCAGTCGATGTAATACGGAACTGTACTCGCGTGTTTGAAGTACTCGTCTAGTTTGAGTATGCCTCAAATACATTAGAGTTCTGTGGATTTTAAAAAGTTTTATTCGCCACATGATCTGTTGATTTGAATAGGTTTGATAAAACCAAACCGTCATTACACATCTAAAGTATGCGATTCAACCCGATAACATCTGTTACGTTTGTGGAAGGTTTCCACCAAACCTTCAAAGGAAAACAAAATTTGAAATTACAAAACTTGCGTATTGTTTATACTTGGCTGTCGTGTTTGTGATCAGGACAAACTATGTGTTGTGTTGTGTCACCTGTACAACAAACCTTAAGTTGTGGTTGTATGTACTCAAATTATGGTCATTCGTCGTGCCAATGTTGTGGAGACCATATAACCATTTTAATGACTGCTACATCATGATAAAGATAGTATCTGTCGTGTCGAGATCAATTATCCACATAAGTCTTCTGCCATGCGACCTGTGTCACACAATGGCGAATTACTAAAGCCTGTACACCCGGAAACATGGTCAGTAAATCATGAAAACTGTAATGAAATTGAAGCTGTGTTTGCCCCCAGAAACAGAAGCCTCGATTTCAAAAGATCCAGACTACTTACCAGGAAAGTCTGACTCTGACCTGCACTTACAGGAAGACCTAAATGATTTGGCACGGGACCTGAATTTGTCAAAAAAGAATCCCAACTACTAGGCTCCAGATTACAGTAATGAAAACTACTTGCTACCGGGCAAAAAAATAGTTAAAAAAGAGACTCGAGACCTTTTCCCAATATTCTACTCTTGAAGATACTTTTTGTTCTATGCAGACATTCGGGGGTTAATGAGTGAATTGCGTGATCTCTATAATCTAGATCAATGGCAATTGTTTATAGATTCTTCAAAATCTAGTTTCAAAGCAGTGAAATAATTCCACGGATGAGTAATGCAAAATTAAAGAAAGGAATTTTCATCGGCCCGCAAAATCATAAAACTCATGTTCGTTGAAATATTAGAAGAAAAAGTGCCAGACATTGAGTTAGCACCTTGACGATCCTTTAAGAGACTTGTGAACACATTTCTCGGAACAAAGAAAGAAGGCACTTTTAAAACGTTGGGAACAGAATAGTGAGTATACTACGAAAAAATGAGATGTAGAATGTCGCTGAAAATTCGTTTTCGTCACTCCCATCTAAATTTTTCCCGCAGAATTTGGGCGATGTTAGTGATAAACATGGTGAACAGTTTCTTGAAGATTTTGCTGCAATAAAGAAGAGGTCATAAGGGTCCTGAAGTGATCGGAGATGAGTGTTGATTTCTTCTCAGAGAGAGTAAATAGGAATACTAAAGTAAGTGACAAGGTGCAAAGCATTTTTAAGCAATGCAATGGGAATTTCTCCTTCCAAAATGTTACATTAATTTTACACAAATATGCGTATTCCATTTTTAACTTTTTCTTGCCACATATGAAGCATGGTCATAAAAGTTTGTAGTACTATATGTGGAGTTTTCTAAGAATATAAACTGATTTATCGGCATCATCTTTTCCTGGAATTTATTTAATGATATTTTATTGTATTTCAATTTTTTAGTATTATCATCTTCATAAATTTATGGAAATGTAATTCAAAGCTGGTTTATCCTAAAATTCTCTTCAACTCATCTACATCTTGACGTTATCATTTTTATCATGGATTCGTCTCTAGACAGCACACTTTGATAAAAAGAATGATGCGACTGTTAAGAACGATTATCTTTATTTGATATGTTCATTGACTCAAGAATTGCGCTTAAAACACATTTAGCCGTACATTCTAGGCAAAGTTGGATGATCAGTAGTTCATGTGACCGGTAGTTCTACTGACGAGGGAAACAACTTTAGAATAATCTCAGAAGGAGCATGTTTTGCATGCATAGTTTTCCACAACAAATCCGTCTCAGGTGTTCTGAATTGCAACCTCACCAGGAGTTCGTACAAAGAAATGGTGACACTCGAAGTTCCACGAATGTCATTTCACGTTCAAATGGCATTAATTATTTAAATATCACCATAATAAATTATCTTCATACAATTCTGTAGTCGCCATTCCTGAATTATTACTAACGTATATCTGATTATGCATCGGAGTTCGCAGTGCTTCACGGTGGACACATATTTACTGGTATACATCAAGGGTAACCTTTACAAGGTTACATATAATTAGTATTCCTCAATTTAACTAAACTGAATTTCGGCTGTGTTTCGGTATTTCTGTGAGTCTTTTTGCAACGAACCGACTAACGAGAATGTTGGAGTTTCAATAAATTTGTTTTTCCTGTCCTCTAATTAGTTGATTGTTTTCCTTGAACTATTCCCCTTACGGTTCATCACGTAGTTTACTGCTATGTTCCCTGGCTTGATGACGCAAACTACAGTCACCGTTAACGAGTTCATGAACTTTGTAGTAAACAACTCCTGTTTACGTTAAATGAAAACTACCATCGTTATTTCGTTTCACGTATTGTAATAATATCATTGTTAACAAAACATAAAAGCTTATTTTCTTCATTTTATGGCAATTTCGTATCAACGTTTACTCAACAAAATACTCCAGTTTTAACGAGGATATAAAAAGAGAAATAATCTCATTTTCTTCGTCACGGTCATTTCTCTAAATTTTATCAGAGAATAGTTATTTGTGGTTTTCTGATTACGGAACGTTTTGAAATGTTACCTTTAAATGTTAAAAAAAGGTGTCATAGTAACGTGAATCTGAATGCCAAAAGGGTATGAAAAATTTCAAAAAATATAATAATAAGATGCCACGTATTTCTCATGATTGTTTTGTAAGTAATAATTTACTGTAACCTGTTTAGAATCGATATTTTACACTTATGAAATTGACAGGAAAAAATGAACGTTTCATTAATCGATTCTTATTTATTATGTAAATTACAAACGTTATTTTTGTAATTTACATAATAAATGAGCTGAATACATGTGCCGAAAATATTGCCCCGAAAAATTTTTGTTTCGATAGTTTAAAAGTTAGCGTCATATTTATTATATACGGTGACTCATTTCACGTGAAACTAGTGTGCTAAAACAGCACGCACTATCTCGCCCGTATTATCACGCAAAATTACGCAAAAAAGTAGTCGAACGTTCGAAAAATCGTACACGTCCTTTCTTCAAAATTTCTTTAAAGAACATTTCATTAAGAGAAAAAATTTCTCTCTTCAATATTTTAGTTGTAGGAAGACTCCGAAAACATTTTGAACTTTAGCAATTTTCGAAAAATCAGTGTTTTCAACGAACATGAGACCTGCACTATTCTCTTTACACTATCAAACCTTTACACTATCAAACAACAAAATTTAATCGAAAACGGAGACATTTTTTGAAAATTTGGAAAATATCTCTAGAAAATCAGCTGAACGGATTAGGATTAACAGCTAGCGTTGTTCAAAGATGGACGGACAGAGACCGACGGTCAGCCAGTTTTGCCGTCATTCGATTTTACGGTATCAAGGACCCACAAAACATGGATTCTGGGTACATCACGTGATAGAGGATGTTTTTCTAAATATTCCAACTGGATTTATCCACCCTTTCGTTTCCAGGACCCTGTAATAAGAGTTTTTAGCTGAAAATTCGCCGTTTTTTCGCGAAGCATTACATAACTTTCTCTCTACTCCGTAGCGAGAAAGTAAAAACTGCAAAGTGTTTCTCATAATATTAGCAATAAATAATTTATTGACTGTTTTGACATCAGAATCATATTCAATTTCTTTTTTGTGTTTCAATTTCGTCGCAGCATGTATCACCCCAACCTCGCATTTTGAAGACTCGAAGTTCTAGTGCATACTCGGGAGGTAATTAGTTTCATTTTTGACCAGTTTTTCTTCATTTGTAACTAAGAAAAGTACATTTTTTCTTCGGCAAGACTTATAACTATCCTCTTAGCTTAGACTCATTGTACGCACAGTTTTCTGGACATAATAGAGAAAGAGAAATCGTCAAGAACCTGCTGTGCAGAAACTAAGCGTTTCTCAGTGAAATGGTATTAGAAACATTCGTTTACATAATTGAGGAGAAACGGTGGTGAGGTTTTTCTACTTGAGTTGACGCATCCCGTATTAGTAAACCGTATTGAATATACTTTATGTATATTGTGTAATTCACATGTGCCATTGATAGTTTTTCATTGGTGCATCGTTGTGTAAAGAAGCAAAGGAGCAAAACAACTGGCAGTTGCCTTCAATTTAAATACTTCATACTTTTACGTATGGTATAATTTGCGAGTAAATAATAGGCTATGTGATACAAAGAAACAGCATCTAATTGGAAAATGAATTGAAACAGTGAATCCTTTCCCTTTTCCCGAGGAAGTATTCACGTTAAAATAACTTACATTTTTTACTTGGAAACTTATCGAGACTGAATTTACAAGTTCGTAGAGAACGTAACAAATATTTTCTACACTCTAGATAATTTGTTGTACAACCTTCCTGACTCTTTTATGCGCGTTTTGCACAGGAATACTAATATTCAAGCATTCTTGTAATACTTAACATTCCGGACCTCGTCGGCTCCTGTGGAAGAGGCTTCGTCATGGAAATTTTGCCCCTTTCACCCTTACGGTTTGCGACCGCCTGGTCAGGAAGCGCCCTACATGAGCCGGCGCGCTTGCAAAAGGCGGCGTCAGGCTTCGCTCCGGGTACCCGCGAACCGCCACCACCGCAACGTGTCTATCGGCGGCCCCGATTGTGCAACCCTGCGCCCGCATATTTCGGTAGCAGAGCGCTTTGACGGTGGCGATGACGGTGGAGGCGGTAGTGGCGATGGCATCGATTGGCGGCGGATGCGGCGACGATGGCGGTGGAGGCGGCGGCGGCGGCGGCGGCGGCGGCGGCGGAGTAGGTGGTGGCGACGATGGCGGCGGCGGCAGGAGGTCAGGGTACCGCTCAACCTAACTGTACCGCGCCGCCACTGCCACCGCCACCGCCACCGCCACCGCCACCGCCTCCGCCTCCGCCTCCACCGACGTCGGCGCTGCGCCTCACGTCATTCCACCGCACGCAGCCGGTCGCCCCCCCCCGGCCCCGGCCCGGCCTTCGCTGTCGCCGCCCCATCGCCATCGCCTGTGCCAGCCGGCGCCGACGTGACGCGGCGTCGCGGGATCTCTTAGCCCAGTTCCTCCCAGCGCCCACCACTTCCAAAGACGCCGCCGCGCCGACTCTGGGCGGACGCAGCGCCCCAGGGGCGACTCCAGAAAACGTTCAAGGGAGGAGATTAAAATAGATTGTATTGATTTAATACTTGATCTACGTCTTTATAATTGTTACTTCTTTACGAATTAATGACGATTTAACAGGAAAAATCTAAACCATGAGCTGTTTAGAACGTGTCAAAAAAAGTACAAGAAGTACAAAACCAAAAAAATTCCACACCTGAAACGTTTCGACCCATATTATTGGAGTCTCTATCAGGTTGTCATGTGGAACATTCGAACAAGTGAAAAACCTCATGACGGCGTCTATACATATATAAAAGGGAAGGTGTGTCGCACATAGACGCAAAACATATTCGACCGGTTTCACTGAAATTTTCACACTTTGTTCTTAGTAGTAATGGGAATAATTAAAGAGTAGTTTGAATTAAAGTAAACATGTGGGGGCTTTATTGATGATGATGATGATGATGATGAATCATTCGTTTATGACAACTCAATCGCCTCTGATCTCTACGCAACCTACCGTAAGTTGATAAAGCGGTTCTTAACTGTATACAAGTATTCTGTCCCTGCGATTGTGAAATATCGGCCGGAATTATTACTTGAATCTTGGACAAGTAAATCAAATTTCTCCAAGATAGTATCATAGCGAACGCATGCCCAAATTTGAGGGAGAACGTTTTATCAATAGGATACTTGGCAATCATATCCAAACCAGGACATAAAACAAACTCATACTTGCGAAAAAGTATTTCATCTATTAGAAATTCTGCACAGCGTTGAGTAAAACCGGATTAACAATCACGTGTCTAGTAGTGTGTGTAATACGCTGCAATAGCAAAGCATTGCTGGGTCCACTAACACTAATACAAAGCACTCATCAAAAAGACATGGCATGAACCCATGTCTCTGATATTTTTATTGAATTTATGGACTTTTTTCTGCGATCTCCCCTGCGCCGCAAGTCACTTCGTCGCACGCTACCTCAGGTGCGTTCTACCGCCGCCGTCGCCTCCCGCGGCCGCTGCCCTGTGCCCCGGCACAATCGCAGAACAAAGTATTTTGGCGTTGAAAATTAAATGTTGCATAGACTCATGGTTGTTATATGAAGAGCGACTGATCAAAACGCATATCGTTCACTACTGGGGAAAACTGAGTTTGATACGAAATCATGCAATTTTTAATACGCTCTATACGCTCCTGATTTCAGATTTCTTCAAAACGCATTTAATTTAATGTGTTGAACCAAGTTTTGAAGAAATCTGAAAGCGGGGTGTGTTGAGGGTATTAAAAATTACACGATTTCATATCAAACTCAATTGTTTTCCCCAGTACACAATATACGTTTTGATTAGTTTCTCTTCATATATTCATCACGAGGATGAATGCCGAAGTCTCGTCAATAGCTTGGGTATGCACAGCGAAGTGTCAACTGGACCCTAAAGATTTTCGAATATGGTATGGAAAAACTTAACGGAATTGGTTTTGAAGACCCCATTTCCATTTGGGTTTGTTGAGAGTCGATTCCTCCGAGTAGTACTATAAGAGAATGAAGCGAAATTTATTTCGGATCTAACTCTGAAATTTCTACACCTTCAATGTTTTACATATTAATTTATAAGCAAATAAAAATTAAAACAATATTTTATAAATTTTTCTACCGGTACTGTATCTTCTAATTGAAAAAAGTTAAAATTTAAACTCAAATACATTTAAAATATTAACCAGTACAACTGCTTTGTAAGAGACAGCGGGGGACAATTTTTTTCTCTTGTAGGCGGGGTAATATAAATGCGAATTGCAAATATAAGTTCATTATATCTTTTCTTATCATTATGTTACATTTTTACTGCTCTCGACTTGACGTATGATATTTCGTGTTTTTCCGAAATTGTCATTAACTTCCTTTTCAAAGCCAACTCAATTGGAATTTCCAATAAAATTATCTCTATATTGAGACGGCGCCTTCCATGTAAACAGATCACTGTTAACAAGATATTCATTAATGATATACTACAATGGTGAAAAGATCAATACAAAGTACACAATACGTCAAGATGATGATTCTTATGCCTTGTCAACTACCGCAAAGCCGTCTGTTCCTGCTCGCCCGAACACGATGAGTACATTAACATGAATGAGCTCTCAACGGAGACCGCACGCGTTAGCGCCTTCTTCAAAACAATACCAAGGGAAAGTTGTAGCAGATTTTCACCTTTCACAAATGAGTTGGGTTATTTCTGGAAGGGTATTTTCATGGACGGGCGCTTATTTTGCAATCTTTGTGAAGGGCGTTCGGGAGTACTACCCATGTAACCCCTGGCTCGTCACACAAAAAATGTCACGAATGCGTAGGCTTCCGCTACTGGACTCAATAGAGATACTTCCCTGCTCAGGAGACGTGCGTCCTAGTCATAGTTGTCAATGTTTCAGCCGTCATATTGTAACCTTCCTCAGGGCAAAATGCGATTCGCCCTGACGAAGGTCGGACAACGACAGCCGAAATGTTGGTAACTATGTCTAGGACGCGCCTCTTCCGGACTGTATTAAGATACTTAGAGACAGTGGGCAATGCAGAATCAAGGGTGGAGAGAGAGCGTGAACTCTGGAGAAGTATCTAGAGCAAGTTAACTGAGTTAACGTAATGAACTGAGACCAGCATCGGATTGCGGTTTCAATACTCTAGCGCTTAGCGTATGATTCTTTTATATCCAAGTTGCGGGTTCAAGCCCAATCGAAGCCGTGGATTTTTATGTGCGAACAAATCCTTCGTACCTCTTCTTCGTACGCTTTCCTTGGGAGGGGATGTAGAGCCATCTGTCCCGTGAAGATTTACTGCATGAAAAAAATATTCAAGCCAAAAAAGGAGCTAAATTTTCTGATTCGCCGCTCGTCCGTGTAATGCTTACGTAATACTATTTATACCGCAATTTTCTCTGAATTAACACAACTCGGTCATAATTTTTTTGTAAAACTCAAATTTTCGAAATATTGTACTACACAACCTTGTTTCAAAATCTATCTTTAAGGAACAGATTTCATTAAGTAAAAAAATCTTTATCTTTAATATATTAGGTGTAGGAAGATGCCGAAAATTTTTTGAACTTTTGCAATTTTCCAAAAATTAGGGTTTTCCAAAAACAGGAGACCTGTATCATTCTCTTAAACGTCCTTTACACTATTCAATAACAAAGTTTAATGAAAAATGTCGGATCCATTTTTTTTAATTTCTCTGGGGCTTCTTGTAAAGTACCCCACAAAATTAATATTTGGGTTTTAAATTCAAGGGGCCGCGACAATAGCCAGATCGATTGGGGAATACTTATTTTGGAGAAAATCGTCTGAACGGTTTAGCCTGTAGCGTTGTTCATAGACGGACAGACGGACGGACAGACGTTTTGCCGTCATTCGATTTTTCGGTATCAAGGAGCCTTAAAACATGGATTCTGGCTACAGCACGTGTTAGAGGATTTTTTCTAAACTTAGCAAATTGATTTATTCACTTTTTCGTTACCAGGTCCTTGTAAATAGAGTTTTATTGCCGAAAATTCGCTGTTTTTTCGCGCATTACATAACTTTCTCTCTACTGCGTAAGCGGTACCGATCAAGTAAAAAGGGTTCTCGAATTGAATGACATCTGGCGGAAAAAATGAGAATCACACCCAGGCGGTTAAGGGAACGCTCACAAGGCGCGGCTGCTCGAAAAAAGGTACCCTAGCCCCGCGCCGGTGGTAGGCATCGCAGGAAGCCGGGTGCGGAATTAGGTGCAATGATCGTGTCCCCGCAAAAGAACCCAAATAAATAAATAAATAGCCCTTCTGAAGCCGCTCTTGGAGAACGCCTGATTGAAAAGGTCGCCCTGAAAACTCTCAGCATCATGGGCGCCACTAACTGAAAGGTACAAAAGTGAAGCCACCCGCGCCGTTAAAATAGCTCAATAGTTAATTTAAAATGAGTAATTTTTTAACGTCTTTATATCGGGTCAATCCCCTGACTTTTAAGAGATGTGCATGTTATAATACGAGAACTGGGTCAGGGCATAGGCAGGCGTGGAGTTCTTTTATTCGAAGCTCCCTCTTACTTTGTTAGTGTTAGGATTTTTTTTTATTTTGAATGTGTAACATTCTATTTTTTACTGTTATGTTTGTGAGTTTAACAATCCTTTATATTCAATTTCTTATCTTATTGAAGCATTTATCTAGTGTGGTCGTAATTTATCCTTAAGGTATCTTAAAATAATTTTAATGTCTTCTATTTAACGCCTTAGATTAAAGTTTTTAACGCAATCCGCCGTTGGTAAGTCCTCCAGACATTTTACAGACAGTCTTCTAATGTACGTATCCCAGTTTTCTATTTTGTTTCTTTCTAATTTCCCTATTTGACACGTACCATGGGTCTTTAATTATGCGTCTTAAAATTTATTTTTAACTGTATGAATTTTCTCTACGTTACTTTTGGCGATCCCACCCCAGATAGGGGAAGCATAAGTAAGAGATGGATAATAATTGATTTGAATAAAATTATTCCACATTATATGCTTAGTCTAGAGAGGCAATTTATGAATCGATATAGTTTTTTATTTTCACGAAATGTTGAATTAATGACTGCGTTAGCGTAAGTAGTTGCGACTGGTTATTCTTGACTTAGAGGATCGTAGGTTTGGGCAGTCATGGAAAGAGAATCAACTACAAACGAACTGTGTTGAACGCGATGTATGTCCGAAGGGAAAGGCCGTCTCAGGTGAGGCCGGAGGTCATCAATCAATAGATGTTCGTCAGATGAGAAATTTAACTTCTCTTTTCGACTTGCGACTTTCTACGTCAATGGCTAAAAGTCTAATGTTATCCAAAATGATTTGGTTTACGAACACGGAATTGATCACAATATTTGTTTACATTATAGATGGATCAATCCATTTTAAATGGTCCAGAATTTAATAAATTAGTCGCTCGACCATCTCGAAAAAAAAATCATATTTTGTACATAAATTTAATTGTTTTGGCTGTTCAAAAGCATCTTTGATTTATTTTTATTGTATCTGGTTATTCTAGAATGCTAGAACAACCCAGAACTGAATAATTTTGAAAAGAGTAAACCTGGACAAACGCGAAAAATGGCGCAGTGCGTAAAACAAAAATGGGCGCCATTTGTAAACCAGATACAATAAAAATTAATCAAAGATGTTTTTGAACAGCCAAAACAATAAAATTTATGCACAAAATATGAATTTTTTCGAGATGGTCGAGCGACCAGTGCTGGACCTCTTAAAATAGATTCACCCAGATTCAAATTGCCATCAACTTAAATACCTAAATGTCGTAGGTCGGACACTGAAACATTCCACTATCTTGGTTGGTAATGGAAAGTTGTATATAGCGTTATGTTGTGTCTCTAATTTATGCCCATTTATTTCTTATTCTGAGTGTTAGATTGGGTTTCCCATCTTGCTATTCTATATGTATCTATGTTTCCTTTACATTTAAAGAGCATTTTACCTCTTCACAACATAATAAATTTGAGTAAAGAAGATAATAAGAAATCTCTTAAAAATATAAATTGATATGTCAACTTTAGAGATGGGAAACTCACTTGAATATTTTAACTGTTGATACGTATAATGGTAATAATTATTCTGCCTACAATTTATTATTATTATTATTATTATTATTATTATTATTATTATTATTATAAAAATAATTTTCCCTGTTTGTTACTATCTTCACAACGTACTGACCAAACATGAAAAGTGCATAAACTGAAAAAATCTTCATGATATCCAAACAGTGGAATAACCTTTCTCAAACACTTGAAACTGAGCTTCTTCAAAATGTAGCATGTTCCCTTCTTTTGGTTGACTTAACGTTGAATTTGACAGATAGGTCTAATTGAAGTTAATTTTCCTAATGTGTGAAGTTAAATTATTAGTTTCTTCGGAGCATAAAATGAAAATATTAAAAGTATCAATAAGGGTAACACTCGTGAATCTATATCTTTACTGAGCACACAAACAGAAATCTATATTATCATACATACACGCAAACGAAATATGAATTATCTATCTCGTCTTTCTCAAGAAAGGTCGAGAATATTAATGAAAACAATTGAAATATTTTTCTGTCACATTGTTTTTAGCCTTGCCTTTCATCCGATTACCATATCCATTCAATCACGAGATCGGTTATTTTCATTCCTTATCTTAGATGATACTGATTGATTGTAAAGAGTAGCTTTTATCTTGTCATAGACTTCCTGGAGTACAAAGTTAATTCTTCTTTGACGTGTGATTTTGACGTTTCACTATCATCAGAAAAACTAAGTGATCACTCATTTTCTATTATTCCACACGGTGGGCATAATCTTTCATTTTGAAAGAAACGACACAACACATGTAGATGGTTTTGAAAATATAATCCGTATTTGCCGTAAGTCACAAGGGATCAATGATGCAGCATATTCAAATGCTTGGTCGACGTATAATATTATTATTTATTATGTATATTCACTTCAGCATGGTAACTGATAGCTTGGGTCTCCTCAACATTTTGTTAACCGTAATAGTAAATATACTATATGAAAAAAGTTTGAGAGATGACTGCCAATCCCAAACTACTCCTTAAAAATTTCTTGTTCCAGTCATAAATGGACGTCTAATATATCTCGTTCTGTATCCCAAGATCTGTCCATGTAAAGTGAATGAATATTTAAAAGTGTACCTAAATCTTCACAAGGCATTCTTCCTTTCTTACATATTCATTTATTCATAGAGGTAAGACTTTTTGAAAATCGAGAAATGAGTTCTTATAAAATTGCTGTGATGCACATTATACACGAGATGTACTTTAATGCTTTATGTTCTCTCATGAATTTATGATTTTCATAATTTGCTATCATCTTCACATTTATTTATTACTGGATATTTTCTTAGTTATTTAAACTTATAACGAAATTTGTAAGTTATACTGCACAGGATCATTCCTGTAGTGAGTATTCTCGCTTCCTGGATGTAAATCCAGAGCACTCATGTTCAAGTAAGCACTCATTCTGGCGAGAGTTTTAACATCATTGCTCTAGAACTAACTTCACTTAAAGGGAATAAAACTTATAAAAGACATAATAAGAAATATTTCCATAAAAACAATGACAAGAGTATGAAAGGGTAATCATAACAACAGAAACTTTATATAGCAGTGTTGGAAGTCACGTGTCAACTATTCGAGTTCCTGAACACGTTATATTAAACAGCGTGGAACTTTTACGGCCCCAGTTTGCATAAAGTAAAGAATTTTCAAGACAATTATCCTCCGACTGTCATGCACATTTTAAAAAATATTGTAGACATGCCCATGTGAAAATTCTAATTATTCATATCTAATTAATTTGATGATTAAAGAATAAGATTTTTGAAATACCTGTTTCAATAAAAATAATTTTATCAGATTCTGAAAAAATGATGGAGGCGTGTATTTAAAGATACTTATAATCATGGTGTTTAATAGTTTTCAAAGAAAGAGAGTATGCATTTTAAACATATCTCCACCACCTTAACAAGACGATTTCATAAGTTTAGTAGCGCTGTTGTCGCTCTCCTTAAAATGAACTGAGGTAAAGAAGAATGTGAAACCAAGTGTAAGCTAAGACAGTAATAATGAAGAACTTAACAATGAAAATAAAATGTGAACCTAATTGTTTAAAAAACGTTTTATAGAAACTAGATTTTCACTTGTCTTACCTTCGTCAGTGGAGGGAACTTTCTCTGTTGCTCCGGTGTCACCGCCGGTCTCCAATACAGTCCATGTCACGAGACCTGCTGCTAGTGTTGTTGGAGCCGCAGTGGTTGTCGAACTGGGTGCAGCACTAGTAATTCCACTGGCGTGCTGCTGACGAGCACGTATTGTGTTGACTGCGGTAGTGGGAACTGTGGGCCGCTTTGTCGTGGTCGTCTGAGGTTTCTTCGTGGTGACGGAACCAGGTTTAGCAGACGTGAAATATGGCTTTGGCGTGGTGATAGGTCTCTTCGTGGGGATGGTCGGCCGCGCTGTCGTGACATTAACCGGAGGTCTCGGCCTGGGTTTGGTGGAAGAGGTAGTCGGTCTCGGGGTAGGATACGTCGGCTTGCTCGTCGGTTTGGTGGCAACGGATCCCGCCGGCCGCTGCGGCGTGGGAGGCCTGGAAGTACCAGGAGCCGGAGGCCTGGGGGTACCAGGAGCCGGAGGCCTGTGAGTACCAGGAGCCGGAGGCCTGGAAGTACCAGGAGCCGGAGGTCGCTGCGTGGAGTTGCTTGGTTTCAAAGGCCCCGTGGTAGGTTTTGGCGTCGGCGGACGCACAGGCGGTTTCGCCGTGACCGGCTTCTGTGCCGTCACGGGAGGTTTCCCAGTCACCGGCTTGGACGGGATGGTGGGTCTCGGGGTAGGAGGCCTGAGCGTGCTCGGTTTCGTCGGCGGCGTGGGCTTGGGTGGTGGTTTGGACGGCACCTGCGGCCGCGTGGTGTTTTGCGGCCGGTGGGGCGCGGTGACGCCGGGCTTGGCGGTAGCGGGTTTGGAAGTCCCCGGTTTGGACGTCACCGGTCTCACAGGCACCGGTTTCGTCGGCGTTGGCGCCGGTGGTCTCTGCGGTCTGGTCGGCGTGCCGGCCGGTTTGCTGGTAACCGGCTTCGTGGGAACGGGCGGCGGCTTGGGGGTGGGTGGACGGGGGGGGGCCCCCGAAGTGTGGGCACTCGAGGCAAACTGCGTGGAGTGTGGCGGCACCGGGGCGCGCGTGGGCGCGGTGGTGTACGAGGCCGTGGAAAGCGCCTCGTCGATGCCGTTGCCGTTGACGGTCTGGAACGTGGAGAGCGGCCCGTCGAGCGGCGGCGCCGTCGTCGCCAAGGTCACCGACGGAGGAAACGCCGCCAGGGTGTTCTCTTCGTTGTTCAACGAACCCTCGATTTTGCAGCAGCTTCCGAAGTAGAACCTGCGAAAGAAATTCATGAACTGAGTGACATGCACGTAATGTCAGAAAAGAAACAAACTGCGGCTTCTCCGAGTCTGATTGCTCGAAACTCCGCGGGTGTCACACCAGCAGAGTCGTATGGAGATAGTCGACGCAATGTGGGGGAGAAATATAAATGTTGGTGTTTGTGCTTTGATGGTGTTGTACGTGTATTTGGGTCTCTAACCTTTAGTTTGTCGGTTTGTGTTTTCAAAATGTGTGAAGAACCTTAAATTTCTGATTATTGAAAAAGTATTTTTAATGGTAAAGGTTATTCTCTTGGTTGGTGTATTTGTTGTACGTCGACGGCATAAATAAACATGTACTATTGTCATCATACTTTTTTACATAATATTTACGTTTAGATTTACGTTCCCAAATGAACCCCTCACACCATTTGTTGGCACTTGAGTTATCTCATTTAAAAATATGCATTTTTGTTTATAGGAGGTGACTAAGCGATTAACTCTAAAGAAAGGATTTTGTTAAAATAATTTCGTTGATTTTACTTTCTCAGAACACTTCGGAAGAAGTAAAGAGAAAGTATTGTAATCGTACGGCGGATATACGATATTTTTCGACAGAAAAAACGTATTGTCGGGCCCTGGTAACAAAAAAATGGATCAATCTTATTCCGATATGTAGCAAATTCCTTCTTGCAATACTTTGTGTAGTCATAATCTACGTTTTGTGGGTTATTCATTCGGAAAAATCAACTCCAAAACGTCTGACTGTCCGGTGACCGTCTGACTGTCTGTGCCCAATGCTAACGCCTGAACCATTCAAACGATTTTCTCCAAAATTTATATTCCCCGCTCGATATGAATAAAACTCGAGGTCCTACGATTTTGAAAGGGATATGTTTATTTCTGGATTTTTCTGAATTTTCGAAAACTGTAAAAGTATTTCACATTATAAAAAGTATTTCGCATTAAATATATGACACATGACATGAAAATGTAACCAATGACAAGGAAAAATATTTGAAGAAATTTATTCTTAAAATGGAACTTCTAAGGTAACCAAATATGCTCATTTTTACTCTTGACATAGGGCATTCCTATTTCGTGATATGACCATTGGAATGATATTCATAATACAGATCGCAAATATTAATCACAACATATTGAAATACATTTTTAAGAGAAATTTCTCTCTCTCTTCTCTCTCTCTCTCTCTCTCTCTATATATATATATATATATATATATATATATATATATATATATATATATATGCGGATGACGACATAAAAAAGGATTGCTGCAACACACATTATAATTGCGCTTAGCTTGGAAACTATGCCCCCTAAGTCCTTAAAACCATATTTTTTGTGTATGAAGGAGACACTAGTTTATTGGGGCAGGTGAATTATGTGAGAAGTGAATTTTGGGGAGTAGATGGGTATGAAATGTTGCGCTAGATGCGGAAATGAAGAGGGAAAATGGGGCCCAAGTTATGCTTCTTTAGTAGTATTCTACGAAATAAATATTTTTGAACTGTTTATTTCATTTTTATAATTTAGTTCCTTTATCTAACTAACATTTTTGACTATCTATGCCACTCTATAGCACAGATGGTCCAAAAAGTACTGAAACTGGAATTCTAAAATTAAGTTAAAATTATTTTTTTTACTTCTAAAATTGTTAATTGTAATATTTTTTAATTTCCAAAATTTATGTAGTATATGTCTCAGTGTAGGGATCACAGAATTTTGAAAATGTGCACAGAATTCACTTCTCCCAATAGCACGTCATACGCAGTTTCAACTGTTTTTTGACGTAAAATAAATAAATAAATAAGTTATAAAAAAACAATTTTAACGATAAAATTAAAGAGATTGTTTTATTTTTTGTGCAATTTAGTCTGAACGCTTAGAAGTAGTATAACTCTCGTAAAATGCCGCGCCTGTAATGCTGTAACGCACAATTCCGGGGCTGATCGTAAGAAGTTGCATTCCACTATGAAGTAATTTTCTCATTATAACTATTTTTAAAGTGCGGAATTTCCGCACGGGTCCAGATAATTTTGATTTTTTTAAATATGGCTTAAAATATGAATTATTCTTTCGTGCATAATCATACGAACGCAAGTAACTTTTGAGCATGTTTAGTATTTCACACAATATTAATAAGAAAAGAAAACAAGCTTTTGTTCGGTATTAAAGGGACAGTGTACCATGAAATAGGTCAAATTATCAGTTTTTGTTTGTTTATTTGTTAAATAAATAGTTCAAAGCTTGCTCTTTCCAAATATATCAATATTTTTTTCTTTTGGTACGCCTGGAAGACCCTTGAATTCTTGTTTAAATGTCCTGGTGCGCATGAGCCACGCCCTTTTTCGACAATTATGCATACAATTATGGCTATGTTTTTGTAATTTTGTACGCATGTTAGGTTGTTAATGAGTTATTGAAACAGGCTTTTGTTCATACGTTGGTAGAATTTGTTTTTACAGCTGAAGGAGATAATCTAGAATACGGAGCAGGGATGTTCTAGTAGAGCAGTGGCAAGTACAGACTTTTTAAATGGTGTTTGCCGAAAATATACTTATTTTATAATTAATGTACCTTTTCTCAGAATGTTATTATTCAAAATTTATTAAAATTAAGGTATACATTCCTTATAGTATTGGCAGGAAATTGACATTTTATATAAACATTCTTGGAAAATAAAAAATATAAAAAATGACGTTTGTCCAAAAATGCTGAAAAAATTAGGGCAAAAGTTGTAATTTAAAAAAATACGAATTATTTTTTAATCAACTCAAAAAATTTCAAGATAATAACAAAGGCTGTAGTTTTAAGTAGACGAAATACCAAAATTTTGTAGAAAAGGTACAACAATAGTAGCAAATTTAACACGGGCGGTATTCGTGGTACCCTCTCCCCTTAAAAGCTTGTGTCTGAAAGCAATGGCGGTATTTCATTCTTAATATGACATATCCAATTAAGAAAACGTACCCCGGAAGAACATCCTCTGTAGGGTAAAACTTACATATCGCTGTCGGCTATTGTATTTACATAATCGCAATGCGTTTATGTAGAAATGAATTAGGCCTTACTAAAACTCACATTTGCAAAGTACTGTTCATATAAAGAAAGGTCTAAAAGTAATCGTGGATTTTCTTTCCTCTTTGCCACTACAGATATTTCCCGCGAATCATCATCGTCTCAACCTCGTGTCTGCCGTTTAATACCGGAGACTGGTTAAATTGTTGTCGGTCAAGGAGAAGTGTAGTGTATATCCAAAATGCAGAATTATCCGCTCTCTTTTATTATACCTCCTGAATCAGAAAATTATATTTGAAAGAGCTTCCACTAAATGATCATCGTATCGCAGTCAAAACACTTGTCCAGAAAGTTCAATTGTTGTACAACCAAAACTTTTTTATTTTATATGTTGTTTTTATTTATTTTATTCTATTTTATATGTTGCTACTAAAGTTTTCGAGGTGAATATTTGAAGATTTTTCTTAATAAAAAGTGTATTGATAAATTGGCAGATCGTGTTCGTGATCAAAACAAAGTTAGATTTTTGCCTATCGGATAGATTAGCTAAGTATATACTATCTAAGTATTCTTTGAATTTGATCATTGCTTGGCCGATTGCATTGCTAACAACTCCATCGGAGGCAGTTAAAGGAACTGATTGAATGTTGCCAGTCTCGAAAGTTCGATGTTCATCCCAAACATCAGCATTGCAATATTGTAATTGTATGTAAAGTAATGAAATAAAAACTAAAGAACTATGTTTAAATTTTTTCCTCGACTGTAGATGTGCATTGTTTTAACATTGTACCCACGCTGAAGCGGATTAATTAGTCCACAATTGCACCTGAGCGTGTTCATGAAATATTTTTTGCCCTCTCACACCTGCCCACTAATTCGCCAACTTCTTCACAAGCAGTCGGGCGAAGAGAAAACATTCTGAAATGAAACGCTTCTTTACGCCTCGCAACAAATGCCACGCCTTCATGTTTTTACTTCAAGGCGCATCTTGGATTTGATTGATTGATTGATTTTTTCGTGTTTCCGGGCGCGTCAACTGCTTTGGTCATTAGTCTCGTTAGTTTAGTGCATGTTTTTTCTCGGGAGATGGTTGTGATCTTCCCCCGCTGGATGGCGAGATCCGGCGCCGACCGGTCTCCCGGAATATGTGGTAGTGTGGTGCATGTTAGTGTAAGTGTGTGTCTAAGGGGAGAGGATAGGACAAGGAAGAGGAAGGACAGATTGCGTGCGGCCCGTCGCCCGTTTGGTAGGGTACTGTTCCGGCATTCGCCTGGTGTTGATCAGAGAAACCACGGAAAACTACCGATCAGAGCAGCCGGCTGCTAGAATTGTCCTCCAGACAGCGACTGAATTGGACCTAGCTGAAAAGCTATGGTCGAAAATCCTACCGCCGTCAGGACTCGAACCTATAACCTCCCGGTCAGAGGCGCTGCAGGCGCATCTTGGAAGGACCTAATATGTCAAAATGACACCTCTGCAATATTCAATACAACGCAGGATTTGAGTTAAAACCGTTAGAAATCTGGCTCTTTGTAAGTGTTTTTATTAGTTACATTTAATTTTATTTATTTATTTCATTTATTTCCAGTGTGATAAGACCAATCACTCCTTGGGGGTAACACGAAATGCCATTTAGTAAGTTTTAATGTTTTATCATAAAAAATAATAATTCTATGCGCCATATCGAGCGAATAGTTAGTTTTTACAAAGATATATAAAAAAACGTAACTTCACAGGGCAAAACATGACTGTCGTTTGATCTCACTGCCCGCCTTCACCACACATTATTACTTATAAACTACTTGTTAGTCTCTTCTAAACTGCTTAATATTCGACGTCACATTCATTCGCAGTCAGGTAGGTTGCTACTGACTGAGTTTGCACAGGCAAATAACTCCTGTGTTATGTTTATATCGTTATGATCATTAATTTATCACCTACTTTAAATAAACATAATATAACATATTATATATATGTATATACATACATATATATGTATATATGTAGTATCAAGAAAATTGTTCAAACAAATGGTTATTCAAACCCTAGTTTCGTTCGTGCAAAAACAAATTTCACGCATTTAACATACAAATAGCTCATTATTTCAGAAATGACCAGTAACTGGAAACTGACGTGAGTAAAAGCTCAAGAAATATGCGCAGATTTTACAGCTCAGCCACACGTCACAGCTTTTTATTGGTTACTAGATAGGGCGCGCGTCTCGTGCAATTCCGGAGGTGAATGTCGATGACGGAGCGGTCGGGTGCTTCCCGAGGGATCCGGTATGTAGGGCGTTCCGGTTGACTCAGCGCGTGTTGCTTCCAGGAAGAAAGACTTTCTCCGCGACAGGGGCAGCAGGAAAGTTCCAGAGGGACAAGACGCCCAACATGCAAACGCAATATGGCTAAACTGCGCTTCCCGTAGTTAACGCCGTCCCGATTTCAAGAGACTCCGTAAGCAGGATTTCCTCCGAGTTAAATTGTAGAACAGGAATTGTACTACATCGCAGAAAAATTAAAAACAACTAAAGTTAAAAGAACTATGTTGTAATGTTAGCGTGATGTTATGTCAATTAATAACAATCAAAAGTGAGAAACGTATGTCATTAAATGTTGAAATATTCCAAATGTTACGTAAATGATGTAAAAATGAATAAATTCGACTACATGGTTTCAAAATTTAGACAAGCTTTATTTTCCACAAGGAATAGTTTTCAATTATGTTACAGCATAAACTTGTGTCTAAACTTTTCCACGGCAAAGTATAAACATGGAAATAATGAATTATGTAACAAACAAAACATGCTAATTGATTTAAAAGTAAATAATGTACAATAACAAGAAATATAATTATGGGGCTAACCAGACAGAATTTCCTTAAGAAAACTTTTAAATGTGCTTTGAATGCAAATATATTGGAGATTACGAGATCTCAGATACTGGATCAAGTTTCTTCCTATAGGCTATATTGTAAAAGAGAAAACATTTACTTCCATCTTTTATATGCTTTATATTCAAGCGAATAATTTATTCGAATTACAATGGAAATTGTGACGAAATATTCCGATATCCTGGAATACTTCTAGTAACTCTTGCCTTCTATTCATTGGACGACAACGCGCGGCTTAAATGAGGCATGTCAAGGTCGAGGGCAAGGTCACTAGCTCAACCGAGTTCGCGCTTGAGCTAGTCCAGAAGAACTGGTGCGACATTTAAAAGTATGGGTTGCGCAATAGCTCCGAGGTGGCAGTAGAACATTGGATACCTGACTCGTGACAGCCTTTTGGAGAGAGTTGTTGCCCCAAAGGTTATATTCATTTTTATTTCCTGTACTGAAGCATAGAAATGATCCTTTAATATGAAATAGTAAATCAGCCAGTTTTCAAATTTACAATTGAGAATAAAATTAAACATTTTTAATCGAAACTTTCGAAATCGCATTTACTTAAGAGTGCAATAATTGCATTCTCTTCCTACTTTGTTTAGGAGTTTCAACAGATAAATATTCTTGTCTATTAAAAGACTGTCCACCCACAAGTGTTTATTGTTAACTTATAGAGACTTGTTAATTTATTTAACTTTATTGCTGTACACAACAAACATGGTTATACATTAATTATTTAACAAAATATAACAAAAAACGAAATCAAGGAAAGAATTCGCTATTCAAACATATTGTTGCCCATTGGCAAAAATGTTTATATAAGGCAAAATGTTTCAAAAAATGTACATGAAATGCGGCATTGGTAGTAAGTAGTAAGGAATATAAATATAATTCAAATCTCAATTGTTTGATACAACAAACTCGGCAAATGTCGGCCCGGTAGCCGAGATCGCTAAGGCAGTAGTGTCTTAGTGATCTCGGTCCGAAGGGTCATGGGTTCGAGTCCCGCCTCGCGCGTGGTTGTATTTGTGTTCGTCCTTTCACCCCTTATCGTTTCATCCTCATAGTTACCATACCGTCAACTGCAATAGTGGTCGCTAATGACCTAAGATGTTGATGCGACCTTAAATAACCAATTAAAAAAAAAACTCGGCAAATATATTTTTGTATGAAGCCGCAACTCCCCGCATCGCGTCTCTGCGGATTGCGTTTTGCGCACCCCTTTCAGTTTTTAGAGGAAAACTAAGAGCTGCGTTCAGGGAAATTGTCATTCGCTTGCAGGAACGCCGGTGAGCAAGAAGCTCGTGCAAGCGCAGTTGGACGTGCCTGTGGTAGATTGACGCTGTGTGTGTTCGATGTTATTGCTCTGGGCCGGGATAACAAACGCTGCCGCGCCAGGTAGTCGATGGATAGGGAGACAAATTGAGAGGTTTTGCGGTGCTCGTCCACTGTCATGTTATCTGCCCTGGCAGCGCTAACACCGTATCAGCAGGGGAAGAATGTTACACGCAGGTCTCCCTCAGCACTGGTTCAAATTTTCTTTCTAACATCCTTAACTGCGAGCGCAGCATTTCATGTGCTTTCTTCTTCTTCTTCTTCTTCTTCTTTTTCTTCTTCTTTTTCTTCTTCTTTTTCTTTTTCTTCTTCTTCTTGTTCGATTCAACGCTTTAGAAAAGTATATACGAGGGTTGGGGCCATAAGTTATGGCAACTATTTTTTGTTCTGTGAGAGTACGAACACGAGTGGAAAATGTGAAATATACACATGAATGGAGAAAATATAAACTAAGTGCATGGACATTTAACGACGCACCAAAATTATTTTTCTTATGGTATTTGAAATAACAGCTATTTGAAATAACATAATTTGAAATTGGTTTCATGTTCCAAAGCATTTTAATATGCACGGGTTCACAACACCCCAAAATCATTACATGCCTGTTCTAAAGGCCCAATTAGGCAGATACTCAATTACCGCACGTGTTACATCGGTTCGCACATTTGCTGGTCGTCACGTGCGTTCTTGATCACCGGTTGCTTCGCGTCCTAGCAGAAACTCTCCTGCCAATCTCGCAACAGTCCGGTATGGGAAGGCATTATTCCCAAAAGCTTACTCCAATCTTCTGAGAGATTATTCGAGCATTTCTTCCATGGAGAACGGCTGTCTTGAAATATGAGCGCTGCTCGAAACATGATACATTCATCTCTCAAGGCAGTAGTGGGACAATTGATTTCACGTTCCTCTCGGTGCTAATAGACACATTCACAGAGCCATCTATGAATGTGAACACACCTTTCTGCAGCATTTCTTTCACGCTACAAATGAAATTGTGCGATCTAATAACATTTCTTTTAGAAAAAAAGTAATTGTCATCACTCATGACCCAGCTCTCGTATCTGTATCAAAGTCCATATCAAAAACATCTAAAAGCTCACCGAAGTCCCAAGGAATTCTGGTATATAAATTGATCAATACATTCGCATCAAAACAGATTTCTGAACATTTCTATCATGTTCCGTCAAAACTCGACAAATTTGGCTCTTGTTAATTAAATCATCCTGGATAATACATTAATTAAGAACTAAATTAAAATCTCAACGTAACAACTGATATTTAACAGAAGGGTTGAAAGGGTTGAAACGACCCTATTTTAAGTCATACTGATACTGATAAATGAGTTTATTGTCATTTTAATAAGCTGTTTCGTCCACAAAAAAATATTATTCAAAGTATAGCGTGTGCGATCTGCTACCATTCTTGCAATCCGCGTGAGATAAAAGTAGGAGTATTGCTCAAACAAATATTTAAATACAGTAGCTGGCCGTATAAAAAATCATTACTGATGTGCTTTATTGAGCATTTAAATATCGCATAAAATTAAATCTAGAAAATAATCAGACAAACATCTTCATCTTACCTTCTTCTAATAATACGCACCATGCAAGCAATAAACTGACTCCCGCAATACGAATCAAAAATTTAGGCTTGCTTGTAAACAGAACATCATAAATACGACAAAACTCTCCACAAAAACATACGCTTTATCTCCATCCAATTCTTAAGTTCACACCCCGCCTCTAAAAAAACGGGATACACATATGTATTTGACATTTAGGATCATATTAATCCGACTTTTACAACTAGTGGTGTTCTTAGGTCTGAGCCCTGTTTTTATTTATTATCCACGCCTGGGGTAACGGAGGCGAGTGGCGAGCATGACGTATTCCCACGCCGTAATTAGATCATTTTGCCTGTCTGAGATTTCTTTCGTCACATAGTTATAGAGACAGAGACGATTTTGTCGCAGAAAACTACATCTTTATATTTTCCCGACCGAGAATAGAACCCGGGACCATCTCACAGAGAGCTAGATCGCTGTTCACGTATCTTTATATATACACAATTCGACGCACTCAGTGTGAAAACAATTTATTTTGTCGGTTCCTTTTTTATCTTCACTATCTCTACTCTCTGAGAAGACCGCATTTCCCCCTTCCAATATGCATTCACGGAATTTCAAGTGTAACAAGTTACATTCTTGCTACTAGTGTGCAAAAAAAAAAGGAATGAATAACTGACGACATGGCGGTGAGTAGTGAGGAGACTTGGAACATCATTTTGATTACCCCTAGTGCCTCAGCAAAATAGGAAGTCATGGCGATCATAGTCAACTTTAAAAATTTTACTTTCCTTTTTAAACAAAATTCGAGGTTCGAATTCGAGTACTACCTTCATAGACCGTTAAAGTTTTTGACTTTCTAATTTTCCTTAAAATTTCGAAATATATTTGAATGAAATATTTTTGGATTAAGTTCAACTATCGACTAACCGTCTTGAATACTCTTGAAACTCTTAGCACATTCCAATCAAAACGCTGTATTCTCCAACCAGACTAGCAACTAGGGTGCTGAAGTGAGGAAAGAGAGCGAACTTGGTTAGTGGAATTCCAGTTAGGATATGGTCTCGAATCAAAAGATTTACGCCGTGGAACTTTCCCGGTGAAATCTCAAGCCATTGACCCCCTATTTACTATGGTTTTTGGAGTCATCTTTTTGGAGTACCACCTACAACATTATTTCCTGAGATTGTCTCAGAGATTGTATCAAATGAAAGTTTGAGACACTGAAACGAGACAGAAACTTTATTGTTGTTTGTTTTGCATTTTATTAATTATGGTTTAAATATATGCTACCAAACAAAGGCTTGGCTAGAACGTCCCTAAAAGTAACAAAAATTAAAAACCGAACGGGTCCCTACATAATGTACTACTGGAAAGGCATCTGGCGGGGCATATAGGCAGTTCTCGCGGTGCGCAATGGCGTAACGATTGGCGTCTCGGGCTGTTATACCCGAATTCGCGGATTCAAACCCTATCGAAGCCGTGGATTTTTAAGGGCGAAAAAATCCTTCGTACGCCTTCCTTCGGAGAGGAAGTAAAGCAGGCTGTCCCATGATAGTAGATTTACTACATGTAAAAGATCTTCAAGCCTAAATGAAGCCTCGGAGCAAAATTCAAATTGCCTGTTTCGTCGCCCAAATAATAACTTCTTTCTCTCCTAGTGAGTGAAAGGAGCGTAACGAAATTTGCGTGGTCAGACGGAAGAGCGGGCCTCATGGCCTGAGTCTCGCCACGTAAAATAAGGCATTCATTTATTCGTACATTCATTCAATTCAGTTTAGAGGTTCGAGTGCTAAGAGGGCGCTGACAATCGGCTTGCTCTTTGGAGCAAGAAGTCGGCGCCGTGCGCACGCAGGGGCAACCGCACGCTTCGAGACTAGAGATCTTCGAAGGCAGGATTAAATATTCTGTGTCGCGGGCTAGGGATGAACAACGTTGGTGAAAAGGGAAAAGCTACAGGAGCTCAATTGTGAAGACACTGTCAGGTCCAATTATATCCATTATCAGTTAATAAAATATACCAAAATCATATATATTAAAGTCTTAAAGAAAACAATTTTGATGTCTCTTCTAATTGCCTTAAAGTGGACAGTTTTAAACAAGTGTGGTACAAAAAAAGAGAACAAATTAGTGGAGGAGGTTACTGGGTATTGAATAGATCGCATTTATTATTAAAAAGCATCGAAATTTGCGTTGTATGAAATGTGAGGCTAAAATCGTTTGCGCTCCCCAAGAGGACCGCAGGCAGAACCTATTTCTGATGCTAAAAGAAAATTCGAAAGAAAAACCACTTAAAGGTAGTATTAAAGAATTTTAATTGTGTTCTTATATTCATTATAGTCATTTATTAATATGAGAGTAATATTTTGCGGGTTGCTCCGAGTGATTTATTAAAATTTGCTCCTCTTCAGTATGTGAAATTTCCTGTATTTTATGAAATGCACCTGAAATATACTGTTTTCTTTTGATATATAAGTATAATTAGAGATGTACCTACACTTTCAATAAGAAATATTTTTATGTACAATTTAAATATTCGAACCACGTACGAATCCGTACGGGCTTCGTACGTTGTGTGATAAGAAAAGGATAATTGTTATTTCACAAATTTTATTATTTTCTTTAAAACATATATAAAAATTCTTATGAACTACAAATACATTTTAATCCATACTTGAAGTATTCCACTTTTCCATTAGATTAAAATGAAAACATTATAAATACTTAAGATTGTATTCATTAAATGTAAATTAAATTTAGAACACAATACGAGTATGTGTTTACAATACAATACGAGCAAGACGCCTGTGTTTAGTATTTTATGCCAAATAATTGTAGTATAATTATTAAATTATAATTACTACATTATAATTACTATATTGAACATGTTACAAATATAGTCACATCGATGTATTTAACTAAATGACTAGTGTAATGAAAGTGCTATTTTGAAAATATATTGTTTACTAAGCTCCTCCTCACTCCAATGGTGACGCAAGAGCACCCGCTTGTTGACAACACATAAGTAGCCGTGAGCTACTCACAGTAGAGTGCACAGACTAAGAGCATCTTGCACAATTTTACACCTAGTCGAGACTTACCCAGTGGATGACAAAATCGTTTCACACGATCTTGCGCTATTGTAAAACATTTTCTGTGCTTTTAAAATATGCCCCTGACTTCGGAGAAAGTAGTGTCGCCCTTGGTATAAGATATGTCACAAACGTAATGCGTTGCACTTTTTAAAAACACATTTGTTAATCAGATAGGAACAGCAACTTAAAATTCTTCAAAGTACTACCCTTGTGCATGGATACATTTTTGTCAGCGTGGCTTCCTTGCCTCGTACGCTTCCAGGAATTCCTCGGCGAAGAAGTAATTTAGAGCCCTCGTCGTACTTGTCCGATCGATGTTGTCCAAAGTCTTGAAATGCGTTTGTTTCGAGACCCTTTTCGCCGAAGAAAAAATTCCGCCTTAGCAAGGTCGGGACTAAAGAGCGGGTGCGGAAGCGTTGCCATACCGATATGTCAGGTAGTCCCCGACAATGAAGACCAGTGTGGAGGGCGGCGCTGTCGTCGTGATGCTTCCAGAAAGCGCTGATCTCCTTTCGGACACGGGTAACCCCGTCCTTCAGTCTCTGGAGCCCTTGTTTGTAGAACTGGGCGATTATGGTATGTCCAGGGAGTACGGACGCACTGTGCACTATCCCCTTTGTGTCAAAAAAGAAGCAATGAGCATGACTTTCACGTCCCTTGTTTGTGGAACAGGGCGTTTATGGTATGTCCAGGCACTACGGATGCCCTTTGTGTCAAAAAAAAGCAATGAGCATGACTTTCACGTCCCTTGTTTGGGGACCTGGGCGTTTATGATATGTCCAGGCGGTACGGATGCACTGTGAACTATCCCATGTGTGTCAAAAACAAGCAGTGAGCATGTCTTTCACGTCCCTTGTTGTGGAATAGGGCGTTTATGGTATGTCCAGGGAGTACGGATGCACTGTGCACTACCCTCTTTGTGTCAAAAAAGCAAGCAATGAGCATGACTTTCACGCGCGATTTGTTCCTGCGAGACTTCTTGGAGCGCGGAGACGCCGAGGTGTGACACTCCGCGCTCTACTCCTTTGTTTCCGGGTCGTACTCGATGCTCCACGTTTTCTTCCAGTGATAAGAGTGTCCAAAACTTGGGAAAAAAGTTTTGAAAGTTTCCACTGGCGTCTTGTTCAACTTCACGCAAAAGTTGATTGCGTATCTTTCATTTAAATATTTCTGCATCGTAAGTACGACACGACCACTACATAGGAGCCAATAAACGTACCCGTTCTGACCTCTACAGGGCACGGAGACAAATAAACTAAGAACCGTTCAAAAGCTAAACCTGCCCTTTCACTATCCAAACTAGTCTGACCATTCTGCGACTTATAATGGTGTCAAAAAAATTGCGACGCATTACTTTTGGGACAGACCTTGTATGCATTAAAATGTTGTGAATATCATAAAACCAAAACAAAAATAATAAAATAATAATATTCCAATAAACATAAAAGTACTAAAATAGTTTTCTGACTTGATGACTACATCATTACACTCGATAGCAAGTTCTTGAAATAGAAGTACTTATTTTCAACCATCTTTTTATTTAGATACCTTTCGATGCATAAACATAAAATCTAGCCGAATAAAAAAGTGTATAATAAAAAAGAAGCCTTAGATATTAAATATTAAAAATCAAAATGATAAACGCAAATGCAAAATGAGAGAGTCATGAATCAACATGAATCTAAGGATGGCACTGAAAGTTTGAAGAGTTTGTGTGAGGGCAGCTTGAAGTACTAAGTTTTTTCTAGTGATATGAGTCAAAAATATGAGGGCAGGAAGTGGTGGAAAATGAGATACGAGTGAAATAAAACCCAGGGTTCATGTTGATATGTTCATTAAATATGGTATAGTCCTCTTCACTATTTAAATACATATGCGAGCATTCCAGGGTAATATTGTTTGTCAATTTTTCAGGTTTGGTTCATCTGTGTGGGGACTGAAGGTGCGACATATTTCAGGTAAGTTTCTTACGAAACGATGTGATTCTTGGACGCTTGTATGGATTGCTTTGTTTTCGAGTAAAGACTTGTCACAGATGCCTTATTTACGAAAGGAAAAATAACAACTGAATTCATTTTCAACATTAAAAACTGCCTTGTAACACAGTGTGTTCATCACTTGAAACTCATAAAAATGCAAATGAAACATCTATTTCCACACGAAATGAGGAAATAGTGTATTTTGTACCCAAGACTTTCGAATCCGAAGACTTACAATGTTCAACAATAATTCTATGGTTAAAAAATTACAGAAAATATGTGGAAAATTAGTCTTTGAGAATTGAAAGCATTTAAATGTCGTTAACCATCGCATGTACCTAGTATGATACTTTACCACTTTAATGAATTGAGAAGAAATACTGTCTAAAAGTGTGTTTCATAAAATAAACATTTGTAGTATTGCACTTTCTGGAAATTTTTCATTTAGGGAATCATCTGACTGGATAGCTCTGTAATATAATTTGTATATTTTTTGTTTTTGTAATTTAAGGTCGCATCAACATCTAGGTCATTAGCGACCACTATTGGAGTTAACGGTATGGTTACTATGAAGATAAAACGTTATGGTGATAATTTGGGGTGAAAGAACGTACACAAATACAACCATGCCCAAGGCAGGACTCGAACCCGCGACCCTGCGGTCCGAGATCACTATGACACTACTGACTTAGCGATCTCGGTCACCGGGCCGGCCATGAAATTTTCCCGATTTCCCTTTTCATGTTTACGAATTTCTACAAAAACCTCGCCTATTTATTTGTTAAGATTACAAAGGATTGGCTGCAATACTCTCGAGTAAGGAGGGTTGCCTAGTTTTGGGCGTCATCTCTCAAGGCCGATTTCTTGTGTATCTTTAAAGCAAAGTAGGTTGGTCTATTGACTGGATGGATAGGTTGATGTTTGCTTATTTGTAAAGTCTGAACACTTTCAGTTTGATGCATTGGTTTATTCCATAAACGGGCTAAAACTGCTAGGAATATTGAGCTAAACCCTACGGGCTCCCAGAGTTGTCAGTAAATTTAATAATAATAATAATAATAATAATAATAATAATAATAATAATAATAATAATAATAATAATAATAATAATAATAGCCATTTAGAAGCGCCACAACAATGGTCCCAATAATATTTATCCATTTCTTGTGGCATTCCCAGGGTAAGCGATATGGAATCTGACAAAGAGGTGGAGGGTGTGATCAAGCCGTGGGACATCAGAGGGTGTGATCCGGCCGTGCATTTAGCCACGGTTCTTTTACGTACAAGAACCTCATAGTCACTGTGGATTTTCCGATCCTCGAAAATTCACCCACCTCCATTCAACCCGTGCTCTGGAGGTTGAGTTGCTAGTAAGCAAAGTTCACCCACCGAGGTATGCGGTCTACTGAAAGCCAAACCACCTATATAATAATGAAGATGTTTCATAATTATTTATTAACCTTAAAAGAGAGTACACTAGCAGGGTCCTTGTTTCTTCGTTTGCGTTGTGACGGTTTTTGTTGACTTATTTCATTTATTCTGTAAAAAATGTGACGTATGTGAGAAATTATAGATATTGGTTCCGGTAGTCGAGATAAGTTCAACCATGCCAATGAATGGCCTCAACACAGGATTATATTCGCCGACGGTCATTGCAGAGTGACCAATAAAAGTTGAATGTCTTAATTTAATTTATGAACGGTAATGGCATCTTACTCGTAATTCACGAAAGTAATATTGCATAAACATCGACATTAAACAAGCAAACAATGTTCTTTCACTTGCGAGGTTAATAGCTTCACTTGCTATTACTCGTTATATACTCAAATAAATAATTATTATACAAAAGAATTTAAACTTTCATTAATTGTTTATGAAATGTTTATTTTCACTCTAGATCACAAAATGTCAATTATAATCACTATGACGGCAGGAAACTCTCAATCCACCGCTTGCGCTTTTGTTGTTCAATAATATTTTGAAAACACACTTAATATTTTATCACATCAAATACTTAATTTCAATGGTACATTAAATATTTATGTTCAAATATGTCCATATCGAAATATACAATACTTCATTTTTTTGATATCACGTTTCTTGGAATTTACTTTTTACGATTTATTACATTATTTGGATCTTGGTAGATAACTTATATCATTACAGAAGAATTGTAATAACACTACAGTCTCAGTACCTGTCTATGCACGTGCCGAGATGTGTTCCATTTGCTCTACTGCAAGACAGAGCAAACATACAAACTCCTTGCTCGCCTGTCCGCCGGCTCACGCATGGCAGATGCCTGATATTGCGTCCGGAACCTGCCAAAGAAAAAAATAATTAAAAAACTTAAATTATAAATTAAAACAATCGAAAACTTTCGAATGTTACCGCTTTTATCGCAGTAATCAAGGAAAATATTGAATACAAGATACATTATTTCAAGTGAGATACTTCGACTTTTTTAATCGTTGCCGATAACATTAGGTTATTGGTACACCTCCTGCCTCATACAATGAATCTTTTTAATTAATTCGCAATCGTCCTTCTCAACAGGGCTCATGGCCTCAGAAATGTGCTTACCACTGTTAAAAAGATTCTTTTTGTAAGGCGGGAGATGTAACAATGATGTGATGTCATCGATCACTATCAAAACTTCGAAATATATAACATTATACATATTTTTAATGGCCATAAAATGTCCATTTCACGTGTATCATTGTTGAAATATTTGAACATATTGAAATAATTGAAATATTTACATATCTGGAACAAAAACAAATATCTTTATTCAAACTGATTTTTTTTCGTTTGATTATGGAGGATTGAAAATTTGAAAATTAAAAATGTAGAATCAAGTTGTCTTCTTGATTATGCGGCAGTAAAATATATTTATAAATATTAGTAAATTATTTTATTCTCCAATTAATTCAACTTCCTTATAATTCGAAACTACACATATGGCACTAATTTGAAGAAATATGAAATTTCTTCTCTCCTAGAATAATGATCCAAAAGCATTATTGTAAATTGCTTATTGAAAACTTTTATTTTCAAACTTTAAACAATTTTTTGACGTACTATTTTATGAGATTTCGTTATTACAAGATACTTGCAAATTGTCGCATCGAAGTTCATCCTTGACCGTTGTGCACTCAATTGAATAGACTTTGATTATGTCATACACTGTAAATCAATAAAATTAGCAATTGTGAAGATCCTAAACGCGAATATATGAGGTGCAAAATGAATAATAGTTTATTAGTAAAATATTCCAACAATCTATAATTTCCTTTCAGTTGATTAATCCTTTCAGAATATTAATATATTATATTCACTAGTATGTTTTTCAATCGTCCTTCGGATTGACCGGGAAATTAGAAAAGACAGAATGGCAGAGGAAAATACATTATGCTAGTATGCCCTAGGCAAAATGCACATGTGGCTTCTTGTACTTCGTGAATCCCCTGTGCCCAGACACCGGGTAAAATCTCACTACATCGAGCAATCACCCCACTCGTAAATCATAGGAGATGGCGGGTGGACAGGTTTATTGTTAAATACAAGGTATCCTCCAGGCACAATTGCGTATGCTCTTGTTCCGTTCCTCTTTAAGGACACGGTCGTGTATCATACTCCACTGTCTGCTGTTTATACGACGCAACGAATTATGCGACTGTATTGTGGCTCGACTGCTGTATTATCCTTAATAAAAAACAATCCTGGAAGACTAAAGGAACATCGACGTTTAAATGCATGCAAGCTTAAACACATGAATGCTGGTCAATACTCATTCGGAAAATACACAAAAGACAAGACCTGTCACAGATGAGCATGAGAAAATTGAATATGTACACCGCTCTACCACACTGACAGGAAATTAGGAATTATATGCTTTTATGCACGCGGCATTTCTTGAATTAACAAAGGATTAATTTTCATACCATTACGATTATTTGCAACTAATTGTTCACACCGATAGTAATTATAAAAAGTATTGTAACTTAAAGAACAATAATTACGCTTTTGATCAGTTTTGAATTGCAAGTCTTAACTTTCTAGGGAAAGAGTATGACGCATATTTGACCTTATCAACAGATTTCTAATTGTTTCTGCAATATTGTATTTTGAGTCTTAACAAAACTGTCTTCAGATCCATGATGATTTTTACTTAATTAAATCTTCTGTTTAAAGACAGATCTTGAGACCAGGACACAGACAATACGTAAAAAAATATTATTACTTTTAGGGTAATTTTGAGTAAAATAGAGAGTAAAATAATATTTTCTTTAAAAGGCTCAATTTGTTCCTTTAAATTTTCTACTCGGTGTGTCAAAGGACGGTAGAAAAATTGTTGCTGCTCTTTACGGAGAACGCTAAGTTTTCGAAAAATGCAAAACATTAACAATGCAAAAATGCACAATATTGAAGATAGAAATTTTTGTTTTAAATAAAATTTGTTTTAAAAAAATCAGATCTTTAAAAACGGTCAGTGACAATTATCTTAACACACGAGTAGTTTTTGCGTAATTTCTGCTTTATTTAATGCAATTTATAAAAAAATAGTCAAGATCGGCTCCATTTTTTTAAAAAAGAATTACCCACTGATAAAGCAAAGGACGTTTAAAAGAATGTCGCGTCTCGTTTTCGTTGATATCTCTGAATTTTCGAAAAAAAATCATTAAAAATATTTTGAAAGCAGTTAGTGGATAAAATCTTACATGGTACAGAGATTCCTCAATAGTTTGATTTTTTAAATCATTTCAATTTTTACCGCCTATCGGCTACATTTACAAAATGAATACTTCATGGCCAGGCACTTACGAAAATGTGCGTCACGGATAAATGTCGGTCAAATGACTCTGTTTTTCAGTGTTACCTAATTCAGGAAACGTTTCCTCCTTGGTGAAACACCTGTAAAGGGGAGGACGTTGTGAATGTTAAGCGCACCGAAAGGGGAGCGGAGAGAGGTAGAGCCCCGGAAAGCAGAGGCAAGTCCCGCTGGGGCGTTGCGTGAGCTGAATGAGAAAATCACTCTGAACCGTGCACGCACACAGGTCGACATCGCGCCCGGAATCGACCTTGAGGTCTTCTGCATTCGAGAAACGGGGTAGACTCTTTATTGATATTAAACATCCTGTGATGGGCTCGGAATATTATCATTTCATTAAATAAGTAATGTGATCACTTCTATGATGAGCCACAGCCGATTGTGTAATCACGTCTATGAAGCGCAGAACAGTATCCTCACATTTGCATTCATGAAACCCATGGGTAGCTTTCGAGTTGTAAAATAGTTGACATACAATCTATCAAGAATGTATGATTTGAAGGTGAAAAATATAATAGAAAATTATATTCCAGGGATTTGTCAGTTTAAATACATACGTGTATGGGACACAGGCATGCGTGTAATTATGTGCATTTAGTACTATAGAAATAATAAACGTTTCAGAAACCTATGGTAAATAAAACTTTTAATATTTTGGAAAATCGAGAAGATAAAAACAAATTTTTGGAAGGGTAACATAATACTGTATAAAAAGAATAGTGTTTTTTGACAAGAAAAAGGTAAAGAAATAAAATATTGAACAAAAGTACAGTAATTTTGCTAATAATACACTATACATTTTCCCGTAAGCAATAATTTGAAAAAAAAATGTGGTACAGGTTTTCATGTGTTTATTACGAGTACTAAATATTTTATCATTGACTTTATAATGCTTTTAACGCGAGATACTTTAAATTGGTGACACCTCACAACTCCACCAATGAAACAAGTTGTATGTTTCTTTATATTTCTTCTTCTTCTTCTTCCTCTTCATCTCCACTTCAAGAACACTAATCGATGAAGTATCAATACTCTTCCTTGATTGGAATCTGCAAAAAGGGCTATTGACCCTCCCACGTAAAAAAGAATTACTGGCAACCTTCAAAGAAACGAAGGCGGGTCTAAGGGCCACCTACGACAGCCGAGGTGGGGTGAGTCTCATTCCGACCATAGCTAAACGGAATATTAGAAGGGGCACTGGACAGGTGCTCCAGGAAACCGTGGTAGGGAAATATGAATTGGTGGGATGAGGGGTGGGGGAAAGAGTGGTGCATGAAAGGTTCGAAAGGCTAAAAAATGAACGGATAAAAAATAAGTACAAGTATATAATGTACTTGTTTTAAGTATAAAATATGGTTTAAAAATACTTTCGCCAGAACAACAGTGCTCCCTCATTGTGTCAATTTCGATCGATTGAATGGTTGGTAACTCCGGGCACGTCAACTGCTTTGGTCGTTACTCCCGTTAGTGTAGTGCATGCTTTATCCCAAGAGGTAGCGGAGTTCGTCCCCCGCTGGTGAAATCCAACGCCGACCTATTGGTCAGTTTAAGGAGTTTTCCCATCTCCAAGTATTTCGCCCAGCGGAGAACCACCCAGCCAGGACAAGCTCTAAGCTTCCGACTGTTTTCTCGACATTTGTGGTAGTGTAGTGCTTGTAAGCGTATGTATAAGTAAGGGGACAAGATAGGACAAGGAAGATGAAGGAAAGATGGCGTGGCTCGTTTGTCAGTGTACTCCTCTTGTATTTGCCTCGCAATGGCAGGAGAAATCACGTAAAACTACCGATCAGAGCAACCGACCACTAAAATTCTCCGCTAGGCAGGGACTGATTTCGACCTCGGTCTTTCCGGAAACAGTCTCTGCAGAGACACCGGAAATGTTTGCTCTTATCCAACTCTATTGTTGTCACTTTCGATATTTACACCCTTCTATTGCATAAGTCTGTGTATTTATTCCTCGGTCTATCTCAAATACACATCAGAATGCTCTAAGGTTTGCATTAAGCATGTGTTTTCAAACAATCGGGCTTGAACCTTGGCAATGAAATAGCTTTATTGCCACGAGGTTCCTATGACCATTCTTATTTTGTACAAACAATAAAATTAAAAAATAAGTATGCTATGTTAGACTTCCTCGACAGCGCAACAACTTGGTCTACTGGGCGGAATTTTCTAAGTGGTACTATATATGTCACCGCGGCCCTCGCAACGCCCGAACGGTACACGCCAGTCTCTCGAGTGTATACCGTAGCCTGAGAATATAATCTCAAATGATGCTTCCCCATTACTTCAATGACGAAGCCTCGGATTCTTAGATCCACTCATATCAGAGGCATTCTTCGGAGACAGTTGTGACAAAAATAACAAGCAAATGAAATTAGATCGTTTAAGACAAAGACAGGCGTGCAAACGGCGCCCCTAGGGGCACGTATCGCCTCGCGCTCCATCAACCTTCATTTCGCTCGCGCGTCTAATGCTCCCAGCTGACGTGGGCGCGCACGCGCCAACCGCGGCATTTGGCGACGTAAATAGGGAGAACGACGCTCCTAAAACGCCAGGTGCCTGTGACGCGCGGAGCGGAGCGGCGAAGCGGGACGGGGTGGGACGGGGGTGGCGAGGCGGGAGCGGGGTGAAGCGGGGAGGAGAAGCGACCCAGCAGCCGGCAGGAAACTCACCGTTAGGCGGCGACGGGCAGCCGCGGCCGGTGAGGCGCGCACCGCGGCCGCCGCCACCGCCGCCGCCGCCTTGACCCAGAGCGCGGCCACGCATCGCCCGCCCCGCCCCCTGCCTCGCCACGCTCCGCCCGTGAACAGGTGCCTTCCCGCGTGCGCCAGGGTCGCCCAGGCGACGCAGTGTGCGCTCTTGACTACCAGCGCGCCCGCGTGCCGAGCAGACGGTATAAAGCGATTTTCCTAAGGATGAGCCAAAGTGACAGCTAGTGCTGGCAACATAACTGAAAGTTCTGTGGTTGTCGTGCCCTTGAGCCCAATGGACTCCCTTTCTGCATTTGTTCGTTTGCAGTTGGCTGACTTGTACATGGCTTCGACGCTTCCTTTTGTGACGTCCTCGTCCGACAAAAATATAGTGCGCCGAGAGAAATAATTGATATTAGGAAGTGCAGTGTTATACGCTCTTCTGTAAAGATTCTTTTTTCCTTTATATATTACATTAAATTTACTTTTTGTGTCATAAATATGTTTATTTTAAAAGCGAGACTTGAATGCGAGATGCGTAACGATGCACGTGGTTCCGGCCTTTTTGCTGTTGTGTGGTGAGCTGTGATTGAGAGCTTTCTATTTACATTCATGGCAGTTTTCTTGTACTGGTTGTGAGAGAATTCAAGAGTTTTTCCACATATGTAATTAAATTTAATTATTTCCCGGACTCGCGTACGTGCATATACCTCAAAACTCTTAGACTTCTAGATAGTGATGTCTTCACAGGAGCCATAACGAAACACTTTACGCAGTGGCTGAACAGCTGTCGCGACGGAGGGATACTTCTCTGAAAAACATGTGATGTTCACGTGTTTTCGCGAACTGTCACTTTGGCTCATCCTTAGGAAAATCGTTCTATAACGTTAAGGTGGTTGCCACCCGCTGAGGTGATTCAAGGCGTGAACTGATGTCACTGCAGTGCCTGTGACCGGGAGGACCTAGGGTTCGAGTCCTGACGATGACTTTTTTCGAGACTAGCTAGAGAGCGAGGTCGAATTCAGCGGCTGTCTGCTGGAGAATTCTAGGAACCGGCTGCTCTGGCCGGTTGTTTTCCGTAATTTCCCCGATGAGCACCAAACGAATACCGGAGCAGTACACGGGTCACGAACTGCACGCGGTCTTTCCTTCCCTTTCCTTGTCCTGTCCTCACCCCCTTGCTTACACACACACTTCCATGCGCTACACACTCACATGTCGAGAGACCAGACGGAAACTTCGAACTTGTCCGGACTGGAGCGGTCCCCGCTGGTGGGAGATACCTGGATGGGAAATACTCCGCAAGTCGCCATGTAGTAGGCCCGCCATTAAGATCACAGTCACAGCCTGCGATAAAAGCATGCACTACACTTACGGGAATAATGTGATTAACCGTTGACGTGCTCGGAAACACTCTGCAATCAATCCATGCGGTTCCACAAGTTCGGAAATCAGATGCTTCACGATATTAAACAACAGAGATTTTTAGAAAGAGAAATAATCCCAGATTTCGAAGGAACCGTGGAAGTATGCCGTAAGTTTAATGACACTTCACAGGGGTGGGTGGATAAAGAACGTACAAAGTTCACTTACCCAGGAAAGTAGAAACTACATGAGCAAAGCAACTACAGTATTAGGCTTATCAATAACGGCCACGATCATAATATTCATCACAGCAGAGGAAATGTGTTTTTCATAAATACGTTGATCATTGAGAAGATGACAAAACAGAACACTAGAAGACAAAAACGCAACTCTTCACTATACACTAAGAAGAAATCAGCAATACCTCAAATTTCAATTCTGAGATGACATCGCGAAACGCAGCATTTTATAAAACAAAGGCTTCAACCCCAGTGGTGATCATTTCAGTGAATTGCAACGGCAATTTGACATTGTTGACAGAAAGCGGTTTGATTAATCATATTTCAGAGATTACAACGTCGCAATGAAGAAAGTAAATTAGTTATTTTTCTGTGCCTTAGCTTTGACTTATACCAGAAATAGAAATTGATTTTCATGATAAAGTAATGATGTTGACGGTGGAGAAGTTACATACATTGATAATGATAATATTGTAATGATAATGATGATGATGATGATGATAGAAAAGAAGAAACAATTGTGGCATGCGGCTTCGGGGAAATTTCGCCCGTCGCCTAATACATTTCCTTGTCACCTAATGCACAGTTTTTACAAGGAGAGAGCGGGATTCGAAACTCGGAATCCAGTCAAGATCGCTCTGGCCACTCGTCACAGTCAAGATCGCTCTATGCCATGGGACGCCGCCCTCTTAAGAGTTGCGATAAACGGACATGCCCTGCTTGCAAAAGTTGTCTTTGATTGTGGCCACTGCAGACGATCTCTTGTCGGCTGCACCCTCTCGGCATTAAATCGGCTCAACACATTCGGTTGATTGATTGATTGACTGATTGATTTTTTCGTGTTTCCGGGCGCGTCAAAGGCGTTGTTCATTAATTCCGTAAGTGTAGTGCATGTTTTTTCTTGAGAGATGGCTGTGATCTTCCCCCGATGGATGGATCCGTGGCCCGTTTGTTAGGGTACTGCTCCGGCATTCGCCTGGTGTTGATCGGAGAAACCACGGCAGATCAAACCAGGCAGGTAACCACCGATCAGAGCAGCCGTCCGTTAGAATTCTCCTCCAGACAGCGACTGAATTCGACCTAGCTGAAAAGCTAGTCGAAAATCCTGCCGCCGTCAGGACTGGGACCTGCCGGTCAGAGACGCTGCGGTGACATCAGTTGATGCACTGAGCTACCGCTCCCGGTTCCACACATTCCGCATTCGCCGAGCAGCGAGCTAGTGCTCGCCCAATCCCGGGCAGCTGACGTGTTCGGCGAATGTTCGCTCCTTTTGATGTGTCCAAAAGACCGACTCGCGGTGGGTAGGGCGAACGCCAAATGTTCGTCACTCGGCAAATAGCAAGCAACTCATAGCAAGCTACTTGGGATTCGGCGAGCGGTTGCTCGCTGTTCACCGAATAAGGAATGTGTGGAGCCGCCTTTAGTGTAGTAGCGAGCGACCGCTCGCCGAATCCCCAATGGTGTGCTTGCTATTTGCCGAGCGACGAACATTGGATGCTCGCCCTACTTACCGCATGTCGGTCTTTTGGACACACCAAAAGAGGCGAACATTCGCCGAGCATATTAGCTGTTCGGGATTGGACGAGCAGTAGGTCGTTATTCGGCGAATGCGGAACGTGTGGAATCGCCTTTACGAGGGCTTCATATATCCCGCATTCGGCGTGAAGCAAGCGACCCACAACTCGGGATTCAGCGGGCGGTCGCTCACTACTCGACGAATGCCGAATGTAAGGTGTCACAGACTTCTCGCCCAACGTCCAGTAGTCAAGATGTACGGCGAATGTTCACTTCCTTTGATATGCCGAAAGGACTGACACGCTGCGAGTGGAGCAAGCACAGAATTTTTGGCGCTCGACAAAAGCAAGCAATCCATCCCCACCATTCCGGATTCAGCGAGCGGTTCCTCGTTATTCGCCGAATTCCAAATGGGTGGAACCGTCTTGAGATCGTCCGGAGCAGGCGCAACGAAACCAGACCAGAGCGCTCTTGGCTGAATTCCGAGCCTCAAATCCCGCTCCGCCCGGGTAATAACGGTGACTTAAAGGAGACTTTGTATTAGGTGACGGGCGATATTTTTTGAGTCGCTTTTTTTTATTAAGCAATTATTTACTGTCTGTTCACATATGAGGACAATAAATAAAGTTGTTTACTAATCAAACAGTAAAATCAATAAGTAATATTGATTGAAGAAGGTACTCGTTAGTATATCTCCATTAATGTAGTTGATACACGTATAACTTCACTTCAAAATCTGTGAGGCAAATCTAGAGGCTTGCATTTTTTAAGACGTCTTATTTCTAAATTGTTGTCTAACAAATTTGTGGCTAAAGTACTGGTGTGAAAATCTAATTTTTGATTATATTTACAACTGTAATTTTTTATATCTTCATTAACTGGTGACATTTTAAAATCAGAATGAATTACATTGTTTCGAATATAACTGGGGGCATTGGCAATGATTCTTAATATTTTGGATGACAGTCGCATGACAGAATTTTTTCTTCATTCGTATTTTTCATCATAATCATGATCATTACAATATTCTCATCACCAATACCAGTATCATCTCCATGTCAGTATCATTACCTACTTATTAAAATCAATCACACTTTCTGTTTTAAGTTGAAGATAGGTGTGGAAAAAATAACTCATTTATTTTCTTTGTTAGGAGTTTGTAATCTCTGAAATAATGTTCGTCCATACGAGCTTTATTAAGTGTTTTCTGTCATTGCCAAATTATCGATGCGATTTACTAACTGATAGCCATACAAACGACTGGGGTGGAGGGTTTTTGTTTTATAAATGATGTATTTCTCGGATTACTTTTTATAAATCTGTGTGATTTAATATCGCGAAGCACCTGGCTCCCCCGTTCAATCAAATTATACATTAATATATGGCAGCAGTGGAACCTCGTTTTACGACTAATTGTTATTTCGAAATCTTGATTAACAATATTTAAGAATGAGCTTGATGTTTGTGAAACGTATGCCGTGCTAGTTTCTGAAGAAGAATGTTTAGGGACTTCTTGTGCGGAAAGAGTATAGACATTTTAAACATCAAGCTCGTTGTGGCCTTAATACTTATTGCACGAGACCTACTTAAAGAGAATTCGCAGCGTTTCTTTACTATAAAGAACGGGAAGGCTTTAATGTTATGTCCGGTCATTCCAGTGGACAATAAGGAGTCGCTGCGGAGGTCAGGTCAGGCGTATTGCGGTATTTGCATGCCATGCTACTTAGTGATACTTAATCTGTCAATCATCTTCACTTGATTAACCGTACGAAATAAATTTTTTAGGTGCATTTTTATATTTTGTGGTGCAATTATATATATATATATATATATATATATATATATATATATATATATATATATATATATATGAAACTTAATAACTAATAATAAATATTTTCACATATATCGTTTTAGTTATTTTTATCAAATTGTAAATATGAACTATTGCGATGTATTTCCTTAAATCACAACTATTATTAGATTGGATCATGCACGAGGCGTTCAATGACGCAGTGTGTGTGAGGCCTAATTAAAAGTCAAGTTCGGAGGTATAGATCTCACTTTTTTATGGCAACAATAGCGTTTATTTTGCTGCCATGAATTTTCTATACACATTTTTTCTTTGCGCTTCTAAGACAAAAAGAAGGTATGAATGTGTGCACAAAAGCTAGAACTATGATGCAATAAAGCGGAAAGCTGCGATTATTGCGGGAGACACAATTTTATCGCAATCCCCCCCCTTTCTCTCAATAGCACGTGTTTGCTCCACATGCAGGAGAGTGAACTCGCCGAGTCCTGAAAAATATTGATTTTACTGTCTGCCCCACTGCTTCCAGTACTTCGTGGATGAGCATTGATTGCTTGATTGTTATTGATCCCGGGCGCGTCATTTGTTAAGGTCATTAGTCCCGTAAGAACAGTTGATGTTCTGAGCAACCTCTCCAGGTGAATATTGATTCCAGGTGCATCAATCACTGGGGTCATTGGTCCCGTAAAAGTGGTGGATGTGTTATATCCCGGGAAGCGACGGTGTTCCTCTCCTTCTGGAACGGGAAATCCGACGTCGAATTACACGTCGGCTTGCACTTTTCCTCTCCAGGTATCATGTCCGGCCGAGAAACTCCCTTTGAATGCCACCCAGCAATGTAGTAGCTTGAGTCGAAAATCCCTGTTGTAAATGTTTGGCATATAAGTGCTCGAATATGTCATCACCGATTGAAGTGCTACTCATTTTGAACTGTTGCCTTATTACATTGTTGTTTTTTTTAATAATATGTTTTTTTAATATGGTTTGAGAATATCTTATTCTAATGAATCATTTTACACCCTGCAAAGGAAAAGATTAATGCATTATGAAAAACTGACAATCAGTTTTACATACAAAATACTTTATTATTTTATTTTCTATTGTAGACACTCTTTATTTCATTGTACCCGCAGTATCAGTTGTTTTGAATGACTTTTGCATATAAATTTTGCACATAATGAGCATTTTGAAGATATCATTTGTCCATATTCTTGTGTACAAGCTACAAAGTCTTCCTCATTCTCAGATTGAACACCAAAATCAGAATCTATAGTTTTGAAAAAATCTGTAAACTCACGAGAAGTCATATGTCGCCGGTGAATAGTAATCGCTACTCTATACAGTGTACTTTGTTTAGAATAAAAATGACCCGACTCAAAATATACTTACCCCAATTACTATCATGAGAGTTTTGACCTCAACCGTCGATTTTGCACAACAGTGCTCATGAGCCGTTTAAGTGCTAACTGAATTCTCGCAAGTTTCTAATAGATTACACAAAACAAGGTGAAAGATGCACCGTCACGGAATAATCTCTAAAAACCCAAGTGCGCGCGTGTGTGTGGGGGGGGAGAAAGCCCCATTTTAGGTTAGGGTTAATTTCGTTTTGTTACTCTTTAATGACAATTATCAATTTCATTATCACATTAATTGGTTTTCCGGGGTAAACTAATCAATAGCAAGCTCCCCCACAAAAGAATAACATTTTTTAAGTACGTATCACAACAGTTATTCTGTACGATGGGAGAACGTGAAACTCAATAGTTGAGTTCAATTATAGTAATTTGGTAGAATGACGTAGAATATTAGTGTAATTGCTTCACTTATAACTTCCTAAACTAAAATTAAGAAGCATATGCTGTCGGAAACATACCTCCCCATTTGGCAAATCAAAATGACTATAGAACGAAAACCTCGCAGGACGCACAACCTTAAAAGTGGTAACTAACTGAGGCACATCCGGGTGAGAATGAAAACAGTTTACTATATAAGCGCTTGTTAATATTCAGTACCACATTCATATAACCGTGCAGTCTATTTCCGATGTTACATCAGTCACAAAGATAAATAAGCATACAGAACGCTGGCTTAAAAATATAGAACTTCAATTAAAATACCACAATTGGAGATAAAAAGTGGAAGCCGTCATAAAGAACCTGTTCGCGAGACAACTCACGACTGAAAACGTAGCCGCGGGCGGCGAGGACCCCCGAATAATCCTCACAAGCCAATATTCGTGCGTCCGCGCGTCCCGTTATCCATTCAACTGCAACACGCCACGTAAAACTGTTGCGCCGGCCGGGAGCTCTAGCAGCCGGATTCCTGAGCGCGTTGTATCTGGGAGCGTGCGACCTCTCGGCAGAGTAAGTGCCCCCTGGGAAGCCCGCGGTGTGTGTGAGTGTATGTGTTTGTGTGTGGTTGTGGGAGGGAGTGGTGGGGGAGGAAGGCGGGGGGTAGGGGGGGAGCAGGGTTAACGCGCACCGCGGGTCGAGTCCAGAGCCCCGCAGTGGTACCGCTGCGGGATGAGACCTCCCGGCGGAAACCCCCTCGGGCGGAGGATTGGAAGGGTGGGTCCAGTGGGCGGGGCGGGGAGGGAAGGGGGCTAGAGGTGGCGGGGGCGCGAGCACCGGGAAGCGGCAAAAACTTACACTTTCCGCCGGCCGAGTAACTGTACCCTCCCGGCGCCGCCCGGACCCCGGACTCTCGCCTCCTCCCCCCACTGCCGCCCCCTCGCGGACACGAACTCCTCCCAAAACCATCGACCGCTCGTCTCCTGGTTACCCCCAAGCCTCCGCTTATGAAGTGGAATCCTGTAATGCCATAGCGCATCGCTGGTTTTGAGAGGTAGGGGGATGATGGAGGGCCGATAAACGATATGTTTTCTGAACACGAACTTTTTTTGTGCCGTTTCTACGAGCGGAAATACGATATGTTTTCTGTGGAAAGCTCCGCCTTTTTTCTTCAGGGATTTTACAATAAGGGAACAATAGTTGTTTATTGGTTTAGGACTGATGTATTTTGGGTCACGTTACCCTTTCACCGTGATAAGGGTTAGTGTAAACGACTATTGATGGTAGGGTGTGTGTTTGCAGGTAGAAGACTTAGGGATAAATTCTAGATTTAAAAGGCAGCGGGAATGATAAAGATCTTTGCTCTTTTTTGAACAGAAAATCAATGGGTCAGAAGTTTTGTGAAACGTTATGTTAAACAGTTACTAAATATTTGTTGAAATTATTTAAGTCTTTAAGAGATTTTTTTCTGCTGCCAAACTATAATATCACTTTCAAACAAAAAATTTTATACTCGAATGTTATGTCGTCATTGTTTTTCCTTCAACGAACGTATTTATTTCATTGAATCGAATAAACAACCAATTGAACATTCGAATGAGTAATTTCCCGCCCCGCCCCCTGTGACCTGAAGCAGCGCAAATGTCTGCCGCAAAAATTGTACGGGGCGGAACTAAGGGCTGCAGATTCGAATGCAATCCTGGTTAGTAATTCACATTTCGGGTCTCTCTTGGATGGCAAATGTCAACCATTACATGTCGCATTATTTCATCCAGATTAACAATTAATTCATACTTTCCCAGAGAGACGAAGTACCAGTTCTCTGATGAGTACAGTAGGCGCATATGCACCGTCAGGGATGCGACCCGTAGAATAAGAGCCAAATTCCCACTTGTTACAAAGAAAAGACTTCTAATAAATTTAAGACACTTTTGTATCGAAGTGCCGTTATTAACTAAAATCCCAGTTACTTTGTAACTGTAGCAGTAGGCTACTTGAGTAAAGCTGTCGTACAACACAATAGACTACAATACACAGGTTGTGGGAACTTCAACGCCCGGTAAGGAGAAAACCCTTCTCACTCAAGAACGGCAGCTTTCTGTCATCGCCCTCCCGCGCTTTACAGCGGATCTTTTCTCCTGGGTTCACCCTATTGTTCTTCGCGGCCGTCCTCATCGTAGCATTACCTGCGCATGTATTCAGAATTCTCAGCTAATTCTGAAACTAATAATTCTTTTGTTTTTCCATTTCGTCTTCAATGCGCAAATTACCGTTGCCAGTATGTAGCGGTAATTTGCGAGAAACAAAAAAGACACAAATCTTTAATGGAAACACGTCGCCGACCCTGGAGCGCTGATGACTGCGGCGGCAATATCACTGCACAGAACCAATGATTAAGGGTTCGGATATCGGATTAGGCGTTAGTATTTTCATCTTGAAATTGTGGCATGCAAGGCATAGGTAAATCATTATGTATCACACAATACCACGCACATCACTATCCCTTAATTCGTAATTGTTGTGAAATACCAGAACAAGATATATTACAATTATGTAAATACAAATCAAGAACTATCCAAGTAGAAGAGACAACAAATGCCTTCTCCCGTCAGAGACACGACTATTAGAAGACACATCACACTGTACATCGTCAGAGTAACAATTCGACGAATGCTTATAAAATATAATATAATAAGTACATCAAAATCGTTAGATAATAAGGAATACTTAGAATAACGAAAAAAGAAAGTAAGAAACACTATGTGGAATTTAAAATCTGCATTTGCCGGCACTGTTCGCTCACAAGTCGTTGCTCCTACGCCCAGACCAGATTACTTCCGCAGCATATAGAAGTGCTATTCTCGTACAATCCACAAGATGCCAATCTTCTGGAACGAGCAAGGGAGCCCGTTGTATGAACTTCTCTGACCGGTCGGCTCGGTTTCTTGAACACACGAACATCCGGCATTTGACGTATGCAGCATAACCTGTTGCAACTTTGATAGATAGATGTTGCTCGGTGAGAGAATACACTTTCAACCCTTATTCTGAGAAATATGAAAGGTTCCTTGAGGTGTCATGGGTTGCGTGGTTTTCTTTGATCTAGATAATTATTAACGGCTATATTCAGGTATTCTTTTGGATTGGCCTCTCGTTCAAAACATAACCAACTGATCTTAAAAATGTCACACGTTTGGCGGTAATCACGTCTTGATGCCATGAAGGATGTGGTATTTACAGTAACATGAGAAACTGCTGAGTGTTCATAAGAGTGCCAACGAGAAAGGCACTTAACACTGCCGCATTTTTAAAAACATTAATTTGTGTAATATTTTTTATTATTTTAAATTCAATAAATTCATATTGTAGTTTACTTCTGCGAATAACAATGCGAAAGTGGCGAGATTCAAAACATAAAAGCAAGACCCATTCATGATCTTGTGATTTAGTTCAGATTCCACGGAACTACACTAAACAAATAATACACTAAACAAACAATACAATAACATTACATTAACATTAGAAACAAACACTAAATAAATAATACAATATTAACTGAAAAGCACCGAGGTGCTTTTCAGTTAATATTGTATTATTTGTTTAGTGTACGTATCCAATTTCAGATCTGTAAAGTGGTTTATCCACTGCTCAGATGCAATTTTTTTTTTAACTCCATGGAATGGAAACTCAAAAACTGTTAACGTTTAAGCTGACATAAAGTATAAATAATATTAAAATCAATTATCTCAGCAACATATTTTTTGTATGTCTCACAAGAAATTAAAATTAATGAAATTGATACAATAAGTACCTGACAAGCCCTACATTAACAAAACAAGAGAAGGTACTATGTGAAAAGATAATAGAAATCATTATTCAGTACACAAATTTCCAGGACGTATACAAAAACATGTAAATATAACACGGAGTTTTATTCATCAATACTTCTTTTTCGAAAACAAGAATTGAATTTCATATATGAAAAGTTACATATTATGTGCTTTGTCGCCCAAAATCTTTTAATTGACAAGTATGGTTTGAATAATTGATGCAGAAATGCGTATATTGAAATTAAACTATCCCAGAAACTTCTTAGAATAAAACAATTTCATTTATTATTTTCAATTATGAAATGTTCCTACTGTTTTAGAGAATTCTACGTTTCCTGAAAGTAATGTTTTAGAATCGGGGCGGGCCTACCAAGCCAATTGATTCCGCTTCTGATAAAAAAATATATGATGCTCTCTATTCTGAAACTCCTTTCACTATAACAATCAATACCATGTTCAGTTAAACTTGTCGACAACTGACACGCTCGGGACGGAGGAAATGTTTGCTCAAGACGTGTTCATTAAAGAGAGTTTAAGACAAAACGAGAGTTTTCGTTCTACACTGAGAAAATTGCCAACGATGAAAAGATGTCCGCTCGTTACGTAGTGTCCGTTCAGAGTTGTTTCACTGAACATCGAACAAGCAAAATCCGTAAATCCGTAACAAGAATATTCACGCAGTTACGCATTAAATTTAAGTTGTGTTTTGTTACTACACGTTTTCCCATGTTGAAAGAAACGTTTATCCATTACAGCTCTCCAGATTGAATACGATTTCATACACATATTATTAGGCACCCACAGAAACTGAATTTACAATCTAGGTACTTAGCAGTCATTCTCCTCGTTAACAGTGAAATAGTGTATCGCCTCCAACGCCATCATATTGTGGTTCTACCTTTCCTTTTTGAGTCAATGATTTGTCAACATGACATTTGTGAGACTACAGAAAAACACAAACTGTTTTAATGATCAATTATTACGTCTTTCTTCTCAACAGACAGTGCTTACTGTTGTTACTAAAGAACACATTCTGTACTATTAGCATTATAAGAAATTTAAAAAAAAATTCATAGACTTTCGCACGACGATAAATTAACATGATACACTTCATCATCTCATTGAAGGGTACGAATGTAGGACACGATGACCCTTTCTGAACAAATAAAAAATCATGCTTTCATTCCCTAATACGACAGCTGAAGTGCTGGAAAGCCGTTTATGAACAATGACATGTTTCGACAAATGACAAAAAAAACCTCTTCAACCGCCCTGTGCCAGCGGGCAACGGTGATGGCTGGGCTGACTTCGACTTCAGCAGCCCTGTGCGGGCGACCGCGCGGCGCGGCGCGGCGCGGCGGTGGCGCGGCGCGGCGGCGACCAGGCGAAGCTTCGGCTGCCCCCGGAAAGGGCAACGGGGCCAGCGGGCCGCCACCTCCTGCGCGCGGGGTCACTGGGTCCGCTGAGCCCACGCGCCCACCGCTGCCGCCGCCGCCGCCGCCGCACCGGCTGGGCGGCCACGTGCCGCGTGCCTTGCGCGCCACGCGCAAGCGACCGCCCCGCGCCGCTATGCGCTAACGGGGAGGGCGGCTTAGCGAAATATTTAAGGGGACATCTTAATATCTTACAAGAAACGTTTTTTAAAATTAAATTTATTGCTGGTTTAGGATTCGTTTTAATTATTTACCCTGAAGGATACGGAAGTAAAACATGATACAGCGCACAGCATGATTTTCCAGATATAAGCAAGATAATATTTAGGGGGTTTAAGAGGATTAAGCATAGATAATAAGGGGCAATAAACAAAATAATATCTACGTATAAGGAATTTAAGTGGTTACAGGAAATTATAAAAAACTGTGGGTCAACTAAGTTCTTTAATATGAAATATTTGAGTACACTGCACGTACAAGAGATGAGGCGTCAAACAGAATACCATTAAAACTATAATTTTGAGGGTTATCTTTTACGCCAGAGCCCTTCATTTAATTTATACATTATCTTCAATTTTTATATCTAAATTTATAAACAATATGAAGATAACACATCGAAACATTATCTTTTACTACTCTCTACTAGCAAAATTACTTTTTTCTATTCAAATTTTAAATTGAAGTTCATAATCAATTTAAATATTATTTTTTTAAATGTAATACGAAAGAATAAATACCCAAATAATAAGCATTTTCGACGAGGATTTTTATATGCAGGAGAAAGTGTCGATATAGAGACCATCCGATGATTGACGTTTTCTTATAAAGATTTTTCATTTATAGCGAATTTAAAATTTATTTTCATTGGTTGATTTAAATTTATAACGTGTTTATTGAGATTAATTCCGTCACTAAAGAAAATCTTTAAAAAATATATGTGTATGTATGTGCCCTCCGGGGGGGGGGGCATGACCATGGAGATGATTCTGATTTTGAAGGATATTTCATTAATAATTGTTAAAAAAAATCCTATTCAGTTTGAAGAGGAGTCACGCTTAACGGAGCTGCCCTCCGTGACAAGTGTCTAGGGCGAGGCAGAGTCAGCAAAGCGTCACGCACACGAAGAGGGGGCGAGCGTGACTTGATATGGGCGAAGGTGTTATGGAGTGGCCATGAATGTAACGATGCACGTGCGAAGGGGTGTGACAAAGAGGGTTGGTGAAAGCTAAACAAGGAAGAGTATTGATACTTCATCTATTAGTGTTCTTGAAGCGGAGATGACCATTTTTTTTAAAGAATTACCCACTGATAAAGCAAAGGACGTTTAAAAGAATGTCGCGTCTCGTTTTCGTTGATATCTCTGAATTTTCGAAAAAAAAATCATTAAAAATATTTTGAAATCAGTAAGTGGATAAAATCTTACTGGGTACAGAGATTCCTCAATAGTTTGATTTTTTAAATCATTTCAATTTTTACCGCCTATCGGCTTATCAATAGGTGAAAGCGTGTCGTGATGTACGCCAACGCTAAGCGGCATGGCACCTTCGAGCACGGGGTGGGGTCATTAAGAGAATGATATTTGCGAACAAAATACTTTTGTTATTTTTAAAATATCACTGAGAGAAATGGAGTGCTATGTACGTAACACTTTTAGTAAACGATCATGTCGTAAATCCGTTTGGTATGATTTACTAAACATTATTTAGTTTAATAAATCGAATAATTCAAAAACGTAAGTGAATGTAAAAAGTGAATTGTCAATGGTAATGTACTTGCTTCGTGGATAAAATCATACGGCGATTTATATGTATCATGTCACACTTACTAGACACTGTTTAGTAAGCGCGCGTTCTCAGAACTCTGAACAATCCGAATGGTTATAGAGCCTGTGTAAACGGAAAGAAGTCAACGATGTACAGTATTGTACGCTGTATTTAATTTTTTATTCATTTTATATAATTTGCGTAAAAGTTGTATTCTAAACTGAATAAATAGCGATGGTAGCCAAACCTCAGCTAGGGTCTGTCAGGTATCCGAGGTTAAGGAAGTAGTCCACGAGGCACTTGAATAGGTGACTCACCATAGAGAAAGGAGGTATCTTCCTTCCTCAATGGTTGCTACCTACCTGACTGAAGGAACAGAAAGAAAAGATTCCCTTTCAAGTTTTCTGCTTAATAAACCTTACTACGCAACGTTGAGTAAAGCCAGTTATGGAGTGCAACAGTAATTTTCAAGGCGACGTATTTAGTAAATATGACTAGATGCATTAGTCAAAGCAATGATTCGTTTAATAAAATTGGATTACAACCTGTTAGTAAACGTGACTATAGTATGGATATTAGTACGTATCAGTACTCTACTTGTATGTTTAATTAAAAAACACGACTAAGCGCTATAGTACCGTCTAGTTCAATCTACTGCGTAAATAATTGTATGAAGCAAACATTTCTCTCCATGACGCATTTAAACGAAATGCATAATAGTTATTGTCAAGAACGATAATCAGTACTTAAGTTTTGCTATGTTTAATCCCGAACAAAATTCAGTGTTTTCGTGGCGTTTAACAGTCAAAGCAGGGTCGGTCGGCGAGGCGGGAGAAGTGATGGCCAGCCGCGGAACCCTCTCCCTTTCGCAAGTGAAATGGGGCTCTGATCGACGATAGTGAATGGACAAGCAGTTGATGACTTGACTGGCCAGAGACTGGCAGTGTTACTGCTCAGTGCCCTCAGCTTATTGGGCCGACTTCCTCCAACCAATCATGAAATGTTTGACAAGAGTTTTTTCTGCATTAACCAACGTTTCTGTGTATGAAAGGCTTGGGACAGTAACAAGATAAACTACATCCCTCACACCAAACATCGTTCACTTCGTAAATTTTAATACTTCAATCTCGGTGAACGTGTGTCTTGTCTTGTAGCTACACATGTTTTGTTCTCTTTTATAAAGCACTTGAGGCAGTAACAAAATATATTGACATAGTAACATTCCGTTACTCGCGCGCCCAATCACAACACGAGTACTCGCACGTTGGACTCCGTCCAACGCATCCATTGTGAAGTTTTCTTTCGTAATATCGTTAATACACTTTTCTTATTTATCTGTGCTTATATTGTAATTGAATGCACCATGGAAAGAAACATGGCTAACTTACAAACCATGTTTGAAGTTTTTATTGTATATCCGTCATTCGCGCGGCCATTCGTTGCATGACTATTCGCGCACTGGACTACGTCCAACGACCGCATTATTTAGTTTTCTACATTTTTTAATATTTAAGTTTTTGCACAGTAACGAAGAGAAACGCAAAAAACCTTCTCATTTTACAAAAAAAATCATTTTCATCAAGTAAGCAAGAGATCCGTTCAATACCCCAGTACTCCCATGTTGGGTTCTGTCAACCAGGCATACCGGTTTTATTTCAGAATATGGCAACACAGTGCATAACAGAGATAAGAAGCAAGAGCTGTTTACTGATTTTTACTAATTAGTTATGTATCTTAATCTTATACTTAATACTATGAATCATATTCATTTATTATCTGTGCAATATTAAACAATGACTTCATTTTTTTTTATTTTAATACATTAAGTATACAGTTTTAATAAAGGAATATTGTTGAAGTAAAAGACGGCATATTAGTTCTATCATTCCAGCATATTAATGAGTATTAAAACTCTGGAACAGCACACTGTGCAATTTAATGCTTAATTCTTCTTTGTGGGTTCCGGCTATCAAAGAATCAATTTCATCAATTTAATGAAACTACTCCGTCACCTGTAAGATACAGGAGTAATTTTGTTAATAGGAACCTGTAATATTGCTTGTATGTATTTCCCATTGCAACAAAACGCAACAAAAACTTTAATTACGCGTAAGTGCCAAAAACAATAATTCTTGACCTTCACTCACGTTACATTTGACATAACCAAAGCTCATCATCGTGTTTTCTTGCGAACACGTTTTTTGTCTTCGCGGACAAATGCTTGGGAAGGACCTGCATGACGTAGGATGTTCTTACATCCTGCTCGTCGTTTTCCCGCTCCAGCTCTTGATGAGGTTTCTCTCCTTTGACATCGAAAGTGATTCGCAGAAGTAGACTGTGAAGGACGAACAGGACACATACACACGGATCCCAGATACAATACTGGAAAGCTATAACTAGTTATGTTATTAATTTGTTAAATTAGCAGAATCATATTTGTAGAAACAATAATAGAAAGTTTGTTCTGATATTTTACATTTGTTGTGCGTGTGTGTGAAAGAGAGAGATAGGAAGGGAGAGGTAGACAGAGAGGAAGAGAAGGTTGACTGATTGATTGTTAGTAATTCCGGGCGCGTCAACTACTGAGGCCATTAGTCCCGTGAGTGTAGTCCTTGTTTTTTTCATTGGAAGGTGGCAGTGATCTTCCCCACTGGATGGCGAGATCCGGTGCCGACCTATCCGTCGACTAGCGGGGTTTTCCCCCAACCAGGTATTTCCCACCAGCGGGGTACCGCCCGAGCCGGGATAAGTTCTAAGTCCTCCTTCCGGCATGTGTGGTAGTGCAGTGCATGTTGGTGTGTGGGAATAGGACAAGGAAAAGGAGGGAAAGATCGCGCGCGTTCCGTTTGTTAGGGTAATGTTCCGGTATTCACCTGGTGGTGTTCGGAGAAACCACGGAAAAACTACCGATCAGATCAGCAGGCCGCTATAATTCTCCATCAGACAGCAACTGAATTCGTCCTAGCTGAAAAGCTAGTGTCGAAAACCATGCCGCCGTCGGGACTTGAACCTAGAACCTCCCGGTCAGTACTGTAGTGACATCAGTTCATCCCGGTAGGAAGAGAAGGAGTGATAGAAAGAAAGGAGAAAAACAGATTAGACGTATTAATTTTATTCTTTGGAGAAAAAAACGGGAGCAGTAGCTCAGTGCATCAACTGATGTCACTGCAGCGGTCCTGACGGCGGCAGGATTTTCGACACTAGCTTTTCAGCTAGGTCGAATTCAGTCGCTATCTGGAGGAAAATTCTAGCGGTCGGTTGCTCTGTAAGTGTACGCTCTGTAAGCTGTGTATACTGTAAAGTGATAATTATTAATCCATCGGGCAGAGAGGAAAAGTTGAGAAATGACTGAAAAAACTAAACCTAGTTCTGCATGGATTGTTGTAGTTGAACACATCATTGAATAACAGTATTATATTTTTTTCCAGTATTGGATTTGAAAAATTAAGTCAGATCGTCGAATCAGTATGTGATGTTTACGATAATTGTAGATTCCGAGAAATTGTCAAAAAGAAATACGAACTAAAATCTTTTTTTTTTCATTTGTTACTGTGTTGTCACTGTTCCACACTAAAAAGCGACCCTATTGACTTACGTTATCTTCTTTGCAGCGTATGCAAAAAATACAAAACAATTCGCAACACGAAAGCAGCACGGAAATAAAACGTTCCAGAGGACCCACAGTACATTCGACATACCAGAGGCTTCTCGGAATGAAAGCTAGAACTTCCAGGAGACATACTCTGCCAGACTGGGTCACCCCGTTAGGTCGTATATAATGCGAAGAATAGGCTTCAAAAGGACAATCGGCGTTATTTTCATGTCGCCGGAGGTCACGCGAAGTTGTTGTATCCGTTTCGAAAAAGAGAAAACGGAACAAGAGAATTCTCATGCCACTCATTTGCATTCAGTTTATAAGTCGTTATGCACCTACAACTATATTACGATTGCAATGTCCTGCAGTTCTTATATATCTCTTATATTATTAGCAGTAAAGGACTGAAATGTTTTTCGTTTAGAATAGAGAATGTGCGGCACGCGAGAATTCCTACACTCACAAAATAACTGTTATTTAAGAGCTGTATTGCTTGGATTGCAATCATTGAAATATGCAAATAAAGGAATTCCTTAAAGAATCATGCTAATCTTAAACCTGTTTCTTTTTTACATTGTCGATGCACCATAATATTCTTCGGCACTCTTACTTCTTCCATTGACATATGTGACAAAACATTTTTGTACACATTGTACTTTTTCTCATCTAACTTTTTCCGAAAGGCTTTCCGTATTCGTGGGATATGTGAATGAACTTTGCTCAGAGACCATCCGGGTAGTTCCATGCAGGGAAGGAAATGATTCCAGAATTTTGCATCAGGATTTGCGTTCGCATGCCGTATAACACGTACAGTACTTTCTCGTGTACAAATGAATATTTACTTCAACATCAGACGGTTGAAGAACGGATTGCAATCTGAAGTGATGAGTAAGCGCATTCTCAACATGCAAAGTAGGAGGAATTGAGACTTATTACGAGACGGTGTAAAACAATGAAGATGATGAGAAAGAGCGGAAGAGAAAAGTAAGAGAGTGAAAGTAAGTGAAACGTCCTCTGTTGAGCGACCGGATGTTTTGCTAGCCATGGGAAGTGACGACAATGAACTTTGTCGGGCATTCAGGGAAGAGGAGTGTCAAACAGCAAAACTCTTCATCCGCTCAATCGGCCTTAGTGCGGGAACCTCTTGAGGTCGTCGCCGTACGAGAAGTGGTCACGACGCCGCTCCATCGGTGTATAACCCCGCTGCGCTGCAGTGTTTCACAGACCTGTCTTTTCATCAGCCATCGCAGTGAAGTTCCTCAGCAGTTTTCCTTTCCGTAGCCCTCTCCGCGATTCACGTGGTTATGCATGTTAAATCTGTTTTTTTTTAATTTATTGCCTCTAACATTTTGATGCAACGCGTCTCCAAGACCGTTAAGGAGCGTTGAGCGCTTTGTGCTGGGGAGTAATCCTCCATTACATTGCGCACTTGTGGAGTAATTCTCCATTATAACTTTCTGTCATGTCGCGTCACGTCGCAGACAGTTGTCAAAAGGATCGCCAGGTAGCATCACCGCGTATGTGTCTTCATCGTCACTACCCAGCGGCCAGAATTGGGAAGGAATAAGGAGAGGGGCAGGGTTTAGGACACTTCACAAGGGTAGGACTAGCCCTTGTGAAGCAGCCAAACTCGTTTTGTTGGAACAAATTTCACATGAAATTCGACGGGAATCGAACCCAGACCTAAGTGGTGAAAGGCTAGCGGCTTCCCTATGTGCCACGAGCGTAAATCTGTGGTGTAAGGTGGGCAACTCAGTGTGTCTGGACGGGGACACCAAGTACTCTGTATTTCGGCATGGCTCCCAAGTTCCAATGCGCCGATGTGTACAAACTACCTGTACGTGGGCTGATCCCATTCGGGTCTTTTGAAGTAGATTTAATTCAGGGAGACATACAAAAGTTGTTTGTATTTCGCAACGAATACACTGGTGGTACCCAACCGTACGTACCAGGCCGGCTGCTCTGATGAAATCTCCTCTCATTATCCTATATCCCCACACACTTTTTTGATCTGTCCTTCCTCTTCCTTGTCCTATCTTCTCCCTTACACACACACTTACACTAATATGCACTACACTACCACATATTCCGGGACACCGGTCGGGAGCTTAGAGCTTGTCCCGGCTGGGGCGGTGCCCCGCTGGTGGGAGAGTCCTGGTTAGGGGGAAACCCCACTAGTCGACGGTAGGTCGGCACCGGATCTCGTCATCCAGCGGGGGAAGATCACCGCTATTTTATACGTGCACAGTCTTCCCATAGCACACCACACACAATTTTTAACTGTTTCTCTTAGTCTGAGAAAGGTATATCTAGCTGCCCGTGTATTATCTCAGCCTACTATTTACAAAGCACTAGTGGTCGATTACAATATTTTCTCTTTAATATGTATATAGTAAGGCGTGAAAATAAATCCAAGAGCATACAAAAAAATTTCAATATTCTGCAAATTTTCTATGTTCCATAAAGCAACCTTCAATTTCTGTAATTTTTCAATTGCCCTCACCCTTTACACACACATACACACACACCCACACACACTTATCTTCATGCACTACACTACCAGACATTCGTAGCTTAGAATTTGTCCTATGTGGGGCGGTGCCTTGCTGGGGAGATACCTGGTGGAGGAAATCCACCTCAATGGGACATGTAGGTGTGCGCCATCTCACCAATCAGAGGGAGAGAAACATCGTCACCTCGAGACATAAAACATTCACTACACTAAAGGACTAATGACCATAGTAGTTGTCGTACACGTATACAATCAGTCAATCGTCCTTGCGATTACAAAATTTACAATTCATCTTCTTTATATTTTAAACCCTCATTAACATGAATTCCAAGGGACCAAAATAATCGGAGTTCGTGTTATAAGAATTAGTGTTATCAAGTATTATAAATGTCCGTATTACCGTAATCCTTTGCCAAGACCCAAGTGTTGTGTATGTTACGCGGAAATTCGTCATAAGCGAATCGGGGGTTTACTGTAGTTAACTCATTTGTGTCAATGATCAGAACGAACAGCGTGCACCGTGTGATGAGGGCAAAGCAGTTATTGCATTGAAGAATAGTGACACATCTCAGGTTCTGAGATATAGCAAACTTCCAGCAATCCGTTGGGCAATAACTCTACGCCTGTAACGTATGCAGGGCATTCTGGAGCTTTTGTAATTTTCCTTCGGAAGCAAGAGATGTACTCCACTTGTATTCACAATGGGCGTCAGAAAACGTAATGGTAGGTTACGGGCCCGACTCATAAAGTATAGTCTAAGACCATCTTTAATACAAATGTAACTTCGGAACTGTGAAGAATCGATCATTCCCTGATTGAATTATTTGTAAAAAAGTGTAAGTGACTACTGTATGTAACGTATGCGGAAGGGATGAGTGCTCCGAGCAGTTTTCTTGAGCTCCCGAATCTCTACCCTCTTTTCTGTTATTCATAGCTGAATTATGAATAAAGGTTGCTACGAGCGTTTTAACATTTGATAACAAACAAATTTTCGTTCCCACACAATAGCTATTTTCATAGGCGAACTAATTACAGATTTCATTTGAACGTTCTAAGAAAACTACAATAACTTTTTTAAAACTTTAATTGCATGCATTTAGTTCAACTGAATGGCAATTTATCCTAAAAAATCGTGAGCTCTATTCCGCATACATGTCTCACCTACGTGCAGATTTACTTCACGACTTTTTACTCCACTGCCATTTTCGTGAAGATCTGTAAGCTTCCGCGGGCTTTTACAGCACTTGTGGGCCTGAGTGGTTTCAGGAATGAGTAAAGTGGATGGTACTACTAGTTCACATTCAATGGTAGAGTTAATGGATGGGAAAGGAAACTAGAAGAAGGGTTGCTGACCTGTTTTACAGGCATTCTGCATTTACGTGGAGAGACCGTTCAAATCACGAAAGCCACGAAAGCCACGTGACCCAGCAACCGGCCCAGCTAACTGACTGGAACTTGGAAATCTGAGACCGAGATGACGTTCATAGTTACCTCTCGAACAATCCTAAGGAATGAATGTTTTTATCTTGTACTTAAAGAAAGAATTGCAAAGGCAAACAATTATTTATCTCGCATTATCTACCTCAATATTTCGTAGTGGAGCCAAATTCTTCGACTTGGTCGGGGAGAGCATATCAGAAGGTGACGATGAATGTGAAGGAGAATTTAAAAATGGGAATGCAAAGAAAAGGAAAACAAGCGATGAAAAATAAAATAAAATAATTATTATAATAATAATTTAACGATGACGATGATTATGTGATGATGATGAAAATGAGGAAGACGAAGAATTGATTGATTGATTGATTGATTTTTTCGTGTTTCCGGGCGCGTCAACTGCTTCGGTCATTAGTCCCGTTAGTGTAGTGCATGTTTTTTCTCGGGAGATGGCAGTGATCTTCCCCGCTGGATGGCGAGATCCGGCGCCGACCTACCGTCGGCTAGTGGGGTTTCCCCCTAACCCTTCCCCCTAACCCACCAGCGAGACACCACCCCACCCGGGACATGCTCTAAGCTCCCGACCGGTCTCCCGGAATATGTGGTAGTGTAGTGCATGTTAGTGTAAGTGTGTGTGTAAGGGGAGAAGATAGAACAAGGAAGAGGAAGGACAGATCGTGCGCAGTCCGTGGCCCGTTTGTTAGGGTACTTCTCCGGCATTCGCCTGGTGTTGATCGGAGAAACCACGGAAAATTACCGATCAGAGCAGCGGGCCGCTAGAATTCTCCTCCAGACAGCGATTGAATTCGACCTGGCTGAAAAGCTAGTGTCGAAAATCCTGCCGCTGTCAGAACTCGGACCTAGGACCTCCCGGTCAGAGGCGCTGAAGTGACATCAGTTGTTGCACTGAGCTACCGCTCCCGGTGGAGAACGAAGAAGATGATGATGAAGAAGAAGATGATGATAATGATGATGATGAAGAAGATTAAGAAGAAGAAGAAGATTAAGAAGAAGAAGAAGAAGAAGATGAAGATGAAGATGAAGATGAAGATGAAGATGAAGATGAAGATGAAGATGAAGATGAAGATGAAGATGAAGATGAAGATGAAGATGAAGAGATGAAGATGAAGATGAAGATGAAGATGAAGATGAAGATGAAGATGATGAAGAAGAATAAGAAGAAGAAGAAGATGAAGAAGAAGAAGAAGAAGAAGAAGAAGAAGAGATGAAGATGAAGATGAAGATGAAGATGAAGATGAAGATGAATGAAGATGAAGATGAAGATGAAGATGAAGTAAAGATGAAGATGAAAATGGAGATGAAATCATGAAGAACATGAAGATATGATGAAATGAGAACATGATGAATATGAAGAACATGAAGAACATGATGAACATGATGAACATGATGAACATGATGAACATGATGAACATGATGAACATGATGAACATGATGAACATGATGAACATGATGAACATGATGAACATGATGAACATGATGAACATGATGAACATGATGAACATGATGAACATACATGATGAAATGATGAACATGATGAACATGATGAAGATGATGAAGATGATGAAATGATGAAGATGATGAACATGATGAAATGGATGGAAGATGATGAAGATGATGAAGATGATGAAGATGATGAAGATGATGAAGATGATGAAGATGATGAAGATGATGAAGATGATGAAGATGATGAAGATGATGAAGATGATGAAGATGATGAGATGATGAAGATAGAAGATGATGAAGATGATGAAGATGATGAAGATGATGAAGATGATGAAGATGATGAAGATGATAGATGAAGATGATGAAGATGATGAAGATGATGAAGATGATAAGATGATGAAGATGATGAAGATGATGAAGAGATGGATAGAAGATGATGAAGATGATGAAGATGATGAAGATGATGAAGATGATGAAGATGATGAAGATGATGAAGATGATGAAGATGATGAAGATGATGAAGATGATGAAGATGATGAAGATATAAATGAAGATGATGAAGATGATGAAGATGATGAAGATGATGAAGATGATGAAGATGATGAAGATGATGAAGATGATGAAGATGATGAAGATGATGAAGATGATGAAGATGATGAAGATGATGAAGATGATGAATGATGAAGATGTAAGATGATGAAGATGATGAAGATGATGAAGATGATGAAGATGATGAAGATGATGAAGATGATGAAGATGATGAAGATGATGAAGATGATGAAGATGATGAAGATGATGAAGATGATGAAGATGATGAAGATGATGAAGATGATAGAAGATGATGAAGATGATGAAGATGATGAAGATGTAAAATGAGAAGATGATGAAGATGATGAAGAAGATGAAGATGATGAAGAAGATGAAGAAGATGAAGAAGATGAAGAAGATGAAGAAGATGAAGAAGATGAAGAAGATGGTGATGATGAACAAGAACAAGAAGAAGAAAGATTTTGTGTAGGCTCTTCGACACCAGAAGTCTCCAGGCATCGCCGCGGCGGCTCGCAGGCGCATGGAAAGTAACCACGCGCTTAACGGGACCGAGTGGGAGGGCCAGAGGTGGGAGAGAGGGCTGACAAGAAGGCGATAATCGCCGCGAAAACCACCGGTTGTGGTGTTTGAGTAGATATTATAGTTAAAGAACGTTATTGTTCGGACAGGGGCACTGGAAATGATATAAAGCAAAGACGTTATGATGGCAAAAATTAAAAAAAGATTTCATACAAATATATAAAAGTCACTTGTGACACGGTATCGTGGTGGCTTTGATAATAAACGTGGTGGTAGAGCTGGCATTTATGTGTTGGTGGTGGTAGTGTTAGCGGTGCTGATTATTGCTGCTGGAGGTCATAACAGTGTTGAGGGGTAATAGTGATTGTGGTGACTGCGACGGGCGATGTTGGCGGTGGATATGCTTCTGTCAAATTAATGCTGCCCTCCTAGTGAAGATCGTGGTTATGCAGCAGGACTTCTCCGATTGCCCGGAGAAGACTTCTTTATTGTTAATTTATTGTCTACAATATACTACATTGCGGCAATAAATATTTCAAATACATTTTTAAGAATCCTGTTGAGGACTCTAAACACTGAGTCAAAACGTCGAAAAAATGGAAAAGAAGTAAATATTTAATAATAAGATTTAATAAGAAGAGAACTTTTTATCAATTTTTCCCATTTTCGCTGCTAACTAGATTATGGTTGTCAACGATGAGAGTTATGCGTTGGGTGGGGGGCAGCGACGGCGGCCGCGATGCGGACGGCGACGTAAATGGTGATGCGGACGGCGACGTAAATGGTGATGAGGACGGCGACGGGACGGCGACGGGACGGCGACGGGACGGCGACGGGACGGCGACGGGACGGCGACGGGACGACGACGGGACGACGACGGGACGGCGGCGGGAACGGTGACGAGGACAGCGACGATGAAGTCGTTGGCCGTGGCAGTGGCGACGAAAGCAGTGCGGGTGGGATCGTAAGGTGGGTTGAGGTTCTGTGCCATCGTAGGCCACAGGGTCGGGCGTGCTCGGCAGGTTTCCTGGTATCACTCCGCCTGTGGCACAAGTCGGTGCGCGGGCGGACGAAACGGCGGGAGGCGGCGGCATGCTCCGCGGTCCCGTAACAAGGTTATCACGGCAGCACGTCACAAAGGCAACGTATTCCGTGACTAGAACGACACATGGTGCCGTTCATGAAATCTACATAGATTTTAATTTCACCATTAAATGTAATGTACATGCACATTAATCTCCCTTTCATGTACATTAAGATTTATGTACAGTCGTACATTAAATCTACATTAAATTTAATGTAATTTCTGGTAGTGTACCATTAATATGTGTCATTAACCTTATTAATTTTAAAAATATTCCATGACGGATACTCATATTTTGAAGCATACACCGACATGCAAATAAACGTATCGCATTCTTTCAAATTAAGTGCACGTCAGAACGGAGAAGGAAAGAAACGAGATGTAGACTCTACAGAGTGAGGCAATAAGTGAATATGTATTAAATCTTCTTTATATTAAATAGGATCATCTTCTAGGATTGACATATCAGAGACGAACACGAACAATATATGAAAAACTTGTATAACGCCTTTTACGATGCGTTTTGCACGCATGGTCTTTCTCGTGATTAGTATTCATTTTTTATGAACACATTTCAAAATAACAATTTGATACGACAAGAATTTTGGTGTTTATTAATATTTATTTGGTTAAGCTTGTCTAATTCTAATACCTTGATAACAAAGTACGATAGTTATTTATTAATGACGAAAACAGTTTGAAAAATACCTCGATACGAAAATAATGCGTTTCTACTCAAAAGAACGCGTCTCATATCAACAATATTTTAAATATCGCTAGAAAATTGGTGAGGGAGAAACTACTAATTCGTTATTTTAAGATGTGGAGGATCATTTCTTCCATTTTCCTGTAGTAAAATGTCTATTTGGGCTCGCAGAAGGAAAAAAGTGAAAGCGATAAGTGTGAAAACGTTAATTTTAATCAAAATTCACATTTATTTCCTTCGGCAGAACCTATGTCCACCGAAAAACGAAGTTAAATTTAATAAAACATCAGTTTAACATGAAGATTACTGAAACATTACCATACTTATGGATTGGTTCACTAAAAAATCGAAAATATATCTGGTAAATCTCTGAACTGATTGGCTAGGAAAGCTGATGAAATTCAACAAACCCAGTTTGTAATACGGCATGCCTTGCAGATATGAATTTCAATTAAACGACACAGAAAAACATGTTTACAGAAACATTTTTTTTTCGTTTGAAAATATCTTTTATAATATCAACATTTTCTGTTACTAAGTACGGTATTGACTACATGATGAAATTAATAATCGTTTCCACAAATAACAAACAGAGCACAGTGCACTGAAGCAGTCGAGCAGAAGGAATAAATCTAGTATCAAGTTACGTGACGTTCGACCTCTAATTCAAAATATACAACGGCCAACTGCTTGCGTCATTGACACTGAAACCGAACACTGTCCTTGTGGCCAGAGGAAACAGAAGTGGCAGTATAGCTCAGTGGGGCATAGGAATAACGGCGGTTTTATAGGCCGTCAGTGGGTGTAATGACGGCTGCAATGTGGCTGAGCAACGGGGCGACGAAACGGAGACGACGGGACGGGACGACGGGACGACGGGACGGGACGACGGGACGGGACGACGGGACGGGACGACGGGACGGGACGACGACGGGACGGGACGACGGGACGGGACGACGGGACGGGACGACGGGACGGGACGACGGAACAACGAGAAGACGAGACGACTAGACAGCGAGCCAACGAGACGTGTCGACAGGGCAACTCGAGGTGATGGGGCGACGGGTGCGACGGCGCGGCGGCGAACGCGGGGGTGGCAGCGTGAGTGCCCGCCTCCGCACGCTCGGGAGGATGCGGGCGTTGGACGTATCGAGGTCAGCAGGCGCGCGCCCGCCTCTGCGCCCGAGCCCAGGGTGTGACGACCTGCACAGTTGGCCGGGGGCCAGCTCAGGTAAGGGAGCGCGCCACGCCACGCCGTGGAGCGGGCAGCGGGGAGCGGGGAGCGGGAACGGGTGCGGATCAGGGAGGGGTGCGGCGCGGGCGTGGGACGCGAGAGCACGCGGATTCTGCGTCACGGACGTAGCGGGGCTCTGGCGCTGGCGGCGGCGGCGGCGGCGGATGCGTCAATGGCTCGTTGGCCCGGATACGCGCGCCTGCCGCCGCCCCTCGACCGCCGAAAGTGTTCTCGGCCTTTCCCCACGCGGCGAGAAAGGTGTGGAGTATATGAGCAGGGCTTCACTCACGCTGCAAGGAAGCTTAGCGGGAAGTAGAAGCACAACACACCTCCCAGTTCTCGTTAGAATTTACTTGCCAAGGATTTTCCAACGGATAGTCTTATTAGATTCAAATCTCTTATTTTCATTCAACTGGTTCTGAACTCCTATATTTCTAAACAGTTTGTTTTGTGTAAAAACAGCAAGTAACTGAATTTTGTCTATAACAATTCCGATAAGAATTTAATATTTTAATACTACTTTGATCACGGTGTGAAGTATCACACTGTTTTCTTACAGCATTTTTCTCCTGGGGTAGTAACCCCAGGAGAAAAATGCTGTAAGAAAACCCTTGATGTATATATTATATTCTAACAACATAAGATTCTTTTGGCAGAATTCTCCCAATCTACTAATGCGTACGGAAAACATGATACGTCAATTTTAGCCCCTAATGTGGATACGAAGCTATGTTAAGTAAGAGTTGCGTTAAGCAACGTTTACGGTATTCCATAACTAACTGTGCCTCAGATTTATATCATAAATGTAATAGCCGGCTTACTAGCGACCAAGGAATACATTGCTACCTAGACTTAGATATTAACACGGCTGATTCGTCTTCTACCGAGCGTTGAAATCTTCCTTCAGGGAATGTGAAACATATTTTAGGACCCATCTGTTACCTATCTTAATTCCTTTTCTGAACCAAAATATTATCGATCGTTTCATGTTGTCAACAATTACTCAAAAAGAAAAACTGAAGAATAGAGAGCCGGATTTCTTTAAAATTGAAATAATACACTGTTCTTACAGCTATCCCTAAAATTCGTAAGTGCACACATGAAGATTAGTATCGACAGAAGTCGGTTCACATATGCTGAAATTGCTCTTTCTCAAGCGTGAAAGCGAGTCCAGAGATGCGAATCGCGGCATAGGGCGCCACGCTTTGAAACCACACTAAATGTGAAGGGGAGAGTCTCAACGATCGTGCGTGCGAGAGTGAAAGAGTGACAGTGAGAATGTAAGATCCTGGACCGTGAGATCGCGCGCTAGAAACACTTACTCTTTTTTTCACACTGGTTTACTTTACACTCTTATTTTCTTTTTTAAATGAGTGTTTGATATCTTTGACGAAACCTCGTTGTGCGGTACAATGACATTAGGTTCTGAAAGTCTCACCTAAACACTTGGCTCCTGGTAGCAAGCAAGTCATAGGTCTGTGTCACCAGGGTCTTAAATGTTGAGTCATGGTGGAATCGACAAAATCTCCTTTGTTGTCAATTGAAGGAATAATCGGTGCGTGTAAATATTCTACACTGAGCAAAATACTTAGCAACTATTCTGTTAAGAGGAAGTTTTAAGTAATAAGAAAAGTTTTGGTGATTGATTATGCATTTTGTGCGTTCATTATTTAAACATCGTACATTGCTGTCTCTTCAAAAATAAATTTGTCATTTTTTTATCATTTGAATTTGTGAATAATATTTTTTGTCATTTTTCTTGGTATTTGGCAAGAAATAATTGATTATGCATTTTGTGCGTTCATTATTTTTGAAGAAAATTATATGTATTTATTTATGTATTAATTTATTCGTGGGAATGTAAAAGTCATTTAGCATACTAAAACTCATTTAGATGTAAGGTAAGGATGGTCTATAAAAATTGCAGAGCGAACTCACGTGGAATAATTAGAAATAAATGTTAACTTCACAGAGGTTCACAACCAGAAAATACTGTACTCTTTCCACTGCTGGATTGATTCGGTAAACTAAAAACAAATGTACAATGTTCTTTTCTCATAATCTCTTGAGTCATTATTACTCGCATTTAGGCACATTAAAGAACATTGTTACTCTTTTTCTGTTACAGAAGAAGTTTCCTTAGCTTAAGACGTAAAGCACGTCACAATGTGTAAAAAGCATATGACATAAGCGAAAGTTTCTTTGCAAATATTATTTTATAGACCAAGAAAAGACACCAAGAAAATAACGCTCTCTTTGTTTTTTTTATAATTAATGGAAACTCATCGCGGTATCCACTATTATTATCCAATTGATAAACACAATTTAACGAAACCATCTTCGTTTGAAGGTTTGATGGTGGTGGTGGTGGTGTGCATGTGTGTGTGTGTGTGTGTGTGTGTGTGTGTGTGTGTGTGTGTATATATATATATATATATATATATATATATAATTTTGATAAGGAAGGCGTACCAGGGAACTTTTTAGATACTCATTAATATGACAATACAACACTACAATACTCTACACACAATTCATTTATTTACATGCATTCTTTTCTAAAATTACGAATTGAAAATATTTCATTAACATATATGGAGTGTCATAAACATTTTCAATTCCGTTACATATAACATTGCGTAACACACAACATTGTTACAGCGTAATTGTTGCGGTTGCCAAAATCTGGCGAAGGAACATGATCTATAAGTCCACCGCACAAAGACGTCGTATTGTGGAACGAACCAGACGGGGCAAGATGAAATATCCTTGGGAATGACGATATTGTGTCGCCTGTCCCATAACGCAAACTTGGTACACTGCGACCCGAGTCATAGTTGCCTCTCAACCAATAGCCCCGCTAGGCAAGACCTTATTGCTCATAAATTATAAATCCACGAAGTTTGAAATCATCAACAGTTGACTCCCGTTATAGTGAACTTCTGGGGACTAAGATATTGGTTCACTACATCCGATGATATCAAAATTAAATAGAATTTCTCTACAATTATTGATTTTATTAATAAAAATACACAAATTACACTAACAGCACGACCTGAAAATTTCAATATCTTTATTTGTCCTAAAAAATCGATTATTTTCAATTGTCTCCTTCGTCCAGTTTTCATTAGTAATGCCTCTAGATCCTTCTTCAGACTCCGTGCTCTCTCCATACTTGATTCCGCATTGTCCACTGTCGCTAAGTATCGTATTGCAGTCTTGACACCCTTCAGTGCCTCTTCCACCGTGCCACTCTGCGAAGGCCCTTTTACTCGCATAATAACATACGAGAATTTTTCGGTAGCCAGATGGTGCAAGTGGCTAACGAAACCGATCCCTTTTCCGCGTGGCGCGGGGGGTGTCGCCAGGCTGTGGGGCTTTGAAAGTCGCGCGCCTCCTGTCGCCTACGTAGAACACAACGCGTTGGATCTCGCAGAATATAACACTAAGCTTGAAACTGAAGCAAGCAAACGCGCGTCGTCGCCGCCAGTTGTAGCCCACGCAGGACACGACCAATTTTCCGTAGTGAAAATTATTGGCATCAGGTCATCAGTATGATCCCCATTCCAGGTCCACTACCTTCACCTCAGGGGAGACTTCTTCAATTATGACCTTCGGCCGATGATATTTTTTTCAAGATATCTGGTGTAGGAATTTGAGGCACTTGGGCGATATATTCTTTTCCAGGAGGGAATTAATTTCCAGAACGTTGGATTTTCTACGCTCACTGTAGCCGAGGTTCCAGTTTTAATAACCGAATTTTCTTATGCTTATTTGCAATGTAAGTGAAATAGGAGCAATGACTTTAGTTCACTACAATCGAGGGTTCATTACATTCGAGTACACTATAACCGGAGTCGACTATATTTAAATTTTGTAATATTTTATTCAAAAAAATACATTGCTAGTTAAAAAAAATAGTGCAGAAATACTGTAATGAAAATTAAAATAACAAACGATTTTTTAAAATTCCAATGCAAAAAAGGGTGTGTTGCATGTCTGTTTATTTGTTGTCAAGTTTAATTTATTCACCAAAAAGATACTCCGAGGAATGTCCCAACGCTAATAAATCTATGAAATATTGTTGAGCAATTGATCAATCAGTCAGGTTTAAAAGTATCTATTAAAAATGTTTAAAAACAAAAAAATACCAGGTAATTTCCTTGAAAACTTGTAATTATCAGGGTCGGATTTATCGCCGCCTCATAAATATTGGAACCACGAGCCCTCTCGATTTAAAACGGTTTTGCCCATGCCCATGTCCCATGCTGCCGGGAAGAGCCCCCAGATCGGGCGGTGTCGGTGGCGGCGGCGGCAGCGACGTCGCCGGGTAACGGTGCGTGCGGATGTAGGTCGCCGGCCCTGCAGCGGCCACCGCCATCGCCGCCGCCGGCACCGCCACCGCCGCCGTCGCCGCCGCCCGTGACTCAGAGCTCGCCGCGGAGGTCGCATTCCTCAGCCTCCGGCCTCGACCTCGGCAGTTAGTCCGCCCCCGCGCCGCGGCTCGCGCCATGGACTTCATAACAGCTGGGCGGCCGCCCTAAGAACCTGAGATCGCTGCCGGCAATTACCTCTCGTCACGACGACGCCCGGCCTACCTGCAGGTAGCGGCCGAAAGGAGTCCTCAAGTGCAGGTTGAAAGGAACCGGGTTCGTGCTGAAATGCGTATCAGCTGCGAATGACCCTACAAAACGGTGACAGAAATGTTTGACTACCATGATTCTTGACTGAATGTTGAACTACATTATGCATATAAATTCAGTTAGGAAAAGAGTCGATTACTTTAATTAATTATTATTGATTAATAGTTGAGTAGTTGATTATGATTATGATTTATTATTTAAAGCCCCTAACAACCAGAAATTGTTTCTACGAAAAACTTTTTATATACATATTCAATGACGCCGCCACGAAATTATGTGGTGCTTGAGCCTTCCATCAATGACTTCCATCAGTGGTTTTGTTTGAGCAATGTGTTGTCAGAACGTCGAATAACATCATTGATCTTTGTCAGTTTCTCTGGTCGATCTTGTCTACTCAATTAATTTATGTAGTGCCCCAGCAGACATTACGATGCTGGGTCAACAGGTAATTGAGATCACTAATCGGGAAGACTCCGAATCTCGGAAAATTGTCAACACGATTTGCAACAGAAAGAAAAAAAATTGAACAGCCGAGGGAACGGCAAGATAAATATGATTCCGGTGGAAGGATGTCAAATAAAATCGAGTTAACGAGTTCCTTCCCGTGCAGTGCGCCGTGCATGGAGCCACTTTTCCCACCCTCCTCCAGGCCGAGTCACACCTTTCTCTTCTAATCTACAAGATCTCGGAAAGATGTGCATTCACCTCTTCCTCCTCAGTCAAACAATGTCTCACTGATGTAACTGCGGATTAAAAAGTGATTATTAGGGAACGGACTTTATTGTAATAAAAAAAGCAAAATATGTACATATATATGTACTCGTTTTTTCAAAAATATGTAAGAAAAAGTACGAAATATGTGAAATAAATATTCGTTATAAAGTTTACAATTCCATTCTTCAAGCGTTTTCCGAGCAGAGTACGTTGCCGATCAGAACTTTATATGAATTCAGAGAGGCTGAATGAAAGTTTTACATCTACAGAAGCAATTATTCGCTAGTTTCTTCGGAAACATAATACTTTCGTATTATATACAATGTTGTTTACGAGGAGCCGGAGCTCAAGTGAAGAGTACCGTATAGTCTGTGATAGAAGGGGGGGGTAAAGGAAGAATACTCCCACCCGAACTCCAGAAAAGGGATAAGACAATGATCTGATTTTTTTATCGAGTTACGCATGGGGTCTATGAAACACGAGTAAGCACGTGATTGAAGTTCCTTCTGCTTCACATATTACATCCGCTCATCGTTGATTCCGACTACGCTGTTTCCAAGAAGCACTGGGGCGGGGGGAGATAAGTTTGGCAATTAATAGCGATTGTCCGGCGTTAATACAAGCGCATTGCGTATTTTTTTAAGTATTTCAGTAACTAAGTTAGTTTTCAAGTAACATATATTTCGAACATCACAAGTGAAATGTTCATTTTCGACCTATAAATATATTAAAATTAACGATAAATGTAGCTATAGATAAAATATGTAAAAGTATGTAATTATACCAAAAGATGTAAAAATATATAAAATAAAAATGGTTCCAATTCGTTCAGAATGTCGTGTTAAGTGTAAAAAATATTAGTGAATGCAGGTATCTTGTCCCTGTAAAAATATGTATTTACATGAAAATCCGTTCGTGATTATAAACCACAAAAGAAGTGCGTATAATTGCGTAGCACCTGAACATTTGATTAGCTTTGCGCGCAAGTTGTTGCGTCATACCATTGGAATGGTGACATTTATTTTCAATATCTGTGCATTCTTAATAACTATCCTTCACATAACATGATGCATCTATTCATTACTGCAGAAGATGAGATGTAAGGCCTCAGATATTGCCGCCTCTAAATCACCACAAATCGAAAAGGGAAAACAAGAAAATTGTGTGAAAAGGAAACAGTTCTTTAATTAATTTTCACCATTCTTGAATATTGCTAAATATATACCTGAGTAAATAACAGGTGCAAGGTTCCATTTCTCACTTCTCGGCAAAAGCGTATTGCGCACTTCTCAACAAAAGCGAACTGCAGACTCTAAAACGATTCTGCAATACTCTTAGGGCACGAGATCGTACGAAACAAAATATCAAACGTATTGGATGGACTTGCATTTGTTAGAATTAGGTTTTTACTCGCAGTTTTTAAGATGTACGGACATGGTAGTAATTATTTAAATTTACGCATTTATCATGCCAGTTGATACATCGTTACTGAAGTAGAGTTCAATTGATTCGGTTATTTCTAAAAGGCCACATCTTCATTGTTCAGTGCGTCATTCATTGCACCTCGTTGATAAACGTCACATCTCCTGACAGGATCAACAATATTGTAGGCAATGAATGACAAGCGTTACTAAAACGACGAGTATCGCTGATACACAATAGAGGTTAGGTCAGCTAAACTCTGCCCAGAGGAGCTCAAGAGGCAGAATAAAAAGAAAACAGAAAATAAACAATTTTCTTCTGGAAGGAAATTGAGGTAAAAGTCACCATATATCTCAGCTTTCTTTAAAAGAATTATGAATCACTTCACGATTCTCTCTTTTTCTTTCTTTATTTTTTCGTGTTTATATCATCCAAGAACAAGTTAATAAACCCAGGAATCCAGTATTTCTTTTGAATCCGAAACTCACCGCCATAAAATACATAATTTCAGGTCACTTAAATTACTTGTTACGGTTTTCGTTTAGGAGATCGTAAATAAAGTTATTTTACGGATATCCTTAAATTAGACTGTAATTTAATAGTGTGTATATATATATATATATATATATATATATATATATACATATAATATATATATATATATACATATAATATATATATATATATATATATATATATATATATATATATTCCTCGTTAAATAAACAAATATAATGGAATTAGTTCCTTCTTTGGTTTTGCCAGGTAGTTCCTATAGTAGAACACACAGTGTAAAAATGTGTGTCCTCGGTAAAAATATTTTATTTGTTTATTTATTTACAACGAAATTAAAACTCTCATGAAGGATAAAAGTCGATTTATCATCAAATTTCCACCCCTATTTTTTGTAACTTATAAGACTTGTTATCAGGGAACGAAGTTAAATAGTACTTTCTGCGAGATGGTAACCGTTACTTTTTTATCGCATTTGATCCATTTTGCAACTTAGACACCATAGCAAAATGTGGCGAAATACGTTTTGTCAACCAATAACGTGAGTCTCGTTCACGAAGCTCTTCTATTGAAAGTACCGCTACGTTGACAGTTCTCGTAAGACCAAGCGGTACATCTGGTTCCTTCATGCCGGCCTGTTCCACGTTGAATTTAAAACTTAATTCCCGTTCTGTACATAACATCAATACACACGATGACTTCAAGAAATATTAAAAGTTCCGACGATAGGTATTGGTGCCTTGGTCGTGAAGCAAACATTAAACTTCCTATATGAATGTTTTCTCAGTTATAGAACCTCTCATGAACAGTGAAGAGATAATGACGTTCTTATATGTAACTGTTATCTATTGCCCCATCCGAGCCATGAATGCAATTTAAAAGTAGGATTCTAACGTGGAATTTTAATTTCTTATTTATATTAATTCACTTACTTTACAATATAGATGACGACCACAGCGAAGAAACAATATGCGCGTATTTAAACTAAATTAGAAATGATAAATTTTCATCATAACCTGTTTATCAGCTTAGATGCGGCATATATAATGAGGAAAATTTTAAAAATTCGACAGATAGGAGAATATTTTAGAACAGATTAAGCACGACACAGATAGCAACATACTTCAGTATTCCAGAAGTGGACTTGAAGTGATAACAAACATTTTCTGAATCGAGTGTTTTTTGTCTCTGCTGCATTACCGTTCTTTGCTTGGTCCTCAACATCTTTCCGAGCACAATTTTTCTCCGGAAACGCCTTTATATTTATTTAAGCATTTAAGCCACATCTCTCCTCTGGAATATTTGCCCCATCGAAGCTGTGTTCGCTTGGACCAAAGAAGTGTATCCAAGATGAACAGCTGTCCGGTGGAACTTCCTCTCGACAATGATTTTCAACTTCCTTAACGCAAGTATGTCGTCTATCTTTCACAATAAGGTCTTTTTTTTTTTTTAATTTGTTGCGTCCACATCTTGACGCAACGCGTCTCCAAGCCCCTTATGGGGTGTTGAGCGCATTATTTTGGAGTAATCCTCCGTTAATTACCAAGTCAAGTCTCGTCACGTCGCAGTCAGTCAGTGCCTTTTATCCCTTCGGCCAGGGGCTCGACGACGTTGGATCCCGGGGTTCCTGGCCGGTCACCCGACCACGAACCCGCGAGTCTCGAATGCGCTTAACCTTCGTGACTTCACGGAGCGTAGTAAACGCATTCGGCTAGCGCCGCCGGTCTATAAAACAATTTAGGGATCACCTTCTCACGTCAATATTCCCATGTAAAAACAGGGTCATATTGATGATCAAATTTGAATTCATAGTGGAGCATTATTTTGAGTCCCATCATTTAAAATAAATAAATATTTTGTCTTATTAAAATAACAAAAAATAATGTATGATTTTTTACCATTTTATCTGCAATAGAAGTAAAACGTCTCAAGCCTACAAATTACTGCGAAAAATCGTAAATCCGTCGTCTCATAGACGTCACGTTTAGTTTTTTATTTCAGGTAGTTTTTGTTGAAATTATGTTCAGGTTTTGAAGATTTTTTTAATGAATGTCCATTAGCATCAAGTAGATAACTCACAATATCATGAAAATTGAGCAATAAACTTTTAGAAATAGAAATGTGAAATCAGCATAGGACTGTTCAAATATTTTCATTTCAGACAAAAATTGACATCCACTAGTCACAGCCTAACATTATTATTATTGCTTGGCACTCTTAATTCGGTCTTCAAACGGTAACAAAAAATTGAAATTACCAAAGGGTTCATATAAAACACAAGTACGTTTTATAAACAAAAATCACTAACTGCTATTTTATCCGAAAACATTTTTCTGGATCTGGACAGGAATTTAACAGTGTTCATCTGGACAGGAATTTAACAGTGTCGAGATCACGTGACTCTTCGAGTCCTTTTATATACTTGATCTCCCAATTGACAAGACATTCAATGTATTCTTCGGAGTGTTCAAATCTTCTACTACCCAAATTTGGTTTTTATTTTCATGTAAGTCGTCTGTAGTATGTTGGACGGTATTCCGTATTCCTTGGTTACTTTTCCTGTAAGTCATCTCTTCATTCTCCTAATTTCTTCCATTTTTCCCTTCAGTTGAATTGGGATACAATATATCGAGATCGTGATGCAGGACGTTCTCTTAATTAGGAAATAATTTTAAACCTTCTTTCACAATTAAAATGTTTGCCCTTGAACTAGAATCCCGTTTTCAATCATGAAGTTTGAACACTCAGCAGGCAGTTCGTGGCATACGTAGAACGTGGTTTCTGTGGTATCTAATGCACAATTCTAGAAAAGCATGGCGTACGGATTTTTTTAATATAAACTTTAATAATTTAATAAAAAATTAAAAATTCGTTCAAGTAAGGTGACGGAGCACTGGCATTCCTTTTCCAATTATCCAATAGTCCAAGTGACACATTGTTGAATAAAGCACTCCGGTGCGCATTACACTTACGGTCACCAATATTTCGGAACTCATAAAATCAGTAAATTCATAATTTTAAATTGCGATACCAGTAATATGAATTTACAGGATAAATATATTATTAAAATAGTGATTAGAAAGTATCAGTTTTATTAAAATAAAATCCAGCTATTTAATTTATCAACTTTAAATGTGTATCTAATTATTTCAAAACTTAGATTCGAATTTAGTCTCAATAAACCATTTCAATATTGCTTATTTTATCAAAATTAGTTAATTATCTCTGCTAGGGAGGGTGAGCCGCGTCTCTGTAGTGGTGGCTGACGTTTCGGCCAACATGTTGTGACCTTCCTCACAGCGTACTGCTGACGAAGTAGTAATAGTAAACATCATGTGATCTACAACATCACATACACTTGTTTCATCAGGGGGACGAGTCCCCGGGGTGGGCACCTATGGTTTTTTGCCTTCTGTCCGCACCCCCACCAACGCGCACGCACGCCGACGGGCTGATGCCGGGATCCAGCTTGCCCTCACGGCAACCTCCCCATCCAATGCCTGGGTAAGGGCCGCCCTGGTAGCGCAGAGCTCCTAGCTTTTCAGGCTAGTACTGGAGTCAAAACAATGCGCTACTCCCAACAAGTTCCCTCCTGTTTGCCCAGACTATCAGGCCTGCTGAGGAAGGCCACAACATGTCGGCCGAAACGTCAGCCACCACTACAGAGACCCAGTTCATTCCTGGATAGCCTAGATAACACAAACTCCGGCCGCGGAAGCCTACGCAATATTATAAAATCATTTTAGTTTAATCAATATCAAATAACTCCAGCTTATTTTTCAGTATTCCACATTTTCGAGACAGATTTTTCTCCATGTTTTTGAAAATAGAGTTTGTTTTTATTAGTAAACCATTTTTCTTAAACGATGGTCCGATTATGGTCCAAATATGGTCCGATTTCCTTTCTTTCCCCTCGTGGTCCGGCCCAACGGTTGGCGACCACCGCGCTACACCATCGCCTCCCAGCGCGCCGACGCGACGCGACGCGACGCGACGCAGGGAGCGGGGCGAGCGCGAGAAACGACTGCGGGCTGCGCGCGTGGCGCATGGCAGGCTGTGTCCGGGCGGGGTGGAGGAAGGGAGCACTCACCTCCGGTGAGGAACTGCGGCATCCACACGGGCGACGCCACGGCTGAGCTCCCGAGCACCGCCAGCAGCAGCGCCAGCGCCGCCGAAGCCATGGCCACCTGCCGCACACGGAGCATCCTCATTAAATAACTTTATCATCAACAACAACAACAACAATAATAATAATAATAATAATAATAATAATAATAATAATAATAATAATACCATAAAACACTCATTGCATGCAATTCAAGTGTTGGAATTACCATGCATAGCTCATGCATAGAGCAAATACAGAACTCAGTAATATTCGCCATCTACAGAATAGTAAAATTCCTACTATTGATTGGGAAACCATTGATTGAAATGTCTAGATCAGCAATGGTCAGGTGAATGTTCCTGCACATAGCTCAGAGTGTGAAACATTCGGAATAATAATAATAATAATAATAATAATAATAAGAAGAAGAAGAAGAAGAAGAAGAAGAAGAAGAAGACAGTCCGTATAGCCGAGATCGCTAAGGCAGTAGTACCGTGGCGATCTCTGACGGAAGGATCGCGGGTTCGAGTCCCGCCTTGGACATGGGTGTGTTTGTGTATGTCTATTTGTGTGTGCCGTCCATTCATCCTTCATTATCGTTCCATCTTCCATCCTTCCAGGACTAACAATCCCAGTGTATAAAAATTCAGCCTAACGCTGATCCCCTTATTAATTACATGCAATACTTGCAACGTGATAAAATGATACTCAGCCTGTGCAAGTGCATGTCCTGCGTGGTCTAAGATGGCCTATTTGCGAGATAATAATGATGATGATTTGCGTAGAGTGTTGTATTCGCTGGATCTACAACTTAGGAAGCTGTCTGCAACGAGGAGTAGAGTTTATATTCAACCGAAACAAAACACGTTCGTTGTGATTTTAGGGGATAATGAAAATAAAAATAATAATACGCTACTAAAACACAGGTTTTTGGAGGAATAAAAAAGAAAACGGGTAGAAAATAGAAGAAAGAAAAAAATGATGGTGAATTTATAATAATAGTGAAAAGGGATAGTTGGAGGAAACGCGTCACCAAGTCAACTATCAAGTTTCCATGCACTCTTTGAATGGGTTAAATAGAGAAAGAAAGAATGACGATAATAATTGCAACAGTAATAAAAATAATAATAATCCCAGTAATAATAAGTATTATAATTTATTGCCCTCAATTTGTTTGAATTGAAAGAATGAAACTGAATGAAGGAGCAAATTTGTTTACAATGCAATGCCGTCAGATTCAAGTACAAAATTATGGATCTCCAAACAACGTTTTGTCGTGAGAAAAGGACGGATTCGCGGGACAAGCTGGATTTAACGAAAAGAGTTTCCTAAAACTCCTGATATTAAAAAATAATATTCTTTGATAAGTGCGTGGATAGTTTATCAATAAAAACTGATGGAGATGTAGAAATCATTGCACATGTCAACAAAGTAATTTCACTTTTCTGTAAATGCCATGGTCTGCAACCATCTGAGTAGAAACTTTTACCATTCTGCACACAGAGATTGCATTTACTTCATGCAAATATTTGTAAAACTCAGACAAATTAATTGCAAGCTCTTTGTAAAATAAGATATAAATCATATCACATTCTCCCTACTAGAATATTGTGGTACCTGAAAACAAGAACATTGGTCGTCACCGACCATCAATGAGACATTTTTCTAAAAAATCAAATTTCAAATTCATCCAAAGCCTATTATATTTCTTTCCCGAAATGATTTACAATAGTTGTTTATTTTGAATTAGTATTCATTCAAATATTTTAAACGTGATACCTCGGGAAAGCGCAATTCCTTATTCTCCGAATTTGAAATGATATTTGCAGTCAAGAAGCCATTTACAATTTGAACTCTTTCAATATATTCTGTTTGCTCCTATATGCTTCCAATATAGGCCTGTTCGAAATTAACGTCATTATACGAGGAGTGAGGAATTGTAAGAGAGAAGTGCTATAATTGGCAGAGACCACCTTATTACCGTCCGCAGCGCTTACACTCGCAACAAAAACATAATATTAGTTTATTTTATGGTAATTGTTTTTCAAGCCTTCCGAGAGCAATGCCTTGGCGCAAGAACAATTCCTGGCAATTGTAACTGGAACGCTGCTCGCCGACATGACGCCTTAATCGCCAATCATAAAATATGACTCTGCGTTCGCGGCAGCTTCTGCAAAACACCGCGAGTACCCAGCTACTCGACCTGGCAGCGGCCGGCCATCGCCACAATATGCTTCCATTCCGTTCAACAGCGACAATCATTCTTCTAAAAATTTTCTTCTGGCTCAACATCACTTTCAGTTTTGCATTTACCTATCTCCGACCCTAGACCTATTTTTTTCCTAATGCCGTTTGAGGGGATGGACCAGTGAGGATGGGTGTTCAGCCCCTTGCCCGGCTCTAAGGATGCGGTATGGGGACAAGATAGGAAAGGAAAGGTCGCGCGCCGTCCGTGGACCGTATTCTACGGTGCTGCTACTGCATTCGCCTGCAAGCGATCAGGGAAACATTTGATCAGAGCAGGCGGCCAACGAATTCGATTCTATCAAGAGCCACAAAACTAGTAATAATTGTAGTTTAAAATAAAAAAAATAAATTTTGTATTAAAATGTTTTGAGGATTCTTGATTTTGGATATTTTAAACCGTTTTATTAAAGGAATTTCAATTTTTTGCTCGGGGGATGTCGATATTGATGTTGAAAAATATCGAACAGTCGACCGATATTTCATAATAAACTAAATAATTCTTGAGTAATAATCCACAGTAAGACCAGGAATGCTTCTGAGAAATAATATCATGAACGCCCTGAGGGTTAGGGTTACCTAGAGACTTCCAAAGTTCAAAAAACATTTATTAATATTATACACGGAATAAAGACAAATGCCTGACTACTGAAAAAGAAGGGAAAACTCTTATACGTTATTAGTTAATAGTTCACACTTTAAATCGGTACGAACATACAGAATTGAACCTTGCGGCTCAGCAAGACTCTCAACTAGACAACAACTCTCAACTCTCAACTGGACAACATGGATAAGAGCCAATATTTATTGCCTTTTTATCCTTGAAAATAGATTTTATTACATGGGAGTTTTTTTTCTCCCTTTCAAAATTCAAAATTTAAGTAGTATATGACTTAGTGTAAGGATCACAGAATTTTGAAAATGTGCACACAATTCACTTTTCCCCATAGCACGTCATACGCAGTTTTAACTGTTTTTTTTAACGTAAAATAAATTTAAAAAAATAAAAAACTACGAAATTCATCAAATAGTCCAAGCTCAACTTCTAATACCAGCAACCGATGCACCGTGCAACCAAAAATATGTTCTACGTAGATATTTAACTACATTTATCCATTTTCGATACAAGGGCCCCATAATACGAGGTTTTCTGTCGAAAAACCACCTATTTCTGCCGCAGCATTACAATGCAACAGCAACAAATCTTTACTACGTAAGAATGTAGAAAGGCGGGAAAAATACATTATTTATTTATAGTAAAAACATTTAAAACTTATATAATGCATGAAGAGTGTTATCAAAAATAGAATCCTGAAATATCGGAAGACCACGAAGACACTAAAATTATCTGGCAATGAACATTTGAGAAAACAGCTTTGTTAAAAAGAGAATGAATAGTTCAAACCATTAGATTATAGATTTTAATTAGTTTTTAATAAGGACCACCATTGGATGACTTCTTTGCATGTTTCTACTTCCAACTGTACCACTAGTTTCCTAATATTCTGCACACAAACAAATTGCAAATATACAAAGTTTAGAATAATATTCACATACAATTATTTCATATACTTTCTCGATTTGGACTCTCTTGAGGCGACCCAAGACTGCTGGCGGAGTGTTCGCCGCTCTCCCTACAATATCACCCACTTACCTGCAAGCATTAGCATCACCGATGTATTTATGTGGCCTAGTGAATACTGCATCAAGTTTAACGGCATCGGTAAGACTGCTTCCTCACGATTTTTCTCACCTCTGCCTACTCGTCGGTACCATCACCGTTACCTTCGTGTGTACACGCAAGGGCAGGCATTACTCTACTGACATTACCAACGTCTTGGGATTCACGTCTTCAATCAGAGCAAGTGTCACAGCTGTGACTGTCATCACTTTTCTTGTCTCGCATTCAGCGCTAGGGTCACTAATTTGATGCATCGTTCTCCATTGTTACCAGTTTTATTCACAATAATTCAACTGCCATTCTTCGCCTTTGTTGCATTTACACATTACCCCAATATTCAGTAAGGTAGGGACTCCTATGAATTCAGCTACACTGACCGCATATTTGCCTCTTCTGCCCTCGAGAACACTTACTCCATAACCATTCTTTGAAAGATTCGCGGGGTCTATTCCATCACTACCGACGTAATGGTAGTCACGTAATTTTTAACGTTGTAGTAGTCTCCAAGCCAGCTGTTTCCCTCATCGGTCACAACTTTATTGTCTTTCTATGCACTGTTGCCAACTCATCGTCTCAGCTTCCTCACCATTCATGTGCGTGTCGAGTCACATCGCTACCACCGCTTACTTCGAAAATATCGCATCTGACGACGACGCCCTCTCCTTGGCCAATATCGTTCGGCTTCATCTTCGGATTCAACCTCGCGGAGAAGAATGTCACTATTCGTACAGATCGTGCTTACGCGCTACAACTTCGGTGCAAGCGTTTGAGGTGGGGTGCACAGATGGGAAGCGTGAAGTCTCGCAGAGAAACGCCACTTGTTAGTTAGTTAATGCCTTATATTACGTGATGAGACTCAGGCCAACAGGCCTGTTCTTCCGTCTGACCACTTGTCGCTATTCGCAAGCGTTTATTCCTGTATGTCCTGGAGGTGCGAGCTATGAACTGGTTCTTTGACGTTGCTTCCTAATGTATGCCTCTTTACTTCGGCACGTATTTTTCCTTAGACAAAGGAATTTTCAGTAGTATTTTCTTGGTAAAGGGATGGTTTTTATGACATTCGTTTCCCATCAGCATTCCGAATAAAATCAAATGGATTATATTGAGTATATACATTCATACTTTGTATTTTCATTTTATATTAGCACATTTCATGATTGCAACTTCTTTTAAAAAAAAAATTTATTTTTCCGATCAAGAAATATTTTTGGCACTTGAGACCAAATACCTGTTGTAAGCCACTAAAATCTTGAAAACGTTTCATCTTCTGAGATTTGCTGTTAAGTGCCAAGAATTCCATAGATTTTGTCAGAGATAAAATGAAATAGTAAACAATTTTTTGGCTGCATATTATGAATGTATCAATCATACACACATACATATGTCATAATTTTCAGGACGTGGAAAATTTCTCCCAGTAAAGAGCGACTTCCTTTTTGAAAAACGCGAAATAAAAATTTTCTTCACTTTCTAACGAAAACATTTTACTAAAAATGCTGGAGTACAACTATTTACTTGTGAACATTACAAGAGATGCACGTTTTTATATTTCGTGAAATAAATATAATGCAATGAAAAACGCAGAGAACGCACGAGATAGCATTGTATCTCGTTCCAGTTCCAGAATTCTAATGGTGAAAAACGCGCAACTCCATCTCCAATTCTAGGTCACCAGATGTGATATCATCCCGCTAATTTCCTTATTTTTTAAATATATTTTCGATTTCTTTGACAATTTTGTCTTCCAAAGAAGTTATGTATTTGACATCAATTGACATTTAAAAATAAACATCCCAAGTGATATACTCTAATTTGAATGACCACTGTGTTAGTCAAAAATTTCTCGCTCAACATTGTTATTTGGACGTCTGGAATTGGTTGCCTATAGGCTATTTAACTGTATTATAAATACAGATCGGTTTGCTGCCAACCAAGAAGATTACTTCACATTAAAACCTTTTTTATGTTTGCTCGAAAAATGTGCATTCTTTACATTAAACTATACACTTAAATTTAATATTTTTGAGAGCTCGGTCACGTGATCGACAACCTTCTGTTATTGGCCGCATCTCATGGGACGTCACATGCATGTAAACAAGTTTAAAGCTGATTACCGCGTAGCACGTGCTAAGTGCCAGGAAAGGAATTTCTTTCATCGTGATGTGAAGTGGTTAAAGGTTTTTCAAATTTCTTTTTTATCAGCCAACCTGCGTAGTAGTCGTGAATTAGGTATTGGATTTCATTTTCCTAAAATGGAGATATTTTGTGAAAGAGGTCAGAAAGCAGCTCGAGAACAATTAGCATCAATCACTATTTTTACTCGATTAGCTTCACAATCAAATACTAAAGGCAGAAATTGTTCCACTATTACAATTCTCTAGCTGAAACCAATTTTTTAAGTGGACTTTGTCTTAATATCATTAGTTAAGATTAAGAATTACACTTTTCTGTGAATTTCATGCTTAAACATCAAATATATAAAGATGACGTCAACTATTGAAGTTTGTATTTGTTTTGTTTAATACACTATGTCGGCTAATAAACTATCAATTATTATAAATCAATATCTTATTTATTTACAATGTACTAATAAATGTTTTAATTTTTATTGCAATCATAATTTGGGGCGTATTATTTTATTTTTTCTTATTTCAAATAGCTGAAGGATAATACAGTAATAACTAAAATTATGGAAGCTTGCGGGAACATCTCTTCATTAAATACTCCCAAACAGTAGACACAACCTCCCATTCAACTAGAATCATATATTATATCATTTAACTAATTCCCTACTTTTTGATTGACTATAATTGACTATAATTAATTAAATATTGACAGACCTCAGAAAAATAAGTATCTTCGGATCCTTGATACTCAGCACCTGCCTCTCTCCTGTGAAATTGTTTCTAAGTTAATGAATATTGATACAACCTAAACAATACACCGAAGAACATAGTCCTTTCATAGAATGAAATATAAAACATTTACTTACATTCAAATTATCTTCACGGAAATAACATTCAAATACAATGCGAATTCATATCATTTCTACGAGCGAGTTGCATTCACGTGTTTAGCACTTAAGTGTTCTTTGTCCCAGAATCAGTTTTTCCGTTAAAAGTTTTTCCATGCTTTTGATGGATGTACTGTTGCATAGTGGCACCGCATACCATTTATAGACCTTTTTCTTCAAGGTCTTCAAAATAAACCAAAAACTTTACTTTCTTTCTCGGTTTATTGCTGCTAGTGGCGTGTTTACACGCATGTGACGTCACAGGAGCCATGTAAAACGAATCTGTCGGATGGTGGCGTTTTGGCGGTCTTTTTTTTCATTTGAACTTTGTCGTCAATTCTCGTTGCAGTTTTAGCACTACATAGAAGATTAGCGACATTGTTTGCATAGTGCGATATAATAAACAATCTAAGATGGTTTTCTAAAAGTTGTGAAATAACATATTTAGGGTGGGTTACGTGATAAATATCATATTGTACAAATGCGATCTTTCAAAGAACCAATCGACATCACAACGAACCGTAACAAGAAAACGATTGCACTTTGCCTCATTGGAACCATGCCATACACTTCATTGACAAAGACATTTCATAGGCATCATTTCATTACTATTTTTATTTGTATTCTCGTAGGAACAGACACCAAAGCCAACGTTGACAGTTCCCATTATCTCCTATGCTACCACAGCATTGCAACCATACCATTCACGAGAAAAATATTTATCGTCACGAGCTCAACTGATCATAAATCCTCGCCACAGCGACACTTCATTGCAATTATTTTTATCATCGCCACCTGGCACCATATCACCATGAGATTTATGGCGACAAAATCTCCGTCGTTTCTACCGCAGCCGAGTTCCTTCTTCTATACCATCCGTGACTAAATGCATATTCAGAATGTCTTAGCGTTCCATTCTTTATTACTATCGGCATACATCTCCAGCATAATCATATTGCAATTTTTTTGGTTGAGAAAGCTCGAGTCTGCCGTGATCATCACCTTTACGATCACTTTTTCTTATTTTCCTTCATCGCCACAATCTTCATTATTTTAATAATTTAAGTTCCAAAACTTCACATTGGTAATTGGAATAAGGCGTTCATGAATAACAAGATGTTTCACAAATGCCAAAATAATTTATTTGTAAAAGATATCACAAGCGATTACCTCGATGTGAAATGGAAAACTTTCAGCGTCTGTGACGTATAATGCAGAAGGATATTTCAAAAACTATGGCACAAAATCTCCCCAAAAAGAAATTGGTGAAACATCTCAACAACACTGTGCGATGATTGAAAGAAAACAATGTATTAGTTTTAGAGGAAGGATATGCTGGACAGACATGTGACGTGCGTCATCATCAAAGCAATGAAAACACAAATTATGGAAGAACGTGCGCGCAGGCGTTTCTTTATATATTAGCCCGTGCGCGCATCCTTTTATGCGTTATTGTACCTATTCCTTATCCATTATCTTTATTGTATTCGTTTTTAACGTGGCATCTGAGGGTATTATATTCAAGATGGAAGAAGGCACGACCTTTTGCGTCTTCCTCGGTCCTGTCGCTAGAATCGCTTGATCTGCAGCACTGCTTGATACGGTCGCGATCATGCGACATCTTGCGGCAGGACTAAGAAAGACGCAAAATGGTGTTATTCCACTTGAAGATAACACCCTCAGATGCCACGTTAGAAAAACAAGTATAGTCTAAAATACGGTACAGAATTGAATGACTATAATTCTTATATTAATTTTCCTTTTGCGTGACAAATCCATTTCTTAATTGCCCTTAACACCTAAATTTTATTCTCAACTATTAATTAAAAAACACCCCAATCTCACTTTTTAACATCACTTAACCAGTCATTAACGAAATAAATATAATGACATCATTGTATAAACTGAATATTCTATTTCTAAATCACATCATCATATTGATGTAGTACATGATGAAGTAATAAATAAAAAGTCGATATGTGCTAAAAAGAAGGTACCTGAACAAATCAATACATATTTTCTTTTTAAAAAACAAGTTCACAAAAACAGAATCGTCTCCGAGCAATTCCATCCAATTTCCTCCTCCAAGTATTCCATGCCTGCCTCTGGTAGCTGCCTGACTTCTCCCACATTCCATCCTGAACGCGTCGGGCTGTCGAACGCCGCGTGATGCCGGCGGCGGCGAGGTGCCGCGTCTATGTGGGCGTCGCGGCGGCTGGCGCCGCTCCCGAGCGAGGCGTAGCGGTTCGACGCCGCCTGCAGGCCGCCTCCCTCCCCCACCCCCTCCCACACCCGCCCTCTCCCTCACGCCGCTCGCACGCGCTACGCCGTTACAGTTCGGAGGTGCGGGCTCCGCCCTCGTACAGTGACGCCGGCTGGGAAACGCCGCCGCGTTGCTGGTTATTTGCTCTTCACTTGCAGGTGGCACTGGCTCCTACTACGTCGTGGGGCCGTCATTAGTGCCGTTAGTGTAGTCTTTTTTTTATCTTTTACGTTCGAATTCTGAAAATTGTTATCGAGGAAATATTTTTGAAATACACAAACAGAAATCGCGACTTGTTGCGTTATTCAAATCAGTAATAAGTCATCGTCCATAGGGAGAAGTGCGGGCAAGATTATCACAGCCAACATACGTCATGCGGAAGGATCATGGTTCGAAAATTCGGCAAGGCAAACAGAGAACAGATGTAGTAAATTCTCATTAGTAAACAGAACAATACAAATTTGTAACAAATTACCTCCAACAGTGCTGGAGACTTTCGCCCCGCATGCCACAACTTTTCAAAGTAGATTAAATAAATTGGTTTTTTTAATATTAGTATTAAATAATTATTATTTTTATTGTTTGTTTTGTCTATTTGTAGTAACTATTTAGAAAACGCTTCCAACGAAAACATTTCTACGTATCCCTAACTAGAATAATAAATATTCTATTTCATTCTATCCCTGGAGGTGATTGTATTCCTCCCCGCGTGAGTTCTGGGGCCGACCTACACGTCTGCTTGCGGGAGATTTTCCTCCTTTGGTATCTCCCCAAGCAGAGCATCGCCCCTGCCGCAATAAGCTCTAAGCTCCTGACTGGTCTCCCGACATGTGTGGTAAATTCCTGCGTGGAAATGTGTGTTAGGAAGAGAAAGTAGAGCAAGGCAGAGGAAGGAAAGATCGCGCTCGTTCCGTGACCCGTTTATTAGTTTACGCCTCCGACATTCTCCTAGTATTATTTGGAGAAACCAATATATGGGTGGAAATTTCGAAAAAGTGATGCAGAAATTAATGCTACACTAGACAAGCTTGAGCGTGTGACGTTTGTAATACTACTAAAGAAATTATAAATTGTCTGTGTTTTGATTGGTGTTCATTGTTGGCATTATTGAAATTAGTTATTTTTTATTATTATGAATAACAATAGAGTGATATTTAATTTCCACATTATTTAAACCGAAATATATTAAATGTAATCTTCTAGGATGCCTGTCGATCTCAGAATCAACCCTGGCGGAAATCCCCAATCAGGTCTCTCGCCCACAGCTCCGAAAGATTCCGGGAAGATTGTGAACGAAACCTGTTTTCGTCGACAAGCTTCTGTTAAAAGTAGGCCAAGCGTTTTTTATATGTTTGCATATTGTGCTATATTTTCCGGCTGCATAAAGTTGCAATATCTTTTGCTTCATAAGAAGCGATCTTGAACAGTTATGTCTTCCGTTGGTTACCGGTTACATTTAAGCAGATAACTTTCTTAACTAATTTATTTGATATTTTGTTGTTTCATATTTTAATTATTCACTGATTTTTTAAATAAAACCTCAAAAAACATTCAGTTTCTTGGGACATCTGTGTTACCAGCTTCAGATATCCCCATGTGTTCAATTTTGTGAAATAAAGAGAAGGGGATAATAGTGAGAATGTAAGTTCGTCTTACTCAAATTTGGCGAGCTACAAGTGTTATGAGAGTTAGACTCGTGTAAATTTTTATTTCATTTTCATTCATACAGAACTATAACAACTATAATGTACTACGTTCTTTAACTCTGAGAAAAATCCTCGAGGAAGAAGTTCAACTACGTCAATTAAACAAGAGTGTCTAAAATCAAGGTCCCGCGGTTAATTTAATGTAAGAATACAAACATGCGACGTAGAGAGAGGAAGATTTATTATATTATTTCTTGCATTGTATTTTTGACACTGTTCCCTTTTCATATTTTAAACATACCACGTTACACACGGAAAGCGGGGCATTCAAAAAGCGTTTTACATGACAGGTGTAACGTGGAATAATTCATGCTTGTTGGGCCTAACTCACTGTCGCGACCACACCCAACCAAAGATAAGCTTTTGAAACGCACCGAGAAGAAACGTGTAGTCACGTAGTCGGTCCGTCACAACTAATAATGCTCACCGGTGGATGCTTGAACCTGTCTCTTCCCCGGGCCGACGTAGTACCCTTGTGAGGCAGGTTCGTCGACACCACTCGGAAGAAGTGTTAAATGGGAACGCCCATGTTTGTTCTACTCCTTTCAGACGACACAATGGAACGCTGATCCCTGGTAAGTAGAGCACATTCCACCTCACACCTGCCTGCTACTTATCTACACTGATTTCGTTGTATCTTGCTGTGATCCCTAAAATAAATACTTTTTATGAATAAAGATAAAATATGATTGGAAAGATTGTTTTAAGGCAGCTGATCAAATTGTCCTACCGCCTAACATATATGGCACGGGGCTGACTGGGGCTGTAAACAATACAGCACAGGGCAGATGCTGGACGCCGAAGCTTGATACAAAAACATCTTTGCTGTGATTTATTAATGATTTAATTTATTAATAGACTATAACGATACCCAGTACGATCGATATATAAACGGAAATATCGATTGAAAATTCGATTTGAGAAGTCGACACGGGGTTTTCAGATGTTGCCAAACGTTGTTTGCGGAGCAACTCCTGAGTAGTTAATCTTCGGCTACTCCGCGATTATTAGTAGAAAATTACGCTTCGCTTACTCCGGACTTACGCAGAGAGAAGTTACTTCTGGAGTAAACGTGTTACTCCTGGCTTACGCCAGGCCTTTATTAGTAAGGCGGTTGATGTTATATGGCGTTAGCTGTATCGTAAGCAGTGCCACAGAATTCGAGTATTAGAATTTAGTCAGTAGGGGCAGTATGGGAATAGGTGAAATAACACAAATAAAATATTTGCATTTGTCACTCAAAATCCAATTTATTTCATTGTTTTTGAATTTTCTCCCACTTCCAGGGTATTGAACGAAACCATAGACACGTCTCGAACGGCCGGAGAAAACAAAGTCTTCTCTCAATTTCTGCGCGCTTTGAAAATTAGTAATAGAGATTGTGCTTTACTCGTGCGGAGGTTATTATCAAAAACTTCCTTCTCTGTACTTACACACTTTTGCCATAAAATTTTCACCGTATACAACTTCTCAACTTGCTCGAAACAAGTTAAGTTGTACCCAATGAGAGCAAACGGCATCCAGTACCAAAAAGGCCTTCGACGTAGCGGATCAACTAATTATGCCGAGCCACTTATAACGGACAGCTAAACTATTTACAATGTTGCATTCCGAGGGGTAGAAATGCAAAATTCTCAGGACGATTAGTTGTAAAATGTATTTAATTAAGCACTATATCAAAATGTATATTTTTGTAGCAATTATTTTTCTGTAGTTCGCAATCGAAGAAATAAATTGATTCCCATTAGGCCCGTTAAACTCACTAGTTACTCACCGTTCCATGAAATCGTTCGCTATTGAGTGAGAGCGAATTTCTACCCACATATAATATACTAGCTGAAGTACCCGGCGTTGCTCGGGCATTTATTACAGAAATGTTTTGGCCGAGAAGAGGAATTCCATTTTTCCATGCCCTGCAGAACTAACAAATCACGTTCAGAACTAACAAATCACCGACGTCCACACAGGGACGTTACATAACCTTATTCAAACCCCAATGAGTTTCGTAATAATTCTGGACATTGATGAAATCAGTATTGATGAAATAGATCTCTGACGTCATCCTCTGGTGGCGCGCAGCTAAACAATTGACATTGATGCACTCTTCAATATGTGATGTAAAGCTAGGCAAAAATGTCCAGTAAAGTAATTATTTTGTAAAAATATAACGGTTTGGTTGTAAATCATACCTATAGTATCCAGCCTTAAAGAAGCTAGCACAAAAGTTTCATCGGAATTGGTTCAGTAGATTCAGAGATTACCGCGCTGTAAGACAACGCACTTCTGTCTTTATATATTAGTATAGAGTGTGTGTGTATGTATAGAAGATACTATAAACTCATACCGTTCAGCGAGTTCGCGCGGTAATTGATAATAGTTCTAATAAAATTTTACGTCTAGTTTTTCTGTACTGCCTTGCTAATGTATATTTATTATCAGTCATTCTTCACAAGAGAATTCCCTGCCCTACAAGTGATTTGATTTGATTTGATTTATTTTCCTCAAAGGACAGTGAGAACTATATGCGATATGTTCTCAGAAGACGTATTTCCTTGAACTTCAGAATCTTTTCCCGACCCTTTTACTATACATAGTTGAATGATGAATAAAAGTACCAACAAAGTGAGGTTAGCAGCTTTTAAAAAGTAGACATTTTCACTCCAGAGTTATAGAAAACTTTTGTGCATCAGCAAATGAACTTCAGATTTGTTTATTAGTATTGCTAACAAAATAGCACTTCACATTCCCGGATCTACTGCCACCACGACTAGCAAAAGGGGAGCTCAACAAAACGGGCGCATAGAGCTCCATTTATGTTCAGGAGGAAAACAAGGAGCCCTCTCGGCAGAGATCAATGGATCTAAGAAACTCGACGAAAAATCGTATCAAGATTCGGCTCTTTTACGCAACTAAAATTTGTTACAGGCACATTTAGCCTTTTTAAAATTATACAGCACAATCTTGAAGGTGGCTGTGATCGCGCTTTGAGCAAATCGTGATGAGTTGGGAGCAACAAGCATGAATTATTTTACGTCCAACCTGACACATGAACCGTCTGTTGAGTGTTCCAGCATTCCGTATGACGCGTAAAGGAAAGTCAAAAATACGAAACAGGAAAGGTGAAAAATAAGATAGAAAGTACCAGACCAACGAAGACTCACACCTGTCAAATATTCGCTAGGAGGACGGACGCAGCATATTCAGTACTAAAGAATAGGACCAACTTGCGCATAACTCTTCAAAGGTCATCGCAATCGCTTTAACTATTATAGGGCGAAAAGCCCACGACGAAAGCTACAAGGATGCAATTTTAGATCCGAGCTTGTAGAGAACGGTATTGGAGATTTTGAACTGGTAGGTAAGAGAAGCATGAGAATGATTTTGAACTAATAGGAATATGAGATTATTGAAAGCATTTCAGCTTCAAATCGAGAAAATGCTGTATACTTCGTGTGCGATCGTCAGCCCAGACAGTTACTTCCCTCATGCTTCTCTTACCTACCAGTTCAAAATCTCCATGACATGTCATCGCAATCGCTTTAACTATTATAGGGCGAACTATTATAGAGCGAAAAGCCCACGACGAAAGCTACAAGGATGCAATTTTAGATCCGAGCTTGTAGAGAACAGTATTGGAGACGACGTGATCATCCTGAGAACAATGCATATTGTAAGAGTAGTAATCTGCTAGACGGAAGGGAAGGCTTCCTTCACTAAGGATTTTTTACTGTCTTCCTCCTAAGATCGCAACGCAAGAGGAGACCAGCTGAGCAACGGAGCAGATCGCGAGGTACAAGGCGGATCGGTGTAAGGACACAGCGGGAAGTAACTGTCTGGGCTGACGAACGCATACGAAGTATACAGAATTTTCTCGAGTGGAAGCTGAAATGCTTTCAATACTCTCATATTCCTATTAGTTCAAAATCGTTCTCATGCTTCTCTTACCTACCAGTTCAAAATCTCCATGACGTGTCAGGCCCTTCTGGAAATAAACAAAATTACGTCTGATATTCTGCGATCGGTTGATTATGTCGCTTAGCTGTTCTGGATGATAAATGAACCAACTGATCTATCATAAATGAAAGAATTGTGGTCGTAACAAAATTAGACATTTAATAAAAAAGTATTGGTTCCTCGTTAGGCACTTGCCGAAATTATACATATCAACCACACTGGAGGACACTTTGGGGACACTATCACTCAATCGGGAGCGTCGTTACGATTTAAAGTTTTGGATTGAAGCTACCGATTGGATTACAATGTCCTCCTCTCCTTCCAGCTCGTGACCTTGAGAAAACCTCACGGTATTTGAAAAGGTTAATATCTCAATTTTAGTTGAAGCGTTTGCCATAACGTTACTGCTCCAAGCCCTACAAAAATATCAAGGAGGCATATATTAACAAGATAAGCTACACGTTCACCAAAATCGAGATATTAACTTTTACGAATGGCGAGTGACTTGCTGTGCCTGGTGTGACTCGTCTTGTTATTGCTCGAAGACCTTGAAATACTTTTAACCCACGCTCTTCAGTCAGAAAATGTAACAATTGCGTACAAGCGTGTTGAGAAATATTGATATAAGAAATTTCAGCTCGAATGTTCGTTTACCGAGCTCCTCCGGAAAGAAAAATTCTGGCTACGAAACCGCTCCGTTGTATCGCCACAAAGTCGGTGGTAAACTCTCGCAGGGTTAACGAGCCTCTAGAGAGGCGCTGCCATCTGAGAAGCCGGATGCCGAACACTCACAAAGAGCGGCTGCGGCGGTGGCGGCGGGGCGATGTGTGTGCTAGCGGTCGACCCTGTATATCCGCAGAATCTCGCCCCGGCGGCGGAGGCAGCAGCGGCGGCGGCGACGGCGGCGGAGACCGGAAGAGCGTGCGCATCGCAGCGTTGCTCTTCCGCGAGGTGAGCGCACGCGAAAGCAGGCACCGCCGCCGCCACTTCCTCCGTTTCCTCTCCGTTCTCCTCTTCCGCCGTTCTTCTCCGGCAGGACGCTCCTGCTACTTCTGCTCGAGACTGCCTCGGCGGACCGGACGTATCTTATACTCCGAGTCGAATTCAGTCGCGGTCTGAAGGAGAATCTAAGCGGCCGGCTGCTCTGATCGGTAGTTTTCCGTGGTTTCTCCGATCAACACCAGGCGAATGCCGGAGCAATACCTTAACAAACGGGCCACGGACCGGGCGCGATCTTTTCTCCCTCTTTCTTCTCCTATCTTCACTCCTTACACTAACATGCACTACACTACAACACATGCCAGGAGACCGGTCGGGGACTTAGAACTTGTCCCGACTGGGACGGTGAACCGCTGGTGGGAGATACCTGGTTGGGGAAACTCCGCTAGTCGACAGTAGGTCGGCGCCAGATCTCGCCATCCAGTGGAGGAAAATCACAGCCACTCCCCGATGAAAAACAGCTTACGGGACTTACGACCTCCGTAGTTGACGCGCCCAGAATCACTAATAATCAATCAATCAATCAATCAATCAATGAATCAATCAATCAATTATATTTCCATTTATTTAACGTGGCGCCTCGAAGCCACAATGTGGACGAAGAAGGGGACACTGTCATCTAATCAGGAGCGTCGTTACGATTAAAATTTTCGGACCGATTGGATGATAATGTCCCACCCTCTCCTTCCAGGTCGTGACCTTGAGGCGACACGTTAAATAAATGAAAGTATAACTCTCGCTAGGAGCGGGCGGCGGTTCTCGGACAGCCGGCCAAGATCGGTAAGGCTGAAGGGCCATAGCTACTTCGTGCCTGAAAGGTCGCGGGTTCGAATCCCGCCCTGGGCATGGATGTATATGTTGTGACTATGTGTTCACCCACCGTTTAACTAAAGTTAAAAGTTACTGTGATCGCTATATAACCGAGCAGTTAAAAAGCGACCTTAAATTTTTTTAAAAATTAAAATTTTTAGAACATACATTTGTTTCTCGGTCAAGTAATTGAGCGTTGAATTGCTGAGACGAATTCAGCTGCTGTCAGGAGAAATCTCTCTCTCTCACACACACACTGATTAACCACGTCTCTAATTATGCCTTGCAGAAAATGTGTTCTTAGAGACAATGAATTGTGGATTTTAAACTTTCTGCTTCGTGATTTTGGATTGTTCTATATAATAGGTTGTTTTTCTCGATTGATGACAGCAACAGTAGACACTCCTCAGGACTTTAACTTTGATTGATTGATTGATTGATTTTTCGTGTTTCCGGGCGCGTCAACTGCTTCGATCATTAGTCCCGTTAGTGTAGTGCATTTTTTTTCTCCGGAGATGGTGATCTTCCCCCGCCGGATGGCGAGATCCGGCGCCGACCTACCGTCGGCTAGTGGGGTCTTCCCCTAACTAGGACTCTCCCACGAGCGGGGCACCGCCCCAGCCGGGACTAGCTCTAAGCTCCCGACCAGTCTCCCGGAATATGTAGCAGTGTAGTGCATGTTAGTGTAAGTGTGTGTAAGGGGAGAGGACAAGACAAGGAAGAGGAAGGAAAGATCGCGCGCGGTCCGTGGCCCGTTTGTTAGGGTACTGCTCCGGCATTCGTCTGGTGTTGATCGGAGAAACCACGGAAAACTACCGATCAGAGCAGCCGGCCGCTAGAATTCTTCTCCAGGCAGAAACTGAATTCGTCCTAGCTGAAGAGCTAGTGCCGAAAATCCTGCCGCCGTCAGGACTCGAACCTAGGACCTCCCGGTCAGAGGCGCTGCAGTGACATCAGTTGAATTTGCAACTTCAATTGAATATCTTTTGAATATCCAACTTAATGACGTGACCAGTAAATTAAATGACGTGAATAGTAACGCAAAGATCACAACTGCACTTAACGAATGCAAGTAAGTATGGATTTGGTTTTCGTGGAGCAATATATCTGCAAGCAATGTTTTGTATTTAAAATCAAACATTACTGTCTCCGATATATAAATCATGACATTATTGACGTAATCAATGTCGGTTTCATGCATGGGACCAGGATAATGGCGTCAAACTATAAAAGAGTCCAATAGTATAACGGGGCAATTAGTAAAAAGTAATTTATTCTGTAATTAACTTTCAAAAACGTTATTTTTCTTGAAATAATTATGATTGAAGTATAATATAATAATAACAATAGCATATAATATAGTAATAATATTATAAGTAGTATAATAATGGAATTATTCTTTAAACAATTATAAACATACGTAAAACATTGTGTTTCTCAAAATATGTCAGGAAATGTCAATATGTAATGTGAGTACACTTGACACCTAACGCCCTGAATTGGGTGGAACATAATACTAAAACCTCAGTTTATCTGAGGTTTTTTATTATTTTTATAAGTTGCCAACAACATTTTACATAACAATAACTCTTACTGATTTACTTTTATCGCGTTTTCTTTTCTTTTTGCCAAGTTAATACAGTCGTTTTGGCACTTTCGACGTCATTTCCAAATTCATCGATCTCAAATTTTATGAATTCACTTTTAATGTCTCCTTAAATATAATGACCGCAAAGTTATTGAATTTTTGATGCCTCTCCTATCGAATTGAATCACTGTCCTTTACAGTACTGGTTGACACCACTCGGTGAATGATTGCTCTGTGTCGGAGTGGAATTATATTCTCTGGAAACATGTATAATTTTTCTTTTATTCGTCTCCTTTTTTTAGTCTGTCAAAAGTGAGTTATTTTGGCAATGAGAAAGAACAGAGAGAACTCGCCTAAAATTACAAATGACTGTAATTTGCGACGTGTTTATGACATCATTTTAGAAATTAACAAACATCGTATAATGATTCAACATAAGAGTATAATGAAATGGTGAAAATTATGGGAGAAACTCGCTTCATTTCAGATGTTCTCAAGTGACAGTTTTCAGACATTCAAGCCTGTGGAGTAAATTAAGCACACCTTTTTTGGGCACAATGAAGAGTATGAATTTAATGGGCGAACAAAAACCATTTGTATTTACTAAGCAATTGAACGTAATTGCGATAATGAACTTTTCCCGTAAATTCTTATTTCTTGTAAAATAAATCAATTAACAGATATCTTATTTATACACTATTAACGACTGTGTTCTGATATTCTTCCAAGAAAAGCGGAATATATGAAGGATTGAATTGATGATGATGATGATGATGATAATAATAATAATAATAATAATAATAATAATAATAATAATAATAATAATAATAGCAGTATATACTCTTATACATTCTTATCAGTAAATAATGTGAGTTCACAATAGGAAATAGCCTCTGTACTAGTTGTGTGCGTAGACGGTTTTCTCTATAGTTAATAAGAGATGTGTTATAAAGAGATGTGTAATACATCTAGTGCTCACAGGTACCTACTGCTGTGTATTATGATGACCTTACTTTGACGACTGTTTATAACCACCTATTTACAATTTGCTTCCCAGATACACTTTCTTTAATCGCGTGTTGTGAACAGACTCCACTCTTCTACTTAGCAGCTCTGCTTGAGAACACGCGGCATGAGAGCTACTTTATCGCAAGAGTGTTTGTTGCACTCGTCAATCGGTCTCGAGAAGTTACCTCACACGAAATAATCAGATACATATTTACAAAACGTACGAATGAAAATTTTTCATTTATTTCCTTTTTTCCTCAGAAGACATTTCTTCACTTTACATTTAAATAACAGAATTTAACATCTTAGTGACTGGCCATGTAATTTTGCATTGGCAATTTCAAAAATCAGTTTTTTTATTAAAAAAAATTCTAGAAACAAAATTTCCGGATGATGCCGAAAAAGTGTTAAACGTTTGCAATTTTTGCAAATAAAGTTATCACTTTGTATTCGAGAGGAAAAAGTTTAAGAGAAATTTGACACCGTTTTTTAGAAAATATTTGTTTGAAAAGTACCCCTATTTCACCCAGATTTTGAGAAAACTTCTCATATTCTCGAGAAATTGTCAATGACCTGACGTTTTTCAAGATCTGTCTTTAAACAACAGATCATTTATTGAGAAAAACCCATCTTCAATATTGTAGTTGTAGCAAGACGCTGAAAAATGTTGAACTTTTGCAATTTTCAAAAATTCAAAGAGTTTAACGAAAGCGAGACATTAGCCATTTTTTACACGTCCTTTGTTCTATCGAAGAAAAATTTAATCCAAAAATTTGAAACTATTTATGAAAAAAGTTGAAAAGGTTAAGGCTTCATGTAAAATTCGTCCAAATCCGTTTTACCTTGGCAGGACTAGACTTCCGGCTGATCGATTAGGAAATATCCAGTTTTGAACAAATCATTTGATAAAGTTTAAGCGCTATTGTTGACTGCTGACTGACACATGGATTCAGAAATGACGTTTTGCTCTAAACCGATTTTCGGAATTAAGGGCCCACAAAAGGTATTATCCGAAGTAAATTTTTAGAAAACGTATTAGAGAAAGTAATGTTCTATATAGAGAGATTTATCCACTTTTTCGACAACAGGGACCTATAATACGAGTTTTCTGTAAAAATAATTGACACTTTACGCTGCTGCATTACATTATTTCGTAAGTACATAGTAGGCAAAAGTAAAAATGACGAGACAAAATGTAATTTGACTACTTACAAATTAACTCAACATTTATTTTAAAAATTGGGAATATTCTCTCTTGAATTTCAAAAGCTTGTAGTTCGAGTAGGACGGGAAAAATATTGTTACAAACCCAATTCCTTAAACAGCGAGTTTAGCAAAAACCGTTGTAACATTTAATAGTTTCATTGTGTTAGAATGTATATAATACGTTGTTTTGTTGACTTAATTTCACATCTGCAATCTACTTGACAGAAGTGGGAGAGAGTCATTTCGCCGGCGGAGTGCATGCGATTTTTTCGCCGCATCGCCTATTTCTTCTGATCATGTGACGAACATTTCCGCGCTTCTGGCAGGATGACGTCATACACGAAGAATACCTGGGGTGCTTTAGAACAGGTTCCGCAGATCTACAAGCAAGTGCTTGGAGCCTTAAAAGCCTTTCCTTGTGTGCACTGTGACATACAGCAAACGTAACAAACAATACACTACACACTTCCGAGAGAAAATGTAGATACGAAAACGAGTCTTGTGAAATAAGTATTAACAACTATAGGATTATTTGGCGACTAAGTGTTCATGTACGTGATTGGCTGATAAAGTTTCAGAATAGTATTGTCAACATTGGTGATATCGAGAATGTCGACTTGAATTATAATGACGGCGAGTGTAACGATTACAACCGTGACAGCGACGACGTCTGCACCTTGTCAATGACGACTAAAATGTCGTCAATGACGACGCCCATTAATATGGTGAGACGAGTGACATCAATAACAATGACAACTGCAAAAAAGCCGTCGCTGACATCGTCGCTATCACGCGTTTATGACGGCAATGACGACTGCGACAATACTCATAATGCTGTTGACAAGAAAACCAACAAAATTTGAATAAAGAGGTTAATGACAATGATAACGATAAAGCTTGAAGGTATGATATATTTCATTGTTATTGTATGTATTGTTCATTGTTCACAATAGTTATGCAAATTTTTACCACGGGCCTTTTCATACCATCAACATTCACCATGCTCACCGGGGGCAATGAAAGTTACATGTATTGCCCCCACTAATCTAGAGAGCTCAGTCATGCAGACCATTTTACAAAGGAAAACCACTGAAGGGCCAACAAATTATTCAATAATTTTTTAATATTTATGAATAATTAATTACCGCAAAAATACTTAATTAATCATTATTAGAAAAATTACCATTCACTTTATTAAAAAAATATCATGCCTATGACAAATTGGCTGCAAGCTGGCAAAACCATGATTGTTAAAATATTATTGGTAAAATATTTTTAATTGATTGTTTCCGGGCCCGTCAACTGCTATAATCATTAGTCCCATTAGTGTAGTGAATTGCTGTTATCGTAGGAAGTGGCGGTGATCCTCCCTCCTCGCTGGATAACATCCAGAACCGACGTCCACGTCGGCTTGCAGGGAGTTTCCCTCTTCAGACAACCCCGTCAGTACAGCCCCACCCAGCCGGCACCACTGCCAAGCTCCTGAGTAGAGTATGAGGTAGTATGATGCACGTAAGTGTATGTGTTAGTAACGGGAGGATAGAATACGGAAAAGGAAGGAAATTTCGCGCGAGGTCCGTGGCCCATTTGTTAGGGTATTCGCCTGGTACTGATAGGAGTAACCACGGAACACTGCCGATCACAGCAACCGGAATTCCCTGCAGGCCGTGGCTGAATACGACCTAGCTGTATAGGAAGTGTCGAAAATTCGCCACCGCTGGGACTTGAACCCGACAACCTCCTGGTCGCAGTTGTCGCAGAGAGAGAGTGGCAATCTGACCTACACTCAACCGCTAAAATATTTGCGAGATAATTAACAATTCGTTAGATATTCCGTGAGTATTTTGAATTTGATTCTGCTATGCAGGCTAAGCTAGCATAGCAGGGCGAGTCCCGACCGGGCGTGGAGCTGTGGTTGCTCAACGGCGGACGCGCTCCTGCTGTTGCTGCGGCGACGGCGGCGGTGGGGCTTGGATGCGATGCGATGCGATCGTGCGGCCGCGAGAAGCGAGAGAGGCGCGGCGAGCGACGCGGAGGCGCGAGGCGCAGAGCAGGAGGTGCGTCCGCATGCCGCGGGACAGGGCGGAGCGAAGCGAGCGGCTGGGAGAGCGCCGGGCGTAACGGTCCCGCCGTTAGGGTCCGGCCCCCGCGGCGCCAGCGCGACGCCGCCGCCGCTGCTGCTGCTGCTGCTGCCACCGCCGCCGCACAGGGTGCCGGCCCGAATTCTCACCTGCCCTCTCGCTAAGGAGTAGAGAGAAAGTTATGTAAAGCTGCGCGAAAAAACGGCAAATTTTCGGCAGGAAAACTATTATTACAGTGTCCTGGTAACGGAAAAGTAAATAACTCCAGTTCCTAAATTTTAAAAAACATCCTCTATCACGTGGTGTAAACAGAATTAATATTTTGTGGGTCCATGATATCGAAAAATCGAATAACGGCAAAACATCTGTCCGTCTGCCCGTCTGTGAACAACGCTATCGGCTAAACCTTTCAGACGATTGTCTCCAAAATTGATATTTGCCAATCGATCTGGCTGATGTCGCGGCCCGTTGAATTGGAAATCGAGATGTTAATTTTGGGGGTAATTTACATGATGCCTCTTTTCCAAATTTAAAAAAAAGGCTCCATCGTTTTTTATTAAACTTTGTGTTGGAGTGTAAAGGACGTTCAAGAGAATACTGCAGGTCTCTTGTTCATTAAAAAACCTGATTTTTCGAAATTTGCAAATTGAAAGTTCAATTGTTTTTTTTTGTGTGTTTACCTGAACTAAAATATTAAAGATAGAGTTTTTTTCCTTAATGAATCTGTTCCTTAAAGATAGATGTTGAAATAAGGTAATGTACAGCTTGTCGAAAATTTGAGTAGTTCGAAAATTTGAATAGTTTTCGCATAATATTGCGTGAAAATACGGGCGAGAAAATACGTGCTGTTTTTGAACCACTAGTTTTAAAAATACATCATTTTGGGAGAATTCCCTTCCTGTAGCTGAGGTAACTCCTTGTTATAGTAACGCGCACCAGGAAAATCTGTTTCGAGAAGAATCCGCCTATTTTATTAAAAATTGCATTTACGTTCATATCAATCTGATCACTGGGAAACAAGTGAAGGGAACAACCCTTCCAACATCTGTTATGGTCATGTTGAGTACGCAATTTACGGTTACATTTGTTGGAAGCGGCAGTTCGTGCTATTTCTGTTGCTAGCACATTCATCAGCCACTTGTGCCACTTGGAAAGAATTTCCTGGCGCCCTTTACAACAGGGTGCAGTTTACAACTCGTTTACCTCTAAATACATTTTACTAATGAAATTAAAGATTTCGCCTCAGCCCCCGCCCTAGGAAAGGAAAGAGAATAGACGGAAGAGAGGACAAAAAAGTTTGAGTCAAAAACTATAAAGAATCGATAATATAGTTTGGTTTGGTTTTGTCGTGTTTCCGGGCGCGTCAACTGCTTTGGTCATTAGTCCCGTTAGTGTAGTGCATGTTTGTTTCTTGGGAGATGGCGGTGGTCTTCCCCAGCTGGATGGCGAGATCCGGCGCCGTCCTACCGTCGGCTAGTGGGGTTTCCCCCTAACCAGGACTCTCCCACCAGGGGCGCACCGCCCCAGCCGGGTCAAGCTCTAAACCCCCGACCGGTCTTCCGGAATATGTGGTAGTGTAGTGCATGTTAGTGTAAGTGTGTGTAAGGGAGAGGATAGGATAAGGAAGAGGAAGGAAAGATCGCGCGCGGTCCGTGGCCCGTTTGATTAGGGTACTGCTCCGGCATTCGCCTGGGGTTGATCGGAGAAACCACGGAAAACTACCGATCAGAGCAGCCGGCCGTTAGAATTCTCCTCCAGAGAGCGACTGCATTCGACCTAGCTGAAAAGCTAGTGTCGAAAATCCTGCCGCCATCAGGACTCGAACCTAAGACCTCCCGGTCAGAGGCGCGGCAGTGACATCAGTTGATGCCCTGAGCTACCGCTCCCGGCCGATAATATATTAATTGGATATTTTCACGAAGTGTAATGGGTCCAAAATGGGGAACACGAGGAAGATAGCACAGATTATAATGATCGCTCAAAGAATTTGAGCGTTTAGCATCTTTATACATCCGGATACAATACATCCTTCAAATTGACAAAGTGTCTCCACCAAAAAAACTCAATTCATTCCCCATTACTCTTCATTGACAAATGGCCGCCTAGTGTTCACTTGTAGGGGAATTAATTTCATTCACTTTTCTACTCATTGCGTCTTCATTAGATCTCCAGGGTCCCTATATTTCTTCATAGGATTTTAAATTCGCGCCTGGCGTGTATATTACCGTAAATTGTAGAAAGGATCAAATAACAGAAGAGAATTATGGGAGTTGAAGGAAATAATGAGACAACAGGCAGCGTTACATGTAGGGGTGGGACTTGCGGGTTTAATTAGAATTTTATATGTTATAATGTAAGTTATAATATGAGATCAATATGTTGAACACGTACAAACTTTCTGCGCTGATGTGGTGAAAAGAAATCAGCCAGCTAAGATGATGCAATGCATTCATTACGTTATATCGCAGTCAATTGAGCTACACATTTTATGAGCTTTTTTGAAAGGAAAACAGGAGGTATAATTGTGTTTGTGGTTGACCACGAAAGCTTTTTACATAATAAAAGACAAGTCTGTAAAGTTCTCTGAAGGTTAACTCAACGCATCAATGGAGGTGAAGAAAAATCTTTATTTGTCCTACAAGAAATCCAACGTAGAACGATCAAATTTCCTTGACAAAACATTCTAAAATGAAGAATTCAAGCACATGTTAATACGTTTACTATGCACGATCCACTACGCCGATGACGAACTCGTTGCGAGCAAGAAACGCAGCGAACTCTAGCAGGAAATATGACTTTCAAATGCCCGTCTCGATCATCATGGCATGTGTGTTAACACAAAGATGACCGAGTACATGAAGAATGCCCCCCAAATCATGGGTGTCATCAGCATCGAAGTAAAACTGACTGAATTGTCTCAGAGCAAGTGGGGTAGACCCGCAGGCCGCGATATACTAGATCAGCGCCGGATCTCAGAATGTAGCAGAGAGGAACACCGCCACCTCCTGCGATACAATAAACACTACATTCACGAGAGTAATGACTATAGCAGTTGACGCGCCCGGTAGCGTCTATCAATCAATCGCAGGCGAAGCATCAATCAATTAAGCACAGGCGAAAGTCTACAGAGTTCACGTGCCTTAGATCCATTCACAAAAGCGACAGTAACCTTACCCAGCTGTTTGGACAAGAATCAACGCGATTTATGTGAAGTGGAGAAAGGTGACGGGGTTCCTGTGTGATAGGCGGATATGTGCCTGACCGATTGAAAGCGAAGCACTACAAAATTGCCCTCTATGGTCAGACTGATGGTTCGCCACAGAGAAACATGAGCAGGCGTGTGTAGAATGGATATGCGCAGTATTCCCTGGAGTCTCGGCCAAAAACAAGAAATCAAGAGCACATGAACATCGAGCGGCTCAGTACATGAATTGATGTCACTGCAGTGCCTCTGACCGGGAGGTCCAAGGGTTGGAGCCCCAAAAGTGGCAGGATTTTCGACGCATCCTAAACAGCTAGGTCGAATTCAGCCGCTGTCTGGATGAGAATCCTAGCGGCCGACTGCTGCGATTCGTAGTTTTCCGTGGTTTCTCCGTTCAATACTGGGCCATTGCCGGAGCAGTATCTAAACAAACGGGTCACGATCCGCGCGCGATCTATCCTTCCTCTTCCTTGTCCTATTCTCTCCCCTTATACACAAACACACATTTACATGCACTACATCCAGGGATGGAGAATAAGGAAAAACCCGCATTTCGATGTGTAGGTCGACGACGAATCCCACCATCCAACGGAGGAAGAGCACCGCAATTCCCCGTTGTAAAGCATGCAACACACATACGGGATTAGTGACCATAGCTGTCGACCTCTAGTAGTTACGCTGACCACCGAGATTATGCTATAGAGCGTCCGAAGTTGACTTTATAGTGCGGTCTCTTAAGGTGGTACTCTTGTCATTCAAAGCTAGTGTTTAAAATTCTCAAAGGTAATGGCCAACACTAGAAAACGTAACATAACAGACAGAAAACCATTAGGTGAATGAGCATACGCTTACGATAACCGTATAACCAAACGTCCGAACTCGGTGCGATTCGAGCATGTGGCTGTCCCACCAAACGCATCTGCTCCTTTCTACAAAAATTAATAAACACTTTGTAAAAAATACAAACAATATTTTTTAAATATGTAATGCGTGCTCCATGTAATTGTCAAAAATATTATTTTCATTAAAATTTAAATGAATAATAGTTCACGACAGTTTGAGACCTTCAATGGACTTCGTCCATTGAAGGTCTCAAACTGTCGACGTCAAACTGTGTGGACTATAGTCCACAGGAATCACAAGAGGCCCAATACTGCAAACTAAAACTCGGGCACGCCGACGAGGCTCAACTGCGATGGTATACCACGTGGTGCATAGAGGAAACTCAGTCACTAATGTGGCCCGAAGTCTCAGCCCTGTCGGCACGGCCGAAGAAACGATTGGTGGACCGGATGAAAAGGTTATGAAACTTGCTAACGTTACCCTCGAAGACGCACTCGATCGCGCCAAATAGAAACGATTTTGGAAACGAGCGGACCCTACAATAACGAGCGGACCTCGTGATAACAAATGAATAGTAAATGAAAAGAAAACGGTTTTAATGCAGTTTTCCATTTCAAACAATTTTGTGCTCCACTGAAAATGAACGGTGAACCATTGACTGATGTTAAGATAACGAAGTTTAGATATCTCATATGGCATCTCATATAGCATAATATTCTGGGGAAATACATCTTATAGCTCCCAGACATTTAGATTACAAAAAAAGAATTGTACGAATAATAACCAAATCCCACCCACGTGATTCTTGTAAGCCTCTCTTTCACGATTTTAGGAATTTTACCATTACCTTGTTTCATGATTTGCGAATCAGTGGTGTTTGTCAAAAATGACTTGCTTAAGGGCAGGAATATATTTTCATAAAACGCTGATGTCTATAACTACAACACTCGACGTAGTTAGCATATTCTTCAGGTGACAGTATCGACAGCTCATTACAAAAAATTCACATACAATACATGTACATTAATTTACAACACTTTGCCACATGACATTAAATGATTATATTCGATAGAAAAGTTTAAATCTCAAGTGAAATCGTTTCAGCTGCATAACTGTCTCTTTACAATTAAGGAATATACTGAGCTTCACAAGGCTTCAACAGTGATATTTAATCTATTATTTACCAGTTGGACTAAATAATTCTAAACAACTTGTAACAAGTTTCGTACTGCAACCTCTGGGTCAATGTCCCCCAACTCGATGAGATTTTTTGTCCAGTTTCCCTGATCCTTTGAGAAAATGCTGAGATGGCACCTTGTTTTGCTTCTGGACATAAATGTAACTTCATTATCTGTGCACGTTTTCTAGAATTCAGTGGGAAATATAGTTATTCAAATTATCGTTCTACATGTCGCGGCAGGAAGAATTATTCCTTGACGAAGGACATGATGAGGGATAAGAGCCCAAATTTATTGATGAATTACCCTTGAAAACAGATTTTATTACATTGGAGTGAATACTTTTGTTAAAAATCCTTGCAAAAAACGCTAATTTTGTTCTATATTTAAAATTCAAGTAGTATATGGTTTAAGGTAGGGATGTCAGAATTTTGAAAACGTGCACAGAATTCACTTCTTCCCATAGCACACCACACACAGTTTTTAACAGTTTTGACGAAAAATAACTAAATAAAACTCTTTTTCATTTTATGTTTTTTTTTTAATTAACAATAGGCGAATTTTTTAAAAAACAAAAAAGAGATATATGCTTACGGTATTATTATAGTAATACCATCATTAATTTTGTGTGAAACGACTAATCAAAAAATGAATGAATCAATGTCGTAATGAACAGATTTCGACAAGGATCTGGTCACACACTGTATTTTAGTCAATGATATTCAAGGTCTTGATTTGGAAAATATCTGTATCATATTACTCTTAATTACTTAAAGAAGTTTATTATTATATTTGTCGGTGGTTTCTTTAATATTTTGATTGTCTAATCGAGACGACTCATTTCCGACTCCCTTTAATACCGATGTTTCAAATGGCAATGCTTTAGTAAATTAATTGGGTTAGTTTTTTAATTTGTAAACAACCCAAATCTTCATACTTTTTACTGTTTATTTTGATGTGGCAATCTTCTCAATGTAAGTACAATTGCTGTACTATAATGACTGCGTTGCATAATGATTATTTCTGTAAATTACAAACTTGTAAAAGTTGGAACTGAGGAACGCATACACTTGGATCTGAGATGCATTAGGTGTATTCATTTTCTTTCAAAAGATTAAATAGATAATTTATATTCCTGCACTTTTAAAAAGAAAAATGTAAACTAATTAGTCTTTCCTTTTATGTTACAATCGCAAAGAATTCTGTCAAATACAGTGTTATTTATGAGTGACATGTAATTATGAGAAATGGCCCTCGCGCACAAAAGCGAAACCACAGAGAACTAACACGAGGCAAGGAAATCCCACGAACGTCAAGGTCTAAACATTTCTCTTCCCCATCTCAGTGTTTCTCTTCCCACTTATTAAATAGGTATGCTCTTAGGAGTACACATTATTTTAATGTCATCATGAGTTGCAATAGTGCTACATTTCTTTAAAAAACTTTTTTAAAAGATACAGATTTGACTGTAAACATTATAGCAGTTTTTCATTTACAATAAAATGATCATTGGTGTTATGTTCTGTTTCGATATTTCCCACAATTTTCGATCACTTATTGAATGCTAGCCTTACATGTGCGTGACGCAATGCCCTTTCCAACTCCTACACGTCTTACACCATGTCTCACAACATGCCTTACTCTTCAACGACTTTGTGTCACTTCTGTTTAATGCACAGCATTATAATAATGTCATTTGCAGAGTACAGAGCTTAAAATCAAAGCCTGCGGTAACTCATCCTCAATTGGCAAAGATGAGTAAATTATTCTGAATTTTTCTGCTCTTCGATATCGGTATGAGTCTTTTTTCTGCTCTTCGATATCGGTGTTTAATGTAATATGAAATGCTTTGCTTTTCCGGAGAAAAGTTTACATTAATTCATAAAAAAGATATAAATTTTCCGGAAAAACTGACAGAATATAAATTAGCCTACAATTCTGAATTTCAGTATTGTCCATATTTTTGGAAAGTAAATTTATCTTAGTTGTTTTGAAAATGTCCAGATATAATCTAATGCATTCGTCCCAATGTATTTGCATTTCATTTTTACAAATATATCCCAGTCGACAGAAGGATTAGGTAACACAACATTTTAGCGGAAGATACAATATATAAATATGCGAATATGAGAAATAGGAAAATAAAGTTAGAGGTGCTACATCACATATTTTGTGACATATTTCTAACTTTTGCAATTTCCAACAATTCAGGAAGTTCAACGAAAATTAGACCTGCGCCATTTTTTGAGCGTCCTATGCTATATACGTGGAAAAATACTAAAGAAAAACTCTAATGACGCAAAATGTCGTCCTTTGCTACAGCAAAGGAAGGTAAACAATTGGTTCTGTTCACATTTTCGGCTAGCTCTGTATTTTCGAAAATTGTAAATAAATTAGCATGGCAAAACTAATATGATTTTTTGTTAAATGAATCTATTCTAAAAACTTAGTTCTCGAAATAAGGCCATGTACATCTTGTTTCAAAAAACGAATAGTTTTCGCACAATTTCTTCTTGATGTCAATGCAATTTAAAATCTCCTTCTCAAAAAGGGACCGAGAGCGGTGGCTCAGTGCATCAACTGATGTCACTGCGGTGCCTCTGACCGAAAGGTAAAAGGTTCGAGTTCCGACGGAGGCAGGATTTTCGACACTAGCTTGTGAGCTAGGTCGAATTGACTCGCTGTATGGAGGAGAATTCTACCGGCCGGCTGCTCTGATCGGTAGTTTTCCGTGGTTTCCCCGGTCAACACCCGGCGCATGCCGGAGCAGTACCCCAACAATCGGGCCACGGACCGGGCGCAATATTTCCTTCCTTTTCCTGGTCCTATCCTCACCCCTTACACAGACACAGATACTTATACTAACACGCACTACACTACCACACATGCCGGGAGATAGGTCCGGGACTTAGAACTTGTCCCGGCTGAGGCGGTGCCCCGTTGGTGGGAGATACCTGGTTAGGGAAAACCCCGCTAGTCGACGGTAGGTCGGCGCCGGATCTCGCCATCCAGTGAGAGAAGACCATCGCCACCTCGCAATGAAAAACATGCACTACGCTTACGGGACTAATGACCTTAGTAGTTGGCCTGCCCGGAATCAAAAACAATCCCAATTAATCAATCTCAAAAAGGGCTCCAAATATTTTCCTGAATTTGTACCTAGTTGAGCAAACGACACGCAAAATGGCGGTGGTATCATATTCTTTCTCTAAATTTTCAAAAATGGCAAAAATTGCATGTAGTGCGAGAAAGTATGTGATGTTGTAGTGGCACTAATTTTGCTTAATTTGAGCAGATTTATAAAATGAAACATTTCAACATCACTTGAAGGTTGATGGAAATGACGTTTATTTTGTAGTTAGAATCTTCTGTTAATTCAATTATCCCACTGTAAAAACAGAATTCATGAAAGACAACAGTAAGATAGTATTTGAAAACATTAGATCCGAGAGAATCCTTTCAGTATGAATGTCAAGCGCCAAAGCCAAATTCCACATGACGGCAATGACAGGTCCATTCTTCGACCAGTGACTTCCCGTTATTTTGCGTTGTGGGGCATGACGATTCCGTACTCTGCAAACATCTGTGTGGAAGTGTCCAGGGTTACTCTCTTTCATTCAGAGCGTGAGAAGGGGGCTTGAGGAAGGCCAGCATCTTTGTGAACGCTTCCAGTCTGGACGAGCCTCATTGTTTACTATAAACCCAATATCAGCATTGTGGGTTACTAAGTGCCAGTGCGAGAGATCGTCTTTGTTCCACGAACTATCAATGATTCGTGTTCCGTCTTCAAAATAGATATATTAATGTTGGTTGATATGTAAGAGTGAAAGAAATTGTTAGATATATTTCACATATTGATTTTGGGAGAAAAATATTTTTATGGATATTTTCGTACTTTTAATGACAGTCGACGCTTACTGCATTCGTGGTTATTGTTATCATTCGGTTAATGTTATTATTCTTATGATGTCCGTGATATTGCAAATTAATAAAACGTCGTTGATAGTGATCAGAATTCGTATCATGTTGTTATTTTGAAACAATTTCAATTACGCAGAGTTTCAAGCCCTCATGGGTCCCGACTCGCAGAAGACCTAAAGGAGCTACTATTTGATCTTACGTTTTTTGTTAGTTTTTTGTTAACGTTCTGTCACAATTCCGTGGCAACGTTCGCCGTCACGCTGGCAAGCAAAGAACCTGACGTAGAACGTAGTAATTTTGGAGTAATCCTCCGTTAACTTTTTACATTAAAGTCTACAGTCCGCCACGTGAAGTAATACTTGGTACTCGCCAACCGAATACGACGGAAAATGAATTTCGGGAATGGATGACTGCGGATGAGAACCTGCTGGGTAAAATAGTTTCTCCTACTGACTCACGAGTGTCAGCAGGAGTGTGTAGTGAAGAAAATTATGACGATGCTGTGGAAACAATGGCTGAAATGAGACAGGCATTAGAAATATTGCGACGGATTGTTCAGCGGAGCACATTTGATTTCCAGAAACATGAGTACGAGGTTGATATTAATGGAATCTTCAGAGAAAAATAGAAGCAAACCTTAATTTTTGACTTTTTTACATTAGAAAAACTGTCTGACGTAATGTGATTTTAAACTGTGATAATTTTCTTTTTTATTAAAGGCATTAATTGAATAAAGGTGAGAATGAATTGTTGTGAATGCATGTTTTCCTCGGAATAATCTACATACGTAGCTTTACTCATTTATTAATTGGTTTCTCATTGGATACTCATCAATTAGATTTTTTTGTATATTGTTACCAATCGGTTAATGTTATATTTTCTGTATCCCTGAGTGATAACAATAACCGGTGTCCACTCCGTCGGCTCATTGGCTTGCGAAAGAATACATTTCGCAGAGAAATGCGCCCTTCGGCGACGCACAACTGTTTTAGAACCTCTCGAAAACAATCGATTACTGACCAGACAAGAGAATACAATCCTGTTTTAAAATACTGACATGTTTCAATAGTAATACGAGGAAGAACCTAGACACTGATAACGTTTTTAAAACTGTAACGACCAATAAACATGTATCATCCACTTTCACCATTTGCGTGTTTTCTTTTCGTCATTCGTTCGAAATTATTAGAGTACATTATCAATATATTCATACATAATAATATTAAATAGACAATCATTTTGGTCTCTCTTTTGGTAGAGAATTTTTTTTTTTCATGTCACTTTCTGCAGAACAAGGTGTGTGCATGTGGGGTTCACAGGTGCATGCATACTTACAAAGTTTTTATAAGTTTTAGGGCAAATAATATAAAGACGCTTATTAAATATTTCACTCAAGCACTGAAGTTAATTTAAATGTACCGTATCCGCAGTAAATGTCGACGGATAATTTTACCGAAGCATAAATTTTGATCTAGAGTTACGGATACATCGATATGTGATCAAGAAATTGCCATGTTGGAAAGATATGGGTAAGCTATTGCGCAACGCATCCGACTTCAGGCAAAGTGCTTCAGGCACCAGTTTGCGTCACAATATTAGCAGGAATTTTTAATGCAGCAAGATACAAAATTTATCACCTTGTTTTAAGTCATTGGAATAAAAGAAATTGCGTATTTCATTTCAATTGCACTTTCATGTTATTTTTGGTTGGTCATCGTTGAAAATTGTCACTTTATGCCATCAAAATGTTTCTCGAGACTTCGCGCTGTCCCTTCAACATGGCGGCCTGCATCTAGTCTCGCTTTTCAAACAAAGGACCCGTGCTGTGGTCAAGTGATTCGTGAAGCAAACTGTTGCTGCGAAGAGCGAGCAAAAATCGGTGCGCCGGAGATCATCCATATCTTTCCACCACGGCCATTGCTGGTTACATCTCGCAGGGCTGCAGGGCAGGGTTGAATCTGTAAGCTATTACTTGCAGATATGTGAAATATATTAGTAATCGGTAACAATTCGGTTGTTAATGTATCCTAAGTGGTGCTTTACACATTAGAGATTAGACGAAACCTGTAAAAACGATCCATATCATTCACTACTCAAAAGGAACAAGCTACAGCAATCATCTTCAGTTAATGAATTTATGATAACTCAGATAAGATCTTGACAACAATTAGCGAATGATTATTTTTTGTCTTGATATCGTTTTTGGAAGAAAACTACTTACATTTCAATACATCGACCATCCAGTTCATCAAAACTTTTTCACAAGCATTTTATGAGTGGAGTAATGACATTTCATGGGAGGAGTAAAGAAATGCTACAGTAGTTATGTAGATTTTCTTACCAATAGTTAATTGTTTAATAAACAACAAACGTGTATACCCGAGTAAGGTTGAAGATAATCACAATACTCAGACGTACTTTAAATCATAAATGTTTTCAAAGTAATTTTGGTCATTAGAGGAGTGGAGGTTATTTATTTTGTTAGCACAGCAGTACTTTCAAACTAAATCTGTAGCTAGTTTGCGAAATCATCTAGTTTCTTTTACACGGAAGCGAACTATTCTTTGACATGAAATGTTGCCACGAAAATGACATGAAATGCTCGTAGCCACCTCACTCGCTAAACGCTCGTTATTAGCGACGTTTTGGACGGCATTTCGTATAACAATCGTCTGAAATCTCGAGCTTTAGCACCGAGAGAGGTGACACACTGCATCAACTGATGTCGCTGCAGTGTGTCTGACCGTGAGTTTGAGGTTGTTTGAGGTTTGAGGTTGGAGTTTGAGGTTGAGCTTGAGGGAGTCTGAGGGAGAGGTTTGAGTCCCTACAGAGGCAAAATTTTCGAAAGTAGCTTGTCAGCTAGGTCAAATTCTAGAGACCGGCTGCTCTGATCGGTAGTTTTTCGTACTTTCTCTAATCAATATCAGGTGAATACCGGAGCAGTACCCTAACAAACATGCGACGGACCGCGCGCGATCTTTCCTACCTTTTCCTTGTCCTATCCTCTCCTCTTACACACACACACTGACATTCACTACACTACCCCACTTGCCGGGAGACCGGTCGGGAGCTTAGAGTTTGTCCCGGCTGGGGCGGTGCCCCGCTGGTGGGAGATACATCGTTGAGGAAAAGCCCGCCAGCCGACAGTAGGTCGGCGCCGGATATCGCCATCCAACGGGGGAGGATCATTGCCACCTCCCGAGGAAAAAACATGCGCTACACCTACGAGACTAATGGCCTCCGTAGTTGACGCGACCGGAATCACTAACAACCATCCAATAGATGTTTTGTGCATGTGAAGAAGCACAAAAGTGATGCGAAACTGAAACTTCGCATACGCAGAAAATCGATAGTGCTGTCGACTGCTGTAACGCTTCGCTTTGCAAAAATTTCCTATTTACTATTCAACTGTGAACAGTATTTGACATTTTCTCTCGGGAAAATTTCAGACATTCGAAAATTTCGAAATTGAAAATTTCTTTCTAAATGAGCGCATCCAAAACCAACGAAAACGCGAAATATCTTTGAATAGAATGATGAAATGGAACATTAGGGGATTTTCTGCATAATAGAAAAAAACAGTAAGCACTATACAATGTGATTACTCGATCGCACGCCATTAAATTTTGGAAAAACCTTCGACTCCGTGTTTTTTAGTGGGTTTCAAACCAACAATGTGAGAGAGCATGCTCGTAATGTTATTCTTTCAACATTTGCAACAGACGAAAAAAGGAACAGGTTAGAAGTCAAAGACCTTGATAGGAGAATTCGTTTTAACTAGTTTCTTTAGATTGAGTTGATACTGAACAGTAGATGGATATCTAGGAAATTAAAGACGTATTTGGCCAAATAGGCACGATAATCTAATCTAATCGAATGCCATCCCGTCCGACACTGATTTGTAGGTCAACACAAGAAGATTAAATCATGTCAGTGTCGAGTGGCCAGCTAGAACATATAGAAGTGAGAAAGTCTAAGAGTTTGAAACTACAGAGAGGAGATACAGATTTTGACCGATTTTGAAAATATAACCTAGGCATCTTCGTTACGTTTTAATGAATTAAAACATGTGCAGAAACTTTCCGAGGTGTCCTTGTCCAATTTTTCTGAATTTTGGACGTATTGAAAAGGATGAAGAAATAAGCCTCGTGTTTTCTTTTCTCTTTGGAAAAACGTTTTAAAGGGGATAGATCACCTTCCAAAAGTGGAAGCATTTTGAGGTTATTTTATTGTTTCGCACAAAATCTGAAATGTTATCAGGGAAACGTAATTGCAAAATGCATGTGACAAGGAGAGAGACAATGAGGTGGAGAAAGCGAGAGAAAGCGAGAAAGAGAGAATGAGGCGGAGAGAGCGATGGAGAGAGAATGAGAGATTGAAGCGGAGAGAGCGAGAGCTAGAGAGAGAGAGAGAGAGAGAGAGAGAGAATGAAACGGATAGCGCGCGAGAGAGCGAGAATGAGAGCGGAGAGAGCGTGAGAGAGAATGAGGGGGAGAGAGAAAGAAAGAAAGAAAGACAGACAGACAGACAGACAGACAGACAGACAGAAAAGAAATGCATCATGTCTCTATATTCTTATTCAAAATGAAACATTTCATTTAATCTATGCAAATAATCCCCCCTATGTATCTATTCATTAACTTCTTGTTTACACTTAATTTGGGGGCTCTTAACCATCTTAAACCAAATGTAGGCAGTGGATCAGTTTGAACTCATTGTGTCTGAAGCTCCTTGCATTTGATGATCAGAAGAAGAACTCAAGTGTCAACAACGTGAAGAGCTTACCGAACCGGACTCTCAAATCGATTTTTTGTATGTTATCAGTCCAGTGAAGCCGTATTGAGCTCTGACGCTGGAAACCTCTTTGATCAGAATTATGGATAAAATTGATGTGCCTGATAAAGCAACTGATAACCATCCAGGTACTATTAGAAATTAAGTGTCATCTCACATACAAACCGCAAGGGTGTGCTTAGGATGATGTCAAAGTAAAGTGAAAATTGGCGAGACGTTTATACAGTTCTTGAAAATTGGATCCTTAGAATTGACCTATTTTTCTAAAACAAAAATATTTATAATAATTGTATTTAACATGTTAATAAAACTCAATATGTAATAGTAAAATGTGTAAACATGAATATGATCGCAGATTATATAGAATTGATGCCTTTATTCATATTGAACTTTGCCGTAGTAATGAAAAGCCTAAGGAGTAAAGAATTTTGGTTTTATTTTAAGAAACGCTATAATTATGTCTTCTAGTGACCCTCAGATTACATTTCTTTGCATTGCATTGACTACATAATATTGTTTTTTATGACGGATTGTTCTTATTTATACAAATATAATTAAAATAATAGTGTATTTCGTAATTACTTTTCAGTTTGAAAATTAATTAACTTATAAAAACATATAAATTAATAATAAAAGTAATATTACTTTCTCGTGACAGTTACATCCTCGACTCCAATCGGTTTCTTAAGAATCAATGAAATTATACCTGATGCAGTTAATGAGGAAATTTTACTATTGATTGTATTTCATTCTTTTTATTAGCGCTGAAACGGTAATCATGCATGCATTGGCTCTAGGAGCATTAAATACAGAGTGTATTCCGAAGATTAGGCCGCATTGTTATAATTTCTTTCTAGATAGAAATTATGTTAAATGCTTGAAATAATTGAATTTGACTTCTTTGAAGATGTTCTAATTTCTTCATATTTTAATATCATTAAATTATCTTCCCTCTCATAATGGCGCTGATCAAATTCCATTCAAATATCATTTTTTCGGTTCTTTGGATGAACGAAACTTCATTCTGTCTCTTCATTCAGCCCTTCCAAAATGCATCAACCCAGATACCCTTTCAACGTGCATTCTATTATAATAATTGGCACGGGCGTAGTGGACCTATTGATTAAGCGGACATTTCCTCCTCCCCTTCTGGTTTTCGTTCACTTCCCTTGACCTGTAGCACAAATCCTGAGAACACAACACTTGACCTGCTAATGGACAGTGCTCGTTAGTCGAGTTGACTAGCTGAAGTAAACCGAATGTCCGGGCATTCTTGTACCAAATCAGTTATTAGACAATACGAGAGTCTTATATCTGAAGTGTAAAATGGAAGTAATTTTATTTACATGCCCGCCATTTCCGCGACATCTCGCTCGGAATCGAAATTATGCAATCGGAATCAAAATGCAAGTTGCAAGGCATTTAATAGGTTTTCGAAAATTTGGATATTCCTTCTCCTGGTTTTCTTGTAGCTTTATAAGATTTCCTATTTTATTTTATACTTTATTAAATATTTATATATAGATTGCCAAGATGTCGACATGTCTTCACGTTCATGTTGTCATTGTCGTCGTCATTCTTGTTGTTGTTGTTTACCAACCAAGGTGACTTAGGGCATCAACTGATATCACAGCAGTGCCTCTGACCGCAGGTCCTGAGGTTTGGGTCCCGACGCTGGCAGGATTTTCGACACTAGGTAGATAGCAAGGTCGAAATCGGCCATTGCATGGAGGAGAAGTCTAGCGGCCGGCTGCTCTCATCGGTACTTTACCGTGGCTTCTACGATCTATACCGGTTGAAAGCCGGAGCATTACGCTAACAAATGCCATAGACCGCGCGCGATCCTTCCTTCTTCTTCCATGTTCTATCCTCACTCTTTTACTTACCCAGGCACTTACACTTACAAGCACTACACTACCTCGCATATCGGAAGACTAGTCGGGAGCTTAGAGCCTGTCCCGGCTGCAAAGAAGCCCTGCTAATTGGAGATGCCTGGTTAGGGAAAATCCCATAAGTCGACGTGTAGATCGGCTCTGGATCTCATTATCCAGTAGGAGAAGATCACTGCCATCTTCCGTCATAAAAAGCATGGACTACACGTACGGGATAATGACCATAGCCGTTGATGCGTCCCGAAATACGAAAAAATAAACTTATTATTATTATTATTATTGTTATTATTATTATTATTATTATTATTATTATTATTATTATTAAAGAATCATGTTACATTATTCCAAGTTAAGAAACAGAAAACTTCATGAAAAGCTCAAGTAGATTTTGGGCAGGGTTTGGCATAAATAAACGATCAAAATTAAAATTTGAATGTACGACAATGAGTAAATGAATGTGTCAGTCGCTCGATGGCAACTCTCTAGACCGCTGTCTCATCCGGCTCTTCGACCGCAACACGTTCCGAGAAAGATGATGAACAAAGAGTGAAGCACTAGTATCTCGTTAAACGTTTATACATGTAATCCAAGCAACTGCTGAATCTTGAGAACCACAATGAACACGATGGAAAAAACTGTAATTTTCCAGAGAAGTACTACTTTCGTTATCTAGGTTCATTCTCTTTTTTTGATGTTGTTGTTGCTTTCCATATCCACCGAAAAAATATTCTCATGCAACATTAACACATACCCTGTCAATATAATATTAAAACGAGCATCTTCTGAATTCTTATAATAATAATATTAATATCAATATTAATAATAATTATTATTATTCCAATATATTATTATAAATATTATTATTATTATTATTACACCAGTTTTCTTTTAGTTTTATCTCCATGAGTGCTCTCGAACTGAGAACCGAATTCTTATGTGATCAAAATATCTACATCAGTAAACTCTCATGTTTACCTTCAGTTGAATTGTCACTCACCTGCACACCTACTGTAGAAATCTAGTGTCAACGCCTCCGTGATCTTCTGTTTCACGAAAGATGATAAGCAAAGAGTTGGCAGCTCTGTTACTGCGATGTATCCTCACATGGACAATCCAACCGACTGAAGAAAAACGAGGAAAATAAAGGGAAGTCTCATTTCGAGGTCCGGATATTCTAAAGCCGCCTAGTGTATGTTGGCGGTGAATAAGTAAATGTAATCATCCGCTAGACGAGTTTCAAGCGCCGGCCGCTATGTTCCGGGTGATTTTCCGGGACAGCTCCACCGCAAGGCGCCGACCTCACTGCCTATCCCGGAAATCACTGCCGCCCCACCGCTCCATTCATCGGTCGCGGCAGCTTCGCACAGTGGTTCGAAATGACCCCAAAATCGCGCAAAGTTAAGAGATTTCTAATCGAGCATATTGCCAATAAAAGGATAAGAGAAAGGAATATGCACAAACAAATAATATAAGAAATAATATAAATAATAAAATAATGTGTTACCTTAATTTTGAAATAAGTCATCTTTTATACTTTTCATTATTATTTTATATCCGTATTTTTTTCTTCGTGCACCATCGCGAAAATTATTTGAGATACAGAATGAGTTATTGATTCAGTCAGGAAATGAATCTCTTAGCTGTACATAACAATATTGTGTAGATTTTTATTGCCAAAATATTGCAGTTCTGGTACTATAGCGGTAAAAGAAGAATGCGTTTCAATCTAATAACAATTTCTGCAACTTTTGATCTCATTGGGACCAACGCGATGCGTATCCGATTGTCCATGCTGTGTACAGAGAGAGGTGGCTTAGTGCATGTCCGCTAGGTCGAATTCAGTCGCTGTCTGGACGAGAATCTGGCCGACTGCTCTGATCGGTAGTTTTCCGTGGTTTCTCCGATCAATACCAGGTAAATGTCGGAGCAGTACCCTAGCAAACGGACCACGGACCACGCGCGATCTTTCCTACTTCTTCCTTGTCCTATCCTCTCTCCTTACACACACTTACACTAACATTCACTACACTACCACACATGCCGGGAGACCGGTCGGGAGCATAGAGCTTGTCCCGGCTGAGGCGCTACCTTGTTGGTGGGAGTTACCTGGTTGTGGAAAAGCCCGCTAGCCAACGGTAGGTCGGCACCGGATCTCGCCATCCAGCGGGGGCTGAACACTGCCAACTCCCGAAGGAAAACTTACGGCAATAATGACTTCAGTAGTTGACACGCCCGGAATCTCTAACAACCAACCAATCCATGCTGTGTCATCGTCGGCGTCCCCAACTCGCTTCTTCCATTGATTCTGACATTACTTTCATCGTGATTCATGAGAGAACGGATGTTTCTTGGGGGAAAGAAAGCATGGAGAAAGCAATCCTCATAGTCCACACCTTTGATGTACTCATAAGGGACTTCACTAAAAGATGATATCACCTCTGAGTGTTCAGAATAGAAAGTTTACTGCTGACAGTTTGATATTTTTTATCACTTCTATCAGTGAGTATCTATCTTAAAAGTTCACGGCTTTTATTGGACTACCTCCTAGCTCTGTGTTGGAGAACGGAAGTGATAAACTAGCCGAAACACCGACTGAGTTTAGATTAGAGCCGGCGTTGCCACTGTCCCTTCAACGACTCTGGCCTGGAGGTTCAAGGGGTTCGAATCTCGAGGGTGGCGAATTTTCGACACTAGTTATGTAGCTACGTGGAATTCAGCCGCATTCTGACGGTGAATTCTTGCGGCCGGCTGCTCTGTTCTCTCAATTGTTTCGCACTACACACTTACTAAAATTTCCTCTCGTAAAACATTTTAATTAGAACCTAAAATCTTATCTTGCAATACATTATTCACACTTAAAACTTGAAAAGTTTTGTCTTCCAGCACCTTCATTCTTCAACAAATTTGTTTGGGAATTTTTCATTTTTGTAAGATTTTGTAAGTTTACATTTCCGTATTACAAACTGTGTCAGATAAAAGAACTACGTCAAAGCATGGAATTGGAAGCAATTTGTTAAGAGATATAGCGCACAGACCACTGATTTGAACCGAATGAGGTGTCTCAGGGTATATCTCTGACCGGGATGTTTTAGAGTGGGAGAGTTTTCGAAACCAGCTAGATAGCTAGATCGAATTCAATCGGTCTCAAGGAGAATTCTAACAGCCAGCTGCTCTGATGGGTAGTTTTCCGTGGTTTCTCCTATCAACACTAGGCAAAAGACGGAGCAATACCATAACAAACGGGCCACGAACCACACGCGATCCATCCTTCCTCTTCCTTGTCCTATCCTCGCCCCATTACACCCATTTACACCTACCTTCACTACTCTACCACTCTTGTCGGTAACTTAGAACTTGTCCTGGATGGGTGGTGCCCCGCCGATGTGAGATACCTGGATGGGGAAAATCCTACACGCCGACGTTTAGGTTGGCGCCGGATATCGCTATTCAGCGATGGAAGAACATCGATACTTCCTGTGATAAAAAGATACACTACACTTACGAGACTATTGACCATAGCAGTTGACATGCTTGGAAACGCTAATGAATTAATGAAAGAGGCAATCAGTCAACCATTCAACCAACGATTTGACCGAACGATCTTTTGAGTGAGAGGAAAAGAAAGGAACAAATGAGTATACATGATACTGAAATGTAGAAGGGAAATATTCAAAGCATTTCTTTTCTAGTTCAATCACTGCATATTGGCTACGTACTTTGGCCACGAATTTGTTGTAGTAGGGGTTAATTTCGAAGAAACATTTTGAGAGCAGGTACTGCATGAGCGAGAGTAAGAACACAACAGTTTCCTCTTTGCTAATGCTCCGCCCTAGTCCTCTTGAGACACGGTGTATTTCTCTTTATCTGAAGTATTGAGTAAACCATGTTACAAAGTCATAGAATTCTAAAAATTTTAAACTACGACATCAAATACGTGCAATCTTTCAACACAAAATGACGTTGGACAAATAGTTCTCTTTCAGGTCGGAGTGTTGTCAGCACATCCGACCCCCATCACCTTATCTGTAAGTTAGACTATTTCGTTACCATTAGAACCGGATAGCTTCGAATTTGTGCTAACGATGCTGACTAAGAAACCCAAAGCTCGTTCACACATATCCTGGCGAGAGACGCAGTGAGAAAACCCAGGCCTATGACTAGTTCAAGAGGCGCTATAGCAAGAGGAAAATGTGACCCGAGTTCTCTGCGAGTAATGTCTACTTAATATATATGACTGTAACAACTGAACAACAATAACGATCATAAGCCTTAATCAAGAAGAGGTTCAACTACATGTCTGGTCTCTCTTTTCCATGAAACATTTTTATTTTCAAATTATATTATACTGGTAGATAAATAAAGTATAATACAAGGAGAATGCAATAACTTTAATAATACAATTAATAAATATAACTTGTTTTGTATTGAACCATTTACAGGGTGGCCAAATGGTTTCGAAAGCCACATCTCTAAACGGTGTGTATCAATTCCTCCAACTTCACTGCTTACAATCGTGAATTGATCATGTTTACGGAAATAAAATGAGAGTTTCTTCAATTCATTGCTGCCAAAACTAAGAATAGATTGCAACTTCAAGAGCTATCGGTCAATATTCGTATACAGGTAACACATGGAGCTTATCCAAACCACTTGATAGTTTGAACATGCATCTCAGAATGTGCCAAAAATATTATTCTTACTCTAAACTCTCTTTTATTGTAATTGACCACAAGTGCAACTTCTAGGAGAGAAACGCTAGCCGTTAAAATTAGTATTATTTTAAGACCTTGAATGGATTCTGGCCAAACGTAATTGGTCAAAGTCAAATAGAACAATAGAGCAATGAGCAACGCATGTTCCACTCATGTTTCACTGACGATCCAACAAACGTCGCTTACAAAAATCCTTCATTACTACGTGTTCTGAATAAAGGTAACTCCCCGTCCACTTGATACGGAAATCAGAAATTAAGTTTTCCCATTGCCATGTTTAAAGGAACAGCTCCAACCAGGTCAACTTTTGTACCGGAGACCGGACGCCGACTATTATCTTCACGATCCCAGCGCTCGCGACTTCATTGGCGTGGGTAAGCCACTGACCCGGATATCAGCTTACGGACATACCCACGCTCGACATTGCTGGCCCTACCCTTGGCGAAACCGGGTCCAGGGTGCGGTCCCGCGAACTTTGGGCGAAAGCTGCTGCGTGACGTCGGGCGTCCTGGAGGTCCTCTCCCTCGCCGGGGCCCTCGACTGACGGCGAAGGAACTGGCGGGAACAATGTTGATTACCGCGGCGGTGGCAATGGCAACGTCCATAACGGATGGAGGTGTCCTATGTCATTGCAGTTCATTGATGATGATGCGGATTACAATGCTGGCGATGACACAGAAGATGCCAATGCGGACGATTTTTTTTATGAAGATGTTCAGGACATTTCGATGACTATAATGGCAGTGACAGCGTCATTGCAGACAGAGGTGGTACTTGCAAAGGTGCAACGGTGATTGCAATGAAGGCAGGATGGATGTGCAATTTCTGTGATTATGATTTGTGTGGGTATAAGATGATAAGAAAATCAAGAATATACATTTACTCCCAAAGGAAATAGAAAAATTACTTTTTCATTTTGTCATTTCATTTCTCATTGTTTTTTCAGTAACAATATATAAAATTTTATAAGTTAAATTTAATAGTTAATTTATAGTTAATTAACTATAAATAAATATGTTGATAGAAAACTAATGGATCCGGGTTAATAATGTAATAGTTAATAATGTAGTAATCCTTAATTGTTAACATTTATTTAAACACAAGTAACTAAAATAATAACAATTTTAATGATCTTTTTAAACATAACCATTTTTGCTGAGGAAATGGTCATGTTTGCCAGAATATAATATACAGATTTCATATTAAATGAAACTATTGTTTAAATACTATAAATATCCCTCCAGGTCACACATATTGTATAGAAAAGATTGGCCAAGAAAAGATCTTTCGTCGGTATGGATAGTTATTGTTACTTGTAAAATTTTTGGTAGCGCATGAAGCACTAGTGTTCCTTGTGCACGTCCTTCGATTTTGAGAATATCTCATAATACGAGCATCTTTCTAGCGCGACATTTGCAGCGAGTGCGTTGGCGAGCCCCGGTTACACGCACAGGCGGGGGCGTGGCCTGCGATGGGAAGCGAAGGAGGAGGACGTCGCTTTCCCCGCGCACGCGCGTCGCGGCCCGTGACTCACTGGCGGGCACGCCCGCGTCTTCCGGGTGCGCTCCCGCATCGGAGGCGGCGGCGTGCGCGCCCTGCGCTATTCATGTTTAGGTTCTCCGCTCTTCCCCGATCCTTCTCGTTCCTTTTCGCTCCTATCCGTTCCTATCGCTCTTTCTCGTTCCTTTTCGTTCTTACCGCTCCTTTTCGTTGCTTCTCGCTCCTACCTGCTCCTTCCCGATCCATCTCGTTCTTACCCGTTCCGTCTCGTTCCTTTTCACTTCTACCCGATTCTTCTCGTTCCAATCCGCTTCTTCAATCCTTTCCCAATTGTCGCTCCTACCTGCTCCTTCCCTCATTCTACGCGCTCCTTCTCGTCATCTTTTCCCTTTGGTCGCTCTTCCCCGCTCCGCCGTGCTCCTTACCCGAACCCGCTCCTTCCCTCTTTCCCCCCACTTTCCTCTCCGCTCTGCTCACTCCTCCCTTTTCCCCTACTCCTCCCCATTTTTCTTCAATCTCCCAGCTCCTCCCGCCCCCAGCGTTGCTGTCACCCCTGCGTTGTTCCTTGCTCTTCACCTCGTTTCGCTCGTGTTGGAGGTGCGCCCCTTCGCAGGCCGAATTGCTTCCTCAGAGCGAGCGTGCCACAGCCGCGCTCGCGACGCCCCGGCGACAGGGAAATTCGCTGCCTCGCGATACGACGCACGGCGTCCGGTCTGGTTTCGAATGCTGCCTGCGACTCCCCCCCCCACCACCAGCCCCAGATGACCTAATAACTCACAGGATTTACCTCGTGCGGGGCCGTAGGCTGCACAAGGAGAGATGAGGTCTCCGCTTCCTTCTATTTTTCCTGGACGTGTCCAATTAATGTTTTTTTTCTTTTTTTGTTTTCTTTGCAGTCAATTTTTTTAAAAAATATTTCTATATCCTTGTTCGACAAAAAATTGTATTTCAAGGATTGAACAATTACATTAATATAAAATAGAATATGAGGAGAAACTTAAAAGTAACCTCTAAACATGCTCCATATTTTTTTGTTTGATTATGGAGAGTCATAATGATCTTAAAAATTAACAACGGTTATAAGCATGCATAACGGTTATATACAGCATAATACATGAAAATTTATACAATAAATAATAGGTACAGGGAGAAAAGCTAGCTATAAATGGCGTTTTCTTTACATTCAAATGTATTTGAACCAAATAAAGTTGTATTGATGTTCATATTTATTTAGATTTGGTCACCCCCAATTATATGCTTTCTAAAAGGGTGTTCTTGCGTATTTGATCTGCATATACTTTATCCAAAATTTGTCAAAGATTTCAGTTCGCAACTTTGTTACCAATCAAAGAGTTTTTTTAATGTAAAATAAATAATATCTCTAAACTCTCAAGGTAATTTCATCGTAATATCTATCTCCCGAACAACATTTGCACCCCACAGGTTTTTAATACCGATATTATTCACCACATGTAATATTTCTCTCATATATGTTGCACACAGCTTTTACTTTTTTGAGGATAAACAAATACACAAAAAATATTTTTCGAATATTTGGTCAAACTATTTGGTTCTTGGAGTATACACGAAAATATTAGCGTAAAATCTTATTTGATTTGAAGGATTTTAGAGATGGAGTACACAAGACTTACACGGTATTATATATATCTCACTTCCAGAGATATATCGAAATCATAAATAAGTCAAAAGAACCGTCTAACAAAGACAGCAGAATTGTAATAACAGCAAAATTTGATTATCTGAATAGTAACACATCCAGAGTCTCTATTTTTTCCCCTGCTGAAAGACACGCTGGCGCCAGAATATGCTTCAAACAGGCATGATACGCACGCTTCTTTACACGCATCTCACATCTTCTTTACATGATCTCTCCGAGCGGTATCAATATTGTGTGAAGCCGGGTCCAAAGAAAGTCACGGAGAAACATCGAGAATGATGTTGCATTCTTACTCGATAAATCTTTGCCCCAGTGAATAAGGTGAGAATTCATTAAAATTAAGTTTTAGTGAAAAACAAAATAGTTTGCACCGACAGAGTTTAGCTCCGAGCCACCATTACCGCTCTCTGCAGCTTCTCTGACCGGGAGGACCTAGGTTTCGTATCCCAGTGGTGGTGAATATTCGATACTCGCTATACAGTTAAATCGAATTAAGTCACTGTCTGGAGGAGAATTTAGGGGCCAGCTGCTTTGATTTGTTAGTTTTCCATGGTTTATCTTATCAATACCAGGGAATGTCAGATCAGCAACCTAATAAACAAGCCATGTACAGCGCGCGATATTTCTCCTCTTCCGAGTCCTATCCTCCTCCCCTTACACCACCACATTTGTGAGGTAGTCAAGTGGACTACTACACCAGTGGGAAGCTTAGAACGTGTTCCAGCTGGAGCGGTGCCCCGCTGGGATACCTAGAGGAACAATTCCCCGCAAGCCGAAGTGTAGGTCGGCTCCGAGTCTCACCATCTAATGGGGAAGAAACATCGCTACGTTCTGATATAAATAAAACATACACTACTTGGCAACTACACAACAAGCCCACACAGTAGCAACCACACAGTAGGCGTACTGTGTGGACTCCCTCGTCGGTTGTGAAATGACATGAACGGACGGCACATGTGACGCCGACTTCACCTCCAGTGTAGTGGCCGCAACAGCGGGCCGTTCCCGGCGGGGCGGTGGTGCGATGGAAATCCCGTCAAGGGGGAAAGATTTCCTCTCCTGTTCCTCTTACGATAAGGATGACGTGAACTTATCAGACATGAAATTACTCTAACTTTTTGTTAGCTGCCGGTGATGTTTAATTTTCTCGAGAGTTATCATTCGTTTATTTTTTTAAAGATGTATTATTCTTTCTTTGTAACTTAAATCTGCAAATTTTCTTTGCTCGTTTATTGCATGTTTAAGTGACTTTCGGCTTTTTGGCGTGAAACGTGAAACAATTCAATGAGAATACCCACTCAATGTTCCAAAAAATGTAAAAAATAGTATTTATTAAAAGAGGTGAAAGACTGAAATTTGAAATACTTAATTTTAAAACTACCAACTTAGTTGTAGTTACCAATGATGCTGTTCTGCAAGACCAAATGGTGAAAAACGTGTTTGCAAATTGTATAAATAAAACATTAAAATGAATCATTTTGACATTGTTATAATACGCTCCCACGGAAGTAGTGGGTTAACCCCACCATAAAAGTAGAGTTGGTTGGCACATCTTACCTTCTGTGACATTTGATGATTTTTAAAAGTTAGAGAGTCAAATATCCACGTACAAAAACATACCATAAGGTAGCATAATAAATGCAGTTTCCATTGATCAATCAAACTTGTAAACACTATACTGGAGTAGCATAAACAATTAAAAATTACCAGCTGATACCAACCAGTTCCGGTCTCCTCTATACTATGTATTATGTATTGTATGTATGCATTGCACATATTCATTATCAATGATATTATAGTTTAGTGTGCATGTACTTATTTAATTCGGTTTTATTCATTTTCTATTGCTCTTCTGATAATTAGACCTACTTTGTACCAAGCATACCTTGGTCCTATGGGTGACGATTATTAGAGGATTCTACTACATATTCACTGTAACATTCAGACAACAGTTAGATGCATTTTAACTGACTCTTGGCAGGTGCATATAAAGTTCTCAATGAGATTACCATCTATAAATATCTCTAATCGTATCTTACTAACAGGAATGATAATGTGTAGAACATAATGGGAATTCCTATGATATGTAATGATTGAGGTATTTTAAATGCTGTTATCCAGTCACTTTATCACTTCTTTATCAACGATTCTGTCACTATCGTATACTTTTTACTAAAAAATATTTTCTTCGAAAAATTTTAAAAGGAAAACTTGCAGATCGATAAAAGGAAAAAGTATACTACCCGTACAAGAACATAAACAATTTAATAATTGTTAGTGATGTAAGGATTACACTGATTCGACTGGTATCTTGTCCTTTGAGATTTTCCCGATATTTTCCAGTTGTTTCGTTGCAAAATAAAAGAAAAGAACGGACACATTCTCGAAACTGCTTTCGTTATCATGACACGCAAAACCCCTTCTTTCTACCATTCGTAGTAAAAAGCGAAAGGTTCCCATAAGTTTCAAAACCATAAAAAGCATTCTAAATCTCTAATTTAATTTCCAACTCATCAGTTTTTTCTATCAGCCATTGACCAATTTTTGTTTCGGAGCTGTTAGTTAGCTAAAATCCTCGTGAGAATAATTGGCAGAAATAATTTTCAACAGATCACTGCTAAAGTGTGAGTTGCGCATATAGTTTAGTTATAGATTTTCAACGCAAAAGAGTTTAAGCCGTATGTCCAGGGTTAGCGGTCCATTCATTTCTCCCGCACAGTAAAAATTAAGACTCTCTCGCATTGAGTGTTCCAATCACGCCTAAAATGAAATTCCTTCCTTCTTTCTTCTTAATTTTCTTACTATTATTATTTTTATTATTCCAAATAGTAGCTAGAAAGGACCACAGACCGTTAGAATACTTGATCGTCAAGTAATGGCTAGCGTAATTTGAAACAGAGCGGTCCACGACCTTCCGTGAATTAAGCCGATAATGATGATCATCAAGATGATCATGATGATACACGTTCGAAATTTTTATTTATTTATTCCTCAATTCTCAACTTTTCTTCCCAGAAACAAAACGAATCTGTAATCTATTAAAATCACATCTGAGATCATCACAATCTTTGAAACATTTGCCTCTATATTCAACTTTACTTTCTTAATTATGTCTCTCCATTCCTCTCTCTCTCTCTCTTTCTCTCTCTCTCTCTCTCTCTCTCTGCCTGGGTCTCTGTCTCCCTCTTGCCCTGACTACTTTTGCCTCGTCTTTCCTTCGACAAAAGTACCATTAGGTATAACCGTTGCTATTTAGTTGACAGAGTGGTCGAGGCAGTTTGTGATTCAAAACTCGAAAGTGGACAATGAACAGGAATCGGACCCGCGATCATCTTGACCACATTTCACCAAGAGACAAGCGAACACATTTCCTGCTCGAGCAGGAGAGCAAGTTTGAGAAATGGGATCTGCTACCAACACGATTCTCGTTAGTGGTCGAAGCAGATTTAATTTTGTTGTTGCGGTGCCACTGAAGCGTCTCAACCGTTTGTATACAAATTCAAATTGGTAAAAGTACATCACGCACTGGTTTCTTTAGAAGTTATTGTACAGAATAAACGTATAATGGAATTACACATAAAGATTAGTAATCTAAATATTGTACATTAATGATAACAATTGGGGCTCAATTAGCACAATTCTAAAGAAACATTTGTAGAATCTAGAGAAATGATCTCAAGTTTAAAACTTACACAGTGCTCTAATAATATAAGAGAAAGTACGAGTTGAGTCGTTATCATGATCATTAAATATGATCAAATCGAGTCTTCTACTTATTATTAAAACTGAGAGTGACTATCAATTAAACAAAAAGAGGAAATAAACTTTGAGAATGTCATCTTAAAGCCAAAGTAAAAACGAGAAAAGACACGACTTGCTTAACGGTGGCCCAGGACCGGAACCCTGAAATGTATCTACTAAGATAGCAGTCAAAAATCTTTTTAATTGTTCAGATTTCAACATTTCAAGCACCTCTCATTGACCCGGGATGCGTAAAACATTTTGAATGTGTTTTGCTTCACTTCCTTATTTCCACGGCCCGGCCCGGCAAGAAGAGAGGAATGCTCGCTCGTCTTTTTCCGGCGTTCCCAAACGCGCGCCGTTCTGCCGGTCGGCCACCGCAAGCCGTCACAGCCTTCTTCGTCACGCCCAGGGCGCCTGGGAGCCCCGACGGACGCGACCAAGTCGAACGGGAAGCGAAGCGTCGTCTCCCCGCCGCCCACGCCGCCCCACGCCGCCCCACGCCGCCCAACGCCGCCCCACGCCGCCCCACGCCGCCCCACGCCGCCCCACGCCGCCCCACGCCGCCCACGCTTTCCCCGACGCCCTTGTCCTCGGGCCGTCGCACGACGCCTCGGTTGTCCTCGTCGGAGAGGAGTAGAGCCGGATTATTTCTTTAGCAGAACTAAAATATCAAATCTGTAGTTCGTTTACCGAGGCAAATAAGTTTGCTACACGTTGGGAAAATGTCTATTTTTCAAAATTTGCCAACCTCGCTTTGTTGAAACTTTTATTCGTGATTCAACTATTTACGGTGAAAAGGTGAGAGAGAAATTCTGGAGATCAAGAAATGGAGTGCAGCTTGAGTTTCTCCCCATACGTCACATTCATATTTTAATGTTCTTTGTCAAAAGAAATCGAATCCAAGTCCTTGACGTCCTCGTCGGCATCGTCGTCCTCGATGTCCTGGACATAGGAGGAGAAGAGTCGGGAAGTGGAATATTATTTTGTTAGTAGTACTAAAAATCAAAGCTGTAGTTCGCTTTCCGATGGATATAAGTTTTGTGTAACTCTGGAGCGAAAAATATCTAGTTTTCAAATGTTGTTAATCGCACTTCTTTGCTACTTTTATTCATCATTCAACTATTTATGGTTAAAAGGAGATAACGGGAACTCATGAAAAGGAATGAAGCACGCATGGTACTTCTCCAAACGTTACAGTTTTTATTGTTTATATAGAGCTTTTATTGTTCTTGGACAAAATAAATCAATTCTAAGTCCTCGTCGCCCTCGTCCTCATCGACCTCGTCGTCCTCGCCGCCGTCGTCGTCTTCGTCGTCCTCGTCCTCGTCGTTCGGACGTCTTAGACCGGGAGCGGTAGCTCAGTGCATCAACTGATGTCACTGCAGCGCCTCTGACCGGGAGGTACTAGGTTCGAGTTCAATCGGCGGCAGGATTTTCAACACTAGCTTTTCAGCTAGGTCGAATTCAGTCGCTGTCTGGAGGAGAATTCTAGCGGCCGGCTGCTCAGATCGGTAGTTTTCCGTGGTTTCTCCGATCAACACCAGGCGAATGCCGGAGAAGTACCCTAACAAACGGGCCACAGACCGCGCGCGATCTTTCCTTCCTCTTCCAGGACAAGGAAGAGGAAAGAAAGGAAGAGGAAGGATCTTTCCTTCCTCTCCCCTTACATGCACTACCTACCACATATTCCGGAAGACCTGTCGGGAGCTTAGAGCTTGCCCGGCTGGGGCGGTGCCCCGCTGGGGGGAGAGCCCTGGTTAGAGGGAAACCCCACTAGCCGACGGTAGGTCGGCGCCGGATCTCGCCATCCAGCGGGGGAAGATCACCGCCATCTCCCGAGAAAAACATGCACTACACTAACGGAACGAATGACCAAAGCAGTTGACGCGCCTGGAAACACGAATCAATCAATCAATCAATCGGACGCCTTAGACGTGGTAGGAGTAGAGACAGGGGTATGGGGTACTATTTTGTTAGCAATATTAAAAAATTAAAATTAGTAGTTCCGTTACCGACGGAAATAAGTTCTGTAACCTGGGAACAAAAAGTATGCTTTGCTGCTTGGTCTGTTGAACTTTTAATTCATCATTCAACTATTTATGGCTAAAAGGTGAGGAACAGATACTGGAGCTCAAGGGGAGATGCGCAGCTTGTATTTCTCCCCCACACGTCGCACAGTTTTTACTCATCTTTGACAAAAAAGAAATCAAATCACATTCCTCGTCGTCCTCGCCGCTACGTGCTTCGCTCACACCGTCCCTCTTGTCTCGTGCCCTAATGCCCCATCGGCCCCACAGCACATGCCGCCTTCGCTGCTCCCGTAGTTGTCATTGCCCCCGCAGCCAATGCCACCCCCGATCCTGCAGATACTGTCGTTGCTTCTTCCAGTTGAACGCCCCCACATCTGTTAAGCTTCACCGTTGCTTCCAGTTCCGCTGCTTTTTTCTGCTCCCGCCTTTCCCTTAGTCACTGTTGACTCTGAGAACCTCCGCGCCAGCACAGTAAATAGGCAATGTCCTTGATCTTGTGGAAAATGACTTTCTAGCATCACAAAGAGTATTTATGGAGGTCTATTATGAAACGAACAAAGTATTGGAATAATTTTCATTATACTATGGTTTTTGTTTGCTGATCAAAGAAAATACAATATCAAAACATAACCAACGAAAGCTCTTAGCTTACATACGTGAATTCTATTTGAATGTGCTGCGTCGGCCACTTTCATAGGTCGACCAATTAGGAACCGTTATTTTCTTCTGGTTCCGAACGAAGGCAAGGAAAGCTAATATGCTGGCCGGCATACAGGTTACGTCGAAGGTGCGTACTTTCGAAGCGTCGGACGTAGTGGGCCGATTTTGTAAAAGTTGCTCCTTTGGGACTCGAATATATTCCGGGAGAATGCCGTTAGGGTACAGTTAGAGAGTTGCCCCCTCGCACGCTAGCATTAGACACCCTCCCTTTATAAATCTTGCTTACTCCTGCCCGATTTACTAGACCTGTACATTTTCCAGGCCCGACTCCAAGGAGCTGGCATTCATATTCAGTTTTCAAAGCAATATTGTATTATCAATACAGAACATCCATTCTATCACTCTTTTTGCATTCGAAAATACAAAGCCAAATTTGCCGCATTACTGTTGAGCACTCTGGCTTGTTAGATGTTTTCATCACTTTATTAGACCAACATCTGCTCCTCAAAACTTGATTGTGTAATCTCCTGTTCATTTTGTTGTTTGGCTGCATTGTGCTGCTGTCATTACCGGCAACACATACTTCAAAGCCCATTTCTGCACTTCAGCCAGAAACATCACCATCTCTACCCCCGTCATTATCACCACCACCAACTCCAAGCAACCTCTGACTCGTCAATTCTAAGCGCGAACATCAGGTCGTCGCGTCTACAGTACCGGCAGTGTAATAGCGACTCTGGCAGTTTAATGCGCTGTTGCCACATTTTACTACGCACATGTCACCATCTACATGACATATAAATCTCAAAACGTTAACATTTACTGACAGGCTATGACCGTCTTGATATCGTGTTCATAACTTTCGTCCAGACCAAACCGTGTGGCCTCCGCGACTTCGTGTGACTCAGATGAGTGGCAACGCTGAACTCTTGCTGTGAGGAAGTAAACAAATCCTCACAAGCTAATTGCTTCAGAACAGGTCACACAACGTACAAATGCACGTGACGAGAGAACTGTCAAAGTCGCTTAGTCGCTGCTGGCACTGTAGAAGGGCCTTTGAACTCTCCATCAAAACCGGGAAAAAGCTGCAGGGTGCTAGGATAGGAGGCGCTAGCGCCCTGGGTACAGCTGAGCTGCAAGAGAGGCTCGCCAACTTCCACACATAAAAATTGGCTAATTTGTGATAAATAGGAAAAGTGTCTTCTAAATGTACAGTTATTCATAACATATACATATAAGAAACCTCCGAAGAAAGCGCGAACATCGACGCTATCTTTTGTTCGGCCCTGCTTGTGTTTCGGGGACCCACGCAGTAACCACGCACGTTTTAAGTATCATTGGCAGCAATTCATATTTAAGAAGGTACTACAGGAGAGCGCGTCATTGTAATGGTCTCCACCACTATATCTATATGGAATTTGAGTGGCCCTGGACTGTAGGTCGCGACTACCGTCATCCGCCTCCGCGAAGCTCGGAGCTTTGTGCCCGGCACGGCGCGACTTTCCGCTCCGAATGCCTCACAGCGCCCGCCCGGCAAAAAGCTCATTTAAGCGCTTTGGCCCCGTTGCAGATAAAAGGCGAGGAAGCCACTCGCGTTGCTATGGCCATCGCCGCAGTTGCTGCTTCCGCCGCCGCTGCTTCCTTCTGCTTCTGCTGCTACTGCTGTTGCTTTTGCTCAGAGTGGTGCAGACATCCGGAATGCGGGCTTTTGTGGGAGCCAGGCCGCGCACCAGGAGCTTCCCTACGGAATGCAGGGCAGAGCAGATGGCAGCGTTAACGGCGCACGCCAACGGGAGGAACACGGCTATGGTTTTAGATTTGGATGAGAGGTTTCACATTTCTGCGTAATCTGCGGCTTTCCTCGAAGTCGTGTTATCGTTTTGCCCCACATTCCTGTGGAGCAACATTGGTGACAACGGACTTGGCGTTGTGTGAGCAAGGGACATCTTGTATCACGTAAAACACGATCTATACAAGGCTGTTGTCTGCTAAATCCAATTTAAAGTGCTCGTGACCGATGTAAGAGATGTTTATAATTTCTTTTCAAGGACTCAAGAGGCATTTTTTTTAAGAATGTAGTACAAGTCATTTGAAGCTCATGGCGAAGTTTATATTCAAAGTGCTATTGAAAGGATAAGACTAATTTATTACCGATTGTGAGTTTCATGTTCATGAAACCGTGGAAATAAAACTGTAATAATATAAGCACCGAATTATATTGTATTATTTGTTTTCTTTGACAATTGATATTTACAGACATTTGCCAGCTGGAGTCTATGAGCTGCGATTGATTTCCAGTTCTGGATACAGAAACTTGCTGAAATTTGTATAAAGAGTTTACCCATTATAAATTATACTAAGAAAGACGTTATTTCACCTAAAAATTTAAACATCTGTGTGTCACAATAAAACTGTTAGCTCATGACAGAAGTTGTGTTTGCTTTTCCATTGGGTGAAGGTAGTACTGGCTTTACCAAAGGTCTATCGTCGTTGACGAGGGGGAAATTTTGAATAGCGCCGTCCTGAAAGATTATGGAATCGTTTGTGTCTGTCCGGCTATTTACAAACTTCTGAGTGCTAAGTAGTGTTTTGTTATTTGATTGGAAAACTATTTAAAATGAACTGAGAAATTATCCTGATAAAATTTCCTTCCTGATGTTCACATAAAACTTCCAAGACAGGAAATTTTGGAAAACACTAACAATTTCATATTTTATACAATGATGAAAAGTCGGAAATAGCTCAATACTCCATATTCAGTTCATAGTATGTAAAAAATTCGCATTTTCGGCGCACGATTGCAATACTTTCTCTTCCTACGAAGTAAGAACCAGTAAGTAAAACGAAGAATGGTTCTCTTTGCACTGCAAATCGTAATCTGGTATACTTATTTTTCTGACATTTTTATTACATGTATTATCAAATGTCAATTGCTGGCTAGACGACAGTTTATAGCAAAACGCTTTTCAATGTCAATTTTAGATTTACAACGTACATTTCTTCACAAAAAAACTAGTTTATAAAATATCAAATAAATTATTAATTCTACATAAAATACGAACTCCGAATTTTGTTTCAAAATGGATGTGCAATAAGGATAACATGCAAATATTTACGACCAATTTCTTATCTAGCCACTAAGATATTCATTTCATCATTAAGTGTTTTACAGATAATAAGATGCTCATGTGTTAACGCCTAATTTATAAATACAAGCTCTCAAATGTAATCATACTGTAAAGAAATTAAACCCATTGTTCTCTCCAATAAAGCAGCTGTAGATGCCTTTGCTTATTCTTGTGCAACAGCAGAAAACGTGACATCTCGCGGAGATCGTCAATGGCTCGATGTCAACACAGAAACGTCTTTGTCTAGACTCCGTATTATAGTCACATTAGAGGGATTTGTTTTGACGACCGTCGAGTTCATCTCGAAGCTACGCACAGTCACCACTGCTCCGCCTAATGGGAGTTGGCCCAGCGGTACCTCCGGCGCTCCTGGATGGGGAACAAAAGTCGAAGTAAGAAGCAGGCGCACATTCTCTCTGCCTGTTGCTACAATTCCACAATTGATCAAGAATCGATTGTTACGCCTTGCTGGAGTGAGGCGTGAAACCCAGAAGAGTCACAAGAAATAACGCAAAATAATAAGCAGGCCCGTGGCGACAGCCATCGTCTGCGCCGAGGAGGCTGAATTTATAATTCAAAGTTTAACAACCTTGTCTTACCAAGGGATAGAGCCGAAATGCTGATTCCCATAATGACTACAGAGCAATCGATAAGCTCTATAAAAAGGAAAATAGGCAGCTAAAAATTCTCAAAAAATAGGCACGTAAACGCATTAAAACTCAGAAAAGGCACTTATAAATAAGTAAAAATTAATCACTGTTGATATTTTTTGCTAATTTTACATTTTACTATGGTAACAAATTACTACGAGCTGACCTGGATGGCCGAGGTGGCTAAGAGCGAGTACCGACTCAGCACTTCGGTCCGAAACGTCGCGGGTTCCAGTCCCGCCTTGAGCATGGTTGTTTGTCCCTTGACTTTGTATGTGTTGTCGCGGAGGGCCTCGCGTTTTGCTGTCCCCAGATCAGAGGGGCCCCGCAAGTGTCTTGGTCTAGTGTCGTATATGCGTCCCATCGGGACGTAAAGGGTTACCGGCTGTTGGCTGGATTAAAGCCCTAGGAAAAAATGATTACGAAGAGACGGAATGCAATGAGATATACACGTCAACTACCGTAAATAATTAACTGTTCATGCAAATCTCACGTAGATGACTTAGAATCTCACGTAGTTGTTTAAGAAAAGTTATTTTAATAGTAAGTAGCATATGTATCTGCTAAAGCCAAGAACGAAAGTGCCATTTCAGTATCGCATACTAAAATGGCAGTGTATTACCATATACTGTTCGAGATGTGCTGAATGAAACTGTGATCTTCTGTCACTCAAGACATTTTTGAATCTTGAAAAAGACCTTTCAACATCATGTGAACACATAGGTGCATACTTCATAGAAGACAGTTCCATGGGTACAAAATTAGATGTCTCACTTTTGCCTTCCAATATCGAACTCACTTTTACCATCGTGACGCAACCTGGATTACGTTGCAGTATTTTTTTTTCAAATTTTGTCGTTACTTCTTTACCGATGTTACCTGGAACTTGGCTAAAATCAGTTTGAAGATTTTGAATTGTACTTACTGCATCCACAATAGGCATATATCTCTCTTCCAGCTTTATTAAAATACCAGGGACTTTACTGAAATTAATAGCATAATAGCCAGATTTTCTGCAAGATTTAGAGATACTAAGTCCTTTTTTGCTTCAGTTTGGTCTTCGTCAAAAGAAAATACAACCACTTTAATATTGGTGGCATGCTTAACGTAATGCAATGAAACTTGCAGTTACGTACCCCAGCCTGTCAGAATTGAAGGGCTCAGTAAAAAAATAACTATCCCACATTTTCTGTGAAATTGAGTTATTAGCATTATGCAAAACTTCATTATTCAATATTATTCTTTTAGTGTAATCTGTTTTTTTAAAACCAGTATGGACTTGTATACAAGTGCACCGTGTTTAAAAGTTTAGAAACGTATTGCGTTATACGAGGGAAGTCCAGGAAAAACCCTCATTATCTCCGAACCATGTCTGTGTGGGATAACTCGTTGTTCTACAGAGCCCTTTAATTGGTTGAGGTGGCAGTGGATTGCCTGAAAGAGCCCATTTGAAAACAGAAATTTGAGATGATGTCTTGAGAAACACTTTCTTAACTGCAGATATCACAGAATTGACTGCAGGAAAATGTACTCGAACGTTCTCTCCCAGGTGATGAATAGCGTGGGGCAAACATATCACATATGGTCTTGAATAAAAGATTTGAAGATTTTCTCCTGCCTTCAACAAGTAAGATGAAGCATAGAATAAAGTTGCGCAAGCGAGTTTAAAGTTGCGGTTGGCGAAATCATGCATTCAAATGGAAAACATATCCTCGAAAAGCAAAAATAAGGCGAAAATAGGCATTTATCTCACAATAGTACCTCAATTTCAAAATAGGCGAAAATAGGCACCATCTATATATTTAAAAAAATAAGGTATTCTGCCATGGCTTCGTTTAGAGCTTCTACTGAACCGATTGTTGTATTTTTTTCTTTTAAATGAAAGAATATGATCCCTAGATATGTTATCAGATATTGTTTGTGTTGATTCACCAACATTTACGGTGTAAATTAATTAATTAAATCATTCTTTAATAGTACGCTTATAGTCAATAGTCAATTGTTGTCTTGCAATGGGTGGCAGTTTCAAAATCGATATACATGAGTCCATAGATGTGAGTCCACGCTGCTTGATGTTTTGTTTTGATTGTTGAGATTTGTTCACAATTCGTCAAGTTATTGTTTCAGTGTAATAATTGCATTGTGGTGTTGACAGTTTGCATGTATTTGCTTCTGTGGTGTATTTTGTAGAGAACACTCGCACAGTGGGTTTTGCTCGGTTGTACTTGAAGTTGTTTACAGGTTATGTCGAATTTCGAATCTTTGCCCACGCGCCCCAAAAGACGCAAACGTACATTAACTGGACGCAGGGAAAGAGAAAGTCAGCGTAGGTGTCGTGATAGTGAGGTCATTTAGTTTTCTATTGGGTCATTGTCTATGAAATGTCAGTTTTGCTCTGCTTTGTTCTTTCCATGTGAGAGGAATTCTGCAAACGATTTACTCTATGTTGCTTAAATGGGAAAATAAGCATACCTTCGAGCAATATGCCAGAAGAAATCAAACAGTTGTTTATAGGAGATGATGACACATCAAAGAACTTTAGAAATAATATCCTTCCGTATAATAGTGCTATCTTTTGTGTTGATATTGCATTGCCACCTGGTCATGGGCCATACGTGTTCAAAATTTTGAGAACTCCTTATCACAGAATATCTTCGTTTTACCCTCAAGATCCAAACAATGCAATATATTGTGAACATTAGTCTGGGTACAGTATTTTACATTTATCTCAGATCCCTCCGTCAAATTTTGACGGATTCTCACTAGTATACATAAAAATCCATTATGTGAATGCACTGATAATGAAACCAATTAATATCTCGACAGCCTCAGATTCTGAACAAAAGAATAAAAAGGACGAAATCCACTCTCTAATAATGCCTTAGTCAGACTCTAAGAATTTATAATTACCTCAAACCTAACAGGATTTTTTCTCGGACCTTTTTCGTACACAACCTACCAAAAAACGCATCGCAGTTTTCAAGCAGCGAATCAGAACAGCTGCAGAGCCTGTGTTGCATAATTATTATAAATATAATTACAATTACGTGTGCCATACTCTCATGTCGAACACGTTTCCACGACGATTTCCGTCACTTGTAACATCGTTCAGCTCCCGAAAACACATCTAAAAACATAACTACGTTTCGCTGAGATAGCCAGCATGTTTCAACGTAAAAAACTATACGCTTCGTGGACGAGGAAAGGAAGAGGGAGAGAGGATACGACAGAAAAGAACATCAAATAAGACACAGGTCGTATTGAAAATAACAAACCCTTATACCTTGCATTACATATCTATACAATATATTATGATCAACAATTGTCTCATCATATTCCCAGCTACTCATCCCTTCAAGCTATAGCTGAATTTTAATCTGACACAATATTTAGATCTGCCTGTGCAATGTACAGAAAATTGACTACAACAAAGTTTTAAAAAAATGTTAAGTGACATTGCATAGTACTAGTGTGTTAAAAAGTATAAAATAAATTGTGCATAGGTGAAGGGAAGCAATTTTCTCGAAATGTTCCTTTCGTTTTGCAGTTTTTCTTTGCCATGAATCAGAATACTTTTGACTTTTAATACCTTTACATTTAAGTTTCGCACCACTCACTCAAAGACAGTTCTCAACACAACAACTCATCTAGACTAATAACAGTAACCACGAAGAAGCTGACGCGTCAGTTTCACGAGAACCTGTTTTCCCCAGCGATATGATTTGCGTGCTGCAGCCTTAGGGGCTCAAGTTCGGTAAGAAGTATATAGAGAGCGTGTTGAAGTTGCTGAGGGGTTTATGTCATCATCACAGATGGAGACTAACTATAATTATTTTATGGTTATCAAGATCATCTGACCACAATGCTTCCATCTTCGGTGCAATTTATGGCGGTTGGAGGCGAGGTAGAAAAATGTCAACGTTTTGTTACTAATGTTTTAGTACGGTAATAATAAGATGACACATCATAATCGATTATGTTGACAGAATTGTTCATAAAAAAAGAAAAATTTATTAAAACCCAGAAGTTCAGTTATTAACAACCGAAATGGAAATGAAAGTTGTATTATATCATGACATTTCACTGTTAACTACTAATAAAGCAGGTACAAAATGACATTCTAATAACTATTAGCAAAAAACCATTTCAATATAAAAAAGACTGGTTAAAATATTTGAACTGTCCTAACAGCCTGTTTCAGTCATGCTACATGCCGAGGAAGAAGGCACATATTTTGACATTGAAGGTCGTGGAACATTAAGTATTAATTTAACTATGCATACAGTAGTACAAAATGAATATATTTGTATTTGGTTAACTGTTCCTCACGATCTATATGAGGACTGTAATTTAGTTTTGTTTTCAGTTGGCAACTAGCAACTATTGATAAATTAGTCGTTTTTTAGGATCTGCGACACTGTTGCAAAGATGCGAGTGGTTTACACCGACGTTCATCTTAGCAGATCTTGCCAGAAGTTGATTATTTCAAACATCCAGATTTATTATTAAGAAGCATAGTCGTCAAGACGAGTGCACATAAATTTTTCAACATTAAGGTAAGAGCAACGTGAACGCTATTCTTACACGCATAGCGTGTGATGAGTGTAAGATGAACATCCCAACAGTGCACGCTTGAGACGTGATTGCTTTCATACTTTCTAATCTAACTACACCATACAAGAACTGTAGCGCAAGGACTGGAATTATCGAGCGCACTGTAGCGTTTCTTCGTGGAAGGACGAACCTTAATTTACCAATGCGTTTCTACACAGTGAGATGACGTCATCTTTCTACGTATTTTAAAGAACTGGCTGACTCGCAATGTGCCCCTTATTCATAGAATCGTATTTAATGTGCAATTAACCATAATCAACGTTAGTGCCCGTGTTGAATTGAATAAGTCATTTCCGAAGACATTAACAATGCTCGGCAATTCAAGTCTGTGTTTTTTAAGAAAGCATCCATCCGGAATTCTGTGTTGTATAAAAAGTGGCAAATAATGGCGATATATATTATTGGAAGAGCAAACATTAACCTCACACGAAATTAAATTCAAATATTCGAATTATCTGCATCAAGAGTGTCAAAATATGTCCCAATTAAACATTCTGATTGGCCTCTAATAAAAAATTTTAAAAAAGAGAACTTGGGACGAAGGCAAAGATTTCACATTATTAACTAATGGATGGTATTAAATAGGCAGCCATATTAAAAATGACAGAAAATGCATTAAATTATTTTCTTTTGAAGCTACATACAGCATACACAAGGAAGAAGAATTTTTCTAACGTGATAAAGTATCTGTAAAACATCAATAATGACTCCTAATTGCAGTGACTTATGCATTTACTACTTTACACAGATCGAGACTTCGTTTCAATGGCCCAAGACTTCATCATTTGGCTGGTTTGAGCCTTAATCGTAGTAGTTCTTATTTAAGTGAATTTTATGGCACATTCCGGATCACTGGTATACTGGTATCGACTGGTATAGAACCAATGTGACAATTAATGTAATGTACATTATACAATTAATGTAATGTAATATTCAATTAAAGTGAAACTTTAAGCTTCTGTGATTAAAGTCGCGATTGCAATGCCTCCCCATAAAGCTGAGGTCCAATAATGTCAGACTCTTATTGTTATCATTCAGAACCCGTTATGGCATTTAATAAAACATAATCTTACAAAACTATCCATTTTTTTAAATTTAGAAGACGTATGTAATGGATCAGTAAGTGTTTGAAAGGCACTTTAGTTGATTTTGTAGGTTATTTTAACATTGTTGTTCTAGCCAGAACACCGAGAATTAGACAAATTAATTAAATATAAAGGTCTGTATCCAATGTTCCCCATGAGAAAAACATTTGTATCATAATACATGTACCGCTAAGCTACTGAGTTTGAAAATAATTCCCAAGAGGAGAATCTCTTAATCATGCTCTGTGGAATGCATGTGTTTGCTAAATGAGTCAGTAAAAATTTAATACATCTGTTGTAACTCCTTGAGAACTTTTACTGCTGCTAGCTGCTGCCTTCCTATTTGCACAAATTCTTACCTATATAGAAAATAAATCACGCTTCTTTTGGATTATGAGTATAATTCTTAGTTCCAAAGCTAGGTCATTTACATCGCATGTACCTTTCCTCGTTTCTCTTCAGGCCCCATGTAGTCAAAGGACACTACACACAATATCATTTTCAAAGGCAAGAGAGTTAAAATCACTGTAAACATTTTTTGTTATTCATTTAATGAATGCACAACCTCACAAAACCAATGGAGAATTAGCTCCTAGCTGTAAATCCAGAGAGAGAAAATGATCTCGAGGAAACCTACAAGAGGAGTCGACATAACACTCCATTCTTCATCAGCCGAATGCGAGGCAAGTGCAATAACCGCAAGGTAATCGCGCGGTTTGCGGTGCGCTGGCGGCAGAAGAACGTGACGACAGGAGGCTCCGGTTGATTGATTGCTTTTTTCGTATTTCCGGGCGCGTCAACTGCTTTGGTCATTAGTCCCGTTTGTGTAGTGCATGTTTCCCCCCGGGAGATGGCGAGATCCGGCGCCGACCTACCGTCGGCTAGTGGGGTTTCCCCCTAACCAGGACTCACCCACCAGCGAGGCACCACCCCAGCCGGGACATGTTCTAAGCTCCCGACCGGTCTCCCGGAATATGTGGTAGTGTAGTGCATGTTAGTGTAAGTGTGTGTGTGTGTGTGTGTGTGGAGAGGATAGGACAAGGAAGAGGAAGGACAGATCGCGCGCGGTCCGTGGCCCGTTTGATAGGGTACTGCTCCGGCATTCGCCTTGGGTTGATCGGAGAAACCATGGAAAACTACCGATCAGAGCAGCCGGCCGCTAGAATTGTCCTCCAGACAGAGACTGAATTCGACATAGCTGAAAAGCTAGTGTCGAAAATCCTGCCGCCGTCAGGACTCGAACCTAGGACCTCCCGGTCAGAGGCGCTGCAGTGGGATCAGTTGATGCACTGAGCTACCGCTCGCGGTTGGAGACTTGGGCTTCGGAAAGACGGAAAAGTGAGAAAGTGGTAGGCAGGCTGGGGAGACGGGAAAAAGATTTCGAAAGAAGTGCTGGGAATCGTGGGCTCGGATTTCATACGCTCGGCCCCCTCCGCGCATTCTGCTTTAATGTGGCCTACGAAATAAATTTCTAAAATCTAAGAAATTGAATCTTTATATGAATATGAATATCTTTATCTTTATATGATCTTATTATGTGCGCAGGGGTTTTTAGTTGGAGAGATCTTATTGGGTAATTTAGTTATTTTCTGTAATGTTACATTATTCTACATGCGGTTCTGAGTCGCGGTTGTGAGTCGCTCACGTGGAGCACGAAAATGGTTAAGAACCAAAATATCCATTCCATGCTCTTCTCTAAGTTGGGTAACTTCTGCGCGAACCCCGTGCTTTGCCGATAGTGCAGCCAAGCAAAAAAGTACCGGTTATTTGTAACAACAGCCCAAAGAAATGGCACGGTCGTGTTGGTAATAATGGTGTTGGTAGTGCTGCTGTTGTTTGTAGGGGTGGGGGTCCTGAGGATGGTGATGGTGGTTGTGGTGGAGATGCTAGGGTTGTTGGTGGTGACAGTAATAATGTTGATGGCGGTAATGGGATAGTTAATGGTGGCAAAACTCAGAATGTACGTGACATGATGATATGGGTGGAATGGATGATATTGAGGTTTAGGGTAATGCGTCAAGTGATATGGTGTGGTGTGGCGGTAGAGAAGTGATCCTTGGTGTAACGCTATCGCGAGCAGAGCTGACTGAGGCAGTTGCGCCGAAGAGGGAGGCGTCGACAGCAGCTGCCTCTACAGCCCCGTTGACTGGGAGATCCATAAAATGCCATAACAAACGGGCCATGGCCCGCGCGCGATCTTTCCCTTCCTCGTCCTTGCTCCCTCTTCTCATCTTACACACACAAAAGCATTTCAGTACCAAACATGTCGGAGGACGCAGTCGGGAGCTTCGAGCTTACATCGTCTGGGATGGTGCTCCGCTGGGGGAGGTACCTGAAGAGTGAACCCCGCAATCTGAAGTACATCTCCGAGTCGGGTCTCCATTTTGAGTGGAGAATTGATTGATTAATTTGTGTTTTCGGGTCCGTCAACTGCCAGAGTATTCATGTTTTTTTATCACGAAAGGTAGCACTGTTCTTCCCCTGCGGGATGGCGAGATCCGGCGCCGACCTACACGTAGAATTCTCCTCCAGACAGCGGCTGAACTCGTCATAGCTATCGAGATAGGGCCGAAAATCCTGCTACGGTTGGATCTCTAACTCTAGGACCTCCCGGTCAGAGGTACTGCAGGAACATCAGCGGATGTCCTGAGGCACCTCAGTCGGTTCCAGTGGTGGAGGAACACCGCCACCTCCCAGGTAACCCTCACTCCACTCGCAGGTGAACCAAGTAGTTGACGAGGAAACAATAAATACTCGCTGCGAGCACCGATGCGGTGGCGCCGGTGCGCGGCGTTGCCGCCCCCCGTGGCGGCGGCGCGGGGTTTTTTTCGCGGCCGCCACGGCTGACGCGCCTGGCAGCAGGGACGCGCGGCCACGGCAGCCCCACGCTCTCGCCGCGCGCCCCACACCTGACTCCGCCGGCTGCGCGCTTTTGCGGAACATCCGCGATCGAGCGGTGGAAAGTTTGCATACATGACTACTCCACGCATTTGTGAATTAAATAGAATTGATTCGATTTATTCGTGAAACAATATAAATTACCGGGTGCGGTAGCTTAGTGCATCAACTGATGTCACTGCAGCGCCTCTGACCGGAAGATCCTAGGTTCATGACCTGACGGCGGCAGGATTTTCCACCCTAGCTTGTGAGTTTAGGTCGAATTCAGTCGCTGTCTGGAGGAGAATTCTCGAGGCCGGCTGCTTTGATCGGTAGTTTTCCGTGGTTTCTCCGATCAACACCAGGCATATGCCGGAGCAGTACCTTAACAAACGGGTCACGGACCGCGCGCGATCTCTCCTTCCTCTTCCTTGTCCTATCTTCTCCCCTTACACACACACATACACATTTACACTAACATGCACTACACTACCACATATTCCGGGAGACCGGTCGGGAGCTTAGAGCTTGTCCCGGCTAGGGCGGTACCCCGCCTGCCGGTGGGAAAGTCCTGTTAGGGTGAAACCCCGTTAGCCGACGGTAGGTCGGCGCCGGACCTTGCCATCCAGCGGGGGAAGATCACCCCCATCTTCTGAAGAAAAAAATAATACACTACACTTATGGGACTAATGACCTAAGCTGTTGACGAGCCCGGAATAACAAACCAACCAACCAACCATTTGTGACGTATGAGAAGTATAATCTGCGCACTCCTTGACCTCCAGAATTCCTTCCCCACCCGCTGCAACCGAATACACAATTGAATGGTGGATAGAAGTAACGACAAAGTGAGGTTAGAACCATTGGATAACTGGAAATTTTCGTTCATTTTACATTGTAAAATGAACTTCACGTTTGATTTTGTAGAGTTGGTAACAAAATAACAGCCGACACTTCCGGTTCTACACTCACCACAAGAAGCAAAATCTCAACATCCGTGCGCGTGGTGAAACTAAATTATAGGTATTATTATTATTATACGGTTATTTATTTTACTCAACCATGAATTTAATCATAACTTTAAATCATCTTCAGGAAGGGATGGAGTATTGATTTGGGCCCTCCCGCCCCTCCCCCTCCCGCCCCTCCAGCCCCTCCCGCTCCACTGATAACACAGGTCTCAATTTCGCCATCTTCGTTCTTCGTCCTCCTTCTTCTCCTTCTGGATACCTTTTGTGCACATGGCTTTTTATATTCCAAAAATAATGGAGTATGAGATAATTTTCTTTCTGAAATACCAATTCCATGATTCGGAAGATATAAAGTCTTTTCTTATTTGGCGAAGTTGACCTGCTGCCTCAGTTAACATTGAATTAATACTTGAATATGGATTTTAATGAAAGAACAATTTATCACAATGCTGCACAATAACATTAATGCCTACCTACAAATCTGAAGCCATAATCCCCTAACCGTGTTGATGCCATTATTTTACCCTTTCTTCTCATGTTACCACATTTCCTCACAACGTGGGGTACGTAAGTACACTTAGAATAACATTCATCATATTATTCTAAATGATCTTGCTGTTTCTCGATAGTCAGAGTATTGAACAAACTACGGAGGCCCTATGTTGCGAGTGTGATGCCTGACTAGCTTTGATTTGTTTCGAATAATAAAATAACATAACGTCTCTAGGAGAGGAAATAAGGCCTATTGATGTGAGTTATATTTACCGTTAGTATAAGATCAGTCATTGACAAACTATGATGGCAAAATTGGGTAATTTATTTCCACGAAATTATTTAGATTTTTTCTTGTCGTGGAGCTTACTTACTTGAAACGAAGACAGTTTCACGTCATACTCGTTCGATTCCCAGTTAAGATTACTGACACACTACGCTCAGTTTGCCATGCGATTAATTATCTGTCAAGCTCAATAAGAGTATTTGAATCCTACAATTAATATTATTTTTGTAGAATTTCTCTCATTCATTTTTTATGTGTATAATCATTTGACATGATTTTTCATACCTTGTTGGTTAGTTCTCATGTTATCATTGATAGTTTCCTGGACGTGTATCTGAAGCCTGGCTACGAAGAGAAACACGCTGACAACAGCACTGAGTCCCGTCCACAGGGCATGGACATTTAATAGCGTGAACTTTCCCACGTTAAAGGTTTCTCAATTGGGAAAGCTGAGGATTTCGCTGAAATAAATTTTATCATATCAGGGTCTAATGTGGGACGGATCCGTGACGTATTCTGGAGAGGAGGGCAAATTTTAGAGAATTTAACTGTGCGGTGTACAATGTTAAAGCCGTTTTTAACCCCCTCCTGACATTTTAAACACATGTTAATGCGCAATATTAAATGCAATGGCTGCTTTCAAATTGCATCGAAGTTGCATGAGAAAAGTCACACATCTGGTCAAGAGGTTTCAGTGTCATATTTTAACTTACATATATTATCTTCCCGTCACGCTACAATAAATATTAGAATTTTTCCCCATGTCAATTATAACATAAAGAAAAATTGGTTTTCGCCACTTTTAAAACTATAATTTAAAAGTAAACTTTTTAGATAATGTGTACATCGGCAAAGAAATGAATAGCGAAAAGTATTTTGGGAATGAAATGTCTAACTGAGCCTCACACTTATTTTAAATATATATATATGAAAGTCGTTAAATGTTCTTCAACCAAATACATACTCAACACATTAAATGGCAATTAGTCCTCTCATACAAATTGCCTTGCGTGTGCGAAAGTAACACTTCAATATAATAGGGGAATTGTATAATAGACTAGCAACATACAGGCAGTGCATTCAAAGACAACGCCAGACCAACCGGTCTTTCCAGATGCCCAAGGAATTACTGCCAAAATGGCACCAAATATTTCTTAAAACTCCTGGGTTGCGCAATTTATCCACATCAGTTTGAGCTGTTCTGTAAGAAATATATTTCAATTAGAGCTCTTCCTCTCTATTTATTACTCAAAGGTTATTAAACTCCCGCTCATAATTACCCGCTCACTTAGGAAGTGATAGGATAAAACGAGTACCACGAATAAGTTCCTTTGTGCTGTAACTCACACACGCTTGCCAAATGATTAATGTAACAGCGTATGGTTAAAGTGATATTCTAATCAGTGCAACTTAGCGGAAAAAATAATGTACACATTCAAGTGTCTCATTGTCAGAAGTGAGAAAGTATGATTTGTTATGGCAATTGGCTTTTTCCTCAGCGTTGATTTCCAGAATTGGTCTTGCCTATAGGACAGCGTTGTAGGCAATCGTTCATTATCTTGTAAGTACTCATTTTCACATCGTACGTTTTGGTAGATCTCTGCAGTAAGAGCTGTCGATATTTTAAAGTTGAATAATATAAAAATCTATCACAAAAACGAAGACAAGAAAATGAAAAATCTGAGAATGAGAAAACATTTAGATTCAAGGTCATTTCTCAGATTACTTACAAGGAGACGCCAGACAGACAGACTAGCAGACAAGTACACGACAGACAGGCAAGCTAACAGACGAGGAGTAAAGCAGGCAGAGAAACAGACAGTACATATTTTCACGCAAATACTTAACACATAAATACGAAGACATATTTGCAAATACATATTTATTGTTACATATTTCTATATTTATTGCGTATGAATAGCTGTTAATCTCTTTTAGAGCATGTAGCTGCAGGTGCTGATGTTCCGACCCAGTTCCAGCAGCGCGAGTGACAGTTGGTCGGGCGTCGTTGCACTGTAGTGCGCTTCGTGTGAGGGTCATTGCCAAGGGCCGGTGCGGTGCGGCGTGGCGCGACGCGGTAAGGTGCGCTGCGGTGCAGGTGGCGAAGCAGGCGGCGCCGCTGCCGGTACTGTGGCCCGCCCCTTCGCCTTCGCTCTCGCCCGCCTTCACCCGCCACCGCCACCGCCGCTGCCTGCGTCTCCCGAGTTCGAAGCCCGGTGCGGCCCGCGGGGCTCGCAGCGATGGCGGGAGACCCCGCCGCTGACGTCACGCACTGCTGGGGATTGCGGCGGTGGCGGCGCCGGTGGTGATGGTGGACTCATGTCGGCGAGCTCGCCGGCTCCTACGATATGGGTGACTGCGAGAAATGCTAGAGTACGATTTCCCCTAGCAAATTCTCATCTTTTAAACGAAAAGAAGAAATAAAAGAGGTCATCTTCGTCAACATATAGAGAAATATGTTGACGAAGATGACCTCTTTTATTTCTTCTTATAAGAACGTCAACAACACCAAATCAGAATTCCCACAATTTTATCGATGATTCATTTATTAATTAGGTTTTGCAGGCGCGTCAGTTCTGCGGACAGTTCCGTAAGTGTAGTGCATGTTTTATCACGGGATATGGCTGTGTTCTTTCTTCGATGGATGGTGAGATCCGGCGACGACCTACACGGCGTCTTGTTTTTTTTTTCAATCAGGTATCTCCCTGAGAGAGGCAACTCAGCCGGGGCAAGCTCGAAGGTCCCGACCGGTCTCCCGACATGTGAGGTAGTGTAGTTCATGTGTGTGTGTAAGGGGTGACGAAAGGTCAAGGACGAGGAAAGAAAGGTCACGTTCGATTCGTGGCCCGTTTGTTAGGGTACTGCTCCGGCATTCGCCTGGTGTTCACAGAGAAACCAGAGTAGAACCGCGCGCTAGAATTTTTCTACGGCTGAATAGGTAGGTATACTTTTTTTAAATGGTGCATCTGAGGGTATTATCTTCAAGATGGAATAAGGCACGACTTTTTGCGTCTTTCTCGGTCCTGCCCCTAGAGTCGCTTGATCTGCAGCACTGCTTTATAAGACCGCAATCATGCGACATCTTGCGGCAGAACTAAGAAAGACGCAAAAGGTGGTGACTAATTCCATCCTGAAGATAATACCCTCAGATGCCACTTCCCTCAGACGCAAGAATAGTGTGAAAATCCTACTACGGTTCGTACTCAAACTGCAGGTCAAAGGCACTGCAGTAACATGACGCGATGATGATGGGGGTCGGACACAACGAGCAATAAGAAATCAAATATTTCTGGTCACAGGAAAGAAATATGGAATTCAAAGGAGGATAGGAATGCTGCCATTCATAGTCAGAACGGCGGTCAAAAAATGACAGGTATCAGAACAATTTCTATGCATAATGGAATGACTGCTGGATTTCATTGACGACGACAACAGGAAGGACAACGGGGATGTTATTCTGACGGCAACGAGAAGGGAGAACGACGTCTGTGTATGGCGTGGAGGATGCTGTCGGACAGACTGTTACCACTAGTACCATTACCATTAGAGGGGTATGAGTGAATTCCAGTAAGGATGATGGCTTAAACGGCGATTGGGATAATTGGATAGATAGGAGAGGTGTGTGTGTTTGGGGGGAGTGAGAATGACAGGCGCTGAGGGGCATAACGGAGAAAAGCTCGGAGCTGGAAAGGAAGAGGAGAACAGAGCTGCGAACAGAGGGGGATGGAGTAGGGGGAGGCGTGGTTGGAGGTGAGAACAAACGGGAGGAGGGAGCTAGGAACAAAATGGAAGACGAATCGTCCATGAGGTGTTGGTGAAGCGGGGAACAAGAGAGGACGAAGCTCAGAATAGAGCAGAGGGGATAGGGGTGAAACAGGAATTCCGGGGCCAACAAAAAGGAAAACGGAGTGGCGTTGGTGTGTAGCGGGGAACGCAGTGGAGTGGTCCTGCAGTGGGAAGGTGGGACTGCCAAAGCGGCAACAGCGGGAGCGAACGGCAGACCATAATCAGCATCGGGGTGGGTGCGAACAAGGCGGAGCCGGAGCAACCGGCGTTGGCAGCAGCGGGGAGGGCCGCGAACGCATGGGCGTCGTCTGCAGAGCAGGGCTGTGGCGAGCATGCCGGGATGGGCGGCGCGGCAGCGAAATTGGCGGCAGGGGTGGAGGTGGTGTAGACTGTGTGGTGTTGACGGGGCGATGTCGGCGCCGGCGGGGCGGTGTCGGCAGAGGGCGGGGCAGCGGGGTACGTGGCAGTGGGGGCGGGGCAACGGGAGGGCAGCGGGAGGGCAGCGGGGAGGGCAGCGGGGCGGAGGCGAGGACGAGCGGGTGGCGGTGAGCGGGGGGCGGCGGGTCGGGTTGGAACGCCAGTCCACGGCAGGCGCGCGCGTCTCCGTGCGCGGGGGGGCCCGCTTGCCCGCGGCCTTCTCTTATTTTGAAAGTGAGGAGTGGCGGCGAGCGCAGGAGTCTGTTCCACTGCGGGCGAGGAGCGAGGGCGGGGGGTGCGAAGGGAATGCGCCCGCGCCGCTTCTTCCTCCTTCGATATGCAAACGAGAGGAGCGCGCGTGCAACTACGCTCTGCGTGGGGAGGTGGCAGGGAAAGTCCTTTGGACGCTATGCGACCTCAGAAGCAGTACTGAGGGCCACAAAGTATTTAATTTCTGCCTCTCCCCGCCATAAATATAATATTGATTAATATTTGATTTAATGGTTGGTGAGATTGATTGATAGCTATTCGGGCGCGTCAGCTACTAAGGTCATTAATCCTGTAAGTGTAGTGCACGTTTCGTTCGTCGAAAGGTGGCGATTTTTCACCCCCGATGAATGTGGAGCCGACATACCATCGGGTAACGGGGTTTTCCCAACCAGGTATCTCCCATCAGCGAGGCACCGCGCCTGCCTGGATAAGCTTTATGCTCCCGACTCTTCACCCGGCACATGTGGTAGTGTAGTGCTTGTTAATGTGTGTGTGTGTGTAAGTAAGGGTAAATAGGGTGAGTATAGGACAAGGAAGAGGAAGGAAAGATCGCGCTTGGTCTGTAGCCTGATAGTTTGGGTACTGCTCAGGCATTCGCATGGTTTTGATCAGAGAAATCACGGAAAACTACCGACCAGAGAAATCGGCCGTTAGAATTATCTTCCAGACAGCGACTGATTTCAACCTAGCTATCTAGCTGGTGTGGAAAATCCTGTCACCGTCGGGACTCGAACCTAGGACCTCCCGGTCAGAGGCTCTTTTAGAGACATCAGTTGATGTCCTGAGCCACCCCTCCTGGTAGGTTACATTTAAGGAGTGATTGTATGGTGCTTCACATAATTTATATATCTGTGTATGAGTTACTATGGGGGAGAAGTGTAATCGTAACGGGTATACTACTCTGGCGATCAGTAAATGATAATTATTTTGAATAAAGTGAGTAAAATTACGAGGTTTGGGGCCATGGCTCCCCATGCCCCGGTACTCTGAATCCGCCAATGGAACTGCAGTAGGATATCATTATGAGGAGAGAAAAATAAATTAATCTTAGACTTCCTAATCACCTTTTATTAGCGATGTCCTTTAAAGAAGAGTGTGTTTTATGGGTTCTTGGAGCATTACAGTAGTTTCTCAATAACCTAAAATGTATGAGGATTTTGCGTAGCTCACAAGGGAAGGTGACGGTTTGCGGATGCATAATACAGTTAGTATTAAAATTCTAGTAAATTAATAATGGATGATTCTATTTAACAGTAGATGGCCTTAAAGACAGATATTATGTGTTACATGGTTTTGGGAAACGGAATCTGTTAAGACCGTGTTGACTATCGGGTGGTGCAGTACATTAGATAGTAGTTATATTAGCACTTTCATTAACAAAGATTATCTTCATAGAATAAAATTATAATAACGTTCAAAAGCGCATATTTTCAATACTATTAAACAGAAAACTATTAATACGCGAAATGTCATTCATATAAAACCAAAATAAATATCTAAAAAGAGAAATTATTAATCGGCAACATGCATGATTACAAACTGCCAACGTGATACAATCCTCAAAGAGAAATGAATAGAGTATTTAATTTAGTAAATTTAACTAGTGCCTCATTTAAACAACGTATTTTACTATTCACAGGGTCTACACGAACTCTTTTAAACAAGAAGCTGGAATGGAAAATTATTCATTTCGACACACCATTACATTAAATTCAGCACAACAGGCAAATTCATAATTTATTCATAGTCAATTAGCTTTCGCATAACCTTAATGTTTAAAATTTGGAATTGCAAAGGGGCGTCTATTTTCCATATTTTTTCAAATTCATCCCAGTAAAACTGCATTCACTTCCCTTATTTCAGGTTGAATTAAAACGCATGCCTCTTTCGCTGAACTAATGAAGGAGTGGACTTAGCATCCGTGATCTGTGCTGGTTTCTGGAGCCAGCAAGAGTCAGCGGCGTGTCGGCCGACTAACGGTGTCCCGGAGACAGCTGCACCTCGAGCGAAGCCCAGAATTCCAGCGTAGATCAGCCAGTCTGACTGGGGTGCTTCCGCGAACATCTACTTTTCCGCGACTGTGTGGGCTTTCCGTGAGGACTCGAAGCCGCTCCGTCGGTTTCTGCGTCAAAAGATAATTAGCGAATCTGTAATCCGCAGACTCAGTTTTTGCATACGCTAATCCGTTATAATGGACATCTCCGGCTAGGCAGTGCGCATTAAAAAATGAAATTTTTTCTCCTGTTGTTTTCAGAGTTTTTCCAATGAAAAACGTGAAAGCAGTCGCTGAAATATTTTGATATTTTTCGCATAGTATATCAGGATATTTTATTCAACGAAGATAATATTGTTAATGAATATATCAGGAAACGGCTAATGTCCGAATCTGGTTGATTTGCGAATTAGCCGGTTAAGATCATATTATCCAAAATAATGGGCTAAAATTCTAAAAGGAAAAGCTTTGAAATATCTTTCAAATTTCAACCGAATGAAGTGAACATTATCCAACATAAGGTACCTAAGGAAAGTGTAGTACGTTACGGTGATGAAGAGTTCTACTGCTGATGGGAAGTTTCTAAGGCTAGTGAGATGCAAAGTGTGTAGTTTCGAGTTCCACTTTGTCAATCGTCCATTTCTATTTACACGATACCATATAATCAAACTTCACTGAATACCTTAGTTGGCACTTCGCTCCGCATTTCCAAGTAAGGGAGACCAGGTTCCGACTACCGTCCTTCACGAGTTACAGAACACAACATTGTGTCTGTGCAACTCATAATTATCAATAATAATAATAATAATAATAATAATAATAATAATAATAATAATAATAATAATAATGAAGTGCCAAACGCATAATTGTACTTCTGCCTCATACATCACATACAGTTTTTAATGTTTTTCGACTAAATAAATCAAATCAAAATATTCGCTGTGACGATAGAGCTACTATTATTCATGTTATGACACGTAATGTCGTTTGCAAGATAATTATATATACCAAGATATGAATATCTATTAACAACTTCTAGGTTATTACCACATATAATGAATGTATCTTCTTTTTCCAATCTTCAATATTTTCTGTAGAATTTGTTTATGTAGAATTTGCCCAGTATAGGCAAGTGAGCAATGACAAATATTTTTCACGAAATAATTATTTCCTGCGAATCGTCTGATTCCTGGGTACGCTGCTCTACAAAGTTACAATAAGAAATTGTAAGAAAATATTAATATTCTAAGGAATTCTTGTGATAAAAACACGTAGAAAAGCGTCTTTGGGGAAGATGCAGGCGCAAATAAGATAACGTATCTGTTCAGTTTATCTCCTGAATGCAGTTTTCATTCATATTTCAAGAAAAGAAAGAAAAAAGATAGCAATTTACTAGACCATTATCTCACTGAACTTTGGCATGTTTTACAAAAACATTAAAACTGAATCGTTTGCGTCATTGTGCTGGAATTTGATGCACTGACAAAGCCTTACCTTAATATCTAATTCAAAATGAACATTTGTTCACCCTATGCCAGAACTTCATAGAACTGTTTCGGTTTGTTTTGTTTTGTTTGTTTTCCTAGAATTGCTCATTGGTAGCCCTAAAGCTTCAAAATAAGTTAGTTAATGTTTCCTTCATGTTTCAATACTCTCTATCATTAGCTTCCCTTTAATTGTACGTCGAATGTGTATTGAGAGTAATAACTACATACATATGCAAATTTTTAATAAGAGAACACGATGATGTGTTCAAAAGGTAACATAACTACCTTTTCCACATCCAGAGGTTGAAAAGGTAGCTATATAGCTGGCTGAATATATTCAACCAAACATTTTAATTTTGTTTGCATCTTACTTATACTGCTTGATAGTTAGGCAGGCCTAGTATATTAAAAAAACTGTGGGTGGATTTATAAGGGACTCTTCTGCTTCCAAAGAAATCAAGAAAAATCATTAGATGCAAACAGGATAATTTTCGAGAAGAGACAAAGATTCTGAGAAATAAGAACAGAATGATTAAATGAATTACGTTATTGAAAGAGCTGTAGTAAGGAATTGTCGAGTTAATGAATAACTATTAATGAAATGATAAGGGAGGAACGGATAAAAGGGAAAAGGAATATCAGCAAATGCAAGACGACAAAGACGTTTCGCTAAGACATTAAAAGAAGCAAAATTATGTGAGAATGAAATAGTTTAAAACTAAGGAAATGGGAAAGGAATACTTGGCAATGGACATAATTCCATTTAAACCTTTGTGGGAAGAGATTTATTGGTCAAATGAAGGCGTAAAAAGCAACGGAAGTTAGAAGATAAAAGGTATTATTTGGAAGAAAAGCCTGAAATGGATCACCTCCCAAATTTCCAATTAATGGGTGCATTATATATTTATATTACAAGGGATTTATTTACAGGATATGCCAGTAACATATGTAGGTATTATTTCAAAAAGTGAACTTTGCATACAATAGTAATGTGTTAGGATAAACTTTTTTAAAGTTCTGAGGTTCACATATTTAGAGAATATTTTAGCCGATTTCACAAGATGTGAAACTAAAAGTCCCGACCTGTTTGGAGATTAGATGTGTATGCGATGGCGAACTCTTAAGTAATGATCTCATTACGCTGTTCTGTCATAACGCATGTACATCGCTGCCTAAAATAAATTGCCTGCAATACACGTAAAAACAAATTTATCCGAGGTTGAAAGGAAACCGCAGATAAAAGATAATAATAATAATAATAATAATAATAAATAATACAGGTCAATATACAAGCTCGCAGTCTACCGATAATCAACTCGCTCTGTCCTAAATGTGGGATGAAAGGTCAAGGTGCTGAACAACGAGGGGCGGAGCGGGGGCGGAGCGGGGGCGGAGCGGGGGCGGAGCGGGGCGGAGCGGGGCGGAGCAGGGGCGGAGCGGGGCGGGCGGGGCGGAGGGGGCGGAGCGGGGCGGAGCGGGGCGGAGCGGGGCGGAGCGGGGGCGGAGCGGGGGCGGAGCGGGGCGGAGCGACGTCGGCGGCCGCGACCGTGCAGAAGGTCCCCTGCCGCCGGCGCCGCCGCCGCCGCCTCGCCGTCAGCTGACTGCAGGGTCAGAGACCTTGAGCGACGTTTTTGCGACATCGCGCACCCTCCCCCGCACCTCCATCCCGGCCCCGCCCCCGCGACCGCCTCCGCCTCCGCCTCCGCCTCGCCGTCTCTACGCGCAGTTCCTCGTTATCCGCCGTGAAATTGCCTTTTCCGCGGCGGGAGCGGCGGCGGGGGCGGAGGAGAAGAAGGAATACCGGCGCCAGCGGAAGTGGCTGCCCATTCTCCGCACTGCCCTCCCACACTCACCGCTGCGACTCGCCCGCACACGGCGCGGACCTCAGTCCAACCGTCAAGTCATCCTACTACTTCTCGTAGTAGGCCCACAAAAATTTCTTTTTGATTTATCGTCAAAAAACGGTAAAATCAGTATGGTACATGGGGGAAGAGTATATAATCGGCGAATGTTTTCACAAGACGCAGTGCCCCTAACCCATACTTTTACCACACATACTTGACGTATGAATAAAGATACGAACAATCAGGGTTGACAACGTTATAAAACTAGAATGTTTCTCTCCTGAGTAACAAAACTAATTATAGAATTGATTTTATTGTACTGCTCACTCTACTCGGCCCTACACCTCCTGCAACTAGCAAAACTAGAGCTAAAAAAAGTGTGCATTATATAGCTAGATTTATCTCATGGAAAGGAAAACTCAAGCTCTTCTACTTCCTGATGTGGGACTCCGTTTATGAAGAAAGTGACAAGATTATTAAGATATATGGCTAAACGCAGTGCTCGCATTTTCGAAGAAGTCTTATTTGAATGTTTTATGTATATACCCCCTTTTCTCTCGATTAGCCTCGCTCCCTTCCGGCTGCCAAATGGTTTCCGAGTGTTCAATTCAATTTTTATTCAATTCTGTCTTATTTTAGGTATAGAGAATGTACCACTCGGGCGGAAAAACAAACAACTAGAATTTAGCTCAGAGGCTTCTTTTGATCTTGAGAATATTTTACAAGCACTAAATCTACAACATGGGGCAGCCGGCTTTACTTCGCCGAAGGAATGTGTACGAAGTATTTTTATTGGGGTCCTAGCTAGACCTCCACGGGTTGATCTCAGTAGAGAGCCCAAACCAGGGCCTCATGCCTGAGAAAGTCAGTGGAGCCTTTTCGGTGCTTTTATCTTTTTAGGTATTTATGATGGGCAAAGTGAGTTTGTGGGAGGTTTCCCGGGGTGTACTCGTTTCTTTTGTCTCTTATCCTATCATTGTTCCATCATTCTTATAATAAATAAGCAGCACGGGCTTTATCAACTTCACCTTAAACCTCAGCATCAGGAAGAGAAACCACTCTATTTAATGTCATTTGTGGATCTATTTATTCCCCAATATTCGATGAATATTACCGTTCTCAAACGTCAATGGTTGATTGATTGATTTGTTCGTGTTTCTGAGCACGCCAACTGCTTTGGTCATTAGTCCCGTTAGTGTAGTGCATGTTTTTTTCTCGGGAGATGGCGATGATCTTCCCCCGCTGGATGGCGAGATCCGGCGCCAACCAACGGTCGGCTAGTGGGCTTTCCCCCTAACCAGGACTCTCCCACCAGCGGGGCACCGCCCCAGCCGAGACAAGCTCTAAGCTCCCGACCGGTCTCCCGGAATATGTGGTAGTGTAGTGCATGTGAATGTAAGTGTGTGTATAAGGAGAGAGGATAGGACAAGGAAGAGAAAGGACAGATCGCGCGAGGACCGTGGCCCGTTTGGTAGGGTACTGCTCCGGCATTCGCCTGGTGTTGATCGGAGAAACCACGGAAACCTCCGATCAGAGCAGGCGGCCGCTAGAATTCTCCTCCAGACAGCGACTGAATTCGACCTAGCTGAAAAGCTAGTGTCGAAAAGCCTGCCGCCATCGAGACTCGAACCTAGGACCTCCCGGTCAGAGGCTCTGCAGTGACATCAGTTGATACACTGAGCTACCGTTCCCGGTTCAAACCTCAACATTCACTTCATTATTAGAAACTCATTCATTTTCTTTACCGAGCAATATTGGTAAATTTTCCCGATGTGAATCAGCCCTTTCTAAACGCAGGATTGTTTCCGGCTGGAAGGATGAACCTGAACGCGTGTAATAGTTAAGACGAAGCTGGAGTTTCAATTCTCGTGGCCGAAAATCTACTATACTTAGACAAGGCAGAAGTAGCTTACTGTGCTACTTGATTGTTGTCCATATGTGGCAATTCAGAGTATTTAATTGGATTCCGCGCCCATTTCACATACAAGTTTCAAAGGAACCATTTAGGTTTCTGATCTTACTAGAACCTATTCCCAATCACCAGATATTAGAGGTTTTATAATTGCATTTTACTATGACGAGTCTGGCGGAGTCAATGATTAACAAAAAGTACGTGATGATTCAGGGCAGCACCAAGACACAACCTCACACCTTACCATCATAAAATCATCAATAATTCACAGCATGGTAGCTACCTGGAAACATGCTAGATGGAATTTCCCAACTAAAAAATCGCGAAATTGATTCGAAACCGGATAATTCGAAAATGAATTAAATTTCATAACTTTATAAATGAGTATAATGATAATTATATTCGTAAAGGAGTATGATAAATATTACTTTAGTAACAGGTCGATTGATCTTTAATTTAAAGGGTCAAATAAACATCTTTCCCCGCTTAAAAGGGAATGAATTACTTTAACACGTTAAAGTAAAAATAATTGTTAAAAGGTAATCAAGTTCTCTTTGTACCTACGCTAGCCCAAGCGGAGCATTTACTCACCATTTTAACCTTTCGACACAAAGGGGGCAACAGAGTCACTTAAGATAAGAGGTGAGTGTTACTACAACCTGAAGAAAGGAGATTCTCGGGAGATGCGATACTGAGAATTGATTAGACAAGGATAAAACCAAATCATGACATGAGAAAACAAAGATAAATTCTGTAACATAGGAAGCCAGACGTCGTGGGAGGTAATGCTCAAGAAAATACACCCACACCCCAGGTCTCAGAAGGTGTTTCGAACATAGAGCTGATCTCGCCTCACAGTCCCGCTTACACACTTTTTTAGACATGGCAGTTGATTACGGCAACGCAGCCAGTCACTCCTCTACACTCCTCAAGAGAAATATCAGAAGAAAACCCGTGTTTGAGACTCTAACGAGTAATAGAATTGAACCGGAAATGTATTGCTCAAATTATCTGCCGGTACATAAACGATTAAAATGTTGTTCGTTTCGAACATTTGTGATCTGTAAGCGTGATAGAAACCATATTAATTTTTAATTAGCACAAATTGGCGTGAAAACACTATTGCGTATTATCATGTTTTAGAGAAGCCAACACATGAGACCATATGGTCTCCATCTAAAAACAAGTAACGCTCGCTATAAGACCACATGGCCTCCATTTAAAAAAAAGGAACGCGCGCTGTAAGACCATATGGTATCGTAGTAAAAAAAATACATCTCACTAAGAGACCATATGTACTCGCATGACAATCAATGTGTTAATAGCGATTGCTGTATTAATCGATTGGCGTAGCTCCCGTCATTCTGGTCTCCCTTGACCCCACCCTCGTCCGTTCGATTCCTTCCGCGCTCGTCCGTTTACGATTATTTCTCTCAAAACATCCCCCTCCAACAAGCCCCCTGTCTCGTAAATCCATCAGATGGCATTCGCAGCATGCTCTGAGCCGCCTGACAGCGGCATTTCATGGAGCTGCCAGACGTACAACATGCTCGGAATTGCGATTCTAATGTTTCTCTCTCCGTGAATGTTCTTGGAGGTAATGAAAATGAAGCAATATTTCAAGACACAACAAAAATGTAGTCGGTCGCTCATGTATAGATTTCCGTTTACAGCAGGAATTAAATAATAACGAACCGTTTAGAACATAAAATTCATCAATTTTGTTCTTGATGAAACATTATCAAAGAACCTTCATTAAAGATATCTTCCGTAAAGAAAAATGTTACATCGTCTAAAATTACAAAAAATATATTGTATTGAAAATTACATTAAGAAATTTTTACATCTGTGAAAAGGAGTAAGTTTTCTAATCCCGAAACCTAAAAAATATTTCAGTAAAAATTATTGATTTCTAAATTTCAATTAGTTTAAATTTAATTATTCGTACATTTTATTTATCAGTCTACGTATAATTCTGTAACTGGATAATACTTGTAAAAAGTTAAGAAAAGCTATTGAAATATGTCGATTATATATTAATTTGTCATGTATGCATTATTTTACAAATGCATATATTAGGAACAAATTGTTTTCGACATCAGGATGGAAACAGATAAAAGATAGGCGGAATTCCAAGTTTTCTTCTCATTATAAAGATAGTGATAAAACTAAAGATTCCAACGTTTTTGGAGGCGCAGTGAAACAATTCAGCATTTGCACGAATAATAAGAATTGCTGAAAAGAAAATCGACTCTGCGAATTGTTATGATTGTGTACACCAGGGATTCCCCTGCCTCTTTCTTTCATCGACCACTTTTAAAAGAATTGTTTGCTCCATCGACCCCTTTAAATTTTTCTCTAAAATATATATCGTATATAATCATAAAACAAAGAATTGCCCATGAAGTTATTAAAGATAACACTTTCGCACACAAATATTTTCGTAAATATCTCGATTTTCAATCATAGATACGGTAATAAAACACGCTGCCGTTTCTGACTAATTGAAGTCTAATCTTCATTGCTGCGCAATCGTTACCAAACGTTGAGGTTTTCTAAGAACTGGGCGTAACATTTCTCCGGTTGATATTTCGGAGAGTATTTTCTTGGGCGTTAGAATATCGTTGTAAATACATAATTACATTTTCTGAGTTTTTCTATAGTAGTGGCGATGGCGTAGCGACGTTTCGGAAGCCACGATGTTCAGAGGCGAAATTGCACCGACAGATGTGGCTCAGGGCATCAACTGATGTCACTGAAGTGCCTTTTACCGGGAACACCTAAAGTCTCGGCAGTGGCACTAGCTACATAGCTTGGACGAGTTCAGCCGCTGCCTGGAGGAAAATTTTGGTGGCCGACTCTTCTGATCAGTAGTTTTCCGATCAATACGAGGAAAAAGGCAGAATAAGGCACCTAACAAACAGGCCACAGACCGCGTGCGATCTTTCCTTCCTCCTTACACACACTCAAATCCACTACACTACTACAAATGATGCGAGACCAGTCGGACGTTTAGAGCTTGACTCTCCTGGGGCGGTGCCGGCTGGTGCGAGACCCCTGAATAGAGCAAACCCCGCAAGAAGACGTGTAAATCAGCGCCGGATCTCGTCATCTAGCGGAGGAAGCACACCGTCACCTCGCGTGATGAAAAACATGCTCTACATGTACTGGACTAATTAGCATAGCAGACGACGCATCCACAAACTATCGTGATTTGTTATACCTTGACTATGTTATATTCTATTAGTAGCGATGAGTTTTAATTTGACTGATGTTTTCGGGCACGTCAATTGCTATGGTCATTAATCCCGTAAGCATTGTGAAAGTTTTATCCCGGGAGAAGCGCTCTACTTCGCCCCCAAAACAGTGATATCCGACACCGACCTACACTTTCTGCACGCTCCTCCAGATACCTCCCTCAGCGAGACACCGACTTAGCCAGGGAAAGCACTAAGTTCATGACTCGACATGGGCACATGTTGATGTGTGTGTGTGTGTGTGTGTGTGTGTAAGGGGAGAAGAAAGGACGAGGAGGGGTAAGGACATCGCACGCGGTCCGTGGCCCGTAAGTTAAGGTACTGCTCCAGCATTCTCCTGGTATTTATAGTAGAAACCACGGAAAACTACCGATCAGAGCAGCCGGCCGCTAGAGTTTTACTTCAGACAGCGGCTGAATTCGAGCTAGCTCTACAGCAGTGTCGAAAAGCCGCCACCGTCCGAACTTGAAATCACGGACTTCCCCAATAGGGGCCGCAGAGACAGCGGTAATGCTCGCTCTGAGCTAATTAAGTCGGTTTTTAATTTGATAATGTTGATTTCTATGATCGTCTTGAAAACTTAATTTCAGTTATTATCATAAATATTTCAACGGACATCAAATATATGCCTGAAAAATTGCGAAGTGGTAATTTATCATACATTATAGCTATTAACATACCTAGAAATGTAATAACACTGTAACATTTCGTGGTATGTTCAGCATTTTATCGGTCACCATAAAATCTCACGAGCTATGCGAAAATTTACGACATTACTGCGATAGTAATCACATGAATTCTGTGACTGCGGCTCGTTAGTACGATATTGTGGAGCGCTGCTTGCGATATATCTATATAAACAATATTCGTATACCGTGGTTCGAGAAAGATGGATGCAAATAGTTCTCCTGAACCTAAAGATACCTAAATAAACGACGTTCGGTTACAAATTGGCGCTTTGAGTTCCGCCGTTTGATGGCGACACCTTCGCATCGTCAGTAAACACGATTACTGGAGTAGTTTCATTTGGGGGAGTATAAGAAAAATACATTTTAATAAAATAATTTTAAATACATTTTTAATACTAATATACATTTTGCTAACTGTACACATTGCACACATGACATTAGTACAATAGTACACATAACATTGCAATTAAGAATAATTATTCTCCAAACCAATGTGAAGTACTTCTGAATTGTTTGAATCTGATTTGTTTTTTACATCGCCATGTTTTTTCCTTAACAAATATTTGACATGCGATGAATCGATGTTGTTTACGTTGCTAAGGATGTTAAAACCTGTTGCTAAGGATGTTAAATTTCTTAACATACAGTTAGTACAAGTGCACTTAACAAACCTGTAGGGTTGCATTTAACAGGGGTTTAAGGGGCATGTGACCGATAAAATAGTTGTTAGTGTATTATTTCAAAACATACATGGAATACATAATAAAATGTTAAATTTTATATGCTTCATTCTATTCGATAGCGTTGGTTTAAAAATAATACAATTGAAACCAGTTAAAATTAATGCATAATAAATTGTAGAAGATTCCTAGTCCCGGAGCGTTCTACTTGCCACACAACCTCCTCTTGCCGACGGCGACGAATAGATGGAGTCCTACTTTTCCTCCCCCTGGGCCACATCGGCTTGTGTGCAATTGCACAGAGGTACCTTTGCCTTTTCTAGATTGCATAAGTATTTAATACACAAATATCACCAACTACAAACATCACAAATCGTAAGAGGAAGCACGTATAACTGAAATAAACTAATAAACTACACTTGCTGAACCAACCTAGTAATAGTATTTAAATTCTCGTCAAGCATGCTTTGTTACGTTTGGCGTCTTAAACTTCGAAAGACCGTGGGTTCTTATACCGGTTTGATTAGACTAGATCAAGTTCTCCTCAGGAATCTCAGGAATATAACGGTCTGGAATATCATCATGCCTTCATTAACAATTTTTTCTCTACGGGCTCACTTCTAGGTTACAGTTATAAATATTACAACTTGCACGAACAAACCGTACTGATATCCATTAAGTGGAAGTGAAACACAAACTTTTAAAGGTTAAAAATGTGCCTAAGAAATCCATTTATCTCCACAAATGAATGTTTTTAAATGCTTTATCAAAAATCCTGATTTTCTCAGTATTGGGTATTTGGTGTCCTATCCTAGCAAGACACATTCACACCTACAAATCTTGTGTGAGTTCGTCGCCTTATATTTAATTATGTTCTTGTAAGTCTGCTCGTCGCGTTTTCTTTTTCCTCCATCGGTCTACAAATCTCTCTTTAAAGCGTATAGAATAATTAAATTTCTATGACTTGTGAAGTTATTTTTGAACATCTTATGCAATTGATATGGATGTCTTATATACGTCTTATGCAATTGATAAGGAAGGAGGATGTGATTTGAAATAGCATAGTATTAATACGAAAATCATCATTGTCTTTAAGGCTCTCAGCAATATCGTAATAATTTTCATGTTGGTATGATCCCGAGTGTGCTTAAGTTATATTTTTCCTTGTTGCTTTTATCCAGCTTACAGCCGGTTACCCTTTACGTCTCGATGGGACGCATATTCGATCATACACTAGACTAACACACTTGCGAGCTTCTCAGATCTGGGTTCAGCAGATCGCGAGGGCCTGCGTGATCACACATACATGAGAGAAGGGTCAAACACCCATGTCCAAGGTGGGACTCGAACCCGTGACACTTCGGATCGAAGCGCTGCGTCGGTACAAGCTTTTACCACTTCGGCCATCCAGGTCAGGCTTAAACTATATTGTTTGATTTAAATTAACACCTTGATGGAATTCATTTAAGAGTCTCAAAGCATGGATACGTTATAGTTACTAAATTACGGAATATCCGTCAGTGTGTAAATGTTTTTTCCAATTTTAAAAAACATTATCATATATAAACTAGTTTTATCCCCACTAATTTCAAGACAATTTGGTGAAGTAATTTACTTTTTAAGAGTTCATTTATTTGTTAAAAAATAAGCTGGTAGAAAAGCAAACAACAATTCTATCCTACGAAGAATGTCTACAGTAAATCTGTAAGTAAATTACTTTTCCACAGTAAATATGTTTTCTAATAATGGCCTTTACATTTGAAAACGACCCATGTATATGGTAACCCGACCTCATTGCTTCGCGAGCGTGAATACGTGTCGTGCTTAATATGTGATACCTGGCGCGCGCACACGCCGTCGGCATAACTGACCCCTACACACACTCCGAATAGAGCAGGCGGGTATACGGAAGCGCCGGGTACGGCCACGCGCCAAACCGCCTGCTTGGCGCGCGTGGGTCGGCCGACAAACGGGTGGGCGAGCGGGTTCCGTCGATGTTCGAACAGCTAGCTATGCCCGAATGAGAGAGTGTGTCAGTGGAGGCATTAGAGAGTTTTCGCACAGTGTAAGCACCATATTGTTTACGAACCTCTATGCGTGCGCAAAATTCAATGTTACGTTAGCGTTATGTCGAAAAACGCTACTCCACCAGAAATAGTACTAAGTGTAATCACGTGGATTGTATCGTGCATAAGTTACATGATCAGCATTAATGGACTTCGCTCCCAACTGTGATGGCAGTGTGTTCTGTCAACTCTATATTGATTGGTAGGGTTTTTTGGGCGTGTCAACTACTATAATTATTAGTGCCGTAAGTGTTGTGCATGTTATATCCCAGGTGGTACTAGTATTCCTTCCCCGCTGAATGGTGAAGTCCGAATTGTCGATTTACATGTCGGCTTGCAGGGCTTCTCTCTTCAGGTATCTCTCCCCAGTGGAAAACCGCCCCAGCCGCGCAAACTCCAAACGCTCGACTGGTATCTCGACATGTGTAGTCTAGTGCTTATAAGTGTAAGTATGTGTGAGTGTGTAAGGGAAGCGGTAGGGACAAGGACGAGGAAGGAAAGTTCGCGCGCGGTACATAGTCCGTTTGTTCGATTACTTCTTCAGTATTCGCCGGGGATTGTTGGGATAAACCACGGAAATGCCGACCTGTATAGCCGAGTTTGCTAAAGCTGAAGAGTCATGGCTACCTTAGCTAGTGGGCTCGAATTCCGCCCCGAGCATGGATGTTTGTGTGTGTTCGTGTTGTCCTTACGTGTTCCCCTTACAGTTACCCCAATGTTAAAAACCACTGCGGTCAATTTATGTTACAATCAATGTTTCAATCACTGTTAAAAATCACTATATGATGAAGCAGTAAAAACGTTAAATTATATAAATATAAAAAAACATGGTAAAATACCGATCAGAGCAGCTGGTCACTGGAATCCTTCAGACAACGGCTAAATTCGACCTAGCTATTGAGCTAGGGTCGAAAAATCCTCAACCGTTGGGAACCGAAGCCTAGGAACTCCCCATAAGAGTCGCTACAGTAGCAACAGTGTTGTTTGAAGCTAACTCAGCCGGTAAACCTTATATTCCCATGATCCAACATCAGATTGTTGAGTAACTCTAATCGAATAATTGCGAATCAATGGGCCGTGCATTATGGAAATTTAGCGTTAGCAACACGCACTTCCATCACGGTTCATAACTAGTACGTCTATTTATCGTTGTCTAGAACCTTGTGCAAGAAGTATCTTTACAATTCCCACAATACAAGTCACGTGGTGGCCTCATAACATTTTATGTTACGGCACGCCAAAACTGTTCATCAGGTGTTCGTTCTCCATAGACGCGACAACGGAGGGTGGAGAAGGTTACGAGCAAGTGAGTCCGCATTGGCGTTTTGTTTTAATAGTCCAAATGAACGCAAACATGTATTACGATTTGCCGGCCTTTACAAGAACTAGGGAGTATTAATTGTTTCAGTTAATTTAATTTCACCTAATGGTACATCCTGGAGTACCTGGTTAAAATTCCGCTTTGTCGTAAGATGAAAAATGGTCAAATATAGAGTAATTATATTTTTCTCGATATCGTGCAACTATGAAGCAAAATATATAAATATCCTAAACTTTCGTCTTTCTGACCACATTAACGCCGACATCTACGGCACAACCATCCTGTGCTAGTTACGGTTTTGAATCTACTGTAAAATATATTTTTTTCACATTGTTTCTACGTCACGGTAGGCAATGCCTTATCATCAACAGTTTCTCGCAGCCTTGAGCAGGTCCTTGCATTCCCCATTTACTTTTATCCACAGCTTTATTCTTCAGCTTCTTGTAGTTCTCTGTATGAAAAATCTTCAGCTCCCTGTAGCTCCCAGAAAATATTTTGATTTTCTTAATCTTCTTCGCTCTCATTAAACCATCAAAATTAATAATATTAACGAAAAATTCTATTATATTAATCCCATTGTCATCAAAAGGATTCGAAATTTGAATTTTCTTTCATACTTATTTAGCTGGTTCGTCGTTCACCGCGCGTTCAAATCTCTTCTTCGCGGAAGATAAACAGACTGAAGAGACGTGGCGCACTGCCAATCCTCTCCAGGCCGCTGGGGATTCCTGGTAGCTTCTGACGAAGAGCGCGTAGAACGGTAAATGCAGAAGCACTTCCCGATCAGTATGGAATGGGAATAACATACAAGTTATAAACGAAAAGCGTTCCTTTGTTTAGGCTCATCGGGTTTTTTTCGGGTAACACGTGGTGTAGCCAGAATCCTTGATACCGAAAAATAGAACGACGACAAAACGTCTGTTCGTCTATCCGTCCGTCCGTCCATCTCTCCGTCTGTTAAGAAGGTTAGCGGTTAGACCGTTCAGCCGATTTTCTCCAAAAAATGATATTCCCCTATTTATCTGGCTGATGTTGCCGCCTCTTGAATTTAAAACCGATATTTAAATTTTGGGTGGTACTTTACATGAAGCCTCAGAAACATTCTCCAAATTTTCAAACAAAATGGCTCCGTTTTATTTTATTTTATAGTGTGAGGGACGTTTATGAGAATGGTCATGTTGGTTAAAAACCCTAATTTTTCGAAAATTGCAAAATTCAAAATTTTCTGGAGTCTTTCTAAAACTAAAATATTAAAGATAGAGCTTTTTTCCTTTAATGAAATCTGATCCCTAAACTAGATTTTGAAACAAGGTCATGTACAATTTTTCGGAAATTCGAGTACTTTTCGCGTAATTTTGCGTGCGAGAAAGTACATCCTGTTTTAGCTCCTAAATAAATAATTTCCCACTGGTAAAGCTGGCCGCCCACCGGGTCCCCCGGGGCCGTCCCTCGCGCGGAGAGGCGCGTGCACTCGCCGGTCGTTGGCAGGCGCCGGCCCCGCCGTGTCATGCCGCCCCCCCTCGTCCCCCCCCCGCTCGCCGCTTGCACTGGCGGGCCGACAGCCGCCGACCGCAAGCACGTCCGCACACACCCCGCGGCCGATCGGCCGGGCTATCCGCGCGGCTGATGCGCGCTTACTGTGTGATTGGGTGGACGCTTCGGAGGCTCCGTCCGTTGTTTTCTGAAGGCTCCGAGGTGTTTGCGGCGTTAGAGATCAAATATGGATATTTTGACATCTTCCAATTCAATTTCGCTGAGCTTTCAACGGTGGCTCCGACGCAGCAAAATGCCTTTCTTCCGATTCATTCAATGTTACATTTTCTCATGTGATGACTTAACTGTGAAAATTCAGAAAGCAAGAATTTGTGTCGAAAGCATTTATTGGACAAATGAACGAAATATATTTTTGGGCAATTGAATACATTGCATACTTCGCCTTTCACTTCTTTACTTTCTCATGAAAGTAAGATTGGCCTTTCTCAATAACAATATACCAAACGTGTTAGAACATATGACGTATAATAATGTAAGGTATGGGATGTGAAGTGTAGGTCCTTTCAGTTATATGTATACACACGCTCCACAATAATGATATCTAATGCGAGACAATAATTTACCCACATCCATGCAATCCGTACAGCGAGGGAGATGTAGTTTTGAATATTTTTTGTTTTAATTCACGAAGTAACTTAAGTAAATTGCATCATAAGCATATTGCCCATCATTACTCATAAAAGTCTCGTAATAATGTTTATTAATTTCAACTATATAATAGAAGTGTAATTCATCAAATACTTTTATTTCCAATAGTTCTAGCAGTGTTCAGATGAGAGAGTATTCCGTCCACTGATCTATGATATAACTCTGCAGTGTTGACATTCCTTTTTTACGATGTGTCATAAGATATGCTTTTGACACAAAGAACTGTGGTCTGTTTATATTAACTTCTTAAAAGCAAAATACTCATAGATGTTAATCGACAATACATGTAAATAAGAGCTGCCAAGTGAAGGTTTCATCGATTTCGGGGAATATTAGGAAAGATGTCTACTTTTGCAAATTGACATTTAAATAACTTACAGTACATAGCGATTATGTTAAGTTATTGTTTAGAAAATAAAAATGGCATGAGTTGTGATGTATGATTCCGGAGAAATTGCTCGCAAATTATAGAACACGAAAAAGAACTCATCGCGTTGAATATCGAAATAGAATGTTTCCAAAACAATTTCACTGAACGGATTCGCTGAACATTAAACTGTGGTTGTATCGTAGAAAAATCTCTCTTCCATTGCATTGACTACTTAAGCAGCACATTGGATTATGCAGAAATTGCTTGTGCGTATACGAAGTTCTAAAACGAATGGTAAACCAAGAAGCTTCACAGGAAATATTTTAAAAGTTGCGTTCTAAACCATAATGTTCGAACATTGGGAACATGGGGGAAGGAACGCAAGGAGAGAAATCACATTGGAGTAATAGAATTTTTACTTCAGAATTCGCCGAAGAAAACGGATGAATGCAGACACTTCCCTTCAATTTCCTCATTGCTGCACCTTTTTTGCCACATTTGGGATCTCCAGTACTGATTTTTTGACAACCCATTCCCTTTGTTGTGTGAATAAATCATTATTAGGGATCAAAATAGCTATACCGACACCAACTGATGACGAATCAGTTTTCCCGCGAGCTTGGCTGTGGCTTCGCGGTCGAGGAGAAAGTAGGAGAGCAGCAAAAGCTACACTCTAATATAACGGTATTAGAGAAGAAACGTTGAAATATTGGGGCTAGAAATTCGGAAACGCTTTTGGATGTGCATACAGATCTTTAGAAATACATTTCAGAGATATGATTGTTCGCTGAAATGCGGTTCGCTGGAGGTTAAAAATACGAATCTCAAATTATAAATCTTCTGCGATACTAGTATTTGTTAATGAACGTCACCGAATACTCTGAAAGTGATTCCCGTGATACCTGAAGCCAGATTGGTCAGAGATGCATTACAATATATTCTCGTTCCTCTGATCTTAATCCCGAAGATTACTGGGATAGAACTGAAAAGCTTGACGTAGAATATGACTCGCAACATGTACGTTGAAACCAAATATTTTCGCCCCTTAATAATAGATATTGCATATTTATTTCATAATCCAAACAATATGCTGTGGTTTCATTGATATACAGTTTTGATTTTTATTTATTTCTTCACACTCAATGCCAAATGTATGACATGTGAAAATGTTTACAAGCGATTTTCAAATATATGTTTCAAAATGTTAAAGTGGATCGTACTTGCCGTAAACATACAATGTTTACTTGACATTTACCAGCATTTATAAAAAAGCATACCTTCTGGATTTTCCAGATAAACGAATCTAAATTGTTCTCGCTCAATTTTGGGTGTTCCTTTTAAATAATTTCGCTCTCTGATTCAATGAATTGAATTTCTAACTGGTGGCAGAGTCTGCGGGTCCGAGTCGCGCACGAGGTATGTGATTTTGTCGTGGTTGACTTTCCCATATCACCACGTATCTCATTGAAACATTATTTCATCTACAATCGTTCAACTATCATTCTCATCATCTTACTTCACCTCCACCATCCATCATGCAGAGGAAGGCAATGGTAAATAACCAATGTAATCATTTGTCCAAGGAAAGGTAGTAGACCAAAAAGGTATAAATCTCTTCCCTCGCCTCTTCCTAGGAATAGAATTAATACAATTGGGAATATAACTTGAATTAATAATAATAATAATAATAATAATAATAATAATAATAATTATTATTATTATTATTATTATTATTATTATTATTATATCATCATAATCCAAGGAAGTAATGTATAAAGTAGCTCCCGGCAATCTGACAATTTTGCTGATCTTGTAATTAGTGCCTTTTTACGAACAGGTTTTAGTTAACACAACCAATGAGCTTTATTTCGTTTGACCTTTTAATTATATTTGTAGGTCACCTATGAACGTTAGTTTGGTTTGAAAGTTACAGAAGAGACACAACCGTAGACCAACATTTACAAAGTGCTTCGAAAGCGGGCGTGTGCACGCACATAAGTGCATACGTGTTCATGTGTATATAGCATTGTCAGAGAGATGTTTCTTCTTCCACACAGAGAAACAAAACGATGAGTTTCGTCAATCGCCGATGGTAAGCATTACATTATGGCAAATATTTCTTTAAAATTTAGAAGTTACAACTTTTTTATTGTTACCAAAATTAATTAGTACATGCCATTGAATCAAAATATAAATTACTCATGGTTACAAACTTTTGTGACATTAATTATTGGGACCTGAATGTCTACTATTTCATCATGAGAATGTTCTCACCAATCACTATTAAATTTAACAAAAAAATCTTTATTTGTTGTTTTCTTTATTATTACGAGTCAGAAAATTATACAATAACGTGATTACAAACAAAGGTACTGAAAAATGTTTCAGAATCACGCTAGACTGATTCGAAAATTTGATTCAATCCTTGCTGAAATATCAATTAATGTATTTGGAAATTAGGCATGCAAAAATCCACGATTCAGTGAAATTGATTATAAACAATTTCAATGAAGCATAAACTGTTCACAAAATAAATAATGATGTCTGTAAGCAATTTTTTAAGATATCTTTCTAATTCATTCTTTGAATAAATTTACATTTACACTTTTGCGCTAGTAATATGAGTTTGTATTGATTCAAAAGCACCTGTGTCAGCAAACGCTCATGCAACATATTTTTGAAATGCGGAAACTAAACATAACCCGCGATCATTTTTTATGTCTTCCATACACCGTGCGGACCATCAAGAATTTCCAGCACGATTAAATATTACGATATTTCATAAACGGTTCATTTAGAGCTGATATTTGACACGTGAACACCCGTATGACATTATGTCAGATTTAGAGTTTATCATGTCAATCACAAACACAAATTAAACATTCCTTCGGTGTCTAATTTCATTGGTTTTCCACTACACCACGGGAGGATTCACTTGGTGCCCTCCCTGAGATTTTATTCAACGCTTTTAGTGTGACGGACGTCCTTAAAAAGCAGGTGCATAATTTACGTATATCATTATTTTAACGTGCGACAGGAATTTGGGTTTCGTCACGATGTGTATTCACATTATTAGGTCGCCGCAAACATGAAAAAACAACATTCTAGCTCCCTCCAAAAACTGGAACAAGACAGGAGACGAGCCGGCTTAGTTCACTCACCTTGAGGAGTCAGCTGATGGGTGTCAACGACGGTAGCTGCTGCCGATCTCGGTGTCTCTTGCGAATCCCGTTGTCTTCCTCTACCGTCCGGCAAACCGCTCCTCTTGCGTATCCGCTCTACAAACCGAACAACAGTCACTTTCCTTCAGTGTGTCTATGGTCCACACGTACAATTGTTGCGATATTCACCAACAAAACGCTTCAGAAACGACTGTCACGGCGAAACACAGCGACAAACTCCGACACGAACACAAAACGACAGCGAGCGTTCGGCAGAGGGACAGTGAAAGGGGAGGCAAAAATAATAGAAATGGACGAAAGGGAAATCAAAACAATTCGTTAGGAATGGAGAAAAACTTGCGTGCGCTTTGCCGCCATGTTGGTCAGGCGCGAGGAGCAACAATGCCGGCCGAGGAGGCGTCGCCGGCGGCGCGAGGAGCCATGGCAGGGAGCAGCGAGCCTGGCGGTGGCAGCGGGTGTCGCGCGCGCGCGCCGGTGAGCGTTGGGCAGCGCCGAGAGGCGAACTGAGCGCGAGCGAGGAAGTGGAGTGAATGACCCGTGCGCGCAGCCCGCGTTGCGCGCCGGGCCCCTCTCTCGCCGAGCCTCCCTCCCTCTGGCCAGGTCTCCCTCCCCCGGCGGCGCGCCACGCCGCCGCTGCGCGCTCTCGCTCATCCACCTGCCCGCTGCCCGCTACCCGCCGCGCCCATTGGCCGACGCGGGTCACGTGCCGCGGGTGGTGCATTTCCCCTCTTTTTTTTCGGGTGGTCGTGTTCGGTGCATTTGATTTTAGGGTGTGTTGCGTGATTCGCATGGTGTCATACTTCCGCAAGGGTTCAGGAATTTGGGTGGGGGATGACGCGTATTGTTCACGTCAATCATTGGGTGACTTTTATTATTATCATTATTTGCGTAGACGTTGATTATATCATGGGTAAACAGACTCCTGATGTTGCTGCAATGGTTAATGTTAAGTAGGGTTAACTCACTTTTTGCTTAAAATCGAACCCTTTTGCATTTCAATATTTTAAAAAACCGGATCCTTATTGAACATCAATGGTTTGGTTTGATTTCGGCGGTGAGCATTCTGGGACACACCCGCTGCAATAAAGGAAAGAGAAATTTGCGCGGGGAATAATCGTGTTTGAATAATCTGTTAAAGTTTGTTAGGAAATGTTGGTTATTCTGTTGATCACTCTGAAATTCACTGCATTCGAGATCGTATTTTCTGAGCCAAGCCCCGCTCTTTCCTTTTTCAGAGAACTTTCTTTAAATTTGTATTGATATTGGGATGCTCGTGTAGAATGTCATACTTTCGCTAGAATCGAGGAATGTCGGTGGAGAGTGATGGGTAGGGGCGCCCAGAGGAAACAAGGGGCCTGATGATGTATATCCGCGGGGACCCTTATTTCAAACGGAAGTGTTTCTCCCACCTCATACTTGGCTCCTCTTGGCAGTGGCTCAATACTTAATGGTGTTTGGGTAGGGGTTCGCCCCAGTGCAAATGAGGCACTTAAAATAATTCGGACGAACTTAATGGCTAGTAGTTCTGTCAGCTGGAGCAGCGCGGTCCCACCCAGGGATCAAGTGGGACGGCGTATGTAAATTGGGCACCAGAAGGAAAATAAAATAAAACATGTAAATTGGGGACCGTCCCAGAGAAGGGCATACGTAAATTGGGGACTGACCATTTTCTCCCCTTCCAGGTAAAAGTGGAAGGTGACAAATTTGGACACACTTCCAGTACTTTCTTTGCTTTTCATCTTGATATAGGAGCTAGTCTGGAAGATTTTCAATAAGCCACAAGGAAAAGCTGGACACCAGCGCGGCGGTGGTGACCCCCTTAACGCGCTGACCAGCTCAATCAGTCCTTTTCCTTAGCTGTATTGGTTTGCTCCCCAATTTACATATAGAAGTAGAAAGTAAGTGTTGCGAGAAAAGATGAAGGGATTATTTGGTCCCCATTTTACATTCGGCCAAGGAGGAAAGCCTTCGTCTGCGTTCCGGTGTGATCCGGTTTCAGCCGGATGATGGTACTAAACCACCTGAAGGGAGAGGATTAAAACCTCATGGTCTAGACGCGTTCCCGGAGCTTACTACCTGGAACAAGTAGAGCATCGCGGGCAACCGCATCGGTGATAACAATTGTTCCTCCTTCCATACATAAACATAATTCATCTCTTCAAGGAACAGAAATAGCTGATAGCGGTTAATTTGAATTAGAAGTAAATACGATTTTATACGATTTCAATGAGAAACTTCTGGTCCCCAATGAAGTCGGGGCCTCAGGCAAGTTGTCTCAGCTGCCTCCCTCCCCCTTTCTGGGTGCTCCTGGTGATACGTGTCACTATTCAGATAAATAACTTTGGACGTTTATTAGAATATTTCTTTCTTAAGTTACATTCGCTACTATAGTGGTCATGGAACAGTGAAGTGATCTTTATTTAAGCATCAATACTTTCTGAGTAGGAAACCCTTAAAGCTCTGTTTTTCGTATTAATTAATTAGGTTGATAATAATGTGCAGCAAGTGGCATTCTATTAATAGCACAACAGTTGTAAATTAATTAGCAACCACGTACAGAGGATTACGACCCGTTGCCAAACAAAAAAGAAATGATTTGCCCTTTACCTCTCCTGTTCATCACCAATATTTTAAATAACTTCTTACTTTGACGATGTTGAAAGCTTCGGGAGATACTGAATGGAAATTAAAATATTATTACTAATCTCGACTGATGTAGTGGTGCTAAAACAACAAGTATTTTCTCGCACTATTTTCACGAAAAATACGCAAAAAGTACTCAAATTTTCCCAAAACTGAACGTGGCCTTATTTCAAAATCTATCTTCAAGGAACAGATTTCATTAAAGGATGAAATGTTTATCTTAAATATTTTTAGTTGTAGGAACACTGAAAATATTTTGAACTTTTGCAATTTTCGAAAAATCAGGGTTTTCAATGAACATGAGACCTGCACCATTCTCTTAAACATCCTTTCACGCTATCCAACAAAAAAATCTACTCTGTAGCGAAAAAAATAAAAATTAAATTACTTGAGAAAAATTCTTGTCAATTTGTCTGAAATTGGATATGTTCTTTTATTGTTCCCCAAACTTATTTTTCAAATAATCATTTAAAATTTTGACTTCTTGTATTCTCCACTTAAGAACTGATTGCCCGATTAATGTATTATGTTTGTAAAAATTTTCCATTTCATTTAATTTTTTTGTAAAACGTACGTAAAAACAGTGTTGTTAACTACATTTCATATTTCCTTGTAAATCACATCCTATACCATTTCGTATCATAAGTGGTGTAACTCCATTTAGGCTCTAAACCGCTAAAATATAAGTATAAAAGTAAACTAATAAAAACTTCATACAAATCTCTAACCGGGAGGTCCTAGATTCGAGTCCTGACGGCGGCAGGATTTTCGACACAAGCTTTCCAACTAGGTCGAATTCAGTCGCTGTCTGGAGGAGAATTCTAGAGGCCGGCTGCTCTGATCGGTAGTTTTCCGTGGTTTCTCCGATCAACACCAGGCGAATGCCGGAGCAACACCTTAACAAACGGGCCACAGACCGCGCGCGATCTTCCTTCCTCTTGCTTGTCCTATCCTCTCCCCTTACACACACACACTTACACTAACATGCACGACACTACCACATATTCCGGGAGACCGGTCGGGAGCTTAGAGCTTGACCCAGCTAGGGCGGTGCCCCGCTGGTGGGAGAGTCCTGGTTAGGGGGAAACCCCACTAGCCGACGGTAGATCGGCGCCAGATTTCGCCATCCAGCGGAGAAGATCACCGCCATCTCCCGAGGAAAATATGCACTACACTTACGGGACTAATGACCAAAGCAGTTGACGCCCCCCGGAAACACGAAAAAAGCAATCAATCCATCAATCCATACAAATAAAATTATCAGTATGACATTATTTATTGAAATTGTGTTGAGAAATTTTACATTTTTTTTTCGAATGATGGGGTGTAGGCCCATCGCCTCAATCCACATGTCCGGAGGGTTCGGGTGTATTCGTGGGATTCTCCATCTCCTAGGGAAGATGGTTTCACCACACTGACAGAGGCACCCCCTCCCCTTTGGTTTTCTGTCAGGGTTTTCCTTCCTTTAGCTCAATGTTCCCTTTTTAGGCGCCAGAAACTCACCCTCGCACACCTCTCATTAGCTACTCTCTAATCTTTCGCCGCAGATAGTACCCAGGAGTCTCAAAGTGGAGGAGAGGTTCAGGACATGCTGTCCGCTCTTCACCGCTCCTTTTAAACACTTTTCGGGCGGAGAATTCCTTTATGAGGGTGGTACAAGGGATTGATCACATAAGGTGGCCAACGTAAGTGTGGTTGTTGTCACCTACAACAAGAAAGAAGGATGTCAGACCATCCAGAATTTTCACCCAGTCATTTTCACATGGGCGAAAGCAGTTACATAAGGATTCAATCTTGTTCAATTCAATATGATTTTCCGTGACAATAAATAATAACAATAATAAAATGTTTCCAATGTTAAAGACAATCAACGATTATATTCAAAATAAAACTGCATTTCAGACGGAGTTGCAAACGGTACTACATTGTTATTGATAGGTAAAAACTACGTAGGTTTGTCAGTTACATTTTTACTTTCTCGCACTTACTTCGTAACAAGAGATAGTTAAACAATCAGGCGCCAGAAAACTGCGAATTTTTCGGCAGAAAAACTCTTATTGCTGGGCCCTAGTAGTGAAAAGTAGATAAGCTTTGTTGCAGTATCTAGTAAATTACTTCCACTAACATGTGATGCAGTCAGAATGTTTTTAGGTCCTTGACACCGAAAAATCGACGGCATAACGTCTGTCGTTGGTCCTTCCGTCTGTGGTCAAAACTAGCGCCTAAACCGTTCTGCCTATTTCCTCCAAAATGTATATTCCCCGATCGACCTCAACGAACTCCAGGCTTTTAGAGTTCTACTCGGATATTTTTATTTTTGAGGCTACATTACATAAATCCTCAAAAACTTTTTCAATTTTTTTCAAAATTGCTCAAAAAGTTTTGATTGAACTTTGTCATCGTAAGAGATGGGTGTAGATCTCATGTTTGTTGAAATTTCCGATTTTTCGAAAATTGCAAAAGTGAAATTTTTTGAGGTCGACTTCCTAAAACTACAATATTGAAGATAAATAGTTTGTTTCTTTATGAAATATCTTCTTTAAATACAAATTTTGAAATAAGGTCTTGTTCAATTTTTCGAAAATATAAGTATTCTTCATGTAATTTTGCGCAAAGTATAGGAAATTTTAATTTTTTTAAACATTTTTTTCAAAATCCGCTCCGAATTGTTTCTTTAAATTTTCTCTACATTGGACGGTAAAAATATAGTGTTAGTCCCATTTTCTGCAAACTCCGTTTTTTAAAAAAAATTGCAAAAATTGAACATTTCAAAACTATAAAATTGAAGATAGATTTTTGCCTTAGACGAGGTCTATTGTAATAAATCAGCTCTTTAAAAAAGGTCATGTTCAATTTTTGTTAAACCTAGTGGATTTGACAGAATGTGTGCCTGAAATTTGTGAAATTTCGAATACAAAAATTTTCCCAAACACCGCTCTAATTTTTTCTTCAAACTTATTTCACGGATAGAAAAAGGGATGCTTAAAATAATGGCGCGGGTTTCATTTCCGTTGAAATCACTGAATTTTAGAAAATTGCAAATTTATAAATAATGCGAATGTGCTGTTGTACCACCATTATATGTTGAAATGCGAACACGTTAAGAAGCTTCGCGTAAATTTTCTTAAGGGTAAGTTAATGTGTTTACATATTCGTATATCAAAGCACAAAACGTCACTGCAAATATAACTATTTTTGCTGTAAAATGGCAGAGACTTTCTCAAACTGGTTAGTTTCCAATTCTTTTGGCTAATTGTATGAGGTGGCTATTCGAATTTTCCCACCCTGTTTCCAGCTGTTATCAATCGGCGTCTGGAATACCAGTGCCTGTTGAAATACTTACAGCGCATCTTGGAACACTCACTGCAAAGTGAAGACCGGGAGCGGCAACTCAGTGCATCAACTGATGTCACTGCAGCGCCTCTCACCGGGAGGTCCTAGGTTCGAGTCCTGACGGCGGCAGGATTTTCGACACTAGCTTTTCAGCTAGGTCGAATTTAGTTGCTGTCAGTAGGAGAATTCTAGCGTCCGGCTGCTCTGATCGGTCGTTTTCCATGGTTTCTCCGATCAACACCAGGCGAATGCCGGAGCAGTATCCTAACAAAGGGGCCACGGACCGCCCGCGATCTTTCCTTCCTCTTCCTTGTCCTATACTCTCCCCTTACAAACACACACTTATACTAAAATGTACTGCACTACCACATATTCCAGGAGACCGGTCGGGAGCTTAGAACTTTCCGGCAGGGGCGATGCCCCGCTGGTGGGAGAGTGCTGGTTGGGGGGAAACCCCACTAGCCGAAGGTAGGTCGGCGCCGGATCTCGCCATCCATCGGGTAAAGATCACCGTCATCTCCCCAGGAAAAAACATACACTACACTTACGGTACCTATGATCAAAGCTGTTGACGCCCTGGAATCACGAAAAAATCAATCAATCAAGCGAAGAGAAGTTTCCGTCTCTTTGAACATCACGCACTTGCCCATGGTATCCAGTGGCATCATCTCAGAGCTTATACTATTATTCTGGGTGAGATCTAATTCCTCAATTGCACACATAAACCACACATATTTGCTTGCCAGACCAGGATATTATGGAAGGATTGGGGTATAAATGTAATACACGTGAAATTCAGAATACCTCCAAGCCTCGAACAAAACTTGAAACACTCTTTCCTTACGATGGATTTAAACCATCACAGCCTTCGAGTTCAGGGTCTTGGGATCATCTGCTCCAAGGCTCGGTTTTAGTCTAGATCTCGGTGCAAAAATTGTTATGTGCAATTTTAAAGGTAATCATAAAATAGTTTTCAAATGTGCTCTAAATGATTTTATTAAATAAATAAGGAGATAGCTCCGGTTTTAAAATTTACATTTTCCGTTATTTTCTGAAGTTTTCCTTGGTTAGTAATGTGCTCTCTAATATAGTGTTTTTTAATTTTCTAAGCTCCTTATAAATAAATAGCGATTAAATAAGTACTATTTCTTAAAACGAATTATTGAGATGAAACTCTCGTTTGAAAGTTCTGGTAAGAGTGGCAGGGTTGCCAACACGTTTGTCAATTACCATGATTTACTTACATCAAACAAATGAATTTCAATAGAATAAAATGAAGCAATTTTTCTTTTCTTCTTCTTCTTCTTCTTCTTCTTCTTCTTATTATTATTATTATTATTATTATTATTATTATTATTATTATTATTATTATTATTACTTAAGAAGAACACACAGAATAGTTCGGAAGTCCGCAGACTCATTGCTCTAATTTAGTTATTAGTAGTTGATTGGAGGAGTATGTGACACAATGCCATGGAAGCGGACTGAATGGGAAAGGCAGCATTACGAACTAACCATTTGAAATGCAGGACAGTTTTTGACGAAATGCCGAGCAGTTTCTTCACATCTGAAAAAATGGGCGAAATCGCAAAAAAGTCTATATTAAATTCAGTTGTGCACGCCTGTCATTGTTCAGTACATATTTAGATAACAGATATCAATCATCGGCCTCTCTTGCTTGACGAGAGTTCGATCTCTCAACATAATTTTCAAGAGTTCAGATTGACAGTAGATTCTAACTTCCGTTTTTTTAATTTTCTGAGGATATTTGGGTTGAAAGGTTCCGGTCTCAAACTATAAAAAAAAGGATGAAAATTTTAAATATAATCATATAATACTTAATTGAAACGTAAGAGATTGTCATTTCATATTATGGAATGTAACTACAGTTCATTATCGTGTAATTGAGAAGGAAAAAGTAGAAAATATGTATAGTTTAATGAGTTATTTACAGATTTTCATGGCGATTTGAAAGCCCTGGAGGTGCATCATGGTAAATTTGTTGCTATGTTTCCTGCTGAGTTGTTTCGTCATGTGTCTGCTCTTCCACAAGATTTTCTGTGTCATTCCCAGCTGCTGTTCAATTATCTTCAAAATTCCTCTTGAGATACCACAGCAATGGTGTCTTCATTGAAAATAATTTTGGCAGCACTGTTTATTTTGTAACGACGCAACCTTTCAGAATTCCAAGTGCTTCTCTCCACTACAATTTTCTGATGCCCATTAAATACACCTACAATATTTTGACTATTGACTTTGGCTTCTGCACAAAGCTTACACACTTCTCACAAATTGAAATGAAACTGTTCGTATGATACCTCACAACTTTCTGTAATAGGAATTCATCTACAATCGCACAATTCTTTTCGCCTATTCATTTGTAACTCAACTGGCATTCAATACGCGATGTTTTTACCTCAACGTGACGTCTAGATGTTACAGATTCAACTTTGTAAAATATCTCGATTTCATAACATCATTATTAGATATTAGTCATACCCAAAATCCTCTTTCTAAGTACACTCGCCTTTTTCTGAGTACGCCGTTATAATAGATTTTTCCCAAGGCATTTGATATCCTCCCACACGATAAACTGGTTCAGAAATTCGAGTATTGACATTCGAGTATTTACAGTAATGTTTAATTGCCATTTTCTTAAAAACGGCTTCAAATTTTTCAACCAAAATTTATATTTAGGACAAGGTTTTTGTCTTCTTTAATATACTTGAAGTCATATTTCGGTTATTAGGAAACCGAAAAGTTAAGAAAAATGTCAAGAAAATGTACTTTGGACGATGATAGATGGTAGCTGGCAAGAGGATGGGGCGAGACTTTAAAACCACTCCACGCCAAGGCAATTAGAAATCTTTACTATGAGAAAGTCTGTGTAATTCTGTAGCACTTCTAGTTTTTTATCCCGGGAGGTGGCGGTGATCTTCCCCGCTGGCTGACGAGATCCGGCGCCGACCTACGTCGGCTTGCTAGAATATTCCCAACCAGACTCCCGTCAGCGTGGCACCTCCCCAGCCGTGAGAAATCCCGACAGGTCTCCCGACATATGTGGTACCGGCAAAGGTGGCTCAGGACATCAGCTGATGTCACTGCAATGTTTCTGATCGGAAGGGCCTAGGTTCCAAGCCCCGACGGTGGCAGTATATGCGACACTAGTTTGTCCGGTAGGTCGAATTCAGCTGCTGTCTGGAGGAGAATACTAGCAACGGCTGCTCTGATCGGTAGTTTCCGTGGTTTCTCCGATCAACACCAGGCGAATGATGGAGCAGTATCCTAACAAAGGAGTCACAAACCGCGCGCAATCTTTCCTTCCTTTTCCTTCTCCTCACCCCTTACTTACACAGACACACATTGCTAAGTAAAACTTTCAAAAGTCTTATTTTTCCTTTAGTCGTAGTTTAACTATTCATATGTTATTTGGTTTTAGAGAACATTTTACCATCTTATCCAGGGGTCTCCTTTTGCTTTGAACTGATGCCCGCCGCGAGGAGATTGCCTGACTTCAACTTGTGCTCAGTTTTCCTTCACCCTCGCTTCCCAGCTAATTCCTTTCCCTTTACGTTTCTTGAGAAGGCATAGCCTGACTGCATCCCGTTTCGTTCATCCGGTGTTTGCGATGTATTACTTCTTTACTTAGGATTACTTACATTTTAGTTGTTTGCATTCATATGTTGCGCATATGGGTGGTATTCTCGAACCAGTCTACAGAACACAGGTGAACATGGCAGAATCTCAATGTTAGATGAGATAAGAATACAATTTTCATAAGTGATTTTATGTTTTGTTTCCATAATATTTTAAGCTGTGACTTTTCACGCTGACAGTACACTAAAAGTAGTACATGCAAATGTTTTTGGGAAAACAGACAGTAGTTGGGAAATTATATTCGATCAATGAGATTCTAAGTAGACCAAGAGAAACGTAAAAATCAATCCTTTCACTAAGGAGAGGATAAAAGGGATGGAGTCGGGCTATGCCTTTTTGGAAGCCTGACCGCGGGATGCAATCGGGAGATTATCTGCTAGGCCACGAGGACGCCTGCGGCAGGAATTTTTCAGTAACTCTACATGTGTAATTAAATATTGTAAAATTCTTCCATGGTAATTGGCAGGGGGTCCCAAAGCAAGCACTGTGAGATATGCATACTTTTCCGTTGTCCTTGTTTCTTTATTATGTTATGTTTCTTTATTACTTATTTATTTATTTATTTATTTATTACTTTTGTTACATCACATCACGGGCATCTTTCACTATAATATAGCTCGTATATGGTCCAAAAAACGCCTTTTTGGGAACGATGAGGATGACGTAAAGGAAAATCTCAGTAATTCAGTATAATTACTGCGTCACATCATTATCTTCTCCTAAGACTAGGCTGTAAAATTGATCCGCGGAATTCTGACAACTTTCTTTTCGCGATTAATTAATTTATATACCAATGTTTCATATTTCCTGATCTAAAATCATTTTCTGCTTGTTCACCCCACTGATTGTTCATCATCACTTGATTGTTTCTAGTATCGGATGTCAAATAAATCGGATGTCATTATTGTTATACACACACACTTTGATATTCAATTGTCACTGCCCGGAAACTCACTAGTTAGTGATTTATGGCGCGTGAACTACTTAGGTCATTAGTCCCGTAGGTGCAGTGAATGGTTTTTCATCGGGAGGTGGCGGTGATCTTCCCCCGCTGGATGACGAAATCTGGCGCCGATCTACCGTCGACTAGCGGGGTTTTCCCCAACCAGGTATCTCCCATCAGTGGGTCACCGCCCCCGCCGGGACAAGCTCTAAGCCCCCGACCGGTTTCCCGACATGTGAGGTAGTGTAGTGCATGTTAGTGTAAGTGTAAGTGTAAGTAAGGGGTTAGGATAGGACAATGAAGAGGAAGGAAAGGTCGCGCGCGGTCTGTGCCCCGTTTGTTAGCGCACTGCTCCGTCATTCGCCTGGTGTTGATCGGATTGATTGATTGATTTTTTCGTGTTTCCGGGCGCGTCAACTGCTTTGGTCATTCGTCCCGTTAGTGTAGTGCTTGCTTTTTCTCGGGAGATGGCATTGATCTTCCCCCGCTGGATGGCGAGATCCGGCGCCGACCTACCGTCGGCTAGAGGGGTTTCCCCCTGACTAGGACTCTCCCACCAGCGGGGCACCGCCCCAGCCGGGACAAACTCTAAGCTCCCGACCGATCTCCCGGAATATATGGTAGTGTAGTGCATGTTAGTGTACGTGTGTGTGTAAGAGGAGAGGACAGGACAAGGAAGAGGAAGGGCAGATCGCGCGCGGTCCGTGGCCCGTTTGTTGGGGAACTGCTCCGGCATTCGCCTGGTGTTGATCGGAGAAACCACGGAAAACTACCGATCAGAGCAGCCGGCCGCTAGAATTCTCCTCCAGACGGCGACTGAATTCGACCTAGCTGAAAAGCTAATGTCGAAAATCCTGCCGCCGTGAGGGCTCGAACGTAGGACCTCCCGGTCAGAGGCGCTGCAGTGACATCAGTTGATGCACTGAGCTACCGCTACCGGTGTGTTGATCGGAGAAACCACGGAAAACTACCGATTAGAGCAGCCGGTCAATGGAATTCTCCTCTAGACAGCGACTAAATTCGACCTAGCTGACGTGCTAGTTCGAAAATCCTGCCGCCGTAGGGACTCGAACTTAGAACCTCTCCGTCAAAGGCACTGCACTGCCATCAGTTGATGCACTGCGCCACCTCTCCCGGTCTCAGTGGTTAGAGCAACTGGACGTAAACCAGGAGACTCGGGTTCGATATCCAGTCGGGATGACAATTCTTTGAACGAATTTAATTATTAAAGTACATTTGTTACACAGTATTAAGGTAACACCATGAAACCATTTACTGCGTGGAACATGTTTCCAACGTAATTACCTCGCCAAAAAAGGTTACACTGTGGTCACAATTGAATGTATAGACAGTCTTTATTATCTATGTTGTATTGAAGTTCATTACGTTTCAGTAGTTTATTGGCCAAAATAAGAGTACACAGAAACACATGTTCTGCATGGAGCGAAGCGGACCCCCTCTGACTGTTCCGATGTCCATGCACTACTACCAACAGTACAACTTCTACATTATGATGCTTTATAAATATCAAATCCAAGTCGAAGGCGAATGACTTGACAGAAATGTCTTCTCCATTTTAAACAAATTTTAGAAATAACACCTTTTCCATTCTTCAATTTAACACATGTTAATCGAAACCACAAAGATATCCGAAATTAGTAATTTTCTTTAATATCGAGAAAGTGTCCTTGATGATGATGATGATGATGATGATGGTGGTGGTGGTGATGATGAATCTCGAGAAATGAATATTTCCCAGACATATCGATTACCGAAAACTTTGTCCGAATAACAAGTAAATATTGGTACAATGCACGCGATTCTTGCAACCCTTTATTGAGAGAGGATTACGAAGCATTGGCACTTCACTTACGAATCTCCGTTTTTTGTCAAAACTGTCTTACTCGACCGAGGGGGGGGCATCAATTAAATCCATACTCTTAGATTTTTCAGATGCTTAATGAACGACATTGTTCACTAATGATTCAAGCGTACTAATAATTAGAGCAAATTCCACAAAACTATGGTATCATTCAGTAAAATGGCCCTTCGTGTAGTATTATTACTTAATATCCTTTTGACGTAGATATTTAAACGACATTATTCACTCTGTAAAAAAATTGGATTGCGGGGTTATACGTAATAATACATAATAAATTCATTATTTATAAGTGTATTTTATTATTGGTAAATAAATTAGTTACATTGAAAATAAACATTTTTTGTCGTCAATCATCAAGTAGTGCTGCATACATTGCACATACACATATTTACCTCCAAATAATCTCTTTCAGGTTATATATACTTTGGTTAAATAGATTCCTTCAGAATCCCTTGAAACATGATCGTCAGGTATAGTGCATGACTAAAATTCAAGGGAATCTAGCAAAAAATTCACTGTAGTGGGTTTCAAACACTGAGTGTTTCTTTCGTAGAAATTTACTACATTACCATTTTTAGATGTTGTTTCTTTTATGCTTGTGACTTCTTTATTTCTTTGGTTTTTATTTATTTATTATTCGAATTAACAGACCCACTTTCTCTCTTGGAATTACTAGGAATAATTAGTGTTTATTTTAAAATAAAATGAAAATGAATCTTGTAGACAAGAAAATGTTTAAAGTGAATTTCGTAGTGTTAGTATGGCAATCCTCGACAATTAGAAATGGAGGAAACATCGCTTGGTAGATGAGCTTACTCTTCTTCTGTATTCAGTCGTACTCACAGCGTTTACTAAAACATCATCACATAGCTTTCTTTGAAGTTCTGTAAATGTTTAATATAATAATAACAACAACAAATAATAAGAACCGAGGTATTCGTAGGTGGTATCCAATCACAAGTCATCAAGACGCTTTCTAAAGGTCACGGACAGCCCTATTGATATAATACTGAAACTATAAAACAATAGCAGAAGTGTGAAACCCATTACGTGACACTGTTCAACGTCACCCGACGCGTCTCGCAGCCAGGGCCCCAATCATTGCGAAGGTCATTATCCACGCGACGGAGGCACTGGCCACAGCTGCGCTGTTCAAGCCCTTGCCCGGGACGCCCAAGGAAGGGTTGTTGCCACCCGAGCCCCTCCATATGCCGTCACCGGAATTGCACCTGTCCCAGTTGCATGCCGTGTGGTGCGTGATGAAATGTGCATCAGAGACCGTCCCGTTTAAGACTATCGGCGTGCTCACGTCACACATGCGCGCGAAATCGTAAAGCTTTCCTGAAACAAGAAACATTTCATTCCACAAATTGTATTATACATTCTAATGCGAGCATATATAGTGCTTTAAGCGAAACGGGCCCCAAATTAATTATCAATTTGTTAAAAATATTTAAATATAATTGAAGTATAAATCGTACTTAATAACTATTGGTAACTGGTACCCTGTCCTGGTGTGAATACAATAATAATAATAATAATAATAATAATAATAATAGGAAATTAAAAATGCGTTGATAATGATTTAATATCATTATTCTAATAATTTAGTTACATTCGTAGGAACTGATACAGATAAATGGAAAATTATTAAATATTGAGTTTGAGAAAGTTGGTCGAAATAAAAATCGAAGTGTTTGTCCTCTGCTTTATATTTTTTCCTTCTTAGTTACCGAGGAGCGAGGTACCGGAACGCCGTTCCGTCGCCTTCCACTAGGAATCAAGTGAGTTCTATACATATTTTTTTAGACAATCATGACGAGTGTAAAACGATAAATCCAATGATGTACATTATTGTCATATATTGGATAAGCATTATCTTGAGTAATTTTGAATTTTTGCGACTTGTGTTTAATGGAAAATCAAAATTACTCAAAAAAATACTTATCTAACATATGGCAATATGTATATCATTGGATTCGTCTTATTACGCTCCTCATAATAGACTAAAATATATGTATAGTGCCATTTGAAGAAAATAAAGTTACCTCAATATCTCTCAAAATACAAGTGATAAAATGCAAATGAATATATGTATAAAGAAGCCCCATTCCCTCATGCACTTTCGTGAAAACTGCGTTGCAATAACTTCAACCGTTCAAAAATTACAGGAAGTGCTAAAGTTACGTGACTCATTCTGTATATACTATATTTCTCTCCTATGATTCTCTCTTTATATCATTTACCTTTTTCCAATTACTGAGGTTTCGCCGAATATTTTTCTTATTCGTGTGAATTATAGGTTCTTTGACCCATTCCGGCACCTGTTTTACTTTCTGGTATATTATTTCTATAGCATATTAAAAGTACTGTAATGCTACAATATTTCAACAGAAAAACTCGTATTGTGACCCCTGATACCGAAAAACCTAATGAATTATAGTACGTGTTTATCAACCATATATAAGCTCTTCACCTCTGTTATTGGTGAGAAAATATATCTCCACTATGCAAATAATTGAAGAAGAAGAGAAATGTTTCATTAAAGGAGCTATGGGAATACACATTAATTATTTTTTTGATTAAGTTGTCTTAAAGCGAGCTCAAAAAAAGAAAATATATTTTCACATCTATTATATTGATTACAGCCAGGCTTTTGCTCCGTTCCTCACAAATGACTAAACAAAGCACTGTAAATTTATAAATTCTGTCCAAATGTAAGAAATATTCTTCAACCGTTCATGAATAAATGCCGTCCGAACATACGATTCCAAGGTAATATCATGGGAAAAGCTGATGTTCGAAAAGGTATATTCCAGAGCAATTCCCTATTAGCACTATAGTGTTGCCTAGTTCGTAACCTACTATCAACTCTTTTGAACAACTCTAAACGTGGTTACAGACTTAATATGGAAAACACAAAAAGACAACCCATTTACTGTACATGGACAACCTAAAGCTCTATGCTGAAACACCATTATCTCACAGAATCAAACACAAAGAAATAGAAAAAATCCAAATATAAGTGTTATAAGTGTACTATTAGCGCTGTCTAGTGGCGCGATCATGAGATGTCGTCAGAGGCATGTATTGCCAGTATGAAGTCGTTACATGCAGAATATACGGACTGAACATCATGAGCTGTTGTGTATTATTTATAATTTCTGTCCCGCTCCAGGAACCAGGTAAAATAATACAACATATTTGGAAATTAAATGTTACCAAAACATACCCACTCGTGACATTGGCGGAAGGTCTTGTAAGATTCCTAAAGATTCCTAAAAAACTTAACGTCAACTATCCAAAAAAATTCTGAACATGGGTCAGCGCGCAGTTCTGTTGAAAACAGTCCATATCGTAAGATAATGTATGTCTTAAGTCCATATATAAGTTGAACATTTTTCTCTGCGACCGAACCTATTTTCAAAACAATTCTGGGGATGGTGAGCACGTTAACCAGTGAAAATAGCTCAAAGAAAATATTTTTAATAAGGATGATAATAATAATAGTAATAATACTTAATGTTGTGAGATTCGGTCCATCAGGCCCGCTCTTCTGCCTAACCACGTAGTTTCAAATATATGAATATAAATTGAAATATGAATTTTCTAAGATACTTAATTACAGAATTTTGCTAACACATGACAGCAGTGCTGGAAATATTGCAATTTATTTATCATTTGGTGATATTTGCGGGGAGACGGCTCTTGGTCATACTTCCGTACTCCTATTTCCGACCAGCCTTCCCTTGAAGCACACCCCTGGCGCGGGTCTAAAGGACCATTTTTCGAACAATGCGCCACGTGGGGGGCGTCTTCCTGAAGTGCCTGGGTGTGAGTCTCACTTTCTCTGTCAGATGCAGGTCTCAGTTAGTTATATCCAAGCTATCTGGTTGGGAGAACGTGAGATCTCGTTAGGACGAAAATTAGCGGAAGGATTTAATTTTGCCGCGCACCGGCCAGGGCTCCTTTACATGCCACAAGCATGACATTGTATCGGCGGGATATCACAGATCTGTAGGAGAACCTCCTATTGGAAAAATTCTGTGTTTATAGTTAGTTCTACGGCGTACTGATGGGATAACTGAAACAAACCAGTTTTCGGTATCAAGGAATCTAAAAGCGCATATTTCCTTCAAAATCTCGACGTCTGTTTTTTGTAGTATAATATAATATTTTCTGTACTGCGAATTTACTGCGTGATAGTACATGACAAAGTAAAAACAGTACTTACGTACCATTTTCGATTATATGGTATTCTAAGAAATTTCAATAGTTAATTTTATTCTCTTCAATCATCTTGTTTTATTTTTAGTGATTCAATAATAGAAAATAAACGATGATTATCACATTTTGTTCATCACATGCGTTATTTTTGAGAAGATGGCACTTACCTCCCTCTGTGTAGTGCATACGTTTAGTTGTACAGTATCTGGCGGCGGGACAGTCCCTAAGAAAAATGTCTGACGGATTAGTCAAACAGCTGTCGTCTTGTTCGCCTGCAAACTGGCAGGCGTAACAAAAGAGACCTGTAAGAAAAATATTCTCATTTATATAAAGCTGGAAACACCCTTTTTCTATTTTCTAAAATATATAATATTAATTCAGTAATTAAGTTAGAAAAGTCTAAATTTTAAAATATAATGTACTGACCGTTCTATATTTTTGTCTAGAACATTTTTAAATTTTGTGTACCACTAATAATATTGTAATATTGCATCTTCTAACCCACTAACACTTCAGCCATGTCTTGAAAAACTTCTAACCAAATGGAGAGCCAGCGTTAGAAAAACCTTTTTTTTTTATTTTAAAATTTTAAATGAAATTGGTTTTCTTCCTATGAATTTAGTGTATCGTGTTAACAAATACAGCGTGCGTATTGTGATAAAAAGAGCAAACAAAAATATTTATACATTTCACCATCTAATCACAGTCGGAACTTCAACAGTTACTTGAGAATACGTTTCCCGTTTCGCAATTGTCAACTTCCGTTGCTAGCCCATAACAACTAAGAATAATGTAATTGGTATAAATTATGTTTTAACTGTTCGAAGATAACTATAATTTATCGATAACTATAATTTATAAAAATATTTATGAAGAAAGACAATTTTTACGTTTACTTATATACCGATCCATTAAAATTACAGGAAGGAACATACTGTGAAGTTACATTTCCATATAGAGACTTTTAAATTCCATGAAGATCTAATATTTAAGAATAATTTGCATTAGAAAGTATTTATTAATTTTTTGTTTGTGTTTATTTATTCATTCGTGTTTGTTTATTTGTTTATTCATTCATTCTTCAACGGGCTGTAACTCTTATAAGAGAAAATTGATAGATAAAAGCTTTCAGTATTGGAAGAAAAAAATTACACGTTTGAACTATTAAACTCTGAAACTACAAAATACACAACAATACAAAATACAAAACACAAAATACCAAAATGTCATAAAAACTAGTCATTACATAATACTGAAGAATAAAATCTAGAATGTCTCAATTTGTTAACAGTGAAAGTACAAGACACAAAAATCTATATATTTAAAAAAATAGGGTATTCGCCCATGGCTTCGTTTCGAGCTTCTACTGAACCGATTGTGATATTTTTTCTTTTAAATGAAAGAATATGATCCCTAGATGTGTTATCAGATATTGTTTGTGTTGATTCACCAACATTTACGGTGTAAATTAATTAATTAAATCATTATTTAATAGTACGCTTATCAATTGTCAATTGTTTTCTTTCAAATGGTGACAGTTTCAAAATCGATATACATTAGTCCATAGATGTGAGTCCACGCTGCTTGATGTTTTGTTTGATTGTTGAGATTTGTTTACAATTCGTCAAGGTTTTGTTTCAGTGTAATAATTGCATTGTGGTGTTGACAGTTTGCATGTATTTGCTTCTATGGTGTATTTTCTAGAGAACATTCGCACAGTGCTCGGTTGTAATACTTTAGTGAAGTTGTTTACAGGTTATGTCGAATTCCGAATCGTTGTCCACGCGCCCCAAAAGACGCAAACGTACATTAACAGAACGCGGGGAAAGAGAAAGTCAGCGTAGGTGTCGTGATAGTGAGGTCATTTCGTTTTCTATTGGGTCATTGTCTATGAAATGTCAGTATGCTTTCCGTTGAACTTTCCAAATTAATTTTTTTTAAAATTGCTATATATTTTACACGTGTTCAAAATTTTGGGAACTCATTACAGAAAATCTTCGTTATACCCTCAAGATCCAAACAATGCAATATATTGTGAACATTAGTCTTGGTACAGTAGTTAACATTTATCTTATATCTCACCGTCAAATTTTGACGGGTTCTCACTAGTAAAACTAATAAAAATAAAGAAGTAAGACACCAGAACAAGAAAGTTATTGTATAATACTTAATACAAAACGAGAATAACACAATTTTCACAGTATTTCATTTTTGCAGTTGTCGAGGACATTGTACTCACTGAAGCATAATTGAAATCATTACTAATACAAGGATACAAGGTTTACAAGATTATATTATATGCGACCCAATATATATATATATATATATATATATATATATATAACATCTAATAAATTAAAAACGCTCATCCTATGAAAGTGACTGATCATGTCTTAACTTGAAATATCATATCGCTAACATCTGTTTGATAAATTAATTCCTCTATCCTTTCTTGATTGATCACCACCTTTCAAATTGATTTTTAGGCGTTTATATTCAACCTTCATCGGATCTTTCTTCTTCCATTCCAAAAATACTGCATCTCTCCATTATTTTAAAGTCTACAGTAGAATAAGATGGTAAAAACTGCCCCTATTGACCCAATTCCGCGAGGAATATATTTGGGACGAAGAAAAAAGAATATTTACCGATATTCAGCCACCACCCCCAGAGAGGCGGGTCTCTACACGTAATCTGGTAGGGTTTTCACCAACCAGGTATCTCCCATTTAAAATAACAACGCGACGAGTCGGGACAAACTGTAGGCTCCAGACTGGTGTCCCGACATATGTGGCAGTATAGTATGGCATGTCAGTGTAAATGGGCGTAAGTAACGGGTGGGGATATCCAAGGAAGAGGAAGAAAATATCGCGCGCGGCTCGTGGCTTGTTTGTTACTGTACTTCTGCGGCATTCGCCAGGTGGCGATCGGAGGAAACACGGAAATCTATGGATCATAGCAGCCAGTCGCTGGAGTTCTCCCCGAGACAACTGATGAATTCGTCCTTTCTGGCTAGTGTCGAAAATCGTGCCATCGTAGGGATCTGGTAGGCACACGTGTAGTTCAAGTGGTCTGGCATAGAATATGTAGTAAACGTTGCAATATGTATTAAAATGCAATATCTTACCTTTAGACATTATCTTTTTTTAATAAATGTAAATTATAGTTATTTGAATGTGATACAAATAATTATTCGTAGTCCCTAGCTGCAAAAATTGTTTTCCAAAAATTAACTAGCACACTGCTCAAGAGAAACATAAAATACTCACGTATTACATTACAATAAATTAAACATTTGATAAAAATGTTTTCACGAATACTGCAATAATCTAAAGTAGTATACACGTATACAAAGTACAAAAATTCTTTACATATAAAGAGTATCAAATAAGAATCTGTTCCATAATGCGTCGGGTGAACTGCGGCCGGCCTCTTCTTTGGAGTCTTCCTGCCCTATGACGTCGGCTCTATCGTAAGTAGTGGCGCACTGAGAAAGAGAATTGAGGCGGTACGCGCAATGTGGAAGAGCGGCGGAATAATACAAACAAATATTCACTTTTTAGTCAAAATTGAAACTTTTTTTTTTATTTTTCAGGATTTTCTGGGTAGCTAACGATACCCCTGACACCTCTCATAGGGCTGCCGATTGCAGTTTTCTTTCAATTTCTACACACATTGGAAATTAATACGTTTAAATGCTAAATTAGTCCAATTTTAAAGTACACATTAATTTCTGGATATGAATGAATAAATTAATTTAAATTAAGTAAATCGGGAGGCTTTTTTTCGGGAGGGGTGGACTCATAGTTACTAACCCCGGCCGTGCTGGGAGATGGAAACTCGAAGTTAGATTGCAAAGACCCCTGCAGACAAGTGTGGTTCTCCGCCCGCTCGGCGCGCCGTAGTCTGTCTCTCTGCGCTCCCAGTCGGTTTCTGTGTCCGTTAGTAATGTCCTGGCATTTGACAATTGATCCATTGTCCCTCACCTGACACGAGCAAAATTGCTAGGCATTTTTGAGTGGGCACCCTCCATATTCTCAGCGTTGCCAGGGGGTTCCCTTTTTAGCCGCCACAGAGCGCTACGACATCGGTCTCAGTAATGTTTATCCACTATTTGATGCGTTCCCTGGCGATGCGAATATGCGATCTCGTTAGAACAAACCGGGAGCGGTAGCTCAGTGCATCAACTGATGTCACTGCAGCGCCTCTGACCGGGAGGTCCTAGGTTCGAGTCGTGAGAGCGACAGGATTTTCGACACTAGCTTTTCAGCTAGGTCGAATTCAGTCGCCGTCTGGAGGAGAATTCTAGCGGCCGGCTGCTCTGATCGGTAGTTTTCCGTGGTTTCTCCGATCAACACCAGGCGAATGCCGGAGCAGTACCCTATCAAACGGGCCACGAACCGCGCGTGATCTGTCCTTTCTCATCCTTGTCCTATCCTCTCCCCTTATACACACACTTACACTAACATGCACTACACTACCACATATTTCGGGAGATCAGTCGGGGGCTTAGAGCTTGTCCTGGCTGGGGCGGTGCCCCGCTGCTGCTGGGAGAGTCCTGGTTAGGGGGAAACCCCACTAGCCGACGGTAGGTCGGCACCGGATCTCGCCATCCAGCGGGGGAAGATCACCGCCATCTCCCGCGAAAAAACATGCACTACACAAACGGGACTAATGACCAAAGCAGTTGACGCGCCCGGAAACAAGAAAAAATCAATCAATCAATGAATCGTTAGAACAAGAATTATCGTTGGTTTTCATTTTGTCGGACATTTACTCAGAGCTCTTGTACGTGCCGCAAATACGATAAGGATACTGTAGATTCCCCACTGCCCATCGACAATCAATGCACTTACTCGAAATCGAAATCGCTCTCTGGCCACTGAAAGGGCAACGATGTACTCAACCAACGAAGTACACAACCACTCGCGGAGTAGCAATTTTAAACAGTTGGAAAATAGAAAATACAGAAATTCGTGGAAAATAAGACCTGCGCTACTTTTAAGCGTTCTTTTATAAAGACATAGAAAAAATTAAACAAAAAAATTGGAGCTATTTTTGAGAACAAAGGTACATAAATTGCTCATATTTTACGCAAAATTTCCCGGAAACCACGCATATTTTCGAAAAATTGCACATGACCTTATTTAAAGCAGTCTTTGAAGAACATATTTAATAAAGAAAAAACTCTATCTTTGAATATTGTAATTGTAGAAACACCCAATAAACAGAACAAAATTACTCCATTTAAGCGATGCCTAGTAAATGCAGAGGCCCTTTACAGACTACCAATCCTATCGCTTACATTATTATTAGAATTTAATCTTAATCTAAAAGTGTTGATGTTTCTAGAAAAAGTCTCCATTAGTGCTGCAGGCAAGCTATTCCATGACTCTATAGTCCTATTTACAAGAGTATTTTCAGACATCAGTTCTCAGTTTCCTTGGACGTATTTTCCTAATATGGTCGTGACGTGTTAAGTAGACGGGTTCATACATTCTTTCCTGAATTTCCCTCCATGCCGGATTTTTCCCTATCGCTTTGTAAAATATGCACAACCTTGCTTTTTTCCTACGGCTCGCCAGTGACTCCCATGACGATATTTCATTGGAAATATTTCCTAACGAATTTCCCCTTTTAACAACTTTTGCTGCTACTTTCTGAACTCTTTCGATGGAGTTCATTTGGCTCGCTCTATATGGATCCCAACACGCTGCTCCGTACTCTAACACCGGGCGCACAATGGTTGTATATGTAGGTTCTTTTGATTTACTGTTTCCCTCCCTTAACTCGCATTACAAAGTGTAAAGATTTCCATGCATTCCCAACAGTAAAGTTGACGTGCTCCCCCCATTCAAGTTGTTCATTAAATATCACCCCCAGATATTTACAAACATTTACCTGTGGAATTATCTTTCCCGCAAGCAAATACTTAGCTGTCCCTTTATTTCTACTGCGCGTAAAACTATTTTGCATTTATACGGACTTATCTTCATTTTATTGATTTTCGTCCATTCTTCTATGCATCGCAAGTCTCGTTGTAATTTATCCTGATCCGATATATTCTCGATTTTTCTGTAAATAAGGCAGTCGTCCGCAAAAGTTTAATTTTTGAGCCTATTCCCTCTGATATGTCATTTACGTACACTAAATATAAAAAAGGTCCAAGTACACTCCCCTGCGGAACCCCAGATGTTACACTAACTCTTCCCGATAAGCTATTTCCCACCCTCACTCGTTGGTGGCCGTTATTTAGAAAATCCTTAATCAACAGTATTACTCTCGAGTCTAGCCCTATTCTGTCTAATTTTTCAAGTAGTCTATCATGGAGGACAATATCAAAAGCCTTCGTGAAGTCTATTACCGCCGCATCGATTCTATCAACCACATCTAGTTGGTATTAGATGTAAAGTAAGTGTAAAGAATTTGCCACCGGGCTTGATGCCCAAAGCAAATTAAATAAATTATCTATCTACCCCGAAAAAATTGAACTTTTGAAATTTTTGAAAAATTAGGGATTGCAAAGAAAATTAAGCACACGCAATTTTTATAAACGTACTCTATCCGAGTAGAATGTTTATTCACAAACTTTGGAGGCATTTTTGAGATAATTTTTAAGGTGTTGATGAGACGTCATGCAAAGTACCCCTAAAAAATTAAAATAACCGTTTCAAATTTGCAGGGCCTCCAGATCGATCAGGAATATCAAGTTTTGGAGACAATCGTCTGAACGGTTTAGACCACGGTGCTGATCACGAACAAGAAAACGGATACACAAACCTTTTTGCTATCAACCAATTTTTCGATTTGGAACCTTAAAAAGTGTATTCTGTCTACAAAACTTATTAGAGAAAGTAATTTACGACATATAGGAGTATCATGTATTCACTTTCTCGTTAGCAGAGACCCACTAAGCGAATCTTTGTTTCGAAAATCCGCCACTTTCCACTGCATCTTTACAATGCTTTCCCTTTGCTACGTAAGTATGTAGTAGATAAGAAATTACTAGTAATATCACGTAAGTAGTATTCGAGAAAAAAAGATAAGTTTACAAACCTATACAATATGGCTAAGTCTTGAGAATGCGAGAAATCATTAGCGGGAGCTAAGCGATATTCCTATCAACACCAATTTTATTCAAGCATGATAATGCATGAAGTAACATGATGTACACAGAGTATCACAGTTTATTCCAACTATGAATCCCAGCAATAACTAACAATGTAGGTAAATTTGTTAGTATCATTTTGTTTACATGTTTTCCTACGCGGCTGGAGCATTTCCCCAGAGTGGTAATGTCTGCCTCTGTATATGTCTCTCACAATTTCAGACGTCTGAATATGAGAAGTGTAATACTTCTTTAAACATATGTTCATCTCCTTTTGATAAGGGTAATCCACGGCAACATAGCAACTGACACTTATTTAGGCCTTAAATGGCAATAAAACAAACAAAAATAAATTAACTGATCGGAAATCGATACAAATTCTATGAGGCTACTACCTGGATCCTAAGATTCGTGGACGAGATTACACATTTTCGATAGAAGTTATCGTCATGGACCACACTGAAATGTCAGTATCAAGAATAAACTTTATTAATGCATATGTCAAGTATTTCATAAGAACAATATTAATGGAGGTATTATAATATACTAATAAAAATTCGCAACATGTCTCAATATTATTATAAATATTCTGTTTAGATTTGGCGAAAACGCTGCAATCCGGCAATTCGTGTTCGTTAAATTACATATACGATTGAATATTTGAAAATGAACTTAAAATTAACACATAGATTTTCTCAGAAAATCATATATTATCTCTGGCCTGATAATTATATTTCCAACTTTCCTTGACTGTCAATTTCTTTCTCAGTGTGAAACTAACCACACCAATTTTCATAGTACGTAAATAAACAGAAGTAATTTTTGAAGAAGCTAAGAAGTACTTTTCCGCAGCTTTCATTTAAATGCATCATTATATTCCTTGGTATGAATTTGGAACTTAAAAGTAGAACAACTAATGAATGCTAACCATCGTTGATTAATTTTACAGCAAATAATGAATGTGAACTGATAATTTTATAATTGTAATGATTAAAACAAAAGTAGATACAGAGTTTTTTCTGTTCACTTGAGCATAGAAAATTTTATTACTATAGCACATAAAAATATCAATATACTGTTTCAGAAATTAGCACAATGGCAGTATACTGTTTTAAAAATTGTTCGAGTGACCATTCTTATTAAACCATAATTTTAATCTTAGCTTTTTAATCATGTTTGTAAATAAACAGTTGAAATCAAGCATTGACTCTGGAATAAAAGAGATTACAGTTATACGGGAAAATAGTTAATCCCCTCCACATAACAAGCGAATTAATTGACACAATTTCACACAGAAAATATATTTCATATTTATTTACCCTCCTGTTCATCATTTTGGCGTCATTTGTTTTTAAAAATCGTTTTTCGTTCATTGATAGTCTTTTTGATATAGAAATTACAATTCGTAATATATTTTTCTCCCGAGTTGGTATCTTCTTTAACAAAGTGTAACCTCTTTAACAAAGAGGAGTTTGAGTAAATTATTAATGATCTTACCATCGCAGAATGCTGCTGATGATAACAGCACGACCGCCGCAATCCACAAAACACGTAGGCTCGACATGAGTGCGATCTGACAAGATATTCGGACGACCGCTTCCCGGGGAATAAAGCGGAATGCTCTGAGCCATCCCCTTATCAGTGCCATCGCTCCGAAAGATAGTCCCCCTCTCTCCGATAACCGTGATAGTGGCCTCATTGGCAACCGAATATTCGTACACGCTTTCACCAAACACGTAGAATATCTCAGGGCAGGGCTTTTGCGCCCCTAGGTACTGCAATCCCAGGGGCGTGAAACAGTGTCCTCGATTTATCAATGCCACTTTTCATTGATCATAAGGGAATTATAATTGGTTATAATTTTAATAGTTCGTGTTTTGTTAAAGCTGCAGAGAGGAAAAATTCTCTCATTTCTGGGCTCGCTTCATACGAACCCGATTTACGGGCCAAGTATAAGCGACAATAACACCTGCTCGGGTAAGGAAATTGAAATAGGGCAATGAAATATTAAACATAAACTTTGTACTTCAGCAAACGCAATGCACGCACCGGCTGGCTACAGTCAATCTGACCTTCTGTTTTTACTTCCTCCCTACCACTTACGCAGTAGAGAGAAAGTTATGAAATGCTGCGCGAAATACCGGCAAATTTTGGCAGAAATATTCTTAATACAGAACTCTGGTAACGAAAAAGTGGATAAATCCAGTTGCTAAATTTAGGGAAAAAATTCTCTAACACGTGGTGTAGCCAGAATCCATGTTTTGTGGGGCCTTGTTACCGAAAAATTGAATAACGGCTTTGAAAAGATGATTTTTTTAAAAAATGGCTCTAATTGGTTTTTTTATTAAATGTTGTTGTTGGATAGTGTGAAGGACGTGTTAGAGAATGGTGCAGGTCTGATTTCCGTTAAAACCTCTGATTTTTCGAAAATTGCAAAAATTCAAATTTTCGGCGTCTTCCTACAACTACAATTACGAAAATTGAGATTTTTCACTTAATGAAATCTGTCCCTCAAAGGTATATTTTGAAATAAGGTAATGTACAATTTTTCGAAAAATTTAATACTTTTCGCGTAATTTTGCGTGAAAGTACGGGCGAGTGAGTACGTGCTGTTTTATCACTACTAGTTCATGTTGCAGGATTTGCCGTACAGTTCATTAAAATTGGATTTGCAGTTCTGTGAACGCACTTTCCGTGCGGGAATGTGGTTTTCATAAACCTCCGTAAGCCGTTGCATGGATCTACGTTGCCGTATATCTCCTAAGTACATGAGACTTCGTCTCGCCATTGTAAAGGGATTTCGTGATAAGGATATGTTTGCGCTATGATATGAGACAATATACTGATTCTTTTTCTCGCTATAGCATAAGATCTGGTCTCTGAAGTTCATAATGAAACGAACGAGTTGCCTCAGCTTCCGAATATAAATACTTATACATTGGATATAACAGAGACATTACTGTAAAAGACTAAAGAAAAATATATCCAGCTTCAAAATAATACAAAAATATAAAGAAGTGGGTTTGATTCTCAGTGCCGCCAAGAAACAGAAATGAAAATTCATTTAAAAACGTTAATGAAATTGAATAATTGGAATAAACTCCCATCAATAAGTGTACTAAACTGAAGTAACTGATAAGCAAGCAATCCATTAAATCATGTTTCCCGTTCTTCAAAGCTATAGGTAGGATTATAATTTGTTTGATAGCAAAGCTAATCTAGATCGCAAATCGGCTTTTCCCAAGCTAATTCTTTGAGGAAAGAAAACTAATTATTTGCGGAAATTTTCTGTTACTTCAATTTTTTATAGTGTTAGGCAATATACTAACAGAATCTAGAAAACTAATTTTTTAGGTGATCGACATGCATTTATATGTTGAAACGCAGATTATATGGACGCTCTCACCAAGGTTCCCTTGACCTGTGTGGCGGGCACGGTGTCATACCATCAGCCGCACCTCTCGGGCAGTATGACGACCACCTCGCATGGCACCGAACAGCACCACGCGAATCATCCGTCGGACGCGATCAAAATGACGTGAAAGGGTGTAGCGGAATAAGATAACCAAAAGTGCCCTTGAGGATAAAAATGAGGAGCAAGTAATCAAAATGCATAGCATCCGCTAAAGGAAAAAAAGTGAGTTCGATATGAAATCGTGGAGTTTTCAATACGTTTTACAAGCCCTTGTTTTCAGATTTCTTCAAAACGCATTTAATTTATTGTATTAAAATGCATTTTGAAGAAATCTGAAAGTAGGAGCGTGTAGAACGTTTTAAAAACTACACAATTTCATATCCAACTCAATTTTTTCCACCAGTGGGTAATATGCGTTTTCATTAGTTGCTCCTCAAATATTTAATGTTAAAAATTCTAATTGATGTTTAAAAAACAATTTTTCGCCGGATTTAATTCATTTTACCCGGAGTATTTCGTACAAATGGAAAACACGTGTTTTCTAGCTTCTTATATAAGTTTATTTTTAACAACATTATGCCTGTATTATATTGTCTTTAATCATCCTTGCGATTTTCAATAGATGAAAAAGTGTTTCCAGAATTTTTTCAAGCGTTTATATCCAATTTTGACTCTGACAATCAACAAAAAAGAATGAAAAAATATTATTTTTTTAAAAGTGTATCATGTCCTGATGCGGATCATAAAAAGGGCTAAATACAAATTGTAGCCCTGTAAATACCCTAGTGTCCCAAAATTTCAACCTTTTACCTTACAATTTGCACCCGGCAGCTCAATATATATAAAAGAGTAATTCAGTAAAACTAATTTAATATTAATCTTACAATTTTGTGTTTTATTACTTATCGCCTCTAATTAAAATAAAATGGAAAAATTAAGAAAATTAATAAAACCAAACCGAATTTTAAGAAAATAATAAAGAAACTGAAGGTGTTAACAGCAAAAGGTGCTAACTGACAAAAACCTAATTTTACAGGAACCACAAAAAATTGTTAATTTTCAAAATATTGATAATTCTGTACTGGTTTTGCGTCTAAATGGTTCATATTTGCCTCATTGTGTGTACAGCATCAGCATTGCTACGTTTAAAAAAGGCTATTACAGAATATTGGTCATTTTAGGAACAATCTAGTGGCGGAAGGTGCTATATGCAGCAGTTAGCACCTTTTGACGTCTGACAGACAGTAAATAAAATCTTTATTGGATATATTCTTTAAATTCGGAAGATATTGAATGTTTAAATACGTTTATTGTCATACACTACCCATCAATCAAGCAATTGACACTGACTTGTCATGTCAATATAATGGAAGCCAGTTCAAAGCAACTTAATTACAAGGGATTTTCTTGTAACGTGTTCACCAGTTTCGTTTAATGCTCGGTGTGTAGCAGTGACGGATCCCGCCGATTATTTTGGTATGGGTCATTGTAGATTTTTGTTAAATAATAAACATATCTGTTATTATATTGAATATTGTTTTTGTAGCGTATATACGATACTATACAATATGATTGTTTCAATAATTGCATAATAAATTCCATTCCAGGTTCCATAAATATTTAAATGAATTTTGTCAAATAAAAGAAGGTAACGAATGAAAACTCTAGGCCTTTGCAGGGTCCCCCGTCCTGCTTTCCCCTGAAATCCGCCACTGGTGTGCAGTACCCACGGCAGATAGAACCTTTTGCATCTTACCGTAATTGGAGGTGTTTTCACTTGAACTGCGTCTCCCTTAATGTTTTTATACTATTTTCCAGCATCTATGACCGTTGTAGTCACCCTTTACCAATCATCATAATTTACCTACCTATTTTACCTTTATTCAGGAATTTTACGATGTTCGTTACGGGAGGCGTGAGCGCTTTGTCCGCCATTTCCACGCAGATACCACCTTCTACATCTAATGCTAACTTTCGAATAGAAAAGCACCAGCGACATAATTCCCTCGCATACAACCGTTCTACATGAAATGCAACTTTCAACGAAAGTGTCAATTAGCACCTTTCACTGGTGACCCCTTCAACTATTAAATTACTGTTTTATTTACATTGAGCAGTCGGATGCAAATTATAAGATAAAAGGTTGGAATTTCGGGACACTATAGAGTAAGAAATGTGAGGGCATTGCCTAACGGCTGTTATCTCAAGGTAACTAATACGTGATATTTGTGTGATGCCAAGTATACAGTGAGAAACTAGAGGTGCTACAGAATGGCGCAGACTTTCTCGTAGCTTTTCTAATTTCTTTGGTGTGGACTGGCTTTAAAGGTCTTGCTCCATTCTCTGGACAGTTGCCAAACGCCCAAACGATGGTATAGGTAGCGGTAGCGGTAGCGGTAGCTCAGTGCATCAACTGATGTCACCTGCAGCGCTTCTGACTGGGAGTTCCTAGGTTCGAGTCCTGACGGCGGCAGGATTTTCGACACTAGCTTTCCAGCTAGGTCGAGTTCAGTCGCTGTCTGGAGGAGAATCCTAGCGGCCGGCTGCCCTGATCGGTAGTTTTCCGTGGTTTCTCCGATCAACACCAGGCGAATGCCGGAGCAGTATCCTACCAAACGGACCGCGCGCGATCTGTCCTTCCTTTTCCTTGTCCTATCCTCTCCCCTTACACATACACTTACACTAACATGCACCACACTATCACATATTCCGGGAGGCCGGTCGGGAGCTTAGAACTTGTCCCGGCTGGGGCGATGCTCCGCTGGTGGGAGAGACCTGGTTAGGGGAAAACCCCACTAGCCAACGGTAGGTCGGTGCCGGATCCCGCCATTCAGCGGGGGAAGATCTCCGCCATCTCCTGAGAAAAAACATGCACTACATTAACGGGACTAATGACCGAAGCAGTTGACGCGCCCGGAAACATGAAAAACCAATCAATCAACGATGGTAAATGCAGTCTTCTCTCGATCTTTAGAATCTAATTCTACTTGCTTATATCCGCTTTTCAGGTCAAGTGTAGAGCAGATCTGGGGAGAAAGCATGTTCAACATGTCGTCAATGCGTGGCAATGAATACCTATCCTTCTTCGTTACATTGTTGAGCTGTCGGAAATCGACACAGAACCGAGTCCACCCGTCTTTCTTCTTTATCAATACGACAGGAGAAGCCTACGGACTGTTTGATGATTCGATTACGCCATCATTCTTCATGTCTTTAATAATCTCATCTGCTTCTTCTTTTCTAGACAGAGGTAATCTTCTAGCAGCTTGGCGAATTCTGTAACGGCTATTCTGTAACGACCAATATCAGTCTTTCCTCTTTCACCATCACTGCATTCAAAAACATGCTGGTATCGCCCGATTAGGTCTTCAACCTCATGACATTCTTCCCGAGATGAGCCTTCACAGGTCTCTGTAACCAGGTCGTTCAGTCGTTCAGGAATTCCTTTAGGTGGTGTTTCAGCACAGTTAACATTTTTCAGAACCGAGTATACCGTAGAACAATAACTAATTACTTTTCCTTTTCTTAACTTAACAGGATAATGGTTAATGTTCATTATTTTCACAGGTATTATTATATTCACTCTGACCAGCTGTTTGGCTACTAGAATTCCTCGACCAATGTCTTCGTCGTGACTCTCTTCAGCTTGAACGTCGTTCTTAGGGCTCCCTTCAATAAACATCTCACTACTCTCCGTCAAGACTACGTCGTCATCCGTCATCACTCCATTTCGTTGAGTCTCAGCACACCGCGTTGTAAATCCAAACCCATGTGGCGTCATGATATCCATTCCTAGCTTACATTATAGGGAATTTCTTCACATTATTAGATTTATGAGTTCATGTGCTTTAAATAATGTCAAAAAAGTTTCTCGAAAACTCGACAGTTTTCTTTAAAAATTTGCTCAAATTCCAAATTTTCAGAAATTTTTTAAAATTTCCCGGGGAATTGCAGTATTTCATATGACGTAAAGTTCATTTTGGCGTACTATTTTGTTTTTTCAAAAATTACACAAATGTAATTTTTTTAAATTTCTCTCATATCGTTAATATGCAGATTTCCATCGATTTGTATACATTATTACATTTGTGAGTGGAAGTACTTCAAATGAATTCAAATGAAGCTTTTCGAAAGCAGTATATTCTTGTGAAAAAACGCTTGAAATTGTGCATTTACAGAAATGCTTAATCGCCATTTTCTTAAAAACCGCTTCAAAATTTTAAATGAAAACATATTTATTTAATAGATAATTATTATAGACAAATTAGATAACTTGGTGCTATGTAGCTTGGCTAAAGGCCTTCAAGCCATTACAATACCTACATCCTACGGCGTTCCAATCTTTCGATTTCTGGTATTCACCCTAAATGATCTCTCCGTCGCATCAAAGCCGCGGAAAAGAGACGATAAGGTACGGCTGAGGAAAGAACCAGAAGGGGGAAAAACCTGCCGTCAGAAGCCGAGTACATGCTAATCTACCCGACATTTTTTAAAACTATTTATTTATATCTTGGCGCAGACGTCACGCATTCTCCTTCCAGTGTTTGGCCTCCTCAGCACCTGAAAAAATCAAACAGCGCCACAGAAGATCGTCGGCACCAACGCCTCTGCCCTTACATTTTATTTATTTATTTTACGTCAAAAAACAGTTAAAACTGCGTATGACATGCTATGGTGAGAAGTGATTTCTGTCCCCTTTTTAAAAATTCTGTGATCCCTACACTAAGTAATATACTACTTGAATTTTGAATTAAAAAAAACGCTCCCATGTAATAAAATCAATTTTCAAGCATAAATCAGCAATAAATTTTGGGCTCTTATCCATGATGTCCTTCGCCAAGGAATGCTCAACTTCCTGCAGTGACAAAATGGAAACGATAATTTGAATAACTGTATTTCCCACTGAATTCTAAAAGTAGGTCGAATTAGTAGTAGTAGTAGTTACATTTATGTCCAGAAGCAAAACAAGGGGCCATCTCAGCATTTGCTCAATGGATTAGGGAAACTGTTTATTTATTTATTTATTTATTTATTTATTTTACGTCAAAAACAGTTAAAAACTGCGTATGACGTGCTAGGGGAAAAATGAATTGTGTGCACATTTTCAAAAACTTAAATTTTGAATTTTGAAAGGGAGAAAAAAAACTCCCATGTAATAAAATCTATTTTCAAAGATAAATAAGCAATAAATTTTGAATTTTGAAAGGGAGAAAAAAAACTCCCATGTAATAAAATCTATTTTCAAAGATAAATAAGCAATAAATTTTGGCTCTTATTACTTCCTGCCGCGACAACATGGAAACGATAATTTGAATAATTGTATTTCCACTGAATTCTAGAAGACGCACAGATAATGAAGTTACATTTATGTCCAGAAGAAAACAAGGGCCATCTCAGCATTTGCTCAATGGATCAGGAAACTGGACGAAAAACCTGATCGAGATGGGGGTCATTGACTCGGAAGCTGTAGTACAATAGTTGTTACAGGTTGTTTATACTCATTTATACAGTCCAAATGGTAAATAATGCATTATGTATCATTGGTCAAATTAATGTTACTTTTCTTGTGATCCTCAGTATAGTCTCTAATTGTATAGAAACAGTTATGCAGCAGAAACGATTTCACTTGGGATTTAAACTTTTCTATTGAATTTAATTGAATTTAATCGTTTAATGTCATCTGGCAAAGTGTTGTAAAATAATGTACATGTATTGTATGTGAATTTTTTGTAATGAGCTGTTGATACTGTCACCTGATGAATATGATTTCTACGTCGAGTGTTATAGTAATAGACATCGGCATTTTCTGAAAATATATTCCCGCCCTTGAGCAAGTCATTTTTTACAAAAACCACTGATTCGTAAATAAAAAGACACGGTAATGGTGTAATTCCTAGATTATTGAATAGAGGCGTACATGAATCACGTGGGTGGGATTTGGTTATTATTCGTACAATTCGTTTTTGTAGTCTAAAAGTCTGGGAGCTGTAAGATGTATTTCCCCAGAATATTATGCCATATCTCAGGCGGGAATGAACATTCGCGAAGTATACACAACGAGCAGTATGAAGGCTGACTGAATTTGCAAGAATTCTGAACGCGTAGCATAATGAACTTAATTTTGTGTTCAATTCATTTAAATGGACGTTCCGTTTAAGGTTTGACTGAATTGAGAGACCTAAAAATTTTGTTGCCTTAACATCAGTCAATGGTGCACTGTTCATTTTCAATGGAGCACAGAATTGTTTATTTGAAATGGAAAACTCCATTAAAACCGTTTTCTTTTCGTTTACTATTAATTTGTTATTTCGGAACCAATTTGAAACATCTGATATTGTACTATTTACTGTTTCTTTATTGCAAAGGATGCTCGTATCATCCGCAAAGAGAACCGTTTTTCCGTTTCGAATCGTCGAGGGCATATCATTTACGTAAAGTAGGAACAGAATAGGGCCTAAAATCGATCCTTGAGGAACTCCACATGCAACGGGAAAAGAGTCGGAAAGGTGCGTACGTAATGTTCCATCATTCCAGTAATGTATTTCAACTCTCTGAGATCGTTGTTTATGGTACGAACATAACCAATCTAGAGCAATACCACGAATTCCATATGAAGGTAATTTGGAAAGTAAAATGTCTTGATCAATGACGTCAAAAGCTTTTGAGAGATCTAAAAATAATCCAATAGGTGCCTCGTTTTGATCCAATGATGAGGCGACATCTTTAAGAAAAGAAAATATAGCTGTTTCCGTTGATTTTGATTTTCTAAATCCATGTTGGCAATCTGAAAGCGCGTCGTGTTTAGTGAGAAAGGTTTCCATTCGTACGTAAAAAAGTCTCTCTAATATTTTTGAAAAAACTGATAGAAGAGAAATGGGCCGATTATTTTGAATTTCATTTTTGTTGCCTTTTTTGAAAAGCGGCTTAATTTTAGCTGTTTTGAAAATATCTGGAAACGTTCCAGTGCATAAAAATGCATTAAATATGTGAGTTAACGGGTGTATAATGGCATACGCACAAGTCTTTAACAAAGAATCAGGGAATTCTTCTAAACCGGACGAATATTTATTTTTTAGTTTACCGATTATTTTGAGAATTTCATAGGAAGAAGTTTCGGAAACGAACATTGTGTCTAAAATTTTGGGTGAACTGTCTGTTTTTGAATTTTGTGCCTGAAGACCCTTAGTGAGATCGGCAGCAATTCTCAAAAAGTATTGGTTAAAGAGATTAGCCACTGATGGCGGATCGTTCACATTTATATCGTTATATTTTAAAACAACATTCTCTACGGGTTTTCTAGTTGATTTGGTAGATTTTTTTTATTATATTCCACATTGCTTTTGTTTTATTATTTGAGTTCAAAATATCCTGATCGTTTTTCATGATTTTAGCCTGCCTTATGACTTTTCGTAACAATGTTTTGTATTTTTTAAAGTAGATAAGGAAATCTTGAGATACGTCATGACGTTTAGAAATAAATTTTAATTCCTTTTAACCAATTTTTTCGTGAAATGTTCAATTTTCTCTTTTTAATAGGAAAGCATGTGTTAAAGAGAAATGAAAGCTTTGAGAAAAATAAATTAAATTTTTCATTTGTGTCAATAGCGTTATAAACTGCCTCCCATGATTCTTTCAGCAAGTAGTCCGTAAATAACTTTATGTTAACTGTAGTAAATGCTCTGCACATGCGTGTTTTATTTATTGTGTCAGTATTCATGTTATTAGTAATTGTAAGAATTTGTGCATCATGATCACTGTAACCTAGATTATTCGTTTATTCCGTGTAGGTACGTTCACTGTAATATCTAAATGAAAAGAATGAATTAAAATGAGAAACTGCTCTTTTTCGTGGGATTCACTCAGAAAATCAATATTGAAATCTCCACATACAACAATGGATTTAAAAGAGATTACTAATTTTGTTCAGAGTTATCTCTAGATTTTCTACGAAATTGAAATAATCTTAATCTTGCTTTGTTGGAGGTCTGTAGATGCAATGTAAGATAATTTTGAGCGTAGTAAGATGTACAACTGTTATTTCAAAAACTTTTTCAACTGCATATAAATTTCCGATACCCATTTCCCTTTGCCCCCTAATGTGCATATTATTTTGACACTTTTATTTCATTTTATTTTATCGACTTATTTATGTACTTATTACCTAACAGTTGGCTATGAGTTGTGACATTTTCTTATCTGTTTACTAACTTAACTTAAATTACTGATTAACTTAATTATTGTTTACTTATTTACTTATTTATTTCTCTTCAGTCTAGGCTCAGCTCCTACTAACCAGTGCTGTTTTCCCACTCCCTAATTTCCGTTTCCCTAATGGTCCGAACCTTTCCATGAAATGTTCCTAATTCTTTCATGAATTTAGACCTTTTATCACCTAAAATGTTTTGGGCAGGTTCCTATTTTGGAATAATGAAAACTTGTTTTGGGGGCGAGGTTTTACTCTTCAATATTCTTGAAGCAATATTTCAGTTCAACTATTGGGAAACCGAAGTGTAGAGAAAATGTCAAAAAAATGTACTTTGGCCGACGATAGATAGCAGCTGGACAGAGAAAGGAGCAAGATCTTAAAGAAAGCCCACACCAAGGAAATTAGAAAAAAAATTCTACGAGAAAGTCTTTTACATTCTGTAGCACCTCTAGTTACTTTCTCGTATACATAAGTATATACGGGAGTAATATACGTAGTATAGAGAAAGTTATGTAATGCTGCGGAAAATCGATTTCGAGATTTCAACGTAAATACGTTTTGGAATTACCGATACCGAAAAAGTGGTTCTTTTCACAAAACGTCCGTCGGTCCGTTTGTGAACATTCCTAGCGCCTGAACCGCACGTACGATCTTTTCAAAATTGAAGAAACCCCTGTCCATTTGGCTTTAGTTGAAGGTTTAAAATTTTGAAAATCATTCTTTAAAATTTGGGGGCAACGTTACCGGAAGCCCCCCGGACATTTTCAAACTTTTACCATCGTACCGCCACCAACCTCCAAACATTAATCATCGTTTAGAGGTTTGTGGCGAGTTACAGTAATGCCTTTCGAACTGTGTACTGCTCCAGCTACATTCGAAAGATTGATGGAAATCGTGCTGAGAGGTCTGCCGTGGGAGACATGTCTTGTCTACCTTGATATAATTGCTGTCGGAAAATCTTTCGAGGACCACATCAAGAACCTAGAATAGGTTTTCAAGAGGTTGGAAGGAGCGTAATTTCTGTTTGAAATTAATGCAATTTAGAGAGAGAAAATCATTTTCTCAAAACTCGTCCAATTTTTCTTTATTTTCTTTCACGGATAAAACAAGGGCGCTTAAAAGAATGAATCAGGAATAATGAATTCATCATCCGTACCATTTTTATATTTCAGTTCTGATCTTTTCAAGAGTCAAACCATAAAACAGTGGCGGCTAATGCCTCAACAAACTGGGGGTGGCAGCTTCATCGAAAGACAGAAATGTTATTTCCAAAATTCAGAACACTAATACGTAAGCAATGCTTACGAATAATTTACAACTAAGTTCAATAAAAATCTAACTTCGAATATTACATAATTTTTTGCCTAGTGTCCGTATCGGATATGTTCACCTCCCGCACACATGATTCTGGCTACAATTTCCTGTCAGAACTCAAGTTTTTGTATTAGTTCTGCATTGAAGCAATTACCGGTAATAATGTGCATACAAAACAAAAACAAACTAGATTTTGAAAATAAGAAGATCCCACTCCAGAACTTTCTAACAAGCACTATTGTTTGGATACGTTTTACTCTAGTTCATGTCATGATCTTAGTTGTTATTGCTGCTGATAGTGATGATAATAGTATTTCGAAAAATTCAGTACCCAGGTTTTATTGCAATAATGAAAGATCTGTATTTTTTCAGGGCTGTATTCTCTCTCTGTATAACGGTAGAGATGCTTACGTCCACGAAAAAGATGATTTGTTGGCAGTAATAATAACAGCAACAACAACAACAACAACTACAACAAACAACACTTATTCAATAAACATCTCTCAAGGTCTTCCACACACTCATTCACAACCAGTTCACTCAGTCATTATCGTTCACGACGCTCCCGAAATGACTGCCAACATCGTCGCACAGTGGTCTGAAGAGGGCCGAAACGCGCGCATAGGCACCAAATTTTATTTTGTGAAAAACGGTTATTTCTTGGTAAATGTCAATTCTACATACTTCAAATGATTAGAAACCAGGAAAAATAATAATTTGTATCAATGCTAACAGCCATACGACGCCCTCAAAGGCAAGCGTTTCAGCCGAAGAAAAATTCAGCTACCCAAGCAGTGAAAATATACCTATCTTTGATTGTTTATAACTTTTTTCCTAATCAACTTTTCAACTTCCAGAAATTATATGCCCTTTCATATACCTTTCTAAATATATTAAAGCAGTTTCAGTGTCATTTTTTTTATTTTTCATTAAATTAATTGTTACGTAATTAAGGTATGTAAAAACTGCTCATTCTTTTGAATAAGTAAATTTTCACAGGCGATTAAAAAACAACCAAAAACACATCCCCAAAATTAATATATATTTTTAAGTGAACATTATTGAACAATTTTCAGTTGAGATCAGCTGCCCCGATCCGCCCCTTTCAAAATTATGACCGTTTAAATTTTGCATTAAGTGTTTGGAAAGAGCACCGTTACCTCCGAACATAATACCGAAATCGTTTACTTCTTGAAAATTTATTATCTTCTCAACTTTCAGATTTTCATTAATTACATAACATTTTCAATATCTTTTCAAAATTATTCCTTCATTCAGTTCCTTCAATTTGCCAAATTTCCGTGTTTTTCAATCAATTTAAACACTGGAAATTGAGATCTGTAGAACTGAAACATGCAATAAGTGAATTTTGACGGGCAATAACATTAAAACATCTGAACACATCTCGGCCAAATGAATGCATGTTATTAAGTGAACAATTGTAAATAGTTTTTACATTGATAACAACCGCCTTGATCAACGTCTCTCAAAATGGCGTCCATTTATAGTTTACATCACGAGGATGAAAAAAGCGCCATTCCCAGAACTATGTGATCTTTGACGGACAATTAGACAAAAACGATTAAAAACACTTCTTTGAAATTAATAACTATTATTAATTGGACATTTGTTGATGTTTTTACGTTAACAACAGCCGCCCTGGCCTGCCTGTTTAACAATAGTGACCATTTAAAGACTACATGATGAGGATTGAAAGAAAGCGCCTTACCAAAAGTAAGTGATTTTTGATGAGCAATTACAAAAAAAAAAACAACTAAAAACCACTTCCATTAAATTAATAAATATTATTAAGGGAACATTTGAGAAAATATTTTTGTTAATAACAGTCACCTCGGCCTGCCTTTTCGAAAATGGCGAAGGTTTCAACTTTTCTTGACCAGCTTTGAAAGAATGTGCCATTTCTTATAACTAAGTGATCTTTAACGGGCGATTAAACAAAAGCGAGTAAAAACAGTTCTATGAAATTAATAACTATTATTAAATGGACATTTTTTAATAATTTTTCGATAATATCAGCCACCTCGGCTAGCCTCTTTTAAAATGGCGACCGTTCTAATTTACATAACGCGGTTTTAAAAAAAGCGCCATTCCCAAAACTAAGTGATTTTTTACAGACAGTTACACGAAAACGACTAAAAAAATTTCTGCAAAATTAATAACTATTATTTATTGGACATTTGTTGATGTTTTTCCTTAACAAAAGACGCCTCGGCTTGCCTGTTTTAAAATGGCGACCGTTTAAAATTTTCATAATGAGGATTGAAAGAAAGCGCCTTACCAATAGTAAGTGATTTTTGACGGGCAATTACACAAAAATAACTAAAAACACTTCCATGAAATTAATAAATGTTATTAAGGGGACATTTGATAAAATATTTTCGTTAATAACAGTCGCCTCAGTCTGCCTTGTGGAAAATGGCGAACGATTATACTTGAAGTGCTTTGAAAGAAAGTGTCATTTCTATTAACTAAGTGGTCATTGACGCACCATTATAAAAAAACAGAAACATCTCCGTGAAATAAATATATGACTTGAAATGAACAATTGTAAATATTTCTTCGTTGACCCGAATTGCCTCCCTTGGTGGACGCGCTGTCAGCAGTCGAAGCGTCAGCGCTGGATGTCATGTCAGAGGTGGCGCGCAGGGTGAAATGATCCGCACAGGAAATGACCTCTGGCATTTGCGTAACCGCGACTGCTAAAAATAAGACTCAAGGAACATGAAGATAAGTCTCACAGGAAGCCATCTCAGGCGGCGAGATCTCTGGCATTTCCATATCATACTTGTAAAACACATCACTTTCCGGCTTTTGGTCCAAAGCATCCATGCGCCACCTCTTGACAGATTAAGTAACATAATAGTGAAATAATATGAAATGATTAATTATTATTTTACATTATAAATGGCAAACGAGTAGGACAATTGTTACAGTGTAAGTCACTACAACTATTAGTATATACTATTTATTCCTTTTACTACTTAAAGAACATTTTTACGGTTTTTCTACTTTTGGAAACTATTGTTAAAAACTTTTTATCTATCTCTACCTAATTTTCAACACATATTCCCTTGAGTCATGGAATAAATGCTTATAATAACCTTTTCTTTACTTCTGAACAAATAAATGAAGGTTTTATTCATCTTCAATAATGTCTGATAAAGAATAGTACTTTTTTGGCAAATAAATAAACAATATGAATTGAGGAATAATATTATTTTACACTTAGAACATGTTTCAATAGATTTATACTTAAAGAACCGTTTTAAATCCACTAAATAAATTGTTATTTAACTTAACATCCTATGCCCACGTTTCGGCCCCGTTCAGACCACCGTGCGTCGTGTAAAAGAAGGAATAGAAAGAAGGAATTTCTTCCAGAACAGGCAATATTACACAAAGGACTCATCAAAAGTATATTTTGAATCAGCATCATAATATCAAATGAAAATATATTCCTCAAATATCATAAATAACAGCAATATTTCAATTTAACTCATGTTTTCTATCAATAACACGCGACATTCATAAAATGGAAAGTGTATATTCTTAACATATTAAATGGATTTTTTTTATTATCTAGGGATTGTGCAACCGTACAACATAAGCACGATTGTCACCACTGCCATAAAATAAGATCTGTCGCGTTCCAACATGAGACAAGACAAAAATGTGCAGTCAGGAAAACTCTTCCTTGGCACTTCATCCAGCAGTGCCTTCTACACATAAAAGAAACTTTTCTGTTCCATTGTGTTTCACGTTAATATTGTATATCAAAATTTTGTAAAAAATTACATCTGTTGAAATTCTTGACCGGGGCAATGAACTCTTCACAAACGGTTTCCAGGTGTTCACTATCTTTTGCAGGCTGCCATCTGCCATCGTTCGTAGCTTCTCGTGCTTCTCAAGCTATTACTGTAACTATTGCACGTTTGAAGCATTCTCATGTTTCCCTGATCCAGAGGCTTGATTTCGGATCTTTTATTGGGGGACGGGGCAAAGGTTCCCCCCAAATAAGATAGTAAAAAGATCTCCTAAACCAAATGACATATGAGTAGTCACAATATAACTAACATTAAAATAAGATTTTGAAAGCGTTCTTGGCCCCCGTCCCACCAGTGGCATCTTTTCACTCTGGATGTGGGGCGTTGGCAGTCAAGGAAAGTGTTACCCCCACATTACTCTTTTCTCTTGCATATTTAGTGTAAAAAAGAAATATGTATAAAAAATCCTTATTTATTTTAAATTATAATGGACGAATGAAGAATAGATAGTCGCAAAATAACAACAATGAGGATGTTGCATTTTCTGTTGCAAAGATTGGAATATGACATTTTAAAATACTTTAAAGACATGCTCGACTTTTTTCCCATTCTTTGGTTCTCGTTTTAAAAATTAAATTCTCAAATGTTATCAGGTTAGAACACGATCGCCAAGTACTCCATTACTTGTTTCTTTTCCTCGTAGGAAAAGAATGCGCTGCCGCCTCCCGACTCGCCCTGAAGACGGAAGCATTCGCCAACGGTCTGAGCAGCACTCGCGCACTGCCTTTTTTTATTTATTTATTTTACGTCAAAAAACAGTTAAAAACTGCGTATGACGTGCTATGGGGAAAAGTGAATTGTGTGCACATTTTCAAAATTCTGTGATCCCTACACTAAGTCATATACTACTTAAATTTTGAATTTTGAAAGGGAGAAAAAAAACAAAAACTCCCATGTAATAAAATCTATTTTCAAGGATAAATAAGCAATAAATTTTGAATTTTGAAAGGGAGAAAAAAACAAAAAAATCTCCCATGTAATAATATCTATTTTCAAGGATAAATAAGCAATAAATTTTGAATTTTGAAAGGGAGAAAAAAACAAAAAAACTCCCATGTAATAAAATCTATTTTCAAGGATAAATAAGCAATAAATTTTGAATTTTGAATGGGAGAAAAAAACAAAAAAATCTCCCATGTAATAATATCTATTTTCAAAGATAAATAAGCAATAAATTTTGGCTCTTATTACTTCCTGCCGCGACAACATGGAAACAATAATTTGAATAATTGTATTTCTCACTGAATTCTAGAAGACGTGCACAGAAAATGAAGTTACATTTATGTTCAGAAGCAAAACAAGGGGCCATCTCAGCATTTGCTCAATGGATCAGGGAAACTGGACGAAAAACCTGATCGAGATGCCTGCGTTGCATGGATGCGCTGGTGCCGATCTATGACACCGATCGCGCGGAAGACCGAATAAATGAAACATCTAAATTTAAAAAAAGGAAAAAAATCATTTTTTTTATTTCCTTGGCTGTTGACACACGACTTGCACGCTCAAAGAAACTGCCACTGCGTCCCACCACCCACATCCTCTACAGCGAGAAACATTTTTATTTTAATTTTTTTTGTCAACTTAACACTATTTTATCTGTTTGAAAAAAACATGAAAAATAAGAAAATAATATACAACAAAAACATTTTTACTTTATCGCTCTCACTTACTCAGGAGAGTGAAAGAATGTAATGCTGCGCGAAAAACGGCGAATTTTCGACAGAAAAACTCTTATTGCCGGGCCCTTATAACGAAAAAGTGCATAAATGCAGTTGCTAAATCGCCTAAAACGTGGTGTATCCAGAATCCGTTTTGTGGGTCCTTGATACTGAAAAATTGATTCACGATAAAACGTCCGTCTGTCCGTCGTTCCGTTTGGTGAATGTAAACAACACTAGCACCTAAACCATGCGTAGGATTTTTCTCAAATCGAAGAAACCCCTGTCGATCTAGCCTGAGTCAAGGCTCTGAGGTTTTGAAAAACATTCATTAATTTTTGGGGTACTTTACATGAAGCCCCTGCCACATTTTAAAAATTTTCTCAAAAACGGCTCCAAATTTTTTCTTTAAATTGCTTTTAAGAATAAAGTAAAATATACTTATAAAGGTGGCATAGGTCCAATTTTCACTGTTAACTCTGAATTTTCGATCATTATAAAGTTTGAATTTTTTCGACTGGAGACTTCCTACAACTACAAAATTGAAGATAGAGATTTTTCCTTCAAATGAAATTTGTTTTCCTTAATTAGTTCTTTAATAAAAGCAGTGGCGGCTTGAGGGTAGTGCCAGTGTGACATGGCACCACCAACAAAAAGGAAGGGGAAAAATTTCACCACAAATTTGTGTATAAAATATCGTTTCTTCAAAATGTGTTCTTTATATGTAATTCAATTGAACGAGGGCTTAGTCATTCGATGCTCTATCAATACTTTCACAAGCACAGGGCGCAATGCTATCTGTTGGCCTCCTCCTCAACTTCTGAGCTACCTACGAATTGCCACAATCCCTGTCCATTTAACGCTGCATGAAGATCGCTGTATTGGTTTGTACTAATCGCGCACTTTTTCTTGATACTCACAGCGGGGGGTGCGAGGAGATGCGTGTTCTGTCTACGTCACGGCAGTGCAGGGCTGTCAACTTTATTGACAGAAAACTCGGCGCAATAACTCGTCTTGGAGTAGATAGCTATGAGAAACAACGGAAGATTTTTTTAAATTCTGAAGAAATAATAAATAGTTATAGAAGTAACTGAGTAATAAGAAGGAAAATTGTACGCACAGGTCGATAAAAAGAGAGACCGAAAACTAAGAAGTTCGCATTGGAAAGGAAGGAGGTGGGCAGCACTGCAAACTGAGCTGTGACGTTCCGAGTGGAGCTCATATTTTCTACCGGGCCGTGCTATGCCGGGCTGAGCGAGGACTAGGGAGCTCGAGGATCAAGAAAAAGTGCGAGCATAGTATGCGTCCCTTAGGGTGCGTTTATGTTGGAGCAGCGACAAACGATGAGAGCAGCGCAACGAGCGAAGCAACGAGAACGTTCACATGTAAACAGATGGAAGTGTTCATGTTGACAGCGCGCTGATCACGGGATCAGCGCTGCGACCCGCGATAAGAGCGAAGAAACCCTTTGGTAGGTTTTCGCTGCTAGTATCGCGCTGTTCCGATCTTCACAGCTGGCACACTTCAGTGTTTTGCATGTCGAATAACATGAATGCTGAGAATTGATCACTTGTTTTATTGTTAGGAGTCAATTTTGGGACAAAAGGGACACAAATCGCCGCAATAGCTTCGTTTTAGACAAATTGTGTACCGCAGAAATGAGTACAACACGTAAGTTTTAGAGGTTAGGTTACATTCGTTTTTCACTGAACGACAAGTATACAAATAATTACGGGATAACTGCCATTTTTATTGTTATATTGTTTGTGCAAAACTAATTGTTAACTTAGATAAAGGACATAATCATCTGCCAGTGATAATGTTTTATTCTGAATAATTTTTTTGTATTGCAAACCCTCAGAAGTTTTGTTCACTTTGTTTGCCATAATCACCCATTTCATCTGTTAATGAATTTGTAAATTGCATCCACACCTTGTAAAACTATAGAAAAGAATTTATTGTAGTTGTGAGATATTGACCCAGAATGATTGAGATGATTAATTCTTATGTGCTTGCTGCCATGGCACACAATGTGGTGCAATTCAAGGAAGTATAATTTATAACAGAAATTTTAAAATGAAACAAATGAACTTATTTTTAATTTTGTTAGTTTAATTAAATGATTGGGATGTTTTATCAGTGAATAACTATCACTGAAGAACAATATGAATAAAATGAAATGCCAGAAACAATATTTTTTTTATTTTTAAACTAGAAAATTTATTGAAAAAGAATTATCTAAATTATTGCTTTTGATAGTACATGAATCTCATTTCCTAGAACAACATTTCGAAGGGATGAAAATTGAATGTTTGAAATTAATTCAAAATTGAAGTGATTGAAATCAGCTAGTCCCAAGCCACAATTTGGCAAAATATTGAGATGTTACACTACAAAGCCGTCAGCCTTCCGTTTTGTCATAGTTTAAGATTTAAGAAGCAATTTTAAATAAAACAAATATGCCATTTACCTTTATCACTTCCCTTATAATATATTTTCCTTGGAATTCAGAGTAGTTTTTACTTCAGAATACAAAATCATTTATTTACATTGGTCTTTGCAAAACTCAATCATTTTAGAAGATATCCTTTGTACACTTGGATAATATTTCATGAAAAACTTACAAAATTTTTGGAGAGAGTGATATGTTATTCAGTCAACATGAACAGATGACACCTAAAATATTAATCATATGGAAATGTTTTAACACTAGATGGTTTATTGTACATGTAATCTTCAGACTTTACATTCAGTTAAATTAAACACAGACAAACCACCACATATATGCTCTTTACAGACAATAGGAAATAAATACTGAGAATTCAATTAAGATTGGTAGAACAGCAAAATTATTGTCTTAGACAATATTAAAATGAGAAGAATCCTTTCTTATTTCAAGACAATAACAATGAATTTGAAGATGTTTTAATTTTTCTTATTTACTCCATGATATATATTGCACAACAGATATTTTCTTATATTACAGAATAAACAACCATAAAAAATACTACTTCAAATTAATTATTATCTCCTTTTAAATACTGAAAATGTACCAAACTGAAAACTGTTTTATAAAATGAAACTTGACAGACTAATAAAATATTAGAAAGACTATGAATAATAGAAATTGGCAGAATGGGAGAGCACTGCACACATTTGGAATTTTCTGTACATAGTCACTTTTCTTCACACAATTTCACACTTGTCTTCACTGTTTTTATTTTTCATACAACCTGGCATAAAATACTGTTATGTTTGTGAGATTCACATAGCATATAGTACACAATACATTTCCTTTCCTCCTTAGAAGACCCAATTCCATAATTTTTTCTTAAACATTCATTCACATACAACCAAATTTCTTTCAAGAGACTAGGCTTCTTCTCTCTGTAAAAAAAAGAAAGTCCATTGAGTTCCTCAAATGAAATCAATCACTAACCTCTATACTAAATAGTATGCTATAGTTATAACCCTGCTGGAAATATACACCTGTTTCTCTTTAACAGTCAATGTAAATATGTTTATATGTATGACACTTAATTTTCCATAAATTCTAATGTGAATTAACACTCATTATTGTAGCCATGGCAGCTTACCTCTTTAATCATCGCCACTTCAGCCAGGATATCACTTTAGACAATTTTTTTACGTGTCTGACTTTCTAAAATTCTCCTCCTTATTACATTCATTGAAGAGTTTTTCGTCAAATGACGACGCATCAATGAAAACGCCAAGAACAATATGAAATAACAATACATTTCCAAAACAAATCACTATTGAATTCGCTCGCAGTATAAAAACTTCGAAATACGTACGCTCTAGGACTAACTCTTTCGCGGGCTGCACACAGCTGTTTGCTGCATGTTGCAGAGTCGAGAGAAATTGACACATCTCTCTCACCAAGCATGCCAATACCCAGCCAAGAAAAATACTTAAGGTGTAATGCTTCCATTGCATAGGGGAATGATGTTGAGGTTGACTCCTACTGCGCTTCAACTTAAACGGTAACCAAAAGTTCCTAAGCCAATTTAAGTAAATATGGCGGGTGATTTACGTAAGGTTGGTATTGAATTGACAAGTTAGTTTCGCCGAATGTCCTGTAGATGTCTCTGGTGGATTCGGAGTGGCGCTGCTTCGCTCTGCTCCGACATGAACACATCAGCGCTGCGATTTCGCAACACCTACTCTCTCTTCGCTCTCATCGTTTATCACTGCTCCAACATAAACGCAGCCTTAGGGTGCGTTTATGTTGGAGCAGCGACAAACGATGAGAGCAGCGCTACGAGCGAAGCAACGAGAACGTCCACATGTAAACAGATGGAAGTGTTCATGTTGACAGCGCGCTGATCACGGGATCAGCGCTGCGACCGCGATAAGAGCGAAGAAAACCCTTCGGTAGGTTTCGCTGCTAGTATCGCGCTGTTAGTTAAAAGCCGCAATAGCTTCGTTTTAGACAAATTGTGTACCGCAGAAATGAGTACAACACGTAAGTTTTAGAGGTTAGGTTACATTCGTTTTTCACTGAACGACAAGTATACAAATAATTACGGGATAACTGCCATTTTTATTGTTATATTGTGTTGTGCAAAACTAATTGTTAACTTAGATAAAGGACATAATCATCTGCCAGTGATAATGTTTTATTCTGAATCATTTTTTTGTATTGCAAACGCTCAGAAGTTTGGTTCACTTTGTTTGCCATAATCACCCATTTCATCTGTTAATGAATTTGTAAATTGCATCCACACCTTGTAAAACTATAGAAAAGAATTTATTGTAGTTGTGAGATATTGACCCAGAATGATTGAGATGATTAATTCTTATGTCTTGCTGCCCATGGCACACAATGTGGGTGCAATTCAAGGAAGTATAATTTATAACAGAAATTTTAAAATTAAACAAATGAACTGATTTTTAATTTTGTTAGTTTAATTAAATGATTGGGATGTTTTATCAGTGAATAACGAAGAACAATATGAATAAAATGAAATGCCAGAAACAATATTTTTTTTATTTTTAAACTAGAAAATTTATTGAAAAAGAATTATCTAAATTATTGCTTTTGATAGTACATGTATCTCATTTCCTAGAACAACATTTCAAGGGAGAAAATTGAATGTTTGAAATTAATTCAAAATTGAAGTGATTGAAATCAGCTAGTCCCAAGCCACAATTTGGCAAAATATTGAGATGTTACACTACAAAGCCGTCAGCCTTCCGTTTTGTCATAGTTTAAGATTTAAGAAACAATTTTAAATAAAACAAATATGCCATTTACCTTTATCACTTCCCTTATAATATATTTTCCTTGGAATTCAGAGTAGTTTTTACTTCAGAATACAAAATCATTTATTTACGTTGGTCTTTGCAAAACTCAATCATTTTAGAAGATATCCTTTGTACACTTGGATAATATTTCATGAAGAACTTACAAAATTTTGGGAGAGAGTGATATGTTGTTCAGTCAACATGAACAGAGGACACCTAAAATATTAATCATATGGAAATGTTTTTAACACTAGATGGTGTATTGTACATGTAATCTTCAGACTTTACATTCAGTTAAATTAAACACAGATAAACCACCACATATATGCTCTTTACAGACAATAGGAAACAAATACTGAGAATTCAATTTATATTGGTAGAACTAACAGCAAAATTATTGTCTTAGACAATATTAAAATGAGAAGAATCCTTTCTCATTTTAAGACAATAACAATGAATTTGAAGATGTTTTATTTTTTCTTATTTACTCCATGATATATATTGCCCAACAGATATTTTTCTTATATTACAGAATAAACAACCATAAAAAATACTACTTCAAATTAACTATTATCTCCTTTTAAATACTGAAAATGTACCAATCTGAAAACTGTTTTATAAAATGAAACTTGACAGACTAATAAAATATTAGAAAGACTATGAATAATAGAAATTGGCAGAATGGGAGAGCACTGCACACATTTGAAATTTTCTGTACATAGTCACTTTTCTTCACACAATTTCACACTTGTCTTCACTGTTTTTATTTTTCATACAACCTGGCATAAAATACTGTTATGTTTGTGAGATTCACATAGGCATATAGTACACAATACATTTCCTTTCCTCCTTAGAAGACACAATTCCATAATTTTTTCTTAAACATTCATTCACATACAACCAGATTTCTTTCAAGAGACAAGGCATCTTCTCTCTGTAAAGAAAAGGAAAGGCCATTGAGTTCCTCAAATGAAATCAATCACTAACCTCAATACTAAATGGTATACTATAATTATAACCCTGCTGGAAATATACATCTGTTTCTCTTTAACAGTCAATGTAAATATATGTATGACACTTAATTTTCCATAAACACTAATGTGCATTAACACTCATTATTGTAGCCATGGCAGCTTACCTCTATAATCATCGCAACTTCAGGCAGGATATCACTTTAGACAATTTTTTTACGTGTCTGACTTTCTAAAATTCTCCTCCTTATCACATTCATTGAAGAGTTTTTCGTCAAATGACGACGCATCGATGAAAACGCCAAGAAAAATTTGAAATAACAATACATTTCCAAAACAAATCACTATTAAATTCGCTCGCAGTATAAAAACTTCGAAATACGTACGCTCTAGGACTAACTCTCTCGCGGGCTGCACACAGCTGCTTGCTGCATGTTGCAGACTGCGAAGTCACACATCTCTCTCACCAAGCATGCCAATATCCAGCCAAGAAAAATACTTAAGGTGTAATGCTTCCATTGCATAGGGGAATGATGTTGAGGTTGACTCCTACTGCGCTTCAACTTAAACGGTAACCAAAAGTTCCTAAGCCAATTGAAGTAAATATGGCGGGTGATTTACATAAGGTTGGTATTGAATTGACAAGTTAGTTTCGCCGAATGTCCTGTAGATGTCTCTGGTGGATTCGGAGTGGCGCTTCTTCGCACTGCTCCGACATGAACACAGCAGCGCTGCGATTTCGCAACACCTACTCTCTCGTCGCTTTCATCGTTTATCGCTGCTCCAACATAAACGCAGCCTAAGGCTTCCCCTCTTCTTTCCGTACCCTTCTTCAGCGAACTCAGGAAGCCGTGACCTCTTGAGATTACTGTGGGAGCTCAGGCTTTCAGGCTGAGTATTTTTATTTGTTCTTATTATTTTTAGTTTAGGCAGTTTAATCTTCATTATAACTTAATAAACACCGTCATTGTAAAATTAAATTTTGTTGCCAACGAATTTTATTGTAAAGATTGCTAAACCACATTTAAAACATCGCATCGATGTTTAAAAATAGATGGTGTTGATCCGTACTTTACTAACGTCGAGGCTTATTTTAAACGCCTATAATTGGTAATATCGATGTTTTGTTATGGATGCCGCATCACTAGGGAGTTTGTGCACGTTTTAGTCATGGTTTTAGCGGGCAGCATTCGACTGCAATCTCGATATTCTGCGCATGCTCAGATGCATGAAAGTGATGCGAAAGAAAATGGCGTTTAACCGTTACTGTAAATGAGAAATTTGAAGCTCTTTTCACAGGAATTATTGAGTTTCTGAAAAACTTCATTTGAAGCACTTCCACTTACAAATGCAATAATGTATACAAATTGCTGGAAATGTGCATATTAATGGTGTGAGAGATTTTAAAAAATCGCATTTGTGTAATTTTTGGAAAAAACAAAAGAATACACCAAAATTAACTTTATGTTATATATATATATATATATATATATATATATATATATATATATATATATATATATATATATATATTCAACTGTGCAATCCGTTGCACTGTTGATTGACATTGAGCACTATCCGTTGAAAAACTTGGAAGAAAACAGTTGGAGTGGTTTTTGAGAAAATTGCGTTTGAGCTTCTCTGAAAATGCTGAATATTCAGTTCATTTTCCCAAAAAACTGTTGAGTTTTCGAGAAACTCTATCTGAAATTATTTAAAACACATATACTCATAAATTCAATAATGTGAACAAATCGCCTCTACTGTAAATATTCAACAACGTGAAAGACGAGCGAAAAAATTGTTTTGTAAAGCTTGAAAAAATAAAACAATAGAGCAATATGACGTTTATGTCGTCTTATAGAGTGCATTTAGCACTATACTTACAGAAAGTTTAAAGAAAATGTTTTGAGCTGTTTTTGAGAAAATCTTGGTCTCGTTATAATTTAAAATTGTACATATTGCACTCAATATTGCGCGAAAACTACTACAATTTTCAAAAAAAATGAACTTGACCCCAATGAAAGAACTAAATACGGAGAACAAATTTTACTTGAAGGAATTATCACGATCTTCAATTTTTGGTTGTAGAAAGACACCCAAAAAAATTTTAACTTCCAAAAATTTTCGAAATTTTTTCGAAAATTCAAAGTTAACCGTGTAAATCAGACCTAGACCACCTTTAAAGGTGTATTTTGCTTTATTCTTACAATAAACTTAAAGAAAAAAATCGGTACCGGTTTTGATTGATTGAATTTTTCGTGTTTCCGGGCGCGTCAACTGCTTCGGTCATTAGTCCCGTTAGTGTAATGCACGTTTTTTTCTCGGGAGAGGGCGGTGATCTTCCCCCGCTGGATGGCGAGATCCGGAGCCGACCTACCGTCGGCTAGTGGGATTTCCCCCTAACCAGGACTCTCCCACCAGCGGGGGTGCCGGTTTTCAGAAAATTTTGAAAATGTCCGGGGGCTTGATGTTAAGTACCCCCAAAGGTTAAAGAATGGTTTTCAAAATCTCAAAGCTTCAACTTGAGCCAGATTGACAGGGGTTTCTTAAATTTGGAAAAGATCGTATTAATGGTTTAGGCGCTAGTAGTGTTCACATACAGACAGACATCGTCTGATGATTTGTTTAAAAAACTAGTCGTTTTAAAGGAAATTCCATTTCTTTGTGGTAGACATATTTTTGATATCATTTTACATTTGAAAATGTTTTTTACATATTGTTACAATATATTACAATAGTCATTGTTTAGAAAGGGAATAGCGGAATAAGAAAGGCATATTTTATTTTAAATTATTCTTGCGATTTTTTTCTATAGATGATACAGATGTTTTGAGAACTTTTTCAGGCATTTATATCCGATTTTGACCCTTACAATCAAGAAAAAAGAAGGAAACAATTTTTTTAAAAAATTTTTCTTTGCTTTTTAAGATTATCTCCTGTTCTGACGCAGATCATAAAAAGGGGTAAATAAAAATTGTAACCCTGTAAATTCTCTACAGTTTCCCAAAATTTCAACCTTTTTATCTTATAATTTGCTCAATATAAATAAAACAGTAAATTAATAGTTTATAATTTATTTTCTTACAATAAGGTTTTGTTTTATATTCGTATTTTTTGTTGTATGTTTATTATAAAAGATAAATAACGAAAAACAAAATAGTAAGAATAATATTGTAATTTAAATTATTTAATAATAACGCTAACTCTTGTTTCTCTACTTGGTAAGCATTTGAAAATGCTCTAAAATTATACAAATGTTCAATAAACAACAGTTTTCGAGTTAAGTGTGTACTACAACTGCGATTTCCTTTCGGTATAAAAACGCGTGTCACTAAAAAAATCGAATACGAGTTTCGGAAGGAACATTAATTAGTTCAGGATTTGAAAGGCACAAGAAGCAATATGTTTATTCAGCAACGGTTCTCTGAAAAGGGCTTTTTTTTTTTAATTTTTAATTTTAATCTTTAAATCTATATTCACATCTCCTTAGCCTGTACCGCGTAAGATGGATTATCGTAACTTGATTGAGATGATGGTTTTGATATCGATTGAGATGATGACAGTTCCGACAGCCATTTCTGCTATTTACACCTTTCTGAATCTTGCTATACGGAAGTAGATGATAAACAATTTACACCCTTCAATGTGTCTAACGTAGATATGACGTGTGTGACATGTCGTAGATGTGGGTGGCAGAGTTTTCCCATCTGATGAACGTAAACCAGATGACGCGAATATCAAATATTGCGCTTTACAGGTAGATTCTGATCTGCACATTGCGATGTAGAACCAATTGGCTTGTTTCCAAAACCTGCTGCCTAAATCGAAAACATGGGTGAGTGCATCATGTAGTGAGTTCTTAACGTACATTTTAACATTACAAATAATATAATATGATTTGTAACATTGTTCTATTTTTTATAAACGTATAATGTTTAGTTAAAATCTTAATTCATTCAAAATTCAAATTCCAATAGGTTATAATATAATTCTTATAATTTTGTTTTTCGTTATTTATTTTTTCTAATAAACATAAAACAGAAAACTATGAAAATTAATAAAACAAAATCTAATTTTAAGAAAATAAATAAACTATTTAATTACTGTTTTATTATTGTTATATTATTGTTATATTACTGTTATATTATTGAACTGTCGGGTGCAAATATAAGATAAAAGGTTGAAATTTTGGGACTACAATTTGTATTACATTGCAGTAGCGTTTTCTTTGGGTATGCAAGTCCTTTGGCAACACCCAAGGAAATGAAACAAATCATTTATTCCTTTGAATTTATTTAGATTATTTTCATTTCTTCGGTCTTCCGTTCCGTTCGATGGGCGTCATAGATCAGCACCAGCGCGTTCATGCAACGCAGATAGAGTGCGAGCGCAGCTCAGAACGTTGGCGAATGCCTCCAACGTCTTCAGGACGGATCGGGAGGCGTCAGCGCATGCGCGCGACGTCCCCCACTCACGGACAAGCGTGCCAAGGCGTTGGATCTCTATTTAACAGCCTGATGGAGAGCGAGCGTCCGTGATCGTGATATTCTCCGTAGCGCGTTGCTGTCTTTAGCGATACTCATGAAATTAGTGTTATATTGCGATAAGGGTAGTGAAAAAGTGGAACAATAGTTTCAAATAATTGCTTTCCTTCCCTATCGTATGAAGAAAAGAAACAAGTAATTGAGTAATGAACGATCGTGTCGTAAACTGAAAATTTTTTAATTTAATTTTTAAAATGAGAAATGACGAATGGGGAAAAGCGTTGAGTATGTCTTTTTCAAATACTTTAAAGTATATTATTCCAATCTTTACAATACAGATGTCCCGAACACGTGACTTTTAGTACTTTGGAGGGCAGCACCGTCGCCTCTGGGTGGTAAGCTGCAGGTTGCTAGAGCTTATGGACAAAACACATTAGTGTCGATTTTCTTTTAAAACTTTGTGATCATGTGATCATCCCACGGAACTTATATAATATAAAAGGAACCAATGGTCATTTTTAACATTCCTGAGATTACGCCAATTTGAACTCGTCAAATGCAGAAACATTTTGTGTAAATAGGAGCCCTATTACAGACCAAAGCACAGTACACGTATTTACACAGTAGTTCAGCTCAGCCCGTTTCACTTTCTCGCCTTACGAAGTTCTTCGTAAGAAGAGAAAGTTACGTAATCGTACGCCGAAAAGCGTCGAATTTTCGCCAGAAAAACTTAATGCAGAGCTCTGGTAACGAAAAAGTGGATAAATCCTGTTGCTAACTTTAGAAAAAATCTTCTAACACGTGGTGTATTCAGAATTCATGTTTTGTTAGTTCTTGATTCCGAAAAATTGATTGACGGCAAAACGTCCGTCTGTCTGTCCGTCTGTGGTCAACGCTAGCGCTTAAAATTTGTTCTTTACAATTTCTCCTGATATGCAGTGGCGGCTGGTGCCCCAACAGACTGGAGGTTGCACCTCCATCGAATGACGGAAATGTAATTTCCAAAATTCAAAATACGAACATACAGGTAAAAATGTACGCAATTCAAATCAATTAAAATTGAGTGAAATAAAAGTTTATATTGAAACACTTCTGACATAATTTTTTTTGCGTTGGGTCCGCGTCCCGCACCTATGGTTCTGGCTTTGAGTTACACTCGGCACTTAAATTCGACTCCAGTACATCGCAACAAACACTATTGCTTCGACACCTTGCACACAAATAAAATTATTTTATTTCGAAAACATCACTACTCTGGCATATTTGGCAATAAGGAAAGATCTTCGACACGCATTCGTTTTCACAAGAACGTTTACAAACCGCTGGCCAGCTGCAGCCACACAGGGACTTCCATCCAGAACGATCACCTATTACATAAAGAACTCATCAAATATGCGTTTTTAATCTACAAACCTAATATCGAACGAAATCAAATTCTCCAAATATCATAAACAATGCATTGAATATCGCCAATAATTGACTGAACTTGTGTACTTTCAATAACAAGCGAAAATCATAAAACTACGTTCCAGTGAGTTAGACAAAGACAGAATATGGGTAATCCCCTGAGATTCCCTCCGTCGCCGCGCAGCGTGGCAGCGCCAACTGGCTGGTTGCCCAACCAAAAAGCCGTATGTTCCCCGTGTTAAATCGAAAGGCCGAAGAGCAAAACAGTAAATCCATTCATACAGCCAAGAGCGTGGAGCAATTCCTGGCAAAGCATCAGACACAGGAGAGAGCGCCAGTTGGATGCTCTTTGTTTTCAAAATGATTTCATATACATCGACATTGCTACAATATCTTGAATAATGATTTTTTTAAATGTATATTTCTAAGATATGAGATCCTTTTCATTTTCTGGGGATTGTGCATCCGTGCAACTTAAGCACGAGCCACAACTACTGATATGTAATAAGGACCGGTAAAAAATTGGCGCTAGTCCCATTTTCGACTATTCCGTTTTATCGATAATGCAAATAATCGCGATAAATTAACATTTGAAAACTATAAAATTGGAAATAGTGATTTTTCCTTTAAACAAGGACTGTTGTAAAAAATCAGCTCTACAAAAAAGGTCAGAAACAATTTATTGCAAGGAATGAAGACAACTTATCTGAACAACATTATTTAAAATAACACAATATATGCCATGAATCAACATGTGTGTGTGTGTGTGTGTGTGTGTGTGTGTGTGTGTGTGTGTGTGTGTGTGTATATATATATATATATATATATATATATATATATATATATATAAAGACAAAGTAATATAAACTGTACACACCTTATAATATACAAAACTTTTACATTACTTTGGCTATATATGGTAATATAAAAGTGTTGTATATTAGTAAGGTGTGTACAGTTTATATTACTTTGGCTTTATATTCGCATATGTTGATTCATGGCGAATATTGTGCGATTTTAAATAATGTTCAGATAAGTTGTCTCCATTCCTTGTGTTGTTTGTGTTTATTGTAGCCCTGAGGAAGGAATTACATATTTCGAAACGTTGGCAAACTAATGTTTTATTTATTGATCAATCCCGTGATCCATATCCCACAATTGTGAATTCTACAATGTTCGTGAATTCATGAATTCTACAATGGTCAATATAAGTTCCATTTATATTATCTAATTATAAACGAGTTCTTCTTCTTCTTCTTCAGGCATTAGAACTTTCGTTCCGTTGCATCTCATTATTCGTCTATGCATGTTCTCTTCGGTCTTCCTATGTTCCTTTTTCCTCTTGGCTTGTATTTCAGAATCTGTTGTGGCATTCGCGTGTTTACCATTCTGTCTATGTGGTCTCTCCATGCTTTCCGATATTCATCATTTTTTCATTTAGATTATAAATTCCTAGGTAGTTGCGTATCTTCATTACGAATACTGTCTTTCCTTGTGACACCAATACAACCTCTTAAAAACTTCATTTCGTCAGTCTGAATTCTGCTTCTAATTTTTGTGTCCATAGTCCAAATCTCACATCCATATAGCCCACAAGGAACTGCTAAGGTTTTATAAAATTTCATGAGTGTATCATTCCTGACTTTACTTTTCAGTGTCCTCCTAATAGTTCCACACAGTCTTTTAAATTTTTCAATTTTCTTACCAGCATCTATTTCTCCTTTGAAAGACAGATCACAACCTAGGAACTTGAATGAACTTACTTGTTCGATGGTTTGGTTGTTAACCACTAACTTGCATCTAGCTGGATATTTCCCTTGGAATGTCATTGACTTAGTTTTTTTAACAGACATCTCTAAATTGTATTATTTTACAATTATCTGAAGTTCATACAAAGCTCTTTGTAGAGTGTCTTCATTTTCAGGTATCAAAACTTGATCATCCGCAAACAGAAGTGTCATTATCAAATTTTTACTATTAAAATTATCTGTAAGATTTAAAAACTTCATCTTCTGCTTCCATATTCTGATAAAACCGTCAAGATAAATATTAAAAAGTGTGGGTGACATACATCACTCTTGTCTCACTCCTTTGTTTATAAATTCTTTGAGGATTTTACCGGATTTTGTTCTTACATTAATTTGGGTATCTTTGTACATTTTCGAATAACTTCAATGAGCTGTTTTGGTATGCCTCTTCTGTCCATAATTGACCATAATTTTACCCTCGAACCCAGAACCCAGAACGTTCTCAAAGGCTTTTACGTAATCTACGAAGACCATACATATTTGTAGATTGCTCGTCTCTTTTCAATTAATAGCTTTAACACAAACATATTATCAGTTCACGATCTCCCTTTTCTGAATCTCGTTTGTTCTTCTAGAGTTATTGCTTCCATTATGTTCTTTAGTCTATTATTAATTATTTTAGCATACACTTTGTAAGTTGTATTCAGCAGACTTATACCTCTATAGTTTTCGCATACTGTTCGTAATCCTTTTTTAAATATAGGGATAACTAGAGCTGTCTTCCATTCCGTTGGTATTATGCTGTGTGTCCAGCAATTGTTAAATAGATCTAACAGTTTAGATTTTACTTCAGCTGGAACATACTTAAGCAATTCCATATTGATATTATCGAGTCCTGTTGTTTTCTTATTTTTAGTATTTGTTAGTGCTTCTTCTAATTCAATAGATTCTAATTTATCCATGGAGCATGCATTATGGAGGACTGGCCTGTCAGATATTATTTTTTCTTCATCAACATGCCATAGGTGTTTACAGCAGTTTATCCATTCGTTTTCGTCTAAAAGAGCTTTGATAATTTTGCCCGTGAAAATCATGCTCAATATCTGATATATATTTGTCCCAGCTTCCTTTATTTGCATTTTTTACGAAGGTTTTTGTTTTCCGGCATTGAATCTTATAGAGTTCTAAGGATTGCGAGTCTTTGTTGGCCAACCATTTTAAGTATTTTCTTTTTTTTTCAAAAGATAACTTTTCCAACTTAAATTATTTAGATCTGATTTGTTTTTACCACCTTTAAACCATCTTGTTTTTAGGCCTATTCTACCTCGCACAAATAGTGGTCAGATCCTATATCTTTCCCCCTTAGACTCTTACATCTTCAAAGCATTTCCTAACTTTCCATTGGTTACGAAGAGATCTATTATTGAGTGGCTTCCTCTGGCTGCCCAAGTATATTTATGTATCTCTTTATGTTTAAAAAAGGAATTCTCTATTCCTAGTTCATTAAAATTAATAAAATCTCTTAGAATTTTCCCATTTTAGTTCAATGTCGGCTCGCCGTTTGTTCCAATTAGTTTTGGGATAGGTTGTTGTCCAAATCTTGCATTATAATTTATGAGGCCTTAGATATGGGTAGAAATGCTGTTTATGATACGATTCGTTCACGAACGCTGTCGATTCCGAGAATGAGTCACTCACGGGGCGGTCACAGCACGGTGTAAGGCCTCATTCACAATGCAAACTTAAACGTAACCGTAACGTAGCCGCAAAACCTAGAAATGGGTTATAAAGCGAGATCATTCACAATGCCTTGACGTAAACGTAGACGTGAGACGTAAACTTAAGGAGCTCGCAAGCTCCAACCTTCTACGTTTAAGTTAACGTCGAAATTCTACCGAAGACCAATCAGAGAGCAGCATGAAAAAAAAAACAAATGCACAACAAAATCCGCGAGAAGGAAGGTCGACTCCAGATCTATTCTTGTTTATGCGTGTGTATTGGTGTGTATAGTTAAAAGGTAGAGCAAAGAAGTTTGTGGAGTTTTGGTACGAGTTGCGAAGTGTTGATTCAAAATGGCAAATAAAGCGCCTCTTTTTTTTTAAATAAAGCGCCCCTAAAATTAATGCTGCAGAAGCTTGCAACAACACAAGCTGCATGCCCAAATCTCTCTCCATGACAAAATCTGAACGTGGCGTTAAATATATTTGCGGTACACAATTTAAAGCTCACTGCTCGCATATAACCTCAATAGGTAGGGGCGCAACAGCTGCTCGCAAATGCAAAAGGTGAAATCGATAGGAGAGTCGAAAAAAAGCAAGAGACGCATCGATCAATATGTTGAATTCTGATTGGTTCAGGCAAAACCTACGTTCCAGCCCCGACGCACTTTCCCGCTTTTGCTACGCAGTTCGAAGTTAAGGATTAGGGCTCGGCTTTTCGGCCCCAACGCATTTGCACCTTAAAAATAATTTGCCGTGAATATTTTCTTAATGTTTTCCAAGAAAGCCTCCATTTTCTTGCTTCCTGTTTCCCCACAAGTCTTTCTCCAGGTATACTCACGCGTAAACGAATCGCATGCGTACGCGTATGAACGAATCGTATCATAAACTGCGTTTCAGCGAGGTAGATACTTTTCCTGCGGAGGAAATGAGCGTGTCTAGAGAGGGACGATCCCCATGACGCCCCTTCCTCGCTCTTTCGTATCCTGTTCTATTGCCTCACGATTTCCAAAAGCTGACACGGAGATGCAAGTCATCCACGGACGATAGTGTTGCCCGACGGTGTAGGATATATAGATGTGTCAACTAGCCGCCTTTTGGGCAACTTTTCTGAAGCCAATTTGAGGCTAGTTCCTGAGTTGACCGTACAGTGCGCACGATCGGTTTGTGAACGGTGTAAGATATATCTTATTACACCGTGATGCCCTCACCAGCATGGTGGAAATAACATTATTTCCAGCTCTCGAAAGTCACGTGATCTGACTTCTCCATTGTTCTTGAAGTTCTCGTTCCTTCAAGTGTGAGATGATAACGGATAAATGCCTAGTTTTGAAAGAATAGTGATTTTTTTAAGTTGTCAGCTTGAAATTTCGAAAGAACCCATATTCATAACAGAAATACCCCTTTGGATGAGAAGTGATCAATATGTGTAGGAATTCTTTCGCGTAGAGTTATATTTGTGACGACGATACCTGTTTCCGTGAAAAAATCCTATATTTCATTAGTTGCTATCACGTCTCTTATAAGAAACTATAGTTCTTAGTAACAATGCAATACAGGTCATATCAGAGTTACCCATTTATACTTAAAAATTGACCGAGAACTGAGTTATACATTCATTCTTCGAATATTTTTATACATCGTTTACGCTATTTGTTTTCGTTTCCGTCACTTGTTTACATTATTACATCGCTACACGTTACTTTAGTTGTTATCATATATTACAATTTCCTTGGGTTAAACGAGATAGTCATGTTCGCTGCCAACTGTGCGGCTACAAAACCCAATCGTCTTTTCGCAAAAAGGAGGCATGAAAAAGAAATCATCGTATTTAGGAAGAAATAGTTGTTTTGTTACTTTATTTTATTCTGAAACGTTCATACTGGCATTAATTCAAAAGAAAGTGTCAGCTTGTCGACAAAAGTTTTGTCGTGTCATTGTTTCTGTTTTGAACGTGTGTCTTGGCAGCATTGTGTAGGTTGATTCGTGGCTCTTTAACTTCAGAAATATACATGGGAGTATATTGGGAACTGGATCAAAAGTTTTGTTGGCCATAATTGTTTACTTCTTTCCGGTAACAGTTTTGTGAGTTTTGTTAATTGTACAAGTGTGACATTCTGTTGGCTTTATTACGTTACGTGTCTTTAGTCTGTTAGTGTTGTCAATTTACAGTTTGCAAATTTTGACTGATTAACTTCATTCCATGAATTACTGATTTTATGTTTTGAAATTGCTGTTTAGTGCACGATGCTGTGGAGCGATCAGAGCATAGAGGAAGCCATCCAGACAGCCAAAGCAAGAAATGCAATTTTTGTTGTCTATGTTGAAGGTTAGTAGTCGAACACCTAATATGTTAAGGCCACTCAGTGTTTAAAATGTGTTTTTTTCTGATCTGTTAGCGTTACACAAGGCTTGTCATATTGTTACAAGTATTTTTTGTTGCATTATGGTGCAGATGACACAAGGCCTACACAGCTGCATAGCATTATAGAAACCTCTGAGGTGTCAGCTCTACTTATGAATGAACGTTTTGTGGCTATTCGAATTCGCAGTAGTGATCAAAGCTACAGAGATTTTTTAGCAATCTGTATCCTTTTGTATTGAAACAATTATAATTATATTTGCATATTTATATGTTCTTGCAATAAGTATATGTAATTGAGAAGAATTGAAATTTGTAAGCATAACACCATTGCAGACTTTGATTGTGTAAAATATTGTAGTTATAGGGGTATAAAATATGTGTATTCATTTACATTGACCTGATAATCAACACACAGAAAAACCCAGTTATTTGATGTATCTGAGGACATATATGTTTGTCTCTCATAGCAATGAAAAACAAATTTTAGAAATTGGGGAATGACTTGTTATCCAACACTTGTTCTATGAAAAGTGAAATGTGAAATGTGCTGATTCAAAACATGTAAACATTTATCTCTTATCACCACCGTTTTTTTTTTATATATACTCCTTCAAACATTTATATTTCACTAGAATAGTTATTGTTATATTGAGTACTCATGAACATATTAGCTAAGAAAACAATAAGCTTGAGTCACATGACATGTATGTTATGTGGTAGTATCTACTTCAAGATTTATATACATAAAATCCATATCCACTGAAAGTACTTCCTTAACGTAAGGTCTGTTTGTCTTGAATTTCTTAGCTGTGGACTTTTGTATTTGTGATAAGCATTTGACATGTCATACAGTGTCCAGTAGTAGTCAGCCAATATTGCTGCACTCCATCAACCCTGATACCATGGATGGTATGATTAATAAAGAAGCAATTGCTCAGAGTATATTGTCCAACCATGAAGCCATGCCCCATGGCCCAAAAACATTCTCAGAGTCATGAGTATATTCTCATGGCAAATTGAGAATATTCTCATTTGTGTATGCAGTTGCTTCAATTTTGTTCCGATACATGCTGTTGTACAACTTTGTGTGTTTTAACTTATCTTGTTCACGTGCTGCCGGTGCCGCTGTTTATGAAGTCTCCCATTGTTAGTTTATGTCAAGTATTTTTTTAAATTAAGCTTCAATTTCACACATAGTGGAGCAAATAAAATGCAGAATCATTATTTGAGCTGTCTAAAGTATGGCTCTATGATAACTCACTCCCAGGGAGTTGTTTTAAGCCCTTTCTGATTGTGTTCAACAATATTAAACACGGACAATACCATACCATTCATTTCAAAGACGCAAAGCGTTAGAATTGTTAATTTTCGTTATTCTGTAAATGTCTGAACTGTTTCTTATTCTGGAGTCGTACGCCAATTTAGCCTTGGTAATATTTACATTAGCATCACTATTCATATTAACACAACCAGTTCCACTTTTTATTTTTGACATTAAAGAGTAATTTATTATAGTGTATATTGATTACATATAGTATTTTTTATTACATGGCATGACGTTTCGGCTTCATCTTATAGCCATCTTCAGACCTGGTTTTCGATTGTACATTTTATCAATTTATAGTGCATAATTTTTAATACATTTTAAAATAAATATCTGTTGACAGAAGCTTACCTTTTATGAAATAGAGTTGGAATATCACTATACTAGAACATTTACATTTTATACATAATTAACATAGTAAGCACACATACTTCCACTCACTGTTCCTTCATTTCTGTTACCGTCTACTTGAATACTGGAGACAGTTACAAGACAAAACATTTAGTATTCAACGGCCAAGGAAGAGTGGGGGGGGGGACCAATTAGGTAAAAAGAATTAATTTTGATTTTGATTGTTAAATTGGAAAGTTGTCGTAAATTCCAGTTAAGGTGTTGGATTCTATCATAGTATTGTAGTAAAGTTGCATTCCTTTTTATGTGTAATGTCTCTGATACTAATCTGTGCCTTCCGCGGTTCTTGGTCCAGAATTTTAACTTGTTCGAAATCCATTTTTTGTCCTCTTTCAATTTGATGTCCAAGTTGTTTTGAAATGGTTCTTTAATGTTCAGATATTCTTTGCATAAGTTTTCTTAGTGTCTGGCCAATATAAGATTCGGGGCTTTGGGTACAATTAATTTTATATAAGACATCTTGTTTTTCCATTTTCTCAATCCTATCTTTGTTATTTTTAATAACTTAAAAAAAAAAAAAAAATTTGTACAAATCTATAATTTTGTCATAGGGGAAGTTGTTTTATGAATGTTCGGGTAAATTTTAGAATATAAGGAATAACGATGTTTTTAGAATCTGCAGATTTTGAAATTGTAGAATGTTATACTTTAAGACGAGAGAGAGTACTTTTAACAAATTTTTCAATAATTTTTGGAGGATAATCATTAAGAGCTAGTATGGATTTCACAATGTGGATATTTTGGTAATGGAATCTTTGATCAGACCACTTAATAGCTCTGTCAATTGAATTATAGGCATCTGTACGCTTTTGATTAAAAGGATGTTTAGAGTAATAATTCAAAATTCTTCCTGAATTTGTAGATTTCCTGTACCAATTAGTAAAAATATATATATATATATATATTTTTTTGAAACGTTATTGTTGAAACAACATTGTTATTCCTTATATTCCAAAATTTACCCGTACAGAACTAAAGTTATGAGACTCACGTGTATATCTACTCAGCAGATTTATAATTTCCAAGGTAATTAGCTACAACTGCTTTGAATGCCACCCATGCATTTTTTCATTATCATTCAGCAAGTCTTGGATGTGGTTGACAGCAATTACCTTTCTTACTTTTGGACCATCGAACACGCCTTTCACTTTCACATAACTCAACTCTGGAAACTTGTACAGGTACCATAAAACATCTGAATCATTGTCTAGTGCCTTCACAAAATTCATGAGCCCCAGCTGAAGTGAAACAATGGCATAACTTTGTCATGGTCAATCAATGGCACACAAAGAACACTTTTATTTCCTGGCTGCTTTCTGATTTTGATTGGCCATTTTTTCTTTCTTGCTATAGTTACCATGGTAGAGAGAAAGTTATGTAATGCTGTGCGAAAATGAACACGGATTTTCGTCAGAAAAACTCTTATTTCAGGATCCTGTCAATGAAACTGAAGATGCAATTGGGATTGGACAAGTGACAGGATTGTGTGGAATGCGTTTAGTAACTTACGGAACATCTTGGATACTTTACAGATGCACAAGTTCCATAGGAAAATTCAGTGACGTATAACAAACACAAATAAGTGTGTGGTGTGGTTGCTTGACTCACGCCATTTTGATAAAATGAACCTTAATGATAAAATACCTAAAACTCATGAAATATTGCTCGATAATAACCACGTGTTGAATTCATTTCCTACAGCCTGTCCAGTATTCTGTGATAGTCATGAGTTAATTTTTGTTCTTTCAATGTTGCTGCATCTAATTAGCATTTTAATTTGATTAAGTATTATGTGATGAAGGTTGAGGTTATGTGTGTATTATAGTCATGGCTGCTAAGAGAAAATGTGGGCTCCAATACAAAGGTGTGTGGGTTCTTAAAAACATTATAGAGACAGGGTATATTGTTTGTTTGTTTTTATTTTTTAATCAATAACATTGATATATTTAGATAAGACTTAGTATATCGTTCAGTGCTCAACTGTTCACAACAGCTCGTGGTCTGCTTTTGTAGTGTCTCAGAACATGACATAACATCCTATGACTTGCACATGATTTTGAAAATATATTAACTTGCAAATTTGAAAAAGATACTGTAAAATAAAAATTAAATGAATTAAATAACTGTTCACATTATAATAAAAATTAGGGGACACATTGGGCATTATTCCTCATCCCCCCCGTGAGCACCATGGATCTGAGAGCAATGTTCCAACTGCACCCCAACCCCTTCTCAGACTTGGCTATAATTGTCATGAAATTTATTTTGAGCTGTTGCCCTTCAGCATCTCATTTGTCAGTGGAAGAGAAGTGTGTGTCAACAATACTGGTGCTAATAGTAAGAGAACTAATTTATTCTAAATCTTTAAACCAAGGTATAAATCAGATTTTCTTGCACATATATTTTCTTCTTGAAAACGCCTGTAGAAAGTGTGTTCAGTTGTATTTTTGTTTAAGATATTTTTCTGATATGCTAATGGAAATTTATTACTGATCTCTTAATGCATATTTTCTCTGAAATTAATAGAAGGTATACTTTTTAAAGTGATGAATGTTATATTCCTTAACGTAACAAGATCAATTAGTGCCAATACCTTCCCTATTTTTCATAGGCCACAATGGGTGGCCTTTGGAAATAATCAGTGGTGAATTACCTCAAGCAGCTGTTGTTCAACGCATTAATAGCATTTTAGGACAATCAGGTTTGTATTTTTTATCTTACTAAATTCAATTTTATAAAACCCAATTACAATGGGGTATTTAAATATTGTTTTGTCAAGTTAAAAGGAGGAGGAGCTGTCTTTTAAATATATTGAATGCTACTATAGAAAATAGGAAATAAATATTATGAGATTCATTCCATTTTCCTGAGATTTGTTGTCATTTAAATAAATTTCTTGCTTCAGATGAAAATAGTGTTAGTCCATCTCCAACTGCATCACGAGAATTGAGTGTTGTGAATGTACCTGCACCTGAGGATTCACCTGCAACTTCTTTCTCTGAAAATACTTCTGCCACTTCTACATCTGTGCCTCCAGAGTCCGACAGAAGCGAAGATGGGAGAGAAAATGTTGATACAAACTCCTCTGAAACGACCAGTGATGTATCTGGTAGTACCAGAAGTGGTGGTTGGAACCGTTCCTGTCCAGATGATAATGCTCCTAGTAAAAATTGTAATCAAACTATACCACTAAGTGACTCAATTAGTGCAGCTGGTTTGAGTGATTCATCTTCTGTTAAAAAGCAAGAACAAAAAATATCTGGAGTTCAGAGTTCTAGTAGTGAAAACAAACCCACTACAAATCCTTCCTCTTCAAGCATTAGAGATATACCCCGGCCTGAACCAAGACGTTTACAAGAAGATCCGAGGTCACGTTTGCTCAGTTCACAGGAGAGAGCAGGACATCCCCTAGGACGAGTCCCCAGTGTTCCTCGTATTCCTCAACCTCATGTTTCTCCAAGTAAGTCTGTTGTTAGTAGTGATTATTCTTGGCAAATTTGCATTTATCCTTAGAGATGCCCAGATGGTGTAGGCAATTGTGGCTGCAATTGCTCTATGCAGAACCACTCGAAGATGTGGCCTCATATCTGATGTAGGTCTGTTTTCTCGATTGTGACTTAGTCACGTTGAGTGTTAGTTTTCTGGTTGTTGAGTGCTAGTTTTCTGGTTCCTTTGTCTTGTCACAGAAATGGTGTAGAATAGAATAGAATATTATTGTGTTGCACGATGAATTTCTTAGGTGATGCCATTGCCATTGAGTGATAGTTATCAATTTAGGAAAATTCTCAAATAAAAGATTAAGAACAGCTACATCACTCCTAATTAAACTTCCCTTTCATGGGGGAAATCTTTTTTTATATCAATATAATAATTAATTGAAAGTGGTGTAACTTGTTTAAGAGGGCCAGTGATGTTTAGTGAATATGTTTTTCTATTTGAAAAATTCAGTCAGGCTCTGCAAGCAACTACTAACTCTGTAAGATGAGCATGAGCTTGGCATAGGGGATAATGATTGACCAGCATAACTTGCGAGTTAACTTAATCACTGGAAGATTCTTGTTCTCGTTTGATAGTAATCTTATTGTATCTGATAATTGTTGTGAATGAAGAATCTTCTCAAAACGGAAGGGACATACCATTTAGAGAAGATCTATGGAAATAAGTTTTACAGAGAATGGAGCTCATATAATAGAATGTAAATTCTAAGATATTCACATTTAAGCTTTCAGTTCCTTAGACGGAAATTTATGAAATTCTTTTGAATTATTAAAAATATTTTTGCTAAATTAATTTGTTATAGGTTCTTGACCTAGTTTTTGTCTTCGTTAAGACATCTGTCTAGAAAGTCTACCACCTTCAATTCTTGGATAGTCATCCTTCCAGGAAATAGGTTTTTATGGTTAACTTTACTGATTATTCAAAAATGATATAACTTCTTCAACATTTAAAATTATTATTTACTTTCCTGTCCAGATTTTTCAACATAGACTGTATTTGATCTTTTATTTTAAAGACAGAAAATTGTTTAGGATAACTTTTATATAAAAATTATGTTGAAAACTCTATAGACAAAAAAGTAAATAATAATTTTAAAACTTATTATCCACAATTGGTCATGAGTGGATTAATATTCTATGAATTTATATGGACTTCTCAACATATAATCAACCATTAGATCTAAAGGTCATTGTTTGAAATATTATATTTATTTGCTTCGACATTTAAGCCTGAAGATGGAAATAATTATTTTCCAAAACATAGCTATTCCTATTATGTATCGCATATATTGCAATCACATTGTAATTTTTATATCAAACAGTTATCCTAAACAATTTTCTGTTTTCAAAATAAAAGATCAAATACAGTCTGATTTTATTCAACACATGAACATTTCCTGAATATTCTTCTCTATTTAAAAAATATATGTTTGCTCTCTTAACCACCAAAATTTATATTTCTAATGTTTTTCCCTTTCTTGTTTACATTCTGGTTTACATTGTATATAAAGAAAGTAATGTAGTGCTGCAGGAAAAGATGTCAACGTTTTGACAGAAATACACCTTTCAGAAAAGTTGTGTGTGTGTGTGTGTGTGTGTTTTTTGTTTTTTTAATACTACGTAGTGTATTACTCTCTCAAGTATGTAGTATTGTCAAAGAACATGTTTTGGAGGTCCTTGTTACGGAAGGTTTTTTGTTTGTTTTTTCCCCCTCTGTTTTCCAAAATGACTTTCTGTGGCTAAACCTTACACATAATTTTAACCAAAATTCCCTTATTGATTTGGGTGACATAGTGATCTCTCGAATGTAAAATGGATTGTATAATTTTTGTGTGTACTTTACAGAAAGCCACTAGGATATTTTTGAAATTTTCTTAAAATTGGCCCCATATTTCATCTTTAATTCTTCTTCTGAAGTGGAGCAAAGAATACTTAAAAAAACACATTTTCTATTTTCAGTAAAACCAACCGAAATTTTGAAAATTACAAAAGTTAAAAAGTTTTTTGACCACCTTCTACAATTACATCATTGAAGATAGAGATGTTTTTGCAATGAAATATTAATCTTTAAATAATTTGTGTACATTTTTTTCATAATTTGAGAAGTGTTCATCAACTTTTAGTGAAATCATGATATTTTAAATTTGTGTGTAAACAATCTTTTCTCAAAAAGGACTTTTTTTTTATTTGCTCAAATAGGGCAAAGTTTGCTTAATAATATGACATATGTCCGATTTTCATTACCTCTGGCGTTTCAAAAATTGCAAAAAGTTCAGTTTTTAAAAAACTTTTGTTGATTGTAATTAGGTAGAAGACAGTAATATTGTTTTACTTGAAATGACTCTTTACATATTAACCCTACAGCGTAATTCTTTATATATTAACCCCAGTGTCTGTTACACTGTGATTAATATCTCCAAATTTGACACTGTCTGAAGGGATCAAGTGTCCAAATGAAGCTCATTTTCTTCCGTTTCTAAAAACAAAGTGTAGAGTTCAGATTAGATGGTTTCATTGTGTTCAAAGAGGATTTTTCAAAAATGTCTGAGTCTGGACAGAATATGAAGGCCCAGTCTTCAGGCATGTTATTTAATATTTATGACTATTCAATGATGAATCCAATCTAAACCAGTGTGTAGAAATGATCTGCTAACACATTGGGCAAACACATGAATGTATATCAGGTTTAAACTTAAATAAAGGACGTTCATACATAAATAAGAATTTTACATTTATTTGAATTTTTTGTTGCTGTGACAGTATTTTCATGAATTTCAATTTCTGTAAGTTTCTGTATTGTGGGAGAAATTACTTACTTTCAAATGGGCACTGTTAGATATGAAACATTTGTATGTTTCAACGTACTTAATTATTTCATTATTTATTGGAATATTATATTTCACCTCCATATTGATATCCACATAATGTGTTACTGATAACACAAATGTATATATTTTGTCATGAACAACACTAGTTTATAATTTTCATTTGTTTTGGTAATGACATGAATATTATTTAAAATGAAATGCTTACAAAAATAACACATTTTAATGCTTCTTTTTGTTTAGTGATATTTATCTGACTTAAGTTACAGGTTTCCTTGCTACTATTAGAGGATGGATGCAAAGATTTCTCCAGTCTGGAAGAGGAGGCATAACTACAGGGGTGAGAAAATTGTTTACTTTTCTATGACTGAATGTAATGTCATGTTCTTGTTATCCCATTTGGCGTTCTTTCTCCTCCTCCTCCTCCCCTTCACCCCTCACCTTCTCACCCTTCCCATTCTTCTCCTCCCCCTTGTTGCCCTTCGCCCCTCCCTTTTCCTCCTCCCCTTCTTCTTCTCCTCCTCCCCCTCCCCCTCCCCCTTTTCCCCCCCCCCCCTCCTCCCCCTCTCCCTCCTCCTCCTCCTCCCGCTCATCCCCCTTCTCCTCCTCCTCCTCGTCCTGCTTCTTCTTCTTCATCATCTTTCTTTTCTTTTCATATAATGTATTTGCACTGAAGTTATTTGTGAATCTAAACCAATATATGGGTTTTAATGTCTCCCTGCAGCAGCAAATATGCAAAAATACTTCTTTTTCCAAAACATTGTACATCACCTTATTAGATCTTATTTTGTAAAACAGATTTCATAAAAGAAAAATCTCTGCCGTCTATATTATACTTTTGCTATGTTAAGTTTTTGCAATTTTCGAAAATACAGTGTTCACCCAAGTTGCGACTTGTGCAACTTTTTCAAGCATCTAAGGCTCTATCCAAGGGAAATATTAAGGAAAATTGTTGGTGCCTTTTGGAAGAAGACTTTTTTATTGCCTATACTTCATTCATTTTCTTTTAAATTGCCTCTACTTCAAGCAAACATTATGCAAAAACTACTTTAAAAGGAATTGACTTTATTTAAAGATTTAATTATTACTTTCTCGCCTTACTAAGTGTTTTCATAATAATGAGAAAGTATTGAAATGCTTCTGCAGAAATTGGAGAATTCCAACAGGGAAACGTGATTGTGGGTCGCTGGTGTCGAAAAATTTGATAAATGTTGTAACTAGTATACATAGTACATTATGAAGTTAGAATCCATGTTTTGTAGGTAATGATGCCCAAAAAGTTGTCGATGGCAAAACGTCTTTATCTGCCTATGGTGAACACCAGTACCTACATTGTTCAAACAATTGTATCCAAAATTGATATTCTGCAGTCAATCTAAACCCTACGAATTTGAAACGTATTTTGGTTTTTAGAGGGACTTTTCATGTAATCTCAACAATTTCCAAATTTTCTCCAAAAATGGCTTCAAATTCTTTTTCCTTTGAGAGAGTAGAAGATGCTTAAGAAAACAGCTCAGATGCAGATGGCTCAGATTCAAAAGAGTTCGTTGAACTTTTTGAATTGTCAAAAATTGCATAATCTCAATTTTTCTTCTTTTTATAACTACAATATTGAAGATATTTTTATTTAATCAAATTTGTTCTTCTGTAAATGAGATTTTGTACAATTTTTCGGAAATATGCGTAGTTCCATGTATGTAATATAATCGCTTTTTAAATAATGTTTTCAAAAACTACCCCAAATGTTTTCCTTAAATAGAGTAAAGAACAGTTAAAAATGGTGCATGCCCCATTTTGGGGGTAAATTAAATTTTCGAAAATTGAAAAGAAAAAAAAAAGAAAAAAGAAAGAAAGAAAGAAAGAGAAAAAAAGAATCACATCAAACACAAAAATACAAGGTTAACTTGGCTATCCGGGAGACGCCGCGTCCAGGGCAAAGGTGCCAACGTTTCAGTCGCCATTCTGCGACCTTCCTCAGGGCGTAGTACTGCCTACGCTCTCACAAAAATACAATATTGATGATCCAGTTGTGTTTCCATAATGAAATCTGTTATTTAAGAACATCTTGAAACAATTGAAATGAAAGTGAAGTTTTGAAAATTACAAATGCAATGTTCAATTTTGATTTAATGCCTCAGGAAGGTTGACTTTACCTATGAGGCTGGTGGTGTATGGATAACCTGAATGGTCTGCCAACTTTTAAAAACATGAAGTTTAAATCAAAGTGCAGAGAAAAAGAAAGGCTAATTGAAAATGCTTTCACAGGTTTATGTAGTATTATAATATTGCATAGCCATTACAAATAAAGTGAGAAAGACCGTGCTGGTGTAGCCTCACTAGTTAATTTAAGAAATTGACCCAACTTCAATTTTTTAAATGGAACCCTGTGTGGGTATTTAGCCCATAATGACACGTGTGCATATTCAAGTTAATACATATGTATATTACCCTGTGTTATTATTTATATTTATTTATTTCATACTTGTACAGTCCTTTTCTGTCCAAATACCCAATAACAAAAATAAAAATGTACATCAGACTAAAAACATAAATAAAATACAGGTGACAGTGATTCAATCTAATAAAATTTGGATAAACGTTTCACAGTTATTAGTAATTTTCTTTGTAACTATCACACTTCGTTAGCTGACACATTGTTATAGAAACTGTACAGTTTCATTTTGGGTTAAGGAACGTCTAATATTGGATTTCAAAGCCTTTATTAATGATGTAAGTTAGCAATTTAATTATCAAATTAGTATATTTGATGACCTTAATTGCTATCTTGTCCACACTATCATACAGTACTTTTCAAGCCTTTTATAATATTCAAAATGTATAGTTGTGTAGCAAAAAAAAACGTGAATTTGGTATGAAACTCAGCTGTGCATCATCAGTTGGCACATTGAATTTGGAAGCAATCAGTGAATGAATCTTCACGAAAAACTTATCGTGCTCATTTACAACGTTGATTTTTATTTCAATGAACACACCATTATTTTCATCATATAATTTGTAAATATTTTTCTGATATACTTTGTTTTTGTTTACTACAGCCAAAGACAGGGCGTTTGTTGAATGAAGGAAGCACTGAACCACCTGGTGTAACTGGAGCAAGTTCTCGATCTCGAATCTATGAGCCTTCAACTCGATTGTCAGGGTAAGTGAGCAGTTGTCAACAACATTGAAGTATTAATCTTTGTTGAAATCTTAATTTTGCCTAATTTTAAAATAGAAAGAGTAATATTTTTTTTTTTTTTTAAAGATATTATTTTTACTAAGAAAAATTTTCATTTTATTTTATATTTGTTTATCATTGAAAACAGTAAAAATGGCTTGTGAGAGAAAATGGGGTAAGTACAATCTGCCCATATTTTCATGAGTTCCGGAATTGCTACAGTCTACCTTTCACTACACATGTTGAATTACGAACATAGGTAGAAAAAAAGATTTTAATATTTGATTACAAAAAATGTTCGCTCCCATGTAATTGAAACTATTTACAGACGGTAACCAAGCTACAGATTTGGTTTGAAGATAGTACTGACATAATAATAAAACTCCCACTCCTCTCACATGTAGCAGAATGAGAGCTCAAAACTAGTGATGCTGCAAAAGCACATACTTTCTCATATTATTTATAACTGATCTGCTATCTTGTACAACTATCTATATCTATATATATATATATATATATATATATATATATATATATATATATATATATATATATATATATATATATATATATATATATATATATATATATATATATATATATATATATATATAGATATATCTCTGCAAAAGTGTTTTCAACCAGCAATTTTTTTTTTCTGCTCTGACTCCTAAACTCAGATCCTCAAGAGTTTACTGGCCTACACCATTTTCATAGTGAATTCATCACCATAGAAGCGCAGTATGGGACGAACTCGGGCAGAGGCATAAAATTGTGAATGCCCACTTCATAAAAAAAAAAAAAAAGACCTCAAAATCAGAATATCCATTTGAAACTCTCAAAGCACGTCGATATTTCATTCATATCAATCAGGGAATATCAGTTTTGGAGAAAATCTGCTGAAAGGATTATGCATTAGTGTGATTAACCACCTCAGCAATTGAGATCGGCCCAGATCTTACGCTGCAATTGTATTCTTAAAGTCATATTTCAGTTCTACCATTAGGGAGACAAAAAATTGAGAAATTGTGAAAAAATGTTCTTTGCACAGGAAAAGATGGCAGCTGGGAAGAGATTAGAAAACTAACTATTGGAAGAAAGACTTGTGCCATTCTATAGTGCCACTAGTTTCTCTTTTATATTTATTAACAACTGGTTTTATTGACTTTTTCCTTACCAGAGCCTGACAATAAGTGTGTTTTTACCAAAAATTTGCAGTTTCCCAGCGCTTGATTACATAATTTTTACTTTGTCTTTACCATGATAGAGAGAAAATTATGTAATGTTGCACACAAAAACGGCGAATTTTCGTCAGAAAAAACTAAGTCCAGGGCCGTGGCAAAGAAAAAGTGGATAAACTCAAATGCTAAAATTAGGTGGGGGGTGGGGAATCCTCTAATACATGCTGTAGCCAGAATCCATGTTTTGTGGGTCCTCTATAGTACAAAATCAATTGACAGCCAAACTTGTCTGCCTGCCTGTGAACAATGGTAGGGCCTCAACCATTCAGCCAATTTCTTCCAAATTGATATACCCCAATTGCTCTCGCTGCTGTCATGGCCCTTGAATTTGAAACTGATATTTTAATTTTGGAGGGTATTTTTCATGACGCCCCTGGAACATTTTCAAAATTATCAAAAAATGGTTCCATTGGTTTGAATTAAATTTTGTTGTTGGATGGTATAAAGGATGTCTAAGAGGCTTCATTTTTGTTTAAAACTAATTTTTCAAAAATTCAAAATTTTTTTGGTGTCTTCTTTTGTAATGATGATAATAATAATAATAATAATAATAATAATAAAATATTAATGATAGAGATTTTTTCCCTTAATAAAATGTGTTCCTTATAGATAGATTTTGAAATAAGGTCATATTCAATTTTTATAAAATTTGAGTACTTTTTGCATAACTTTGCTTGAAATATAGGCAGTTTTTAATTTTTGTACAAACAATTTTTTTTTCTCCAAAACAGCTCCATCGTTTTATTCTTTTTTTCCATTTGAGCTTTTGTTATAAGTTTTAAAATTAATCTTTTCGAAATTATTTAAAACCTATTTTAAATTGCGTCCTTTAATTGAGTTAAATGTGAAAACAAATAGATGTATTCGCTTTAATAAGATGTGGGAATGAAGAGTAAAGCATGTAAAATCCGAGTAATTTTAATGAATAAAAAAAAAATTAATTATTTCATTTTTCTATTCATTTTCATTTTTTTGCTAGCGGTATTGACAAAGCTTATTGGCAAAATGTTTATCCCACGCAAATTATCTGTCATTGTTGCTTGTAACGCCATACTGATAACAAGGCGATAATGACTGCTAAATTATTTTTTTAGAAATTGCATGAATTTCAGTTACTAATTACATGAAACGTTTTCAAAATATTGCACTTGACCTTTTTTAAAGAGCAGATTTTTTACAACAGACTTTGATTAAAGTGAAAGTCACTATGTCCAATTTTGTAGTTTTGAAATTTTAACTTTGAACTTTTCAAAAAATGGAACAAGATCTGAAAATGGGACTAGCACTTTATTTTTACTGGCCCTTATTACGCATGAGGAGCAAATTTAAAGAAAAAATTTGGAACAAACTTTTCAACTTGCACGTATGCAAAAACTACTGGTATTTTTGAAAATTTGAACATGAACTTATTTAAAAATTTGTCTATGAAACTAATTTTACTTTTCTTCTCTACTGTAACGGTGTAGGTGACAGCGAGTTAACTCAAAGGTCCTGAGTTTGATTCTCAGCGCAGAAAATAATTTTTGCTGGATGAAAACACTTTTGTATGAAAACACTTTTGTTCATCAGGTGGTCTAAAATAGAAACGGTCAAAAAGAACAGTTAGAAATAATGCAAGGAAGCATTTGCTTTTTAGCTCATAGTTTTTACCATACGTTTGTTACTCATGAGGCGGTTACTCTAGTAAAAATATTTGGTGCTCTTTTTTTTTTTTCCTGTTTTGTTTGTTTTGGTGAATTGTAGGAAGACACTCCAAAACAATTGCACTTTTACAATTTTAAAAAAATTTGGGATTTCAACAAATACGAGACCTGCACCATTCTCTTAAGCATCCTAAGTACCCTCAAAAATCGAAATACCCATTTGAAACTCCCAAAGCTTCGAGTTCATTCAGACCAATTTTGAAGAAAATCGGCTGAATGGTTTAGGCACAAGCATTGAACCCAGAAAGATAGACAGCTGTTTTGCCATCAATAGATTCTTTTGGTATCAGGGACTCACAAAACATGGATTCTGACCACACCGTGTGCTAGAGGAATTTTTTCTATATTTAGCAACAGGATTTATCCACTTTTGTGTTACCAGAGCCCAGCAATAAGTTTTTCTGTCGAAAATTAACTGTTTTCCAGTGCATGATTACAAAACTTTCTCATCTTATGAAGTACCTTCGTAAGGGCAAGAAGGTAAAAACAGGCACAGTTAGTGGAGTTTACACGTACTGTCTAGAAGCAAAACTGCTGTTGATAATTATCATCCACTTGTATCACGAAAATAGCCTAATTGGTATAATTCTGAACTAAGTACCTTGATTAAATTAAAAAATAAAATAAGGAAACAGTTCAAATATACACATGATGAAGATCTATTGATGAGAATAAAATGAATAGGTAATGAAATTATAAGTTTTAATGAGATAAAATTTGATGATTGCAATATTAAAAATGAAAATTACTTTTTAACTAATCAACCTAAATTTTGATCTATGTCAGTAAAAAAGTTCAAGACTAGTCGTATTCGGCGTTCCCCGACATATAATAATTTTTACTCTCAGGATCCATAAACAAATGTTAATAGGTTTGCAGATTATTTTTCCAATATGTAGAATTATAATTCAAAGGTAATAATATGCACAACACACAGTTTCTGAGAGTGTGGGATCTAAGTCTTTTATAAAAGAAGTATTTATGTTTAATAAACTGAGTACTGCACCACTCAAGTTGATGTCAGGTTGTGATCAAATTCCAGCTGTTACATAGAAAATGTCAAAACTGACCCTTGAACCTTGAACTGCTCTGATACTGTGTTTGAGTTAATTTTAAGGCTCGAATTTATCTAAAGCTTTGGAAAATCACTAAATTTTCTCCTGTGTTTAGTTGCAAAGGCAATTATTAATTTTGTTTGTGTAGATTGGAGTAGCAGGAGTCTTATCAAATAGTTCTGATCAGTTTCTGACCACTGTTTTATGTTATTTAGAATAATACTGCTGTATTAGTGACTGTAAATGGTTGAGTGAGGATTCAGTAATTGATTGTAAAATATTTTACAGGGACCCAAGGTTTGCTCATATACAATTTCGCCTACCTGATGGTTCAACTCATTCAACCACCTTTCCAACAGAAACGACCATCAGGGAAGTACGAGAATATGTGCAAAACAATATTCCCCTTCCTTTTAGGTAAGTGTTAGTGTAATTCAATTTCTCATTTGTGTATAAATTGTTTGTGTTTTATTATGGAAATGAGTTATTTCATAGATTGCTTGATTATTTCTTGCATATTTGGCACATTTGTAAAGCAGATCAGATGGGTAAAACAATAAAATTCTGTGCTTATAAACTTTTACACGTGGGATATTTTCTTGCGCAAGAGATGCGCTGTTATTTCTTAACAGCTAATTTGTTATTCTTAACAAGTCAATAAGGCTTTAGATTATCAAAATCATCAGTGACCAATCTCGTCATTACATATCCCTTTAGAGCTGGGGCTCAGGATCATGGAGGACAAGTTGATGTGGTCTAGACAGACTTGCCTTTTTCGAACTCATCCAAACGAGAGAAAACAGTTTCTTTCAATGGTAATAACTCGGTATAAAACAATGTTCCCTCAGGTGTTCCACTTCAGCCCTTATTATTTAACATCATTATCAATGATCCACCTCAAGTTATCAATCAATGTTATCTTGCTTTTTGCTGATGACACTGAATTGTTTGCCGAAATACAAAGTGAAACTGTTGCCCTTAATTTGTATTTGAACCTAATATCACTTTTTTTCTGGTGTTTGGATAACGGTATGTTGCTGAATATCAGCAAATGCTGTGTTTGTAAGTTTCACCAGAAAAAAGAAGCACTTCTGCAATTTATGAACTCTTGACAGCTGTCTTCTGCAATCTGTGGATGTTGTGGGTCTTGGTGTGACCTTTGATGCTCATCTGGATTTCAATTTACACATTGAACTGATAAGTAACAAAGCCAAGAAAATGCTTCGATTCCTAGTATGGAACACAAAAGATTTCTGTAATATCCAGAATTTCAAATTACTATTTTTCACACTTGTGAGATCTGTTTTTGGAATGTGCAGTGGTAGTCTGGTCACCCTATACTGAGGCTTCATCCACAATGATCAAGAGAGTCCAGAACAGATTTCTGAGCGTGGATACAAGGGGAGGGGATTAATGTTTCCTGAATGAGTCCGATCTGTGGCCCTTGGGATTGTTGAATTGAGAACCTCCCGGTCGGGCCGCTAACGAAACGTTGTTGGAGTTTAGGTAATATAATTAGGGGAAGAAGAGGAGGGGGGCTGAGAGCTGCGAAGTAGGAGTAAAAAATTGTGTGGGTTGGGGTGAATTACGAAGAGCAAGTAGGGATCTGCATTCTTGAGCGGAATGATTTGGTTTGAAGCAAAAATTGCAAATAATTTGTTTCCGAGATTTTTGAGCTTGCCAGCAATGTTCAGTGGAGTGATTTGTTCTGCCACAATGGCTGCAAGGGAGTTTTTCAAAAATTTTCCTTCTGCAATTTTGAGAGGAATGGTTGGTTAATCCGCAATGTGCACATGTTAATTTGTTAGTGGGAAAGGGAGGGGGAGTTAGTGCGATGCGGGCAGTTCATGGCAGGGTGACCTGGTTGAGCACAGAAGGAGCAAATTATAAAATTATGAGTCTCTTTCTGAACGTTGCTTACAGGGGGCGCAGTGGATAAATTGTTAATGCTTTTGGTGATAGATTCTAAAGTTTTGTCAATTGTTGATAGGGAGGGGGTTTTGGATTGCAAATATATATTTTCAGCGATTTTTGCCGCGTCAAAACATGATTTTGGATTTGCTTCTTTTACGGCGTTGGTTAAATGGGAGGGAAGTCCATATAAAAATTGTTTAATTAAATGATCATCACCAATGGAGAGGGAGGGGCAAGACGATCTGTAATTTTTGGCAGCTTCGTATAAGCGAATGCAGAATTGCTTAGGGTTTCAGTGGGGAGCATGGTACAGTTAAAGTAGCTTCGGCCAGCATGGGAAAAGTCGGAGTCGAGGTGAAGATATCCCGTGCAGAGTGTGTACGGCTACTTGGAGTAAATTTGGGGAGAGAGAGAGAGTAACATGTGAGGGGTGTATAATCTAAGTAAGGTAGAGGGAGGCAGAAGAGGGTGAGAAACTAGGAGTAGACTACAAGTTTCGAAGGACCACTCAGAAGGCACGCAATTGCTTTACAATGTAGGCGTGAGGTTCGTAGCGGAGAAATTCTCGCGCAACCGCTGCCACCAGATGTGATGTCCCTCCTGTGCGAATGCTAATTTCAAGCGTAATTCACACAGGAGATCTTTCACGTTAAATGATCTGAGTGGTCAGGAAGAGAAGTGGAGGGAAATGAGTACGAGTATGTTCATTGTGAATGAATTTATTATTCGGAAATGACCGGCACCATTCTACTTGCTAAGGGGGAGTTGAGTAAAGGGGAGTGTGAGGGAGAAGAAAGGAAGAATAGAAAGACGGAGGGAGGTCGAGAGGCACTCGTGATGGCGTCAACTGCTTACCATGGCACCTGCCCCAGCCTGGAGCATAGCAGCAGCGGCGGCGTCTTGGTTGATGGCGGTGGTTGGTGTCGAACTCGAATGGCAAAGGCACAGCACTCGAAAATGACGACTGGCGGCGGAGTCACGGCACGGAGGTCTCCGTTGTCTCGTGCGCCCCATGTTTATATGATTTTGGGGGGTTTCTGAAAGTGCTCTTGAGAAAGTTGTGTCCAAAATTGTCGACATGTTTCCTCGGAGCATTCTGTTTCCCAGCGCGACGATTTTCCGCATCCTGCTTCGGTTTGGGGTCATGTGGCGAGAATAACTGAAGTTGGAATTTTATTTTTGATATGGGTCATCACAAAGCTCTGAATCTTGGCTATAGTGAACGTAGGAAATGCCTCTTCCTGGAAATTAATTCTCTTTGGGAAATAAAATATATCACCTCTGTGCCTCAAATTCCAACACTAGGCAGCTTGAAAAAATATAATCGGCCAACAGTCATAATTGAAGATGTCTCTCCTGGGGTGGAGGTAGTGGACCTGGAATGGAGATCTTATTGATGACCTTGTGCCACTCGGTTTCATTGCGTAAACAAAGGCCTTGTCTTACACGGGCTACAACTAGCAGTGGCAATGCACGACTGCTTGCTTCAGTTTCGTGCTTGATGTTTCTTGAGATTCTGCAGGACAACACGTGGTGTTCTATGTACACCCTGGTGATACCCATTGTGCCACGCAAAAAAGCGATCAGTTGCATTAGCCACTTGCGCCATGCAATTACCAAATGGACCTCCTATGTTATTAGAAGATTAAAAGAGCCTTTGGAGAGTGGGACAGTGTTCCAACAGTGCAAGAAGCATTGAGTGTCAAGACTGCATTTCAATACTTAGTGCTTTGTTATTGTTCTTTAAAGGGCACAATGCAGAATCAAGTATGGAGAGAGCACAAACTCCGGAGAAGGATCTAGAAAAATTACTAATGAAAAATTTACGAAGCAAACAATTGACAATAATTGATTTTTTAAGGTCAAATAAACATATTGAAATATTCATTTTGTACTGTTAACGTATTTTGATATCATCAGATATAGTGAACCAAGAATGTTAGTCCCCAGAAGTTCATTGTACTGTTAACGTATTTTGATATCATCAGATATAGAGAACCAAGAATGTTAGTCCCCAGAAGTTCACTGTACCCAGAGTCGACTCTGTATTTGTAATGACAGTTAACAGACTTTCGCAAAAGGCTAATCAATTATACAATGATATTAACTTCTTTAATAATGACACTTTTAAATTCAAGATGTCTCTGAAATTAATTTTGAATTTATAGTCTATTTTACTATACTTGAAATATTTTTTTTCTTTGCTGTAATTTTTATTAATCTATTACTTTGTCATTACTCATCAGATACTCATTTTATCAATTTTTTTTATAATTTTTTGTATTTTGGGGTTATCCCATTATTAAATAAATAATAGTTTAATAATATTACATGCAAAAACTATTTTGTGTGCCTTGATGTTGGCATTTAATGTGAAAACTCATTGTACTGCATCCTTTTGCATAACAGTTGAACTATGAGCACTCACTCCTTTAACCATTTTGTGTGCCTTGATGTTGGCATTTAATGTGAAAACTCATTGTACTGCATCCTTTTGCATAACAGTTGAACTATGAGCACAGGAAGAGAGCGGGGAAGGAGAGAGATAAGAAACACGCTAGGAAGACTTCCAAATTACCAAGAAACTACGGAAAACTACCAATCAGAGCAGCCAACCGCTAGAATTCTCCTTCAGATAGCGACTGATTTTGACCTAGCTTAAAAGCTAGTGTCGAAAATCCTACCACCGTCGGGTCTCAAACCTAGGACCTCCCGGTCAGAGGCACTGCAGTGACATGAGTTGATGCACTGAGCCACTGCTCCCGGTTTGCATTTGGAGGAGTTTACTGGTATGTTCAAGATTCAGCACACTCATCTCAATGCTTATCCTCACATTCGACCTCCTCCTCCAGAGATCTTGTGTGGTTATTAAAGTCTGAACATGTGATGAAATATGCCATTCCTCTGTGCTGTAAGTGTCAGAGGTTCAGCTGTTCCCAGCAGCTCTGCATGTGAAGTACAGCCTGTGTAAATTGTGGAAAGGATTGCCACAAATCCAAATGTCAAACGGGTGTGCAATGTGTAAGCTGCTCTAGAGATCATCCATTGAATTCCTACTAATGACCCTTATTTCTAAAGGAACAAGAGATTCAGAAAATCAGTCTGTGAAAAGGTGTCCTTTCCAGAAACATAATGCCATAACCGAGTGAGAAACCCGGTGGTTCCATCCAGGAGCTTTACCTGCACCCTGATGCAGTCAAAATGTACCTTGAATTGCGAAACAAAAGTGGAGAAAACTCTATTTTCGATGTGCAACACTGCATTCAAGCCTCCGCAGTAGGTGACTGTAGTTCTGTTCAAATGTACTGCTCTGTCAGTCGCACAGCATGGTAGGTAGACAACAGCCCATGCCACAACGAACACACAAATCCATGTGCCTATGAAATTAGGTGTAAAGGAGCATATTTCCATACCTCAGGTCACCCATCTCAAGGGATTGATATAGCCTTTCAGTGCTGGCAACCCCCCTCTAGCAGTTTCAGAATCACTCTGCCATGGATGAGGCACCACATGTGAATGCTCAGTGCGCTTTTCAGAAGGTGAGGAAGAAGAAAAAGAATCAACCCAAAAACTAAATTTCAACCATGGCTCTCACCTGAAATATAAACGACTTTTGTTTACATTCAGAATGTGGGTTAATAATCTCTTGCCATAACCCATTTATTATATATCTGCATGAAACTCTGCTTTCCCAATATCCCCTCTTCTCTTTGTAACTTTCGCCCTGATGCATAGGGATGTGCAGCCAGTTGGGAAGCACTTTTGTCGCAATATTTTACATCCCATAAATATCACCAATTAGAAATCTATTTCATTGGCCATGGTCCATCAGAGAGGGATGTCACATCGGTGTGCTGCCTGGCTGGCAACTAGATGCAAAAAAGAATGCCCTTTGATTTTAAAATTATTTCATATATCAATATTGCTGCAATATCTCAATTGTTGAATATCGTTAAAAAGAAAAGATATATTCCTAACAAATGGTAAGTATTTTATGATGATCTGGGGGTTGTGCATTAATACAACCTAAGCACAAGCTGCTACAGATGGCCTTTGATTGCTCTTTGTAATGATCCCTTTCCTTTCACATATTCAGTTCTGTGTTCACATCATTACTCTTCCTCTCTATAGGATCTCTTATTGTCTTCCAAGAATGCTCTCCTTACAGTATATTGAAATGAGAATAGAACAACAAATTATGAACAACACATCTACTACGTAGAACTACCCCATGTAGAGGGTAAGAATTAATGACTGGACAAAATATACTGCTTAGAATTAAAATAAATAGGTACATTAAACATCGTACTTTCTTAACAGGATAGATTATAAATATTTATTTTTAGCATAAGGACAAGTGGACACGTTCTCATAAACATACCCTGATCTACAAGGAAAAATTATGTTATAAGCTTGTCTAACAGTGTATCTCTTGATCAAAAATGTATACATATGATTATAGATGAAAATGATGTGAATTCTGCTTGTGTGTTTATTTCGGAAGAATTAGTATCTCTTTCTACATTCTGCAATGATAGATTAACATCAGTGTTAGTGCATGAAGTTGCTTTAAGTGCTCTAAATTTTCTACCATTTCTGTTAACACTGAAACTAAAAATAAAAAATTTTTTTGTGAGTGACAAAAAAAAATCTGTTCATTGAAATATCAAGTTATAGCAAATTATTAGATATCATATGTATTTTTTTTATGTAGACATAAATAGCCAAATGGAATATGTGAATGAAATTATAAATCTAAAATTGTAAAAGACCCTTGTCATATTACCTGAATATATATGCAATATATATAATAATAACTATCATCCTACAGTTCAATATGCAAAACTAATACCTTGTTGAAAAGCTTCTATGTGTCTAATCGTTTGACATATGCTCCATCACCTCGTAAAACAGTATTCCCCAATATGAGGCCCATGCGCCAAGGAGGGGGATACAAAAATGGAATTGTCCGGAGTTAGCCATCTGGTGACTCTCAATCACTACTTGAGCTGGTCTGCTTGAGATTAAGACATGTCTTAATTTTTTGTGAATGTTTATAGAATTGCGTTTGGCATGTGAGATATACTAAACATTTGATATGAAAAATAATATAATCCTTCACTATTATTTGTGTTGTTTGCTTTTTCAGGGATTTTGGTCTTTCAACTTCTTATCCACGAATTGAATTCACAGAAGAACAAACAGATGCAACTATTGCAGAACTTGGTCTAGTACCACGATCTGTAATTCTCATTATACCGGTAAGTCTTTTTGTAATGAAAGCGTAAGTAATTAACGCATTGACTGTAGCACACTTCTCCCCATGACATTCTCTTCATGTTAAATAAATCAGATGGTCAATCATGCACTCTGTAGTTCAGACAAATTGTTGTTTGGCAGGGGAAAAATAGAGAATAATTTCTATCATTTTGTGTGTGTGTGCGTGCACGCGCACGTGTGTGCATGTGTGTGTGTGTGTGTGAAGAGGGGAGGCAAGGCTTCATTTAAATTTCAAATATGCCACCAGGAAACTTTTGTATGCGTTTTCTTAAACAAAAATAAAATACATTACATTTGCTACCAATTGTCTATTAATTTTCATCAGACAAACAGTTTTGGCTCTCAGAAGAATACACGAGACTGCTTGAAATTGTGACAAAAATTTTTCAATTACCAAAAAACTTTTTTAATTTTTTAGATTTCCACATGCAATTCAAAAAAATTGCTCTTGAAGAGAAAGTGCTCTTACACTTTTTTTTTTAATTCCTATAAAATATATCTGTTAAGCTTTTTTTCTGTTAAACAGTTCAGGCAACAGGGCATGTTGACTACAGACATAGTGGCTGAGCCAGCCAAGACCGAACTCTCTCATTTCTCATGGGGACATCTATTTTCACAATACAATGGACTCTGGGTATAGTGAACTTAAGTCACTGGTCGCATTTCACTTACTTTACAAATAAGCATAAGAAGATTCGGTTATCGTGAACCTGAACCTCAGCAGAGGAAATACATCCTGGAAATTAATTCCCTCCTGGAAAAGATTATATCATCTCAGTGCCACAAATTCCAACACTAGGCAGCTTTAAAAAAAATATTGTCGGCCCCAGGTCATTTAAGAAGTTTTCTCTGAGGTGAAGGTAGCGAACCCGGAATGAGGACCTTACTGATGAGCTTATGCCACTCACTTGCACTGCAGGAGCAAAGGTTGTGTCCTGCATGGGCTGTGTGTCATTGCTCGCTTCAGTTTCAAGCTTGGTGTTACTGTATATTATTCGGGACAAAGTGCATTGAGTGCTACGTAGGCAGCAGGAAGCATTTGACTGTCACAGCCTGGCAGTATCCACTGTGCCACACGGAAAAGCAGTTTCCTCAGCCATTTGCGCTATCCCACTACTGAAAGCATCTCCTGTATTATTAGGCAAATAAAAGGGAGTTAAAAGAGTAGGATGGTGTTCTGATAGTACAAGAGGCATTGAAGGGTGTCAAGACTGCTTGGTCACAGTGGACAATGTCATCACAAGTCATCACTTGGTCACAGTGGACAATGCAGAATCAAGTATGGAGAGAGCACAAACTCTGGAGAAATTACTAATGAGAATGTACGAAGCAAACAATTGAAATAATTGATTTTGTTAAAGGACAATAAAGATATTAAAATTTTCAGATCATATTGTTCATTTATTTTGCTGTATTTCTGTATTAATAAAATCAATAATTATTGAGAAATTCTATTTAATTTTGACATAGAAATAGTGAACCAAAAATCTTAGTCCCCAGAAGTTCACTATAACCGGAGTAGACTGTATGTTTTAAAGAAATAAATTTCGTTAATATGTAATTAATTTTTTAATTTGTTTGCAACACTACAAAAACACAGAGCAATTTTCAACAAAAGTACTAAGCTTTGCCAAAAAAGTTGTCTGCTTCATACTTTGCTGAATGAAACAACAAAGTGAAAGCCATTTGGAATGTTATTAAGCCAACAACCGCTGCACAGAAAACTAGGGACAAAAACCCTAAAATAATTGGTAATGAGTAAACAGTAACATCTAATAAAACTGCTAACATCTTCAATCATTTTTCAATTATTGCAATGAAGCTTCACAAAATTCATAAGGGAAATTCCAACTAGCAAATGATATTTTCAATATAAAATCTATATCTTCCAGCATGTTCGTATACGAAACTACACCAGATGAGATTCCCAGGGTAAAAAATAAGCTGTCAAACAAATTCTTCCAGGAATAGTTAACATTCCCAATTTTATTCTTAAATTACACATAAATAATTTAAGATAATTTCTTACACTAATATTTTGGTAAATATATAAATTTCCAATAATCAAAGATCCTTCCATTTCTGAGTAGCTAAGTAACTAATCTTCATTATTGTGTGATTACAAAATGTTGAGCATTTTTTAACTGGTCTTAACATTTTTCCTGTGCATATTGCAGGGAGTAAGTTCTTTTGTGATATAAGATCGTTGTGAATAAATAATTATAATTTGTTGGGTTTTGTTAACATGCTTAATTAGTTTTTCGGATGCTCCAGTGTAGGAAGTGAAAATGGCACCCTATCTGCAATAAACCTGAAACTTGAGTTTTAAATCTAATTGGTTTAAAAATATAGCTAGTGCAAAGGAGAAAATATGCACGGAGTGCGATTTGTTTTATTCTTTGCCAATATCCATCCATGGAGGTTCTTTATAAGGCAATATTACTTTGGGGGACCGGTGCGGAGTCCTGGTGGCTACGCCCCTGATTCTAAGAATAAACGTCGTCTTCTTCTTCATCGCCGTCTTCTTCTTCGTTGTCTTCTTCTTCGTCTTCTTCCTCTTCGTCTTCTTGGAGCAAAGTACATTCACAAAAACGGCACTGGTCCAATTTTCAGTAAAATATTTGCAATTTTGAAAATTAGATTTTTCTTAATGAACCTTTGATCTTTAAAGTGAGATCTTTAATAATATCACAATATTTCTCAAAAAGAGTTCAAATTTTTTCGTTACATTTTTTCTCAAGTAGAGTATGTTTTGTTCAATCATATGGTGTGTGTGGAATTTTTTATTAACATTTCTGGATTTTTGAAAATTCCAAAAGTTCAATTTTTTTTCCATTCGCTCTTACAACTACGGTATTCAATATACTGATTTTTTCTTAACGCAATTGTGTCCACAATATTAGATTTTTACATCATTTCATGTACACTTTTTTCAAAAATATTAGTTGCTTATTCATAATTTTAAATTAGCAAGTGATGGCTGAAGTATTAAAATGATAGGTGTGTTATAATATTATGAAACCATCACCTATAATACAAAATGTGCTGTTGTAACACCATTGCATTTTGAGGTAACAACTAACAGTATAACTTAATTGTGAGCAAATATTACTTTTTTTTGTTTTAAACAGTGTTAATTTTTTATTCCAGGGTACTGAAACTGCACGACCTGTACTGTCATCTGCTTCTGGTGCTTTATGGACTGTGGTTACATGGCCATTTTCTGCTGTGTTTTCTGTTGTAAATTATATAAATTTCTTTTTGTATGGAGAGCCACAAGCTGAGATCAGTGACCAAAGTGCTTCACAACAGCAGCCAAGAACATCTCAATTGCCTACCAGAAACCCCAACCCTTCAGATAGAAACCAGTGAGTAAGAAGTAGTTTATTCAGTTATAATTTCTTTTTATTAAAATAGAAATCCATTATAACTGAGATCTGGGTAAATAGATTTGCTTCTTAGATGTGGCAATTCTTATAACTACGAAATGCTAGGACAAGTTTGTGTATCTTCACCTAAGGTATTCTTACACTTTTACATTCTTGCTTTCCTTGTTCTGCTTTTACTTCACATATAGTATCAAGTTTTGCTGATATTGATATTAACTTCCTTTTTAGAGCAATCACAATTGGAGCTCTGGAAAACTTTCTAAATTAAAAAACATGGTCTTCCATGCAAAGGGTATGCATGAACATTAAATCACCAAACATCAATTCCAAGTGCACAATGCACTAAGATAATGAGACGTAGGGATGCCGTTACAAATATTGCATGACTCGCTCTTTTCCTGCTAAACACAATTAGGTCGTTAGAATGAATGATTTCTCAGTAGAGGCAACATGCCTCTGATTTTTCACAAACGAATACACAATGAAAATGACAGCAGATATTCACTTGTCAACTTGTCAGAGATGAGCTGGGTGATCAACTCTTATTCATATCATTCTATAAAAATATAACTGTTGAAATTAATAATAAATAGAAATATTATTTAACCTCTGTTCCTAGGGATTTATGACATTATTAAGAGGCACTCACAGGAGCATTAGAATAGTGGAAAGCTGGTATGTTGTTCAGTTCATAACAAATAGTCTGGTATTAGTCATTTTTATGAAAGTTCTATCAATGTAGTTTTTATTTCAATTTGAGATAAGAGCTGTTAAAGTTAATTGGTACTTGATACTGTTTTTTGTTAACTGATACTTTTTTTTGGTAAATTACATTACTATTTCATATATGATTCCTAAAGAAACATTATTGTTTATTGTCAAAGAGAACTGTCAAAAGGAACAGGAAGAAATGCCATGATACTCTGATAGTGAATTCTACAGGGCAAAGATTGAAGCAAAACCTTGCATTCTAAGAAGTTTGTAGCTTTTGTGTGTGTAGGGAAGCTGACTTTCTGAATCCTAAATTTGTTATTTTATTTTTCATTACCTATTTAATATGATTGAAGTGAAGTTTTGTTAGTTACTGTTACTAGGTGTGAATTATAGTTTTATTTTGTTTAGAAATAAATAACAATATGATTACGAAAAAACAAGTGTATGTAAACCTTCAGTTAGATATTAATATTAAGTATTAGTATTTATTAATAAGTATTAAAGCTTAAGGGGAGCTAGAATGGCCTATCTTGCCAATGTTAATGTAAGGAACTTTTCTCAGAAACTATTTATTATATAGACTTGAAATTTTAGGTGAGTGTAAATTTGTTATTTATATGCATTTTAACCAAGCCATTTTTAAAAAATATTACTAGTTTTTTAAATATAAATTTTAGTCAATTGTACCAGTTTCATTGTTGAAAATACTAACAATTATAAGAATATTGTCTAAAGTATTTAACGTTTTATAAATCAACCCTGTTAAATTATATAAACTTATAAAAATGTTTGTTGGTTTAGATCAAATGTAAGGCGTCGTATTCCTTCATCGAGTGTTGTGCAACGAGAAGGCAATGTGTACAGGCTTTCTAACCGCCAAGATGACAGTGAGGATGAAAACAACACTTGGAATGGAAATTCAACTCAGCAGATGTGATAAGTAAGTTCTTATTTTTGTAATTAATAATTATTTTTGATAGAAAACATTAGTTTGAGTGGGATCAAAAGTCGTGTCTATAGTCAAATGTTGAAATTAATCAATCATGGAAACAACAGTATAGACTTTTACAACGTAATATAAACCCCTAACTAATACTTATTAATTTCATTAAATGAAAACCGTCTTTTAAAATTATACTTTGAAAAACAAACAACTAATAAAAATTCTGAAATATTAAAATAACAAGTTCAACAAATGCAATGTTAAGAAATACACTTGAATGGAAGAACATTGACGCAGAAGACGTGGGCAAGACTATTGTCATATTGACCGCCAACCATCTTGTGCATGAACTATCTGTTACTTGACAAAAGTGCATGTAGTAAAGAATGGGAAAATTTTCCTTAGTATACTCATAGAAGAAAGAGGAAAAAACTTAAGAACTCTGAAAATATTACTGATTATCTATTGATCATGTAGGGTTTTTAACTTTTTCCATGAGCCACATGGCACCACGATAAGTCTTAATGGTGTCGCATGACAGATGTTAAACCATCACACATTGTGGAGGATTCTTTTCTCGTTCATCAGACAAATTCAAATTATTAGCTTTACAGAAAGGGGATTCTTGTTGTCATGTTCTGCAGTGATGTACATCTCGTTACATATTCATTACGTGATCAAGATTACATTATCACTACGTAAACTGTTCCTCCCAATCTGGTCGAGGGTGAATTTGGAGCAGGATGGCTCGCTCGAAAGTTGTTTCCATGTTCAGGTCACATTCAAAGGCCCTTTGCACCTGAGCTTGTTGAAGTTTTAGAACACCATTAATTGACATTGAAGTTGCTTTAGGATGCAGTTTCACTGCCACTACTTCTTCATTACGTTCCAGGTGGTTTTCTTCGCTGATGATTTCCTGAAGCTCCTCTTCAGTGAAGCCGTTATAAAGAGAGTTGCACAGATCCTGGATGTCTTTTATGTTCATGTGGCCAAAACCCTCCAATTCGATGCAACTGAATTAAATCATTTTGCAATTGTGTTATTCTATTAATGTGAATTGACATTCCTACTTTGACATTTTTGCAGAACATGATGCTTTGAGCCCTGGCGTCTGCCGAGTTTCCAAAATGATGGTGATAAACGCAATTAAATGTACTAGCTTTCAAAAAAATATAGCATGACCAAAAGACGCATTCGCAAACAAAGTCGCAAGGGTTAAAACCGATAGTATTTTGCTATTGTGATTGGAATTCGCGAATAGCGAATTCACGGATGTCAAGTGATTACTGTGCATCGGTATCAAAGCTCCCGAAATGTGTATGCAGCATTAAAATATATGGACATTGTCAATGTACAAGTGGTATTTCATGATGAAATTATATCCAGGACAATTTTAGAATGCATCATGCTTTTTTAATATGTCCCCTTGATTGGTGCATGCCAGGTGTATTGTTAAATGCTATTGGTTTTCATTTCATGAGTGGAATAGTCAAATAAACTTACACTTGTTAAATTAGCTGAGTGATTAACTTGGAAAGCAAGAAGTACAAGAGAAGTAAGGTGAAAAAAATTCCTGAACTTTAGAGTTTAAAAACGAGAGACCATGGTGCAAGCCCCAGTAAACAAAGTGTCTTGAGGACATGACACAAAAAAATTTGAAAATTTTTAGTGAACATTAACACTGCTGTCAGTGTCACACACGCACGCGCGTGTGCGTGCATGCACATGCGCGTATGTGCACGTGCGCGCGCATGTGCTGTATATGAATCTCCAGTGAAAAGAAACAAGCCCCACCTTTAGTAATGAAATGTCCAGAAAAATAAAATATTTTAAATTTTCAGTATTATTTTTCCCAAGATAGGACTTTTACTGGCAAATTAACACTAATCTGTGAAGAGAAGATGAAAAGAAAAGAATTTTTCTAATTTTTATTTACTGCTGTTCCTCTTTACAAGCATTTATAGTACAAGTTATTTGTTAAAATAACTAAATATTATTAAACATTGCCCATTGTATTTTTTCTTATCTAATTTTCTGAAGAACCATCAGTTATGATATATGGAGATCCAACTGAACGTTTTAAGGTACCTGATATTAATAACGTTTTTATGTATTACATATAAATTATTTTTATTTTCTATATTCTAGCTTCATGAAACATAAGTTTTCAATTCTAAAATTTAATTTATTTATTTTTTCAGAATTCCTTCGTGCAGAATGATGAGGGTGTTGATGAAGAAACTTGTATTAAACGTCTCTGGTGGGAAATGAGCATCTCACAATAGCCTTGAAATAATACAAATTGTAGCCCTTTCCGTATTGTGTTTTTCTGTTATCAGAGTTAGTTATATTATCATTTACTTAAAGCAAAAGTGAGTAATTGATCATGGTTCTTGAGTTTTAAACTGCACAAGTGATTAGGCATACTTAAGGTAGATATATTTAAGAACTTTATTCTACAAGTTTGTGCATTTCATTTTCTAAGATACCTTTCATTGGAAAGGGAAAGAAGCCATTGAAACTTGAAAGTGTGTTGAATGCACTTTAATTAATATTTAGATAAGTGTGTATTTGTTGTTGGCATAATTTTGGTTGCTTTCCTTTATTTTTAGTAGTTAAGCATCGTGTTATTAAAAAAATGTGGCAAAAGTTTTTGTTGTTCAGTCATATTTACTATCTATACAAAGCCACTTGCTGTTTTCAGTCATTCAGTGAATTCCAAAAGAGGATCTGAAATGTGAAAGTATACTGATTGTGTGGTGTTCATGTGCAGATAGTGAAATAAGTTCCCCGAGTTCCACCTTCAGCATAGTCTATTATTATATTGTTGGGAAAATCTAAGAGAGGTCACAACCCCAGCTGAATAGAGAGCATTATATCTGTGGAAATTGTGAAGATTTACTCTCCTCAGATTTTGTTTTTATGCAGATGAACCACATAGTATGGAGAGGAACCATGTAAATGTATAGATATATTTATAAACTTAGTTGTTTAACTTTAAGACTTTTTACACGTTTAAGACTCAAATTTATGCATTTACTTTCTATTCACTTGTTATATTACATTGTCAAGTGTGATAGGAACAAATTATGATAAAATGTTGAAAGTACATCTAATTTAAACATACACATGTATGAATAAACTGTTGATTTTGATCTTTCAAATTGTTTTTGACTGCCAACCATCTGTTGTAGAATGTACTTGGAGACTTGTTTTGATCTTTCATAATCTAATTTAATGTATACAGGTGTAATCATCAACAAACATTAATCTACTTATCAGCAGATATCTTCATTGAAGTCGTTAATGAATATCATAATATCACAGGGGCTTGGGGCAGGTGCACCCAACACAGATTATGAGGTTTGAATCCCTTGTAAGTGATGGATGTTTTCATTTATATTTATGGTTTAGGGTACATTCTCGGTACCTCATATGTCAGCTCTTTAACTTAATCCTTCCATAATCCCTTGCCATGACCAGTAATTGTGTGCATGATCAAGGAAGTGGCTTCTCATGGAACGAGGTCTGAGATGAAGAGTATGGGCTAAATCGGGCACAATTGAAATTGCGCAAGATCAGGATGGGTCTGTTTACTCTATCACCATGATTTCAGGGAGCCTGAGAGTCTTCTCTGGGAATTGTACTCAGGGGAGTGGTAGTTTCCACAGGAGGCCCTGGTACACTCTTCGGGTTCTGAAGTTTGGCAGTCGGGAAGGGGGGTTGAGCAAAACTGAAGGGTAGTCCAGATTGAAGAGGAATGGGAACTTAATATTTTAGTGCCGGAATAAAACTAAGCAAACTAAAAGAATGTATTGATATTATAAGTTTGATTTTAAAAAAAAATTGTCTTTCTATCATAATGGATTGGGCATCAAATGGGCATTAAGCTCATTAAAAGAAATTATATACATGTTGGCATGTAGCTCAGGGCCTATGGGCTCTGGATTTGGGTGCTACGTGCAATACTGACATGAACTGGAAAGTTGCCTATGAACAAGGAAGAGATCTCAGGGGTAGGCAGTTCTGGGTCTGGGTGTTGTGGGTGATGTTGCAAGGTCCTAATGATTCTGCTTAAACAAAACACACAACATTCTTTGAAAAGCAGCTGGTCAAAGTGATGGGTGCAGGTTCATTGATTTAAAACAAAATGAACACATACATAAGTAACCCAGACATTAATAGCTTAAAATGTCACAGGGGCTTCATGTAAAGTATCCCCAAAAATTAATGGTTTTCAAAATTGAGAGCTTTGACTCGGGCCAAATCGGCACGGGTTTCTTCAATTCAGGAAAAATCCTAAGAATGGTTTTGGGCACTAGTGTTGTTCTGTTGTCCACATACACCAGACGGAAGGGCAGATGTTTTGCCATCAATGGGTTTTTTGAGAACAAGGACCCACAAAACATGTTAGACGATTTTTTTTTTTAATTTAACAATATATTTATGCTCTTTTTCATTATCAGTGCCCAGCAAGAAGGTTTCTGCCAAAAATTCCCCGTTTTTTCACATAGTATTACATAACTTTCTCTCTACTGCGTAAGCGGTAGCGAGGAAGTAAAACTGTTTTATGATGGCTAAAAAATTTTTTTTCTTATTTTTCATATTTTTTCAAATAAAATAGTTTTAAGTTGACAAAAAAAATTAAAATAAAAAGCACATTTATGGCTGTAGAGAGGGTGTGGGTGGTGTGACAGGGCCAAGAAAACGTTCAAAAATCTTATTTTAATGTTAGAGTTACAGTGTAACTACTCAAATGTCATTTGGTTTAGGGCACACCCCCCCCCCCTTAAAAAAACCCCCCAATAACTGTCATCTTCAGGTCATCCGCAACATCCTGGATCCAACTTTTCTTCTGCCTACCACATTTTCTTATACCAAGGATATTATTTTTGTCTATGTTTTTAGGTATTCTTTCCATATCCATTCTCTGCATATGTCCTTACCAAGAAAATCTGTGTGACTTTACATATCTAATAATATCTCTTCGTTATATCTTATCCATCTTTCTTCCTTAACTGTTCCATACATTCATGATGCATTGAGTCTGATGATTTTCCTCTCAAATCTACGTAGTCTCAGTGTCTGATTGGTATGGACCTATGTTTCTATTCCCTAAGTTACTATTGGCCTTATTAACGTTTTATATATCGTAACTTGATTTTTTTGTTTTCCTTGTCAAAAGAACAGATTTTAGTAGTAATACATGTGTGTGATTAGCTTTATTTCATTTCATCACCTTTTTTGATTTCTACTGATTTGCATCTCTCCAGAATATGTGAATCACTGACTCCTTCAAGGCTGAAACTACCCTTGTTCTTTGTTTTCGCTTTCTACTTGCTGAAGCCTATTTTAAATATTTGTTCTTTTTTCATTTATTTTGTCCTATAATTTCACTATTTCCATTTTTTTTAACATTTCATCTAGTGACAATTTCTTGTTAATAGGGCTATATCATCAGCATAGTCATTGCTTTGACTGACTGAGGATATTACTATAGGATAAACTGCAATTAACTGCCAGTAGGTATTGCAAAAAAATTATATTGAACACCATAATAAACTGCAACGCGTCATATCACCTGAGTTGCGAAAAACGGCTGAGGATAAACTTAGAAACGGAAGAACTTACTTGTTGTGAATCACAACCAACGATGTCGGATTACAGTGAACTACTTCAAATCTTCAAACAAGAATTAAAAAAAAACAACTGAGAAATTGAGTGACAAAATCGCCAAACTTGAAATATATTTAACAAACGATCAGAAAGCAAGCTTGAAGGACATCAGAAAAACTGTTAGACGATGCGATCAATAAGCTGTCCTCAGATATTGATAACGGCAGAGAAAAATGTGAAAAACTTTTAAAAAAAGATGTGATACAATGGAAATACTACAAAAAGATACCACCGATGAGGTTGGAGAAATATTGGAAGGATTGCGTGATATTAAATTGGCTAGCATGGTCTCAAAGTCGAATCTTGAGTTCCTTAGAGAGATAGAGGAACGCGATCTGCCCAAGAGAATTGTTTTCCTTTATGGAGTAGGTGAAGCAGACAATGTTGATGCGAAGGAGCGTCAAACCCAAGATCAAACAACCGTTGTGAGCGTTCTTAGTAATTTGGGTATGGATATTCAGGGCCGTGTGATGTACGCAACGCGAGTGGGGAAACAGCCAGAAAAATTCAAAACCCAGACCTATTAAGGTCATGAAAGATATTGACTCATCCAAAAGCATATTGAGAAATAGTAAAAAACTACCCACAGGAATAAAGGTCAACAATGACCTTGAGAGAGGAAACAAAGGAAAGAGCTGGAAGATCTTAGGAAACAACTGACAATTAAACAGAAAGTGAACCCTAACCTTATTATCTAGTATATCAGGGGTAACTCGAGGATTGTTGACAAGAAGGGAAACGAGGGTGGACAATCAACCCAATAATTCTGTATATCAATATCTCATCTCTCATTCCTAAGTTCGATCAATTTTTGGAGGAAGTCAATACTGTGAGACCCGACATAATAGTAATCACGGAATCCTGGCTTAATACAAACAATCCTGACAGCCTGATACATATCCCATTTTCTATCCACTAAAGAGACAGAATAGACAAAAGAAGTGGAGGAGTCTTTATCTATGTGCGACAAAATCGGAACAATCACAGTGAGAGTAAAGACGATCCACAATCTTGAAGATCCGGAAACAAACTATGGCTGAAAGGACAGATGACTAGAGTTAAAATGATCGTTCGGGGAATTCATAGACCATCCTCACCTAGGACAAGACCATTACAAACGGACATCAAAATCGTTGATCAGATTAGCAGAGTTTCAGAATTACATGAACCTCTCATAATTATGGGCGACTTCAATTTCCCTTCTATCACATGGACTGAAGACTGAACTATATCCAAGATTGAAGTGGAACGGGAATTCCTACAACAATGCACCGATTCAAACCTTAGCCCGGAAATCAATGAACCCACAAGATGAAGAAGGAACCAAACGCCTGCAATTATAGACCGGGTACTGGTGAATGAAGAAGATACTATTCCTCCCCAATTCTGAGACCAAACATAGAACAAAGTGATCATCTGGTAATTGTTACTACTTTGCAATTGGAAACATCAGAAACTGGAGACGTTTCCAATAATGCCAATGAGAGGTTAGACATTTTTAAAATAAACTTTAAGGCAATAACAAAATACCTTACAGAACATAGTGAATCCATGACCCTGGGAAATGAAGAAGATGAGAAAACCGGAGTTGAAGATAACTACAGAAAATTCTATGACATCCCAGGAATTATTATCAATCTATTCACCAAAATACAGGAAGAAGAAAAACTTAAACAAATCGTGAATCAACCATGAGATGACAAAGCGAATCTGAGCTAAACTCAGGGCACAAGTGTAGAAAACTACAGCGGATGAACATTATGAGGACTATAAAACAATTTCCAACAGGCTCAAAGACATACGGATGAAAAGAGAAAGAGAAACAAGTGGTACATAAAGGAGTCAAGTGTTTCTATTCTTTTATCAGGAAGCAGTCTTTGTGCAAGATAGGACCACTTAGTCACACATTGCAGGGGGCTCACAGTAACTGATCCTCTGAAAATTGCAGAACACTTCACAAACTACTTTGAAGAGGTTTACTCAATAAAATCACTGAATCAACTACCAAACATTAGGAACAAATGCACAGTATCAATTGAAAATATTGAATTTACAAGTAGAGAGAGAGAGCCCAAACCCTCCTCGGACTAGACGAAAGCTCTTCTAGTGGCCCAGATCATATTCCAACAATTATTTAAAAACTTGGGCAACACAACTGACCCCAACTCTCAATAAACTCTTCACTCGACACAGCGAAACTTCCTTCTCCATGGAAAATAGCTGAGATTACACCTATTTTAAAAAGGTGACAAACAGCTAACACAGAATTACAGGCCAATAAGTCTCACCTCCCAAACTGTTGGGAAAGTGATGGAAAGACTAATAGTCCAAAACCTCCACGACCGCGCACAAAGCAACAATCTAATCCCCAGAGAGCAACACGGATTTGTACCAGGTAGATCAACAGTCACCAAGCTAACCACTTGATGTGTGGACCAAAATGTTAGACCGAGGACAACCAATGAACATGGACTGTGCTAAGGCTTTCGGCAAAGTTCCTCACAAGTAACTGATTTATAAACTAGAAGCAATCGGGATACGAGAAAAATTATTAGCGTGGATCAGAGATGACTGCTCAAATAGAACTTTTCAAGTACGTGTTGGAGACACAGTATCGACATCCCGCTGTTACAAGTGGGGTTCCTCAGGGATCCGTTTGGGGACCGACGCTGTTCATTCTATACACAAGTAATCTGGGTGATGGAATAGCTATGCAGATTATTCAAAACTCTTCTGCAAATCCACTGAACGATTACCAAGCATTACAGAATGATCTTACTACAATGGAAAACTGGTCTGAAACATCGCTACTCCCGTTGAACATCGAGAAATGCAAAGTACTTTATATAGGCCAAAGACTTCCCTAACACAACTAGAGAAAGTACAAAGGAAAATCACCAGGATCCCAAGAGAGTGCCGCAGAAAAGACTACCAACAATACCAAGAAAGGTCGCTACTCACATTGGAACAGAGAAGGAATAGAACTGACATAATTGAGACGTATAAAATTATGAATAGCCGCTATAATGCTCTACAATACGCAGATATCTTCACAAGATCTACAGATGACAGACTACAAGAACACAATGAAACTGAAGAAAGAAAAAATAAGGATTGGACAGAGAACACACTTCATCACCAATAGGGTTGTCAACTCATGGAATGAACTGCTAGCAGAATGCATCGGAAAGGCGACCTTAAATGCTTTCAAAAGAAGTGTGGGCAAAGTGAAGTTCACGATCCAAACATGAGAAGACTGTGTGAATGATGGGTGATAAACTATCAAGAAATGTGATTAATATATGCCAATGCATTTAATTATAGATTTATATACTGAGAAATATATTACATAGATATTATTTATATGTGATTTATAGATTTATATAATATAGAGCATGATTTGAGATTCTTAAACAACGTAAGATATGTGTATAACACTTGTTGCTGCCATCATTATTTCAATAACTAAAAAAGTATTGCCCTAATACTAATGTTTATTGTCCCTATGGAGAGCTATGTATGCTGATAGCGAATCTCCTTGTTTAACATCCGATGTTATTTAAAACGGATTGCTGATATTTCCTGCAATGTATACTTTATATTGAGATTCGAACATGCAATTTTGAATCAGTCTTATCAATTTGCTCGACATTCTATCTTCCGGTAGCACTCTGAAAAATAAACAAGAGAGAAAAAAAGAATTGTGCGAGTAATAAGCTAATCTCACCCACGTGATTGTTGTAAGCCTCTCTGTATTAATCTAGGAATTTTACCATTACCTTGTCTCTTGTTTTTCGAGTAAGTGGTTTTTGTCAAAAATGACTTAAGGGCAGGAATATATTTCCAGCAAACACTGATATCTATAACTATAACACTCGACGTAGTAATCATATTCATCAGGTAACAGCATCAACAGCTCATCACAAAAAATTAACAGACAGTACATGTATATTATTTTACAACACTTTACCAGATGACATTAATAGCTATTAACATACCTAGAAATGTTATGAGTATTATTACTGCCGAGGTCAAAGTTAAAAATCGAGGTGAGGCGTAGCGGAGCTGATGAGCTAAGATCAGAATATATAATGCTGTAATTAGACCTATACCGTCGTATGCAGTCGAAACCAGAGCAGACTCAATGTAAATATTCGTATGTCAAGTGATGGAAGTGTCAGAGATGCTAGTGATACGAAAAAGTCAATAAAACGCTATGGGATATAGACCCTGCCAAATACACATATCAGACTGGATTCGTGAAAGAAGACAAAGGAATGACCATATAGACAGAATGGAGGAAGATAAGACTGATGAAGGTGGCAAGAGATGGAAGACCTGAAGGAATGGCTAGTGGGTTGTCCAAGAACACGATGGAAACAAAACTATAAAGGATATAGCCGAATAAGACAGTGCCCCCAAACCAAATCGATAATTGCGATGCTCATATGAAAGAAAACAAAATGACGTAGATTCACAAAAAATCAGCCTCCTAATTACAGAAATACAATGAGAAACGTGTTTTGCATGTTTTTTTCTCAGCACCTATTGCGTATATCAGGCTGAAAAAATTGCAGGGTCTGGGAAACAGTTCAATTTGAAGGTATTTTTGTCAACGAATTTTCACACCAAATTCATAGAGAAATAAATTAATAAATTTTTGAAATTCGTTTTCGACGTGATAATGGAGTACTGTCTCAATTTTTCCAACCTAAAACTGGTCTTATAACATTCTATAACATATTTTTTGAGATTTTTAAACAATGTGGACGGTAGTGAAAAAAATTAAAACCAACTATTTCAGTTTAAAAATTTGAAATTCGCGCCTAAATGTGATTTGGAATAAGACCAATTTTAGGGGAAAAATTGAAATAATACTCCGTTATCACGTCGAAAATGAATTGAAAAAGGAAAATTTTTCGAAAATTTGAGTACTTTTCGAAAGATTTTGCGTGAAGTATTGGCAATTTTTAATTTTGTTAAAACATTTTTTCTCAAACACAGCTCCGACAATTTTGTATAAATTTTTACCTTGAAAAGTGTATAGGACGCTTAAGAGAATGGTGCAGGTCTCTTGTTCGTTCAAAATTTTCATTTTTGACAACTGCAAAAATTGAAATTGTTTTCAGCGTCTAAACGATGCGTCATTACTTGAGTGGAATTGTGCTAAATAGTCTTAGCGGACACACTGCTTTTCAAATCTTTATCAATTAAACCATATAGTCAACAACAAACAGTATGCTTGATTTAATTATTTCAATTTCTAAATATATTATCGAACATCCAAATGAAATTGTTGTGTCCCCTGATGCTTACCACCCTCCTATGTATCAATTATTTTGGTATTGTTGTAAACAATATTGAACCATGCGATGATTGGTATTATGGCTTCGAATCAGCAGGTTTTTTATCTATATCGCATTATCTAGGTACCTTTCATTCTAGTCTAAATATAGGTAATTGAAGTTGTCAAGCGTTAAGTTCATTATTTTATTTTTATGTATATTATTGTATTAATAGCTTTGTACCAAAAACAGAGAAAGATAGAAGTGTCCATCTTTCCGTCATGGTTCAGGAGGGAGTACAGAGCCTCAATTTTCCGCAAAAAGGAAGCACATGAGCAATACAGCATTCTAACTAACATGTAATCTAACCTTTTGTCGTCGTTTCAGAGGGAGGTGAAGATATTCACCTGGTGATATTCCAGCTCACTCGTACGACAGTTGAGCGTCGTGAATTTACGCACACACACACACACACACACATATATAATATATATATGTGTGTGTGTGTAATTTTAACACCCCACCTTGACGCCGTAAATATAACAGCCCCAAGTGGAGGTGCTCCCAGGGTTGACCTCGACTTACCTTTTTCCTGACGCCAACTGAAGGTTAATGCTTTGCCCGGCTACCCCCACTGAAGATCCTGAAATATTTGGCGGGAGCATGTGTGGCGTGGGCATTGGCATGCAACTCGCAATTAAAAGAATTTTCTTTCTTAACTTAAATTTAATTTGCCTTAAGTGATCAAAAATTCCGGTGAAGCCGGATACATAAAAAGAGACTTAAACCTAACTTATATCGAGATTACACTGCAGAGCGGTCATTCGCTCATCACTCGCCTCAGCGACAGTCCAGGGCGGGTGTTCGTTGTACCGGCGCTGGCGGGGTGACGAGCGGCGGCTTGGTCTGACGCCCGTCCAGGTAGAATCCGGGCGTTGAGATGACGCCGGCGGCTCAGGGGGGATGGCGCCGTCGCTGGCGGTCGGAAAGCTCACGACCGGCGCGATGGCCAGGCGCCTGAATGGACGCCGGGGTGATGGCGGCGGCGATAGCAACGCCGGCTCTCCGCGCAGTGTCCGGCAACTCGGGAACGGCGGCTCGTGTCCGGGCCCGGGGGCTGAACTTCCGCGATGCACGATGCGTGGCCCGACTTCGCGGTAGAAGGCGGCGGCGGTCTTTACTGTCTATAGGTGCCCGCGAACCACCGTGGCCCGTGTCGGTAAAGCATACTTGCTCATCCGAGGCAAAGTTCTAATATGCCTTAACTTACGTGTGGCCGAAGCCCGAAACCAGAAGAAGGTCTGCTCTCTACCGCTGTTCAAACCAGAAGACCAAAACTTCTCGTTACCCGGAGCTCCGTGGCTCCTCGGGGTCACATCGCGTCCACGCGATGTTCACGCCCATTGGCCTGTGACATCACGCGACACGGGGTGGCCAATCGTGGCTTTATCGACGTGGCAGTTGACGCTATGAAGTAGAGTCTTCAATGGAATTTGTTCTACGTCAGAATTTCGCCGATATCGGCGGCGCTGGTCGGCGGCGGCCAGAAATTCAATTGACGTCACGGGCGCGCCCCCTTCACAGGGCTGGTTAACAAAGGAGCGCCCGCATCGGCGACGCGCAGGTAACGGAAAACGTTCCTTTTCCTGCTGCCTTTGCGACAAGCGATTTCCCCACGCATTTTAACATGCGTTTGAAAATATAATTTAAATCCATTCGTCGATGCCATACGTGGGCGACTGTCCCACTACAATATTTTACAAGACAGGGATCAGGATAATGGATACTTTCCACTCAGATTTTTTTTTTCATTTGTTGCGTCAACTCACTACCCAACGCGTCTTCTAACCCCTCAAGTAATTTTCATTTACGTATATTCTGGAGTAATCCTCCGTTACTGTATATTTTTGTTCATCACGTCTCGTCGCAGTCAGTTGTCAAGAGGACCGCCTGGTAGCGTCTCCGCGTACGCGCCTCCTATCACGCGCTCCTGCGTCACAACCCAGCGGCCAGAATTGGGAAGGAATAAGGATAGGGGTAAGGTTGAGGACACTTCACAGGGGTTGGACTAGCCCTTGTGAAGCAGCCAAACTCGTTTTGTTAGAACAAATTTCACATGAGATTCGACGGGAATCGAACCCGGATCTCCTTGGTGAAATGCGAGCGACTTCGCTCTGCGCCAAGAGATGACTTCACGAAATCACTCAAATTTGCATCACTATTAACAGAATACTATAATCTCCAATCCCGCACATACCTTAAATACATAAATGAATACACACATACATAAAAAAGAATAAGCACCCTAAAAATAAACAAATCTTACAACTAATACACTTTTGCTATATACAAGTTTGTGGCTATCTAGCAATCTGCCACCAAAGTCCTATATTCTTTATAACATTTGACAAAAAAAGTTTCAAACAAATCCTTGTATACTATTTACTCTCCTCTGAACACATTTACATTGATTTCCAAATACACTCATGAACTTTTTGTTTTACTTTACACATTAAATACTTTGGTCTAATTTTTAAAAATTAAAATTTAAGAATGATTTATTCTTGATTCAGAACAATGTTTTAAAAACTCTCCACACGCAGTATCGAATTTTCCTACGTCTTTTCCTGCCCTACAGAAACTCTGATCAAAAGTCCCAAAATAAAGTTATTCCATCTGGAACGTTCTTACTTGACAATATACATATTTTTCCTACGGCCGGAAGGGCCAAATGGTCCGGTTTTCCTTGTCCGTTATAAAATGTTTAGCCGGGCCGTCGCGGGTTCGCTTGCGTTGGGATTCGGCCAAGAATTTTACACAGACGCAATGAAATCCCTTGTAACAGCAACGTAGTAACGGAACAGAACGTCAAGACAAAGATAAAAGAACTGGAAAAGATAGAGACGTTCGAGTATTAGCTATCGTCTGTAAAACTCGTACGAGCTCCTCATCTCTGCTCTCAATAATTTATGCAAATACTACTCTTGATTATACTCACAATTAGTCGTATTGCATTTAAAATAAACAGTTTACCTCTTCTATTGTGTTCTCCGAAGAGTTTTTCCGGTGCTGTTTGGAAACGAATGCTCGGAATGGTACTCTCTCGTAGTGCAATCTGGCCATACATTGCTCCGGTCGAGGGTTCGCTTCCAAAAGACTGTTGCAATTCATTATACCGACTTCCTTCCTTTCTGCTTCATTAGCGAATTCTCCCGTTACATTTTTGCACTACCTCTTTTGTTGTTGGGCGCGCGTTCAAACTCGTTTTAACACCCCCTCTGGGCATAGGCGAAGGATGTGTCACGTTTTGCCTTATTTGTGGGAAAACGGATGGTCACAGTATACATTATTCGCTTTTCTTAGATTTGAGACGTAGATCCAAGGAATTATCCAAAAGAGATTTTGCGAACTACAATAAAAATGTACATAATTTCATAACGTTATGTTCTAAAAACTTTTGGAAATATACGAGGGTACACAAATACTCGTGCCCTGCCACAAAAAGTGATCATTAATTCACATACATTACCAGATACTAAATCAAGTGTTTTGCTGACCATTTCTCAACTTTCTACAGATTCTCTGACTAATTTATCGGTAGACCTAGATGAACAAACACCATTTAACCTAACTTTGTAGAAATATCTATTTCCGATATTTTTACTAAAATCAACAAACTAGATACACATTGTAGTGTAAGTCCTGATGGTAAACCGGCGGATATTTTGAAGAAACTAGTTTTATCTCACAAATTTTGATGATCGTTTTTGATAAATCATTGTCAGAAGGACCCTTTCCCGCAGGGTGGAAATCCGTCTTCATTACACCAATCTTCAAGTCGGAAAGTAAAAACAACTAGAGGTGCTACAGAATGGCACAGACTTTCTCGCAGCAATTTTTTCTGATTTCCTTGACGTGGACTGGCTTTAATATCTTGCTCCATTCTCTCGCCAGCTGCCATCCATCGTCGCCCAAAGTACACTTTTTGACATTTTCTCAACTTTTCGTATTCTTAATTGTAGAACTGAAATGTTACTTTAAGAATATTGAAGAAAACTATAAACTCGTCCTAAATAGCAATTTTCATTGTAAAAATTGAAACTGTTTATCATTACTGTAAATGAAAATTTGAAGCTCTTTTCACAAGAATCTATTGAGTTTTCAAAAACGTTCATTTGAAGTCATCTGAAGCACTTCTACTCGCAAATGCAATAATGTCTACAAATCGATGGAAATGTGCATATTAACGACGTGAGTCATTTGAAAATAATTTCATTTGTGTAATTTTTTAAAAAACAAAAGAATACTCCAAAATGAACTTTCCGTCTCTTCACTATACATTCGAAAAATTCGAAGAAAAAATTTGGAGCCATTCGTGAAATTGGTGGCAGTAAAGAAAGTTGTGATCTGCAGTGATTCCAAAAGCTCTCTTGAATCCATTTCTTCCTTCTCGTCTTGTAACCCACTGACAATGACCATCCAACACAAAATCCATCATCTATTGGTCCGCCACTATATTTTAGTATTTTGTTGGGTCCCTGGACATATGGGAATAAGAGGAAATGAAATTGCTGACCAGGCGGCAAAGTCTGCCTCGAAGAAAAGAGAATTGGACATCTTCATAGACCCCACGGAAGACACTAAGTAAGCTCTTTATAAAACGCTCTATCCGCAGTAAATGGCAAACAGAGTGGCATAACTCAGATTTTAAGCTCACGAGAATTAAGGATTCCATAAATCCTTGGTCTTCCTCATCTCGTGATGCTCGGCAAGAGGAGATTATTTTAACGCGCCTCCGGATTGGTCACTGCAATTTCTCCCACGGTTGTCTCCTCCACGGGGACCGACCCCCTATATGCGAATACTGTAAAATAGATCTTACCGTGGAGCATGTTCTCTTACATTGTATTAAGATAAGAGAGAGCCGTCGAAGGCATGACTTTGCTGGGTCCCTAGCGGAGATTCTTGGAAATGACGAATCTTCTCTCTGCAAGTTTTTTGGCTTTTTGCGAGAGATTGGCCTGTACAGCCTTATCTGAGAGAAGATGATAATGCCAATTATTGGCTTTTAGTCCGAGATTTAAAAAAAAGCGTTTTCTGCCAAACCTTTTTATTAGGATACGTCCTTTTTCAGTTTTACTTTGCTTTCTATTTAAAGATTTTAATTTTTTGTTAGCTTGGCACAGCAATATTGTGCATTGGTCTTAAAATAATTTGACACGGGCGCAAATGACCTTAGCCGTTGAAGCGCCCTTAATCTCAATCAATCAATCAATCAATCCTTCATCTTCTTTATGATGTCAGTATAAAGTTTCCCCATCTTTAGCTGCCACTTTGATAGCTGGATTCACTTTCCTGACTGTTTTCTTCTTTTGTATATTTTTCTCTTTTCTGCTTTGTTGGAGTTGCCAATCCTCCCCTACTTGGTCTTCTGTCTTTTCAGATTGTTCTATCTCCTCCCCTGATTTACTTGCTGTTCTTCTGGCGTAACCTCTACCGTAGTTATCTCCTTCTGTTTGTCTTTCTTACCTCTTCTATTGGGTTCTTCTGGTGGACTAAGTGCACCCCTCTTTTTACTTCGTACGTCTTTCTTATCTTCCCTTACCTTATTTTTCTTCTCTCCACTCAGTAGAGAGTTCAGAATCCCTGAAAATCTCTCTTTTTCCTCTAATACCTCTTGTACCCTATACTTCAGGGTATCCATATTTTCTATAGCTGTAGTCAAAGCTTCCTTCCCCAGTTTTTTCCAATTTTTGGAATTCCTTTTTTCCTTTTTTTAGATCACGGTTTCCTTATTCCTGCTACAGAACTAGCAGTTTTATTTCCTTCTTGGGTCCCTTCGCTGCTGATTCCTTGCTTTGCTACAGTATTATCTATTCCTTTTCTTGCCGGGTCCCCGCGGCCCCTGGTTCACTTTGTGGCCACTTTGAGTTTCCTTACTTCCTGCTATACCATTATCTGGTTTCTTTCTCTTTTCTCCCTGGATCCGCGGCCCCATTGTACCTTTTGCGGTGTTATAGGGGGAGGGGACCTTTGCACCTTCATCTTCTACAAAGGGATCTTCCATCCTCTCCAGATTTTTCTTGTCGCATTGATTCCAGTGACGCCAAGCTACCGTCCCTGTCCTTAACCCCGATAAGGGGTTAAAACCTGCTCTCTCCAGACTTTCGTGTGCGTGTAGTGTTTCAGAGACGCCAAGCGGTCCACGGCTCTGGAACTGCAGTCACTGGTTGACGACCGCCGGGGGCCTGCTTGCCCACCCCCGACTGCCGGTACTGGGGCTCCGATCCCCTGCACCGTAGGAGTTGATCCTATTGGACCTTCCATAGTGGGTTTCTTCTTCGGGGTCACCTTTCCCTAGCATTTTTGAGCTACCGCCAGCTAACGAGTAAACGAAAAAAAGAGAAGGGAGGACACTGAAGAGAAGAGTTATAATAGTAGAGTAGAACGAAACGACTCCCTATCCCTCGTAACCTAATAGCGTCGGGGTCGGAAACACAAGGGTTGGCCGATACGAAGACTGGCCTACAGGACAGAAAACAGAAGTGTGCCACAAGTAAGTGGAAGCAATGGCACACGAAGTTAGTGGGATTGCCAGGATGTTTAGGGGAGTAACAGCGGACAGCTGCTCCGATTAGTCGCCTTCTACGACAGGGGGAGGTCCCGAGGTGTTATGCTACTAAAACCCCCGACACCACACGGGGATATTATTATTATTATTATTATTATTATTATTATTATTATTATTATTATTATTATTATTATTATTATTGCGTATTTTGGAAGAACACTACTCCTCCGCATATACGTACACAATTTAAGATGCTGGCTTGTGCACGCTCCACACGTCGAAAAGACGTTATCTTTTGGGACGTGATGAACGCTGTATCCCGTATTTTCGACACTATCATTCGTGCTGAATTGGCATCGCTCACGCGTCGAAACATACTCCTGGAAGCTGCCCAGGCTTTTTCAGTTTTACATATATTTGCCCTCCCTCCCACAAAATAACGTCTGTTTTAGGGCTAACATGTCAAATGATTTATTGCTAATTAATTGCCATGTATTTACGGGCCGAAAATGGGTGTGTGCTGGCATGACGCAACACCCAATATAGAGGAAATATTCGAATATATCAACAACCATAATGAAATAAAACCAAAATCATAATTTAACAGACATTCGATACTAATTTATTACTCTAAACAGAAATGAATCGCTTTTGCCATAACAATATTTATTTTGTGCATAACAATGTTAATAAGTTTATTTTTATTGTTATAAATTGGTTGAATGTGTATTTAATTATTTAATAGGTTTTAGTTGTTTGTGCGTGTTCGTACTCTCTAATTTACTACTCGAAATTCATGCGTGGTTGCATTACTATAAAGTTTTAAAACTTATTTATTTCATTAATGGCAATAGCAATGAATTTCTAGTAATAGTAAAATAGTAAAAACTTCATTGTTATGCAACCACGAATAGGAAATTTAAGAGTACCAACAGGTACAAACAACTAAAACCTATTAATTAATTAAATACACATTCTATACTAATTTATTGCAACAAAGATAAATTTATAAACATTGCCGTGTATTAAATAAATATTGTTGAAAACTGAATCGAAGTTATTCAACCACACAAAATATTCATTTCCGAAAAAAGAGGAAACCACGATCACAATAAAATAAAACCAAAAACATTTTAACAAAATTATACTAATTTAAAAAAAAAATTACTATTGCCATTAATGAAATAAATAATTTTTTTAAAACTTTATAGTAAAGCAACCATGCTTCGAGTTGTAAATCGAGTATAAATCTAAAACCTATTAATAATTAAATATACATTCAATACCAATATTTTAACTATAAAGATAAATATGGTAACGTTGCCGTGTATTAAATAAATATTGTCAAAACTGAATCATAGTTGTTCAACCTTTCCAGATATTCAAATTCAAAAATAGAGAGAACCAACAAGCACAATCAAATGAAACCAAAAACATAATTTAACAGATTATTGATACTAATTTATTATCCAAAACAGAAATTTATTGTTGTATGCATTTATGAAATAAATAATTTTGAAAACCTTAAAGTAATGCTACTACGCACGTCTTTCGAGTAGTAAATTAGAGAGTACGAACGCGCACAAACAACTAAAACCTATTAAATAAGTAAATACACATAGAAAGGTGGCAAAGGTCATATTTTCACGGTTAACTCTTTATTGTCAAAAGTTGCAAAAGTTTGAATTTTATTCGGCGTCTTCCTACAACTATAAAATTGAAGACAGGTTTTTCCTTCAAAAGAAAATTGTTGCCCGTAAATAGTTCATTAATGAGGATCATGTAGACGTTTTTGAAAATTTTAGTAGTTTTCGTACAATAGAGCATGCAATATTTGCAATTTTTAAAAAATTACAATTAAAAAAAACAACAAGATTTTCTCAAAAAACGGCTCCAAATTTTTTCTTTAAATTTTTGATAGGGGTAGTACCAAATGCACCCTATCCGATGACATAAATGCCATATTGCACTATTATTTTGTTTTTGCAAAAAATACAAAAATATTTTTTTTACTTGTTCTTCACGTTGCCAATATTTACATTAGAGGCAATTTCTTCACATTATTATATTTATGAGTACCTGTGCTTTAAATAATATCAAATAAAATTGGTATATTCATTTGTTCATTAAAAAATTACTCAAATGTAATTTTTTAAAAATATTTTTCATGCTGTTAACACACACAGTTCCATTGATTTGTATACATTATTACATTTGCGAGTAGAAGTGCTTCAAATGACTACAACGTATGTTTTTTGAAAACTCAATAGGTTCCTGTGAAAAAGAGCTTCAAATTTCTCATTTACAGTAACGCTTAACACCATTTTTGCCATTTACAATAACGCCGGCTCCAAATTATTCAATGAAAATTGCTATTTAAGACAAGATAAATGTGTAATTGGGGCGGCGATGGTATTTAATTGCTATTTAAGCCTTCTTTAATTATCTTTAATTAATTTTTGGGTTCTATTATTTGAAAACAAAAAATTTGAAAATTTTTTTGAAAAAAGTAATTGGGGTGGCGATAGATTGCAGCTGGCAAGAAGGAGGGACTGTACAGTACTAGTCCACAAAAAAATTAGAAAACTTTACTATGAGAAAGTCTGTGCCATTCTGTAGCACCTCTAGTGACTTTCTCATATACATTGGTATATACGGGAGTAATATACGTAGTATAGAGAAAGTTATGTAATATTGCTGAAAATCGATTTGGAGATTTAAATGGAAATACACATTTTGAGGGTCCCCATACCGAAAAAGTGTTGTTGTTTTTTTTTCTCCAAAAAAGTCTGTCTGTCTGTGAACACTCCTAGCACTTAAACTGCGGTTTACATGTATAATCTTTCTCAAATTGAAGAAATCTCTGTCCTTCTGGCTCTAGTTGAATTTGAAAATCATTCTTTAAAATTTAGGGGTAATTTTCATGAAGGCCTCTGGACAGTTTCAATTTTTTCTCGAAAACGGGTGCAAATTTTCTCTTTAAATTTCATGTGAGAATAGAGTATAATACACTTATAAAGATGGAACAGGTCCGATTTTTGCAGTTAACTCTGAATTTTTTTTCAAATTACAAAAGTATGGATTTTTTTCAGCGTCTTCTTACAACAATAAAATTGAAGACAGATTCTTCCTTCAAGTAAAATTTGTTGACCATAAATAGTTTTTTCATTAAAGTCAATAGATGTTTTAAAACATTTTAGTAGTTTTCGTGCAATAAAGCGTGAAATATTTGCAATTTTAAAAAATTACAAAAACCTGATTTTCTCAAAAACGACTTCAATTTCTTTCTTTAAATTTTTGCTAGCGGTAGTACATGCACCCTATCCGACGACATAAACGCTATATTGCACATTCTTTTGTTTTTTCATAAATTACAAAAAAGTTTGTTTTTTTCTTGACTCTCATGTCGGTAAACTTTACACTAGAGGCGATTTCTTTATTATTGTATTTATGAGTACATATTCTTTAAATAATGTCAAATAAATTTTCTTGAAAACTCAACAGTTTTCTGTGAATATGATCTCAAAATGCCGCATTTTCAAAAACACTCAAACGCCATTTTCTCAAAAATGGCTCCAAATTTCTTCTCAAACTTTTACAACAGATAGTGGTAATGGCACTATTTAACATGATGGAATGTTCATTTTAGTGTATTTTTTTAAAAAATTACACTAATGTATTATTTTTAATCTCTCACGCCGTTAATAATTCAATGTTAAAATTTCAATGAATTTTATTGAATTTGTGAGTGTAATTTCTTCAAATTACATCAAATGATGTTTTTCAAAACCTCAATACATTTTTGTGAAAAAGAGCTTCTAATTTCCCATTTACAGTAACGCTTAACGCTGTTTTCTTAAAGACGGCTCCAAATTTTTCAATGAAAATTGCTATTTATGACTATTTAATATTTTTAAAATAATATTTTGGTTCTACTATTTGGAAACCAAAAAGTTGAGAAATTTAAAAAAAAAAATGTACTTTTGGCGTCGATAGATGGCAGCTGGCAAAAAGGAAGTGCAGTACTAGTCCACACCGAGGAAATTAGAAAACATCACTACGAGAAAGTCTGTGCCATTCTGTATCACCTCCAGTTACTTTCTCGTATACATAGAGAGAAATTAATACGCAACGGATTAATATACGTAGTATAAAGTTATGTAATACTACGGAAAATCGATTTTGAGATTTCAACAGAAATACTTTTTAGGGTCCTAATACCGAAAAAGTGGTTATTTTCAAAACGTCCGTCCGTCTGTGAACACTATTAGTGCCTCAATCACACACGTGATCTTTTACAAATTGAAGAAACCATTGTCCATCTGGCTCTAGTTGAAGCTTTGATATTTTGAAAAACATTATTTAAAATTTAGGGGTAATTTTCATGAATCCCCTGGACATTTTCAAACATTTCTCGACAACGGCTGCACATTTTTTCTTTACCGCTCTTGTAAGAATATAATAAAATACTCTTATAAAGGTAACATAGGTCCGATTTTCGCGGTTAACTCTGAATTTTCAACAATTGCAAAAGTTTGAATTTTTTTTCGGCGTCTACCTACAACTATAAAATTGAAGGAAAAATCTGTATTTTTCCTTCAAATAAAATTTATTGTCATTAAATAGTTCTTTCATTAAAGTCATGAAGACGCTTTAAAAAAATTTAGTAGTTATCGTGCAATCGAGCATGAAATATTTGCAATTTTTAAAAAATTTCAAAAACAAGTTTCTCAAAAACGGCTTCAAATGTTGAGAAAATGTCAAAGAAATGTACTTTTGGCAACCGACAGTAGATGGCAGTTTGAACAGAAAATCGAGCAAGACCTTCAAGCCAGTCCACACCAAGGAAATTAGACAAAATATCTACAAGAAACTGTGTGCCATCTGCACCTCTAGTTACTTTCTCTTATACATACGTATATAGGGAGTATATACGTATGTATAAGAAAGTTATGTAATGCTACGAAAAGTCGATTTCGAGATTTCAACGGAAATACGTTTTGGAGTCCCCTGATACCGAAAAGGGTTTTTTCAAAACGTCCGTCTGCTCGTCGGTCCGTCCATCCGTCCGGGAAACAGTACTAGCGCCTAAACCATGCTAACGAACTTTTCCAAATTGATGAAACCCCCATCCATCTGGCTCTAGTTGAAATTTTGAAAAACACTAAAAAAATTTGCGGGTACTTTTCAGGAAGACCCCCCCCCCCCCCCCGACATTTCCAAATTTTTCTCAGAAACGGCTCCAAATTTTATCTTTAAATTTGTTGTAAGAATAGAGTTAAATAATAGGTGGCATAGGACCAAATTTCACGGTTAACTCTTGATTTTCAAAAATTTCAAAAGTTTGATTTTGTTTTGATGTCTTCCTACAACAGTAAAATCGAAGACAGATTTTTCCTTGAAATAAAATGTGTTGCCCATAAATAGTTCTTTAATTAAGGTCATGTACATTTGTTTGAAATTTTTATTATTTTTTGTGCAATAGATTGATTGATTGATTTGATTTATTTATAGTCGCATCAACTACATATGGTTATTAGCGACTACTTTTATAATTACACAGTCAGTACAAAATAACACAGTAACGCAGAATTATACATACATGGTTGAGTACTATTATAAATTTCAATTTCTCTTATAAAGCTAATGAATTTAATGCACTGTTCTTTGTTATTTGTGCAATAGAGCGTGAAATATTTGCTATTTAAAAAAAATTACAAAAACCAGATTTGTTAAATTACAAAAATGTAATTTTTTTGACTTGTCTTTCACGTTGGTAATATTTACATCAGAGGCGATTTCTTCAGATTATTAGATTTAGGAGTACATGTGCTTTAAATAATGTTAAATAAAAATTCTTGAAAACCTAACAGTTTTCTGTAAAACTGGGCTAAAAATTCTGTATTTTCAGAAACCCTCAAATACCATTTTCTCAAAAATGGCTCCAAATTTTTCCAATGGGTAGTGCTACTTGCACTGTTTAGTATGACGTAAAGTTCATTTTGGTGTATTCTCTTGTTTTTTTGTAATTACACAATTGTCATTTTTTGAAATATCTCTCATGTCGTTAATATGCGCTTTTCCCTTGATTTGTATGCATTATTACATTTTTGAGTGGAGGTGCTTCAAATGACTTCAAATGTGGTTTTTCAAAAACTCAATAGATTCCTGTGAAAAAGGACTTCAAATTTCGCATTTACAGTAATGCTTAATCGCCATTTTCTTAAGAACAGCTTCAAAATTTTCAATGAAAATTTCTATTTTGGACAAAGTTTTACTCTTCTTTAATATTATTGAAGTCATATTTCGGTTTTAGTATTGAGAAAC